>OZ030023.1:37875057-39177557 GCA_964023405.1 Apodemus agrarius | reverse complement strand
CATCATCCCTGTAGAGCAGTTTGATGTATACATTGGTCCATATCCTGAATTTGTAGCGAACGTTTACATGGGTCGTTACTTCCCCTTAAGGACTATGAGGACGGTAAGAACAAACCCGGGGAACTGGTGTCGGATTTTTCTGCTCAGCAGTGTCCACTAGAGGGCAGGAAAAGCAAGGGACTGGAGAGAGACCTGAGCTGCTTCCTCTGCCCACCTCTTCCTTTTCATGAGTTCTATTCTGTAGCTTAGGAAAGGCCTTCCTGTTGCTATCCCTTTAAAGGTCTGATCTACACACACACACACACACACACACACACACACACTTTCATCTCTCACATGTGTATGTATATGTGTGTGTATACACATATGCATATTCATATATCCATATATATATATGTAACTTTTTTTTTTGTTTTGTTTTCGAGACTGGGTTTCTCTGTGTAGCCCTGGCTGTCTTGGAACTCACTCTGTAGACCAGGCTGGCCTCGAACTCAGAAATCCACCTGCCTCTGCCTCCCAAGTGCTGGGATTACAGGCGCGCACCACCACCGCCTGGCTAAAATGTGTAGCTCAGGGTGGCCTCGAACTCGTGATCCTCCTGCCTCTGCCTCCTTCAGCAAATCCTATGGCGTGCACCACCACAAGCGGCATTACTTTATTCATAAGGAGTAACATAGCCCACGCTGGCCTTGACCTCACTGCCATAGCTGGAGACGACTTTGAGATCCTCAGCCTCTGGCCTCTACCATGCCAAGGGGCAGAGTCTGGTTTTATACCCTGGGAAGGAGGGGCAGAGGCCGAGCTTCCTGGTCTGTTATTTCCCTTCCTACAGCGCTTCCTCCACGTTGAGTAGGCACCAGACTTATCTGTTTCAAACAGACCAACCAACCGTCTATAGCTGTGACTTTGCAAAACAAGTTGCAGTCCTCAGGAGAGCCAGGGGGAGGGGCATTTGCCAGTGGCTGTTCCCTTTAAGAGGCTCGGAAGAGGTGACATTCCGTGTCTTAAAACTGGAGAACTGGAGAGCAGTCAGATGTTTCCATGATGCCCAACAGCCCAGACCCTAGCCGAATCCACCTGTCACATGTGTACCAATAGCACACACACACACACACACACACACACACACACACACACGTATTAAACTTACTTGCTGCGTAACTAATACTGGCCTACTTTTTCCAGACCTAACTGGCACCACGCCAGCCCACATGGCTACATTAATCAGACCAGCAGTTTGCAATCTCACGATCTCACGTGTTTCAGATTCCATTCCCAGCACCCTGGAGGGTTGGGAGGGACAGCGGATGGAACCCTGGTGGAAGAAACTCTACCCAAATCCAGGGTTTCTCTAGCCTCCAAGTAGCCCGCTCTCTGTACTATAATCCAAACTGATCTAAAGGAATCAAGGAAGTACAAAAGACAGGAGAGGGAAAAGGAAAAGGGTAAGACTTTCCTGGGAAACAAGGAGAGAAAAGCAAAGAAAAATGATGAAAAGAAAATTCTCTACAGTAGAGGGGGGTCTCCACAGTGTTCCTGCTAGCTATGGTCGGGACCTTCTGGGTCTGGAGATGTAACTTACCAAGAAAGCACTTGTCTAGCATGTGCGAGGCCCTGGGTTCAATCCCCGGCACTTCAACTTAGTAGGAACCTAAATGTTTAACATTTTCAATAGCCTTGTTCATTGTCACATGACTTTTGATTAGCCTGAGACTGTGCACAGCCCAAACGCTGGCCCTGGTCAAATGGTTCCTGACTGTTTCCCTCAGTAATTCTTCCTGCAGCCAGACCTGCTGGTGCCCATCTCTAAAGCCACCACTGGAGAGGCAGAGGCAGGTAGATCTCAGTGAGTTCCAGGCTAGCCTAGTCTAACAGTGAGTTCTAGGTCATCTTGAGATTGTCCGCTGTAAGACCCTGTCTCAAACATAAAGAAACAAAGAAACAAAACATACAATCCAGCTCTGGGCTCAGCTGAGAACAAGAACAGCTGGACTGGCCAGAGGGACCATCAGCAAAGCCTCCTTCACATGGCTGGCTTCCTGGCTGACACATGACACCCTCTTTCTTCAGTAGGAGGATGTGGCTTCTCCCCCTGCGGTGTCATGCCCCTCATGGCCAGCACCTCACAGCCCTTTAACCTTGTTACTTAGTATAAAAGAAGAGGGCAGTGCCCCTCCCACTGGCTCCACTGCCGGGGTGGTGGTGGTGGTGGTGGTACGAACAGTCTCTTCTCTGGGCTTGCAAAACTGCCACTTTCCTGGAGGAAGCAACACCCATGCTCTGAATGATTAAACAAATACCTAGGAAATGACTGTGTCTAGGTATGGTGGAGGAGACATTGTAGGTAAAAGGGAG
The DNA here is from genome assembly GCA_964023405.1 of Apodemus agrarius. Classification (NCBI taxonomy): domain Eukaryota; kingdom Metazoa; phylum Chordata; class Mammalia; order Rodentia; family Muridae; genus Apodemus; species Apodemus agrarius. Next base: position 39,175,202 of record OZ030023.1, on the reverse strand, counting down.
AGCATCCCAGGACCCATCTGGAAGAATCCAGAGTGATGGTGGTGACTAGACTGACTGGGCCATGTGGGGAGAAGGGGAGGGGGAGGGGAAGGAGAGGGAGGGCAACCTGGTACAGCCCCCAAGAGGCAAAGGTACAAAAAGGGCAGGAAACTAAGATGTTTATAGGGGAAAGTCTCTGGGAAAGAAAGGGCTGGAGAGAATTCAGGGTAAGAGGTGAGGTGTGCCAACCATACCTTGTAACAAGTAGGGACTGAGGGATGCTGGGAGAACTCGGAGGCCAATTCGCCTTTGATGTGTTAAATAGGCCCCTGCCGCCGCCCTCCTCACCCCCTTGAAAATTAATACAATGTAACTAATGATGTAGGTGTCTGCTGGGAAGGATAATGCAACAGTGTAATGGGGAGTTTTCTGTGATTTCCCCTGTTTAATCTTTCAGAGGCCCAACAGTCTTCATTCTGAACTGGCAAATGTCCTCCGATGAGAGCATCTCAGACGGTACAGTAGATCGCATCACTTGATGACCTTGAAGTCTGGAATGATAACTTCTTCTTCACGGGTGAAATAAGTCAACTCAAGCCGAGTTAGAGTATACAAAGGCAGGTTTATTAGGAAGTAGGAAGAAAAGAGTGCTCGCAGAGAGAGAAGAGAGGAGAGAAGCCCAAATGTTCGTGTTTTCTAGGAAAGAGCTTCTCAAGGAGGGATGCCCAGCCCCTTGGCTGGAAAGTTCACGGTAGAGGGCTCCTTGGTGTTCCCTGTAACTCTTAGGGACCGAGGGATGCTGGGAGAACCTGGAGGTCAGGTCACAGAAAACTCCCCATTCTTGCTACAGAGTGGGTCAGCAAAGACCCACAGAAGGGACAAGGTGGGTAGCTAGGGCTGGTGTCACTGTCTTGGCAAAAGGATAGTTTCCGTTCTTCTCAGGCAGTGGGCATGACAGAGGAAAACAGCCGGATTTGATAGATACTGGAGAATGTATCAATACCACCTGGTAGGTGGGCCTGCCCTGGGCCGGGCCTTAATTTTTTGCCAAAAAGGCATGGCTTCTTTATTAGGGAGACTTCCCAGGGCCAAAGAGCTGTCAGGGAGCAGTGTCCGTGGCTCTGGGAACCCAGGAGAATCAGAAGCGAGAGCCCTCCTGGTTGGCACACACTGTCTACAGCAGAATGTGAGCAAACTGGTTTCTATCTATGCTTCACACCTGTCATGTGTGCATGGTGCCCACCCACCCCTGTGGCAGGGCACGGTTGCCAGGATTCCTCTCATCGCACACACCCTATCCCACACACACACACACCCCACACCCTTTGCATAGCCAACATGTAAGGCAGGGGGCTTGCCAGAGTCATCTGGAACCCCTGCAGCCTGGGTCTCGAGCACGGATGATTCTGATCTGTGAAATTTGGCATTCAGAAGTATTTCCCTTCTCCTGGTAAAAATATCAACACAAAAGAGCTGCTAAGAACTCCTACGCAGAATATACTTGGGGGAGGGGCTCCACCCAAACCAGAACATTGCACAACTCAAGAACAGGATCCAGAAACAGAATCCATCTGCCAGGGCTTCTCAGAGGACCCGGGAGGGAGCCGGCTCCGCTGTACGATGGTCTCCAGGCAAGCATGAGTTCAATTGCCAACACCCACACTGAATGCATGAGGCGTGTGGTATAATGTGAGGCTTACAATCTCAGTTTGTAATCCTACAGATCTGGGCTGGTAGAGACTAGCAGATCTCCCCGACTTGACAGCTAATCTACCCAGTGAACCCCAAGTCCCAGTGAGAGACCCTGAGTTTGACCTCTGGCCTCCACATGCATGGGCATACAAGTGACACACATGTACACACACATACACACATATACATACTCACACATACACACATACACATGGCCTCCACATGCATGGGCATACAAGTGACACACATGTACACACACATACACACATATACATACTCACACATACACACACATACACATGGGCATACAAGTGACACATGTACACACACACACATGCACACATACACACACACACACACACACACACACTTCTTTTGAAGGTGTAAAAGGGTTAAGAATCCAAAAGAAACAAAATCTAGATTGCTTATTTAGACCAAATACAGGCATAATTAATATGGCAGGCTAATTTCCCAAGTATCCCTGCTAGAGAGACATATAATGGGACCTGGAATGTATTTTAGCATTAGTCTGGGAGACAGTGGTGACAGCCCAGCCAGTGAGGGAAGAGGGCTCTAGGGTCCCTCATTCTGCGTAGTCCAGGCTAACCTGAAGTCCAGGTTTCTAGCCCATGACAACCCGGAGTCCACATTGGAAGAACTCCGAGCTCTGAACCTAGAGACACGCCCCTGCAGTTAGACTCGGAGCTGTGGGCAGTTTCCACAGCAGATGAGGAAGGGTCTGCGGACTGAAGAACGGGAGGGATGCCCCAGGTCTGGACAGTTTAGACCTGTAGCAGCCACCAGGCTTTCCCCCACCGGCTGCTCTGCCGGGGGACAGGCTGGTGGGCTCGCCAAATCGTTCCGCTGAGAAAGGAACCCGAATCCCACGACATTTGTGTTCCTTCAGGTGGCGGTTGTTGCTGGTAAAAACGGAAAACAGGTGTACTGATGTGAGTTTACTGGTCCCAAAGATCCACTAATTTAGAAGAGCCCTGAGCTGTCACCAGGACACACCCTAGAGAGGGGCGGCAGGCAGGAGAGACGGACCCAGAGAGGCCCCCTGGCTGGGCACCTCTACCCTGGACTAATGAGCCAATCTCCCCCAGCCTTAGGTCTCATGCAGAATTGGAATTTATCCTTAACTGATAAGGAAATAACTCTTCCTACCACGAAGTTCCTGTGTGTGGTGCATGGGGCCTCACCCATGGCCGGTGAGTAATACTCTCCTCCTGCTCCTGCTCCTCCTCCTCCTCCTTCTCCTCCTGCTCCTGCTCCTCCTACTCCTGCTCCTCCTCCTCCTCCTCCTCCCCTTACCCCTCCCCCTCCTTCTCTTCCTCCTCCTCCTCTCTTCTTTGGTACTTTTCCAGACATGGTTTCTCTGTATAGTCCTGGCACTCACTCTGTAGACCAGGCTGGCCTCGAACTCAGAAATCTGCCTGCCTCCGCCTCCCGAGTGCTGTGACTAAAGGCGTGCGCCACCACCGCCCGGCCCACCGTTATCTTCTGGTACAGTGGCTCTCACCCTTCCTCATGCTGAGACCCTTTCATACAGTTCCTCATGTGGTGACCCACAACCATAAAGTTATTTTGTTGCTACTGTAAGTTTGCTAGTTGGGAACCATAAATAGCTGATACACGGGATACTGATCTGTCACCCCTGTGAAAGGGTCATTCCATCCCCAGAGAGGTCAAGACCCACAGGTTGAGAACCACTGATCTAGCAGCTCCCACTTGTATGTGAAATCGGACCTCTCTCTCTCTCTCTCTCTCTCTCTCTCTCTCTCTCTCTCTCTCTCTCACCCGCATCGCTCTGTTCAGCCACCATCTGTTTATCTGATGTCCTTCACTGAAACCAAACAAAACACCAAAAACCAGACAGCTACTCTTCCTGCCCTGAGAGTGCACCTTAATGGCACCCCGCCTCTGCCTCTCTATTCCTTGCTATCTTTCCCATAGCCTTGCCTTCTTCTGCCTTTCAACAATGGAGGAAGGACTGATCCTTCTCCCTGGTTTTCTTTCTTGGCTTCCAGGACGCACATCCCGCTTCTACCTTCCTCCTCAGCAGATTCTCTCCTTTCCTGTTTCCTCCCTTAGTTCCCTTTGAAACACCAGGGGCTCCCCAGATCGGAGACCTTTCTCTACCCATCATCCCCAGGTTCTCTGGGATTCCTCACAGCTCTAGCTCCCGGCGCCAGCTGTCACCACCAGTTCCACATCTGGCTACAGCTCATTTGTATCAATCAACAGCCAACTCTCCAAGTGAGGGGACTTCAAATCAAAGCCGGAAGTTACCGCCCACAAGATCAGTGCTTCTCCCTCCAGGCCAAAGACCCTTCCGTGGGGGGTTCAGATATTAACATTTCAGTTCACAACAGTTGCAAACTTATAGTTATGAAGTAGCAACAAAAAGTTTTATGGTATGGTTGGGGATGGGGGTCACCACATGAGGCACTGCATTAAAGGGTCACAGAATTAGGAAGGTTGAGAACCGCTGTCATAGTAATACTTAAAAGGTCAGGGCAATTCAACTGTTTTTACTTAAAGCCTATCGCAATGTGGATTACGCCTCTGCTTTCTTGACTATTGCCTGCCTCTCTGAGGCACCTCGTGGCAAGGATCTTGTGGGCAGGGAGGACTGCTCTGTCCCTTCAGACAGCAAGACGGCAAACATGCAGTTACAGGCTATCCTGCACCAAACAGCACTTTCAGGAGACGACATCATTGCGCAGACTCAGCCCACAGCAGGCTCCCGACAGGTGTGGTCATTGCCCTCCTCACGGTGGGCGAGTGTCCCTGAGACGCGTCAGGAGTCACAGCGTATCTGCAGCCCAGCTTTGTGCATGATCTTTACCTCACATGCCTCGGCTGCTACCATCAAGCTGTGGGCTCCCAGTGGATCCGGGGTTGCCAAGTCATGCATAACTTTCGATGTCATAAAAACGCAATAAGACTCAAGTGGCATTGGCTTGTGCGTGATGTGGAAAAACCCACCCTCTAGAACCCAAGGCCAGCAAAGCCATCCAGCATCTGGGGGTTAGATATTAAGGGAGGGTGTGTCCTGGCTGGCCTGGAGGGAGGGGCTGACTTGAGTTTCCGGGGGCGGCAGGGGTGCACACTGCTGGACTGGCCTTCCCCTGGGGGAACTGCTCTTCAGTTCCTGGCTCCTGGCCCCTGGCTCAGTGTCTATTAGGAGACCAGCTGTTCCTGCAGTTGCTAAAATGCTTAATATGCAAGGAGCCTGAGGGAAGAAGGAAGTGCCTTACGTTTAGGCAGTGGCAGCCTGAAGTCTTTCCGGAGAGGAGAGGCATCTGAGAGGCAGCCACGGTTTGTGGGAAGAAAGCCCGTCCTGGGCCAGTGCTGCTTCAGCAGATGGCTTTAGAGATTCAAACGTGGTGCTCAGGGAATGACGGCCCGACTACAGAACGCCCACAGTGCAATGATGCAAAACCCAGAGAGTCCAACCGTTCAAGATTTTTTTCGTTTTTATTCTATGTATATGAGGGTTTGCCTGCATTGAATGTATGAGGATCACGTTTGCCTGGTACCCACAGAGGATAGAAGTCAGAATTGGATCCCTCCATGGGGAGTTACAGACAGTTGTGAGCTTACCGCAGGGGTGCTGGGGGCTGAGCGTGGGATCCTTTGCAAAAGCAGCAAGTGCTTCAAACTGCGGCTCTCTCTCTAGCTTCAGAAACTCGGCTTTTTGTTTTTTTCTGTCCTCCCCCCACATCCCTCCACTCCCACCCCGAGACAGGGTTTCTCTGTGTCTCTGTGTAGCCCTGGCTGTCCTGGAATTCACATTGGTTGGCCTTGAACTCAGAAATCTGCCTGCCTCTGCCTCCCAAGTGCTGGGATTAAAGGCATGCCCCTCCAGAAACTCAGTTTTTAAAAGGGTCATAAGATTTTCAGACCTCTCTGCAGATGTATAAACGGCCTTGAACCACAGATGCCAGGGAAGCTGTGGTCGGTCGCCTTGGGAGTACAAGCGGAGACCACAGCCACCCAGCCACTGTCACAAACACAACACTGCTATCAAAAAGGACAATGGTACCGTCACTGTGGAAAACATTATTGCAGCCAAAAAAATGCACACACACCCAATTATCCTATGGTCCAGCTAATCTACTTCCGGGTACACACAGAAGCGTTGAAAGCAGGGACTCAAACCAAGCTGCACACCAGGGCTCGCACAGAGTTGGTCACAGCAGATGCAGTAGGAGCATCTCAAGGGACTGCCAGTAGTCAAATGGGCCAAATGTTCTACAAACAATGGAGTACCGGTCAGCCTAAGGGGAAGAAGCTGTGTGGGGGAGGGGAGGATGCACAGCCGACCTTTAATCCCAGCACTCAGGAGGCAGAGTCGACACAGCAAAAAAGTCCCCAAATCTAAAAATAAGAAAGAGAAAGGAGGATGTGTGGGGGCTTGTGACTCATGCAAAATTGCAGTTAAACCTTGGAACACGCTAAGACGACTAACCCAGCCATGAAAGGAACAATGTGCCAGAGATTCATCCCGATTCACAGAGAGGCCGCAGAGTGGTGTCCGGCCAGGGCCTGAGGTGAGAGGAAGTGTGGGAGTTACTAACAGGCACAAAGTTTGTGCTTTGCAGGATGAAGTTCTGCTTGCAGGAGGCCAGCGGGGCCACACGGATGGGAACAGAGCCCTTTGGAGCCAGAGGCTTACAGCAGGTTAAGATACGCGCATGAGCATGTCACCAGGACAAACCAAACCTCCTGTTTGTTTTGTCACTGCTACAACTTTGCTCTCAACTCCAAGATTTATTGACTATTCGCTCGTTTCCAAGTCCCTGGTTTGGGGCCAAAGGTAAAGTGTTCCTAAGCCTTTACCCTTCAGTCAGGGGAAGAGCAAGGCGAAGGGAGATTCTAAAAACAAAGGTAGTCTAGACTAGAAGCCACGAGCGCATTAGAAATGTAATTCCCAATATTCTATGTATTTGGAAAGGTGATCGGCTTGGTTGTCACGAATGGGTCAATCCATCAGCTTAGTGATGGGTTATCAAAGGAATAATTTGTTTTTACAGGTAGGTCTGTTAGACAAGGAAGCTGGAGAGCTGGAGAGGTGACTCAGTGGTTAAGAGGACTAGTGCTCAATTCCTAGCACCTACATGGTGGCTAACACAGTCTGTAACTTCACCATCGGGGGAATCTAGCGCCCCCTTCCGGCCTCCTTGGGCACTGCACGCATGTGGGATACATGGAGGCAAAAACATCCATCTACATAATAAAACAAAAGCAAGCCTAGCCCTGTACCGCACCCAGGCTGCACCCCAGAGCGTCCCCTGAGAGCCCTTCCCAAGACCTGCCACCTGTGCCCTGCTCCTTCGCCTAGGCAAAGGCAGAAAGCTGGCCCTGGCGGCACAGGCGCAGGAGAGCTGTCTGGCTGATCAACTCAGCTTCCACCCAGGCCCAGGTCCTGGGCTTTGAGTTGGCCGGCTCCAACATCTCCCCCATCTGTGAACTGCTGGAGCCTGTCCTGCAGATCCAAAGCTGCAGGCTCTCCATGACACAGGGCAACAACAGGATGTCCGAAAAGATATCTGGTGAAGATCTAGTATTGATGGTAACAGTAGCAGAAGCCAGGAGGCCTCGGACCAGACCAATGACTCATGGCGACGAACATTTACAAGTAAAGACTTTTGAACAAAAGCGTGTACTGTGTGATACACCCCCGCTTCCCTTGGTGAGATATTTTCTATGCTTTTATTTGTTTATTAATCTACTGTTTTCTTTTGCCAGGAGTTGCAAGGACGGTGTGGAGGGATGGGGAGGTGAGTAGGACGAGGGGGTGCACGACGTGGGATTTATAAACAAATGAACAAGACGTTTAGAAAAGAAGCAAGCTTGTCCCTCCGTCATAGGCCCCTTAGCCACGTAATAACCTGTACCCACCTTGGGACTCTGCAGAGCGTGCTTATCAGTCAGATGTCGTCTAACCGGACGCTGGCGCATCAGTGAGAATGTCTTTAAAGCCACAGCTGCACACCCGACTAGGCTGAGGCGGTGGCGCCTGTCCTCAGGCTTCCCAGGCTCTAGAACTGTGAGCCAAGTGACCTTAACTCTTTACAAACCACCCCGTCTCTGACCCCGTGATACAGCCACAGAAAGCGGAACAGGCTGTGTCAGATATAGAAACCTGGGCTCGAGAGGACGGTCCCAAACATAAACCAAGCACACATCTGGAGGACGAGTGCCACAGGCCTGTACTTCAGCTCCTCGGGAGGGCGAGGCAGGAGAGTCAAGCAATCCTTTGACTAGCCTGGGTTAGTGTGAACTGTAAGGTCTCTCTCTCTCTCTCTCTCTCTCTCTCTCTCTCTCTCTCTCTCTCTGTGTGTGTGTGTGTGTGTGTGTGTGTGTGTGTGTGTGTCTCCCACCCCATCCTAAAATCAAAATCACATCCCCCAACCCTCACAAACACAAATGTGAAGAGGTTGGTGTGGTAACACTCGCAAGTGGTGGAATTAAACACAACAGGCTTGAGAGAAATCGGGAGCTAATAAACACTTGGTGACAGTGGTTATTAGAGGCGCAGGCCAGGAAAGGGGAAGATCAAGGCTGCTGTAAACAAAGAGAATGGCTGTAACCAGGGAACTTAAACCGTCATCACTGCGGACCAACAGCCGCCAACGCCTCCCGACACGACACTCCGTTCCAGGCACACCAGCTCTGCGATAAGGGAGAGAGAAGAGACCCTTTCCCTCTCCACTATAGAGTCTATACCACGATGCTCTTCCTGGAGGCATGGGAGGGTTCGACCAGATGAGCTGGTGGAGAGGTGAGGTAGTGTTTGAAGTGTCATAGAAAGACTGGGCTGGAGAGAGGCGGGGGGGGGGGGGGGGGGGGCCCGGGCACAGGGGACGGGACACGGGACGGGACCGGGAAATAAGCCATGGAGAGCTCCCAGGAGGCTGTCCTTCCTCAAGGTGCACACCTCGGCTGTCCCAAATGTCACAATGCACTCAAAAGACACTCTCCACTCACTCCAAATGCAGAAATATTTATTTTGGTTTCCTTCATTGTTTTTGGAAATTCTGTTTTGGTTTATAAAACATAGAAATAGCCAACACTGAAAGCAAACATTCAAAACCCCATTGTGACAAATTATCGACTTCCTGTGCAATTAAGAATACGAATATGAAGTTAGGCTACCAAATAGTGTTATTACAATGACGATCCTCTAGTGCAAACCCAGTTGTGCTTCAATAACACACGCACGGTCACACAGCCAGCAACAGTGGCTTCAAATGTATAAACACCAGCGTGGATGGGTCAGTGGCAAAGACGCGCAGGAAAGTGAAATGCTGTTAATTTCCCAAATTAACTTAAAAATATATATATATTTATATATACCTTGGGAAGTTAATCCCAGGATATGATTTTTTTTTTTCCAGATTTCTTCACCCCAGATTTTGGCTTGTCAAATGCATTTCATATAAATCAGGTAGTTTTATAATAAGGATATTTACTTATTACTGTCCATTTTAATAAGTACCCATGTATATCAACTCCCTAAATAGTTTTGAAGACATGCTTTGCCTGAGTTTAATTGGGAGAAAAAAAAAAAAAGCAAGTTGATCACCACGTTATCATTTGCCAGGAAACCCACGTTTGGAGCCCAGTGGCCGTGACAGACATGAGCTGGTTCCAGGATGGGCAAGCGGACAGGACAGCGCGGAGACATCCCAGGTGAACACGGCTGATCCAGGTCGCTCTCTGAAATACCATCTTCATTGCAGAGACTAAGGCAGGACTTCTTATAACCCCTGGGACGAAGAGGAGGGAGGCCGGGGGCCAGATGTGGAGAGGAGCCTGAGGGCGTCTGAGAATGTCTGTGTCAGCCACCATTTTTTTTTTTTTCTTTCTGAGACTGGGCACCCACATGTTCTGAGGAGGATCTATCTGTTCTTGAGTTTACTGACGACCTCGTGTTCCAGCAGACACAACAGGGACCATTTGGAACCCTTACAAAACCAGAAAGGTCATGTGAGAGTATGTATGTGAGGTGGTGGGGGAAAGGGGCCAGGGGGAAGAGGGGTTAAAAAGAAAACTCTCTGGTCCACTGGGACTTTCTTCAGCTGGACAGTGGTTCTTAAGGGACCGCTCTCCTCCAGTGTACTGTACTGTTCAGAGCAGCAGACAGCCGCGGCATGTGCGGCAAGCAGCAGACATATCAGAAAGAGTCCTAACCCCTCGGTTAGAAAAACAGGAGACAGAAGTTTTAACACCCACCTTATTGGTTGAAGAAGTCTTAAATAACTTAGCACTTTTATGGGTTCCCCTTTACAATGTTTAAGGCTCGTTTTGGAAATTGTGTGTCCCCACGATCATGGGCTGCAACACAGGTGACTGTAAGTAAGGCAGTGTTCCGTGCCCTCGACTATCCCTATGGGAAGACCCCGTGGACAAGGCCGGCATGGTATTTCCTTTCCCACACTCGCTGCAGGCAAAGTTACCAACGCGAAGGCCATTGGTACGAGGAGGATTGTGGAGGTGCGCCATTTCTTCTAAGTATTCTTCCTCACGTTAGATCTTGATGGTGGCATACAGTTCATCTATCTGTGACCTGAAATAGTTCCGTAGCTCTGGCCTTTTCGCCTTCAGTGTTGGAGTCAGAAGGCCATTGTCAATAGAAAATAATTCCGGGTGCACAGCAATGCCTTTGACCTGTGAGGAAACACGGCTGTTAAAGTGGAAGGGACATGGGGACAGACACACAAATGTCATCTAAGACGTCGAAACAAAATGGGAGTCCTCAAAGGAGATGAAGACCCTTAAGGGGCCAACACACCCTCACACTGCACCGAGTTTTCTCAAGCAGTGGATGTGGGTCCCATTGGGACAGAGTTCAGGATGGTGTGGCAACCTCAGGAAAGAAATAGCTTATTGAGTAAGCATCCTGGCGCTGGAGAGATGGCTCATCGGGTAAGAACACTGACTGCTCTTCCAGAGGTCTGAGGATCAACTCCCGGAACACAGAGTGCGCAGTTCATAACTGTCAGTAACCCAGCTCCAGATCCGATACCTTTGCACTCTTTGGCACTGGTATTCATGTACAAATACATGTATACACACACACACACACACACACACACACACACACACACACACACACACAGACTTACAAATAAAACTTTTTTAAAAAAACCTTTACATCAAAGTATGCCTAGTATTGCTTTAGGTCCACTCTTCAACCTCTAATCAACAAAACCAGGAGCTGGTTCTTTGAGAAAATCAAGAAGATAGATAAACCTTTAGCCAGACTAACAAGAGGGCACAGAGACAGTATCCAAATTAACAAAATCAGAAATGAAAAGGGAGCTATCAAAACAGAAACTGAGGAAATCAAAAAATCATCAGATCCTACTACAAAAGCCTATACTCAACACAACTGGAAAATCTGGAGGAAATGGACAATTTCCTAGACAGATACCAAATACCAAAATTAAATCAGGATCAAATAGATTGTCTAAACAGTCCCATAGCCCCTAAAGAAATAGAAGTGGTCATTGAAAGTTCCAACCATAAAAGGCACAGGACCAGATGGTTTTAGTGCAGAATTCTACCAGACCTTCAAAGAAGACCTAACACTAATACTCTTCAAACTATTCCACAAAATAGAAACAGAACTCGTTCTATGAAGCCACAATTACTCTGATACCAAAACCACACAAAGATCCAACAAAGAAGGAGAAATTCAGACCACTTTCCTTTATGAATGTCGATACAAAAATACTCAATAAAACTCTTGCCAATCAAATCCAAGAACACATCAAAACAATCATTCACCACAATCAAGTAGGCTTCATCCCAGGGATGCAGGAATGGTTCAATATATGAAAATCCATCAATGCAATCCACTACATAAATAAACTCAAAGAAAAAAACCACATGGTCATTTCATTAGATGCTGAAAAAGCATTTGACAAAATTCAGCATCCTTTCATGCTAAAAGTCTTGGAAAGATCAGGAATCCAAGGCCCATATCTAAACATAGTAAAAGCAATATACAGCAAACTGGTAGCTAACATCAAACTAAATGGAGAGAAACTTGAAGCATTCCCACTGAAATCAGGGATGAGACAAGGCTGACTGCCCTCTCCATATCTTTTCAATATAGTACTTGAAGTTCTAGCTAGAGCAATTAGACAACAAAGGGAGGTCAAAGGGATATAAATAGGAAAGGAGGAAGTCAAGTTTTCACTATTTGTAGATGATTTGATAGTATACTTAAGTGACCCAAAAAGCTCCATTAGAGAACTCCTACAGCTGATAAACAATTTCAGCAAAGTGGCAGGATAAAAAATCAACTCAAGCAAATCAGTAGCCTTCCTATACGCAAAGGATAAACAGGCTGAGAAAGAAATTGGGGAAACTACTCCCTTCAAAATAGTCACAAACAATATAAAATATCTTGGGGTGACTCTAACCAAACAAGTGAAAGATCTGTATGACAAGAACTTCAGGTCTCTGAAGAAAGAAATCGAAGAAGACCTTAGAAAATGGAAAAATCTTCCATGCTCATGGATTGGCAGGATTAATATAGTAAAATGGCTATCTTGCCAAAAGCAATATACAAATTCAATGCAATCCCCATCAAAATCCCAACTCAATTCTTCATAGAGCAATTCGCAAATTCATCTGGAATAACAAAAAACCCAGGATAGTGAAAACTATTCTCAACAGTAAAAGAACTTCTGGGGGAATCAGTATCCCAGACCTCAAGCAGTACTACAGAGCAATTGTGTTAAAAACTGCATAGTATTGGTACAGTGACAGGGAGGTGGATCAATGGAATAGAACTGAAGATCCAGGAATGAACCCATACACCTATGGTCACTTGCTCTTTGACAAAGGAGCTAAATCCATCCAGTTAAAAATCTTAAAGTCAGGGCTGTAGAGACAGCTCAGAGGTTAAGAGCACTGGCTGCTCTTCCAGAGGTCCTGGGTTCAATTCCCAGCACCCACATGGTGGCTCCCAACCATCTGTAATGGGACCTGATGCCCTCCTCTGTCATGTATGCACACATGCAAATGCATCAAATACATAAACAAATAAAAGTCAGACTCTGTTCAATACTGAATTCGTGCCCACGAGCAAAGCCATACCTGTTCAAATGGCTTCAGACCAGCATCCTTCCCAAGTTTCACCATGTCTTCCAAGATAGCTTTATTGATATCCTAAGAATGTAGGAAAAATCAGATTACTTTCTCTCATATCTACAGGTACTGAGGTCTGGCTGGAGAGCCGGAAGATGGCGGGGACACTTGGGGGCCTCACCTTGTTCCTGCACAGTTCTTCAAAGGACCCTTGAAACCCTCTCTTCTCTGCCCAGGAAGGAAGGTTCTCAACGTCGGGCACCACGACTGCTATGAGAAAGGCCTGCAACACAGACAAGTGGTCACTGCTTTTCCTGCCCCCCAGGACTGGCGGTGCGGGATGATCTGGTAATAGTATAGGTTGTCTCTCAGAATGTCATTCTTCTCTAGGGCTGCCTAGTTCAAATACAACCAGTCATTGGACATCAAAATCTAACAGGAAATCTAATTTCCATTTACTTCAATAGGTACCTCTTACTTGGTTTTGATTTTTGCTTTGAGACCAGAGTCTCATGCACTCAGGCTTGCCTTGAGCTAGCCACATGGCTGAGCCTGGCCTTACACTCCTGGTCCTCTCATTTCTACCTCCCAAGTGGTAGGATTACAAATGTGTACCACCACGTGAGGCTGCGCATACTTCTGAAATTTTTATATTTAATCAGAATACTAATTTTGGTTTTTAACATTGAATACGCTTGACTTACAACAAAATTTTCTCACAAGAATGATTTAGGATCAATATCCCAGCATGTGGGAGGCTGAGGCAGGAGGATCTCTGTGAGCTGGAGTCTAGTCTACAGAATAAGTTCCAGGACAGCCAGGATGATGAGGGGAAATCCTGTCTCAAAACAAAAATGGGAAATTTGGGGGTGGAGAGAGGGCCCAGGCTGGGTTCTCAACTCCCACACCGGCTCACAACCATCCAGAACTCCGGGGCCAGGGAGGCCAGTGATGTCCTCTGCCCGCCCCAGGCACCGTGTGGCGCAGACATACATGTACCCACACATATAAAATGGAATAATCTTTAAAAGTGTAAAACTGTTATATTCCATAACTATTAATATTTTCACTCATAGTTGAATTAGAAATACACTATCAAACCCTAGTATCCTTATCCCATTACTACTGGTACTCCAGATCAGCTAACTAGAATCAAAAATCCAGAAACTCAAGAGAGAGCAGCTTTGGAGGCGGGAAAGGCCACTGCACAGTGGGTCGGTGCTAGCCCAGCCTACCAGTCAAAGCTCAATGGAACCAACTCAGCTGTCAACCACCCTTTGGCCTTAACTCTTGAGACAAGGTCTCCCCAGGCAGCCAGGCTGGCCTCCACCTCCTGCCCCCTCGCTCTCCCGAGGGCTGGGATGTGGGCGCGTTCCACCATACCTAGCTGCCCATCTCCTTAAAGGTCCCCGTGAGTCATGGCGCCATGCGGTGGCCAGCAGCGGCTCTGACCTTGGAAGAACATACCTGCAAGCTCTCTCCGTGGACAAACACCTGGGCCAGGGCCTCGCTCCGCAGGTAGATATTTTCAATCTTCTCTGGCGCTATGTACTCTCCTTGAGCTAGTTTAAATATGTGCTTTTTCCTGTCGATAATCTTCAAGGTGCCATTCTGTGTTCCAGAGAGGGAGGGGCAGTGGGTGAGCGCTGGGCTGGTTTCCCAACACTGGTCGCAGTGCAAGGTATTAGAAGTCGCCTAGGGTCACTTGGCCGTGCAGAGGAACGTTCCAGAGCCCATGTGATGGTCATTTCCCCACTTGACATCTGACTTATTTGTCATTTAGCCTCCTGTCTGAAGTGGGGACACACAGATCTATCTGCTCAGCGAATGAGCTGTGTTCCCTGGCAGCCAGGACAATTTTACCTTTTCATAGCACTCCACAGACCGAGACCAAATCTCTGCCTTTACCATTATTTAGGGGAAGGCAGGCGCTTCAGGACTTTGGGAAGAGTCAGTCCCAACACATATAAAACCGTGGGAATACTTACAAGCACCCACATCAAGGTACCACACTTGACCACTTGAACTACTTGATGTAAACATCCACAGGTTGTTTTTTTTTTTTTTTTGCTTTGTTTTGTTTGTTTTTGTTTTTTGGATGCTAAAGAGGAAGCAGCAATCATCTCATTTTAGGCAGCAAAACAAAAGCATGGTGCTACAGTGAAAGTCAACATTTTAACCAAGTGTGTGGAGAATATCAGCCTGTCCCCTGCAGAACACACAGGAGAGGGGTCCCAGGCTGTGCATGCAGCAGGAGGGACATGCTGCTCCCTGCACCCAGACACAAACCATCTGCAAAGAGGATATGTGGCGACTTACTGGCAGCCATTTCCCAATGTCCCCCGTGTGTAGCCAGCCATCTTTATCCAGGGCTTCGGCTGTTCTTGCTGGGTCTTTCAAGTAGCCTTTGAACACATTCGCCCCTTTCACACACACCTGAGAAGAGATGGTCTGTTCACGACATCTACCGGGGATTCCCAAGAAAACTACATATGCTTTATCGGGAAGCTTTCGGTCCTCTGCTCTACTGGGAATTACCAAAGTCCCATTGGGGTCTTTGGAGACATTTCTAGTGCCCCCACTTCCTTTCCTACTGACCTCAGGGGTAGGGGTAATGCAAGGTTCAGATGGGATAACATGACTTACATAATTAGGCTTTCTAACCAGCACAGACAGGGCCATTAGCAGCCTGGAGCCGTTTCCCTGGGGCTTGTGTGTCATGTTCTTGGTCCCAAGAAAGGACTAAAGTATCCTGCCTCCAACCCCTAGGGAGTCGGACACAAATGTGCCTCTGAACTGACCTGCCTGATGCCAAGCTCTCCCACAGGATGGGGCTGAAGAGCTGCAGTGAGCGCTACGGAACCGTGCTCCTAACAGCAGCTACTGCGGGACACGCTGCTCAGGCAGCATGACACAGACAGGCCCTCACTCACCTCGCCCTCGCCCTTGGCAGCCAGGTAATTCATGTCTTCCACATCTACAAGCTTTATATAATTGCAAGGCATGGGGGCACCAACATGGCCTGCAGAGCAAACGGGAGAAGCGTTTAAAGCACACTGCGATGGTCCGGGGCCCAAGAACGTTTACTGTGGACATGCCTCCTCAGAGTCCCGGCTGTCACAGACGCCTGGCTTCTGTAATTACAGCTCCCCGCTCCTCTGGCAAAATAATTTAAGAGAGTCTCTTTCACAAACAGAGGGAAGAACACCCAAACGTCTACTCAGGCCCTTTCCCGTTTCTGAGACTTCGATTACATTTTCAACATTTAAACTGTGACCACTGATCTGAAGGTTGGTTAGACACCTGGAGCCACGCCTTCTATTTGTTTGTTTGTTTGTTTTGTTTTTTCGAGACAGGGTTTCTCTGTGTAGTCCTAGCGGTCCTGGAACTCACTCTGTAGACCAGGCTGGCCTCGAACTCAGAAATCCAACTGCCTCTGCCTCCCAAGTGCTGGGATTACAGGCGTGCGCCGCCACGCCCGGTTGAGCCATGCCTTCTAAATAAAACTGTTGGCTCAGTTCTGTGATTGGATGATTGGATTAGCTCCACCCTCCTACCATACTTTTTTTTTTTTTTTTTTTTTTTTTTTGCAACTCCTTATATGGCTCAGGATGGCGGTGGTGTTCTGATCCTCCTGCCTCCACCTTGCCAGTGCTGGGTCAGGCTTGCGCTACCACACACCATGTCAAACGTCTTAATGTCCCCACTCTCTAAGAAAATTACAGGCAGCGCTGCACACCCTGGTTCTTCTCGGGCACACCCCTTGACTCTGGCTGGCACGGCCCTTGTTTTCAGAGGAGCATGGTTTTACACAGCCGTCTATTATTACCACAGCCAACTGCACTCTGCTGTCTCAGAGGAGGAGGGATCTGGTCTGTGCCGGCTAGTTTTCGACAACTAGACACCAACTAGGTGACCTGGAATGGGGACCTCGTAGGCAACTCTGTGGCACATCTGACGACAGAGTGGTGGGGGAGGGCCCGGCTGAACAGGGGAGGGCAGCAGGCCAGCAGACTCCTCTGCGGCCTCTGCTTCAGGCGCCCGTCCGGACTCTGCTTAGTGATAGATTAAGGATTAAGTATCCTGATGCTAAAAACTGAAGGTATAGAGACGTTTCCAGAGTCTGCATTGGTGCCTGTAGACTGACAGTGTGAGGCACAGATGCTGGGGGCTATGTTACCAGACAGCTACTAGATTTATAGTGTACCAAATGGTCAGGGATGCTTATTAAGTGCCGTGCAGAGGAGCTACGAAAGGGCTTCAGAGAGAAGCACAGAGCTCCGCAGTGTGCTTTACGACCCCGGGGCACAATGCTATTAAAGCAATATCTGTAACTTCTAACACTCACGGTGCCCATCACACGGCCTTCCTACAGACCTTATCCACTGGAGAGGCCCGACGGCCTCTGCGGGGATCCTCTACTATGCTGTCGTTGAGACAAAGGGCTTGTGCGCATTTCCACCGGCAGATTCAACAACTGGCTTGGCACACAGACAACTGTAATAGCTACTTTTGGATTAAAACCACCAGCAAATGAGGAGACCCTGCTCAATCACTAGAAAATCTGCTGGAGGAGGAAGCTTCTCTCCAGATGCCTCTGCTAGGGTGTATCCCGGACTAGGCACCCTGGGCATGGCAACCATTTTCTACTCAGCTCAGGATGATTTGCCTGAGGCCGAATTCCTCGAGACACACTGCGGTGCAAGGCTGATGACCCAGTCAACAACGTGTCCACTTCCAGTCACCCCGACCTCCAGCTCCAATGAAGACAGCCTGGAAACGGCTCTCCCGGAGGCCAACCGTACCTGCCGTCCAGTCTCCAGGCAAGCTCAGGCAGCAACCGGCGGTGCACTCGGTCTGTCCGTAGCCTTCATAGAACTTAGCAAGAAACAAGACATTTAGAAAGAAAGAAAGAAAGAAAGAAAGAAGGAAGGAAGGAAGGAAGGAAGGAAGGAAGGAAGGAAGGAAGAAAAGGAAAGGAAAGGAGAGGAAAGAAAAGAAAAAAGAAAAGAAAAGAAAAGAAAAGAAAAGAAAAGAAAAGAAAAGAAAAAAAGAGAAAAGAAACAAGACTTTATTAATGTAGGACAACCATGTCTTTGCAGGAAGTACAGATCAAGTCAAGTTTTACTGACTCCTGAGAAATCCTGAAATCTTTGAATTTCAATTTAGTAAGTATACTCCATAGTATAACACGCAGCTGAGCATCTTCCATGTTTACCTTCCTACTTGACTTCCTGGGCCAGGGAGGGGGAGCCTCCACTGCACGGGCCTCCATCTACCTGTAGCAGCCCTGCTCTGCTAACCCAGGCTATCTCACACCTGCCCTGAGGGTCAGCACAAGCCCCCGCCTCTCCTAACGGCCTCTCAGCACAGCAAGCTCTAGAGCCACGGCTCAGGCCCTGCCCTAGATGTACTGATTTTATCTGGAGGCAGACACATACATCGATCTATTCCTCCGGAGCTAACCTAGTTTCCAAGCAAGCCAAGCCATGTTCAGAAGAGGGGCCGGGAGGCCTGGGGAGATGCTGGGTGAACACGCTTTGGCGGAGGACTGAGCTCAAGTGATCTCCTCCACAGACTCGAGTGAGCTCAGGGGCCTCTCGTGGACCACAGAGTAAAATACACTGTACCCATACCCTATACTTGCAAATGGCTGCGCTGTTTCTAAGTATTCTCACCACACATGAAATTGGCCAGTATGTGAGGTAATTTAGTCACTGAGCCACAGTGATTTAGTCGTTAGGATGGATTCATGAACCGTGTTGTAAAACGAAAACACATATGAATCAGCTAATAGCATTAGGACGCCTGGGACCTGCGGGGGGAGTTGGTTGGGTGACCAGCCTCACCTGACAGCCGAGCGCTGTCCTCAGAAACGTCAGCACTGTGGCAGACACCGGAGCTGCTCCTGTGATCATCAGCCGGACTTTCCCACCCAGGCTCGACTTGGAAGACAGAGACAGGTTGGGTTACATACGCAGAGAAGAGCTCCTCTGTCAGACCCTTGCTGGGACCTGGTGTCACAGCCAACCAGCCTCCTTGCAGCTGGCATGGGTGGCTTGGGACAGAGCTCACATCAGGACCCAGAGCCAGGCTCATGCTTCCCAGAGCTGCGCATCTCCGCCTAGCAGACTTGGCGCTACGCCAGCAACTCCGCCGCTGGGGGTCACAGGGACCAGATTTGTGGCAACTCCTACATTTTGGCATTTGGGATAGCACCTGCATTATACATTCTTAATCTCAGGCTTAAAACATTATGTTGTTCCAGAAAAGCTGAAGGAAGGCTAGAGTATCCCAAATCCTTCCACCTAAATCAACTATAGCTTTGATCACCTAGCAGTCCTATCTCTGAGACTGTGCCAGAAAATATAGAAATGTGTTATTTTCTCTTGGCTTGTGTGCCCATGTGTGCCTCTGTGTGTGTGTGTGTGTGTGTGTGTGTGTGTGTGTGTGTGTGTGTGTGAGAGAATGTGTGTGTGTGTGTCAGAGTGTGTGTGTGTGAGTGTGTGTGTGTGTGTCAGAGTGTGTGTGTGAGTGTGTGTGTGTGTGTCTAAGTGATCGACCCCTCAAGGCTGTGGGCATGCGAGGTAAGCACTCTCCCTCCCACTGGGCTAGCTGTGTCTCTACTCCTCTTTTTATTTTGCAAGTAAGTTTCTCTAAATTTTGCAAGAGGGTTTCACTAAATTGCCTAGGCTAGCCTTGAACTTGCAATCTTCCTACTCAAGCCACCTAACTGGGGTTACAGACCTGCATCGTTTCCCTCCCTCCCTCCCCCCCCTCTCTCTCTCTCTCTCTCTCACACACACACACACACACACACACACACACACACACACACACACATTCCATCCATGGGAGGTAGGAGAGGGGAGTGCATCTGCTACCTGTATCTTGTGAAAGATGAGTTTATCCCACAGGCTGTTGTTTCTGACGATGCCACTGCGAAGCTCCGCCTCTTTCCTTTTGGAGGCAAAGTCCAAGAGCCATCGCTTCACCGAAGTGTTTGCTTGTCCAAAAATCTAATGAGTAAGGCAAGAAGTGAGGCTTTCACATCTTCTGAGACAGCCGAGACCAAGTGGGCAGACGACAGCATGCTCTATCAGCACACAGGCCTGCGGCTGCCGGAGGGGTGGGCACTGCTCTGGGAAGCCACCGGCCCGACCCTCTAGCTATTAAGTATAAATCTGCCCTGTGGCCCAGCTCTACAGTGAAAACACGACCACAGAAACGTGTGCAAGTGTCTACAAACGGGGATATTTACAAAAGCTGAAACCACCCAAATGACCGTTCAGGAGTGGCTAGATGCCCTGTGTTCTAACTATACTCTGGAATAGTATTTGGCTATAAGTTATAAAATACTGAAATGTATATCTTGAAGGTATGATATTGGTTGTTTAGGAGTCTAGCAGGCAGGAGGTGGGGGTGTGTGATAAAGAGTAGGTAAAGGGTGTTTTAAAACTGCAGCACCGGCACTGGCATCCTCACACTGACTGCCCATGTTTTGGCTGCTCCGATGCATCCTGGGGCCGCAGCCTGCAGATCACTGTGATGAGGGCTCCACCCCGGGCCCCACCACACACCGCAGGAGGGCAAACTGTACACTACTTGAAATTACACCTCAGTGGGACTGTTTCAAGGACTTTTTGAAAGAACGGACTTAAAAACTACCAAGGTTCCTAGAGGTGACAGAAGCCTCCAGGAGAAGGAAAGTGCCAACCGTGCCCAGCTGAAGACTGACCGCACCATGGGCCGGTCTGTCCCAGATGAGGAGTCTAGTCTGAGGTGGCAGAAGCTCACCACCAGACTGAGCAGACGCCACATCTTCTCAGTTCCTGCTGTGGCCCTTGGCGCTTCTCTCACTGCCGCCAACTGACAATTCAGGCATGCGAGGGTTGGGGGGACAATTAATACAACCATCTCCTAATTATCTGTGTGCTCCAATTAGTGCCTGGATGGAACGGGGAGGAGGCCCAGCAGTCTATAGATGGCAGGTGACTGACAGAGCTGACCTGACCTCACAGCTCAGGACCTACAGTTGCTGTCTCCTCTTACCAACAGCCCTGCGCAGTAACGCCGTCTACGTCTGTGGAGACGGACGCGGGCATTCTATGGGAATGAGCAGACTGTTGCTGGCCAGGGAGGGTCCGTGGCTGACCCCTGCTCAGACTGGCACCGGCCCCACCCTCTGCTCCCACCCTTCATCGCCTGGGACTCACTCTGTCAAACATCCGGTTCAGCAGTCTGGGAACCACAGGGAAGATGGTCGGCTGCAGCACCTTGAGGTCGTCCATAAGCAGCCTGATATCTCCTTGGAAAAATCCTATCTTAGCGCCGTGACACAGCATTACACACTAAGAGTGAACACAGACAGCACGCCGTTAGCCCTGAGAGAGCTCTCCACTGCGCTCTGAGCCTGCAGGGTTGGGATTTCAGAGCAGCTTCCACAAGTCTCAAGACTTCCGAAATACGGGTGGTTTCTTTCTTTTCTTTTCTTTTTCTTTCTTTCTTTCTTTCTTTCTTTCTTTCTTTCTTTCTTTCTTTCTTTCTTTCTTTCTTTCTTTTAATGTGTTTGCATTTACTTGCCTCTGTACAAACATGGGAATTATCATTTCCACCATCCCAATAATACAGGAGTTAGTGTCAAACCAGGAAAGGATGGGAAGGGCTATCTGGGGCTAACAAGCAACAGCTGTTGGATGGGGTTTGTGTTATGTATCCCAAATATTTTTAGCCTTCCAGGAACTTGAGAACTTATTTATTCTCAAAATAAAAGCCACTGCCGCCAAACCAGGCTTATTAAAATCTCATTTCCTTTTTTGAAAATGTAAAACTTTCTGAAAACCCACTGACTGTACCCAAGTAGGTACAAGGGTATATACCACACAAGCCTCTCCCTGTCTCCCGCAAACTGTAACGACCCCCTAAACAGACTAGACAAATCTCCTGTCTAAATTAAGCTAAAGATTAAAAAAATTTTCAAAAGATGACAGAAAGGCACCGATTTTAAGGCAGAAACTCAAAAGTACACAACGAGGGACGGCGGGATGGCTCGGTGGTAAAGGTGCTGGCTAGACACTCCTGGGGAGTGTCCTGAGTTCGGTCCCAGGCCCCACATGGAGGGAGAGCAGAAGCCACGCCTACAGGTTGTTCTTTGACCCCCACGTTTACCCATGTATGTACACACAAAATAAATGAATAAATAAACAGGAAGGAGCCACGTACAGTGTACAGGGGGAGACAGGAGACTCTAGAAGCTCAGGGACCTGTTAGTCAAGGTCTCAAAGTGGCAGAGAGACCCCGTTCTAAAACAAGGGGGGAAGGCAGGGACCGCCATCTAAAGGCTGTCCTCTGACGCCACACGCTTACAATGGAATGTGCAAGTCCGTGCCCCGCCTCCACACCCGACACCCCTCCTCCCTCTCCCTCTCCCTCCTCCCTCTCCCTCCTCCCTCTCCCTGTCTCTGCCTCCACCTCTGCCTCCCCCTAGGAAGGTGAACAAACAAAACAAAGAAAAGTACAGTGCTCCCCTGTGGAGCCCTGAAGGCCACAGGCGTGTGCTCCCAGCAGCGCCTCTAAAGCCACAAGCAGAACCTGGGCTCACTAATGACTCAGAGATCACGGCATACAATTTTTTTTTTTTCCTTTTTGAGACAGGGTCTCACTAAGTTGCCCTGGCTGGAGTATGCAGATTAGTGTGGCCTTGCATTCAGAGAGATCTGCTCGCCTCTGCCTCCTGGGTGCCAGGATTAAAAGTCTGGGCCACCAGCCCCAGCTTCTCCCGGCAGTCCCTGTTTGTGGACTATCTGGCCTGTCTGACTACCGAGAGTCACTTGAGATGCTCCTACCTGCTGTCTGCCTGCCGTGAAGAGCTCTGAGTGAGCCCTGGTCCAGACACGTTTGAGTCCCTGCTTTCAACACTTCTGTGTGTACCCAGAAGGGGAACTGCTGGACCATATGGTAACTGTGTGTGCAGTTCATACGGTCCTGCGATGTGCAAGGAGTAAGATGGAGGACAGAAACGGACGGACCGCCATCCTTTTGAGAGACTCAAAGCCTAGGGGGCGGCTGTCAA
Organism: Apodemus agrarius; assembly: GCA_964023405.1. Taxonomy (NCBI): domain Eukaryota; kingdom Metazoa; phylum Chordata; class Mammalia; order Rodentia; family Muridae; genus Apodemus; species Apodemus agrarius. Next base: position 39,152,344 of record OZ030023.1, on the reverse strand, counting down.
TCAAAGTGTCCTCCATCTGGTAAACAACTGTGTCCCCTATCTACCAGTCCTGGTTCTCAGTAAATGTTCAAGAAGGAATATATGTTACCTGCTGTTTTTCCTCTAGTAAAAAAAACAAAAACAAAAACTAAAATTGTCTAAGAAAAGAAAAAGAAGAACTGTACATGCAGGAGTATGTACAGTTGTGTATGTGTGTGTGTGTGGTGGGGGAGGTATGTACAGGTGTGTATATGTGTGTGCAGGGGTATGTATAGTTGTGTGTGTATGTGTGTGTGTGTGTGTGTGTGTGTGCAGGGATATGTACAGGTATGTGTGTGTGTGTGTGTGTGTGTGTGTGTCTGTATGTGTGCGGGGGGTATGTACAGGTGTGTATATGTGTGTGCAGGGGAATGTACAGGTATGTGTGTGTGTGTGTGTGTGTGTGTGTGTGTGTGTGTGCAGGGGTATGTACAGGCGTGCATGCTCACATGTGCTCAAGTCCACAGTGGTGCCCCTCAGGAGACAGTCTCCCTTGTTGTGAGGCAAGGTCTCTCTCTGAGACCTGGGACGCACTGGTTAGGCTAAGCTGGCCAACTAGCGATCTCCAGAGGTCTTCCACCTCACCCGTGCCATGGCCTTTCACATGGGTTCTGGGGACAGACCTCGGGTCTTCTCACTTGTGGGACAATCACTTACCAACTCAGTTACCTCCCTGCCCTTGGTCAGGTTTTAAACTAGGCGCATGGACATGTACAAGGGACCTGGCAAAGGTCAGCTAAACACCGCCCTTCTCCCCAGGGCACACGGACTATTAGTGCAAAGAGTCAGTCAATCTGTGTGTCAGCGAAAAGCACAAACACAAAAGAAAGGCTTCTTCCACAACAGGCGCCTCCGAGACTTGTCACAGTCAAGGAATAAAAAGCATTTCCTTCAGAGACGGGGACTGATACAGAGACCCGCAGCTAGACAATGTGCCAAGAGCGAGGGACCTTGGAACACGCGGTCCCCCGTGGGACGTCTCCTTCAAGCCCTCCCCTCAGCTCAGAGCTCAGCGGACAAAGAGATGGAAAACTCTAAGAGCCAATGGGGACAGAATACGGCCTTCCAGACACAACAGCCTAACACACAGATGAGCGCGCGGCTGTGCCACCATGCACAGGGCCTGTAGCGTCTGAGCCCAGCAAGGGCTCAGCACTGAGGAAACAGAACACAAGCCCCCATTCCTAACTTCGAAGCTATCCTCAGTTGACAACCATTCCCAGGGGAAAATTAGTTTTCTCCAAAGAAGTTTAACTAGATATACAAATCACATAAAAGGGACGCGAGTTGCCCAGTAGGTGACCAACATGTAATAAAACCAAAGGTATTTTTGGAGATGTTTTGTCTCATAATGCTTTTTTTTAAACAAAACAAAACAAAACAAAACTTTACTGGCCTTTTGTTTCTCTATTATGATTTCTGATTTTGCGTTTCTATGGGTTTTCTGTGCGGTATATGTGTTTTTGTGCCCGCCGGCCACCCCCCCCAACATGTGTGGTGTGTGTGTGTGTGTGTGTGTGTGTGTGTGTGTGTCTGTCTGTCTGTATGTATGTATGTATGTATGTATGCTTTGTCTTATTTTGGTTTGCTTGGGTTGTTTTGTTTTGGTTTTTCACTGGCCTGTTTGTTTTCTAAAGAGAGAGGAGAAGGCAGGAGTTAGATGGTTGGGGAGGGAGGAAGGATATGAGAGATGAGGGAGGGGGAAGAGCTCAGAATATACTGGATGAAGTTATTTTCAATTTAAAAAAGGAAGAATCTAGCTGGGCAGTGGTGGCACACACCTGTAATCCCAGCACTTGGGAGGCAGAGGCAGGTGGATTTCTGAGTTCGAGGCCAGCCTGGTCTACAGAGTGAGTTCCAGGACAGCCAGGGCTATACAGAGAAACCCTGTCTTGAAAAAACCAAATCCAAAAAACAAAAACAAACAAAAAAAAGGAAGAATCTTTCTCTAATTGTTCACCTGAAACTGTGCCCTTATTGGCATTCTTTGACTGTTCAAACTCTTGATTTTAAACTGCAGGATTAAAGTCCAAATACCCAGTATGACCCTAGAACACAAATTCTTACTCTTTTCAATAACCCTTGCTGCTGCTGTAATGGGGCAGAGTGAAGACCCCTGTGTGTGCATGCGTTTGTGCATGTGTGTGTGTGTGCGCGCGCGTGTGCATGTGTGTGTTTGTGTGTGTATGTATGTGTGCATGTGTGCGTGCGTGCATGTGCATGTATGTGTGTGTGCATGCATATGTGTACATGTGTGCACGTGCACATGTGTACCACACTTACCTGTAGCTGCTGCTCATACATGTGTGCCAGTGGCAAGTACGATATCTGTGTGTCACTGGCATTCAAGGTCAGTGCACTCTGGAAGACAAGAAAACTTAGCGGGGCACATGCAGACAAGGCGGGAGACACAGCAGACGCCTACCTCTACAACGGTCTCAAACATATGGGCGAGAGGCAAGAAAGAGATCAGAACATCATCTGGGGAGGCGACGAAGGCGCTCTGAAAGCAAGGACACCAGCAAGAGGAGAAAAGTTAAGACTCCAGGACGCCCCAGTTTCCCCCAGAGCAGCGCGCACGGCCCCTCAACATTCAGCTCAGCCTCTCCTGGCTGCATTGTTTGCACTAAGGAATAAAAAGTGATTTTTTTTTTTTTTTAAGTTTTGGGGATGGCACTAGGGCAGTGCACATGTTAGCAAGTGCTCTACCACAGGGCCGCATCCCCTGTCCTGTCCCACTCAGTCAAACAGAGTGGAATTCATTCCCAATAACCAAGCATGGCCACTTTGGAGCTGTTAGCCACCTCCCTGTAAAGAAAATCCTGCCCAAACTGGAGTGCTGAGAGACCGTGTGCTCCACGCGCTCCCTCGTTCTGTTACAACACCCCAGTACCAGGCAGGCTCCACTGCCCCTGAAGCAACTGTCCACTCCTGACAGGACAGCACTGTCGATGCAGAGGGAAGCGGGAAGGAGGTTTCCCAGGACCTTGGGTCAACGGGATAAATGGTTCTCGTGGCTGAGCTGGAGCCACATTTTTACCGTCGAGCCTCTCCTCATGTCAGGAAAACACTCCAAAGTGTCCGATGCAACCTCAAATCTGGCTCGAAGAGATTTGTTCTCCTATAAGACCCAGATGAGCCCACAGGCAGATGAAGTGTGGACGCCTGGTTGTCCTCAGAGTGGGTCTTCTCAGGGTGTGCGCAGACAGGGTTTACGTGTAAGTGCATGGTATTAACACAAAGAAGGCTCGCTCACACACTTGCTGTCATGCTGATCAGACGTGAGGAGAGTGTGAGTATATGTACATTGGTGTGTGCGCGCGCGTGCGTGCATGCATGCGTGTGTTAATGTGGACTGAAGCTAGGGCCTCAAATACAGAAAGCATGCTTTCTCCTGCTGACGTATATTCCCAGCACCCATATTTTTAAATTTTCTGATAAACCACAAAAATCATGCTGGCATCGTCATTAGAAGTTTTAGAGGTTGGCAGTGCTTCTTGATAGTGTAACTATCAAGATTCTTCAGAGAGGCTCTGTCATCTTGAAGACCCTGAAGGCCTACTGGGAGCTTTGAATTTCAGTTTAAGTGTTGAACTTTCTCAGTACAGCACACATGATGAGCATAAGAAACATGACAGCGGAGTAACATCAAGTGGAAGCATCCTCAAAACTCAGCCCAGCAGCCACCACAGGATGCCAGACGTCCACTTCTCTAAACCATAAGGTGCAGACAGACAGTCCCCGGCCTCAAGCTGGCCTACAGGATACTCCCAAGAGCCTGCAAAAGCATACGGTTAAATGTATGCTTTCAAAAGAGGGTGCCTTTGCAAAGATAGGCATGCAAGGCTATCTTTGGAGTTAGGGACCGAACTCTGTTCCCTCCCAAATTCACACAGGACAGTCCTAAGTCCCGTGTATCAGGAATAGGGCCCTGATAGGACTAGATTTGGGAGTAAGTAAGTTCTGACCCGGCAGCCTGGTGTCTCTCTAGAAGAGAAAGGGACACCAGAGCACAGAAAGAGGCAGCCGCCTGCAAGCCCTAAAGAGCGCCCTCACCAGGGACCACCCTGCTGGCAGCCGGCCCTGGGCTTCCAGCCTCCTAAATGAGGGAAATGAGCATCTCTTGTTTAAGCCACTTGGGCTGCAGTGCTTTGTAAATGGCAGCCTGTGTAGACTACAGCCTGTGGGCGGAAAACCTTAGGAGGACAGGCTATTAACTAGAGCTTTGGACTTTAATCTTTCTCATACAAGGGGAGTCAAACAGACCATAGGGCAGCCATGATAACATTCTCAAGAATTACCTCTGTCGATTTCATAAAACCTGAGCAGTCGTTCATAATGTTTTTGTGAGTGATCATTGCTCCTTTGGGGTTGCCTGCAGAGCACACGGGAAAGAGAACAAAGTTAGATACTCCAGCCAAGAACGGCAGAGACCGCCTGTCACCAGAGCCTCGGCTAGCTCTACTGCCGGATACCCTCTGGGTAGCCAAACTGAGGAATGCTAGATTTCTGAGCAACCTGAGACCATTTAAAGGAAACCCACTGTCTCAAAATTACCTTAAAACATTCACTAAAATCTTCATGTGCATCAATGGGGTAAGAAAACTGGGACTCTTATACTGAGAGTACTTCTGAGGTCACTTTCAATCATCTGAGTTAACTAGATGGCACCCTCAGATTCCGAGACTGTCTCACAGAGCAACAACAGGATGACCTTTCTGGGTTCACATCTATCTCTTGTTTTCTTGCTCCCACCTATAATTAGTGAATTCATTATCTAAAAGGGGGGCAGAGGTCATAGACTTCCGAATACTGCGTTGAAGCAAGTACATCTCAAAAATATACCTGTGGTTCCACTTGTGAAACAAATTATCGCAAGATCTTCAGGTTCTGGAGGCTGGAGAAAATTTTTAAGAGAGACGGTATGAATCAGAATAGAATATATCAATCCACAAGGTAGCCCCTGCATTTCCAACAGTCTCCTGGATGTTGGAAGACCAGGGCTCTAGAAGGTCATAAAGCAGTGCTTACCTTGGGCTTCGTTCTGTTTACTCTTCCAAGGTCCTTAATTAGAAGAGAGAGAGAAAAAAACTTCAGTGTTAATATTTCCTAACTACAAAGAGTATAAAGTCAGGGCTGTGGAGACGGCTTGGCGGTCAGGCGCACTGGCTCTTCTTCCAGGGACCCAGGTTCCATTCCTAGCACCCACATGGCCAAAACCATCTGTGACTCCAGTTCTAGGGGATCCGAGTGCCCTTCTCTGAACTCAGTTGGTAGTGTGCTTCACACACATGCTGGCAAAATGCCCATACACAGAAAAATTAAAAGAAGGAAGTCCCCCCAGGGTACTGCCTCGACTGCAGACTTTACTCACAGCTGACTAAAAACCCCACGTTCAAGTTAAATGAACCTGAGCAATGTTTAGTAGCAGAAGCCGTAGATAGGGTCTATTGTTCTGGGAAGCCATTTTCCAGTTGTCTGTCTCTTACATAAAACTACATAAATGGCCGGGTGGTGGTGGCGCACGCCTTTCATCCCAGCACTTGGGAGACAGAGGCAGGTGGATTTCTGAGTTCGAGGCCAGCCTGGTCTACAGAGTGAGTTCCAGGACAGCCAGGGCTACACAGAGAAACCCTGTCCCCCCCCTCAAAAACAACAACAACAACAACAACAACAACAACAACAACAACAAAAACCTACATAAATGGCCTTGTAAACAGGACGGATTCCAAAGACAGCAAGGGCCTTTGCACTGTATTCCAGCCCCCTCCCCTTTTCTCTGATGACCTTTAAAAAAGCCTTGTTCTTGAACGTGAACCTGCTGGTCTTCAGCGTCCTCTGCCATCAGAGAATGCCCTCCCTGACCGCCTGGCTCGGCCTCAGTGAGCTCTCCCCACAAGGGGAGAGTGACCCCCCTCCTGATCTAAATGCTAGTGAGGCTCAGATATCCACACTCCATCCACAGGGAGGAAGGAGTCAGGCACTCGGGACTGAAACAGGCCGCAAGGACGCCGGGAGGGCGCTCTGGAGTGGGCATCTGCCTCTGGAAACAGCTGCTCTGTGCAGCCTTCCGCATCAGGGATGTGCTTCAGTTGACCCCATTAATCCACTCGGTAAGAAAACAAGACAGGGGCTGGAGAGATGGCTTAGTGGTTGAGAGCACTGACTGCTCTTCCGGAGGTCCTGAGTTCAATTCCCAGCAACCACATGGTGGCTCACAACCATCTGCAATGGGATCCGACGCCCTCTTCTGCTGTGTCTGAAGACAGCTACAGTGTACTTACATACATAAATAAATAAAATCTTTAAAAAAAAAGAAAACAAGACAACAACAACAACAACAACAACAACAACAACAACCCTTATATTCTTTTCCTAGTAAAGCTGAACAGCTTGAGACTACACCGGAGCCTACCACAGAGCGCAAACCAGATAGGCATGTTCAGGGCTCACTGGGCTCCACCTAGCACACTTTTAATCAATTTAAATTATGTACATTACAGACCACAGATTAAAAACAAGGACACTAATTACAAGTCAGCTAGGGTTGGGCACTCATGCACACACCTATGACATCTGGCAAGAGGACAGACCAGGAGTTCCGGATCAGCCTGGGCAACATTCAAAGCCACCAGCTCAAAACAAAACCCCAAAGCCACCGCACAGTCAACGAGGGACTAAAGCGAGGGACTTCCGCAAAGTATTTTCCATACACTCTTTACTGACTTCAAATTTCTACTTCTCTGTTCAAAATTTTCTCCATTTTGTTGTTGTTGAGGTAGGAGTTCATTCACGTAGGTCATGCTAATCTTTTTGTAAAGGTTTATTTATTTTATGTATATGAGTACACTGTAGCTGCACAGATGGTGGTGAGCCATCGTGTGGTTGCTGGGAATTGAACTCAGGACCTCTGCTTGCTGCAGTCCCCCTCGCTCCAGCCCAAAGACTTATTTATTATTTTATGTAAGTCCTATAGCTGTCTCCAGACACACCAGAAGAGGGCATCAGATCTCATTACAGATGGTTGTGAGGCACCATGTGGTTGCTGGGATTTGAACTCAGGACCTTTGGAAGAGCAGTCAGCGCTCTTAACCACTGAGTCATCTCTCCAGCTCATGGTAATCTCAAAATAGCCAGCCCATGGTGGGGGTGCCATCCCTGGGCTGGTAGTCCTGGGTTCTATAAGAAAATGGAGAGGAGAAAGCCAGTAAGCTGCACCCCTCTCTGGCCTCTAGTCAGCTCCAGCCTCCAGGTTCCTGCCCTGAATTCCTGCAATGAGGAGTAGTGATGTGGAAGTATTAGCCAAATAAACTCTTCCTTCCCCAACTCGCTTTTGGTTACGGCGTTTCATCACAGCAATAATAACCCTGACTAGGACAGAAATTAATCAAGAGTCCATGACTGAAATTCACTAAGATCTATAGAAGAAACCTGGGGGAAGAAATGACCAGGGTGGGCGTGATGGCTCAGTGGAGGTGCTCACCGTTCAAGACTGACCACCAGACCCAAGTGGGGAAGGAGAGAGTTAACTCCCCCAAACTGTCCTCTGATCTCCACCCCTCCACCCCCACACTCCCTCCATTATCCCTCCTCCCCAACACACAGAGAGACAGACAGATGGAGAGCCAACAGAGGGACAGGCAAATGAGACAGACTTCTGTGTCTGGCTTGGTTTCAGAGACAAAAGCAGTCAAGACTAAACAGAGCAAACGAACTGGAAACATCCACCTGTGTGATGCTGAAGGTCCCAGTAAGGTCCCAGTGCCTACTGGTATGGTTCACTGGTACCAAGGAAAAACGGGAGTACTAGAGTTCCTTTCATGAGGCTTCTGCGAGTGATATATTAAACTACTCTTGGGAACTGGGTATGGTATGGTGGTGAGCTTAACACAAGCCAACTTGACGCAAGACGGGGTCATCTGGGAAGAGGAAACTTGGTTGTGAAAACGCCTCTATTAGATTGTCCACAGGCAAGTCTGGGGGGCATTCTCTTGATTAATGACTGAGGAGAGGGCTGGTTCACGGTGGTGGTAGCACCCCTGGGCAGGCTGTATAAGCAAACACACTGAGGAAGCCATGGGGGACAAGAAGGGCCATGCCTCAAGACCCTCCTGCCTGATGTCCTTTCATGATGAACTGTGATGGGGACAGTAGGCCACATAAACCCTTTCCTCCCCAAGTCGATTTTGGCCATAAGTTTAACATAGTAACAGAAACTTAACTAGGACAAGTGACACATTCCTGTGATCCCAGCATTTGAGAAATCAAGGTAAGAAAAGATTGCTACAAGTTCAAGGCTACTCTGAGCTCCACAGTGGGTTTTAAACCAGCCTCGACTACAGAGGTAGACATCTTTTAAAAAAAAGAAAAAGAAAAAAGAGTCAAGCAAAACAAAACCCACAAGCAACTCTTGGAATGCAAGCCTAATCTTGGTCCAGGAGGAAGATGGGAATTTTGTCCTGTATCTTTAAGTGGCTGAGTAGCACTGGGATGACAGTTTCACTGGGTACCACATCCAACCCTTCAGAGAAGTGGGCCGTGGAAGGACTCACCTCCAGAGATTTTAGGCTGATGATCTCCACCCCACACTTCTTGCCTCGTTCCACCAGATCACTGCCGAAGGAGTCCATGATGACTATGATTTTAAGGCATGGTGTTAACTTATTTTCTACACCTTCTAACAAGAGTTTGGCCTTTTCTGGCTTGTCAGCAAAAATCACAGAGAGTTCAGCTGTAAATGAAGAGGTGATAAGGAATGAGCCCTACGATACTAAAAGCTTGACTGGACTCTAAGACCCACAGATACTAGCATGCCAGGGCGATGCGTATTTAAACATAATATCCCCCTTCCAAGCAGACATATAAGTGTAATGTCACCGAATCTAAACCTGTACCTAGGGCTATGATCACACAAAGACCAAAGACGTACCTTTGTTCACTATGTAGGTGATGGCATCGGTTCCAAGGGTGTCATAGAGGGGAACAACCACCATTGAGTAAGAGAAGCATCCCTGCTCGATGATCACCCACTGAATGGCAAGAGTCACAGAGAGAATGAGATGTCTCCCTGAATCACTGCAGAGGGCAGTGCTCAGGGAGTCACATTAGACAAGATTAACATGTCTCCCACTGGGCACCAGGTTCCCGGAGAGTTCAAAGCAAACAAAAAGACTTGCTCTTCCTTTTAAACTCTTTCCTATTCTTGAAATCTTCTTCTATGCCTTTAAGAATTAATCTTTAAGTTCGCACACAACGATCTGCCCTTCCTTAAAAGCACGCTGTACTGATGAAAATGCTTGAGGAAACGACCATCTCAGGTAAAACACAGAGGCTGGCTTGGTGAGTGGGGGCTGGGCGTGGCTTGTAGATGACTGTAGATGCCTTGGTGGGGAGAAACCCATGTTTATCCAATGGATAAAATGGGCAAAATTTGGAGCATGGGGGTGATGAGAGAGAACAGCAAAGGACTGTGATATCCAGGGCTGGGAGGCTAGCCAGCAAGCAGGCTGGATAGAAGCCTGGTTTAGGGGTGGACGGGAGGGAGTCCGTGCCTTGGGGTCTGACCTACTCCATGGGTCACGTGGAACTAAAGTATTGGGGAAGGCACAAGGCCGTGGGCTTTGAGGAAGGTCAGCAGCGTGTAGGGTGAGCTGGGAACAAGAGAGGAAGAACGCCGACCGACCAAATGAGAAAGATGCCCCTCGTGAAGTGACCAGGGCCAGCAGTAACGCAGTCACTGGTCACATGCCACTACCCTCAGCTGCCTAGCAACTGACTGACCTCCCAGGCATCTGTGGCACCGTCCCTCCTTAACTGCAAGACACGCCCTTATCTCAGCTGCACTTCTCAAATGACACCACAGGATGCTGATCACAGCACAGAAAAGCGTAAAGCTTTGTTTTTTGTTTTGTTTTGTTTTGTTTTTGCTGGGCAGTGGTGGCACACGCCTTTCATCCCAGCACTTGGGAGGCAGAGGCAGGCGGATTTCTGAGTTCAAGGCCAGTCTGGTCTACAGAGTGAGTTTCCAGGATTGCCAGGGCTACATAGAGAAACCCTGTCTCAAAAAAACCACAAGAAAAAAAAGGGGGAGGGGCGTACAGCTGCTGTGGGAGAGGAGCCACGCAGTCACATGCACGTGGCATGGCCCCGTGGCTGTGCCTGTGGGTTTTGTTTTGTTTTGTTTTGTTTTGAAGCTTTCCTTCGAGACTGTGCTCAGGAGCTCTCCTTGGCTGGGCTCCCACGGTCCTTTCCCTGTATCCACACGTAACACATTTCAGAGAGAGCATCGGCAATCTAGTCCTTGAAGGAAAGGATTTGTTTGGATCTGTTACTGAGACACAAGAGAAACCCGAGTCAGCCCAGGAGACTAAGCCAGCTGTGGACAGCGATGCGTCTCTGCAGGACACGAGACCCACGGACAGAAGGACTTATACAACTGGACACTACACGGGGATAGGAGAACCGAGACGCCATTCTGGACAAAGCAGATATGAAAAAAATGTGATGCTTAAATGGTTCCAAGGCATATAACTAATTAGCTGATATAACTAATTAGCAGTACTTTAAAAGGAACGCCCCATTTCTTTTATTATTATTATTATTATTATTATTATTATTATTATTATTACTATTATTACTATTACTACTACTGCTACTACTATTATCATAAGAGTGTTTGTGTAGGTACCTGTAAGACCTGAGGAGATGGAGCTACGAGTAGTTGTGAGCCCCCTGATGGATGCTGGGACTGAAACTGGAAAAGCAGTGTGTGTGTGCTCTTAACCACTGAACACGCTCTCCCTAGCTCCTCAAGTCTCTTTTCTAAGTACTAGGTGTGAGCCTCCGTCGCCAAGCAGCAGCTGCACATCTCTAAGTAGAACAGCTCAGAGTGCATATTTCACAGTATTTATGTTTGGAAATCTGATCAGAAGGAAGGCTCAGACCTCTCAGGAGGAAGAGTTTGCTACTAACAAAAATGTACCCAAGCTTCTCTGCTGTAGTTTATTATTAATAATTTATTAACGCTGTTTATCCAGGCTCAGAGGTAGCCCTGGAAGGGAAGAAACTTCTGATTTGCCACTTTTCTCCTAAGAATTTTGTTTCATGACCTGAATTCGGAAAACTCAACATAAAACAAAACAAAACAAAAAATTAAGGGGAGATTTTTTTTTTTTCTCTTGAAAGTTTAAGAGAAATTCCCAGTTCATGTTTTCAAACCTGGAGCTTTTCTAAGACAAATCACAAAGGCATATTCCCAGCAGAAATCAGAGAACAACGCCTAGCTGGTCCCCATCAGCTGCAGGTGGGAAACGTGGAGGACCCTGGAAACCCAGCCCGGTGAGTGGTGCGCATGCGCACTTAAATACCTCAGGTCTGTTTTGAGAAAAGATGCCGATGAACTGCTCTGAGCCAGCCTGGAAACCCTTCTGGATCAGCGCCGAGCCTATGCACTCTGCCAGTTCTGCAACCTGCGACAGAGGGAGGGAGGCATGGCACGGATTAGGAAACTGCAACATCTGACTGCGAGAACCTTAAAGGCTCACCAGGTGACATTCTGGTGTCTTCTCCGCTGCCAGCGGCAGAGCTAAACAGAGAAGGGGAGCTGCATCGCCTTAAAAAAGGCTTGCACAATGCCAGGTTGTACTCACCAGGACTCTGTTTGTTAAGGACCTGGCTCTAGGATTCCCTCTGCAAAGCCAATTATTCTGGGTTTGCAGGTCACCAGTGAGTACACACAGGGCTTCCTATATATGTCGGTTTCTATTTTAGTGTTACAAAATGACAGAGATGATAGAGACACTGTTCTTTAGGGGTGGGGATTGCTGCGTGTTTGCAGTGCTGGGGAAGCATCCCGGGCTTTATGCTCCCTAGACAAGCATTCTAACTCAGACCTTATCTCCACTTCCTGACTTCTTCAACTGGGGCAGACCAGCTGCAAATTCACAATGCTACCACTCCAGCTGCCCGGGCTACGGCTTTTACTAGGCCTGGCTATATTTTTCTTTCATCGTTTATAAAAGACTAGAAAAGTGACCAAACACTCCAAAACTTGTCATTTGTATAAATATAGAAATAGCTTTAAAAACAAAACAAAACAAAACAAGACTAAGGGTTTTTTCCCTGTTTGTTTGCTTCTTTCTGAGATAGGGTTTCTTTGTGTAGTCCTGGCTGTCCTGGAACTCTCTCAATAGGCCAGGCTTGGCCTCAAACACAGAGATCCACCTGCCTCTGCTTCTCAAGTGCTGGGACTAAAGGTGTGTGTCACCAGGCCCAGCTAAGACTAAGCTTTTATTATTGGACTCTACAATTCCATTCTTGAGAATTTATTTTTGGTAAATAATATGATCCTAGGAGGAGCTTTTTAAAGGCCTTATGTGCAAAGATAAAAATTTCAAAAAAAAAAAAAAAAAAGACAAAAATACCTAAAAAGGATAGCTAGGCAGCTGACAAATATTACAGCCATGAGAAATACTCCAGGCCTAGGGCAGTATTAGTAATCAAGGTAAGCAGTAAAGGTGTAGATGAGAGCCAACACTGTAATACCCAAGGAAAAATAGTCACAAAACTTAGACAGGAATATACATCCGTAGCTACCCTCTTGCCCCTCCTCTTGATTAATTTCTCTGAAATGTAAATCTTAAAACGGGGAGTCCATTACTCTCAACAGTACTCAAACACACAGCCATGCCGACAGGAAAGCCAGGCACGCCTCCTTCCCAGGAATCCCGTTCTGGTACACAATGCCATCCCAGCCCAGCCCCACCTAAAGGAAGCAGCATTGTCACCACAGGCCAGGTGACCAACTGCAGCGTGGCCAGACACCTTCTATTCCTGACTAATTCACAAGTCTGGAAATTGAGAAATGTCTGAAATTGTTTGCTGGGCTTTCTGGGGCAATACACATATATTTATGTTTCTAGAAAGATAGTCCATTTTGCTCTTTAAGAAAAATGGCAAAGAGAGTCCTACTTTCCTAAAAGTTAGTCTTGTTAGGTGAGTAAAAAGTCAAACAAGATAAAGATCTCTACCCAGCCAAAGCTGGCTTCAGTTAAATCCAGCTCTGTGTCCTCTGCCAAGCCTCCAAGGAGGTTTGGTTCAGCTGATCTATGCAAATCACTCGGCTACCCCTTCCCACATCCTCAGGGATTCTCAGTGTGTCTTGAACACCAATCCGCAAAATATATGTTCTTGTTTCTGGCCAACGAATCTAAAAATGCGGCAGAGCTCAGGGAGGGCGTGTCACACACTGCCCTGTGTCCAACAGTCTTGCTATAGAGACTCCAGGAGCACTGCCTTGGTGTCTGGAGGTGGTCTCGTTCTGTAGGCCGTAACTGGACTCGGCTTCGGTATGTTTCTAATCAGCCAGGGGCTCAGAGGACCCTCCTGGCCCAGTTTCCCCAGTGCTGAAGCACAGGTGTGAACTAGCACTGACTGATGATGGAAAAAACCGGATAGAAACTGGTTTGGGCTGTGGTAAAGCCAAACAGAAAGGGAAATCCCTCTCTGGCCACGTGAGCTCCTGGCTCCTTCCACAGGCAAGGTATTACAAGCCCATCTCCCTTGTCTCTCTTGAGAGACAGACTACTAGCCAAGCAGAGCACTGGGCATTCTTGTGTACTCTCTGAGGCCGGAAAAGGGAAAATACAGGGCCTCAGCCCCAAGGCGCTCTGACAGGTGCGACTTCCAGGCTGAGTTTGTGGCTCCAAAGGACATCTCTCTCCATATCCCACAGACAAGCTGAGAACACAGAGGGAGAAAGTCAGTTTGTGTTCATGGGTGTCACAGGATTATCTGGTCCCAGAACAAGCATTCAGGGGAGGCGAGGGACAGAAAACCATTTCCTGGACAGCTGTGTAGGAAAAGGAAGGCAGTTAAACTGCACTTGCAGCTGTGCCTGTCCATCCTGAGGCCAGGCCGGAAAAGCCAGGCCAGCTCTGATTCTGTGTGGCCATAATGAAAAGGCAGGCGACACCTTCCTGCTCTGCGACTCGCTACTCACAAACTGTGACTTCAAGTCACAGGCGCCGATGAGTCGCAAGGGGAGTGCCACATGAGAGCCTCTCCAGAACCTGGCTTCAGCTCCTGCAGACAGACAGGAGTCCCCTCTGCTTCTGAACACCTGTGCGCTTCCCTGTAGCTGCTGAGCGGTTAACTGCCACATCACAAGAGTGGGCCAAGGACAGTTTTGAGGATCAATGAGCAGATGTGGACACGCCCACAGAAGAGGCTCTGGTCCTCTTCTGACACTTGTGGGCATGGACAGGTTACACCTTTGCGGGGATATGCACTTTCCTCATCTATAAAATCAGGGCACCCCACACTGGAGTTTCTAAGTTTCCTAGCAGCCCTCAGGCAAAGAAGAGTCATCTTATGACGGAGAGGGGAGCATCTGCTTCTGGAGATTTCTAAAATTTCTGAAATTGTCTACAATACCATACTTCACCCTAAGTCCACACAGGATGCCAGCACAGTGCTTTAATCTGTAAGTAAGCTAGAGTTTCCCTAGAGTTTCTATGGGGCTGGTCTTCCTCAGATGCTCAGCGGAGTTCCCAGAGCCCAGCACATTACCCACCCCAGCCAGCAATCATACACCAGTGTGCTGCGCCAATCTTGCGGTCTGCATCTGAAATGGTTCCTGGGGGGTGCGTGTGTTTAAACCCTCGGCCCTAGCTAGTGGTAGAACTTCAGGAAAAGGTAGAAAGCTTTTGGACACGGGGCCACTCTGGCAGCCATGGAGTCCCAGGGTTTAGACTGGCCCTGCTTCTGACCCAGCTTGGCTTTCAGGACTAAATATCCATAAGCCCAAGCTGAACACCCATAAGCCCGAGTCCAAACCAACCTCCCCTCCAATGAGGAGCTTACACTAAGATTCTGGTCACAGACAAGGGGGGGGGAGTCATCAGGCCAGGGTACTCACCTCTTTGTAGGAAATCCACTCATAGGGCTGGTTTGGCTTTCTAGAACCTAAGCAAGGGCCATCGTCTACAAAAAAGAAGGAAACAGAAATGAAGCAAAAGATGGCCTTGACCTTTAACCTACACCCTGCTCCCCCCCCCCCCAGCATCATTTATTTGACCCTCTCCTATTCCTCACAGAATCAGGAAGAGTCTACTCTTCAGACTAGAAAAGCTGAGTTCAGACTTAAAATGTTTTTCTCCCCTGGAGTTTGAAGTGATTTTTATGTTTGTTGATTTGTTCTGTTTCTTTTTCTTTCTTCTCTTTAAAAATATATATATATAGTATTTATATAGGTACATATAGGTACACTGTAGCTGCTGTCAGACACATCCGAAGAGGGCACTGGATTCCATGGTGGTGAGCCACCATGTGGTTGCTGGGAACTGAACTCAGGACCTCTGGAAGAGTCAGTGCTCTTAGCCACTGAGCCATCTCTCCAGGCCCCTCGTTCTTCTTCTTAAACAGAAGGGGATGTGATAAATACAGGAGAAAGGCAAATACCAATGACTGACTGACTTGTCGGTGGTCTTTGGTTTGAGACAAGGTCTCTCTATTATGTGGCTCTGGCTGTCCTAGAACTCACTGTAGACCTGGCTGGCCTCGAACTCACCGAGACCTACCTGCCTCTGCCTCCCAAGTGCTTGGGACTAAAGGTGTGCGCCACCACCCCCAGCAAACATGGTTTGTTTTTTTTTTTTTTTTTTTTTTTGGTTTTTTTTTTTTTTTTTGAGACAGGGTTTCTCTGTGTAGCCCTGGCTGTCCTGGAACTCACTCTGTAGACCAGGCTGGCCTCGAACTCAGAAATCCGCCTGCCTCTGCCTCCCAAGTACTGGGCAAACATGGTTTTTAAGAATGTTTAACCTGTGACTTTTCTTTTTTATGCCAGTGGCTAAGTGCAGAGATACTACTGTGGGGTTAGAGGAGGGGACCAGCAGGATCTCCAAGGAAGCTTCCAGCATTCCAACTCAGAGTGAGATAGTCACCTACACATCACGTGCCAGTGGACGGGCTTCTGAGAAGGGATGGTGTCAGGTCCTGTGCTCTGAGCTCATCACTGGGTTAATCCTTTAATGCGCTTATAATGTGAGGGCAGCACTGGGGAATGCCCTCGGGGACAATGTCTAGCCCTGGCTCCCTCCTTACCTCCCTCCCTCCCTCCCTCCCTCCCTCCCTCCCTCCCTCCCCAGCCCCAAAGTGACGAAGGAAAGGAATTTGAATTGATCACAACATCTAGGCTCACCAGTCCGCTCTTGAATTGGTAAAGGTGTTCTGATTTGATATGGAGAGAGCTTGGCTTCACCAGGGCCTGGACAGGCCTAGTCCTACTACCAAGGTTTATGCCTAGACCAGCGTGGCTGTCAAGTGGATTCAAGTATCCGTCGGCAGCCGGGCAGCCGGGAGGATACGAGCCGGGCTCACGGGCTTCTGTTAGCCCTGACAACAGACCTGACCCAAACAGCCTTTCTTCCAAGACCTGCTTCAGCTTAAAGCACTGGAACCAAGGCTGGGAGGGCATGCAGGGTCATCAGCACCGCTTCTCAGACGGGAGACCCCTCAGCCTTGGGAACCAACGCAATTTTATTCCTCAAGATCTAGGACTGGCAAACTGTAGCCAAGGCCACAAAGAGCCAATGGCTGTTTTCGTCAGCAGCGTCCGTAGAACACAGCCTCACTCTCTCCCCTCCCTCTGTATGCAGACGCACAGACCGTGGCCCAGCAAGCCTAACGCCATTCCTGTTGGCTCTGCAGGCACCGCACACTGATCTCAGTTCCACAACCGCCACGCTTGCCCAGCTCACCTGAGAACTTGAAAACCAGCCGTAGCCAGGCCCTACTGCTAAATCCTTTGATAGAACTGGGTGAGTGTGGACAAGAGTTTCAGTATTTTCTAACAAGTGCTCCCCGGTGTCACTAATGTACAGCTCGGTGCATCCACTTTCAATCAACTTAGAACTATTTCCATCCCTACCATTTTATCTGTATAATTTCCAGGATAATCTTCAATTTTAACATATTTTTTATGTATATTTCTTCGATTTTATCAGAAAGTTTCCATGCAAATCTTCAACTTTATCAGAAAATGTTTATAATTCCACTTTCAATCAACTTAGGACTACTTTTATGCCTATTACTATATCTATATAAAATTTTCATGATAATCTTCAATTTAAACATGTTTTTCTACATTTTTCTACAATTTTATCAGAAATATTTTCCAGGTAAATCTTCAATTCTATCATAAAATGTTTCTACTTTCTTTTTCAATTAATTTAGCGATGTTTTTATGTCTACCATTTTACTCTTTAATTTTCCATGAAAACTGTCAATTTTGATGTGTTTTTCTATATATCTCTTCTATTTTATCAGAAATATTTTCCATGTAAATTTCAATTTTATCATAAAATGTTTTTACTTCCTTTTTCAATAAAAGAACATGCTTTTTTAAAAAAAAAATAGTAGGTTTAAGGGGCTAGAGAGATGGCTCAGTGGTTAAAAGCATTAGCTGCTCTTCCAGAAGACCTGGGTTCAATTCCCAGCACTCACACAGTGACTCGTATGTGTCTCCAGTTCAAGTGGGTCTGACACACCCCTCTTCTGGCTTCTGTGGGTACTTCGTGTAAATGGTACACAGGCAAAACATACTCATAAAATTAATTTAAAATTTTTTAAATTAGATTTAAAGACCTCTTGGCTAACTTCTGCTACTGAACAAACTTCTGACCACCCACCCAAAATGCTGGGCTTTGCTCATCTGTACTATTTCAATCCTGAGATGTCCTATGAACAATAAAGTTTAGGACTAAATGCTTCTTGAAGGAAAAAACAAAGAACACTGACTTAAAAGCAGCCGCCTTTAATCAAGGCATGCTAAGAAAGCTCAAGCTAACTTCTGTGTTTTACCGAGGATCACTCCTTTCCAACCAGACACATGACAGCAAAGCAGGAAGTTGTCTAACTGTCACAAGTGTGTGTGCGGTGTGAGCCACATACTCCAGGCTAGGCCCATTCCAGAGGAGAAGCCATGTATAAATTACAGCACACACTTTCATGTAGCCCAATGCTGGCTCTCTTGCTCTCGCCAGCAAGACTTACTGTTATAGGTCAACCCAGACCTTGACACCAACTTCAAAAAGTTCACATATGAACAGATAGACATGGAAGCTGCTTTCTCTTCACAGTGGGCTAACGGGCCTTTTATAGAGGTATTTGTCAGAACACAGTGGGCTGAGTAATCGGACTGCACTGCTGTCACGCACTAACCAGCAGGCACTCCGAGTGCACATACTGCTAGCTTGCAGTGTACTGTGGGGCAGAGAGAACGCAATCTCCCTGGATCTTGACTGTAAGAGCACAATCGCACTATCAGTGGCAAAAACAGAAGCTAAAGTATGGATCTTAAGATCCATCTCTAAGCTAGGCAGTGGTGGTGATGCCTTAATCCCAGCATCTGGGAGGCAAGGCGGAGGTTAGCCTGGTCTACTTCGAACGAGTTCCAGGACATCCAGGGCTAACCCCCCCCGCGCCCCACCAAATCTACTTCTATAGATGAACCTAGGAAAAGCAAAAACTACTTTCATTCTTAAAAAGAATGCACCTTCCTTCAATATATTGAGTACCCAGTGTGGACTGGTCCTATGCCGGGGCTGCAGGGAAGGCAAGTGGCAGGTCATGTTCTAGAGGGCAAAGGCAAGCCAGGCCAGGCCAGGCCAACGCGTGGGTGTGAGGGCCACTGCAGAGGCAGGGGTTCGATGCTGAGAGGAAAGGGGACAATGCCCCGCTGGAGACAGGAGTGAAACAACAGACTAGGAAGCCGTTTACGGAGACATGAAACCAACAGGGTTAAGAGGCCACTGCGTGGGTTGGCCAGGGCAGGATTATGATGTGGTGGGGTGTATGAAGATGTGCAGGGGACTGGCATTGCTCTCACTTGAGGGCTGATTTGGGGGGAGTGGGGGGCTGGAGATGGGCCGGAACGGAGGCAGGTGACAGATAGCAAGGGTTCCCTAGGGTGTTTCTGGTGGCTACAGCTTCCCTGGAAAGTCAGTATTTCTCTCAAAATACCAATGTTGATGGACCAGTAAGGAAATGACGGGCCAGGGCCAATTTAACATTTTACTTTCGACTACAGGAAACGCGGTAGCCCAGCACGTGACTCTCCACTAAATATAGGATGTATTGCCCCTATGTTACGTTTGGCGACAGAGAACATCTGGAGGGTCCTATAAACTTTGAGATTGTTTCCGGACACACTACAGGAGACAGAGCACAAGCAGCGCCGGGGATGGGAGGCACTGGCAGACAGGCCTTTCTGAAAGGCAGGCTGGTCACCGTCACGAGCGGCAACAGTGAAGTGTCGGTCGCAGTGTCGCAGTGCTGCAGCCATGCGCTTACTTGACACCTGAATCCCCCTCTGGAAGCAATCGTACATCGTCCTGACATCGTCGTAGTAGTACACCAAGAGCTTGTCGTCCTCGAGGATCGCTGATCTCCGAACGCCATCAGTAGTGCCCTATTGGGAAGAACGGTGGAGCGAGGTGTTAGCAAGAGGCCCACAGCAAGGTTGGTGTCTTTAGAGAGGTGCTTGGTGTGGACATATGAAGCCAAATGACACGCCAGTATTCCTCGAGGCTTGTCGCTTATTCGTCATACACCCAAAATCTTCCATCCTAGCAGTTCTCGGGTGAACACCCCGTAATGAGTGATGGTCGTGACACCGCAACCCTGATCCACTTACTGTAACACCGTCAATACCCGCCAGAATCACCACAGACTGCTGTGCGGTGACTAGCAGCTGAAGGAAGGAGAGCGGACGTGCTCAGAACGTCGGCCAGCCGTTCCCTTGAAGAACCACGGCGACTCTGGAGAAGCCAGGCTAAGACAGCATGGCTATGAACGGAATCTTAGGGAAAGAAAACTGAGAGGAAAGAAAAGGAGGAGGAGGAGAGAGGAGAGGAGGAGGAGGAGGAGGAGGGAGAGGAGAGGAAGGAGGAGCCCACCGCCGCTGCTGCTCTCAAATTTCTAAGTACCTGTCCTGCCAGACAAAGCCGAAGAGAGTGAGGACCTCAGAAAAATGTCCCCGCCACACATACTTTATAGTCCTAAACTGCATCAACCAGCAGAACACAGGACAGTCCTGCTCAGCTTGGGAGGAAACAAGAGCCGCTCAATTCTACTTCCCTGCTGCAGCTGGGTTGCGTCACCAGCTGACTACAACCCATCAAGGACCTTCAGCTCCTGAAGCGGCGTCTCAGGGTTAAAATCGTCAGACTGAATTAAGTCTGGGGAGATAGATGCGGGACCTTCCAGATGTTTCTTTGCAGCTTGGGCAGGTGTTCAGATCTGCTGCTGAACACCCTCCTCCGCTAAGCTGTCTCCACCTGCTGGGGCCGCACAACTGCCACGGACAGAGTCCTGAGCACGGCAGGACTCAGCTCTTGGTCTCCCGACACAGCAGAAGGAGCTGAGCTCTCTAAGACCATACAGATATACGGGAGGCCCAGAGAGCAGCAGGAACCCCTCGAACCTTCCTTTTACACTGGTAGGTAAGGGCTCTACGCCTAGGTTAGAGCCTGCTTCTTATCCCACGGTTCAAAGAAGGTCCTTCACCGGGGAGCCCTTGAGGGGAATTAGAGCATGAGAACTTCCAGCACCACAGGCAAGGATTGTCCAAGAAAGTGGAAGGGCTCACTGTGGCTTGAGGTCTGATGAAAGAAAACCGGAAACCGCCCCCAACAAGCGGGGTCAAAGCGCAGTCAGAGGTGGCGGGGGTGGGGGGAGTGGGGGGGTGGGGGTGGGGGTTGGGAGGGTGGGGGTGGGTGGGGGGGTGGGGGTTGAGGGCTCAGGGAGGAGACAATACTGAGGCTTCTCAGTGAGAAGTCTACAGAAGGCAGGACCCAACCAACCAACCAAACAAAAACAAAAGCAACGGACCAAGGGCAATTCAGAAGAGGACAGAGGGCAGAGAAACAGGGAACTAGGAAGGAGATGAAAGCAGGTGAGGCTGTAGGGGACAGGGGAGCAGAGGGGCCATGAAGTACTGCCTCTTGTCCCTGGGCCTAACCCACCAGGCGAAGGGCAGGCAGTCTGTCTATCTGTCCGTGCTGCCCCCGGGGAGGTCCTCACGATCCTCTGTTCGAGGGCATCATGGTGACACAGAACCCTCACAGCATCTCTCCGTGCGGCATTATCTCTTTAAAAGCCGCGTGAGATCTGCGTCCCACAGAGCGGCTCTCACCGTCAGCGGGGCAGTGGGGGAGTGGGGGGACAGAACCAGGGCACAGGAGCCTGAGGCTTGTGCTGTGGCTGGAGTCAGAAGTGCCCCCTAGCCAGGGCTGCCTGCCATCTTGGAAGGCTGTTGGGAGCAAGAACAGTTTCCCTAGGTGCTTCACCTGAACAGAGCACCACACGAAAGCGCTTTTCCAGGTTCGCCCACCTTGGAACCAGGAGGCCACCACAGCCAAGGGTCACAAGGGTCAGGAGCCCCGAGGTCTGTAGGTGGAGCTATGAAGGTAACGACTAAGTTCCGACAGAGTTGTACGATGCTGGAGTTGACAAGAACGTCGGCTGTTTTTCAAGGGAAGCTTCGTGCACACAAGAGAGCCATCCCAGGGCGGAGGCGGCGTGTGCCACGCATGGACGAGAAGTACCTCCCACGCCCACTGCAGCGCGCAGCACGGCGATATGCGTCTGTCCTGCTGGACACGGAGCTACGGGATTTGATGTTTGCCCTGCCGGGTGTTGACTCTGTGTCACCATACACTTTCTGTATTTTCTAGCTCATAGCTAAAAGACTGCATGAGTCTCAGCGACGACTCTGGATGTGGACTTCTGGACACTGACCACACTTAAGTTTTTGTTTGTTTGTTTGTTTTTTGTTTTTGTTTTTCCTATGAGATGGTCATTAGCCTTCAGAGGTCCAAGCACAGAATACAATGGCTTGAATCTGGGCTGTTACCGCACAGACTCATGCTTTAATGAGGGGTTCTCTAGTTAGTCACTCTAAGAGAGGCATAGAACCTTCTAAAGGCCTAGTAGGCAGATGCGGATGTTTTAAGGTCTATCTGGCTCCCGGTTTCCGGCTGACTCTCTCTCTCCTTCCTGTCTGTGGGAACACACACAGACACAGCTCCTGCAGCCACAGTGAACTGAATGTCCCCCTCTGCCTCCCCTGCTGTAGTGAGGGGAAGCTTTTGAGACCGTGAAGCCATGTGTATTTCTCCCCTTCGGGAGCTGTGTCAGATGTTGCGGCCACTGCAGTGCAGAAGTAACTAATGCTCCCTGTCCTTGAGTGACCAGAGAGCCTCCAGAGAATCCTACCAAATCAAAACAACACAAGGAAAGGCCAGGACACACAAGGGGAGGTGTGGGCCCCGAGGGGCAGCAGGTTTAACAGGTTTGTCTTTGTTAGAAATAAGTTCTGGGTCTCAAAGAAAGAGACCTAAATGGATTAACTTCAGTCCTGGTCAAGTGGTCCCAGTCCTAAGGGAGAACACAGAGTCAGGAAAGGCAGTGGAGACTTGTCCTTACCCCATTGGTGGGAGACAACCTCACAGCCTTATTTGATTAGCTGGTCTGTATTTCCGTCATAAAATTCCTGGAGTGCTGCAGGAGGCCTTTGTGTAAACAAAGGTTTTATCAGGTGGAGAGGTGATTAATAAATTTGCATAAAAGCCTTAAAAGGTAGCGAAGATAAAAAGTTTTACAGTGTTTCTTTGAAAAGGCCCATTTAGCCGGGCGTGGTGGCGCACGCCAGTAATCCCAGCACTTGGGAGGCAGAGGCAGGTGGATTTCTGAGTTCAAGGCCAGCCTGGTCTACAGAGTGAGTTCCAGGACAGCCAGGGCTACACAGAGAAACCCTGTCTCAAAAAACCAAAAAAAAAAAAAAAAAGAAAGAAAAGGCCCATTTGCTATTTCTTACATCGCAGAGCCCAGGTCTACAGAATATGGACTGGCAGAGCAACTGACATTGGTCGGGAAAGGGATAATGGAGGCTGAACCCAAACCTGGAGGGTGTGATGGGGATGCAAAGCCAGCCCTGTAGTCCGAGAAGAAGGATGCCAAAGACAAGGCCCAAGCAGGGGAGTAATGAAGACCAGGCCGCACTACACCAGAAACCCTCCACAAGTGTCAACAGTGTGTAGGAAACGCTGTAGGAAGGGACAGAAAGGGTTTCTGTGGGGAGGGGACAAGAGCCACGAGCAACATGAGATGTGCCATCTAACAAGAACAGAAGACTTAAAGCGTGGAGAACCACAGGCCTGAGAAACAGAGGGCGTTCAGCTAGACACGCAAGAGCAAGCCCATGAAGTCAGGAGAACTCCATTTTCTTCCCAACTCTCCAAAAACTGCTTAGAGCAGAAGTTCTCAACCTGCGGTTGTGACTCCTTTGGGGGGGTCAATCGACCCGTTCACAGGGGTGGCCTGTCAGACATCCTGCATATCAGATATTTACATACAATTCAGAACAGTAGCAAAAGTAGAGTTATGAAGTAGCAATGGAATAATTTTATGTTTGGGGGTCAGTCACAGCATTAGGAAGGTTGAGAACCACTGTTTTTGAGGGTCACCGAATAGCAAACCTTTAGCTAAATTAACTCTAGTTCAGTTTAAGCTTTCGGTGTTACTTAATCTTCAGGACTTGGGGCAAGATGAAGGTAAAAACCACCAAAGCAAACTGGAAGAAGTTGACTGAGCTCCTCATAAAGCTGTCATCTTGACAACATAACCCAAGGATCTGAACAGTGTTTATATTATTCTAATTATTAGCAATTAAACTAATTAGCAAAGGCTTGATAATGAAGAGTAAGGAGATGTCAAAGAAGAGAGAGGAGTATAAGGTGCAGGCGAGCCTGGCAAAACGCTGCTCTGCCCTTCAGGTGTAAGGGAAGGGCTATGATCTGGAGAGGGCCACGAGGGGGGGAGGGGCTAGACAACAGGAAGCACCGAGTTTTAAAATACATTCTATGGATGATCACACATTACCCCCCCCCAAAAAAAAGACCGTCATCTTGGATAGGAGGAAGTGTTCCTTTCTTACTGAAGAAAAATGCTGCATGTAAGCACTGGGCACACTTCACCTCAGTTATAGGAACCTACAGCAAGGCCAGCACTCAGAGGCGAACAGCCAGAGCCAGAGTGCCCAAAGTGCTAGAACACAGGGCCTTTAGTGACGGGATTATCCAAGTCGGCGTAGATACATCTAGGAAGAGCTGCTACTGAGCTGGGAACTGTCTCAAGAGCGGCCCTTCTGACTGGGCCTGCGTTCTGTTAGTCTGTTAGGAGGTAGGAGCTGGGCTGTGCTCAAGAACGGGAACATTATGCGGAGTCTAATCAATCAAGACTGGAAAGCGGGGGAATTATGGGATATGGGCCCACTTCAACATGGACATGACTTTCCAAGTTTAAAAACAAAAGAGTTGGGCGTGGTGGCGCACGCCTTTAATCCCAGCACCTGGGAGGCAGAGGCAGGTGGAGTTCTGAGTTTGAGGCCAGCCTGGTCTACAGAGTGAGTTCCAGGACAGCCAGGGCTACAGAGAAACCCTGTTTGGGAAAAAAAAAAAGGGTGTGTGTGTGTGTGTGTGTGTGTGAATCTAAAGCAGTACAGCCACAGCCTTTGTTACCAGGAAATTCTCCAGCATCTATAGGGGGATAAAGTCCCTTTGAGATCAGTCTTCCCACACACTAATTAGCAAACACAGTTGTGGTTGAATCAAGCTAAATTAGAAAGTAAAAGCTCAAATTACTCATGAGGGAAGGCAGGGATGAGGGAAGGCAGGGTCAGGAAAGCAGGACACATCTATGTCTTGGAGGTTCTGAGACTAGAGCTCTTACCAGTGTTTGACAAGGTTGGCAAACTCACCCCAAGGTCATGAGTTATTCTAACCTAATCTGATATGTAAAGTATAGCACATTACGTCTCAGAGACTTAGTAGAAATGCTCCAACTTTGCATTGTGGCCTCACTTATCTCAATCTATAAAATGGGTATGTATCTACAGGACCATAAGTAAAGAGCAACCTAGGGAGAAAGGGAAACCAGAGGGAACAGAGAAAAGAAGGAAGGATCAGGGTGGGAGCCAAGCAACTTCTCAGAAGACTACCAAAGGCTTGGATTTTAATGCTCAATCCATCCCACGAGAATGGCAGTGAACGGGAGCACTGGCTGACTGAGAAGGGCTGCTCCCCTCCCTGGGGTCCTCTCCTCCCAACATGACACCTGACGTTTGCCACCTGACCTGCGGCTTCCCTGCCCAGCCCGCCAACACGGATTTCTTTTCAGGATTAAAACTGCTTTTCAGCAACACTCAACAGTCACGAGGTCTCTTCCGGCGAGCCTGTGGGAGGCACCCCGTCCTCCAGTGACCTCTGACCGATAAGGGACAAAGGCGTTTCAACAACATCCCCAAACTGTCTCGCCAGGTGAGGGACGAGACACACACGCTTACTGTTTAACTAGAAAACAGCCCTTGATCTTTACCCCTAGGGGCAACTACAGGTCACAAGTGTCCCCCACAGCCAGTGCTGGCTTTCCACTAGCTGAGGGAGTATGGACGGGGCCTCTCCCAGGCCGCCACCTCTCCTGCTCACCAGGCACTGAGGCGGGGCCCCGTGCAGGCTAGCAGGCAAGCGGCTCCTCCAGACGTGGCCACGCCGTTCCCTTCATGCTTGAGCACACGCACACGGGGTCCAGACAAACACCGCCCTCTGACCCTCGAGGCTCTTGGTGCGTTTAGACCCAGTTAACTCTCCTGTGCTAATTTCCTGTGCGGCCCTCTCTCCCAGTCAGGGGGTGGGGGTGGGGGCAGCACAGGAACGAGCATCACCGGAAGAGAACTCCGCACGCACTGCTACGCCAAAGAAGACCTCGTCGAGCCCCGCGGAGCTCCACCTCTGCCTGGCCACACGCGACCACGGCGCCCAGTCCTATCCTGTGATGACTCCACTACTCGGATGTTAGGGTACACTAGGAATTTTTGTCTGGAAGCACAGAACGGTGACAACTGTCACCTTTTCATCTGGCACCTGTTAGCCTCATTAGTGGGGGTGTGCGTGTGTGCGTGCTATTTTAAAACTTAAATATTATAGAAATTATTTCTGTCACTTCAGTGTACGCATGTCTCTTGTCTCATGAAACCAATAGCAGGTGGCATCATTTGTACAAAATCACATGGTTTCACATGGCTTATCACATTCCTATGGAATAACTCACTTTCCTTGGTTATGGAGAACTCAGCAACATTGCCACATGCAGGGATACATACATACATACACACACATATAATATATATGCATATATACATGCACACAGTATACACACATACATATAATATATACATGCATATATACATACATACAATATAAACACATACAATATATACATGCATAAATTAACATATTTTATATACATTGTTATTTTGGCTTTATTTATTTATTTTTATGTGTATGAGTGTGAGCCACCATACGGATGCTGGGAACTGAAATCCAGTCCTCTGTAAGAACAGCAAGCACTCTTAATCACTGGGCCATCTTTCCAGCCCCAACATGTAGGTTTTTTTGTTTTTTTGTTTTTTTTTAACAATAATTAACTGCTTTCCTTCCTAAGGCATCTGCCTAATCCCTCTGCGGCCTGGTGTGGGTGTGAAGATCAGGAGATCTGCCCGAGTTCCCAAGCATCCCCCCTTCACCCACAGAGCCCCCAGCCCAGCCACTGCCCATCACCAGTGTGACCCCCTCCTCCTCCCTCCTAATTCAAGCCCCAGGTGTCTGCTGTGTGCATCCTGAAGTCAGCAGACCGCTCTCACAAACACCTTACCCTCAGCTTCCAGTAGGATGGGCATGGGAAAATAGTATTCAGAAAGGTTTTCATAATTCACTAAGAAGACTGGTAAGTCTTGAGGAAGTCACTAAAATTACCTAAAGGCATGAAAATACTGCCTTTAGGTAAGAAGACTGGAAGGATGTCTACATACTTCCAGAAGCCTCTCGGTGATCAGAAGCACCCTAAGTATGTTTCCATTCCCTCTTATGCCCACTGTCTTGTGAAGACTGCCTGCTGAAGACACTACCACGCTGAAGCGCTTCAGGAAAACATGTTGGGGACTTCTCTGGGCTGACGTGAGGGCAAACCTTGGCTCATCTTCATTAGACTACTTGTACGATTATTTTGCTAATCGAGACCAGGAAAGAACAGGCCGTGGGAAACTGTGACAGGACCCTGCAGTGACAAATGGTAAGCCAATTAAAGCGGCCACCTGACAACAGGGCTCGCAGACAATGACAGAGAGAAAGCCAGAGTCTCATGGTACCAAGGGGTTCTTCTGAAGCCTCCAGTCCTGCACACATTCCCTAACTGCTTTCTGTCCTAACACTCCACAGAGGCGAGAATTAGTTTATGACTATGAACGACTGCAGAGCAGAATTTATTATGTCATATTTATAAATAGATGCAGAAATAACCACATGCTGCCATGGTTCCTAATAGGGCTCCAGTTTGCTCAGGGCCCAACTGCTACTTCCCCTTCAACTTACAACTAAGTGGCGCTGACATCTCCGCAGACCTTCAGGCCTGTGCCGGAGAGAGCCAGAGACACCACAGTCCGGCCCCACCTCGTTCCACAGCGGCTCCCACTCACAGTTGGTCCTGGCTGGCCACCTCCCAGCAGGAACTGTCCACCTCAGCCAGAGCTCCCTGGCTCAGAGCTTGACACGGGCTTTCCAGTTCAAATGGGCATGGCGAGCTTTAGAATTTTGCCATCCTTACCTTCACAGGTCTGGACTTGTTTTATTGCTACAAGTATGGTGCGAGTATGTTTCCTTAAAAATGTACAAGGCCATGACCTGCTGCTCTCTTGTGCCAGTTTGTAAGTGGGCCTTGACACATATACATGAGTAAAGACCGAGTATGTGGAAGAACGCCCCCACCAACCACACGGAGAAATCTGAGTAACATGTTCTATGGATATGTCTAAATATGGACCAGGTCGGCTGTCCCTTGCTGCAGTGTGCACAGGAGCTCTGACTCTAACAATGGCACTTGACCTCTGCCACAGACAGAAGGACCCTGAGCATTTCCTCTCACTGGACAGAGGCTTCACACAGACAGAAGCCTGTCCTGCCCCGGTATTATGTACGTCGTGTGTCAGAAGCTTAAGCCCTTGCTGAATGAATGTGAGTCTGACAACTGGATTGAGTGGGTGGAGTGGGGACTGCAGGAAAAGAGACACCCTTTGCAGGAGACTTTGGAACACACAAACTAACATGCTAAGAAGAGTCACTAGCCACACAGAGCTGGACGTATGAATGTGTAAGTTTTAACCCCTCCTGTAGAGGGCAATCAGCTAGCATGCATCCCAAGTTTCTATCATTTCCTGTGGCGCTAAGTCATCCAACTTGAGTTATACCCAAGGAGCTGGCTCTGCTAGTAGCAGCCTCGAATCCAAACCTGAACCCACGCTTAGTAGCAAGCTTAGACAGTGGATCTGCTATGGCCTGTGGTTTAGTCACCAGAGCAAGTTCCACAGTTAAGATCTGGTGGTCTAAAAATGGCTTAGAAAGGCTAAAGACCTATAGGCATACAATTTTATTTGTTCCAATTTATTCATTTCAATAACTGGAGGAAAAAAAAAAAAAGCAGAGCTGAGTTTCCCCTGAAGTGCTTTCTGCCTAGTGGTAGTCACAGGCTTGCTAACCTAACCCGACAGGCAGTGCCCAGTCCTAGCGCCACGCCTACTGCAGCCACGCCTCTCTCCTCCACACTTTGCAGCAGGTTATGCCCCCGAGTCCTTTGAGCCTCACAGATGGGCCTTCTTTCCCTCTAGCCACATCGACATACAATCTGGGCCAAGGGTAGGTTCAGGACAGACAGACAGACAGACAGAAGCACTGGCGTTTCTCACCTCTGTGCCGCCCTCTGCTCTCCCACACACCCAGTCCCCGGAGTCTTTAAGTTTCTTGATCTGCGTCCTCAGAATCAAGGCGCCATTTAGCCTTTTTTCCTTTTTTTTTTCTTGCTTTGTTTTGACAAGGTCTCGCTTTGTAGCCCAGGCTGCCCACAGACTTGCGATTCTCCTATCTCAGCCTCTTGAGCGCTAACCGCACAGGCCTAACATATTTGTTTCCAGAAGAGCCTCCACCTGAGTCCCAAGGCTCTGGGCACTGATGCTCAGATTTCCCTGGAGCCGCCCAACCTTCCTTTACACAGTAATCCCCTCTGCTCCCCAGGGCCCCTGGTTTAACACAGCTAACGAACTCTGAACACACCACAGGCCAGGCAGACGAGTGGCTTCTAAGCAGTGCTTGACAGGGATGCCATTTATGTTCTTCAGATATAAACTGTGGAGGCTAGAAGAGATATTAGGCCTGTCATGTCTCCATCTTCCAGGTCCTCTGTCAGGTTCAGAGGAAACTCCATTTCTTCAAACTGATGATCAGACAAAAGCCAGCATTCCTCGGGAACTTATGAAGCTGGTTCCCTCTAAAAAGCCATTTCCTGTATCACTGGCAGAACTTAAAAAGACAGGTGAAGAAAATAAGAGACCTTGTATATCAGGTAGGAAAGGAGTCTAAAACAGACAGCTAGCCCTCACGAACCCTTTGCTAATGCCTGTTCACAGTAACTGAGCAGCAGAGGCAGCGGTCTGTGACAGGTGGGTGGGTGTTCCTCCTGGCCCCGAGGGAGAGGTTGGCCTCTAGATCACCAAGGCTCACGGGCGAGCATTTGGGGACAGGGCTCTTGATATAGAGCCTCACTAAGCCATCCCTGGTACAACACTTGCCAGAGCTGTACCGCCTTTCCTGGCGGGTCCACAGTGGGTGTACGCACATCCCCTCCACCACCCCGAGTGGTCACAGGACAACTTTAAGATGTAACTTATACAGAAGCCCTGGGCTGGTGCTGTACAATCAGAGCTAGGAGACAGTGTGGACTCCTCCATCTGAGCATCTATGTAGCGCTGACAGGATGGGGCAAGGGTGCTGGGCAGGGCAGGACCAGGTGGCAGGTCACCAGCAAGTGGCCCTCCCTCGCTTTCACAGTGGGAACAGCACATCAGCTCTCGCCCCAGAAGTCAGCCCCCAAACTGTCAACAGGTCAGCACACCTTATAAAGGGCGGGGACGAGCCCGACTTGTCTTTCTAGCCAACAGAGGCCACGGAACAATGCTTGGTGAAACAATATGTCTAACTACTGGGTTCCCAGACTCCAAGTTATGTTTAAACTGAAAATTTCATATTTCAGTTTTTTATAAAAAGCAAAGCAAGTTCTTTCATAGATCTAGTCATGAGATCTCTGAGTTTTGAAACTCAGATGTAAATCTATTAGAAACAAAGAGAAAAATCAGAACTCCTATATACTGAACAGTAAAACTATTTCAGTGTTCTGTTTATCTGTAATTTTAAACTGTTTCTCGGGGAACCTTATGTAATTATTTTAATAAGAAGCAACCACTTCATGCTAAGATGGAACTCAAAAAAAAAAAAAAACACACACTCTGGGTGCTGGAGAGGTGGATCAGTGGGTAAGAACATCTCCTGTTCTTGTAGAAGACTCAAGTTCAGTTCCCACACCCGCAGGGCAGCTCACAACCATCTGCGACTTGAGTCCCAGGTATGATGACATCATCTTTTGGCCTTTGAGAACATCTGCATACACACATGTGCGCGCGCGCGCACACACACACACACACACACACACACACACACACACAGACACTCACATATATAACAGAAGCATAAATAAATCTTTTGCACATGTCCCCACAATCTCTCATCTAGTGAGAACCGGTCGTTTCCCACAGTTATTGCTGAATTATTAGTGTCTACATTCTGGCTTGTCACCTGCCCTTTATTAGTGACCGTGGTGCTACTCGGAACACGAGGTGCTATGCTGAAGAAAGGGAATTCCACAGAGTCATGCCAACTCAAGAAAAAAATGAAATCCTCCTTGGTGGTGTGTGGTAAGCTAGGTGAGAGGCCACTACCTCCCTGGTGGTTCGGAAGCAGAGCGCCCGGCTTTCTCAAGCGACAGTCCCTGCCTCAATCTGTCACAAATTACTCACACATTGGGTATATTTTAAATTTCATATTAGCAAATCCAGGAACTTGTTAAAAAAAAAAAAAAAGAAAAACAAAAGAACTAAAACCCCAGGAGCAGCTCAAAGCTATGGCTGTAGCCAGGGCTTTCTGTGGACGGCTACACTGACCCGCTACAGCAGCCGATCTGGGGAGAGGCTGGGGGGACCTGTAGCCTCGCCATTGTAAAGTAGCAAATAAAGCAGGTCTGCGTTTCACAACCGTCTTCTGGGTAGGAAGTAATATGGAAGGCGAATTCTGACCAGAGCAGAGGTGGAGAGCAAATGTGGAGCAGGGCAGGTGAGGGTTTTCATGCTTAAGGGTTTGTTCTTGTTTTTAAAAGGTTTATTTATTTATTTATTTATTTAGTGTGTGTATATGAGTCTAAGAGGGCATTAGACCCCATTATAGATTGTTGTAAGCTACCCGTGTGGTTGCTGGGAACTGAACTCAGGGACCTCAGGAAGAGCATCCAGTCCTCTTAACTGCTGAGCCGTCTCTCCGGCCGCCTATTTGTTGGTTTGTCTGTGAACTCTGGAGAGAGACTAGGAAGGGAAGGAAGAGGAGACAGGAGTGCTGAGAAGAACACTCGTGGAGGGCTCTGGAGGCTTCTCACGCCACCCCGCCCACTGTCCCTAATCACAGAGGGCGGGCTCTCAGGCACACGGCTATGTCCTGGCCTTCAGTTTATCCAGGCCACAGACAACAGGCCACTCGCGGCTGAGCACAGATGCCTTGACTGGTGCTTCCCCGTGCCCTATCCCAGACGCTGAGGCCATGATGATCTGTTAGAGCCTTACCCTGTGGGAAACCAGAGTCTCTGTTAACACGGTGAGAAAGAGTTCTATAGATGACGCGTGCCACAAAAAACATTCCCTGCAGCATCAGGTGGTTCCTCCCTGCTGGACCAGGCTCTGCGTCCTCTTTCTCCTGGTGGGATGTTTTTATTCCCACGGGGGAATCTCAGTGGGATTTCAGGAGCTGTCTTCAGTGTGACCATGGGGACGTCTAACCTGCCTCATCTTACCTGCCCCTGTGCCCTGTAATTTGGCTTCAACACGTGTTTACTATCTACCGACAACTTCTCTTGATAAACTGTCCTCACAAACCACCAATGAGGTTAACCTAATCGGGGGACATGAAGTGAAAGCCCACAAGGTGGGTGCTGGGGGTGCAGGGGTGGGGGTGGGGGGGCACTCACCGCCACTTCCACTGACTGCATGGACAGGTCACACGGTGGCTTCAGGGCCTTGGGCCTGGTGGCGTACCAGAAGGTGGTGAGTGCAGCAAAGGCTCCGAACCCCATGAGGGTGTTGGTTGGCAGGGTCCGGACGTACTGCCGAATGTCAATCAGCTCTGGCATTCGAAAATACCGGAACAATTCATGCACTTCCATGGTTCTGTGGTGGTGGCTCTCTAAGCAGAACTCTGTTAGAAGAGAAAGGCGCCACGTTCACCGAGGGGCAGAACACTTCCCTAGAATCCACCCAGGCCACCCACTAGGACCATGGCTTGCCGGCCAATCAAGACATTAACCCCCAGTCAAATGGCTCAGGTCATTACCCCCTCAGAAAACTTTCATTTGGCTGGTAACATTTTTTGTTTGTTTGTTTTGTTTTGTTTTGTTTTGTTTGTTTTTCAAGACAGGGTTTCTCTGTATAGTCCTGGCTGTCCTGGAACTCACTCTGTAGACCAGGCTGGCCTCGAACTCAGAAATCCGCCTGCCTCTGCCTCTCAAGTACTGGGATTACAGGCGTGCGCCACCACGCCCGGCTGATTTTTAATAGTTTCATTTCATTCCATTTTATATCGTGTAAAATAAAAGTTTTTATTAACCACATTAAAAAGATTTTACTCAGCCGGGCGGTGGTGGCGCACGCCTTTAATCCCAGCACTTGGGAGGCAGAGACAGGCGGATTTCTGAGTTCGAGGCCAGCCTGGTCTACCCAGTGAGTTCCAGGACAGCCGGAGCTACACAGAGAAACCCTGTCTCGAAAAAAAACCAAACAAACAAACAAACAAAAAAAAAAGATTTTACTCAAAGGATTCTTGCCATCTGAACATTCTTTCATATGTTAAGAAAAAGGAATGACACCCTTGTCTTTTCCCACCTTATCAAACACACTCAGCCCTCATTGCCAAGGCTAACAGGGGTAAGAGGAGTGCAGAGTCGTGAATGAGCTCAAACCACCCAAGGCCCATCGGGTGCTGCATCTGCCAAGGCTCCAGAACAAGTTTCCCAACTGGTAAAACAGACCAGCCTAAATTTCAACACGCCTCCCAGCTTCCCAACAGGAGTGGCTATACATGTCAGGAGATCCCACAACCGGCTGTTCTAATTAGACCTTTAGTTTATATTCCCCAAGATATTATAACTAAAATGAAAAAAAATTAATTGGTGTGCATTCGGTGAGAATTTAAAACAAACACGCCAGAAATATAGAGAGGGGTTATAGAGTCGCGCTTGTAAGGAGGCAGTACTGGAGACCTCACTCTGGAACAAGGGTCTGCCTTGACGCCTTACTGGCAGTGTGAACGGCTCACTCCATCCGCCTTGCTGAATGTTGGTCTGTGTCTCTGTACATGGAAATAAAGACAGGACCCATTCCAGCAAGCTTTCAGGACTACTAAAGGATTTCCATCAACAGCTGGGGATGGTCACACAGACAAACACATACACACACACACACACACACACACACACACACACGAGAAACTGTTCAATCAATGTTAGACATTAAGATTACTTCCCCTACCACAGCTCTCTGATTAGTCCTGAGCTCAGAATACCAGGCTACCATAATAAGAATGCTCAACTATACAGATCCAAAATGAGAAAGCAAGACAGACAGACACACAAAAGAAAACTAGGTAAATATCAATATATATCAAAGACTTAAATTGCATCTTATAAGCAATTTATGTAGAGACTAGTCTAAAATAATTAAGCGTGCGCTAGAGAGAGAGTAAGATCAGTTCTCACTGACAAGCATGCTGATGGATGACTGCCCTCAAGGCTGGCTCACAGCAAAGGGAGAAACAGGACCGAGCCGGCTGCGCTCAACCCCACAGCACTGCAGAAAGCGCTCGCTCTGCTACGCTAAGCCAAGGCAGCACATATTCCATTGAAAGTTGGTCACAAGGCTGAAAGTTTTTTTTTTTTGAAATATAGAAATCATCATTTTCGATCAAACTCACACTATTATACAATTTTCCCTCCAAGAGTACCAGAACAACAAGCTGCTTTTCCTAACCCGACAGGATGACAGGACCCGACATAACGACAGATTCACTCAACTTGTTCAAACTTGTGCTATGGCTCAAATTAAGAGTAAGCATACACACACACACACACACACACACACACACGTGTGAGCAGGTGGGTGCTCGCGCTCATACACACACACACACACACACACACACACACACACACAGAATCACCAAGTTAACGATGCTCACAGATAAAGAACAGATAAGCAAGTCTCTGGGTTTTAATTCTAGAAAGAAAGTGCTCGTGCCTACAAAAGGACTCACCATCTGTGCCACCGACAGCTGACTGCTAGGTGACACGCCACAGCAGAATCAGAAAAGGGCAGTGAGCATGGGGGGCGGGGTGGGGGCCGGGGCAGCTCAGCCAGCGGGTGCTTACCAGGCCTTCCAAGGTCTTTCAGGGCATTCGTCACATGCCGAGTCCTACACTGCTGCCCACTGGGCTAAAGGTAACTAGCAGACAAAATCCATACTTGACTTCTTAGGGGAGCAGAGGGTGGAGGATGGGCCAATGAGCAGCTGGGAGCAGAGTCACCCCACCGCTCCACCCATGGGCAGGGACCAGCATCAGGGAGTGCTGCTGCCAGGGCAGTTCTTCAGACAGACACTGTTTTCATTTTGCTCAGCTTCCCAATAAGAAGGAACAATGGATATATTTTTTTCAGCCACTGAAATGAAGGATAGGATATATCAGGTGGGATATCTAACCGGCGACGAGACAACTTGGAGAGAAAGAAACCAGAATACACTCAGAGCGTATCCGTTGTCGGAGTCTGCACGGCACTGAGCTCTTCTATCATCCCGCACATCGGAGTGCCGAGGGTGTGCCAAGCACTGTGCTACTGATCAAGCTATCTTTCCAGTGGGCTAACCGCCTAGCGAGGAATGAAATGGAATGAGCAAGCCTACTAGCATTAGGAACGGCCCTTCTGAGAAACAGAAGCCCACACTGAGACTTTCAAGGATAAGCAAATAAAATCAGGCCCAGGTCCTATTGGCACCGGCCCCTGGGACTTCAGAAGTAGTATTACAACTTGGCGTGTGCGCCATCCTCCAGCTCTAACATGCGAAGCTGCCTTGGCCTCCAATCCTTCCGTCCTACTTGCCTTCGCTGTCCATTATCCTCCCGAGTCTGAAGAGGCATTATCCACCCTCGCACACACACCCCACGACCTCTTCTTTAACTCAGTGTCCAGGGAGTCATTTCCACAGCATCTAGATTGTGTGAATTTATAGGAATTGACTACAGCAGGATTACATCCTTGGGTGAGACCATCAAACCACCGAAACAAACAGTCACACACAGGGGATTAACTTATCTATTTTCAGCAGTGGCAGCTAAGATATAGAGTGCATTATGCAAAGAAAGTTTAATAAGGCTAGGAAGAAAAATGTTTTAAAACTGAGAACAATATATTTATAGCATGCGTGCAAGAACATGTTATTAGATGCTAATCTGTAATGCTAAGCATTTAAATCCAGCGAAATCCTTACATTTAGTGAGTGATAAGGACAAGTGATAACCATTTAATCCCTGCTAGGAGCCAGGAACCAATCTACAGAGCAACTCTCCTGTGTGAATTGGTAAGGCGTACGCCGGAACACATGCATGAAGAAGAGAACACATCATTTAGACATGTCAAGAGCAATTATTTAGCAGTGATCTCATTATAACCCCTTTTCTCTTCTACTTGAATGCTGTCAAGGAAAAGGCAATTGAATATTTAAAATATTCAATTTTTTGAAGATGGGCTTACAGTCAAACAAAA
The DNA here is from genome assembly GCA_964023405.1 of Apodemus agrarius. Classification (NCBI taxonomy): domain Eukaryota; kingdom Metazoa; phylum Chordata; class Mammalia; order Rodentia; family Muridae; genus Apodemus; species Apodemus agrarius. The sequence continues at coordinate 39,116,262 of OZ030023.1, read as the reverse complement.
TGAGACCCTGTGAACAGCCATTTTGTGCTCCGTGTGAAGACAGATACCATACTTATGATCAAGTCCTGAGAGGTCTTTGAGCCCTTGCTAATAAATTGCTAAAATGAAGAGACACATGTGTTCTTCAGTCAGTGGTGTTCTGCTGGGAATTTTCTGCAATTTTCTTTTCCAAAGCAAATTTCCATATCTACATCTAGCAGAGCCTGTAACTTGGGCATGTGCACCATGCTGTTATCTGCTAATAATGTGATTCAGTTGGCTTAAAGTCTTAGGAAGACATGCGTCTCCGTGTGCAGCACACAGGCTGCTGGCAGCCAGCTGCTCCGTCTGCTCCGGCCACTCCTGGGCTCCCTTCCTCCCTTGCGTACAGGATGTGTCTAGGGGGCTGGAGAGATGGCTCAGCACTTGCTGTTCTAGAGGACCGGAGTTCAGTTCCCGGCACCCACGCTGGGCAGCTCAGGACTACCTGTACCTCCAGCTCCCGGGGATTTCACCTTCCTCTGGCCTGTAGGTGTTTTCTCAGCCAGGACGATGGGAAAGTGACAGCAGTGAAGGAGAGTGCCCCAAGCTCAGCAAAGAACAGGGGCAGAGGGTGCCTTGGGCACGCATGCATGCGCACCAACACGGAATGAGGGGGCCAATGCAAACTCGATAGATAACATGACTGTCAAAACCCAGGAACGCTGGGACTCGCTGCCCAAGCTTGGCTGGCTTAGTGCTTCGGGGAGTGTCACATCCTGCATCTCACTGGAACATCCCGATAGTAAAAGGACCAATGGGGACCACCAAGCCAGAGACAGAAGAGCTCAGAGATGTCTGTCAGAGCAAGACACTAACCTGACCCTCAGTTTCCATGGAACACTCTTCCTCTGGGCTATCCCGACCTGCTCGCTGAGAACATGCACAGAGAGCTAGCTGCACACGAGCCACAAGTCCCCTCCCTTCCACCAGTAATACTGCTTGGGGATGGAGACGCAAACCCGAAATCCCTGTGAACTCCTGATGTCTTACATAAATGCTACCGCTGATCCCGTCTCCCTGGCCTCTGCACACATGGATTCAGTGCCTACTGTACACAAAGGTTCACCTCTTACCGCTGTGTTTGCATTATAAAACAAAAAAGGAGCTCAAAGCCAGAGGTGACCCACAAGGGCAACTGTTCTCCCCGAGGACTCCGGAAGATGGACGCACACACTCACACGTGACTCCTCAAGTTCTGCAAAGTAATATTCTTCTACTTACAGTCGCATTTTATTCTCTCCTTGCGATCTGGATGTTTTTTCTCCTTCTGACGTTCCTCGAGCTTCCATTAAGCCGAGTAACAGCAGTTTGCTGGAATGTTCCACTAGGAATGCAGACCTCAAACAAACCCACACAAATTGCGCGCCTGCCCGGCAGCAGCGAACTGAGAAGTCCTGACATCTTTCCTTAATGCAGCAAGCCAAGCTGGCACGGTGCTGCCAGCCCCTGCCCCACCTCCTCCCCTGACACAAGAAGCTATTTACAAGGCTGAAAGTGCCCCTTTTGTCCTGTGCTGGCTGGGCAGAGCTCAGGCCCCAGGAAGAACAAGAGCGGGGCAGCTAGGCCATTTGCTGCTCTTTCGGCCTGCCACTCCAGAGTCATTGGAGCAGTGCTCCTTAACCCGGGCTGGCAAGCCACCTAAAGCTAGATTTGTTTAAGCCAGAGCCTAGGGACCAAAGAACACTGGAGCTGTCCCCTAGAGAGAAGGAAGTACTGCCTATCAAACAGATGGGACTTGCCAGGGTGCGAGGAGGCAGGGGCTGCTGACCAAACCCCAAGCTGCGGGACTGTCCCACACCTGTGGCCCATCTCATTAACCAGGTGACTAACTTCGGTGATTCTGGGATCTTCTGCACAAAGATACAAGTGTCTCTGCAGAGAATCCATTACTGTCACCCACCACTTTGGGGCTTTTCCGGTCAACCAACTCTAACGATACCTTAGACCAATGGGGTTTTCATTTTCATTCAAGTGCCTGATCCTGTGGGTTCCCAGGTTAATTTCCATGAGTATCTTGTGTATTGCATGGATGCATCACCCATCAACTAAAAAGCCTATGGCCTACGACTTGGGCAAGAAATTGAGGTGGGACATCCGGGAGGAGGAAAAATGTGGAGCCAGAGCCAGAGGTGTTGGGAGTTCTGCCCAGAAAGATGAGGATGCATGGTGTAGCCAACCAGCCACACGGCAAAATGCAGGTTAAGATAACTGGGTTATTTTAGTTCTGATCTAGTCAGGATGGAGCCTAGCTATACGGCTAAGGTATTTGTAAATATATTTTGAGTGTGAGTCTTATTTCTGGGAACACGGGGCTGGGAGGAAGAACCAGGGATAACTATTACACAAAGCGGAGACGCCTTTTTTAAAAACCTGACTTATTTTTGTGAAATACTGGAGTTGAGTACTCCTGTACTTGGGCTTTCTGCCAGTCCCTCCTACAGTTCTCAGGGGAAGAACTGAACACATGACGACGCATTTAAAAATCAAACATGTAATACGCTACTATTTTTATCCAGGAAGAGTAAGGCTGTAACAGTGGTTATAGGTCACAGTTATCACGCGTGCCACACCCACTACAGAATATCCCAAACACCTTACGTCAGCTTGAAATTTAGGGACGCGTGTGGGATTGGTTCAAATATCTGTTCATAATAATCTCCATATTCATTAAATTCATATACAGATAAGCCAAATGATAAACTAAGTTAATTAAGGAATATTGCTTAGGCTTGCCTATCTATCTATCCACCCACCAACCAATCTATCAAAGAGGATCTTGCCACATAGCCCAGGCTGGCCTCAATCCTCCTGCCTACTCTCCCTAGTAGAGTTCTGGGACTTAAGAAATATACCACCATCGGGGGCATCCTCTAGACCACCTTTTCAAGTTCTACAGTTTCTGTGAAGTATCTTGACCTTTTTCTCTTTCATTTAACGTATTTAAGTTGGATCGTTCTTACACCCACATTTATATCCTTGATTTCTTTTTAAAGTGATTGTCTTTGAACAATATTCAACAATTTGCCTTTGGAATGTCCAACACCAAGAAGTAATTACCACCTATTTCTCTCTGCATTATAAGAAGTCTCTCCGTTCTCTGACAGGGCCCCGAGGGTGGGTTCAGGGACCACCCGAGGGTGGGTTCAGCGGAGGACCAGTGAGGCTTGTAATATGGAGACTGGGTGAGGAGCTGGAGAAAGCCTGTCCTGATAGTGACGGACAGGAATTCTTTCCTACCGAGAGGAAGGACAACTAAGAAAAACCTAGCCCTGGTCTTAAGACTTGAAATACAAACACAAGAAAGGGGGCATAGCAAGGGAGTGGAGCAAGAGACGGGGACAAGGACCTTGTTTGTTTGTTTTATTTTTAGTAGAGCTTAAAATCTTGCCTCTTACTATGTTACAAACCCAAAATAAGAACAATTTTTAGATAGTGGAGTTCATCGTAATAAGGCTGTACTTCAATGTCCCTCACATCACCAAAGGATTTTACCTCCATAGTAGCTAAGCTAAGAGTTGACAGTTCCGTCGTGCCAAGGAATGGATTGTAGGCACAATTATTTGAATACAGATTTCCTGCTATAGTCAAAGCTTTTTGACCTGAGTGATTGTCATCATTCTCAGCCCACAGGGAAAGGGTTATATTCATGTAAGAAATCGTGTGTGTATTAAGATGGTCTATCCATGAAGCCATTCATTAACTGTTCGGTGAACAATGGTTCTGCTTGGAGGGTGGCACAGACATTAGGTGAGGGTAGGATTATGGTTCATTGGTTGTGATGATTTTAAAAAGCATTCATCTCAGAAAAAGAGTAACTTATAAGGTCATCTTCTTCAAAATTGATATAATAATTATAAATATCAAGCAAAACATTCAGTCTCACTCTTTGTTGTTCTCTTACAAGCCACCTCCCAAGTTAATTGAATGACAAAAACCTTAAGGGGAACTGCATGGTAAAAGTCTAAGCTAGCCCTCAAAAAGTGGGGACAGGGACTGGGAAAGGGGAAAGCCTTTGGAATGTAAACATAGAATATAGAAAATAAAAATTAAATAAAAAAAAGAAAGATACACAAGATTGCCACAAAAAAAGAAGAAGAAGAAGAAGAATTAGAAGAAGAAGAAGAAGAAGAAGAAGAAGAAGAAGAAGAAGAAGAAGAAGAAGAAGAAGAAGAAGCCACTCCTCACTTAGGTCTAGGAAACCAGGAACAAACCAACAAAGTTAAAGTTGATAAGAAGAGAAGGATGATATTTAGGGAAACCAGTTGAGTCGTGATTTTTTTAAGGTTTATTTATTTTATGTGAGTACATTGAGCCGTGATTTTTTTTTAAGGCTTATTTATTTTATGTGAGTACACTGTAGCTGTCTTCAGACACCCCAGTAGAGGGCATCAGATCCCATTACAGATGGTTGTGAGCCACCATGTGGTTGGTTGCAGGGGATTGAACTCAGGACCTCTGGAGGAGCAGTCAGTGCTCTTAACCACTGAGCCATCTCTCTAGCCCTGAGTCATACATTTTTGTTTTAGCTTTGCAGGGATTTTAGGGTTTCTCTAGGTAGCTCTAGCTGTCCTGGAACTAGTCCTAGTGACCAAGTTGGCCTTGAACTCAGAGACTTGCCTGCCTTTGCCTCCTGAGGGCTGGGATTAATGGCGTGCACCACCACCACCTGCCGAAACATGATTTTTTTTTTTTAAAAACGTGCTTATTTTTAGTTTATGCGATTGAGTGTTTTGCCTGCATGCATATACATGTATGTATCATGTACATACCTGGAGCCCGTGGAGGGCGTAAGAGGATGTTAGATTCCCTAGAACTAGAGTCACAGACAGGTGTGAGCCATCATGTGGGTGCTGGCAATGAAACCTGGGTCCTCTGGAAGAGCAGCCTGTGCTCTTAAGCATGGACCCATCTCCCCATGCCTTAGTTCCAATGCTCTTAAGGGTTGGTTGGCTTCAGGTGAGTTCTTACAGCATAGCCTGCCCTAGGCTGTACAGTTACCACGTGGCTAGGTGTGACCATCATGGCCGTTCTTCACTGCACGAAGTGGTTATGGCCATCAATCCAAAGAACAGGGCATATTCTGTTCCTGTTTCACTCAAGAAAGGACAAGTGGTCAAAAGCCAGTCTGAAGGCAAAACTCACAGACCTTGAGTGGTCAGTGATGTCACCCAGGGAAGAGGACTTGAGTGCAGGTAGGGGTTGGAGGCCATGCTGCTAGTGACAAAAAGCCTCGATGCACATGCTTTAAAAACCCAAGTTCCCATCATCAGATGACTGGATAAGCAGGCTGTGGTATGCATGTATGTCTGTACATACGTATACATGTGTGTACGTGTGTGTGTGTGTATACACACACACACACACACACACACACACGCACACGCACACGCACACGCACACGCACACGCACACGCACACGCACACACAGAGAGAGACACTCACAGACACCCCAGATCAACATTCAGCCTTTCAAAGAAAATCAGGAAAATACCACAACAGAGGTAATATGAATGAACATAGAAAACACCAAGCTAAGTGAAATAAGCCATGGGAAGGACAAGATCTTATCTGTATGAGGTTTGCGGAATCAGCAAATTCCCGGACAGAAATTAGAGCAGAGGTTACCAGGGGCTGGGGGCAGGGGAGGGAGACACGGGAGACATTGCCCAACAGCTGCAAAGGTTTTGTTTGAGGTGATGAAAACTGAGGGGCCGGACAGTGGCGATGATTACACAACTCATTCTGCACCACTGGGCAAGTGTACACTTCAAAACAGTTCAAATGGTAACTTTCACATTTAGATGAGCCTTACTGCAAAAACAAAATCCCAAACAATCTCCCACAGGCAGACATTTGGTAACTGCCAATAACAGACAAGGCATTGGAGAGCTGAGTTGGGGGTGGGGCCTGGGAGAATGAATGTCAGGAGCAGTGATAATAAATGCAGAGTTTGAACAAGAAGGTAAACTGTGATGTAGCTAGTGTCCCAACTTTCCAGGTCCCTAACACCTTCCTCCACGGGCAAGATCAAAGGTTTTTGAGGTAGCCACACTTCCCGGGAGAGGGTCCCCGGTTGCATCTCTGACCCAGAAGAGCTCCAGGAACAGGTTTGACAGTCTAGTGCTGCCTCTGTCCCCCAAATGTCACCCTGACACTCCCTCCCTGCCGGCCTTTCCTGAAGAAAATCTCCCTCCAGCCTGGCTGCTCTGCACCTCCCTCTCTCACTGGGTTCCATTTTATAATGTACAAATCCACCCAACAGACCAGAGGCCTCTCTCTGACCAATTCCCACAGGATCTCCTCACAGGGTGACAAGCAGCTCACCCCACAGCTGACCTCCAAGGATACCTATTTAGTGGCCTTTGTGAGGAACCTCGACCTTCCTGCTCGACTGGAGGTCTGGGGCACTCTGGAAGTCCAGTTTTTACCCCTGTAGCTCCTTTGACTCCTCCTACTCCAGTGCTTAAAAGAGTGCCCAGGCCAAAACAGGTTCTCAGTGTTTACTAAGTGGGGAGGGGCCCTCTGGGATTCCCACTATTGTTTTACTGCTATCCACTGGAAGAGACGTTTACACAGGGTGAGTACAAAGAGGAAAGAGATCTCCGGAGTGTCCTCACATTTCAGTACTCCTCTGCGCCCTGGCTCCTCCTCGCAGAGTCTCAAGGCCCTGCGGAAACTCCATGGTCAGGTGATCTGGACTGGCTGGAGCAGGCCAGAGGACCGTGACTTTGTATGTAAAGGTGTCCTGTTGCCCAGTCCCTGTGACGCCTTCTATTTCTCCAAGGGAAACAGTCCTTGGGTATTTAGGGATGGGAGCACGCCTCACCTGTTTAAGGCTGCACAGGGGCCCAGATTCCCAGGAGCAAATAACAGACATAGGGAGGGTCCCATTTTAACACACTAGGTGAGTTTTCTATTTCAAAACTGAATCCTGCAAACCAGAGAAACACATTGGGCTCCTAGGCCTGGAGAAGCAGAGGGTGAGGACAGTGTTCCCCAGACTGAGAGCGGAGATGTAAAGGAAGCTGCCTACAGGACCTGCTGAGCATTCTCCAGAACATGTGACAGTCATAGAGTCAACCCTGCACAGAGCTCTCCGCCCCCTCCCTTTCCACAGAGCCACAAAGAGGATCTGTGTGTTTGGAGCTTCCTAAGGCCACGAAGGCCTTAATGTAGGACAGCAAGGTTAAACTTGGGGATGTATTTAAGAAACTTCGAATTCGGAGAACAGCCCTGAGGGACGCAAGATTACACCCTTGGTCCTCAAGTATTTACTGTGCAGATGAATAACATCGGACATGGTGTGGAAAGAGGTTTCCTTCAGTGGTGTGACTGCTGATGAGGTGCTCATGCTCCTGTGAACACACAATCACACATTCGTGCAAATACTAATGGAACTCACTGGGTCAGGGGCAGGCAGGCAAGTGGAGGGGTGCTAGGTGGGAAGAGGAAGGGGATTAGTGGGAGTGATAAGGAGCTATCATATATATATATATATATATATATATATATATATAATATATATTATATATATAAAAGAATATCATAATAAACCCATTATATATAACTAAATACACAGGCTAATAAGATATTAAAACACTGAACTGACATTTCCATTGCGAATGGAACCCTTATATATAACTAACACGGGCTAGTAAGACATTAAACGATTAGTTGATTGAACACCGTTCCATTTCCGAACAGATTTCACAACGAAGCCCGGGCCCTTACTGAGAAAGGCTGCAGAAGGAAGGGGACCTGGACGGAGGAAGATGCTACCGTCAATCAGCTTCAGTGCACGGAGTGGGTAGGCGGGCCCAGCTCCTCGTAAGGAAGCTTCTGATAGGGCAGGCTGCATCGGATGATACCTGAACCCAAGACGAGAGGATGACACCCGGTCTCAGGGTGTTGGGCAACACAAGTAGAGCCTGTTACTGTGGCAGGTAAGAAGGAAATAAAGTTCTCACTGCCACTAAAATAACCCACAAGAACAGACCCTGCACCTTACAAAGGAAGCCAGAGGTGAGACACATCACCACGACAAAGAAGAGCTTAATAAATAAAGGGACTCGTGTCTAGTTACCACAGCTAGGCAGGAAGGCCTTCCCTGAGGGCCTCAGGGAGGAGGAAGCGGGGTTTCCGTGTTTGTTTGAGAGGGGGCCCCAGCCCTGAGGTCTCCTCAGGTGTTTTGTCTAAAGCCCCTATCTCAGAGCAGCGACTATGGCGAGTACACACAGAGCAGAAGCATAGAAAGAATCCTGACTCAAACACAAAAGCTTCCCTTCCCGGGACTGGCTGTGTCCAGATGAGGCGCACAGTCGTGAGCCAGGCTTCTGCCTGTGTGGGCCTCAAAGGTACAAAGGGAGTGAGGCCGGTGGAAAACCGCTTCCTTTGCGTCAAGAAAGCCGTGCTGGCCCCTCCAAGACAAGATGATGGTGGGGTCAGTCCATCAGCAAACCAAGTCAACAGCACTCTGCCCACACCTTGAAACCCCAGGAAAAGCACAGGAGGAAATCATTGAAAACCACCCATTCTGAGCTGGAGAGATGGCTCTATGACTAAGAACATAGTTTCCCTACAGAAAACCTGAGTTCTGTTCACAGTACCTATGTTGGGCAGCTCACAACTGCCTATAACTCCAGCACCATGAAGAGCCAAGGCTTCTGACCTCTGCAGACATCAACAGTCACCTACACATACACAGACACACAGAGACAGACAGACAGACAGACACACACAGAGAGACAGATACAGACACACACACACACACTCCTCTGCCCTCTGTGGACACTGGCAGTCACCTGAACATACTCACACAGAGCTACAGACAGACAGACAGACAGACAGACACTCACCTCCACAGACACATAGACACATACATACCACACAACTTAAGAATAAAAATAAATCGGGGCTGGAAAGATGGCTCAGCGGTTAAGAGCATTGACTGCTCTTCCGGAGGTTCTGAGTTCAAATCCCAGCAACCACATAATGGCTCACCACCATCTGTAAGGAGATCAGACGCCCTCTTCTGGTGTGTCTGAAGACAGCTATAGTGAAACTTAGAAATAATAATAAATAAATCTTTAGACGGGAGCGAGCGGGGCTGACCGGAGGGAGCAGAGGTCCTAAATTCAAATTGCCAGCAACTACATGATGGCTTACAACCATCAGTACAGCTACAGTGTACTCATATACATAAAATAAATAAATAAATCTAAAAAAAAAAAGAATAAAAATCAATCACAAACCCACCAGTTAGTTCTCTGGCAGCAGGCCTGTGTTTACTGTTATTTTATTATGCTTACATTGGGCTCCGCCCCCCCCAGCTTTGTAATTGTGGTAAATGCACAACAAAATCTACCGTGCCAGCCACTAACTATATTTTCAATAAACAAGGTATAACCGGATTCAGGTTGGTTAATGTTCTTTTGTATTTATGTATTTTCCACCTGCTACGGAGAGGATTTAGGGGGTAACCTGCCCTTATTAAGGAATGACAGATGGGCTGTAAACCTCTCCCAGAAAACACAGTTAAGCCTTCACTGCCTGTCCTGAGCTGGGCCCTGGTGCAGGCCTCCGCAGCCCTGGGAGCAGCTTCCACGTGCGTGTTCTTTCACAGAGGGCCTCGCTGCCAACCAAACAGTACTCTGCACACTGGAGGGAACTAAAACTTTTCATTGGGCCTCGGCAAATAGAAGGGCCTTGCCAGGAGGATGGAGCCCTAGCAATGTTCTCTCCACCTCCCACAAGATCAGGAGAGCAATGAAAGCAAACACCTGGGGGCCAGTGACCAGGCATCCCAAGACACCAGGGATGATGGCCTCCAGCAGGTCAGTGGTAGAGCCATGTTGCTGCAAGCCTCTGGAGGCGAGAGAAATTCTGTGTAGGAGCTGGAGGCCCCCAGAGGGCTGTGCAGAGGCCAAAGTGGAACTGGGCCAAATCTAAGCAGTCAAAGATGGGGGTTGGGGGAGGGGCCCCGTGAAAACCAGATCATTTGGGGAGCAAGGGAAGTGGGCAGGAGCCTTGCAGGGTCTCTCTCCTGGGACATTATTCCTGTCAGCAGGTAATGGAAGAGCTGCTGAGGGCTAATCTTCAATCCAGAATTCTTAAAGAGTCAGCCATGTCCTTGCAGGGAGCCTAGGTCAGTGTGGAAGAGAGAACAGACTCTGGCCTTGTCCTCAAGGAGCCCACAGGGCCAGTGACTCAGAGGTCGTAGCTATCAAATAGCAGTGACCTGGATAAGGAGGCCCAAGAGGGCACAGGTCGGGTAGGGTTACTTACACCTCTTAAAATAGAACAAGGCTCCAGAGTAACTGTCAGCTAGAGACATGGCTTAGCCCTATGAGGTGTGAGTCTCAGACTGAAGAGAAAACACATACACGCACAAGGTTAGAGAAGTCACCCTTTTGTTCTGCCAGAGCTCCACAGGTAACTTAAAAAGCAGAAACAAATGGACTCTTTAAAACATTGTAAGTTGTGGGGCTCTTGGGAATGGAAAGGACCCTTTAAAGAACACGGGCCCCTGCGCCTTTGTGGAAGGCCAGGTGAAGTTAGAGGAATCAACAGGTGAAATAGAGGCCAGGTTAACAAGATTCTGCTCATTGAGGAGGAAAGGACAGGTGTCTGTGACACCACGGGACACTAGCTAAAACTACGCGGAGGTCAGGTCACCAGAAGAAGAGGTGACTCGCTCAGGGAAGCTAAGAACAAAACAAATCTTAGTTACCGAAGGTTACAGAACAACGACCTACCTTATAAAGGACAGGAATAACAACAACAACAACAACAACAACAACAACAAAAATAAATGCCAAGTTGGGTTGTTCTCTGCTTGAAATAACCAAGTTACGTTACTCTGGAGATCTTTACACTCCCACTATATTTAGTTTAAATTCTTGCCACAAAGGTCCCCAGATCTATTCAATAGTCCACGACGTACATATAATAAAGTTACCACGACGTGCCCCTTCTGCTGGCTTCAGCTGCAGCTAATATTTCACTAATACTGTTTTATCATGCTCTCTCCCCCCACCCTTTTAAAAGACAGATTTTAAAGCAAATCCCACACATCCCGTTATTCAGGAGCCACTCGGAGGTGCCAACAGTTCTCTGCCTATACTTTAGGAAACCATTTGTGAGGCAGCGGCGGCGGTGGCGGCGGTGGCGAGCCTCACCGGCGCACACGGTGTACCCTGCCAACAGCCCAACGATCTAAACAAAGGGAGCCAAGTTAAATGTTGACTCGGGGCAGCCGGTCCAGCACAACATTTAATTTCCATGCAAGACACACGTCCATGGACTGGGTTGGCAAATATTCACCGCGTACCCACTATGTCCCAAGCCGTCCCAAGCCAGCCCACTCCTCGGGAGACGTGGCTGTGAACCAGAGGGAAAATAAAGGACCCGTCTAATTAAGGCTTCCACATTCAAAAATATCTGCAGAACAAAACCCAAACACACTCTGGCTTTTACTAACTCGCCTGAAGTCATCAGAGCATTATCTGATGAGGATCAGAACCTATTTTGAGGGAAGTTTTCGTTTACGTCCCCCTCGGACGAAATGGCTCACCCTCAGAGACTACGGCCATGCTGACGGCAGAGAAGGGGACAGCGTTCTGGCTCCCTATATCTCTAACGCATTCCAACTGGTGACGGGGAAGCGCACACGGAATGTGTGCACGCTCTCATTCATAAACAATACCTGCGTGCGCCAACAGGTTTTGTGGCCAATGAAGCGAATACAGATTTAAAGAAAGACAAGAAGATATCTCTAAAGCCGGGCGGTGGTGGCGCACGCCTGTAATTCCAGCACTTGGGAGGCAGAGGCAGGCGGATTTCTGAGTTCGAGGCCAGCCTGGTCTACAGAGTGAGTTCCAGGACAGCCAGGGCTACACAGAGAAACACTGTCTCGAAAAACCAAAAAAAAAAAAAAAAAAAAAAAAAAAAAAAAAAGATATCTCTAATTGTTCTAATATTTACATTGTGAATCCCAATTTGTGATCTAGCTACGCTGCTCTCCCCCCACATCCCCAACAACCAACTAAGGACGGAGGTAACCACTATCGAAAACCACCCTCAGTCTCTTAGAGACCCTGAGCAGCCTCTCTGGCACCTGCCTGGTGAGGCTCATCTGTTTCTGCCAAAGTTACCTCAGAGGCTGGCCACGACGTACGGGGGAAATCTGTCCTGGGCCGGGGATCCTATAGCTTTAGCCCCTACCTCCAATGGGCAAGTATCCTTACCTTACTTACACTCTGTAACCCCAAATGCATCTCCAAGTCATGTCGGAAACAACAACAGGCTGGCTACTGTCCCCAGAGGCTAAGCCAGGGCTCTGGAGGGCTCTGGATTTTGGATCTGTCCTTCCTAGGGTGCCTCGCTGGGCTAGTGACACATAAGGTCCCTGTCGGCTCTACATGCTAGGATGCCTCACGGCTTGTCTGAGGTACAATGCGGGTAACTGTGTTACGGAAGGAACAGAGCCCTATTTGACCGGTGTACTCCTGGCACAGAAACAAGGCACACCTTTAAAGCAGGAATACCAGGTAAGTCGACGCTAGTACAGTTATATAAGATTATCTAGAATTTGACACTAATCTCCTCCCACATCCTGAGAAACCCAGCACCAGCTGTGTCTCATCCACACTGAACTACAGGGAAAAGAACCCTGAGCCATACTCTTAAACCCAAAGTTCTCCTCCAGGAGGCGCAGGTTTTGGTCTGAAGATTTTCAGACCCTTTGATCCTAACTGCCAAGATCTAGCCTAGCAGAGTAGACACTATATGTATCATTGTCAGGAGACATGACCTTAATGTCTCCCAGCTTCAGCCAGTCATCCAGACACCAGGAAGTGCCGCCTAGGGGTAAGGCATCGTCTGAAATGCTGGGACAGAGGGCTGAGGCTGTGCTATATGCAAGGAAGTTCCCAAGAGACCAGCTTGAACCTGGGGCCCAACGGTGGACGATCCCTTGACCACTTCTGCTCAGGAAGGATCAGATCAGAGCATCATTTCCAGAAAAGCCATTATCCCTTCCTCTCAGCAACCACACCCTTTGCATCTTAACTGTGAGCCACCGCTGTCTATGCGGGGAGGTGGCAGACGCCAGACTTGGTTGGTGGTACAGAGAATCCAAGTGAGGAGCAGGTGCCCACTGGTGATACTGTTCGGCAAGTACATGAGAATAAACAGACTCTGCCCACTCATTGGGTTTGGGGACACAAGTCAAGGACAATACCTAATTTCAGCCACCTTTGGACCAGTCCAGGGCCCAGGAGCATTTCTGAAAATATGGAAATGACAATGACCAGATCTCCCCCTTACCTGGAGGAGCTTACACTATGGATGCAGTGCTCCTATGAGAAAGAAATGTATATGCACACATACCAAGACACACATAAGTCAGAGGCAGGGATGCTAGCCAACATATCAAGTGACCAATGAAAAAGATTCTAGTATCAGAATTAGTGGTTAGGACATTTTGGACCACAACCATTTTTTAAACCGGTAGAGGCATACTTCAACATTTTAGTCACTAGTTTGGTTGCTGATGCATCCTAGCAGAGTGTCAGAGAGCCCAAGGTTCCAGGGTATGAGAGAGACTGAAAAGGGAGAGAGTCACACTCTGAGTGACAGCACTGAGGAAAGAGGCTGAGAAAACGATGAGCATTAGAGCAAGACTGATGCTGACTCGGGCATGGAGGCCGAGCTCCCCTCCAGGATACACGGCAGCGGTTCAGGTCCCTGGTCGGCTCAGAGTCCTAGAGGGCATAGATCCTTTGCCCCAAGGCCGTAGGTCCTGATGTCCCCTCACGGGGCTTTGAGATGGACAGAGCAACTGGAGCCAGGCTGCAGAAGCCCTTGAAAGGCTGACTAGAGCAAGACTTGGGACTCTGATGGTTTCTGCCCTGAAGTTCTGCTTCAGAAAAAAAGTTATCCTCTTCGTTTTTAGCCCAACATCACCACTCCTCTGCCCTCCACCACTTTTTCTTCTTTCATGTTTGAGAGAGGGTACTCTTGTCTCCAGCACAAACAGTATGTAGCCCAGCCTAACCCCAAACTTAAAGTGACTCTCCTCCCTCAGCCTTCCAAGGGCTGGGATTACAGATGCTACCATGCCCGGATTTGTTTCGTTTTTTTAACAAGGTCTTCTGCTGTCTAAAGTGGAGAGAACAGGCGGTGAACTTAAATACTAAGAATGCAAGGAAGAAACAGGTGCATGCTGGGAAATGTTGGACAGAGAGTGGATTACAGTAAGCAGAAACCTGCTGACTACCTGAGTCTTAGGACATTAAGTCAAGGACAACACTCGGGGCCAGCCATTCCTTGAACAGGCCCAGGGCCCAGGAACCAACTCAGTGTGTGTGTGTGTGTGTGTGTGTGTGTGTGTGCGCGCACGATGGCCACAGGAGAAGGCAGGTTGTGTAAGCTTGACTAGCTGTACTCTCTCCCTCTACTACAGCTACATCAGGGAGAAGAGGGAGCTAGGCTATTTCAGAGCTTGGGGTTTGTCTGACAGGACCCAGAGGTGCCAAGACATAGAAGAGACTGTGTGGGTCCCACCCATACTCCGCCTACCTTACTTCACCCACAGCCGCCCTGTTGCCTTTAGCCCCTGGCTTCTAGTTCTGTACTTTTACCAGGAAAATAACTCAGTCAGAATCACTGGGCAATACCACAGTGCCTGCAAACTGAAGACAGAGGAGAACGTCCTATGGTCTACTGAATGTTCTCGACAGTATCACTAGACCACGCCAGGGTCTAAAACTGCTTCCCGAGTCCACAGCAGAGCGCAAAGCCAGGTGTCACTGTGAGGTGAATCTCCTACTAATGTGCTTTGGCTCCACAGTCTGTGCTAAGTCAGGGCCCTCTTCCCGCCCGGGGTCTCCTCAACACCTGATGCACTGACCATTCACCGCATCTGTGCTCCAGGCCTCCAAGACCTAGTGAAGGCAGATGAGGCCTTTGACTTTTTTATTCTCACACTGAACTATGCTGAATCAATCAGATTCTTAGCTCTCAGAACTCAGGTGTTATGAAGAGAAGAAGATTCAAGGCTGAGTACAAATGAGACAAAGAAAGGTCAAGGAACTTTCCAGGCAGGCCTGAGAACTCTAGCTCCAGAGAGGGACCTAGGAGGAAGCACGCGAGAAAGCACAGGCCCCAATGCCAGGCAGCCTAGACTCAGACCTGCCTTAGGCGACTTAATCTCCAAATCTCAGAGAAGTGGATCTCAATCTGTTCAGGATCCCCCCCCACACACACACACACCTTAGGGTCAAACGACCCTTTCACAGGGGTCACCTAAGACCACAGAAAGCACAGATGGTTACATTGTGATTCATAACAGTAGCAAAATTACAGTTATGAAGTAGCAATGAAAATACTTTTATGGCTTGGGGGGGGGGTCACCACAATGAGGAACTGTATTAAAGGGTCGCAGCATCAGGAAGGTTGAGACCCACTGTCATAGTCTGAAAGTAGTACCTTCCTCACAGGGCTCCTGAGGGACCCTGTGAGGGAGCCTGTGAGGCACCCAGAACGGGACCTCTACTGCATCCCCGAGACGAGAGACAGCATGAGATGAGAGACAGCATAACGAAGTAATCCTGCTGCACTTCCTCTTAATTCTGCTTAATCCATGGCATTCTAACCTCATGCCTACAGACATCTCGCCTCTGACAAACCTGCATATAGAGTGCCAAATTCTACAGCAGCCAAAACCCTGCAAATGGGTAGATAATACATATATCAGAAGTCGCACCCAAAATGTGGAACTGTTCTAAAAGGCAGAGCACGCTCTTCGGCAGACCGCCCTAACTTCTTTCCATTTATCTTTCTGAACCATGAAATCCTTATTTTAACGTATTTTCGCTAAAATACACAAACCCAAAAGTCCATGAAAATCAACTCAGTAATTTTCAAGTAACTTACAAAATCATGAGAGTTTTTTTTTTTAAAGGGCATGCTTAATTTTAAACATGTTTGTTTTAATTAGAGAAAAGAGTTTTGTAAACTGTTCTGAAATAAACAACAAAGAAAGGGTAATGAATTAAAAAAAATAGTCATCTTCAAAATATGTTAACAAATCTGAAGAGATCACCTACATAACTGAGGTGATTAAAAATGAATCGTCAGCCTGGAGAGATGGCTCAGAAGGTAAGAGCATCGGTTGTTCTTCCAGAGGACCTGAGTTCGACTCCCAGCATCCGCAAGGCAGCCCCCAACCATCAGTAATTCCAGTCCCAAATAACCCAAAGCCCTCTTCTAGACTCTGCAGGCAGTGCATGCATGCGGTATACAGACATCTATGGAGGTAGAGTATCCTGACACATAAAATAAAAATAAAGGTTAATTTAAAACAATGAATTGTCAAAATGTTCAGCCTCAAATGACAATATATGCCTTAAAAATTATTTTTCTTATAAATTTGCTTATAAAACTGGAAGAAAATAAACCCAAATGTAATTTCTTGAAGACTTTTCATTTTTATACGTCCTGGTTTTTTATAACAAGTATATATTACTTTTACAATATGAAAAAGTAAAAAACTCTAATTTAGATAGAGAGCTCTCATATATATATATATTTTTTTTTACTTAAAACTTGAAGACTAGCAAGTAATTCATCAAGACTGAACCTAAGCCAGGCTCCTATGTGCAGTAAACCACTGGTTCTGAAATTTCAGACTTAAGATATACAGGCCATATGCTGTTCTCCGGCAGCCTCCGACTATCCTAAGGCAGTACAGCCCTCCCAAACCTCCAGGGTCAAGTGGCACCCTTCCTAGACAGCTAAGAAACAAGAAAAGGACCGCTCCATTGCAATCTACAGCTCTCCTCACTTTGACTCCTCAAAAGTCTACAACTGACAAATATGACTGCTTCCGAAGGTTAAGAAATTATAGACACCAAGATGGACAAAGTAGAAAAATTAACTTATGTGGTCATTTTCTTTCCCTTGGACGTATTGCCCATTACCCTGGGATTTCGTAAACTAAAATTCCTCAGGGCTTGACATGCAGCGTTTGTGAAGAGAGGCATCTCGGTGTACCATCGCAGACACTGATCCAACCGCCTCGACTTCCTCCTTCCTCAAGTTCAGCTGCTATTTTAGGCCTTGCATTTCTCTCGGGCTCTCAGAAGCCCCTCAACGTACCAGGATGTTGAAACCCGAACTGGAGCACATCAGCTTCCCAACACCTCTGTGCACCGTGAGCCACCCTCCAGGCGCCCATGCCTGACCCAGGTACATCCTGACCCTCAAGTGCATGTCTAACCACTAATTTGGACTGAAGACCTTCACTAAGGGACTTCAGGCGCCTTAAGCTATCTGGGCAGAACAGTCAGGCTTAAAGAGGGTTCGAGAAACTCACACGGCTCCTGAGCCGCCTTAAAGAGAGCTCTTCCCATTTTGCAGCATGAAAGCTGTGCCCGCTGCAACCATGTAAACAAGGCTGGCCATAAAGCATTTCTAACGGTGTGACTCAAATTGGATTTAGTCATCAGAGACAGTGCATGCAAAAGAGCAACGAAGCTTACCCATCAAATGAAACCAAGCTTACAAACGAAATGACTCTAAAAGGCATTGGGGATAAGGGTCTTGAAGTTACGGTAGGCATGCCAGAGTCAATATGAACAACATCAACAAAGTCACAGGGAGAAAGACAAAATCTCTACGGGTAAATGACTAAACCACCTGGTCTCTCCCGGGCCCTTACTCCAAACACAGAACCCTATAGCTCTAGAGAGCCGCATCCAAACTGAAGATGTGCTACAGATGTGTTGGCTTGCATTTGGTGACGCCACACGTCACTCGGGAACTGAGTAGCTGAAAAGTACCCTAATGGTATATAAATAGATAACCCGTCCCTCCTACTGCATCAGATGCCACGTGTTAAATGTCAAAACTTCCAAGGCCTAGTGATTTCAGTCGAGCTGTAATAATAATAAGACACTGATAAAATATAAATAACAGAGACAGGAAGGAAATATGTCAAAATGCTTAGAATCACGGATGGGGAGGGGTTTTGTTGTTGTTGTTTTTGCTTTAAGTTTTGCCTGTTTGCCGTAAATTTAGAAGGCGTGAGTGAGTAAGGTGAGTTGCTGGTTTTTCCTTCTCCAGTCATATGATTTTTTTAGCTCAAGACCTCAATGCAGACCTTTCACAAAGAACCAGCCTCCCACCAGAAAGGGATTTCCTTCAGTTGAACTCCAAGAAAGAACATCTCCCAGGATCTGGCCCCGTCTGTTTTCTGTGCTTGTCACACCTCGCTGTGTTGCTCCAAACCGGAAGGTTCCTTTTAGCTGCTCCACATTCTCAACCTTGCTCGTTGCAGACCTTCAGTTCTTAACTCTGGTCAACTGGAGGGTTTGAATGCTTTCTGAGTTATGCTAATCCTTTTCATTGGGCTAACCACAGATCACATTTTGAAACGTGTATACCAGAAACATAATCAAATGTCAAGTCCTTAAAGATGGATACTCACAGTTCCAAGATGAAGCATTTTCATTACGGCCATTCTTAACTAGGCTCCATAACCATGAGCCTGATCGGTGTGGAAAGATGGTCTGTAAGCTCTGGCATAATGCACTGATTAGAGGGAGCTTCTTTCTCTAGATTCTAATCCATGTGTTCCTTTAAGTCCTGTTTCAACACTCTAGGTCTACGTTTCAAGGTGATAAATACCATTTTTGCTCCCTAATTTAACAAAAAAAAATTAAAAGCCAGATTGCCTTAAATCAATGACTCCATCACCACTGTGTGTAGTGGCTCTGGGAGCTCCTCTTGGAGACACCGCGAGAATTTCTACTTATGACATCGGGCTCTGAGCGCTGCCTCTGACCCTCCTCGAACGCTCGGCGCAGGGGCACGTCACAGAGCGGCACCGGGACAGTCCGTGTCCACGCGCGGTGAGTGCGCGCCTATCAGTCCCCGCCTCTGGGGCACGAGGAGGGATGCGGTGGCGGAGACGCCAGGGTCCCCAGAAAGCAGGACCAGCTCTCGGCACCTGAGCCGGGCAGGGAAGGTCCCAGCCGCCACACCAGCCAGGGACCGGTGCAGCGAGGAACCTCGTCTGACTCGGCGGTGCACCAGCCCCGCGCGCGCACGGCCCGCGGGGGAACCCGGGCTCCGGCACCGGAAGCGGCAGCCGCCGGAGCGGCCCCGGAGCCTCCTGAAGCCGAGGGAAACGAGGCGGTGGAGCCCAGGCCGGAAAGAGCGGAACGTCCCGCAGAGTGGCGGGGCGGCTCTCCAGTCTCGGCCCGGCTAGGGGTCGCCTTGGCCGACACGCGGCCCTTGGCGGCTGGCGCACTCACCTCCTCTGCTGCCCGGGCTGCTCCACAGGCGGCTGTCACTGCAATCCACGAACTGCCCGGCGCCGGGTTGCGATGCTATTTAAGGAGTCGCGGCCGCAGCTGCTCTCTTGGCTGCGCCACCGGCGTTGCAGCAGCAGGGCCGGGCGGTGGTAGTGCGCGTGCCGTGCCGCGCCGCCCCGCCCCGTCCGCAGGCTCCTCCCCGCTCCATCGCTCGGCGCGCCCACTCCCCCTCGCCAGCTCCGCCCCTCCTGTCGCACAGGTCGAAACTGTCCCGCCCCATCACACCCACCGCTCCTCTCAGGTCCCGCCCCATCGGCACCATTCCCGCCTCTCAAGCCCCGCCCTATCTGGGCTGATCCAGCCCCTCAGACCAGCCGCTCCTCTCAGGCCACGCCCATCAGCTACAGTCCATCCCCCTCCAGTCACGCCTTCCTGGTCGTTCGCCCCGCCCCCCCAAGGGCCGGTTCTTCTTTAGGTCCCGCCCAGTCCTGTTGACTCCGCCTCCCCCTCTAAAGCTGCAAGGTAGGCGTGGCCTCTCTCAGGTCCAAGAGCATGGCTGTCAGCAAGCAAAAGCCACTAAGGTCACCCAAACTGCCCTCTAGTTTCACAACGGTAGGGCAAAGGGTAAATCTGAAAGTCTCCTGAACCCTGATAATGTGATGCTTTGGAATGTTGCAGGTGCCCTTTAGCTCTTCCATCCTTAACATTCTTCCCAACTGACTACTTGGCATGGCCTCTCTGCTTGCTTCTCTGGAGGGGCCATGGTAGCTGAAGAATTCCCCATCTGTATTTAGCACAGATATATACGAACCCCTTTAATCCAGTTTCACCACGATCCCCACACCAAGTTTCGCCACAGTCCTTGGCTAGGAATACTGGACTTCCGCAATGTCCTGGCCCTGAGACATCTCTGGACAACCCAGGCCCCTATGTTGTTAGAGTGAAAAGCAGACTAGACGTTGCTTAAGGACGGTGTCCACCTGCCAAGCTTTAAAGGCGTGTCTTCCCTGCTCAGCCTTGGCTCTGCAGACCTGACCGATCCCTTGAGATGACCTTTTAGGGGCTTCCAAAGGCCAGTGCAGGGCCAGTGAGATGGCTCATTGGGTAAAAGGCACATGCATGTCACAAAACCCTCAGTCCTCAGGATTGGGAGTGCCATTTCTACACGTGCAACCATGTGCACATGCACCCTTCTCCAAACGTCATAAAGACATCTGAAATATACTCCAAAGCTTTAAAGATAATCTTTTAAAAGATCAGACACTAGAATGGTCACTGTTGCTCAGTACCCAGAGCCGGTCAGTGTGGCTAAGTGCTAACATTTTGAGTGAAAAACAGGGTCAGCATAATTGTTCCCAGGATCACCAACTGCATGTTACCTTGCTATTGCTAGTCCAGGGGCAGTAGGATTTGCTCCCAGCATTAGGTGGAGGATTTTTTTTAATATTGCCTTAAATCTGAGGGGCAGTTATTGCCAGAACACCTCTAACAATATATCATTTATTAGGTGACGCTATTAATAAGCTATAACGCTCATAACCCTGTGGAGCGGTAGCACCACTGGTCCTCTCTTGCAGAACAGATAACTGAAGGACAGAGGTGTAAGAAAGGGCAAGGTCGTTCTTGGAATTCAAGATCATGTGCTTCTAGGCCACGGGCTTTACAACCACAGAGGCCTACACTCTTGGGAGATGATTCATTCCCTCTAGACACATACACAAGCTGACTCAGCAGGTAGTAAGTACTTTTCCTGGGTGTCTCTGGCCTTCCTCCTGTGGAGTCCGAGGCTGCTTGTCCAGCTGTTGCTGGTGAGGCAGCCCTCACACCAACAGCTTCCATAATAGCACTTCTTAACCTGTGGGTCACAGCCTCTTTGGAGGGAGACTGAAGGACCCTTTCACAGGGGTTGCCTAAGACCATCAGAAAACACAGATATTTAAGACTTAGAGCAGTAGCAAAATTGCAGTTATGGCGCAGCAACGAAAATAATTTTATGGTTGAGGGTCACCACAACATGAGGTATTAAAGGGTCGCAGCATTAGGAAGGGTGAGAGCCACTGTTCTATAGCAACGGGGTCTTCTAGGTCCTTGAGATTTGTATCTTCCAGGTTCTACACTTTCCTGTCTATAAGGAGAAAGAAATAGACTCTATCCATTTTCAGTTGACTACAACTTGGTTTCTTTGAGTCTCTCCCCCTGAAATTTCACCCATTTTTCTCCTTATTTATTTTTTGTTAGCATAAATCAATTCGCTTATTGCAGGCTAGACAAATCTCAAACGGTAAGACTTCTACTGGTCTTTGAGTGAGTCTCTTCAGTGTTCAGATGGCAGACCTGACTATGACAGAAGTGGTATTGTAAATCAGGCCCCCTGCCAGTCACTGTTTACAGCAGCCATGGTGCCAGATACCAATGGCTTATCTGTTCATCTTGGTCTTGCCACAGAAGGAGCAAGGTGTCTGTCTGGCATGCTTCAGCATTTAATGGAGGGAGGCGCCATAGTGGATCCACGTATCTCCGTGCGTTTAGCAATGCCACTGGAAGCTAAGTCCGGTCCTTATCTAATCTTCAGCCCAGGGCTGCCTTTTCTAGGTTCTGTAGTACAGTCCTTTTCCAGAACTATGCAACCACATACCAGAAGTTAGGCGATTTCAAGAACAGAGATATGTAGTCCCACGGTTGTGGTGACTTAGAGTAAGGTGTTGAGATTTGTTCCTGAGGTCTGCAAAGAAAAGGCCGCCTCTAGGTCTCTCTTGAGCTTGCAAACACCTGTCTTGGCCCCTTGCCTTTCTACACCATACTCCCAGTGTTTCCTCCCCAACTGTTCTTTCCAGTGCATGGTCTAAATCTCTAAGGGGTACCAGTCGTATGCATTAATGTCCAACCTAAGGCCTTAATTTTTAACTTGATAGTCTCCATTAAGACGCCATTTTTTAAAAGATAAGGCAACATTCTGAGATTCTCTAATACAAGAAGGGGGCACACAGGATTACGCGTTGGCAGTTGACAGGGTGGTCTCTTGCTTTGTCATGTCCCACAGTAAAGATAGTCGTCCCCAAGTTGAGAATCTCGTTTTGGATCCAAACCCTGTATCCTAGTGTTGTGTTGTTGTGATGAGACACCATCACCATGGCAACCTTTATAAAGGAAATCATTTAACTGGTGCTGACTTTTGGGTTCAAAGGTTTAGTCCATCATCATCATGGCAGGAAACTTAGAGGCATGCAGGCAGACATGGTGCTGGAGAGCGGGCTGAGGGTTCTACATCCAGATCAGTAGGCAGCAGGAAGAGAGAAACACTGGGCCTGGCTTGAGCATTTAAAACCCTAAAGCTCAACCCCACTGACACACTTCCTCCAACAAGGTTATACCTACTCTAACAAGGCCACGCCTCCTAATCCTGCTCAAATAGCTCCACTTCCTAATGACCACCCATCTAAAAACTATGAGCCTGTGGGGGCATTCCTATTCAGACCACTTGGTCAACCCAAGCATGGAGGAGTCAGTTGGGAGATTTCTCTATGGAAGCTGGAGTCTCTTTTCTGTTGCTTAGCCTCTGTTACATCTGACCTGATTTTTTTAAAAAAATGTAGCTTATTCCAGCTATATTCAAATCTATATCTGACTAAAATCAACTAATCAGTCTTCTACAAAAACTAAGCAGAGATGAGGTGCTCTGGGGAAGGGGGCTGATTGGCAGAGTGACAGTGACCTCACGTCTAGAGGTTCATCATAATCATCCACTGCACTGTTGTGGCACATGTGGGTCAACAGCTCAGGCAGGGCACTACCCACAATGGGCTGGGCCCTCGCCCATCAATCACTAACTTAAAAACAGCTGGATCTTACGGAAGAATTTTTCTCAACTGATGTTCCCTCCTCTTGTCTAACTCTAGCTTGTGTCAAGTTGACATGAAACTATTCAGCACCCCCCATAAATCCTCAGAAGGCGCCCTAACTCTTCTCATGCCTCTATAAGACATGGCATTGTATTTGTGCTTGGTGGTAGTCAGTTGCATAATTGGACATTTTCTAGTGATTCATATGGGATCAATGCCAATCAATGATATGTGGGGGTTTTGAGAGTCAGGAGCATATACAGATCTGGAAACCCCTTTAAGAAAGTTGCAGATATAAAGTTGGGTATAAAAGTGAATATTTGCATTGGGGGGGTCTTGCCTTTAAAGAGGCATAGCAAGGGAATAGCAGTTGAGGCCTTGTCTACATAGTTCTAGGTCAGCCAAAGCTGACATAGTATGACCCTGTCTCAAGACCAAGCAAAATTAAAAAAAAAAAAAATCAAAAGTGAATACTTCTTTTGAATGAGAGAAGAAATCATGGTATGATACAAATTTAGAACATCTGTGTCCTTTTAGGCCACAGCAGTAGGGAGGGAGGCAAAGAAAAAATTTTCACACAATTGTGCCAAAAATTTCACTGAGTTAAAAAGAACCTAAATTAAAAAAAAAAACTTTCCCTACCTAAATATTGTTTCCCCTTTGCATGTTCATCAATTTCTCCTTAAGGAGGTTTTTAGTGAGTTTTTCTTAGAACAGTTTTCATGTTATAGAAAAAAAAAATGCAGAGCCAGGTGTTCTATAGAATATCCTGTTGACATTTGCCTAATGTCAATGCCTTTACCCAGTCTCCACTCTGACTGGGACTGTACACACTTGTACAACATATTTATCACTCTTAGGAAACTAGTTTCAACACACCGTTATGTGTAATGTTATCCAGTGTTCAGATGTCCTCAGTCTTTACTTACATCCTTCTTGAGTTGTAGGATACCAACCATGACACCATGTTGTATCTAGTTATGTCCCTTTGGCCTCTTTCAGGCTGTGACAGACTCTTGAGTTTTTGTTGTTTGCTTTTGATTTTAATTTGCCTTTTTTGTTTGAGACAGGGATTTCTCTGTCTAGCCTTGGCTTGCCTCAAACTCAGAAATTTGCCTGCCTCTGCCTCCCAAGTGCTGGGATGCTTTTGAGACATAGTCTTAATATGCAGCTTCAGCCAGTCTGGAACATATTATTTCCTCTATAGACCCGAGGTAGGTCCACCTGCCTCTGCCTACCCAGTGCTGAAACTAAAAAAGCATGTGCCACCATGCATGTTGAGATTTTCTTGTTTGTAATCTTCAACTTTGAAGGATGCTTGTCAGGTATTTTAGAGAACATTCTGTGGACATTTGCCTAATACTTTGCTCATGATTCGATCAGGATGGCAGACTGTTAACATGTTAAGAGGAAAGCCAATAATTTCCTCCCCGGCCTCCCTACATTCAGCATGCATGCGTTGTCTGTGTGTGTGTCTGGAAATCAAACTCATAGTGACTCAAACAAACTCATGACTTTATGTGCTCTTACCCCTGAGTTATCTTTCCAGTCCTTGATGGAAGGTTTTTGTTTTGTTTATGTGGGTTTCTTTTAGATTTATTTTATGTATTCACCATTACTCTCTTCAGACACATCAGAAGAGAGTGCATCAGACCCCATCGCAGATGTTATGAACCACCGCGTAGTTGCTGGGTGTTGGTTTTTCCGCGCAGGCAGGCGGAGTGGGACCTGAACCGCCCCGCGCAGGCAGCCGGCGGCCTGAGTGAACCGCGGCCCCGAACCGCCTGGTCCGCAAAGCTGGGATCCGCAGGCGGCAGGCACGATCCGCAGCGCCCGCGGTGGAGCCCGGAGGTGTGGGCTGAAGCAGTTAGACCAGACCAAGTAACTCCACGCGGGTTTATTTAAGATGGGGGTACAAAGGGGAACGGGGTAAGGGGAAGGCTGGGGGCGATGAGCAGAAAGAGAAAGAGAAAGGGCACGCTGCTCCTTCTTATAGGCATGATTATTCAAATTACAGGTGGGCTAGGTGGGCCTATTGAATTCTGGGTACATGGTGGCCGTTGCCTTGGTAACAGGAATAAACCTGCAGGGCCGCATTAGTGTCGCCTATATGACGTCATAGGTCTCAGGACCAACACTGGGAACTGAACTTAGGATCTCTGGAAGAGCAGTCAGTGCTCTTAACCACTGGGCCATCCAGTCCTGTTTTGTCGTTTTGCTTTGTTTACTTTTAGTATTGTGTCAGAGAGGGGAGAATGACATGGCACATGTTTGGAAGTCAGGGGACAAGCTCTAAGACTGTCTACTTCTACCACGTGGGTTTCAGGAGTAAACTCAGGTTGTCAGTCTTGGAGGTGCATGTCCTTATTAGATAAGCCATTTGTACTGGGTTGGAATTTTCCATTGAGAATTTTGATTAGATTTGGGTAAGAACCAAATCCTTTATTTTCTGTCTTAAATGGGTGCTGTTTGGGAGACCTGCTCCTGCTATACTTTCTGGCTCTGCACATTTTATTTCTCTTTTACCACACACTTCCACATGCCTCCCACATGACAGGTTAATTTGGAGGGATGGCCCTTGACCTTTAACCTCCTGCCAGGATGTTGGAGGAGTTGACAGAGTGGGTGGGATAGTCTTGAAGTCATTCCTGTTAATGCCAGTCCTAGCTCCTCACATCTAAAGTGTGTGTGCAACGCAGTTCTCTTTAGCTGGGTTCCAAAACTGATCTCGGTTCCCAAAGCACGCGAGCGACACACACACACACACACACACACACACACACACCACAGCATGTGTATGGAGGTCAGCAGACAACGTAGGAAATTGGGTCCTCTTGTACCTTTTTTTTTTTTTTTTTTTTTTTTTTTTTTTGTGCTGCTGTTTGGATATGCTGACAGAAGTCTCTTGCACTTGTTTTATTGCTACTGATAGCTGTCCCGAGGGCCCCTCTGGCTCTAATCAAGCCATCGTCCAGCCTTCCTCCACAAGCCTTTTGTTCTTTAAATGCAACCGTCTCTACAGGCTTTCTATGGGAGGGCTAGACTGCAGCTGCTCAGGCAATAACCTCCCTAGATATCTCTCTTCTCCACCTCGGTCAGAGTCCACCAACTCTCCCAGCCTCCCTCCGTGTTCAGGAACTGCTTTTCTGTCCCAACACAAAGCTGTCCAGAGGCCAGGCTTCCCGCCTCTGGCCCTGTACCCCACCACACTCTGCTTCCTTATCTTGAAGTGACATGAAGATTTTAATTAGTCAATGTGAAAAAAGAGCTTGTGAATCCTTGATCTTTCCAAGCCTTTGCAAGGTCATTTAAAGGATACATTCTTATCTATCCCTAATTTGTTGGCAACTGGTTTGTTTGCTGTTCCCCTCCTGAGCTAGATGTAATTAGATGTGGGCGTAGGAGCCTAGAGTTTAGTGTCAGACTGTGTGTGTGTGTGTGTGTGTGTGTGTGTGTGTGTGTGTGTGTGATGATCTACAGCTTATTTATAGGCTTAAGAAATTCAGATCCCTAGGCTTTTTTTTTTAATCAGCTAAGTGAATCTAAAACTGCATTGCATCCAATCTAAATAAAAATTATTAGCGGCACTATTATTTTATGCAACTCTGACAAGAAAATAGGTTCTGTTTCATTTTAATTACCAGACATTATCAGCCAGAAGACACACACTGTATCAGTTAGCCGTTGCTGTGTAACAAATCACACCAAAATGTAGTTTAAAACAGTCATTTATTACTTTATCATTCTGAGAGTTAGTTCTTAGGCTATGCTCAGGTCAAGTGGTTCCTTACTGGTCTCTCCTGGGTTAACTCCTGCAGA
This sequence comes from Apodemus agrarius, assembly GCA_964023405.1. NCBI lineage: Eukaryota > Metazoa > Chordata > Mammalia > Rodentia > Muridae > Apodemus > Apodemus agrarius. The sequence continues at coordinate 39,089,264 of OZ030023.1, read as the reverse complement.
TCCTACCAGATATAGGCTTATCTGGGGTAGATGTTCTGGAATGGTCTCTACCTGTTTGATGGTTAGCAGACCGTTTACTGAAGTTCTCCACACGGCCATTCCAACAGTCTGGTTGGAGCATGCTCGAATGGTGCTCTCAGAGCTCCAAACAGAGCACAGAGGACAAACTTCATTATACAATCTTCAAACCTTTGCTATGTCCCTGCTGGTGAAACCAAATGACACGATCAATTAAAAATCTGTATAACAAAGGACTAAGCAAACCTAGCTACCAGGAAGAGGCATTGGAGTGGCATTTTGCAAACCACACATCCGGATCTCATGGGCATTAAACTCGGAAAAATCCATATCCAAGAGTGTACAGCCTATAGTAATAGTGCATCCCTCAAGGGCTTGCTCAGCGAGACAGTGTTTCCAAAGCACCTGGTACTGTGCTTGCTTCCTAGAGGATGCTCTATAAATATCATACTCTCTTGCTCCTTTTGGGGTGGACTTTGACTCTGTGCATCTTCCTTTTTCCCTCTCCTATCTCTAAGTCATGTGACACTTTCCTCACAACATGCTTATTTCCAGGGCTATGCTGCTTCGCCACTCCAGACACATTGCTTTAGTTGCATATGACATTGTCATCTTGCTACTTCTAGCCTATAGACTCAGTCTGGGACTTGGTCACACTATATTTTGATGGCAGTTTGAGTCTAGATACTTTCTGCCCCCAAGCCCATGCAGGGCCTGATGCTTCATCTGATATTTATATAATCAAACTGCCAAGTCACCTCCAATTTAACTGCTTCTCACCCCTTTCCCCAAATACAAGCTCTCTTACCTGTAGGTGTGCCTGCAGCTCTTTATTATGGGGTTAGTGCAGAACTGGTCATGTTGAGTTGTGATCACATGTGTGTATAACATACACACATATAGAATCCACCTGATTTCCTGTTACACAGAGCTACCTCACACCACGCCTAGCTGGTAGCAGTGAACATTCTAGAAATACTGTGAAGGTATAAATGAATAATACCAGAGTTCTAGATCTCTATCGTCTACGCAGGAAGGCTGGTGACCTAGAAATCTAGATCAAACTTGGATATAGTCCTTAATTCATCAGTGATGTTTCTGACACTGCTCCTGGAATCTCAGATCTATGGGTTTCACTCCCCACATTACAACACAGCTCACTGCCAAGCTACAGAGATGGCAATCAGACACAGTTCTGTCCCTGTTGGCCTATCTAACACCACACACCCCAAAACAGATACAATGCACACACTAATAGTTCAAGCCTCTCAAAGTTGAATATGGCTCTAAATACAACAAAGAGTGAGTAGGACTTGGGACATGACTTTGATTTTTTTTAAATCCCCGAGGGTAGGCTACTAGAGCACCCTGGAGTTGGCATATCACCTTGGAGGAATGCTGCATTGTGGGCAAGCAGAGCCACACGCTGTCTGCTTTCACCACCACATGCATCACCACCACCACCTTCTTCTTCTTCTTCTTCTTCTTCTTCTTCTTCTTCTTCTTCTTCTTCTTCTTCTCTTCTTCTTCTTCTTCTTCTTCTTCTTTTCTTCTTCTTCTTCTTCTTCTTCTTCTTCACCACCACCTTCTTTTCTTCTTCTTCTTCTTCTTCTTCTTCTTCTTCTTCTTCTTCTTCTTCTTCTCCTCCTCCTCCTCCTCCTCCTCCTCCTCCTCCTCCTCCTCCTCCTTCTTCTTCTTCTTCCTCTCCTTCTCCTTCTCCTCCTCCTCCTCCTTCTCCTCCTTCTCCTCCTCCTTCTTCTTTTCTTCTTCTTCCTTCTTTTTCTCTTCTTTCTTTTCTTCTTCTCTCCTTCATTCTGTCCTTTTCTTCTTCTTTCTTTCCTTCTTCCTCTTCCTCTTTTTCCTTTTCTCCTTTTTCTTCCTCCTCATACTTCCCCGTCCTCCTCCTTTACTTCTTCTCAGTGCACTAGGACACAGAGCACTAGGACTAGGCACAGCCCACAGCTCCTTTATTTACCTTCTGAAAGTTGTGAGCCTCCCTGAGAATCTGAAGAACAACTCAGAACTGTTGTAGACAATATTTAATCTCAGGGGTTCTACCCCACCTTTGGTCATTCAGTTCCTAGATAAAAGACATACAACTTTAATATTTATAGTAAGCCTTAAACAACACTAGAGCTGGGCAGATGTCTACCCTGTATGGTATTAGTTTTTACCTCCCTATCAATCAATAACCCAAGTTATGACTTGTCATGCTTTGTGTGGGCCACTCTTACTCTAATTGGCCAGCTCACGTGGCCAGTTCTTACAAATCTTTATCCCACGTGTCTTCCTTTCTCCTTCCTTTCCTTCCTTCTCATGGTCTCTCCTCAGACCCTAAGCCTGGGAACCCAAATTCTTTCTTTCTATCCTCTGGCTAGTTACAGGCTGTAGGATCTTTCTTCACCAATCATGGACAACTTAGAGGGCAAGGTCACATAGCATCATGTGTGTACATGTAGATTGTCTCACCCCTGAGGGCAACCAGGCCTTGGGCACCAGGATTTAAGCATTACTATACATAGTAAAAGACCAAACTTCAACACAGAACCTCTCCTCATAAACATTTACAATATGAAATTTTTAGGGTTCTTGGGTTCCTAGTTAAGGCTCTTGATGAATTAGAATAGGTCAGGGAGCTGTTGTATTGATAAAGATCTAAGTTCAAGGCTGCATTCCTCTTCTGAATCCTCTGACTACTCTTGCTAAGCCTTGGTTTTTACATCTGGAAATGATATATGACAGCTGGCATTGTGGTTGTCAAGTGCCTGCCACATAAGATGCTTAAGTAGATCCTCTCCATCCCAGGCTCCAAGATATGCTATAATCACCCATAATTTCTTGTAATCAGTAATGGGTTAAAAGCTACATTGCAAATTTTGGATGTCATGTCTTGACTTAAAAATATTTATCAAGCATTGATTATGTGGTAGCCACAGTGGTAGATGCTGTCATATAAAGGTATATGCTTATATTTCTAAGCACCTGGCCCTTGCCATGAAATACCTTTCAGGTATTACCTGAAAACAATAGAAGCATTCAGAGGCTCACAGTGTGATGGCCTAGTGCCCACTTATCATTGCAGCGCAATCTCTCCTAAAAGTTTTTTAACACAAAACATTTTTTCCTAATTAGCTCCTTAACAAGACATGGCATTGTTGATACATCACTCTGGCCATGTGATCAAAGTCTGGCCCTTGTCTGTCTCCCACATATCCCTGAGCAAACATTCCCTTCCTTGACTATTAAAATCAAGTCCTCATAAAGGATATTCAAGGGTAATCCAAATTAAATAGAATGTATTTAGTCTTAATGTATTTAACTTTTATATTGATTTTTAAACTAGTTCAATGGGATAAACATTGATGTAGGTTTAGATTTTTTACAACCTTTTTATTTTTGGATTTGGTTTTTTCAAGACAGGGTTTCTCTATATAGCCCTGGCTGTCCTGGAACTCACTCTGTAGACCTGGCTGGCCTTGAACTCGGAATCTGCCTGCCTCTGCCTCCCAGAGTGCTGGGATTACAGGCGTGTGCCACCACCGCCCGGCTTACAACCTTCTTTAATAAGGTTCATAAATGCTTTAACCTCCTTTCTAGCCTATCACCTGCCAGAGGTAATATAAAAGGAAGGTTAATAGGGAAAAGGGGGATGCAGATCTGTTTAGAAATAGTTCTTTTGTGTGATTCCAACCTTCTTTGTCAGGATATCAGCAGTTCAGTTCACACGAATCAGCAACAGATGTTTGATCTGGAAGAAAGGGGAAGGCTCTGCCAATCAGCCAAAGTCTGAGGAAGTGGTAAGAAGCTTCCAGAAATCACGAGAATTTCTTTGGTGCGTTTCTCTTTATGAAGTGACAACGACGATCAGTGAAGCAGGCAAGGTGAACCAATGCCACACTGTCACCCACTGTCTGTTAAGTTATACTTATACCTCTTCCAAACATCACATGTTCTCTCAAGCATCTGCTCTAGCAAAATATCACGTGCTCTTTCCCCCCTGCAGCTTCTAGAAAAACACGTCTGTTCTCAGCAAAACATCCTCCCATGTGTCTGCCTCAGCAACATATCCTCTCATAAGACAATTTCCAGAGAGATATCTTATGATACAACTGAGTCTCCAAAGAAACCAGAAATTTCCACTTTACACTGATGCTTTCAATGAATAAAATTGGCTATAATATTCACTCTGGGAAGCTGAAGGGTATTTGGATGTGTTTGGGGGGACACTGATTTCGTTTTATGGTGTCTTACATTTCTTTTTATAAACAATACATTGGTCAGGCCATCCTTTAGCATAGTTCTTCACTTAAAACCATAAGCAGCTAATGGAGTTCTGGCCATTTGAATTCACATCTCATCTGCTTCTGTGAGTTCTTCTTTCAGTTAGCCAGAATGGGCTAAGTTCCCAGAAGCTAGCCTGTTAGAAGTCATCTGGAGAGATTAAATGTTATGGATGCCTACAAGTCTCCATCTCCTCAGTTATTTTTTACTATACTACCACATGCCACAGCTGTTCCATTATTCTCATATTCAATTAAACTCGCACACATGCTGTGTAGGAAGGATAGTCCAGGCTGAGGGTGTGGCTCAGAGGCATAATGCTTGCTCGGTGCTATGAGGTCCTAGGTGTCTTGCCCAACACTAGAGGTGGGCAGGGGTGTATAGACAGTAAAGAAGCCTAGAGGGACCAATAGTGACGGGGAGAGTGACCTTCTACACCTGCCAGCAGGGATTGAGCTCCATGGAGATAAACAGCCATCTTCTTAAGTTGAGTGGTGCAAAAGGAAAGGTCTCAGGTTGGTGGAGAGAGGCAAGGTTGGTGAGGGGAGGGCACAGGAAGCTTTGGTTAAATGGGAGAAAAACAGCAAAGCTGAGTCATGTTTAAGAATCACCAAGATCACCACTAGAATATGATAGAGTACCTAAGAAAAGGGTAGGAGAAGATGCTAGCCCTCCTATGTGGACTGTTCCCCATTACCTCAGAGTTGCAAGCACTATGCAAGTCTCTAGAAATGCAACCACGAGCTGGCCACATCTCCAGGGAGCTAATCATTCTTCTATTAGACACGGGAGAATGTCAAACATATTTCCAGCCATCAGTGGTATTCCCATTGCTCCGAATCCTGCCATCTCTCATCTAAGTCTTCTCGCCGGCTCGCCGGCTCGCTAAGCTTTGGGCTCAGGATGTTTGCTTGCTCTGGGGGTTTGTTCCTGTGTCACTCCACTCCTCTCCACCTTCCTTAGCTGTCAAGATTCCGATCAAAGATCAAACACTACGCTCAGCAGGCAGTCTCTAATACTTCCGGCCAATAGAAGTCTCTGCCACTCCACGTCACTCATCCACCTGTTTGTCTCTCCCACCCTCCCTCCCTAACCCTTCCATTTATCTATCGTGTTCATTGATCTTACCCACCCCCACCCCCACCCCCAGGCAGCAAGCATGTCTGGACACTGCTAATGCAGCATTCAAAGCGAAGTATTCCACTTTTGAGTATGAAATAGTGAAGTCAGGCAAAAAAAATCAACTACAAAAGTATTAGAAAAATACTTTAATCATTACAAAAAAAAATCTAGACACTTGCTGTTGAGCCAATGCCATATTCAGCACAAAGCATAATAACAAAAGGTAAACTATCAAATCCCACCTTCAGGAATGTGTGTACTTGACCATTACCTCAGAGTTGCAAGCACTATGCAAGTCTCTAGAAACGCAACCACGAGCTGGCCACATCTCCAGGGAGCTAACTAAAAACAAATTATCCTGACATTAAGCATGGGTCCGTAAGAGTTTGCAATTATCTCAGTGTGGGGAATAGATATTAAATATCTTCTCATTAGACTAAAGCAGCATGCATTAAAGTGGGGCCTGTACCAAGTCCTCTATGTATATGGTATAGCTTTTAGTTTCATGCTTTTATGGGATTTCTGAATATATAAACGAGTGGGTCTCCGATTCTGTGTCTTCTCTCAGGTCTCTTATTTTTCTGTAGGCTTGTCTTGTCCAAATTCAATGACGGGTTTTTTTGTTTTATTTTATTTTTTACTTTAAAACAAAGGACTATAGCTTCACGGGGACTTTACATACTCTCCTTAATGGACTGTTAATTTTTATTATTGAAAATATGTAGGCTTTTGGCTGTCGGACATGGGCATACTGCTGAAGGATGTTTCCACCAAGCCAGATGCCCCTGGCACCCTGTCACTCAGGACACATGTCTATTGATTTGCCTCCTATAGCTCAAAAGATGATTATGAGTTCTGTATGTCTGAGTATTAGAAAATTCGTGGCATTTATCGGGCTGTGACAGTAATGGATCTCATGAATGGCTTCATTGTTTGAACAGAGAAGAAATACCAGAGTTATCATGCCAACATGAATTCTGGGGGATATGTGCTAGAGCTGGACATGATCCACATCTTCTAGACACTCTTAGAGCTGTCCTGATTCTCACACTTTCTGAGAGTATTAATGTTACTAACATGTATAAAGTTGTGGTGTGTGTTCGAAGTCTATGGGGGAGGGGCATACCTTTTCAATAAATGCTTAAAAGATGAAATACGAGAATTCAGTTGGGTGATTTGGTAAAACAACAGACTAGTTTCCTTATATATGATTCTCACCAACAAAACTAATCATTTAAACAGATTTTTTTTTTCTTTCAAGGCCATGCCTTCTATAGGTCAGGTTGACTTTGCATATGCCCTATAGTTGAGGGTGACCTTGAACTTCCAATTCTCATGATTCTATGTCCCACCACACTGGTGGATGGAGATTGAACCCAAGACTTTCTGCATGCTGTTTCTACTAATGGGACTATAGCCCCTGTCAAAACCCAACTTCTATATTGGTTTATCAATTGGTCAAAAATTATAATCCCATCAACTAAATACTGAGGAAGACTACCTCTCAAGGTTTTAATTTTATGCTTGAATCTAATTCTGAAGGTAAGATTTCTCCAAGCAAGAGTGTAACTCTATTTAAAAAAATGGTGCGTAGTGTATCAGTACAATGAATTTGGAAGAGTATTGATTTGGGAGTCTTTTTTTTTTTTTAAGCACTAAAGCTTTATTACAAAAGGAGCTACCTGCTAGAGAGAGCCCACTTCAGTCTTTCTCTGTGTCCTCTTCCTTTACAATATACACCTCCAGGGGAGGTCAATGGTCCATTATAGAAGAGGTGTCTGGGAGAATGAAATATGGTAATATTTTTTCCAGAGTTCCTCTAGGTGCTGTTGAGAATCTTCTGGTAGAAGAGGTAGGGACTTTAGCATTCATCTCCAAGAGACTCCATATCTACATCCTGGAGAGCCTTTATCTTCTTTTGTCCTTAGGGTTATGGCTACTAGTCCTGGTTGATTTGGAGGGGACTTCCACTTTCATGGCTTTTTCTTTCTGGGCAATTTGGATCTGCTGCAAATTGCCCATGTTTCTTCCTAGCGTGATATTGGTGATGTTGGCAAGAGCACTGGACACCTTCTTCTTCTTCTTCTTCTTCTTCTTCTTCTTCTTCTTCTTCTTCTTCTTCTTCTTCTTCTTCTCCTTCTCCTTCTCCTTCTCCTTCTCCTTCTCCTTCTCCTTCTCCTTCTCCTTCTCCTTCTCCTTCTCCTTCTCCTTCTCCTTCTCCTTCTCCTTCTCCTTCTCCTTCTCCCTCTCCCTCTCCCTCTCCCTCTCCCTCTCCCTCTCCCTCTCTCTCCCTCTCCCTCTCCCTCTCCCTCTCCCTCTCCCTCTCCCTCTCCCTCTCCCTCTCCCTCTCCCTCTCCCTCTCCCTCTCCCTCCCCCCTCTCCCTCCCCTCTCCCTCCCCCTCCCTCCCCCTCCTCCTTCTCCTCCTCTTACTCCTCCTCCTTCTTTCTTCCTTCTTCCTTCTTTCTTCCTCCTCCTCCTCCTTCTTTCTTCTTTCTCCTCCTCCTCCTCCTCCTCCTCCTCCTCCTCCTCCTCCTCCTCTTCTTTTTTTTTTTTGCTTTTTCAAGACAGGGTTTCTCTGTGTAGCTCTGGCTGTCCTGGAACTCACTCAGTAGACCAGGCTGGCCTCAAACTCAGAAATCCACCTGCCTCTGCCTCCCAAGTGCTGGTATTAAAGGCGTGCACCACCACTGCCTGGCTGGACAACCTCTTCTTGAGGTGGTGCCTAGTAGTCAGCCCTTGGACTATCACAGCCCTGACCACCTGTTGCTTCCTGTCACCAATCCCTGCTTAATATCGTGTGGCGCTTGACCAACTTCTTTTTCAGCTCTGTCCCAGGACAACTGATCTTTCCTCCTGGAGGTTCCATTGCTACACTCCAATTCAGGAGGTCTTGAACTGATTGTTTTGTGGTGAGCAAAGTTCAGAAGCAAATAAGAGAACAAACCTGCAAGCTGAGGGGGTATCAGGACAAAGGGTGGTTTTTTGTTTTGTTTTTTGTTTTTTGGGATTTTTGTTTTTGTCTTTTTGTTTCTGTTTTGTTTTTGTTTTTGTTTTTCTAGAAGCCAGTGACATTACAAATCAGACACAAGAGCACAGTGTCCACACGTCATCCTCAGCACCACTTTACAGCCTAACTCAACGGTGTTGGACAACTGGAGTTTAAGTCACTGCATGGGTGAGCCCTTAGGAAGCAGCCTTGGCTGTTGGTTTTGGGGCAGGAATTAAAAGACACGGGAAAGGGGAAGGCGTGAAGAGAGGACAGTGATCTGGAAAGTCACAGTCACATGAGACATGAGTCTACACCCACGAGGCCTATTGGTCTATGAAACAATTGAAGAATTGTACAAGAGCTGGAGACCAGATGGAGTCAAGAATGACATTAAGGACTTAGGAGAAAGAGGAGAATCTTTTAGGAGAAGGTAAAATGTAGGAGCAGCCAGGGGAGGTATGAAGTAGGCTTACACACCGAACAGCGAGGTGGACATTGGAGGAGGTGCGTGCGCTGTGCACAGAAACCAGCCTAGGCCCCAGGGAAAGGCTCAGGCTTTGAATGGCCCCTCCGTTTCTAATAAGCCAAGTCCCTGTTCCCTGCAACTCTACAGCACTCTAAGCTCATGGCGCACCCAAACCAGCGACGTATGCATGCAGTTTAGGTCCATAAATGATCTGGAGTGTTTCTTTCCTGTGATCCTGCAGACGAAGGCTGGTTTTCATGTTCTGCAGGTTTCGAGTAAGAGGCAAGGGCTGTGGTTTACTTCTGAAATAGGGAACACCCTGGATGAAATCTCAAAATATACCCAGCTGAAAGAGCCCTGGGTGGAATGAGGCATTGCCTGCCACGGGTAGCATCCCCACTCACCCTAGGGCGAAGGAAGCAGTGTCTCCTCTTGCCCATCTGGATTGATGTCTTGACCACCTATTGGAAATCTTCTTGGAGGCTAGTATGCATTTAGAGCAGCGGTTCTCAACCTCCCTAATGCGGTGGCACTTTAATACAGTTCCTCATGCTGTGGAAGCTCCTAGCCATAACATTATTTTGGTTACTATTTTATACCTGTAGTTTGGCTACTGTTACGAGTCATAATGGAACTGTTTTTGAAGATAGAGGTTTGCTGAAGGGGTCCCGACCCACAGCTTGAGAACCATTGATTGAGCGGCCCGTCTAGAGGTATACTCCAGCTGTTTTCCACTTCATGGCTTTTTAAAATTTCTGTTTTATTATTATTTCCTGTGTGGAGGCATTTTTTTTGCCTGCATGTATGCTATTCATGGGAGCCAGAAGAAAGCGCTGGATGCCCTGGAACTGGAGCTAGAGACAGTAAAGAGTCATCATGTGGGTGCTGGGAATCGAACCCGGGTCCTTTGGAAGGGCAGCCGGTGCTTTCCACCTGCTGAGCCATCTTTCTCTCCCGCCAGCTCCGTCTCGCAGTCCATGTGCTCTGCATTGAGGCATTGGTGAAAGACAGCTAAATCCACCATATCCTCTCACAGTAAACTGCAGCTGGCACCTGGTTTTTCTTCATTAGGATGACAACAGCTCACACAACATCTGATGCTGATGTCAGCAGTAGCAGGACCAGTAGGAACAAGGGCAGGGGGGGGGGTCAGGTGAAATGCATATGTAGCTTATATGGCAGTGGGATCAGAGACAGTGGGAGAATATGCAGACATTCAGGATCTCTTTTGCAATATAGAGTCAATAGAATTGCTTCTTGGTTGGGTGGTTCGGGTGATAGTGAGCAGAGTGGGAGAGGGAATATAAAAATAAAGGCTTGAAAATAAAAACTTGCAGGTGTTTTGTCTGCAAAGGTGAGATGGCAAAAACCTGGGCAGTTGCCATCTTTTGGGGAAGAAAAGGGGTTCTGGGTTAGAGACTGCAAGGTTCCTTCTGCACGCTGAAGTGGGCGAGGAAAGTGGACAGCCGTGGCCAGGGGAGAGCAGGGGTGGAGACTCTCAGGTGGGTGGGCTGTTTCACACCTCCCACTTCCCTCTCAGACCTCAGGGCAATAGGATGGAGTAAACCTGATGCTCAAGAGAAAGAATAACTCCTCTTCATCTATGCACCCATGTTTTCCCTCATCCATCAGAGGCTGATGATGGAGCGTGTCTCAGGCCTGGGGACCATGCAGGCCTGGGGACCATGCCGGATTCCAGGGACAAACTAGATCAGCAAAACCAGGTGGAGTCACTGTCTCATTGAGCTTGACATCTAGACACCAGTACAATGGATTAGATGCTGTATTTGTAAGCTGCAATACTTAATATACATTTTTATTTATTTTTATATGTTTGCAGGTGCATTATATGTCTCTGTGTCTGTCTCTGTGTCTTTTTGTCTCTGTCTGTCTCTGTCTCTGTCTGCTCTGTCTCTGTCTCTGTCTCTGTCTCTGTCTCTGTCTCTGTCTCTGTCTCTGTCTCTCTCTCTCTCTCTCTCTCTCTGTGTGTGTGTGTGTGTGTGTGTGTGTGTGTGTGTGTCAGAGAAAGCCTTTGCCATTATTTCTAAGGCATCTTCCACTCCTTTTCAGGCAGAGTCCCTCGCTGGCCTGAAACGCACCTGGAATTTGCCAAGTCCTCTGGGCTGACTGCCCTGCAGGTACTAGGCATCTGTCTGATGCTACCTTTTCAACATAGGATCATGATCATGTGCTACCATGCCTGGATATCTTCACATGTGTTCTGGAATCAAACCCAGGTCCTCACTGCCCATTGCTAACAGAACTATCTTCCAGTCTCTGCCAATTGCAATCTTCTCATAATGGCATCACAATGTTAAAAGGATACAAGGAGGGTAGCTGAATCAGCTTATTTTGTTCACTTCACATGTCCGTCGATTATTATTATTTCATCATTTAATCAGCATAAATACTATCGCCCGGATGCTTTGCATTCTTTAGGCTCGCACTACTTTCGGAGTTCTTTGTGGGAGTGATCCACACACCAGGTAGCAGATCTCCGTTTGGATTAGCCACATGTCGAACGCTCAGTGCCGCATGTGATCCTGACAGAGCACAGGTCTGGAAGACATCTCAGCTCTGCTTTAGCATGCCTCGGTTGCTTTCTTCCTCCGGCACTGGGCAGCTGAAGCTGCAGAACACTGTCGTTATCCACTGCCCACAGAACGCTGTCCCACACTGACATAGAACCCCAAGGATAATAGCCCAGATCAAAGTCACGAGTTCTCACTCCCAGAGGAGCCCACAGTGGCAATCTGGGTGTACCCGAGGCACTATTACACAGGCTGTTATCTGTTGTCCCTGGCCACACTTGAACCAATTAGTGACCCACCAGGGGATACCCTGGGACTATGGCACTTAACTAAATGTATTTGTTGACAATGGGAAAACAACTCCAGTTTTGATAAAAGCTGTTTCAGTCCCGCACTCTTTGCACAACGCTTTTTGTCGGGGTTCCTTGTCACTTGGTGGTGACTCCACTAGACAGCGTTTCTCAGTCACCCTGTCTGGGTGTAGTATGGCTCAGACTGTGTTTGGTGGGTGAACAAAAGACGGAGATGATAGGTTTGAACCGTGGCTCGGGTGAGGAAAGGGTAGGTTGATGCTTCTGGCATTGTCTCCTTCTCGCATAACCAGACTAATGCTTCCTTCTGATGCCTTCCTGTCAGGAGGAATCTGCAAGCATGTCTTCTTGTGTTTAATAAATGTCACGTGGCAGGCTGTCTCTTCCTCATAAGGTATAGTTCAAAGGTCAACAAAAACAGGCCATAACAGGGCTGTGGAGGAGGATCGGTGGACTTGCCACACGGGCACAAGGACCTGCGTTTGTCATCCCCAGCACCCACACAGAAGCCTTGTGCAAAGGAACTCATCCCTAACCACAGTGTCAGAATAGGCAGAGACAGCCACATGCTAGGAATGTGCTGGCAGCTGGTCTGGCCAATCAGTGAGCTCCAGGCTCAGTAAACTACTCTGTCTCAACAAATAAGGTAAAAGGTACGAGAAGACCACTGGGCTGCACATGACTGTATGCACCAGTACATATATGTGCGCGCGCGTGCGCGTACACACACACACACACACACACACACACACACACACACACACCATACACATATACTCAAACAAACAATACCAAAATGAACCTTGAAAACTGCGGCTTTTGGAGCCTAAAGTGACCCCAGCAGGCTAGGCAAGGAGATGTTGTTTTCCACAGTGAATTATGCTTTGTGGGGTCCCAGGGAACCACCATTAGGGACAGGCCACCTCTTTCTTTGTCCCTTCCAAGAGACTGTTTACACACACGTGTCTACAGCACAGTCTTTTCCCCTGCCTTGCTCCCTCTGCCTAGCAGAGTCTTCCGAGTTCAAAGCTAGACTCAGGGCAGCCCTGGCACGCCTTGTGGGAGCCCGCCTGGCCTTTCTGCTCCCTGTTTTCTTCATCCGCCGCTGCTTCACTGGGATGTCTCTGAACACTCCTGCTCCCAAGGCTGCCCATAATGCTCTTTAGGGACCTCCGCAGCTCAGGCTGAGACAGAACGCATCCATCTGGTGTCTCTGAGAGTTTTGTTAGGGAACTAGGGAAAGTTGGGATTCCCTGGGGGAAGATCTGATATATGAGGTGGCAATCCCCTGCTTGTCAGCAGGGGCTGGAGTTCTGTCAAAGAGCAACGTAGCGATGACCATTTCCCCATGCTCAGGCTGTCTTATAGACAAGGGGTATGGCTCTTTCTTCCTTCACACATGCACAGAGCAAGCATTCCCCTCCATGGGGGAAAGATGCCCTGGACTTGGCTTCCAGCCTCGATCTGTAATGATTTATAGTCACATGATCTTAACATGAATCAATAAATGTCTGTTTCTATTGCTATAATTGAATGTCAATTATATATTGCTATAATTGAATGTCAAGAAATATAAAAAAAAACATTCAAAAGTTTATTCTGCCAATGCTTCTGGAGGGTGGGAGATGGGAAGGCTGGTTCTGGTAAAGACCTCTTTGCTGGTGGGAACTTTGCAGAGAAGCACAAGGTGTCACCTGTATGTCAAGGAGCTGTTCCTGCGGGCTGCAGTCCAGTGTGAACTCAGCAGTAAGTATGAGGGCACACAGGGGTCACGGGTTTCTAGGGCAGGGCTAGCAGGTGCACCCAAGAGGCCCTGGCCTGTATGAGGTCAACACCTGGCATTTCCGATAGACCAGTTCTTGAGGTAACCCACTGATGGGTCAATCTACAAACTCTCCACTGGCTTCATCTTTTAGTAGCTTATGATGAGGATTGGATTTCAGCACGTGTTTTGGTGGGCATATTCAACGCATAGCACCAAATCCCTGAGCCTACCTCTCTTTATTTTAAAACAGTACTTGTCTTACAGTGTTGTATAGAGTGAAATGACCTCATAGAATAATGTATTATACAATGTAAACTTCCCCTACCCACAATGCTCGGCTTCAACCCCAGGACCTTGAACACATTAGGCAAGCGCTCCGTGAGCGAGCTACATCCCAGCACCACAAAGCACAACTATTAAAGACAGAGTTAAATTATTAAACGGAAAAAAAAAATCTGGTGTTTTGCTGTAAGGAGAATGCACTGGTTACAAAATTGTCAACTTATTACAAGATAGAGTCACCTGGAATGAGAGAGCCTCAGTGTAGGGATTGCCTCCATCAGACTGGACCTGTTTGTGACACATTTCCTTGATTAATGATTGACTGGGGATGGTCCACAGTCCACTGTGGGCAGAACCGTCCCTGGGCAGATGGTACTGGTTCGTTTAAGAAAGCAAGCTGAGCAAGCCCTGGGGAGCAATCTAGTAAGCAGCACTCCTCTGTGGTTCCTGAGTAAGCTCCTGCATTGAGTTTCCTACCTCAGTTTCCCTTGGTGATAGAGTATAACCTGTAAGCCAAATAAACCCCTTCCTACCCAAGTTGGTTTTGATCATGGTGTTTATCTGAAACCAAAGTTGGACAAAACCTCCATGACAATGACGGAGATGTGCCCATCTCCTGGTCCTTATATTTTTATACAGTACTGAATGCTGCAAGGCTTGGTGACATACACATTTAATCCTACTGTACTTGGAAGGCAGAGACAGGTAGATCTCAGGGACTTTGAGGACAGCCTGGTTTATATAGCAGGTTCTAGGACAGCCAGGGCTACATACCAAGACCCTGTTTCAATCAACTAACCAACCAACCAACCAACTAACCAACCAACCAACCAACCAACCAACCAACTAACCAACCAACCAACCAATCAATCAATCCAGCATGCTAGTTCAGTATTCTAACTGTACAGTGGTCTCAGTGACCCAGCTACTGCCTGCTGTATCCACGACATTCTTGGCAGATATTTATAAAACTTTTAAAATTCACAAAGATCGGGGAAGATGAAGATTATTCCGGAAAGGCTTAAAATTCTTACAAGAGGCATATTCTGCAGATCTCGCATGAAGTCCCAGCTGGTGATCAGTGTGGCCAGTCAGCAGTTTCCCCCATTTCTTTGCTTTCTGCTTCTAAGATAAGGAGCCACTGGTTGCTTCAGCTCAGAGACATCCATTGGTGTTTATTCAAGGAATTACAGAAGGTTGAGAGGGGATAAGAGTAGGCTGAGCTGCCTCTCCGAGGACCCATCCCTCATGCAGACTCTCTCACTCTGGACGGATTCCAGAAGATTAGGAGAGCTAAGCACCTAGGGCTCTGTGGGTTCTTTCTAAATGGCTGAAGGGGTTAGAACTGGCTCGATTCAACGCTGATCAAAAAGGAGAGGCAAGTAGCCAGCCGAGCTTGCTAGAAACTCAGCGAGGCTTTGAGGATGCAGAAATTAGATGTCACACTGGCAGAAGAAACCAGGGAGACCAGGGCGGAGGCTCCCAAGAGAGGAGTGAGTCACACCATTAACAATTCAACGGTGAGGAAATACATCACCCGATCTGAGAGTACACACCCCCAGACAGAAGCCGGCCCAGCCTGGATACACCACCCCCTTGTTGATCTTATGAAGTGTTTAAAAAAAATTTTTTTTTGACACCACCCATGGATTAAAATGGCAGGAATTTCTCCTTCACTACCAGACTCTCAGATTTGTGGGTTTCCCCTTTTGTTTTTTACTTTTGGCAATGTTATTTTTGACCACCCTACAGCAGTCTGTATACCAGTTCAAAGGGCATGTGTCTACAACCGTTAGGAACAAAGGAGACACTAATTGAGCAGTGACCAGCGCCCCAGGGGTTCTGAAAGTGTAGTGTGACTGAGAGAGCCTTGTAAGAAGGAAGTGCCCTGGGTTATGGGTGTGGCCCAGTGGTAAAGGGCTCACCTAGTATATAAGAAGCCCTGGGCAGGTCCCCAGCTACTGCAAAGCCAAGCAAAATGGAAGGAGATGTATTCTTTCTACAACACACTTGGGTGGCCTGGAGGTCACCATGGAACTTTTTTTTTTTTTAACAACCAGAAGAAAGGTGGTTTTAAATATTTTCACCACAAATAAATGATAAATGTTTAAAGAGAGAACTATCTAACCTATTTGATCTTTATATGAAATATCCATGCACTGAAAGATCAGATGGTACCTAAGTATATGCAAATATTGTCAATTAAAAATGCAAAAAGGCTGGGCAGTGGTGGTGCACGCCTTTAATCCCAGCACTTGGGAGGCAGAGGCAGGCGGATTTCTGAGTTCGAGGCCAGCATGGTCTACAGAGTGAGTTCCAGGACAGCCAGGACTACACAGAGAAACCCTGTCTCAAAAAACCAAAAAAAAAAAAGAAAAAAAATGCAAAAAGTATCCTCAGTGTATAATCCCAGGTGCAATCCCAGCCCTTGGGAGGTAGAGACAGGAGGATCACCATGAGTCTAAGGCCTGCAATGAGAGGCTGAAACACAAAACAAAACCTCAAGAAATGTTTATGTGGATTGTTTTTGTTCTTCCTCCCTTCCTTCCTCCCTCCCTCCCTCCCTCCCTCCCTCCCTCCCTCCCTCCCTCCCTTCCTTCCTTCCTTCCTTCCTTCCTCCTCCCCTCCCTTTCTCCTTCCCCTCTTCCTTCCTTCCTTCCTTCCTTCCTTCCTTCCTTCCTTTCTTTCTTTCTTTCTTTCTTTCTTTCTTTCTTACCTTCTCTCTCAAGATTTCATTAGCCCATCCAGACCCACTCACTCAGAATGTACAGGGATGGGATCCAGAGTCTGTATTCCTTTCTAGTCTTCTCTGACTCTTTTGCAGACAACAGTGAGAAATAACTGGATAACGCAAGGGCTGTCAGATAAAGTCTTGTGATTCAGTGATCCTACCATGGGAAGTCCTTCTCAGGCACTGCAATTTTGAAAGTTACAGCTCCTTCCTTGTCTTTATTTCTTGAGTGATCTTCCTTTGCTGCCCATTTCTCCGAGACAGGGTTTTACTCTGTAGTTCATATTGGCTTTAAATTTACTATGTAAACCAGGTTAGTGTTGAACTCATGATCTTCCTGTCTTAGCCTCCCAAGAAACTATTCATAAGATAACATATTGAGTTTATGTTCAGAAAAACAACAACAACAACAACAACAACGTGATTTCCACTAAAGAAATGGACACTAAAATATTGGAGGTGTCCTGGCCCGAAGGGGCTTCTGAGTTAGCAGAGTGCCTGAGAATGTCTGAGATCAGCTCTGCTTTGGGGTAGAGGGTGGGTCTGATCATCCAGGAGATTTCTCTTTTGAGCAGTCAGTATTTGGCTGTTGCCAGTTGATAAATATATTGAATGCCAGCCTTGGCAGTAAGTTCTGTAAGAGCTAACAACAAAGTCTCTAACATTTTAGGGGAAGAAGACACCAAAACTAATTAATTAAGACAATTAGGAGAGCATCTCAGAAATGGCATCTGAGGGAGCCCCTTAAGGACCAATAAAATGTCCATGTAAGAGGACATTCTGATGGAAGAAATAACACAAGAAAAGATACAGCTGTGTAGACTTTTTGCCAAATTGTTCATGAATAAGGAGTTCAGTTCGGATTGAGCATAGCGGGGCTCCATTGGAAAGAGGGATAGAGAATCTGTTATCTTCCACTGTGCAACAAACTAGAGTCGAAAGGCTTTTAACAACCGTTCTTTAACATGCTTCTGGATCCATAGCTTGTCTTGGCTTTCCCTCAGTGTGAAGACACACTCAAGGTAGCTTCTTCACACATGGCCGCCATTTGTTCTTTTGTGGTTTGTCAACAGTCTGCGCTTCCTCGGAGCAATGTGTTTCAAGAGACCCGTGTTAGAGACATATCAGTGTTTGTGACCTGGATTTGGGAGTCACTGTGATCACGAGTCTACTTGAATTTAAAGAGTGGTCTAACTCTCAGAGGTTGAATGTTGAAGCCATAACTGTAAGGAGAACTGTAAAGGGAGACTCTCTTGTGGGAACTCTTGAAAGTACACCTGGGGCCAGGTGTGGTAGTACACACCTGTAATGCTAGCACTTGGGAGGGCCACAATATCAAGGTTAGTTTGGGCTACACAGTAAAACTTATCAAAACACAGGAAAGTAAAACAAGCAAACAAACAAACAAACACCCATCTCCCAAATGTAACAGAATAAACTGGAATGGTTCATTAAGTTATAACATTTTTAAAACATGCATAGCCTTCGGGCTGGGGAGGATAGCTCAGTGGACGAGCGCTTGCTAAGCATATGAAAAGTCCTGGGTTCAATCCTTAGTATTACAAACTCAACAAACAATTGAAGATCCTCCTAGAACTTCATTATCTGTCAAAATGCTGTTGGACTTGACAAAGCAAAGGCCAAATAGTATTCTTATTTTGCAAATAAGGAAACAAACTCAAGATGTAAAGGAAAAGAGTTTTTCTTAACTAACCCACCAAATCCAGTCTGTGCTACCCATAAAAGTTTAATTTATATTTGCCTATTTTGTGTATATGAGTGTTTTGCTTTTATGTCTCTCTGTATAGCACATGGGTGCTGGCTGGTGCCTTCAGAGATCAGAAGAGGGGGCTGGATCCCTGGAACTGGAATTTTGGATGGTTGTGGGCAGCCAAGTGAATGCTGGGAACTGAACCTGGGTGTTCCCTGCCAGAGCAGTAAGTGCTCTTAACTGCTGACCCATCTATCTCTTTAAGAAAAATTTAAAGTATAGTTTTTCTATGAATTCAGCAAGAATTCCATACTTTCATGCAATGTATTTTTGTCCCATTCACCCTAGTCTGCACCCTGACTCTTTCCAGATCCACCCCACATCACCTCCTATTTTGCATTTATAATAAAAAAACCTATTTCTTCTATTTTTTGAGATTATAAAATAATTAAATCAAGCCAGGTGTGATGACACTTGCATTTTAATCCTGGCACTTGGGAGGCAGAGGCAGGTGGATCTCTGTGAGTTTGAGGCCAGCCTAATCCAGAAAGGGAACCCAGGAGAGCCAGGGCTACATAGAGAAACTCTGTCTTGAAAAACAAAACAAAATAAATCACTTTCCCTTTCCTTTTTTCTCTCCAATATTCCATTTGTCTCACTTTGCACTCTTGCAAATCATGGACACCATTTCATTAAGTATTGTTACATAGACACATGTGTGTGTGTGTGTGTGTGTGTGTGTGTGCGCGCGCGCGCGCGCTTATGCAAAGGTGTGCACATGCGTATGAGTATGCCTAAATAATGAATACAACCTGCTCAGTCTGTACCATGTTCCTTGTGTGTATCTGTTCTCAGGGCTGACCATGTGGTATTGACTAACAAGTTGGTGATCTCTTCCCTTCTCTCTGGATCTCAACACCTTTTAGTTGCTAGTGTTCTTTGTGTAGAGTTGAGGGTCTCACATTCCTGGAACACACAATCTCATGGCAAACTCCATGTTCCCCTGGCTCTTCACAATCTTTCTGCCTACTTTTCCACAGTGTTCCCTGGTGATGACTACATTTATCCATGGGTGTGAGAAAAAATATTTAGAGTGTCCTTAGGGGTTGTGCTGGCTTAGTAAAGTGGGAGGAGCCAGCTGTAGGTTCTCTTCCAAGATCCATGACTTCACTAGTCCTGGGTAAGCTTTCAGTACTAGGATTTCCCTCCTGTTTACCAGGACTTAAGATTTTATTTTCTTAGTTAGTTAGTTAGTTAGTTAGTTAGTTAGTTAGTTAGTTAAAATAACCCACCAAATCCAGTCTGTGCTGCCCATAAACTCGTGGATGTGGGATTATGCTCTGGAACATGTACTGGTTCAATTTAGGGTGGATTTTCAATGGCTTTAGTGAAGTTAAACCTTAAATTTTTGTACTGGTACTGACACCTTCTTCCTATAACAGTGGCCACATGGTCATATGTTAAGTAAAATTTTCAGGATGAGCTATTTTAATGACAACTGGTTAAACCTGATGTACCCTTTTACTGCAAAGCTCCTTATCCATCACATGTCTCCTTCCTGGGTGTTACTGGAGTGGTTGTGGGCACTCTGGAGGTCCACTTAAGGGAAAACTGAGTTATGGATACATTTGGCTTTGGTGGCATATGTTGATACGGCTTTCAAGAGCTTTGACGTATAGTTTCCTCCTAAGCATATTGCCTGACTCAGTATCACGATGGCTAAGTCCCGCACATGACACTTTGCTGTGATACACAATGGAGCCCCAGGGATATCCAGGGCTGGAATTCAAAGCATGGAGAGTGATGGTGTGCTGGAGAGTTTTATGTCAACTTGACACAAGATAGAGCCATCTGAGAGAAGGGAATCTCAATTAAGAAAACGCCTCCATAAGATGGGGCTGTACCCAGACCTGTAGGGCCTTTTCTTAATTAGTGATCAATAGGGAGGACCCAGCCCATCTTGGATGGTACCATCCCTAGGCTGGTGCTCCTGGAGGTCTATAAGAAAGCAGGCTGAGCAAGTCCTGATGAGCAAGCCAGTAAGCAGCACTCCTCCATGGCCTCTATATCAGTTCCTGCCTCCATGTTTCTGTCCTGACATTCTTCAGTGATGGACTCATATGGAAGTAAAATCCTTTCCTTCCCAACTTGATTTTGGTCAAGGTGTTTCATCACAGCAATAGATGCCCTGGTTAAGATAGGTAGAAAAATAAAGTAAATGCATATCTGGAAGCTACTTTATAGAGAACTTTTCTACTCAGTAGAAATACAATAAAGAATAATACCTTTAAATATAATTTTTTTGGGGGATTTGGTTTTTTGGAGACAGGGTTTCTCTGTATAGCCTTGGCTGTCCTGGAACTCACTCTGTAGACCAGGCTGACCTCGAACTCAGAAATCCACCTGCCTCTGCCTCCCAGAGTGCTGGTAAATATAATTTTTATTTTTGAAATTTTTATGGGTTTTCAAGACAGGGTCTTTCTGTGTAGCCCTGGCTGTCCTGAAACTTACTCTGTAGACCAGGCTAGACTTGAACTCAGAGATTCACCTCCTTCTGCTTCCTGGGTGGTATAATTAAAGGTGTGTGCCACCACCATCCAACTGGCTTTTCAAAAAAAAATGAATATGTCATATAGTCAACTCACAAACAAAACAAAAGAGGTTTAGTAAAATTTCAGATAGAAGAACAATATTTTTTTTAAAAAGTCAACTGTATGTCTATACAATATAAATGCACTAGCCAAGAATTAAAGTAAGAGTTCCATTTCATTTATAATAATTAAAGAAATGTCCAAACACTTGGGAATAGATTGGCAGAATATAAAAGTTACACCCCAAAGACTATGGGCCATTTTGGGAAGAAATGAAAGAAAAACCTAACATGAAGGATATCCTATGTTCATGGATCAGAAGAACTAGATAAGAGGACAGTTATTCTCCAGATGTATAAGATTCCACCCACTTGGTACCAAAATCTCAGCCAGAATTAACAAGCTGATCCTGAAATTCATATGTAAGTTCAATGGACCTAGGATGGCCTACAGTGGTTTGAATAAGATGTCCTTCACATTTTCAGACATCTAAATGCTTTATCCCAGTTGGTGGTCCTGTTTGGGAGGCTTAGGGGTTATGGAGCAAGTAGGTTCACTGCAGACCAGTTTCAAGAACTTAAAGACTTGTGGCATTTCAAGTTTGTGCTCTCTGCTTTCTGTTTGTGGTTTGAGTGGTGAGGAGGCAGGTGCTGCCCCAGGTACCATACATGCCTAATCTACTAACAGCCTTCCCGACCATGATGTGTTGGTCCAGCTCTGTGAGACCCTCAAAACTCTTCCTTCTATAAATCACATTAGTCATGGTGTTTAATCATAGCAATATAAAAGTAATTAAGACATGACCAAAACTGTCCTAAGTTAAAAATAAAAATAGACAGACAGGAATAGTTAATTCTACACTTAATCTTAGCCAAAAGGGCCAAGAAGCAATGAATAGGTAATTCTATAAAGTAATATATACAAATGACCAGCTGGCATATGAAGAGATGCATTAATCATTAGCCTTTAGAGAAATGCAAATTAAGGACACAATGAAATGCCTCTAGATGGCTATAATTAAAGACACAGATGACAGTGTTTGGATAGTGTAGAGAAAGTGGAACTGTCACACTGCTGATGAAGATGGCCAGCTGCTCTAGAAAACAGCCTGGTGGTTCTTGAGTTTACTCGCAGCACCATTCAGTTCAACAATTCCATAGCTAGTCTATACCAGGCAAATGAGAACCCATGCCCACACCAAATCTGTCCCTAAATGTTCGAAGCAGCATTGGCCATCAAGCCAAAATGTAAGGGGAAATTCAAATGTCAAAGTAGTGAGAAAATATGGCATAGACATACAATGGAATATTATTCATGAGTAAAAAGAAAGTAGTATTACATATCCATATCTATGAACTTGAAGACATGCAAAAAAAAGGAAGAAAGAAAAGAAGAAAGGCCAGGCCTAAGAGAGTATTTAATAATTTGATCTGTATGAAATAGCAAATCTAGAGACAGAAAGGACATAGGGTTGCCTAGGCAAGATGGGGAATTGAGGATTGATGGTTAAGGAGTGCAGAGTTCATTTTGGAGTAAATAAAAATTAAAAATTAATTGTAGTAGAGGTGGCAAGATGGTTTAGTAGGTAAATGCACTTGATGCTAAACCTGATAATGTGGGTTTGACTCCGGAGGACCCCAGTTGGTTGAAGGGAAGAACAAACTCCAGCATCTGACTCTCACATGTGTGCATGCACACGTACATACTCATGCACACACACAGTCATGCACGCAGTCATACAACATATACCCATGCACACACACAGACACACATTCATGTACCCCCACACATATACACACAAACAAATAAAGAGAAATAGACAAACTTTTACAAGTAGGTTGAGAGTGGGGACAGATGAAGATTCTTATGTTAATAACTATTGCATTTTGCACTTTAAATAGGTGAGTTATGTGCTCTGTTGCATGAGACATATTCTAATAAACTTGCTCAAAAGATAAGTGTGGAAATCCCTAATTTTTTTTCCTGGAAGGAATCAAAATGATGGAGGAAGATTCATCCCCCATTAAGAAAAACAGTTTTGTTTTTAAAATGATTTGCTCGTCTAAAAATAACAAAGATACTAAACATAAAATTCGAACTGTACCTAGCAGCTATATTTCAGTGCTATGGAAGCATGAACATTCTGCAGCTGTGCTATGTGTTATCAGACAGCAAACAAGTGAATGTAAAGGTATTCGAAGGGAGTAGGGGAGAAGGGGTCCAAACTCAGAGTGTGAGAGGACACGGTGTATCCCCTGCTTCAGGAAGCTCCTGTAACCCAGTTCTGGCTGCTGCAGGGTCCAGGAATGATGCTACTTCTGCAACAGGAGACACACACAGCGTCTCAATCTTGGTTTCTAAGTCTCTTTTTTCCCACTAGGAGAACACATGTGTCTTAGAGAACTAGACAACGCTGAGACAGCAAAAAAGGGGAAGTGCAAGAAGGCCTTTGAGGGGGCTGAAGAGATGGCTTAAGGGTTAAGAGCATTGTCTGCTCTTCCAGAGGTCCTGAGTTCAATTCCCAGCAATCACATGGTGGCTCACAACCATCTGTGATGGGATCTGATGCCTTCTTCTGGTGTGTCTGAAGAGAGCCATATATGCTCATATAGACAAAATAAATAATTAATCTTTTTAAAAAAGATTTTTAAAAAGACCTTTAAACTTATAGGTGATCATATTGGTTAAGAAAGAAATGAATCAAAAAAAAAAATGAAGACATGCCAAAGGGACATAGGAGTAAGTGAAATGGACCCACTGAGTGAGTTTGAGACATGTAGATTATCACAACAGAAATTGATTGTAACTCACAGGAACAACATGAGCACATTTCCATATCTAACAACTATGTTAAACATGCATATGAAACCGGAAAGAGCAGAAGGGAAGAAACCCTTTCTCATATTAAAATGTAGCTAAGATGTGGGTTAGAAGCAAAGGTTTGTGAAAGAACCTCCAAGGTCACATTATCTGGAAGGTCAAAGGTGACATCAAGGTCAAAGGTGGTAACATTTTATGTTTCCTCTTGTGCTAATGTCCTCCAAGCATCCACAGATACCTTCTCTTTCTGATTGTTTGCCATTGGAAACACATTCTTAAATAAGGCTCCCCAGAAGCCACGAGCTATTGCTCTGAGCTTGTGACACAGCATAACTTCTATAGCATTCCTGCCCAAAT
This sequence comes from Apodemus agrarius, assembly GCA_964023405.1. Taxonomy (NCBI): domain Eukaryota; kingdom Metazoa; phylum Chordata; class Mammalia; order Rodentia; family Muridae; genus Apodemus; species Apodemus agrarius. The sequence goes on along the minus strand of OZ030023.1, from coordinate 39,065,288 downwards.
TCAGTACCCAAATATTTATAAGGAAATGTCACATAAATACTGAAGGCCATCCTGAAAGGTAACTAGCCAGTATACTTCAAAAATAGCCTCATAAGGGAAAACACAAAGCCAAGGGATCTCTCTGGATTACAGGAAACTAAAGAAACATGAAATACTGCCCGTGATTCTGCCATTAGCACTGTTATGGTTTGAGTCTGAAATGTTCCCCGCAGGCACAAGTTCTGAATTCTTGTTTTCCATCTCATGGTGTGATTTTTTTAGGAGTCTGTAGAATCATTAACAAATTTGACCTAGCTGAAGAAAGTAGACTTTAGGGGCAGGCCTTTGAAGGTTATTCTTGGTTTTGACCTCTCTGATTCCTGGCCCACTTTGATGGTTTAGATAGGAATGGCTCCCATAGACTCCTGTTTTTGAATGCTTGGTTATGGGGAGTGGCATTATTAGGAGTGTGGCTTGATGAAGGAAGTATGTCATTGAGTAGGTGGGCTTTGAGAGCTCATATATGCTCACACTGCACACACTATGATATACAGTCTCCTTCTGCTGCCTTTGGATCAAGATGTAAAACTTTTGTCTCTTCCAGTACCATATCTGCCTGGACATTACCAGGCTACCTTCCATAATGATTGTCTTAGTTAGGGTTTTACTGCTGTGAACAGATACCATGACCAAGGCAACTCTTATAAGGACAGCATTTAATTGGGACTGGCTTACAGGTTCAGAGGTTTAGTCCAGTATCAAGGTGGGAAAATGGCAGCATCCAGGCAGGCATGGTACCGTAGGATCTGAGAGTTCTACATCTTCATCTGAAGGCTGCTAGCAGAATCCTGACTTCCAGACAGCTAGGATGAGGGTCTTAAAGCCCCACACCCACAGTGACACACCTACTCCAACAGGGCCACACCTACTTACAGTGCCACTCCCTGGGCCAAGCATATTCAAACCATGACAATGATAGTGGACTAAACCTCTGAACCTGTAAGCCAGCCCCAATTACATGTTGTCCTTTATAAGACTTGCCTTGGTCATGGTGTCTCATCACAGCAACAGAACCCTAACTAAGACACCCATTGTGCTGGAAATGCTTCTATCATGTGCATCTGCCACCTACAACTGAGCTGGCCTGCCATGTCTTCCTTCCCACAATGAACCTGAAACCCATGCAACCATGAACCAAAGTAAATATTTTCCTACTTAACTTCTTTCTATCAGGCAGCATGATCACAGACACACAAGTCAAACAGAGAGTAAATAAGAAGAAATTGCTATGGAAGACATTGCTGGTACAGTTGGTGAATGGGACTATAGACTGTAGATAATATTCTATCAGTATATCATTTTTCTGAATTTAATGGCTATGCTGTGTTATGACTCCTTTGATTTAGATAAAGTGGCACACACAACATATTCTCAGATGATAGAGTAAAAATATATACGTGTACACACACCACACACAAAGCATAACAAAATTAAACTAAGCAAATTTTCTCAAATTGTCAATTTGAGGCGAAGGGTACACGTGCACGTGCAGTTCCAGGCTTATAATTTTTCTGTGCGTTCAAAACTACTTCCAAGTGATGATTTTGTGAGCAGAGGAAGGTGCCTAACCAAGGGAGAAATTTTCTCTTGCTGGGATTATAGTTAATCATCCAGTGCACATAATTATAAGGGAAGCCTATAACACAAATACTTTCAATTGCTTCCAGATAGTATATATTACAAGAAAAGAACTGTCAAAGAGAGCTCAGTAAATAAAGCTTGTTTCTCACACATGGGTGTGGTCCTTAGTATTCACAGATGGAAATCCTGATATGACATCGCATGCCTATAATCCCAGCGCTCAGAAGGCAGGGATAGGAGAATCCTGCAGGCTTGTTGGTAAGCCAGTCTAGTTGGATTGGTGAAGTCCAGGCTCAGTGAATGACCATGTCCCAAAAGATCCCACGGAAAGTGATTGAGAAAGCTGCTGCTGCTGACCTCTTGTGTATGTGTATGTGCACACATTACACATGAATGTATACCTGTACACATGCAAATATACATACATACATATACATACATATACTCCTCAAATACACACTAGACACACACAGTGAGATTATACAAAAATTGGAAATTCATTTTACATTATATATTAAGTAAAAATAACTAGAAAGTCTTTGGCTTAGGCCATGATTCCTTGAGTGAAGTAGAAAAAAATTCTTAAGAATATATTGGAAAAATAACCTCAGGGCTTTCTTGATTTGTTCTGAACGGTGGCTCCAACCAGTTTAACAGAAAACCAAGCACAATGAGGAGAGCTGATGACAAGCTGGCTCACGAGAGAACTCAGCTCTGAAAATTTAAGCTTAATCACCACAAAAGGGAGCCCTCAACCCTATGAAGACTTAAGAGATACTTACTGGAGTCTCACAATACCCTAGAAACAGTCACAAGATATCATAAAGCTGAAAGAAGCAAGTATTAATAATCAATAAGTTGGTATCAATAAGACTAGTCAATCTTGCTAGAAACGAGGCTGAGCCATCTTTCTACACACTCCCTGACTTGCTACAAAATAATTGTCATTTAGTCAAAATAAAATTAAAGAGCCTTAGGTGGATGCTTATTTTCAAACACGATGTTACCTTTTCTGCATTATGTTTGTCATATCGGCTAGCTTTTAATTCATTTGTAAATAATTGTCAATTACCTATTTAATGCGATATTTGTAGGTGTATACTCTTTTTTCTTTTTAAAAAAATTATTCGTCATTTTATTTCATATGTACTGGTATTTTGCCTGCATGTGTGAGGGTGTCAGATCCCCTAGAACTGGAGTTACAGAAAGTTGTGATCTGCCATGTGGATGCTGGGAATTGAATCCGTGTCCTCTGGAAGAGCAGTCAGTACCGCTGAGCCATTTCTCCAGCTCCAATCCACTTTTTTTTTTTCTTAATGAAAGTCTTCCAATTATAAAGTTCACTCCACAGATACGGTTCTGTCCTTGGTAGGGAGTACTTTGTCTGCCATCGTTTGATTTCTAGTCTGGCCTCTTGGTCCTCTGCCACAACTATTTAGAGAACAGAGTTTGGGTGAGATTTACTGGAGGTGCTTGTGAGGGAAAGGCAGTGACCTCGAGTGGTTCCAGAAGGTTACACGAACTGTGATTATGCGAATCCTGGAGCACCTTGCACCGGACTGAAGTGAGTAGGTTTGAGTCGGAGGCTGGAGGGGGAAGGGAGCCCAGTAAGATGTGAAAGAAAGGGATGTGAGAGCCATCTCAAGCAGAGAACAGACAGGAAATTCCAGAGTACTTTGGGATCACAGGGTCTGATGGCATAAGTTCTTTCTTTTGTTTTGTGTTACGTCACCAAGGAGGAATTTCAGAAGTTTCTGTGACAGAGAACATTGCCAAATTATGGAGTCTGTACTTACTTTATAATGTTGGTAACAAGGAACCATCGGATGTTTATAAGTAGACCAGTGATATAATCTGGATATTTCAGGAAAACAACTCTGGCACGACTTGGTGGAAATAGAAACCAATAAAATAACTAGGCCAACTCTATGTCTAAAAACACCTCTGGGTGGACGAATAAGGAAAGAGCAACTGGCCTTTGTCAAGAGTGAGTGTGGACCTGGTAACGTTACTAAGGAGACAGGACCTCAAAAGGGATTAGTTTACTTACTTTCCCATGACTGCATCAAAACACCTGGGAATGGCAACTTAGGAGCGGCAGGATTTATTTTAGTGCACTATTTCAGCTTATGGTCACCTGACTCTGCATCCAGAACTGGGGTGAGTTAGAACACCATAGGAAAGGGCGTAGAAGAGCTGGGCGTGGTGGCGCACGCCTGTAATCCCAGCACTTGGGAGGCAGAGGCAGGCGGATTTCTGAGTTCGAGGCTAGCCTGGTCTACAGAGTGAGTTCCAGGACAGCCAGGGCTACACAGAGAAACCCTGTCTCAAAAAACCAAAAAACAAAACAAACAAAAAAAGGAAAGGGCGTAGAGCCAGGGAGCTGCCTGCTTCCCAGAAGCAATGGAGCAGAGGGACACGGAGGAAGGGTCTACGGACAGGGTGCACCCAAGGAGACCTACTTAGTCCCTTTGATCAGACTCCATCTTCCAACAGTCCATTCAGTTATGAAGTCATCAACAGATGAATCAAACGCCCTAGCCTTTCATACATGAGCCTTCAAGGGACATTTTTAGATTTCAACCGTAATAGGAATATAGCTCATACTATTGGTTATGTTTTTGAATATTTCTTCTCCTCTTCCTCTTCCTCCTCCCCTTCTCAACTAATTCTAGGAGGAAACAGAAGAGATGACTAGCATAGCTTATGCTTCTCTTCCCAGGACTGGGACAGTGTGACTTCTCTCTGTCCAGGTTTATAGGACAGAGTCTTGTACTTGGATGTCCTGAAGTCCCTGTGGGGATGCTAAGATTCACCTTAGAGAGTTTGTGAGTTCCCTGATGGACATGCAAGCTTTCGTTAGCTTGTGCCTACAAGCTTTTCTATAGAAAGACGATCCTACAGGTTTTAAAAATGAGCCATTGTTCATGGTCCTACATGATCTTAGCCAATGGGAAGAGGCTTGGAATGCTAAGTTATAATTTCAAGTCTTAACAGCAAGTCATCCCAATCCCATTTTGATCCGGATTTGGTCTTTTTCTTTTCTTTTTTCTTTTTCCTTTTGGTTTTTTGAGACAGGGTTTCTCTGTGTAGCCCTGGCTGTCCTGGAACTCACTCTGTAGACCAGGCTGGCCCTGAACTCAGAAATCCACCTGCCTCTGCCTCCCAAGTGCTGGGATTAAAGGCGTGTGCCACCACTTTCCAGTGGGATTAGGTCTTTAACTCAGTTCTTATAATGAAACCTCTATCCCATTCTTAAGCTACACTTCCCAGCTGGACCCTATGAAAAGCCAAACCAATAGGCTGTGTCCTGTATAACTCACACAATTCATTTATATGAAGTTTTATGAAAACAGGCAAAACTGGACTATGTTGTTAGAGGCTATAGTGCAAGGTTATTGTAGAGAAAATAAATCAAATAAATAAAGTGTTGAAACTATAGAAATAGAGTGAATATGGAGTCATTTGTGTCTATTCCTAACAAGAAATAATGAATAAAGATAGTGAGTTCATGCACATATGCCTTATATCCAAAACTATCCTAAAAGGCTTTGTCGGGACTATAATATCACACAATGATCATTGAAACCTAATATAGAAGATACTTCTATAAAACACCTTCTACAAAACATCTGTTCAACAGCTGCCTATTCAACCTTGGTCTGATACAGCCCTTATTAATTGATCCTTGTATTTTGATTCAAAGGTTCAAATCAGCTTATGCAATCTTTCTCATTTTGCCTTTAAGAAGATGTTTGCCTTAGCCTCTTAGACATACACACAACTTATTATGTCACACACATTCTTATTACAATGCTATTCTCAAATATACTTAACTTCTAAAGACTCTCTGTTATACACTCTGACAGCTGTATGTATAAGAGACGCCTACCCTTCAGGGTTTCTGTGGGGTTTAGAGATGAGGAAAATCTGACACTAAACTCAACCCCATTTTCACCAGTGTCCAATGAGGGCAGAACGAAGCCTGTATGTTGACTCTCTATGCAGCTATGAGTGGTCATATAATACAGTTAGGTTAACCCCACTGATCAATTACTAACTGAACAGACTATAAAGAGGCAAGGCGCACTTGGGGAAAGTGGATGCCTTTGAAGAGTATGTCTTACTCCTGGACTCTGCTCTCTCCTTCCTTCCTTTTGTCTCTGTCTCTAACCTGACTACTGTGAGGAGAACAATTTTGCCTGGCTATGGCCTCTCACCATAACTTCCTGTCTCAGCCCTGCTCAGAAACAATGCAGCCAGCTGGCCATGAATTGAAATCTCAGAAGCCATGAGCCAAAATAAATCTCTTCCTCTGATACAGTTTCTCTTGGATATTGTGATGATGAGTCTTCATTGTCAACCTAGGATCTGAAACCATTGATGAGCCCTGCTTTTTGGTATGTCTGGCATTTCTAGAATGGATTAACCGAGGGAGGTGGTAGGGGGTAGCATACAGACTCACTCTTAGAATGAATGGCACTGTTGCACAGGTGGGCCAGATTTAAAGGCACCTACCTCCTCCTCTTCCTTCTCCTCTCCTCCTCTCCTCCTTCTCCTTCTTCTCTAGAGGAACAAATTAATTAATTAACTAATTAATTATTTAGCATCCCAATTGGAGTTTCACCTTCTTCCTCTTATCCCAATCCCTCCCTCTTCCTTCACCTCCTCTCCCCCCTTGTATGCCCCGAAAGAAGAGATCTCCCATGGATATCAATGGGATACCATGGGATACCATGCTGCTACCTTAGCATATCAAGCTATAGTAGGACTGGGCTCATCTGCTTCTACTGAGGCTCAACAAGGCTGTCTAGCAGGGGAAACAGGTCCCAAGGGAGGCAATGGAGTCAGACACAGCCTCTGCTTTTGCTGTCAGAGGTCCCCCCATGAGGACCAAGCTGTATGTCTGTGACATATGTGTAGGGGGACTACGTCTGTTCCATACATGCTCTCTGGTTGCCTCAATCTCTGTGAACTTCTATGTGCCCAGGCTAGCTGATTCTGTAGGTTTTATTGTGGTGTCCTTGACCTCTCTGGTTCTTTCTCTGCCTACTGTTTGTCTGTGGGTCTCTGTATCTGTTGTCATTAGCTGCTAGGTGAAGCCACTCAGATAACTGCTATGCTAGACTTCCGTCTGCAAGTATAGCAGAATACCATTAATAGTGTCAGGGGTGGGCTCTGTCTCATGGCACAGGATTCAAGTTGAGGCAGTCATTGGTCGGCCACTCCCTCACTTTCTGCTCTCTCTTCCTCCCTGTGCCTCTTATAGGCAGGAAACATGGGTCAAAGTTTTTGTGGATAGGTTGGTATCCCCATCACTATATTGAAAGTCTTACCTGGTTACAGGAGGTGACCATTTCATGGTCCGTGTCGCCTACTGCTAGGGGCCTTAGCTAGGGTCACAGTCATAGACTCCTGAGAGTTTCCATTATCCTAGATTTCTAGCTTGTCCCAGAAGTGCCCCCTGACTGATTCCAGTTCTCGATCCTACCATCCTCCCCACTCTTGATTCCCCCCTTCCCTCTTCAAACCCTCTCTCATCTAGTGTCTTCCCTCCCTCCCCTCTGTCACTTAGTATCCTCCCTCCCTCCTCCCCAGATGTCTATTTTATTTCCCCTTCTTAGTGAGATCCAAGCATCCTCCCTTGGGCCCTACATGTTATTTAGCTGTACTTTGTGGCTAATATCCACTTCTAAGTGAGTACATACCATATTTGTCTTTCTGGGTCACGGTTACCTCACTCAGGATGATATTTCCTAGTTCCATCTATTTGCCTGCAGATCTCCTGATGTCCTTGTTTTCAACAGCGGAGTAACTGTGTCTCTTGCTGCCACCAGTCCCATCGGACCCCAGCTTCTTCAGCCTCCCAGCATAGAACGAATACCAGAGAGTCTTTCAGAAACGTCCAGGTCTTCATTGTTGGATTGAGATTTCCGAAGTACCCAGCTTTGCGGAAAGAGCAGCTATCAAGCTCTCTCTGTTTCTAAGATTCAGGCGGCCGTTGTTAAACCACCCAGCCTTTCTTGTGTAAACTAATCTATGTTCCTTTTACAATATTTATTTTATCAACTTTGTTCCTCTAGGGAGTCCAACCTAATACAAATATTTTGTCAGACTGACAAAGAGTCATTGTGGTAACTTTATTTCCCACAAAAAAGGAGGAGCCTCTCGTTATTTATTCCCACCTGGCTCCTCCTGGTCTTTCTCCACAATGCCACTTGATGGACTGGAGGAGTCGTTCCTGGGTCCTCAGTCTTCTCCCAGCCCTTACACTCTGGGCATGGCAGCCCTTGTCTCCTGCGAGCTTCTCTTATCTGTTCTGGAGTCTGTGGTCTTTGTTTACCACTTATTCATTTTTTTCCTTAATGGCTTGTTTTCCAAATCATGTTCTTCAGCCACGCCCACCCCTCCATGACAGTCCTCGCTCTCGCCTCATCTCTTGACCCAAGATTCTAGTTCATCTCTGTCAATAAGTATTGACCTTTGGTTCGAATCCTCTCTTCTCTGGACATTTTTGCCAAGGCTTCTAGTATGTACTTCTTTATATAGCTGTCAATCAAAACTCCAAATATCCAAACTCACTCCATCATTGCCCCAAACTAGCTCTCTTCCTCATTCTTGATTTCTGTTATGTTATTTTTCTCAAATTCCCCTAAATGTGTAATTTCTGGCCTTTCCCTATTTTGGCTCTTAAATCAGTCACCATGTCTTAGAGCTTCCTTTTTACCCATCTACAGATCCGTCCTGATTTCTCTCTTCTTAGCCCAAGAGCCCCAAGACATCTCATTAACTTTCTTCAAGAAATAAATTTTCTTCAGGCTGGCACTGTTGCGGTAGTATCTCACATATTTAAGTAAAAGACTTAGAGACTTTATCTCATTTAAAACTTTCAGCCTTGCAAGTTGGTGCCACTGCTAAGCATGTGTTACTAAGAAGAAAACCGAATCTCAGCCAGTTTCAGTATAGTTTCTAGACTCACAAAGATACCATGAAGCAGGGCACAAAGATTGATCTTGCCCAACTGCCAAGTTTGTCATACTGCTTATGACCATCTATGATGGTCTAGGTCAACATCCTCCAGACTCACATATCTATTATCTAGCATCTTGGCTTTCCAGAGTGGTACCTTCTCAAGCGCCCCTCAACATTCCGTGAACTGGAGAAGCATGGGCTTAGGGGATCACATGACTGGCATAGTCATGCTCATAAAGCATCCGTGACAAACAGGAGCCACTGTGAGTGCTCTAACATCCTTACTTCTGTGCTTTTGTTCATGCTATTTCCCACATAGGATATGTTCGAATTCCTTAATTCTCCAGTATAACTAACTGCTCTTAAGTACAAAACTCTCCCTTTATCAAAACCCTTTCCACATTACAGTGAATATTGGGTCATTCCCCTCTGCAATTCTGAGTCAAAGTTTACAAACAATAGACAACTCATATTTTATATTATTTTGTTCTTAATGGTTCCAGGTAGAAGGTCTCTAAGTGACAGACAAGCTCACTTACATTTCCCTTGTTATTATATCTTTCCGTTTTGAACCTTGCAGCTCCTGACAAAGGGCCCAAGAGTGATCCACTTAGCCAGTGATGGGAATATTGAAATATTTGGCCAAGTTAGAGAGATAGAGAAAAAGAGCAAATTGAAAATTAATTTGTTTTACTTCAGCTGACAAATAATGGCGTGCATTAGAATTATCTAGCTAGAGAACCTAATCAAGAGGGGAAACCAGGAAAAGAGATGGTATCAGCTTCTTATGGGAAAGGAGAACCAGACCTCAGTATTACTGAGATATTATTATCTTGTATTATTGAGATATTACCTTACAATTCTTTCTCTTAAGGAAGGGATAGCTCCAGGAGGTAAAGGCTGGAGAGAAACTTTCTGGGAACATCAGGGTAAGAGAGGCTCAGAGTAAGGAAACACAAATTGATATGAAGGTACTGTGGGCTGGTGAAAATGAAGCCGTGGACTCAGAGTCTTAAATAAAAGGACCTGGGTCTGGTTCCCAGAACCCATAGAATCGTCCATAACACCAGGAGATCTGACACCCCTTTTCCTACCTGTGGGCATCAGGCATGCATGTGCTACACAGATACAGAAGCAGGCAAAAACACTCATACACATAAAGGAAAGGAAATCTAAAACAAACAAACCCACACACACAAAAAAATAGGGAGCATGTTGAAATAGAGGAGGCGCAGGCTACAAGAAAAAAGGTGCGGTTGTGGGTGCTCTAAGCGGAAGAAGGGGGGCCTGGGGTTCAGGAGCCCAGAGGATTAGGTTACATAGAGCATTGCTTAATGCAAATAAAGGAAATTAGATAATCATATTGTTTAGAAAGAAACCTGATTGCTAAGTGAATAGAAAGAACTGAAAGCTAGGTAGACGTGTTTTGTTTGGGTTTCTGAGACTGAATCATACAAGAGCGCCCACTTTAAAAAATATATTCATTTAGTGCAGAGAGACAGACAGACACAGACACAGACACACACACACACACACACACACACAGAGAGACAGACAGACACACACACACACACACACACACACACACACACAGAGAGAGAGAGAGAAAGAGAGAGAGAGAGAGAGAGAGAGAGAGAGAGAGAGAGACTCTGATGACTATGGGCACAGTGCAAGGATTCGTTGAAAGGAGGATGGTATTGTTGCCTTTCTCACCCAGCTGAGAAGACATCAGTTGAATTGTGTCACTTGTAAGGGAAGATTACCAAGTAAGAGCCGAGTGAGTCATCTCTAAAGCATTAGCTTTAACCAAGACACACAACAAGACTTGGTTAAAGTCTAACCAAGTAAAGATCCTGTAGGTACAAATAGTCTTGCATTTGCTCAGTTACAAAGCAAAAAAAAAAAAAAAAAAAAAAAGCGCCAAGGCCCGTTAAGAGCTCCATCAATCAATGTAAGAATTTGTAAGAATTCTACTTAGCAGCTTGGAACAGGTATGAGCATTGGCCTTCCGCATGAGACCCAGGGCGGAGCTCACTTTAATGCACTTCTGACACTAATGTGTGGCTTGCATTGCCATCCAGAGAGCAGGAGGCAGAGGGAGACGAGGGCATCTTTAGCCCCCGAGTGGCGGTATCATTTTCCCTGCACTGTACTGCCGAGAATGAGTCACAGGGCCCCAGCCAGAGGCAGCAATGACTGAGAAATTCACTCGACTGTTTCCAGGAAAGGGGAGTGCATGATGAGTCAGCTGGATAAAAATGTCCCAGGCATGATTCATATTTTTCTACCAACCGATTTGCCCACCTATATGAAATCCCTTCGTTTTCACAGAGATGTTTTATATTGTAAAGACCCTCCAAATATAATCTCCCTCCCTCCCTCTCCTTCTTTCCCTCTCTCCTTCTCTTCCTCCCTCTCCTCATAAAAGCATATGAATGAGGCACAGAGGATCTCACTGCTGGATGAGAGGGCTGCATCCCTGAGGTTAGGAGGTTTTTCTTAGTGCCCAGAATAAGAGATCATAGTCAGAGGTGGCAACAAATTCTGCCACCAAAGAAACAATTTTTTTCCCTAAAATGCAATAAGCAAGCAATGAGAAAGGGCTGGGAAACCAATCATCGAGACAAGCACAGCACCCAGGGAAGGACAAAGAGGCAGGACCTTGACACGGTTGAAATTCAATGACTTCAAAGTTCCATAACAACAGCAGGGTGACATTTCCCTTTTAAAAATATTGTCGTCATTTTCTGGTCTCCAAGTCATTTCTATACTGAAGAAAATCATCCGGCCTTTCAAGCTCGTGGCATAATATACAAAGGCAAAGGGGGGGGGGTGCGGACTTTACAGGGGTGGAATTAATTTATTATTCATTTAGTTAGTTAGAGACAGGCTCTCATTTCATAATTCCAACTGGCTTTAAACTCACGACGTGAACCAGGCTGCCCTCAAATTCACAGGAGATGCCCCTGCTGGGACTAAAGCTGTGCACTATCATGCCTGGCTGATTTTGTTTTCGTGTTTATTTTTGCATGTGTCTATGGGGTGTGAATGCCTTGGCGAATGTTCCCATGTGGTGCATGCATGTGTGTGCACATGCAGATGGAGGCCAGAGGTTGACCTTGGGTGTGGTCTTCCCTCTTCACCTTCTGTGTTGGAGCGGGCTCTCTCTCTCTCTCTGGAACCCACAGCTCACTGACTCAGTTGGCCCAGCTAGCCAGCTTTCCCCAGGGATCCACTGTCCTGTTATTCAAGTACTGGATTACAGGAGTGCCACCGAGCCTGCCTGGGAGTCATTTAAATGGGTGCTGTGGACTCAAATCATGGTCTTCATGCTGGTCTGGTAAGCACTTTCCCCACTGAGCCATCCCTTCTGCAAAGGTATATCTTAAAGTAAAAGGAGAAAATGACCAGTATCCTATAGCTTATGTAAGTAGACGGGTGATCGATCCTCCATAGCACAAGGGATGTGAATTAGAAATAAGGACTGGGGCATTTACTTGTGGAGAAGAAAATTTCCAGAATCTCTACCTTGAGGACAGACAGACTGAACCTAAACACGGAATGACAGCCAAATAATCCTGTTTTACCCCTCGGGATGCTCATGTCTCAGAAAGGACGCCTTAACCCCACTTCGTATAGTATAGCATGACAACATTATATAATTTAATGCCCATGTTAACTCAGATTTCTGAAATGATTTACCCAATGTCACAGCTGAAACACCGCAAAAAATGATTGCAGTCCAAAAGCTACTTAGATACAAAATATGGACTTGGACAAGGGAGGTGATGGGGCGAGAAGGAAGGCAGGCATCATGGGGCCACTATAAAGATCTAGAGATTCATGAGATAATGAAAGGACTCCTGGCACCCAATTGGCAAGAACTGAGAGCACGGAGTTTAGGCAGCCTTCAGAGGTTTAGGAGCAGGGCCCAAGAGGATGGCCTTTCCATTCCAGGAGCTGATATTGTAGGTTGGTTCATATTCCCAGGGTGGGGACACCTTGGTTGCCAAATCCCAAGATGTAAAGACCCCAGCCAAGCTGTCATGGTTAGACCCTGGGCCCTTGGTCTGGGCTGGGCTGATGGTTCATTCTCCAATGCTACCAGGTATGTGATGGTTAGGTATTGATCAGACAAGGCCCTGAGAAGTGGATTAGCTGGAAGAAATAAAAACACTGTGGCCACCACACATGCCAGACTATCCTCTGAACTTCTGGAATCCCAACACAACTTTGTCACTGGCTGCCTGAGCTTGACAATGTGTCTATACCTTCAAAGCATAGGAAGGGACAGAGGAGTTACTGCCTCTTTAAATGGATGCTGAATGTGTAGCTCAGTGGTACGGTGCCCGGCTGGAATATGCAATGGCCTAGACTCTATCCTCTGTGTTACTAAAATAGATGATAAATAGAAAGATAGATAGATAGATGACAATGGTATACTGGCTGGTTTTGTGTGTCAACTTGACACAGGCTGGAGTTATCACAGAGAAAGGAGCTTCAGTTGGGGAAGTGCCTCCATGAGATCCAGCTGTGGGGCATTTTCTCAATTAGTGATCAAGGGGGAGGGCCCCTTGTGGGTGGTGCCATCTCTGGGCTGGTATTCTTGGGTTCTATAAGAGAGCAGGCTGAGCAAGCCAGGGGAAGCAAGCCAGTAAGAAACATCCCTCCATGGCCTCTGCATCAGCCCCTGCTTCCTGACCTGCTTGAGTTCCAGTCCTGACTTCCTTTGGTAATAAACAGCTGTGTGGAAGTGTAAGCTCAGTAAACCCTTTCCTCCCCAACTTGCTTCTTGGTCATGTTTGTGCAGGAATAGAAACCCTGACTAAGACAGATGGGTAGATGATAGATTGATAGATTGATGATACATAGATAGATAGATAGAGAGAGAGATAGATAGAGAGATAGACTGATAGGTAGATAATTGATTGATGATAGATGATAGATAGATAGATGATAAGTAAATGATAGATTGAGAGATGATAGATAAATAGAAAGAGATAATAGATAGATGATAGATGTAGGTAGGTAAGTAGATCGATAATATATAGATGATAAGTTGATATATAGAGAATATATAGGTGATAAATTGATAGATGATATATAGATGATAAATTGATAGGTGATAGATTAAATAGATAGATTGATTGATAGATTGATAGATAGATTGGTTGATAGATGATAGACAAACAGACAGACAGACAGGAAACAGACAGAATAGGAGGAACTGTTAAGAATGGGTATTGACCCTCCATGAGTGTGTTACTCTTCCCCCAATAATTATGAGCCCCGTTGACAGATGGTGTCACTGATGCACAGAGAAGTCTCAACCATCAAGACCTGGAACTGGAATCTAAGCTCTGCAGCCGACATTTTTAAAGCACCAAGTGCACAGATGTCCCTTAGGGGAAGACACTCAGCCATGAACAAAGAAATAAGAGAGGCACAGAAACTTCTAAGGGAGGAGCTAACAGGTGGAGATCTGGGGAATAGGATAAGATAAAAAGAATGGAAATGAATGTGCCCCCCCCAAAGCATCCATTTTTTATGGTGAAATTTAAAGAGGAAAACTTGTCTTGAGACTGTGATTAAAAAGAAGGCATCCAAACTGGTTTTACTCATTCACCATATTCTAGTCAATGAAAAATTCATTGGATAGCTTGAATTAAACATGCTGTCATGTTTAGTTTAATTTTAGCTCAGGCTAAACTTCAGATGTTCTTACACCTCCAGAATCTGGTTCAATAATGAATGAGACTTCTCACAGTGTAGCCTCAAGCAGACCCCAAGCCATGGGCTGGGGAATCATAGGAGTTGTTCAGTCCCAGATGCTGGGATCACTGTGCCTAAGGCTGTACAGCAGGAAGTTCACTGACAGAGACCAGACAGGACTTCAGTGTTTAATCGTTTTTGTTTGTTTGTTGCTTTTCTTTTTGTTTTTGTTTTTTTGTTTTTTGTCTTGGCACAGAGAAGTTGTGAGCTTTCTTCAACACTGTGAGATCTCTTTAACACCATTATCAAGAAAGTAGAGTTAGTTGAGTGTTGGTGGCACACACCTTTAATCTTAGCACTTGGGAGGAAGAGACAAACAGATCTCTGTGAATTTGAGGTCAGGCTAGTCTACCGAGTGATTTCCAGGACATCCAGGGATAGCCAGAGAAACCACCTGGAAAAAAAAAGACAAAACAAACAGACAGATAAATAATAAATGAGAAAGAGAGACAGAGAGACAGAGTAGAGAGACAGAGACAGAGAGTCAGAGAGACAGAGAGACAGAGAGAGACAGAGAGAGAGAAAGCAGAGTTAGTTCAAGTAGTTCAGACTACCCACCACTCACAATCTTAGGCAAGATCAGACAAAAGTGAACAAACCCTTAGTGTCAAATATCTGGGGCTAGAGGGGGTATGAAGAAATTAAGCCACTGGGGACTTCTTACATTACAAAATTCTACAATTATTTTCAGTTTTCCTATGTTGTAAGAGGAGCCCAACCCTGGCGTTTTCTTAGAGGGAAGGTGCAGAATTGGGGCCCTCATTAGGCTCTGCCTGGTATTTTTAGTTAAATTTTGGGAGTCTTAAAAAATGTACTGGATGGCTAGAAAGGTGGTCCAGTGGGTAAAACAACTTGCTGTGCAAAGATGAAGACATGGATTGAAGTCCCTAGAACGCAACAACAGCTGGGTGCCCCAGTATGCATCTATAATGCCGGCACTCCCATGGAGAGACAGGAGGCAAAGACAAGAAGTTTCTGGCCCAGAGAGCTTGGTATACACAGCAGCAAGCAAGAAGGTAAATAGCGAGGACCAACATATGAGGCTGTCCTCTGGTCTCAGCATGTGCTACACAGCATGCATGTACCTACACTCATACACAGACACACACATATCCACACATACGTACACACACTATACACAGACATGTTGTTACACACATACAGCATATACACACAGACACACACACATCCACAATCACATACATACACACACTACACACAGACATGTTATTACACACATACAACATATACATAGACACACATCCACAATCACATACATACACACACTACACACAAACATGTTAGCACATACAACATAAACAGACATGTAAACACATATATATCACATACATATACACACTACACACAGACATGTTATACACATACAACATAAACACATATACAACACATGCACACACATCACATGCATACACATACTCACACAAACATGTTATTATACATATACAACATAAATAGACACATGGACACATACACATCACATACATATACACACTACACACAAACATGTTATTACACACATACAGCATAAACAGACACATGAACACATACACATCACATACATATGCACACTACACACAGACATGTTGTTACAGACATATGACATAAACACAGACACATAAACACATACACACATGCACACAGAGACACATTACACACATCACATGCAACATATACAGAGACATAAACACCTATATAAACATCACATACATATACTACACATACACATTATATACGCACTACATACAGTATACACAGAGACACACAGAGACTTACAGAAGTCATGACTTACTGCAAGGCAAGTTTAAGAAACACAGTGCTGGCATTGCAAAGGGAGGTTCCTAATCCTTTGACCAACTGCATAGGCTACCATCAGCATGGGGCAGAGCAAGCCAGGTGAAACGCTTGCTCGCTCCATCGATGAACAAAATGCTGTCCGATTGGTTTGACTTGCGTTAGATCAGTTACTCAATTTCCCTTAAACATATGCTCTGGTATCTGCACAGCAGGTCTGATTCTAACAGAAGAGGAATTTACAGTGCGGAAGGCAGGATGACGGGCAATTGGGAGGAGGGGAGGAGAGGACACAATGGGAAATGGGGAGCATCACATTTTGTGTGTGTGTGTGTGTGTGTGTGTGTGTGTGTGTGTGTGTGATTGCATTAGGCTGGGGTCTAGTAACTACACCTCATCTACATATGAAAAGCACACAAGCCCCTCCCTCTGCTGCCATGTCATTATAGACAGAATCTTTCCCTTTGTCTTTAGGATTTACAGGCTTGCTGTAACTCATCTGGAATTGTGAATGGCTGTATAATTCTAATTAAATAGTTGTATATTATAATAATATTATATATGTGTGTATATATACATATATATTATGGATATATAATTCTAATAGGTCTATATCATTCCTTTGGCTCAACAACCATTGGAATTATTTGCTTTTTCATAAAGAAGATTGAAGCTCAAATGGCCAAAAGACTAGGCTGTGAGTTAAAACTATCTGGCTACGTAACTTTTGCCCCTGAATCCACACTTGAAAACTGCTGTTAATGTGTGTCAGGTACCCAGAGATGAAAACTGATTTCTGATATTTCCTGGGGCACATCATTTTTATAGTATTTTAAAACTTTTTATAGTCTGAGTGTTGTGCCTGCACATAGGTATGTGTGTGTACCACATGCATGTCCGATGCCCGTGGGGACCAGAAGGGGTTGGAGTCCCTGAGGCTGCAGTTGAGATGGTGGTGGGTTGCCACGTGGATGCTGGGAACAGAACTGAACTTGGGTCCTCTGCAAAAGCAGCAATGTCTCTTAACTGCTCTGGTGTCTCTAGCCTTCATTTTCATATTGTGTTTTTATAGGTCGGCAGACCTAAATGAGCAGTGTTAGAATGTAAAAACCTTAGGATTCATGTTGAAAGCATGATGAAGGCAGTAGACGCGTCAGATCTACCAGCGATCCCCATGTCTCTGCCCTGCAAGCACTAGGATTACAGGTACATGTACCAACTCCTAGCTTTTTTGCATAGGTTTGGGATCTAAGTTCAGGTCCCCTTGCTTGCACAGCAAGAGTTCCTACCCACTGAGCCATCTCTCCAGCCTCTGGTGCATTTTTGTTGGTTTGTTGTTCTGTTTTTGTTGCTGTTCTTTTTAAAGACAGGACTCTGGTAGCCCAGGCTGCCCTCAAACTCAATAGGTAAGGATGAACTTGAACTTCTGATCATATAGATCCTCTATCTATTTGTCTATCTATCTATCTATCTATCTATCTATCTATCTATCTATCTATCTATTTATGTCTCTATCATGTATCTATTATCTATGTATTTACCCATCATGTGTGTATATATGTATATATATACCTACCATCTATATTTCTATCTATGTTCTCTAACATTTATCTTTCTATATATCTATCATATATATCTATTATCTATTTATCTATCATGTATATACCATCTATATTTCTATCATCTCTAAAATTTATCTTTCTATATATCTATCATATATATCTATTATCTATTTATTTTGTATCTATCATCTATCTTTCTATTTATCATCTCTATCATTTATCTACCTTTCATGTATATCTATCTATCTATCTATCTATCTTTCTATTTATGTATCTATCATCTATGTATTTACCCATCGTGTGTGTGTGTGTGTGTGTGTGTGTGTGTGTGTATATATATATATATATATATATATATATATATATATCTACCATCTATATTTCTATCATCTCTAACATTTATCTTTCTATATATCCATTATCTATTTATCTATCATGTATCTACCATCTATATTTCTATCATCTCTAAATTTATCTTTCTATATATCTATCATATATATCTATTATCTATTTATCGTGTATCTATCATCTATCTTTCTATTTATCATCTCTATCATTTATCTACCTTTCATGTATATCTATCTATCTATCCATCCATCCATCCATCCATCCATCCATCCATCTAGAGATGCAACATATATTACAGAATATGCAACACTTGTCTTTTATTTATTGTTTAGATTTATTTATCTTATTTTATGGGTATGAGTGATTTGCCTGCCTGTATATATGTCCACCATGTCAATACCTAGTGTCCTCAGGGCTCAGAGGAGAGCCTTGATGCTCCTGGAACAGGACTTAAGGATAATTTTGAGCCACCATTTGGGTGCTGGAAACTGAACCTGGGTCCTGTGCAGGAGCAACAAGCTGAGACACCGCTCTAGCCCACGTGTGTCCAGTTTTGTCTTCCTTACTCCCTTACTGCTCCTCTTTGTCCCTTCTCCCTAGAGGGACACTTTTTGCCCTTAGTCATAAGGTGTATGCGCCTTGTAGGTACATTTGTAAAATTCAAATAGTTCTAGTTATTTGTAGAAATTCTGGTCATGAATGTGTTGAACACCACCAAATTACTTATTAAACATTTACCTAGGTTGTGCCATGTCCTACCCTATATAATATTACAAAGGAGGGTTTTATGATTGTGCAAATCTTAAACCACTCTTGCGTACTGAAGCGGGTCCATTTCGACACAGCGTATTCTTTTTCTGCAGTGATTGCTCTATTTGTTTCATAAGTGACATTAGCAGTAAAATGGATTTAAGGTTCTTTTTGTTGTTACGTCCGTGTATACCACGGTCATACTTTGTGAAAGGCCCCCATAAGCTCGTGTATTTGGATGCTTGGTCCCTGGCTGGAGAACAGACCTCCATCCGATACTACTGTGACCACGGCCCAGCCGCCTCCTGCCATGCCTTACTCACACGATGCTCTTTCAGACCGTGAGCCAAAATAACCCTTTATCCCCTCCGATCGTTTCTGCCAGGCATTTCATCGCAGTAATGAAAGCAACTAATAGAACAGCATTCTATACTGGCCGGCGACTTACCTCTTTTATAATGGTCTTGTTAGCTTTTGCTAATAAGGTAAACTGAGGCCTTAAAGAAAAGAGATGAGAGATGACCCCACCTTTTCTATTCTCTTGGAAAGTTTAGGTATAAGTAACATTATTTCATTCCTAAACATCTGGTGAAATTTACCAGCAAATTTATCTTAATCTGGAGTTTTCCCTACAGAGAGTTTGAAATTATGTATTCTGTGCAGTTAAAATGCATCTTCTGTTGTCTGCCTGGAGATGCAGGAAATGGGATCCTTCTTTACATCATTTTTTTTGTTGTTGGCTGGTTTCCTCTTAAGCTGTGCAGTGAGGATCACTACAGGACATCTGGTGGATTAGAGGGAGAGAGAGAGTTATCCTTTGGTGTGACTTCCCTGGGGCTTCCTGTCTGTTTTGGTCAGCATCAGAAATCTCCCGTTGTCCCTCTGTAGCTGGTGTGCTCCCAGTGTAGAAGGCTGCAGCTCCTTTCCCCTTTGTGGCGCCTGTCTTCCTTCAGAAGTAGCAGTCACTGGTACCCCATTCTCAGAGAGCTGGACTTTTTGTTCTGTGGGTTCCATCCAAAGCTTCAAGAATACCTATTAGTCTAGTCCTAGGGGAGCTTGGTGCTCCCCCAAAGTTTCTCATTCACTCTATAAAGTGTAAGACATTAATGTTTTATCTTTGCCTTGTGGGTATCTCTAGGGTAACCTTTTCCCAAAGGGAGCCACGTCCTGATCCTCCAAACCTGTGACTATGTTAATTGACATGGAAACAGGTGCTTTGCAGGACACGACTGAGGCCCGAGATGGGGACACGACTAGTTGATCTGAGATGGGGACACGACTGAGGCCCGAGATGGGAAGATTCCTAATTCACCTGCCTGGTCCCACATAATCACAGGGTCCTCATGAGGGGAAGGAAGTTGGGCAGGGTCTGAGAAAGAAAAGCAGGAGCAGAGTATGGGTTGGCGCAATGGGGAGCCGTGGGGTGCTGACACCAGGCATGCAGATGGCTTCTAGGAGCCGGGAAAGGCAAGGAAACAGCTCGTCCCTAGGGATCAGCTTCAAAAGGAACATAGTTCTGTCAGGACTGATTTAACCCAGTGAAGCTATTTTGGACTTCTGACTTCAGAGCTGTAAGGTAATAAATTTGTGTTGGGAGCTGGAGAGATGGCTCAGCAGTTCAACGCATGTACTGTTCTTTCAGAGGGCCCAAATTCAGTCCCCAGTACCTAAGTCGAGGATCTGCTCCCTTCTGGTTTCAACAGGAACCGGCACATGGACCCCCCTCCCTGCCTCCCCATCCTCCACTACATATATAGACATGATTAAAAATGAACTCAATAAATCGGTGTTGTGTAAGTCACTAGTCTGTGATAATTTTTTTGCAGCAGTAGTAAAAGACTACATCATTTACATGGTTAGGAGTGCACATCAAATTCTTTCTGTTAAAATAACAACCGTAGTTTGGAAGCTGTCTTAGTCACTGTTCTATTACTGTGAAGAGACACCATGACCAAGGAAACTCTCACAAAGGAAAGCATTTAAATTTGGGCTTGTATGAAGATTCAGAGGTTTCATCCATTATCATCATGGTGGGAAGCATGGCGGCACACAGGTAGACACGGAGCAGGAAAGGTAACTGAGGAGCCTGGTGTAGGCTTTTGAATCCTCAACGCCCATTCCCAGTGACACATCTCCTCTAACAAGGCCACACCTCCCAGTCCTTCCCAAAGTCTTCAACTGGGGACTGAGCATGGAAATCTTAGCCCAGGAGGGACATTCCCATTCAAACCACCACAGTTGCCCTGACTTTGATCTTAATGTGCCACCTTTAGAGGCCACATTCTACCTCTGTGATACCGAATCAACCAATTAGTTGAATCACTTTAATCAATTTATTGAGAAAAACAATGAGTTGAGTGATTGACTGGAGGTCATGAGACTGGATCTCGCCTACCTAAACCACAAGGGAAACACACCTGTTGAGACCCTGAAATGAGTAAAAGGTCAATGCCAGCGGGTGACCAGCATTCATCCCTCTTCGAATCCTGACTGTGGTTGCAGTGTGACCTGTTGCCGGAAGCTCTTGTGGCTGTGATGCCCCTCCGCATGGGCCAAATTCTCCAATTATGAAGGAAATAAATCCTTCTTCCTCTAACTTGCCTTAGTCACCCTTTGTGTGTGTGTGTGTGTGTGTGTGTGTGTGTGTGTGTGTATGTGTGTGTGTGTGTGTGTGTGTGTGTGTGTGTGTGTGAGACAATCATAAGAAAAACACTAGACCCTCCCAAAGGAAAGATTTATCAGCTCTATGGGTGGCAAAGTAATTTGTTACTATTTTAATTTACATTTCTTTGCTCACATTGTTCTCATATGTATTGAGCTCCAATCTTAAAGATGAAGCTATCGGGTAGCCAGGAAGGGTGGGGCACAACTGTCATCCTGACCATTGGAAGGCTAAGACGGGAGCTTCTCAAGTTTGAGGTCAGTCTGGGGTGTGTAGGACGATCCTGTCTCAAAAACGAAAGATAGCAAACAAATGAACAAAGAAAAACATAATGAGAGAAAATCTGTTGTCTATTTTTCCCTTGGTACCCTGTACCTCTCTACCTTGCCTGATTTTGTTTCCACAAGTGTCTTAGGGTTTCTATTGCTGGGATAAAACACCACGACCCAAAGCAGCTTGGGAAGGAAAATATTATGACTTTTAGGTAATACTCTGTCACTGGGAGAAGTCAGGGCAAGAGCTCAAGGCAGGATGCAGGAGCTGAGTTAGAAGCCGTGGAAGGATGAGGCTTACTGCCCACAATAAACTGAACCTGCTCATTATGAATCATGAATCAAGAAAGTGCACGTATGGCTTTCCCTGCAGGCATCCATCATGGAGGATTTTCCTCAATTGAGAGTCACTCTTCCCAACTTATGACATGTGACAACTTGACAAAAACCTAACCAGCACATCAAGGGTGTCAGAGACCCAAGAGCATAGAAAGCAAGACACTGGCCAGGCTGAGAAAAGGGAGCTCCATGGCCCAAGAATTTCCTTCTTGCTTTGAAACTCGAATCTTTCACAAGACAGTACTGTGTCTTCAGCCTGAGGAAATCAATCTCCTATAGGCACAGTTCATCTGGTGATGAAAGGCTTTGCTAATGGAACAAATTGGAAAGAAGACCAAGTCTGGAGAAATCGGACTATGCAATTGCCAACTTCGTGAAAAGCAGTTCCGACACCAAGAGGCCCTCTCTTTCGGGGCCAAAGATCACTCAAGAGCTTAATCTTTAATCTGGAATAACAGACTGTAGCTCTGTGATGAGGAGTAGCTTTCTTCCATGACTGGAGCTTTCTGCTTGGTCTCTGTGACGTGTGTAATGAGAGCAACTACTCAGGCTGACTGCCTTGTTCTCAGTACTGTCAAGTTTGCCCCAATGAAGCCGGGCAGTGGTGGTGCACGCCTGTAATCCCAGCACTCTGGGACGCAGAGGCAGGCGGATTTCTGAGTTCGAGGCCAGCCTGGTCTACAGAGTGAGTTCCAGGACAACCGGAGCTACACAGAGAAACCCTGTCTCTAAAAACAAAAACAAAATTAAAAAAATGGTGATGTAGCATTTTATAACAATCAAGTGCTTCTGTTCTTTGCCTAAAACAACATTGTTACACTGCATGTGGCCATTTGTGTCTTTAAAAGGTAAGGGGAAGGGAGGTGGCCCTGCTCCTAGAGTGTTTCTTTCACAAGCACCAGGACATGAGTTTGACATCAGGACCATGTAGCCGTGCTGGAAACAGCAGTGTGGACTTGTAATCCAGGGGAGGTAGAGATGAATCGCTGAGCTCTGGATTCAGAGAGAGATGGTGTCATAAAGGACCTGGACAGAGTTCTTTACCTTTATTTAAAATTTTTGATAATTTTATACCTAAGTACTGTATTTACATCATTTCCACCCCTCGTTCTCTCCCCCAACCCATGTCCTCCTAGTCCCTCTCAAATTCATGAACCATTCTTTGATGTTTTACACACACACACACACACACACACACACACACACACACACACAGAGAGAGAGAGAGAGAGAGAGATAAGCACAGCCTGCTGAGTCCACCTGGAGGGCTTTTTTTTTTTTTTTTTTTTTTGTATTTATATGTTTTTAGAGCTGACCATTGGGAGGGAATTCTTGCCTGGAGACGACTGATTCTATCTTTTAGTAGTTATTAATTCTCTGCAGCTCTTCCTCCAGGGGTGGGGCCTAGGAGATTTCCAGTATCTCATTGGAATGTTAGCGTGGGTTGTAACTGTGCAGGTCCAGTTTAGGCGGCCATCGTTTTGAGATTTCATGGATGCATTTTCCTTGTCGTATACAGAAGACGCTTTCCACAGCAGACATCCGGATCCTCTGGCTCTTACAGTCTTTATGCCTCCTGCTCCATGATGCTTCCTGCGTCTCAGGTGCAGGGATTGTGTTGTCAGTATACCAATCAAGGCTGGACATTCCATACCCCAACCTGCATTTTCCCCTGCATTTTGACCAGATGTGGCTTTCTATAATGGTTCTTTTCTGCTGCAAAAAAAAAAAAGATGTTTTCTTTAAGCAGAGGTGAGAGCCCCACTTCCCTGTGGGCATAAGCATTTAGAATATAGTTAGAAATCACACTGGTCTTAGGAAAGTAACAGTAATAGGGTCTGCTTTAGGGTCCATGATCTCACGAGGTAAGGGTAGTCAGCTAGGTTTACAGTACCAGAGATGGATTCCATCCTGTGGAGTTGGTCTTAAGTCCATTGAGAGAGTTGTTGGTTACCCTCAGGACAGACGCGACACTATTGCACCCTGTGGGTGTCTTGGGAGGCTGGCCACCCTGCGTTTCGCAGGCTTCACGGCTGAGTGGGACTCTCGGTTGCTTCCCCCACTGGCAGCTTGCATGGCACACACGGATCAGCAGATCTCACATACTCCTTCCTCTATACACACATGAAGACCCGCACTCCCACACACATACACCCACACACACCATCACACCCACACACACCATCACACCCACACACACACCATCACACCCACCCACACCATCACACCCCCACACACACCTCCCACACATGTCACAAAAGTGTGCTTCAAAGTGTACAAAAGTGAATTAGTAAAGAGGGAAGAA
Source organism: Apodemus agrarius (assembly GCA_964023405.1). Lineage (NCBI taxonomy): Eukaryota > Metazoa > Chordata > Mammalia > Rodentia > Muridae > Apodemus > Apodemus agrarius. The sequence continues at coordinate 39,040,874 of OZ030023.1, read as the reverse complement.
ACAGTCTTCCGATCCAGGGCAGCTCATGAGGATTGCCAAGGAATGGGGCGCCTTGGGGTGTAAGCATTCTGTGGGGTAGAGGAATCAGGGCTAAAGGTCGGTGACATTAAGAAGCACAATTGTGAAAAACTAGAAAGAAAATCCAGCACAATATCCAAGGGGTAACAAAGTATCCGTTTGTATTAAAAATCTGTTCAAAGGGGTCCACGTTAAAGATGCCTTCTTCCAAAGTCAGTACACGGTCCCAGTGAAAGACCTTCCTGTGAGGCCTTTGCATAGCTCAATAGGAACATCCCTTTAGAGAGACAGGACAGATTCTATAGTTGAGCACACAAAAACCTTAGAAGGTACCTGTAGTGAGAGTTTTGTTTCCTTTAAAACTCCAGTTATTTCCTTTTGGAACTGTGTTACCTCAGTGTGGATGACAGTCTCAAGATCCATCCATCTGCTGACACAATTCACAATGTCTTTGTTTTTCATAGCTGAATAGTAGTAATTCCATTGTGTAGATGTACTACATTTTCTTTACCCATTTTTTCAGTTGAGGGATATCTAGGTTGTTTCCTATTTCTGGCTATTACAAATTAAAGGTGCAATGAACATAGTGGAGCAAGGGTCTTTGTGGCACAGTGGAGCGTCTTTCTGGCCTATGCCCAGGAGTGTGGAGGGTGTGGGTCTGGAGGTAGGACTATTCCCAGTTTTCTGAGAAACGGCCAAATTGATTTCTAGAGTGGCTGTGCTAGTTTGCAGCCCCCTCCCCCCCCCAGGGAATGGAGGATTGTTCCCCTTGCTCTACATCATCACCAACATGTGTGGGATGCAAAAAATGAATGAATGAATAAATAATAATAATAACAATAACAATAATAATAATAATAATAATAATAATCCAGGTATATTATGTGGATATGCTTTTGCTTTAATCCCAGGTGTGGAAGAATAGACCGCTTCTGTTTGTCCACAGCCATCGACTGGGATTGCCTCATGCTCTGGGAGGGGTGTGAGTTTTACCAGCTGCAGAGAGTTTAATTCTGGGGACTTCAGAGAGGGAATAAAGGCCAGAACCCAGAGAGGGGCGGGCGATGCTCAGATGAAGAAGGTGGCTGTCGCTTGTCCCTGCTGGTTCCAGCTGCTGCGCGTGCTGTTACCTTTGCTATTGCTGGTTTTCTGGGTGGCTGGATAGTCTGGCAATGAAGACTGGTCTTGCCCCAAGGAACCCAATGCCCCCGATCAGCAGGAATAAGCCTAAGAGGTCTATGCCTCTGTTTCCCTCTAACCTTCTTTCTCTCCTATCTAGTGTTGGGGACTTAGGGTAGAAGGAGGGTTGGGATGGAAGTAGAGGTTAACAGAGCACAGTAATAGTGAAACCAAATAAGCTAACAGGTACCACCCCTCACCGGAATGACACCACCCAGGGTGATACACCAGCTAGGCTCTAGCCTTCCTCCAAAGCACTTTTGTTTTTCCATAGATCCAAAGTCGATAGCCAGAGCACTGACAGAGAGACTGGGGGAGAGATCAAGCGAGCAGTTATCAAGAGCATCCTAAGAGTCCACCTGTTTCAACGATTCAGACGCGAGCTGGCCCAGCGCCCCTTAGAGATAACCTTCGCTCATTCACTAAACAGAACTGCTGAACTTTTAGCATCCTCTTGGGCTCATTTCCTTTATTCTAGCTGGACCACTTGAACGACGGGATGTGGACCATCAACTCATTCTACCGCACTAGCCAGAAGGGTTTAAAGCATGTGACGACAGCTAAGACCGTACTTCCCTGGTGTCTCCTCTCTACTTGCTGCAATCCCAGTGTGCATTTTGACAGTGATGTCTCATACGTGAACAACCTTCTGCAAACCGCAGGCTAATGAAGCCTTACTAGCTGTTCTAGAATGTCCACCCCTCAAGTATAATAAGGCCCTAGGGCCAGTCTCCAGTATAATAACAAAAATGGAAAGTATCCCTAGTGGGTAGCAACTAGAGTGTTGGGAAATTCCATCAAGAAACTATTCAGCACAGAGGAAAGACAAACAGGCGTCTCAGTCGGGGTTTCTATTGCTGCCAAGAAGCAACAGGACCAAAAAAATAACTAGGGGTGGAAAGGGTTAATTCTGCTTACACTTCCACATTGCTGTTCATTACCAAAGGATACAGGAACTCAAGCAGGGAGGGCACTGGAGACAAGAGCTGGTGCAGAGGTCAGGGAAGGGTGCTGCTTACCGACTTGCTCCTCAGGGCTTGCTCAGTCTGCTTTCTTATAGAATCTGGGACCACCAGCCCAGGGGATGGCACCTCCCACAGTGGGTTGTGCCCTCCCACTTCAATCACTAATTAAGAAAAGCAGCTTACAGCCAGGTCTTATGGAGATATTGTCTCAATTAACGTTCCCTCCTTTCTAATAACTCTAGTTTACGTGTCAAGCTGACATAAGATTAGCCCAAAAAGAAAACACAGGAAGTTCTTAGGGCTTCATGAACACACACGTATGATTTTTTTTTTTAAGCGTATGATTGTGTTGCTGTTAAATAAATGGTAACTGTGCTAGCCTGCCCTGGCAGGTCTAGGGAAACAGGTCTGGTTCTGGGAATCAGATAAGTCAAGAATGTTCCCTGCTGGGTCACAGTTTCTAATTTTGGATGAAGTCACGTAGTCTGTGGGACATTCAAGAACACAGCTATAGGAAAACAGGATCCCTCACATCTCATTTCAGAATTACACATGTAGAAACCTCAATGGAAAGAAATTTGACAAAGTCTGTCCCAACCACAGAAGCATCTGTCTTTTGGCCCAGCGGCCCTACCTCTGAGTGTCCGCTATTTTCACACAGACACACTTCCACACATGCAACAGCATTGGCACAGTGCCCATGGCCACACTGGAAATAGTCGAATTGCTTCGCCATCTACAACAGACTGGGTCATAAGGCATTTGCATAGTAGGTATTACGGGGACCATCTCTATTAACAGCATGACATGTTGTCAAGAACAAAAAGTAAACTACTAAAATCACCTTCTCTTGCCCCCCCCTTTATAAAAATAAATCCGACAGCATTTTTTAACATGCAACATTTTTATTTTGTTTTTTAAGATAGGATTTCTCTGTGTGACCTTGACTGTCCTGGAACTTGCTCTGTAGACCAGGCTGCCCTCAATCTTATAGCGCCCCAGTGCTCCATCTGCCTCTGCCCCCCAAGTGCTAGGACTAAAGACATGCTCCTTTTAAAAATATTATTCAGAAAAAGAGAAGTTCTTGCTGTGGTGGCTCAGATCTGTGATCCCAGAACCTCAGAGGCTAAGACAGGAGGCTCAGGTGTTCAGAACCACCTCAGGCTCCAGAGTGAATCCAAGACCAGTGCGGGCTGCCTGAGACCTTGCAGAGAGAGAAAAAGAGGAGCAGGGAGGAGGGATGGCGAGGAGCAGGGAGGGAGAGAGGGGGAGGGGGAAAGGAAGAAGGGAAGGAGGGAAGGAGAAAGAGTTTGAATTAAACACATTTTCAGTTAGAATAACTGAATAAAGAATAAGAATAAACTAGAGAGAGGTGCACGTGTACACACACACACACACACACACACACACACACACAAGAGGGCGGGGGAGAGAGAACTTGGTGATGTAAGCACCTGGAATTGACCCGTGAGACCTTACGGAAAGCAACGAGCATTCCACAGTGGTTGTCTGTGGTCCTTCTCATCCTTAGCTCTGTCTTTTTAATGAATCTTTTCTGTTTTCCTCCAGACATTTACCCTCACCAGCTAAGGACTTTTCCTGCACGCTATTCCTGCCTCTTTGATTGCTACCCTCATGCACTGGGTCTCCATTTCACCACTCTGGAGAGTTCTTTCATTTGAGTCCTGGTTGCTTTCTCAGAGTTAACTGTCCCTGTGGTTTTTCTGGTTCCTTCACAGTTCTCAGGGTTTGGGCTGAAGGCAGAAGCTCAATAAAGCAATGGCCACGTGGGTGCTGTGTCTCCTGTGAAACAGTTGGTTCTCATCGGGCGGTATTGAATGGATTTTTTTAAACCACCTTTTTATTTGTTTATATTCTAACTTCTTGAGTGGAACAGGCTTTCCACACATAACCCCAAAGGCCCATTTCTGACTTTGGTACCATTGTTTCTAGGGTTGGATTTCTTTAGTCTTTGGCACAATCCTAGCGCTCCCCCCCCCCCCCGCCCCATACACACAATCACTTTGTGGGGCCGGCGGGCTGCACCTCTTGGGTTCACTGCAGGGCAGACTTAGAAGCGATGAATGGTTTCCAAGACTGCGTGTTCCCGAGTTTCAGATCCCATAGGACACTCGCTTCTCAGTCTGCATCTAATTTTTGCACAGCCGATAATTATTTATAGCACTTTAACTGACATATAATTCTGCTGAGAATAAAGTGGCAGGATTGTCAATAAGCTCACCAATCATGCATTATTTTGGGCCTTTCTGTACGAACCTATTTTCCAGCAGACCAAAAATTATCTTCATTTAGACTCTCCTTTTTGTGAATTCCACCCCTTCCCCCATCATGTCTGCTTGTGATTTGAACCTGAGAGATCTCAGGAGGCTGAATTTAGCAGTCATCGCTCTGGATCTACCGCACACTCTAACACGCCCCTCTGTTCATTTTTACGAGCAGTGTCACCCAAGATAGGAATAAGTGTCAAGGAAAAACCAGTGTGTGTGGGTGGGTGTGTGTGTGTGTGCATGTTACGTTTTTGAATTGTTGAATTGGGCTCAGCAGATCAACAACGATTTCAAAACTGTTTGCCCGATGAGCACTGTATTTAGTGTATTCTCCTCCTGCCTTTGGATTATGCACAGGCCTCTGAAGATGTCAACAAAACCATGGAGCACAGAGAGCCAGCCGCAGATCCAGAGCAGAGGGACTCATCTGGGGTGCTGGGGAAAATGGCTCAGTGGTTAAGAGCGTCTGTGGCTCGTGCAGGGGACCAGGGTTGAGTTCCCGGCACTCACGGCAGGCAGATCACCACTGCTTGTAAGTCTAGCTCCGGGACATCTGGCACACTCTTCTGGCCTCGGCGGACATACGACTTTTTAAAACGGAAGAAGCAAAGAAGAAATTGTTTTTGTTGGCGGTGACATAAGGACCTGGGTGGTAAGGTGGGACTCGCTTGTGGCAAGGGCAAGGCTACGGCCATGACCAAACTTTGCTGTTTGACCACTCCGGGACCATGATGCTCTTCCGTGCCTCCCTGCCAAGCCGACCATGTTCAGGCAGCTCACCTCCTGCTTCCCATCTGTCTGCCCCTGGACAAGGTGAAGTCTGAGCTTTCTATTTTCTACCCAAGACCCGGTGCCCACCTGGTAAGGAGGAATCTTCCATCCGTTCCAGGCTCCTGGGGCTACTAAAACGGAGCTGTGAACTGTGGTCTCCACCAACAGAATGCCTTCCTGTTCTAGAGGCGTCTTATCTCGTATAGGACTTCTGCTGGGAGGGCTGGTTCCTTCTGAGAACTGAGGGAGAAAGTGTTCTTTGCCTCTTCCGGTTTCACCTCTTCCGGTTTCTAGTACTTCCAGGAACTCCTTGGCTGTGGTACTATCGCTCTGATCTCTGTCTCCATCTTTGCATGTCCAGCTTCTTTGTGTATCTTTGCCTTGTTTTCCCTCTGTGTCTCTCTGTCTCTAAATTTTCCCTTTCTACAAGGACATCAGTCCTTGGAATGGAGGCCTGTCCTGGTAATCTAGCTTAGGCTTGATTATCTCTGGAAAGAACCTGTCTTCAAAGAAGGCCGCATTCTGGGGTACTAGAGATTAGAACTTCTTATCTTTTGGGGATGTACACCGTTCAACCCAAGACACTGTCGAAGGTGTGTTCCCCGTCAGTTAAACTGCAAAACAACCACAATGGACGTATCTATACAAAGGCACATAGACAGCCGAGGGAAGTCTTTCTGCACCTAGATGGTATTTAAACAAATAAGCAGAAAAAAAAAAAACCCAACAACTTCAAAGTGTTATTATTGAGCCAGATGTGGTGGCCCATACCTTTAGTTCAAGCAGGTAGGAGGCAGACATGTTCCTGTGAATTCTAGGCCCGCTAGGGCAACAAACTGAAGCCCTTTTTCAAAAAATAAAAGTATTGTTATTGCTGTTCTCGTTACTACTCTCAACATCCTCCTTGTTCAAGTTTTTGTCATATACTCATTCATTCGTTTGTTCATTCATTCATTCATTTATTTATTCATTCATTCATTTGCTCATTCATTTATTTATTCGTTCATTCATTTGTTCATTCATTCATCTGTTTACTCATTCATTGCCGGGAGCCAGCCTCAGCAGGCTTGTTTCCTCTTGGTCCTTCTTGAGGCAGCAGAAGGGGAAAAGCGTCGGCGGGGGTAAAACTCCGTCTTACGAAAAGTTTAGGGTTTCTATATAATAAAAAGATCATCTATCAAGTCTAGATTACTATGCTAATGTAGTCGACTTGTCTCCTGTAATCCTCCAGGGCCAGCAATTGGAGCTACTGGCATTTAGCACCTCTTCCTCAAACTGCTAGAGATTAAGTGAACTGCCTTTGTACTATCTCCACAGGAAACTGCAGGGCTCTAACTTTTAGCCTACTAGTCAGGAGTCGCAGGGGGAAAGATGGGACACTTAAAGAAGTGTTTAAGAAGTTTATTGCCAAGTCCTAGAGAGTTTCCTATGAAAACTATTTTAAAGGGAATAGCAGAAAGATCTCTAAGTGGAGAAAAGGAAACATTCTTCTAAGTGGGAAAAGTGAGAGAGATAGAGAGAGAGGATCAAGAGAAAGAAACAAGAAAGTGCCCCTCTCCCTTGTCCTCAATACTTATACATCTTTTAGGATACATGATCACATGTTACAAAGTTCATCACAAGTTCACACAAAATACCAAATCGTAAATTGAAATAGAAGTTTACAACAGAGAATGTTTACATGTGTATCCATTAGGAGTAATTATCTAGATAGTAACATCTATCATTTGTCTTCTCTACAGGTTCAGAGAAAGTTTAAAACCATAACTAAGTTATAGGTGAAGTTTTGTATAGATAAACCCGATCAGTATTTTATCTTCTGTCCTAGCACCTATAATAAATCACTAGTTCCCTTTTAATGACCTTTGGTTAATTGTTTTACAACCTCTTGGAATGTGCTCTGAGTAGGAGAAAGTCTGGTTGTCATCTAAGAGCAATTAATTTGTGACACTTGGGAGACTGGCAGAGTTCTCATTGCAGTTTGGATATAGAAGGGATCTAGTAGCAGTCCCATTAAAAAATTAGTAATCACAGATATAATTTTAGGAATTCTTATAGGATCATCATTAAAACTTAAGTCATCTATTTGTCTACATAGCATCACTATAAGACAGTACATCTTTGTGGATCTGCAAGGATCTGCTGCAAAGGAATGTGCTATTACTTATTGATTATTATAAATGTATAAAAATAACAGGAGAAGCATATAAATAGCAGGACTCTTTCCTGAAATTAGTCCCCCACAGCCTTGCTGAATGGGGGCTCACCTGTCGCAGACTATATTATAATCCAAGGCAGGCATTTCAGGATGATCATCTGCTAGTATATTAGCTTGTCCCATTATGGCTCCTGACAATTCATTTGTCATAAATTTGTTGTTAAATATGTTAGCTCTTGTTCTAAAGGTAATTGATAAAACAGACACACATTCCGACCTTTGCTGCTCTGGTTTGCATATGACTTAAGTGTGTCATTGAAAGGCCTATGCGTTGGAAGTGTAGTGCCTAATGTGAGGGTATTGGTACGGATGTGTGAGAGCTTTAGGAGGTGGGGCATGGTCATAGGCTGCTAAGTCCCTTGAAGCATCCCACGGTTGTTACAGCAGCATGCTCTCCGTTTCTTGTCTCATCCTGGGATTGCTCCTTCTTACATACGCTCCCGTCACTGTGCTGTTACCTCAGGAGCTCTACAGCAGAGCCAAATGATGCCAGCACCTTGTGGTTATATGTGCATACCTATGAACCAAAAGGGCACGGTATCGGTGATTTAACTATAGTCGTGAACACTGGGCAAATGTTCTCGTGGAGTTTATATTGCAGTTGCAGGAGATACATTATACATTAAATATGCAATCGCGTTAGATTAAAATCAATAAGTAAGGAAAGGCAAATGCCAAGAGAAATAATGAAATAATAATTTTTGGTTAGGTGAAAAGCGACACGCAGGTTGTATAGATGCTATTGAAGATTTAGGTGTAGGGAAACGGAGACAGTAATGGGGAGACAAATTCCAGGCAGAAGGAGCTGCAATTACAAGGGCTGTGACATGACAGCGTGGCCAGAGCATGGCCAGAACAGGTGACAATAACATGGAGATCAATAATGCTAGACTGGGAGGAGCAGAGAGGGAGAGAGGTCTGGAGGAGAGAAGGATGAGAACAGGCATCAGGAGAGGCTCCTGAGAGCAGTGACCCTGAAGGGAGCTGAGGAGGCTGGCCTTTCCCCCAGTGAAGGCCTTAAAAGGAGGAGTGATCCAATCTGACTCAAATACATGCATGACCATAGGGTAGGAGCAGGGCAGCCATTCGGGGACCATAATGGTAGCCTAAGTAGGATGAGATGAGGGCCTGAACCAGGGAGACAAGTGGGGTGGGTGATGGGCTTTCATTCTAGACTCTAGACCTGTCAGTTATCTATAGGTAATTCTTCCTAGTAGACTGGGTGTGGCTTATGGGGAAAACCACATTAATCCTAAGATTTTTTTTTTTTTTTTAGTCTGAGCAAGTGATAGTTATCAACTCGGATATGGAATATTGGGATTCAGAGCTCTGTAGGGAACAAGGGTAAGAGGTTCATGAGCCTCCCCCGCCCTCCCCCACACCATGCCAATATCATGTAGCATGTATCAGGTCTGCAAAAATCTTGTATTTGTCAGGCCTACCCAGCCACTCAGGAGTAGTCTCCTCTTTCCCCATAGACACCGTGGCGTTTCCCCACTCTCCTTCCCACTCTCCTGTTTCCCTCTTTCCACTCACATGCCTCTCTTCCCTGAAATGTTATCTCAACTTGCCTCTTCCAATCTGAAGCCAAAGTCAGCCACTGGCTTCACGTTTTCATTCTACAGACTCTGCGCCAGACACGGCAGAAGCTGAGGTTTGGTGGGAGCCTTCTCGGATGCCTTTCTCAGCCTCCTCCATGCACACAGTAGTCCTCTGACGTCAGCTGGAGACCCTGTCCGGGCATCCGCTGCCTTTTGAACAGTTTGGGTTCTTGCCTTCCTTGGTGAAGATGTAAGTTATCTATCTGTACTGAGGACCTGCTTCCCATTCAAAACCTCCTACCAGAGGCGAATGAGCAGCTCCTGTCTTTCCCCTACAGAGCTGTGTCCTCTGGATGTCTTCAAACATAGTTCAAGTCTCCTCCAACCCTCTGGGGTCTCATCTCGCCCAGATTGGGCAAGGAACAGGAAGGGGGAGGGGAGGAGGAAAGGCCAGGTGGGAACTGTCAGTGCTGAGCTCTTGACTTTGATCTAGTGGACGGTTGGCCCTTTTTCTTACCTGGCCCTCAGCCATACCTTCCTGGGTCCAGTTAATTATTAGTATCTTTCTGAGAAGAAGACTGGATTGTGCCATAAATCCAGTATAACTAAACAAGCTTATTTGAGCAAGAAGTATATCCTAGAACCAGGTAGTACTCAGCCAAAAGTATGGTTCACCTAACCCTTACCCCTACCCCAGGCGCCCTTGGCATATGCACACATGCTGTGATGATCTATTATAATAACTGGGGAGACAAGAAAGGACAAACAGGCGTTATCTGATAGGTACAGTCTGGTGTTCATCTAATTTGAGAATAATTTGGTAACCTTCATCCTGGGATTAACTGAGGGGTGAGCTCTTGTGACTGGTTGAGGCTTATTTACTTAGCTATAATAGTGTACTCTTTGGACCTCCTTGGACTGCTTGTACAGCAATATAGATTGTAGTTCATTAGCTATGGGGTTCCCTTAAGGCCAATATACTGTTTAAATGCAGGGGCTGGTATGAGCTAAGTCACCTAACAATAGCATTCACTTTGCTCTAAAGTTCATTTTGGCTTGAATTAGGACCAGAGAATAAGCACCGTCTTCCCAGGGAATTCGGGGATTTCTGTGCTGCACTGTACTGGTACCAAGATGAAATCAGATCCTTGCTCCTTGATCCTTGGTTGATTCCTAAAGACTTCGTCCTAAGGGCTCAGAAGTCAATTCAGCTTGAGATACCTAGTGCACAGGGTTGGATGACTGGTATGTCCCAAGGGCCGGTAGGGCCAAAGTTCCTATGGGAGAGCCACAAAGGAGCTCTGGGGATCCCATGTGAATCTCATTTAAGTCTTGATCTTGTGCTAATGCCCTGATTAACCATGGGATCAATACTTACTTAAATCCTTGTTGCCTGACTAGCATATGTTTTTGAATTTCCAAGCAACGGGGGGAGAGGGGGGGACGGGGACATGTGCACGTGCACGAGCACTCTTTTTGCTTGCGTCTGAGTGTGTTTGTTTTATTCAAGAAGAAAAAGAAAAGATTGGAGTGTTATTGAGAAAGCAAAGGGAAACGTGTAATACTGACTCTAACCCAGAGGCTCACAACCATCCTAATGCTGTGTAATACTGACTCTAACCCCAATGCTCTCAACCATCCTAATGCTGTGACCCTTTAATACATGTGGTGACCCCTGACTAGAGAATTGTTTTTGTTGCTACTTCATAACTTTAATTTTGCTACTGTTATGAATCATAATGTAAATATCCGTGTTTTCTGATGATTAACAACCGTACCCCCCACAAACAGGTCATTACCCACATCTTGAGAACACCTGAAATATAACATACACATACCTTATATCTAGAACGTTATCCATAGATGTTTTGCCAAATGAAACAAAACCTTATATTTACAGAAAAACTAGGATACAGATGTTGAAACGTTTTATTATCATCGCTCCGACCCTCCCCTGTTTCCCTTCAGAAAGGAACATGCCTTTCAGGGATGTCAACTAAACACAACATATCAAGTTGTAATAAGACTAGCCATAAACCCTGTGTCAAGGCTGGATGAGGTAACTCATTAGGAGGAAAAGCAGGCAAAAGAGTCACAGACACCCCAACTCCCGCTGTTAAGAGTTCCACAAGAACAGCAAGCTACACAACCATGACATATGTACAGGGGACCTAGCAGGGACCCATGTAGGCTCCCTGACTGTCACGTCAGTCTCTGTGAGCCCATCTGAGCCATGTTTAGTTGATTATGTGGGCCATGCTCTCCTGGTATCCTCCACCTCTCCTGTTCCTACAATCCCCCCTCCCCTTCTTCTGCAGGGTTCCCAGGGCTCCACCCAACGTCTGGCTGCATCTGCTCCCATCAGTTGCAGGAGGAAGCCTCTCGGATGACAAATAAGCCGAGCTCTGATCCAGGAGCAGAGTGGAATCTGTTCATCGACTTGTTTTTCCGCAGTCGTATTTGGTTCTATCCTAGGTTTTGTCAGGCATGGGGTAGGCCTCAAGTTAGTAGTGGTTGGCCACTACCACAAGTTCGGCACCACCATTACCCCCAACACATTCTGCAGGCAGGACAAATTTCCACTCTGCTTTCAGAAGATGGCCAGTTCAGACTCTGTGTGCCCCATTGCTAGGAGCGCTCACCACCATGACCCTCATAGACCCCAGGGAGTTTCCAGTGCATTAGGTTTGGACATCACAACCCAAACATCCCCCAATTCCAGTCATCTCTCTCCCCACCTCAGACTTGGTTCCCCTTCTGTTTCCATCCCCACCAACCCTTACCTCAGTCCATCTGAAAATATAGTCTACTCCCCCTTCCTAGGGAGACCCATGCACCCCCCCTTAAAGCCCCTCTTTTTACTTAGCTGCTCTTGGTCTGTTGATTATAACATGATCATCCTTTGCTAATATTCACGTATAAGTGAGCACATACCATGTTTGTCTTTCTGGGTCTGGGTTTCCTCATTCAGAATAATTTTACATTTTAACTAGTTCCATCCATTTGCCCGCAAATTTCATGATATGATTTTTTTTTTAGACAGCAGAGCAATAGTCCATTGTGTGAATGTATCACATTTTCAACATCATTCTTAATTAGCATGTTCATTTCCTTCCACAAGGAGATCACAAACAGCTCTGAGATATGTTCCATTCTATGGAGAAAAGGATGCCGTTTGACATGACTTGGTCCCGTTAACTTTGTGTCTGGCTACTGAGAGGACAGCAAGCCTCCCTATTCTGCTCTGAGTGAGTAAAAGTGGAAGTAGGTGTAAGAAGAATGTATTAGTTGACTTTCAGTTACTGTAACAAAAAAACACCTAAGACAGCTAACTTCTAAAGAGCAAAGGATCGTTTTGGTTGAGAGTATTGGAGGTCAATGGTCTGCTGGCTTTATTGCTCTTGAGGGATTAGTGCGGGAAGGGCACAGGAGAGAAGAACCATTTACCTCACTGCTGGGAAACAAAACAGGAAGAAGAAAAGGAAAAGGAGAAGAAGGAGGAGGAGGAGGAGGAGGAGGAGGAGGAGAAGGAGGACCAGGGTCTACTATGCGGCACTTCCAACAACTCAAAGGCCTCTCACTAAGTCCCATTTCCAAAAGATTTCCCCAGATCACAGCAGTGTCAAACTGGATAATGAGCCCTTAATATATGAGCTTTTGAAAAATATTCAATGCTAAACAATGAAAATGAGTTATTAACAGAAGAGACATGCCCCAAGCTTTTGAGAGACGTGTGAAATCAGACATACTCAGCCAAGAAAGTCTCAACACCAAAGAAGAAGTGATAGACTCAAGTTGGAGAAGAATGGTTCTCCACAGTTCCTTCAGAGTACACGCCAAGGACCCTATTCCACTGAATTCCTGTCTTTCTCTGGAATTATAGTTCTTTTTCTTAGTGTTGTGATGAAATACCTGACAACTTGTGCTAAGGAAGGTATAAGCCACAGCTCAAGAGAGGAGTCCACTGTGGTAAGGACATCATGGCTGCAGGACTGTGGGGCAGCTGGTGACATGGCATCCGCAGTCAGAAGGGAGGGGGAAGGAAAGGCGGCTGCTCGGTTAGGCCTCTGTGGAAAAACCTTCACAGACATAGTGTGTGTCCTGGGTCTTCCAAATCCAGTCCAGGCTGACAATGAAGATTCACGGGGGTGTGTAATTGAGGGTTGTATAGGAGACAGTGTGTCCGGGTGGGGTGGCGCCACCGAGTCCAGCATTCTGACTCTGCCGTTCGGCTGCCCCGCCTTACTCCACGCCGGGCACAGGGCTTCCTCCTCCTCCTCCCTACTAAGGCTATGTGGTAACTGTCTCACTAGCTGTATTGCACATTTCACTCAGTCCCTACTCTTTGAGGGGATGACTTATGGTTCATTTTCTAAAAAGATGTCCGCTCTCTGTGACTTAGGAAAGCGTTAAGCACGGCCACTGAAGAACCGTCTCCATGAGCCAAAACTTCCCTTTGCCTCAGTTCCCTGATGCGCTATTGCCTAATGTGGGTAAATACAACTGCTCTTTCCAAAGAGCGAGGGCAAATGGGACCCTTACACCACTTGATTCTCCCTTCCATACAAGGTCCAAGGGTGAAAAGCCTCCAGCTTCGCAGAGCTCCCACCAGATAAACATTCAATGGAAAAGAGCACTGGGTTGGAGGTCAACGCAGAGCCCTGCCTGGCCAGCGGCCTTCACCTTTGTCTCCCTTCCACTCCCCTTCACACCCGAAATCTGCAGGCTCAACACAGTCCGAGCCTCTGGGAGCCTTGAAAATCTAACCAGAAAATTCTGATACCTTTTTCTGGCCTTTGCTCTATTCTGCACCCCTCACATATACACAGTGAGCCCCACCTTAGACAGGACCATTGCATTCCAGTTCCTTTTCTTAAGCTTGAACCCTCATTGCCAAGCACATAGGTCCCGGTGACTCCGAGTTTCTCACCTTGTAGTATGAGCCACCCTCCCAGGGACAAGAGATCCATTCCTGATGATGGGGCTCACCGCCTGGGGCCAGGTACCCAACGCTGACTGCTAGTATGAGCCCTTAGCAGCATACACCCCAACTTCTCCTCTTGTATCCAATGCTACCACTTCCTTCTGCAGCCACAGTCACAGAGTCCTTACACCGACTCCTGGATGGTGCCTTTCCCTTGGCAAAGCCCTCTAGGGTCTTTATTAAATACTTGCCCCTATCCAGGTAGGTTTGCTTGGTTCCTGTGGTCTAACCCATGTGGTTAAAAAATATATATATCTAGGATAGGAGAAATGGTTCTGGTCCTGACTCTTCTACCATGACCTCCCTGAACCACTTCACCTTAACCTCAGGGTGGGTGTGCATTTTAAAGGTGTTGAGGGAGGCCTGAAGACAGATGTATCTATACCTCCATGATCTCACCCACAATATGAGGATTCTGCAAACACCACATTTTCACCAACAGCAAGATAGAAAGCACTTTTTTTATCAACACACAAACCATGTACCTATGCCTCATCCATAATTATAGTGTTCCCAAAACAAAAACAATGGATGGCCACAGGTTTTCATTCCAGAAGGCCCCAGGGACCCAAGAGAAAGGACTGTGGAATGAGCAACTCACATAAGGATCAAAGGATCATGAGACACAACTTCTAACTGTCCATTGTCTAGAGCAAATCCCACTGTGTAACTATTGCCCAAAGGCATACTACTCTTATGAAATCAGATGTGTCCCAAGAACAGCTTAGAAGGGGGCAAGGCTGCCATCAAAGGTCAAGATGTTTGCTGGGAGCTGCTTTTCACTCACCCCTGCTCCACAGGATGAGCACTCACAGGAGCACGTCACCTTGAAGAGTGTTTCTGTTGCTGTGAGGAGACACCATGACCATGACGACTCACAGTTCAGAGGTTTAGTCCAACATCGTCATGGCGGGAAGCATGGCGGTACATAGGCAGGCATGGTGCTGGCGAGGAGCCCTCAGGATCTGCAAGCAGTGGGAAGACACTCAGTGAGTCACTAGAGCTTCTGAGATCTCAAAGCCCACTCCCCAGTGACAAACACCTTCTCCAACGATGTCACCCTTACTCCAACAAGGACATACCTCCCAATAGTTTGAGTCCCTATGAGTTTACAGGGCCATTTTCATTCAAATTACCACGCACTCCTTATTTATACAGATGCACACTGAGTTCTGGGTGGCAAGGACCAGCCCCAAGCAAAATCTCCTTCGTTTGGCAAACTCTGCTGTAGGCATATTTTGGTGTTAAAAAAAAAATGGGATTCTTTATGGATATACCTAAATTGTCTGTTCTGGGTCTTATGCACACCAACTGGCCAGATTCACGATCTTCCTGCCTCAGTCTCCCAGGTGCTGTGACTTCAAGCATTTGGTACCACTCTTCCTCTTCCTCTTCTTTTTCTTCCTCTTCTTTCTCCTCCTCTTGTTCCTCTTCTTCCTTGTCTTCCTCTTTTCTCCTCCTCTTCCTCTTCTTCCTCTTCATTTTCCTCTTCTTCCTCTTTTTCTTCTTCCTCTTCCTTTTCCTCTTCTTCCTCTTCCTGTTCCTCCTCCTCCTTCTCTTACTCCTCTCTGTCTCCTCCTTCTCTTCCTCCTCTTCCCTCTTCTTCTTCTTTTAATGTTTCTCCAGACAGGGTTTCTCTGTGTAGCCCTGACTGCACTGGAACTCACTCACTCTATAGACCAGGCTGGCCTTGAACTCAGAGATCTGCCTGCCTCTGTCTCTGCCTCCTGAGTGCTGAAATTAAAGGCGTGTACCACCGCCGCCGCCTGAGTTTCAGAATGAATTCTTTTTCTTCAACACAACATTTTTGTTGAGTCTCTGGGAATTTCACATCATGTACCCTGATCACAGTCCCTTCCCAGTTCTTCCGTGTCTGCCTTTACGGTCTCCACCCTCCCTGCCACCCCCATCCTTTAAATAAAACTGAGTACGGTAGGACCCCAGACAAGGCCCTTGAAGGCATCCTGGACCATAGACATCAGCATGGCCTTGCAGGGCAGCACAGTCCACTCAGATCAGCAAGGCCCATGAATATCAACATGGCTTCAGGTGCAGCACAGACCACAACATCCACATGACCTTCAGGGTAACGTAGGCCACAGACATCAACAGAGTACCCATCACCCCCCCCCCCCAGAGCGGCAGGTGGGTACAGGCCTGGCTGGCTTCTTCTGCTGCTATGGCCTATCAGGGCAGAATGCAGAATAAATTATTTAACTGACTTCTCTCCTTATACATGGATTTTATATATTTCAGTTTACAGACTTTAGAGGGCATGATTTTCTGTTTCTGAAAACCGACAAATTAGGGGCTAGAGATATGATGTCTTTGGTAAAGTGCTTACTGTGCTTGGCTGAGGACTTGAATCCAGGTCTCAGGTACACACATAAAATGCCCAGCGTGGTGTCATGTGCCTGCGATCCCAGTACTGTCGAGGCAGGGGCTGGAGGATCCCTGAAGCTCACCGGCCAGTGAGTCTAGCTGAACCATTCAATGGATGCCAGATTTGATGAGAGACCCTATCTCAAAAAATAGTGAAGAAGACTCTTTTATTTCGGGTCAGGTATTTGAATATTTCATTTCTCCTTGGTGGCACCATTTGGGGACAGGCGGGAGGCATAGCCTTGCTGGAGGAAGTTTTGCCACATCCCGAGTCTACATAGCCACGCCTTATTTCCAGTCTGTTCTCTTCCACTTCACGCTTTAGCTGAGTTGTGATCGTGTAGCTACTTGCTCCGCTACCATGCCTTCAGCTTGTTGCCATGCCGACCCACCATGATGGACTCTTAAGAGTCCTCTGCAAGTATAAGTCAAAATCAACTACTTCTTCCATGATTTTTCTTTTGGCCATGGCGTTTTATCCCAGCAACAGAAAAGTAACGAATGCAACACCAAATACTGATCTCTGGCCTCTCACACATATACACACATACATGAATTTGTACCCCTATCTTACCACGTACAAACACATATATAAAAAAAAAAACAACAAGCAAGTGGTTGTCTCATAAGTGGGTATTTCAGGTGCTTTGACTGGCATTTCATATTCATTCTTTGTTCTCTGGGTTTGAAAAGCTAAGTTTATGTTTAAAAACCATCAACAAATTCAACGTCCTGCATATGTCCTCCCAGGGAGGGTGGTTGCGGTGCGAGATGGGAAAGGGACTGGGAATGGAGAGTGGGCTTCCCTGCTAGGGCTCTTTGTAGGTCCTGGTGTGTATCTTGCAGTAGTAAGACATTCATCCAAAAGAACCCCTTTCTGTCAGGCACGCTAGTTGTAAGACATATGTGGAGTATTAATTACTCTTACTGTTCAAATGAGAAAGTTTCACTCGGTCTGAACAAAGTTAAAGGGCTTCTCCTAGATCCGAGGATTTATTTCAGTGGAAACAGAATGCAGTCTCTGGTGTGTCCTGCAGCGCGTATGGAAACTGTGGCTTTGGCAGTTCTGCTTTGACCTGACTGTGCCCCACTCGGCTCGCCATCTCCAGGGGAAATGTTTCCTGTGTTGAACACTGGTGCATATGACCAGCAACCAATCCCAACTTAAGTGTGGCCTCAACTGTGTGATTCCCAGGAAAACGGGTGGGAGATCACAGCCACAGACTGCACAGGAGGGAGAAAGGCGTGCATCCTCTGCCAGGCCAGAGCATGTCATACAGAGAAGAAGGTATCAGACCTGACACTCTAAAGTGGAACTGGAGATCCACTTGGACGCCTGCCTGCTCACATTTCAGGATGAGACAGTTTCCATATACACACAATCTGCTATTAAGGGGCAGGAGCAAACCAGGGAGGCCCCGACCCCTCTTATTCCCCATCTACATAAAGAGGACACAAGACAATTCACACATGCATCATTACGAGGGCGACTGCCAGCAGCACACGCTGTCAACAATGGACTTCCAGCAAAACTCACGGATAGTATTTTTAGGGCACTGAGCGTGGGATATAAAAATAACAGATGTTCCCCCCACACACACACACTCCCGCCACCACCACCATGAACTGATCACAGTCTGGGAGGGTTGTGTGTTATCACCACGTGAAAAATGTCTCAAAGGTAGCTGCATTCCTGAAGAACTGTCTCTTTCGAAATTCCCTTAACCCCAAATCTTCCTATACGCCTGTCTCACCGCCAGACAGGGAGGAGATGGGCTCTTGACAGCATGCATGCATTTCCAAGTAGCTTTGTTGTTGGTAGTGGTGCTTTAAAAAGCCTTTGTACTGTCTTTTAATTTTTTTATGTGCATCTATCTATGTATCTATCTATGTATCTATGTATCTATGTATCTATGTATCTATCTATCGCGTGTTGGAGGAATGGGAGTTGGTTCTTTCCTTCTACCATGTGGGCCCTGCCTGAGGATTGAACCCAGATCATCAGGTTCTGTGGCAGTTTACCCACCGAGCCATCGTGCCCACTCTGAATTGTCCTTTTATTTTATTTTATTTTGTTTGTTTTAAGTGTGTGGGTGCTTTGTCTGCACATATGTATATGTGTGGTGTGTGTGTGTGTGTGTGTGTGTGTGTGTGTGGTATGGTATGGTATGGTATGGTATGGTATGGTATGGTATGGTATGGTGTGTGGCCAATGGAGGTCAGAAGGCCATACTGCATCTGCTGAAAGTAGAGTTTCTGATAGCCAAGAATCACTCCGTGGGTGCTGGGAACCCACCTAAGAGCCTCAGCGAGAACAGTTCGTGCTCTTAACCCTGTGAGCACCTTCCCAGCACCCCCCCCTCCACCGGGCTGCCCTTTTATAAACCTGCAGTTTTTCTGCTAAGTTAACCGCACTGTAGACAGACAATAAGCCATGCTGACCTTCCTGGTCTGACTCTTCTCCGCCATGCATAGGCCATCTCCAAAATTACTAATTTATAAAAGCCTAGCCGATCCTGTCACAGGATTAGAAGGATGCTAAATTATTAAGAGCAATCATTTTTTTAAACATCTCTATGTGAAAACCACTCACGAAAGTCTCTGCCCCTGGCTCATGTCGTGCTTTCCCCACGGGGGGCCTGGAGTGGCTTGCTACCACACGGTGGGGACAGCCACAAGACAAGGGACTGAGTGTGGAGCCAGCGTCACCCATTCTGGATGAAGCATGCCAATTTGGACAAAGTTCCACTGTTTTAAATGCTGTTCTTTCGGGTACACCTCCTCGCCATTTTGAAGAGCGTTCTTTAAAATGACCACAATTTAAATGAGCGTGAGATATCAATCTCTCATCCAAATGTTCTCCGGGGCTTCCGAATAAAAGTAGGAGGCACCGACGGGCTGAGGCTGCCAAGTAGGGACTAGCTTTTGAAGGATGAACATTTCGTGTTGAATACGTTGAATAAAAATACATTTTGAATATGCTTGAATGGAGAGCAATCTGGGCTGCGCTGAATAGAAGATGCGTTCTAATTACGATAATGCGCCAATTCAAGGACACCGCTGGAAACTGCTCAGTTGCAGAATCAATAGTTCTGATTGCTGCACGTTTGAAAGGTTCTCAGAGCCTTTCTTCCTTGGAAGCCCTGCGACAGTCATCCTTTGAGGTTTATTCTAAGAAGCCTGGGTGGGGAACAAAGGTACTCACTTTCCAAGGATTAAAAAAAAAAAAATTGCATAAAATTCCTGAGGGATCTGGGATTTAAGCCTGCGATGCTGACCTTGATGCATAGATTAGATGGTGCTCTCAATAGCTAAAAGTAACTGGCAATATTTGCCTAAACGGAAGACGCCTAGTGTGAAAGTTCCACAGTTGTTTGCCAAAGGCTACATCAGATCTTTTCTGGTGTGTGTTTGAATAAGGGATAGTAGGGTTGCTTAGCGGAAAACAAAGCGTATTTTTGCTCTGAGTGAGCACTTAGAATATCTGACTGCAAAACAGAGACAGAATTCCTTCTCTGCTTGAATTAGCACACCGACCAGTAAATCAACAAATATTTATTGAGATCCTGCAATGGAACCTTGGACTTCCTTGTTTGATAACTCTTGGCAGATTCTCTAATAGCTTGGTAAAGAAAATATTTCCTCTACCAAATCATGTTAAAAATGTGTTTGTTTTTCCATTTCATATTTATACTTAGTAAAGGAGTTTTCCTGTAATCTTTTTTCCTCCCACGGACGTGCACTATCCATTTTATGCTCTAGGTTCAGTTAAAACAAAACAAAACGTAGATTAACGGGATCACCTTAGACCTTGAGTGGGGCAGGCATACAGATGTGTGACTGAACGCTTCTGAACGACTGGCCCACAGTATGCCCTTGGGGAAGCCGCAGTTGGAGAACACAGTAGAAGTGGTAGCGCTGGACCAGGAGACCCTGGTCCTCTTCCTAAGCTATTTCCCTGTCCTATCTTTACTTCCATGGCATTCCAGGATTGTGGTGGTGGATATCTCTCAGTGAAATTCTAAGTGGATTTTGGACACACCCGTTATTATTTTTCCTTAGATTGCTACTCACTAAGACTGTATGAGATCTCGACTGCTTTACTAGCAAGACTTACCAATAGCAAGAAAGATACCACACTTTCCCTCATACTCAGAATCTAGATTTATACTATACACATGAAAGTGGGTGAAAAAGGTTATGGGGACAAGTTGTGGTGGGGGTGGGTGACAAGAGAAGGTCAGAGGAGATGGACAGGAACAAAGGACAACAATATACGTGTATGAAATGCAGTAACAAACCCGCTATTTTATATTCCAACTGAAAAACATTCATTTTAAAAATATGATGAGGGTTGGAGAGATGACTCAGTGGCTAAGAGCACTGACTGCTCTTCTGAAGGTCCTGAGTTCTAATCCCAGCAACCACATGGAGGCTCACAACCATCCGTCATGAGATCTGACGCCCTCTTCTGGTGTGTCTGAAGACAGTGACAGTGTACCTACTTATAAAAATAAATAAATCTTGGGACTGGAGCAAGCAGAGGTCCTGAGTTCAAATCCCAGCAACCACATGATGGCTCACAACCATCTACACAGCTACAGTGTATGCACATACATGAAATAAATAAAAACCTGCCGAGAGCCGGAGATGTAGCCCAGTGGACGAGTGCTTGCTACTGTGGCCAAAGCTTGAGTTTGATTCCCTAGGATTACAAAAATATTTTTTTAATGACTCCCATATTCCAGGAGTTCCACTTATACAGATCCAACCAAGTACATCTGTGGAAAAATTGTACATCTACCAAATATACAGGTATTTTCTTGTCCTTATTCTCTGAATAACAGTGTAGAATGATTGTTTATAATAGCACGTTCTATGTTATTTGATGTATATATTTGATGTATATGTATTATATTAGATAGTGTACATAATCTTGAGATTATGTGGCATGTCCAGAAAGATATTCACAGATCATACATAGGTACTACACAATTTTATATGAAGGAAATACACATTTTTGGGAATCTCAGAAAACAACCTTCATGAAAGCAAGAACAGTAATAATAAAAACAGACCCAGACTCATCCTATTTAAGAACTATTCCATGACTCTTCCTTTACCAAAGGCTTGATGCATGCGTGTCTCTATGCTGGAGATCTGCCTTGGAGAATATGATTTTTAAAACAGATATGTCCACGGGGAAGTTGCAGCTAATCAAAGAGAAAAGACTATGGTAGTCAAAGAAACCTCGAGTGAATGTGTGGAGAGTGGATAAAGTCCTGAGTGAATGTGTATTGTTGGCGTGGGGACAGAGAAGTCAAGGACTCCCATGCCTCAGACCCATGGGAGAGGCAAGACACTACTACTTTGAGTGTTTACAAATGATTGACCAGTGTGAAAAAAAAAATAGAAACTCCGGCTTCCTTTTCCCAGGTGTTTACAGACTGCTTGCTGGCCTACAGAGACCTGCAGAGAATGGTTAAGAGCCCTGCCGTCCCCACCCCCACCCTTGTGCTGTACTTAGTGAACCCACTGTGGTTCTGAGTCTTCGAAATAGTTGATGCCGTTGTATCAAACTAAACACAGCACACCCGACCACAGCTTTTCTGTCCATGTGTCCGTGTGTCTGTGTGTCTTTCTTTATTCCCTCATTCCTTTGGTCAAGTTTCCAGACCCAAGCCATAGAAGTCTTGGCCAAACGGCTAAAAATATAAAAAAACAATAGTAACCAATGTGTGTTATAATAAATGCTTGCCCTAAAGTGTATTAGTCAAAGTGAGTTGACTCTAAAATACACAAAGTCCAAACAAAATGTGTACGTCGGCTCCTGAAGGGTGGGTGTGTGGGTAGTTCCCTGCCAGGCCGGTGGTGAGTCAGGCCCCAGGTCTTCAAGCTTTTAGCTTCCATCCTCCCCAGTCAGTTTCCTAGGCTGTTGTGATTTCCCCGGATTAAGCTGCTGCCTCTGTTGCAACAGTGGAGAATTTCACAGGGTTCTCTCAGCTAGAACTTAGTCATATCAGCTATACCTACCTTCAAAGGAAGAGGTGGTGCTCTGGATGCAAGGGAGAAAGGGATGTCAGCCCAGCAGTAGGAATAGCTTGCTGTTTGATCCCTGGCAGCAGAGAAACAAGCAAAACATCAAAGAGTGGCAGGATATTGAAAATAAACCGATCTGGTGCTCCTCAGTTGAAAACTGCAAAGGCTGGAGAGAGGGCTCGGCGGTTAAGAGCACTGTCTGCTCTTCCAGAGGACCAGGGTTCTAGTCTCAGCACCCACATGGCTGCTCACCACAATCTGTAACTTCAGTTCTAGGGCATCTGACCCCATCATGGCCTTCACCAACACCAGGCATGCATGTGGTATGCAGACTATGCACAGGAAGAACACCCATGCTCATAAAATGAAATGTTTTAAGAGAAAACCGTGACTGCTCTAACGTTCTTTTCCAGTGGCCTGGACCTCCAGGGATCTCTCCTGAAGGTCATTCTCAATGAAAGGAAAGATCCGTGCAAAGGCTACGAGAAGGAAGTGCCAGTTGGCATGCACAGGGCATCTGAGTGCATGGTGGCTCCTGAAACGAGAGACTCGTGTAGAAAAGTGAGGTGAAGGTTGGAATTGTCATTAGCATTGGGCTGTGGTAGCACTGAGTACCAAAGAGTTTTACCCACACTTTCGGCCAAGACCAAAGATGCTCCATTTAGAGTTAAAATTGAGCAAAATCTTTTCAATACCAGGCCTATATTTGTTCTCTCCTCCGGACATCATTCTGTTTTGTTATGGTTTGGGCTTTTTAAAAAGCACCTCCAAAAGCTGAGGCTTCACCCCCACCTGTCGGCACTATTGAGAGGTGATAGGACCATGAAGACCCAACCTCATTAACGGATGGATGGCTCGCTTCATGGGTTCAGAGCTGAACGGACTGTGAGTAGGTGAAGCCTGGTTGGAGGATGTGCCTTTGAAAGGTACATCAGACCCCTGGCCCCTTCCTGTCTTGCTCCACTTACATCTGTATGAGGTAAGCAACTTGGAACCCACCTCCCAGGATGTTCTATTTGATACAGGTCAGTGCTGCTGCAACTGTGAGCGAGAATCTTTCTTTTCTACATTAGTTATCCACAATAAGGAAAAGAATTACCACCCGCTCCTTAGCGTTCGCTCCAGACATTCCCTGAAGACAGCAGGCCAATGTCCCTATCTCCAGGGTCACCACAAGTGATTGTCTGCATGTAGCAGTTGGTAGACTCATTTTTGAAAAGTAGTTTTATTTTGTATGTGTGTGTGTGTGTGTGTGTGTGTGTGTGTGTGTGTGTGATGGCACACATGTGGTGGAGCTCAGAGGATAACTCTCAAGAGTCAGTTTTCTCCTTCCACTGTGGGTCCCAGGGATCAGAGTCAGGGCATCGGGCTTGCCCTGTGGGTGCTTTTACGAGCTGAACCATCTCACCCGCCCCGGTGTCCAACTCGTGGATGAATTTTCAATAACCTGTTGGCAGTGTTTCCAAACAGTTAAGAACCCCAAGCAAGAGTTCAAAGAACCACTTCTTGCAAAGTCGGCTCTGCAGTGACTCTTCATTCTAGGATGCTCCCAGCTAACTGTGTCCCACGCAGCCTTGGTAACTTGCAGCTTCCTGTATGCTCATTTCCTTCCCTGCCACCATCTCTGCTTTTCTTCTTTTCTTTCACAGTCTTTCTACAGGTATGGAGGGATGGCTCAGTAGTTAAGAGCACTTGTTGCTCGTGCAGAGGACCTGGGTTTGGTCTTCTAGAACCCACATGGTGTCCCACAGTCAGCCTTAACTCTAGTTTCAGAGACATCTATGTCTCCTTTTTTTTTTTTTTTTTTAATCATTTTTTTTATTTTCTATATTCTTTGTTTACATTCCAAAGGCTTTCCCCTTTCCCAGGTACCCCCCACCATATGTCCCATAATTCCTCTCCCCCCCATGCTATTCCCCACTCTTTCCCCCCCCCCCCCCGATTTCTCTGTTCTGGGTCTACAATACTGGATCCAATCTTTACAGGCCCAGGGTCCTCTCCTTTTTTTCTTCTTGAGAGTCATTTGACTTGCTAATTGTGCCTTGAGTATTTAGGGCTTCTGGGCTCATTAATATCCACTTATCAGTGATTGCATTTCGTGTGTATTCTTTTGTGATTGGGTTAGCTCACTTAGGATGATAGTTTCCAGATCTAACCATTTACCTACAAATTGCATGAATTCATTATTTTTAATTGCTGAGTAGTACTCCATTGTATAAATATACCACATTTTCTGTATCCATTCCTCCTTTGAGGGATATCTGGGCTCCTTCCAATTTCTGGCTATTATAAACAAGGCTGCTATAAACATAGTGGAGCATGTGTCTTTGTTGTATGCAGGGGAATCCTCTGGGTATATGCCCAGGAGTGGTATGCCAGGGTCCTCTGGGAGTGGCATGCCCAATTTTCTGAGGAACAAAAAATATGGAACGCTTCACGAATTTGCGTGTCATCCTTGCGCAGGGGCCATGCTAATCTTCTCTGTATCGTTCCAATTTTAGTATATGTGCTGCCGAAGCGAGCACTCTATGTCTCCTTTTGACTTCCTCGGGCACTGTCTTAGTCAGGGTTTCTGTTCCTGCACAAACATCATGACCAAGAAGCAAGCTGGGGAGGAAAGTGTTTATTCAGCTTACACTTCCACACAGCTGTTCATTACCAAAGGAAGTCAGGACTGGAACTCAAGCAGGTCAGGAAGCAGGAGCTGAGGCAGAGGCCATGGAGGGATGTTTCTTACTGGCTTGCTTCCCCTGGCTTGCTCAGCTTGCTTTTTTTATAGGACCAAGACCACCAGCCCCAGCCCGGGGATGGTACCACCCACAAGGGGCCTTCCTTCCTTGATCACTAATTGAGAAAATGCCCCACAGTTGGATCTCATGAAGGCACTTCCCCAACTGAAACTCCTTTCTCTGTGATAACTCCAGCCTGTGTCAAGTTGACACACAAAACCAGCCAGTACCGGCACCAAGCACAAAAAGTGGTACACATACCCACATTGCAGGCCTAACACTCATACGCATAAAATAAAAATAAATAGTCCTAAAGAGAATTCGGCTTAAGAAAAGTACTTTTAAATTAAGAATTAAATTACAAAACTCAAAGAACATTTTAGAAAAGAGGATAAAATAATTCACCACCTCATCTCTCGGAGGGATATGTATTCATATATATAAATTATATTACATGCGAGTTATATGTATATATAAGTTATTCACAGTGTATGAGTTATATACGTCAGGTGTTTTATGCTTTTCTGTGTTCAGCATACATTCTAAGAGTTTTGCTCATCTCACTGAGAGATCTTTAAGAACATAATTGTTAAAAGCATATATAAATGGCTGCGATTTTTACCAAGTACCTCAGGGGATTAACTTCTGAGCTCTTTCCAGTTTGAAAGGTGTCAGACGAGTCGTGCCAATAGCTCTATTAAGGAATGATGAAGGGGGTAGACTTACTTTCAAATGCCACTCACCAGGGGCTGGAAGTGGGGTGTGTTTGATGTGGTCTGTATTTCATTGCCCTACGTACAGAGGTACCCTCTAATCAGGAACAGCTGCTACCTCACCATCTCATGTGTGGTAGACTGAATAGATCCTGATTTGCTTACACGGTCCTATATAGAGTTTTCCCGATGTAGCTATTAATGGCTGCCTCCTAAGATTTGAGTGTTCCCCCCAAAAGCTTAGATGTTAGGACCTTAGTTCCTCCATGTGGCAGTGTTAGGGGGGTGGGTGGCTTGCCTGTAGGTGTTTGGGTGAAGACAAATAAAAGATCAATCAGCCTCACTGCAACACTGTTCAGAATTGTCTGAAGGTGCTATACTGGGGATGGAACCCTAAGGCTAGGCCAGCCCACTAGCAACTGAGCGACCCCCCCTCCCCCGGCTCCTGATTCCCTCTCAAAAGAAGGGCTGAGTGTGGTGGCCCATGCCTTTAGTCCCAGCGTTCAGGTGGCAGAGGCAGTCGGATCTCTGTGATTTCTGTGATCTCAGCTTAGTCTACAAAGCAAGTTCCAGGACAGCCGGGGCACTTGCACAGAGCAACTGTCTGGAAACAAGCAAACAAACAAAAAAGAGGTAAAGGGAGGGGAGACTATTTCTTATCATATTCATATTGAAGCGTTTGCAATAAAACCTTTTTTTTATTATCTTTAATCATTTTGTTTATGGTTCAGTCGCTATCCCCCTCCCATTCTGCTCTCCAACAAAACTTTTAGAAAATCTTCTCTGTTTTTGAGACAAGTTCTTACTCAATAACCCCTAGGGCTGGCATGGAATTCATCGTGTAGAGTGTATTAGCTGGTACTCCTCGTTCTACGTCCGCCTCTTGAGCGTTGGGATTACAGGTGAGCTCGGCACAGCCAGCTCTATCACAAAAAGGTTTTGTTTGGATCAAAGCTAACCCTGAGACACAATGCAACGTGGATACAACGTCTGGGACTAAAGACGCCTGAGCAGCTATCTGACCAGAGTCCTGCCTTAGCAAGACTACAAGGGAAGGAACTTAAGTCCCGTCCAAAGCTTAAATTCGGATGCAAAGAGATGTAGCTGGTGGGCTTAAAGTGTTTGCAGAGGCAGGAATTCAGCTCCAGATCCCCCAAAGCCTGGCACGACACAGGCAAGGGAGGAAGAGGGTTAAATGGTTTGTACCTGCGGCAGGCTTGGCCTGTGAGCCTGTTGCTGATGAGACTTGTCACTTCTAGATGGGGAGTACCTGGAAATAAATGAGAAGCGTTGCCCTGTGCCAGGAGATGGCTTAGTTCATAAAGGCACTTTCCCTTTCCGCCAAACCTGATGATGAAACCCAATCCTCTCAACCTGCTATCCGGTGTAAGGCAACAACTGAGTCCTGGGGGTTGTCCTGTGTCCTGTGACCTCCGCCCACACATGGCAAGCATGTGTACATGTGCAGACATACACCAGATAATAAGAAGTACATGCTTAAAGTTAAAAAATAAATTGGGCGGTGGTGGCGCATGCCTGTAATCCCAGCACTTGGGAGGCAGAGGCAGGTGGATTTCTGAGTTCAAGGCCAGCCTGGCCTCAGAGTGAGTTCCAGGACAGCCAGGGATACACAGAGAAACCCTGTCTTGAAAAACAAAACAAAACAAAACAAAACAAAACAAAACAGAGTTAAAAAATAAAAACAAAGATCAAGATGAACTACTTCAGAGCTTAAGTCACCAGGGCAAGGGACCTGTAAGTGGTGTGGGTTGGAGTTGCTGCACAAGCTGAGAATACCCCGAAGGAGTGATGGACGGACATAGGAACTGCAAACACCTAAAGGCCCTTGGTGGGTGGGTGGGTGGGTCCTGTGAGCCGTGACATGTGGGACTTTGAGATCCTCCAGGGATGCAGGGCATCAGGATTGCTGCCAACTTGTCTGGGAAAGTCCCAGCTAGGCTGCTCTCTCCACCATCCCCAGCCTCAGCTTCAGAGAAGTTGGCCCACAGTGACCCTGCCAAGGTCCCTACGGACACAGAATGTCCTTCATGCCACCTGCCCCCTTCACCCATGCATGCAAACAAACTAAACCAAACACCAAAACCAAGTGTTAGCCCCAGGAAGATACAGGAAGGATCTAATCCTGTCCTAATCTCAATCTCAATCTCAAACTCTCTCTCTCTCTCTCTCTCTCTCTCTCTCTCTCTCTCTCTCTCTCTCTCTCTCTCTCTCTCCATTTCTATTGTCCCAGATTGCTGGCCGTGTTGCTTTCATTAACTTAACCAAGGATACTGTGTGTGTGTGTGTCTGTGTGTGTCTGTGTGTCTCTGTGTGTGTGTCTGTGTGTCTGTGTGTGTCTCTTTGTGTGTGTGTGTGTCTGTGTGTGTCTCTTTGTGTGTGTATTTATCAAGCCATTTCTTTGGGAATGTGAAAAGGTGTTCCTACTCCTAGACAGGTATGAACATACAACCTTCAGGGATAAGTGATGAAAAGAAAACTTTTTGAGACAGTGTCTCCTTTATAATGTAGTGCAAGCTGACTTTGAACTCATGGCTAGCCCCCTGTCTCTTTGTCTTAGTTGACTTCTCCACTGCTTTGATAAAATGTTGCCGGTCTGGGAGAGCAAAGAGTGTGTTGGGTTTTCAGGTTACAGGCTATCATCCAAAGAAGTCAAGGCAGGAACAGAAGTGGAAGCCATGGAGGAATGCTACTGACTGGCTTGCCCTCCCTTGACCTGCTCAGCCACCTGCCCAGGGGACAGCACTGCCCACGTGACCAGGGTCCATCCATATCATAGCAACCAAGAAAATGCCCTACAGACATCCTCGCAGGCCAATCTGACGGAGGCAATTTCTCGCTTGGGTTTAATCTCCAGTTACGTTCTTCTGGCCCATCCCCACAACTACTGCCTCACTCCAAAAAATAGAGAGAATGAAAAGAAATGATCGACTTCTTAGCCTAAGCACCTAGAGGGCAGACTGGATTCTATGAATATTCTATAAAATTCCCAGGAAGCTGTCAGGCCCAGAGGAGAAGTCAAGGGGACAGAAACCTGAAATTCGGCATGTGTTCTCAGCGCCTTTGGAACCTCACACCACTGGGGCTTAGGCAGGGCTCAGGCAGCTGTCCAAACCACAGGGGAGCAGGCTGAGTGCAGAGAAGGCACCCAATGGTGCCCAGAATTTGCAAGTGAAGGAGGAACATAGAGAGAGGCCTGTTTTCTTCCTAGAACTGCAGCTTGCACTAGCCGGCTGGCACTTCCTCAGTGTGTATCTGACACAACAATCGCAGGCAGGGTAAGTGGCAGCAGGCAGCTTCTAGGAACTCCAGAATACAGTTATTGTATTGTCAGGTCCTGCAGCCAACACCAACCTGTGGCCTGAAGCCACGTGACATGACGCACGCTCTCTGGCCTGTCAAACCGGACTGACAGGCCAGTGAAGCGAAGGAGCAAGCCCCAAATGCAACTGACACGATCCTGCAAACATTTAGTTCATGTGACAAATGCATGGGGGTCCATCTGTCGCCATCCCTAAAGACTGCCCCACCCCCACCCCCACCCCCCAAGATGTAGCGTTCCAGCTTGAGCCTCAAGGGCGGTCAGAACTTTCTGGAAAGAAATAAGAGATGGATGAGTAAATGGGTGAGCTCAGAAGAGATGAGGTGATTATGTTTTCACTGATCTGAGAGACAGGGGAAGGGACAGGGGTGGGGTGTGGGGGGAGAGAAAGCACCACAGAAAGCTTTAAGCAGCTAAGTTTATCCACCGTAAAGGACTTTGGGGTTGGAATGATATGTTTTGTCCTTTGGGAACAATGCTGCTTCCTCTTGTGAAATCAAGGTCAGAATACACAGTAGACCATTCATGGCATGTCATATTTTGCCCAGTAAAGTCTACACTTCCCACATGAATATTAATTTTTAATTGCATGTATTTATTTATGGAGGCATGTGGAGGTCAGAGGACACATTTCGGAGCAAGTTCTCTTCTTCCGCCACGACTGGAGGAAGGACTGCGTTTCAAGGACTGGAGTCAGGCCACAGGCTTGGCAGTCTGGGCCGTTCCTTCCTGCTAAGCCAGCCCTCCCGCCAGCCCTCGGTTTTGCTTTTGAGTGCTGATCACTGATACTCAAAGGTCTGTGACTCCTGAGGCCCTATGTTCCGGGTAGAAGAAAAGTCCAAAGTCTGCCTTGCCGAACGGGCCGTTTGCACGGAGGAGTCAAGAGGAACTCGGTGTGCTCTGAGGCAGGAGACGGAGGCCAGAGCAGGACCCAGAAGCTGAAGGAGGGAGGTCCTTTCTGAGCAGTTCTGGCCCCATTCTTTAGGGTGCAGCAGCCGTTAGGGGGTGTACAGGGAAGAGACAGCCGGTTAACTCGGACCCCAGCAGTACAGACGGGCTAGCAAGGATGCAGATAAACGACAAGCGGGGTAAGCCACCAGAGACGAGGACAGGGTAAGATAAAGACTCAGGTGGTGGCCATGGGTGAGGAATGAAGACATACAGCAAGGCTTGCAGGCTGCTCGGGGCCTTGAGGATACCAGCGGGACAGACCTGGGGACACTGCAAAACCCAGTCTTGGGCAGGGCAAATAGCCCATCAGTCCCCCGCTCTGGGTTGCAGCTCCCAGAGGCTGAACAGTCTAGGGCAGGTAGGAGCTCCAGGGCCAACCCCAATGCCACCCATTAGTGCTTCTTCTCAGTGGCAAGACTGCACTAGGGAACAGCCAGGACTAAGGCAAAGTCAGGCCCGTGGGCTTGGCTGAAAGAATCGGCTCTTTCGCCTCATCCCCTGGGGCATCAAGTCTCTACAGGATTAGGCACATCCTCTCCCACTGAGGCCAGTAAGGCGATCCTCTGCTACATATGTGCCAGGAGTGGCGGACCTGCCCGAGTATGCTCCTTGGTTGGTGGCTCAGTGTCTGGGAGCTCCCAGGGGTCCAGGTAGGTTGACACTATTGTCTTCCTATGGGGCTACCATCCCCCCTCGGCTCCTTCAATCCCTTCCCTAACTCTTACCTGACCTCAGCCCAACGCTTGGCTGTGAGTATCTGCATCTGTGTCAGTCAGCTGCTGGTAGAGCCTCTCAGAGGACAGCCATGCCAGGCTCCTGTCTGCAAGCACAGCATGGCATCAGTAATAGTGTCGGGGTTTGGTGCCCTCCCATGGGACAGGTCCCAAGTCGGGCCGGTCACTGGATGTCCTTCCCCTCATTGATCTGAAAGTTTACCGTGAACTAACTCAAGTTTAGAACACAACACTAATCGAGTTAAAAAAAAAAATCTGTTTTCTTGCAAGCTGAATTTGTCCTACTGACTTCGTCTGAGACCTTTCACCTAGAGATCAGAGAATCATTAAGTCCGGAACCTGCATCTGGGGCCCTTTGCCCTCTATTTGACAAAACAAAACAGCAGAATGGAACAGGGACACAGAAGTGTGATTTTGAAAAATAGGTTTACTTACGGTTTGGCAGAGGGCGGGAGGAGGGAGAGGGAGAGGGAGAGGGAGAGGGAGAGGGAGAGGGAGAGGGAGACAGACGGAGATGGACAGAGACAGAGACAGAGACAGAGAGACCAAGACAGAGACAGAGAAATACATTAATTTGTCATCACCCTTCCTGAAGCAGTGTTACACTATAGAAAGGATGGAATAACCCCCTTCAAGGCCCAGAGGCCATACAAGAGGCTGCGGAGAGAATGAGAGACAGGGAGACGCGCTTGGAAATGCCATCCTCTGAGCATGGCCCAGCCTTTGCAACCAGGAACTCAGCCCCGGGGAGATGCCTGCACAAGAGCGGCTTTGGCTGTCAGTCACGGAGCCCCTCCCACTCCCTGCAGAGCAATTGCCTACGATAGATCAGGAGCTACACAGTCAACGTCTTCGTCCGGTGTCCACTACTGAGCCTAGTAAATCCAGGACCCAGGCTGGGAAATAAGGCCTTGTGGACTGAGCCGTGATGCAAGTGTGGGGAGACCGTGCTGCAGGGGGATTGCTTTCTGCAGGGGGACTTCCGCCGCTATTACCCTTACCAGGGATTTAGCCATTACGGCCTACTGCATTACACTGTTACATGCCCACATCTACTGAGCTGATGATATACGTCAGCAAGACACTACTGATACAGGTGAGATTTCAGTATATGTGGGGAGAAAGCTAAGATTATGAAACTTCAAATTCAATAAATAAACATTTTAAAAAATATGATAAAACAAGCCAATAATCCCCACTCTGCTTCTTTTGCCGGGTGATGTGAGCGTGTGCCTCGGTCAATGTACCTGTGATCTCCAGGCAACGTTTGTCACAGATGTTTTAGAGGTAAGCAGAACAAATGCTCCTGAGAAAAAACAAGCCAGGGTGGATCTGTGGTTTTCCTAGAACCATTGGGTGGCGGTAACTGAGCTGAACTGGGTCTAGAAACCTCTCTGTTGTCACCATACCAGGCACGGGTCTACGCAGCCACCTAACTGGAACTGGGCCTACACCTCCTTGAAACAGGAGAAAGATCCTTTACCTCTGCCTTAGTTGGAATTGCTAGTGCTGTGATGCAACACCATGACCCAAAAAAGCGAGGTGGAGAGGGAAGGGTTTACCTGGCTCACACTTCCACATTACGGTTCATCATCGAAGGAAGCAGGACAGGAACTCAAACAGGGCCGGAGCCTGGAGGCAGGAGCTGATACCGAAGCCGTGGAGGGATGCTGCTTACTGACTTGCTACCAAGGCTTTCTCAGCTTCCTTTTTTTTTTTTTTTTAGATGCCGGGATCATTCACAATGGGCTGGGCCCTCCCCTATTGATTGCTAATTAAGAAAATGCCCTACATGCTTGCCTACAGCCAGATCATGGAGGCATTTTCTCTACTAAGGTTCTTTCCTCTCTTGTATCAAATTGTCTGGAAAGCTTTCTGGAAACACCTCCCTCCCTCCCTTCCTCTTTTCTTTCCTGTCCCTCCTTCCTTCTCTCCCCACCCTTCCCTTGGTATTCTCTCTCTCTCTCTCTCTCTCTCTCTCTCTCTCTCTCTCTCTCTCTCACACACACACACACACACACACACACACACACATACACACACACAGAGTGAGAGAGAGAGAGAGAGAGAGAGAGAGAGAGAGAGAGAGAGAGAGAGAGAGAGAAAACTGAACCCAGGGCCTCCTGCAAGCCAGACAGGATTACTAAGCCATATCCCCAGTCCTGTTTGGACTTTTTGTTTTTTGAGGAAGGGGGAGTCTCGAGTTTCCCAGCCTAGTCTTGAACTCCCTACTGTCCCAGCTTCTCACGGAGCTGAGATTACAGTCCTGTTCCCCCAGTCCCAGCACAGTCCAGACATTTTTTTTTTCCACAGCCACTGGCCTCCAAGTACGCTTCTGCACAAATATGCAGTATTTGGGAGAGGGTTCACGGCAGGTCCCAGGGCACACCCGGGCATGCTTGTGGTCTCACGATTAGTCATGACTCCTACCAAGCCGGGCACTGCTAATCATGTCAGGTGTGTGCAGAACAGCTCCTCCTCTCCGTGTGACTCTGTGGAGCTGCACTGCTCATTCTCTGCCATCGGTTCTTCTCACCTGCCGCATGTCACGGGGCATTCCTCATGTGTCCCCATCGCTATCTCCACGAGCATTTGGAAGGTGATGTCCTTAGGATGGCTAAGTTGTTTCCTAGGTTGCAAATGTCGCTGACTTATTTTGAAAGTCATTTTATTGGGTCTACACTTGCAGTCACATTTATAGGTATGCATGGAGACATGCAAAATATTCAGAATGTATATGTGTATGTATATGTGTATGTGTATATGTATGTGTGTATGTATATGTACATGTGTGATACTCCTTAAACGTGTTGGCTACAAAAACCAAAGAACTCAGATTGTAGAGTCTCTTGGAACAGGGACCCAGAACTAGAATGCCTGGCCTTAAAACTTGGTGCTACTGTCTTCTGCGTGGATGACCACAGAAACATCCCTCTCGAAAGCTTCCTAAATTGATGTGCTCCATCATACCATCGGCAGAGCTAATGAGTGATACAAGTTGCGTTGCCTAGGAAACAGAACCAAAGCATAAGCGAACATACAGGCTTTCCTTACAGGTTGCCCTTAAAACCAGCTCCTACGGGAGAAAGCAGAGAAACCAAACTGAGCAGAGGGAGAAATGAGGCTGTAACTCAGTCTCCCCCAAGACTCCACGCCATGGGCATCTCCTCTATTGCTTTTCTATGTGTATCAAACTAACCTCTGTGTTCTGTCTCCTTGCGGTGGAAGCTGCACTGTGGGGTCCTGACCTCAGTGTCAGAGAGAAGGAACGAATTCTCCAGCTGATGGACATGGTGTTCGCACATAGCCGGTAATTCAGAAGCTAGTGGCCTTTTAGAGTTGTTGTGAGTCAGGGTAAAGGGGTTCAGATATCTCTGTTCTTCTGTGGATCTGTCTTTGAATACAGTGTGCTCTCACTAACCCCCTCCACTACTGCCCAGGCAAAGCAGATTTGTGAAGAGTATTTCCTGAGAGGGACCGACACCTAAGGGCTGTTTGTAAACTTGTCCAGAAGCTGTGGGGATGGTGGGCGGGGGAACTGGAGATAGAATAGAATGACATAGTTTCAACTCCATGAGACTAATCCATGCTAAGGCTTATAGATTAGATTAGATTAGATTAGATATGCATATATTATATAATAATATTATAATATATAATGTTATATTACATATTATATGTTATATTGTATAATATACTATTTATGTACTATATTGTCTATTGTAATGTACTGTTTATGTATATATTGTCTTTACAAACCTTATTTTCTACTTGTTTGGTACTTTTGCTTTATTGAATAATAAATAATGCAGAAAATTTCCAAAATATCCCCAGCCCTCTTTGCATTTTTATTTCAAGAGGGTCTTGTTAAGTTGCCCAGGTGGGTCTTGAACTTGTGACCCTCTTGTCTCAGCTTCCTAAGTAGGTGAGATTATAGGCCTGCCACAACAGATTCAAGCCATGGATAACACATGGCCTTCGTACTGTCTGTCAGTACTACCACTGGTGTGGTGTTTGGTATTTTGTGGCCTTTAGGGTCTGTCATCTAGTCATGAGAGACATCAAGGAATTGGTGAGCTTCATATGTCACACATGAGCTGAATACAAAGACTAGTTATCTCCACACCAACTTTTATACGTCATTATTCACAAGAAGACAGAATTGGCCCATAGAGAGAAAACAGATACGGTCTATGTGCAATAACTTTCCGGTACTATGGTTCCTTCCTTATTCCTAAATGAACAAAAAGAATATACAATCAGAGAGTAGATGATTCATTGTCCCAGGGAAGTCACTTTAGAGTTTAATTTCCCCAATTGCCTTATCTAGATGAAGCAGATAAAGAATAGAGATAAATTTAATGATGTGATGGGGTTGATAGCAGTGTCTTGAGTTAAATCCAGACCACTGGGCTTTATGTTCCCTAAACCTCTACTGGGTCGGGTCACGTCAACACACATTGTGACTGGACCGTCTTCATAGTTCATGCCAGTTCTAATAAGCTGATGGTGGCTGTTACCTTCAGGAGAATCAAGACGACTCAAGTCAGAGGCTTCTTATGACCATCTAATTAATAAGAGTGCCAGGTTTTCCTTCTAGAAATTCCTTTTTCCACAGATGAACACAAAAGTGCCAAGTTGAAATTAAGATGTATGGAGGTAAGCTGACTGCGACCTGTGAGAAGAAAGAGCGGGCTGGGTTTCAGTGAAGCTTAAAATCTAATCAGATTGCCTCTCCCCGTGACCCCATAGATAGGGTCTTTTATGCTTTGTAGGGTTTTTTTTTTTTTCCAAAGTGAAGGTGTCAAGAGTCCAATAATCACAGAAGCCCCTCAGCTCTTCCCCCGGTGCATCTGGAAATCTCCACAGATGAGACGAACAGGTTGGGTTTCGTTGGGGGACCGATCATGAAACAGAATCTGTTTCCAGAGCACCCTGGGTGATGGCAGGATGAGGCTGGGGCACCGTCCTTCTTTCTTGTGAGGAGAGGTCGGGCTCCAGAGAAGGAGCTTCATGGAATAACACTAATTCTTATCATGGCAAAACATCCATGACAAACTTCACATTTAGCACGTAAACCAAAGACCAGCCACCACCAGGGTGCATGGCCAGAACTTTTGCCATCTATAAACAGAACTCTGAACCCGTTAGGCAATAACTCCGCAGTCCCTCTCGGGTAACCTCTACTCTAGTTTCTGAGTTTTCCTATTTTAGGTGACCCATGGGAGTACATTTATAAAACATCTGTCCCTGTGTGCCTGTCTGTCTTCTTTTGGTAAGGGGGAAGATTTCAATCCAGGGTCTACTTCGTACCTTCATCATGCTGACTTCTGTGAAGGTCACCTAGCACAGTCCTTACAACCGAATGGAGAAGCAAAGGCCACGCAACACCAAGCCTCTCGTCCACTTAGCGGCAGTACTGAGAGATGCTATTAAAGCCGTGGGCTACGGTGGGAATCTGAAATGTGGCCCTCGGGATGACGTTTTGTAGGCTCAGCCTCTGCCTTGTGGCACTATTGTTTTAGTATTAATTATCTTTTTTTTTTTTTACTTATTCTTCGAGAATTTCAAAGATATATACCATGTGTTTTGATCGCATCCACCTACTCCCAATTCTCCTTGGACCTCTCCCGACATGGCCACTTCCCAAATTCAGGTCCTGATTAAAACCCAGTGAGTCCAGTTGGTGATGCTCATACGTGCCCACTTGTGTTCCAGCCATCTACTGGAGCATGGGCAACCTACCCATGGAAGCATCTGCCCTCTTTTCCATGGTGCTACCTGACCTTTATGAGGGGGAAGGTTGCTGTGAGCATTCCAGTTAGGGCTGAGCGTTCACTGTGACAAGTGGTGAGTCTCTGCATTAACTGCCACCCACAACCGGTCGTGATGATGTTTACAGGGTCAGGCATGAGTCCCAGTCTGTGAAACAGGCCTCAGAGCCCATCGGGACATGGTTGGTTAGTCCTGAAACAGTCATGCCGCTAATGCAGTCGTGGGCACATCTTACCTGCCGGTCGGTGTAGCAGCATACAGAGTCCAGCTCTGAGTGAGAACACTGCTGTCTTCCCCCGTCTGCCAGCATAGTGCCATCCCACACTACGAAGGGTAGCCTGGCATGGATTGAAAGATGAGGAGCCTTTAGGACATGGATGCTGGATGGCAGGAGTTAGTCACATGTGTGAGCCCATGAACGGTATAGCCAGCCACGGTTCCATCTTGTTCTCTCTCTGCTTCCTGTCTGCTGTCATGGGAACAGCCACTAGGGCAAGCTCTCACTGTCACAGACGGAGCTATTTCCACCACTGAATCTTCCCCTCTATGAGAAACTGAAATATATCTGAAACTGGGAGCCAAAATAAGTCTTTCTTAAGTTGTTTCTGTCAAGGATTTTTTTTTTTTAAGCCACAGTAATCCAAAAGTAAACAATACAGTATGGGGTCACTGGCTGGGTTGTGATAAAGTAGGTAAGTCATTCCTTTCCACGATGACAGCAGTTAAACCTAGTGTGTCATTCATGCAGGAGAGCGCTCGACCACTTGAGCTGTAGCCCCAGCCCTGTGCGCCATTCTTGACAACGCATGCTTGCCTTGTATCTGACAAATGGACCACTGTGGAGGGCAACCTAGGCCTTGTGCACACAGGAGGATCCAGGAAAGTGAAACACACAGCTCACCTCTTCAGTGGACTGAGGGGTGCAAATGCTCTTCCTGGAATGCCAGGAATGATGTTGTTTTACAGCCTGGTAGTCCTTCGCCGAGATGAGACTGGCTCTCCCTGTGTCTCCCACAATTTACGTCTTCTCTTACCCCAGACTGTTTCTCTGAAATCTTGAGCATTGATTTGGGGCCATAAAACTCATCCTTATGAGTGATGTTACTTGTGCTTTACGACGGCCTAAGTGACTTCAGTGTTATCATAGAGCAAGGACAATTAGGACACCCACCTAAGATCCCTGTACCCTAAATCCTGGGCGCTCTGAGTCAGTAGGATCCTTTCCCGTGAAAGAAGCCAGATGCAGTCTGTAAAGACTCTCAGTGTGTATGGCTTTCATTGTTGTGTCCTTGGGGCTGAGTTCATAGTTAACTGAATGCCTTTTTTTTCTAGAATTCTGCTTAAATAGGGCTAAAGAAAAGTGATCTGAACCAAACTCCGGAGGTCCTGTTTCAGCAGCAGTTACAATAAAATTGGGCTGCGCCCTGTTTCATTCTTGTCTCTTCGCAGATTGTTTTATGTTTTTGGTTTTTTTCCCCCCTGCCTGCTGAGAAGTCTGCAGGGAATCACCACAGACCACACGATGATTTTAAAATATTACGATTTACAATGATCAGAAACCCAGCGTTTCTGATCAAACCAAGTGGCCCAGTTACCCATTGTTTTGTGCTAAAGGAACCTGAATTTCACAGCATGGAATAGGAACTATTTTGTCAAGCACCAAGAACTCAGATTAGGAGAATTTAAGAGCTGGCCCAGTAGCTAAGTGTGTGCTACTCTCCCAGAGTTCCCAGCACCCAGGTCAGGCAGCTCACAACAGCTTTACCTCCAAGCTGGGGGTCATCTGATGCCTCTGGGCTGAGCAGACACTTGCACTTGCATGCACATAGTTAAAAAGAAAATAATTCCTTTTTTAGGACACTGTAGAGATTGCTTGTCTCTCTCTCACAATCCCCAGGCCTCAGCTGGGGAGAATCAAACAGCAGAGGGAAACTTGAATGACTTGGCACTAGGATCAGCTGTGGCACCAGGATCAGCTGTGGCTGGAGGATCAGCTGTGGCTCCAGGATCAGTTGTGGCTCCAGGATCATCTGTGGCACTAGGATCAGCTGTGGCACTAGAATTAGCTGTGGCACTGGACTCACCTGTGGCACTAGGCTCAGCTCTAGCACTAGGATCAGCTGTGGCTCCAGGATCAGCTATAGCTCAGATCAGATAGCTCCGTGATTTTACTCACGTCTTATGCCTGCGCTAGGGTGCCACCTTGGACTGTCCAATGGTGTGTGTGCACTGGGCTTCTTCACAGTGCGATAGAGTGTCTGGGAGACATGTATTCTAGTCATCAGACAGAACTGGTGTTGATCTCCCATGATCCACTGTCACAGAACATCATGGTCACTCTTCTGTTGGACAAAGAGACACAAGTCCCTTGCAACAGAGAGAGAGATAGAGAGAGAAAGAGAGAGCCATGTCTCATTAGGAAAGTGATGAAGATTGTGACACTGACTTAGAAGCATGACTACTTGTGACTATTGTCCTTGTCCCTTTCTGGGAGGCCTCTCTGGAATTCCATACAACTGTTCCAACATAGGCATCCTTCTTCACAGTTTTCTACAATTATGTTTTAGAAATCCATCTAGAGCCATGGCCCTCAGTCTTCCTAATGCTGTGACCCTTTAATACAGTTCCTCGTGTTGTGGTGACCCCCCCCCACACACACATACACTCTAAAATTATTCTTGTTGATTCTCTATAACTATAATTTTGCTGCTATTATGACTCCTAACATAAATATCTGATATGCAGGACATCTGATATGCGACCCCTGTGATAGGGTCCTTTGCACCCTGTCCAAAAAGATGAGGGAGGGCTCACAGATTGAGAAGCGCTGTCCTAGACTCTGAACATCATTTTGACTTCGTAGTGGCAATGAGTCTTTATTGACTTCTGAAGGCAGACTTGACTTGGAGAACGCCAGTGATGAAGAAGGATGGACCAGTGTGTGTTCAAGCACTTAGTGAGCTACTAACATGTACAGGGAACTAGAGAGAGAGCATACAAATAACAGTCGTCACACCAAGGAAACAAGGCCTTCTAAACATGTCATGACTGCCACACGTATGAATGCTCAGAGACTGAGGCAGCATGCACACGACCTGCAAGAGATGGGCTCCTCAAACTGAGAGGAGAAATGGACACATGGGTCCACTCCTAACCCAGAAGCTGTCTCTAGTTGATAATCTCACAAAAGAAAACTCAATTTTCTCCATGGAGTCTCACTAGGAAAACAAACCACTCTTAAGGACAGACCCAATGCCTAACATTAGATGGCTAATACAAAGCAAACTCAATGACATCTTTGGAGGTCTCATAATGTTTTGTCAGGGCATATTTTAAAAATTATATATATATATATGACCTTACAGGTCCTTTGTATATATCATGGCTTCTAGTCTTGTGTTTTTATCGGATTGTGTGTGTGTGTGTGTGTGTGTGTGTGTGTGAACTCTGTGTCTAAATGTATTTCTTTTTCTTGTGCTTTTACTTTGGCTCTGTTTCTTCTGCTTGTTTAGTTCTCATTCAGTTTGTTTGTTTGTTAATTTTTCTTATTTTATTATTATTATTATTATTATTATTATTATTATTATTTTGGTTTTTCGAGACAGGGTTTCTCTGTATAGCCCTGGCTGTCCTGGAACTCACTCTGTAGACCAGGCTGGCCTCGAACTCAGAAATCCGCCTGCCTCTGCCTCCTAACTGCTGGAATTAAAGGCGTGCGCCACCATGCCCGGCCTTCTTATTTTATTATTATTCCTTAGGTGGCAGGTTGTTTTCTAATGAGAGACAAAACTGGTGAGGATCCAGAGGAGTTAGGAGGTGGGTAGGAACTAGGAGGAGTTGAGGGAAGGGAAACCATAATGAGAATATATTGCATTAAAAAAACTATTTTCAATAAAACATATTAAAAAAAGAAAAAGAATAGTAGCATTGTGGTTTGAACGAAAATGGCCTCAACAGGCTCATATATGTAACTGCTTAGTCATCAGGGAGTGGCACTATTTGAGAAGGATTAGGATTGGGAGGTGTGACCTTGTTGGAGTAGGTGTGGCTTTATTGAAGGAAATGTTACAGGGGTAGTCCTAGACGTCTCAAAGGCCCACACCAAGCCCAGTGTCTGTGTCTCATCCAATGGATCATGTAGCTCTCAGCTACTGTTCCAGTGCCATGTTCTCTACCATAATGATCATGGACTAAGCCTCTGAAAGTGTAAGCAAGCCACGACTTAACACTTTCTTTTAAGGGTTGCTTTGGTCATGATGTCTCTTCATAGCAATAAAACAGTGACTAAGTCAAGTATTTGCTTCAGAACAAACTTGAGAGAAGCTGCAAAACAAAGCAAACCAATAATCTTGTATGTCTAAAGATTACTGGACATACAAATAGAAACTCCTGTACAGAAATGAGATGATTCTGTGGTTTTCTTCTGGACTCATCTAAGTGGTAGAACTGTGCCGTGAGGAAGAAAAACTGGTGGTTTTCTGCTTTGTTCACTCCCTAGTGTGGTCTCCTAAACAAGATTCCAGAACACGGCCTCAGTTGTTTTCTGAGGTCTGGATGTTGTCAGGGAAGGCCTCGGCATACAGATCTTGGCCTTCATGTTCTCACCTCCTGTCTCTTTTCCTCCTGACTATGACTGTCAGGTTACCCAGGCAATGAACAATCTTCTGGGCAGTGTTCTGGCCTTTCCTATGGAAACCCAGTTTATACTTGAGCTCTATGATCTGTCTTTTTGGTTTGTTTGTTTGTTTGTTTGTTTGTTTGTTTTTTCGAGACAGGGTTTCTCTGTGTAGCCCTGGCTGTCCTGGAACTCACTCTGTAGACCAGGCTGGCCTTGAACTCAGAAATCTGCTTGCCTCTGCCTGCCAAGTGCTGGGATTAAAGGCATGTGCCACCACGGCGCGCTGATCTGTCTTGATACTGTCGTCAACAGCAGCATTTTTCACCCCATAGCCTAACAGGTCCCCCATTGGCCAAAGGGCAGAACACACAAGGATGGTTAGATACACACTTTTTAACACTACCCAAAATGTATCTGCTGTCTTTTAGGTTTTGAGGTAGCTCAGGCTATCCACATCCTTGGTCTTGCTCAAAATATATGTGAGAGGACGATTTTAATTTGGCTATTTCTTCAACCATATTGATTTTGTGATTTGAGTATGAATGTCCTCCAGTGTCTTATGTATTTGAATGCATTATCTCCAGAGTGGCACTGTTTTGGGAAGGTTGTAGAACCCTTGTGACTGAGGTCATTGGAGGAGGGCCTTGAGGGTGACATCTGCTTTTAATTTGGGTTCTTGAGCTCCTTGACCTTATCTGCCATGGTACGTAAGGAGCTTTGATGCCTTCCTCCTGCAATGGACTGAGATCCCCGGAGATAGGACAAAACAAACTCTTCTCATAAATTGTTCCTATCCAATATTTAACAACAGTGTAAAGTGCAATTTTAATATGAAATGAGGAACACTTATATCTATCCTTGTCTTAAAGGGTCTAGGGTGACCAAGCTGACATTCTGTATATTAGACATCAAGGGGTCTCAAAAAAACAAAGACATGGAGCCATAAGGATCTGTGCTTCCTTGATATGACTGCACATTAGCACAAGGGTATGGTGTTGGGAGACGGTTTTGAGCACTGTGTAAAAGTTGTTGTACTGGCTAGTTTTGTGTGTCAACTTGACACAGGCTGGAGTTATCATAGGAAAAGGAGCTTCAGTTGGGGAAGTGCCTCCATGAGATCCAGCTGTGGGGCATTTTCTCAATTAGTGATCAAGTGGGGGAGAGCCCCTTGTGGGTGGTACCATCTCTGGGCTGGTATTCTTGGGTTCTATAAGAGAGCAGGCTGAGCAAGCCAGGGGAAGCAAGCCAGTAAGTAACATCCCTCCATGGCCTCTACATCAGCTACTGCTTCTGACCTGCTTGAGTTCCAGTCCTGACTTCCTTTGGTGATGAACAGCTGTGTGGAAGTGTAAGCTCAATAAACCCTTTCCTCCCCAACTTGCTTCTTGGTCATGATGTTTGTGCAGGAATAGAAACCCTAAGACAGTTGTCTTTGTATATTCAATGCTGATTTCTATACAGGAAGAGAATTGTGTACAGGGCAGACTTTGGCATTGCTATTTTTATGAAGGATCGCCTCTCTTCGTGTCTTGTAAACCTTTCTCTCCATCACCTTCTGATTGGTAAATAAAGAAGTTGATCAGCCAATCAGCTGGGCAGAGGAGAATAAGGTGGGACTTCCGATTGCAGTGGGGGAGGGAGGCA
This sequence comes from Apodemus agrarius, assembly GCA_964023405.1. Taxonomy (NCBI): domain Eukaryota; kingdom Metazoa; phylum Chordata; class Mammalia; order Rodentia; family Muridae; genus Apodemus; species Apodemus agrarius. Next base: position 38,997,985 of record OZ030023.1, on the reverse strand, counting down.
TTTCCCAGAGAGGTGAGAAGAGGGAGAAGAGAGGAGTACAAGGAGGGCAAAGTGTGGAGAGACCATGAGGAACTGACTAGGAGCTGGTTACCAAGGAGTCTCCATGAGGACACACATGGATCAGAGACAGCCGGACTCGGATTGAAGGTGAAGGACCACGTGGCTGGGAAACAGGCGGCCTTAGAGGATTAGAAGAGCTTAGAACCTACCCAGCTTAGGCTTGCAGCTCATTAATAAAGAGGCCAGGTCTCTGTGGCTTTATCCAGGAGCTAAGACAGGCTAGAACGAGTAGGGTAACTCCTAGCAGTTATTTGAGAACAAAATGAGCTTAGAAACCCACACCCCCAAAGAATTACATTTACAGTATATTATGGTGATACTAGTACTGGGCTAAGTGGAGTCCTAATCTTCCTGTTCTGTATGATTGTTCTCATCGGAACCTCAGGGTCACTACACTACAATGGGAATCGCAACAATGAGGACAAATTGGCTTTCAAATCCCTTTGCTAATTCTGACTCGTCTTATGGGAACTATAAACCGTTTCTGAGCCTTTTGTTATGGTTAGTATCATTTTTACCCACCCCAAACGCATGTGGAGACTTGATCTCCAGCCTATAGCATGTAGAGTTGGTGGGACTGGGGAGGCATTTGGTCGTGGGGAATGTGTATCTTCACAAGGTGATTAACTCCTCTATTCTAGATCATGTTCTTATAAAAGGAGGTTATTACTATATGGTTGGTCTCTTGTGTGCGTAGACATAAGCAGATTTTCTTTCTGCTATGACTTGAAACACATGAAGCCCTCACTAGAAGCTGAGCAGGTGTCCAAACCATGTCCTGGGGCATGCCAGCCTTCAGGACCATTGCTTTTCTTATAAATTGTCATATGGTTATTTTGCTAGAGCAATAGCTAAGAGACTAGAACAATCCTCTTTAAGAAATGTATTGGTCAAATTCTCTAAAACCCAACCAGAGAAACTCATCTCGTTTTCAGAACCTAAATCTTTTAAAAGCTTATGATTATGATTTCTATAGGTGATGATCAAAACCATGGTTATGATTTCTCTAGGTCTTCTTTCTCTCTTTTTTCTTTGTGTAGTGTGTGCTATGGCATATAAATATTGTACTGTGTGTGTTGTACATAGTAGTGTGTGTGTGTGTGTGTGTGTGTGTGTGCATGCATGTAGAGTCGGGGGTTGCTATCTGGTGTTTATCCTCAATTACTCTCTACCTTCAGCTTTTGAGAAGAGGCTCTGTGTGGATGAAAATGAGGACATGCCAGTTTCTAGGTTTGGCTGAGGAGAGGTCTTTATTATGGCTATGAGGGAGAGAACAGCCAGAGGCATCTAGAAGGGTCCAGATTGAACATGACCAGCAGAATGGACCAGACCATGAGAGAAAGCAAGGTGTGTGTGTGGAGGGGGGGGGGGCCTAGGCAAGAGAGCAAAATTACAATGAAAATAATTTTATGGTTGGGGGGAGAGGTCACCACAACATGCGGGACTATATTAAGCGGTTGCAGCGTTAGGAAAGCTGAGAACCAATGCTTTAGAAGCTATCTTGCTACGTTTGTCAGCTGTTCAGTGACAAGCTCCCTCTGCCAAATTCACAGAGTCTCTCTCAAAGATAACCTCCACCCACCAGGAGCACCGGGCACTGGTCACGCCTGCACCCAGGAACAGCCCCAGGAAGAGGCAGGGCAGCCAGAAGCCAAGGCCAAGTCAAGGACCAGGCAGATGGGAGATCAGAGATAGGACAGGACAGAGAGAGTTCCTTCCTCAGTGCCAGGCGTGCTCGCCGCGCGTGCGTCTGAGGCAAGGAAGCCAACTCTGTGAATATCTTTTGTTAACAAGGCTCCTAGGATGTAAGACTCAGTCAATAAAATGTTAATTTGGACTATTCAGCCATTAGAAACAATGAATTCATGAAATTCTTAGACAAATGGATGGAGCTGGAGAACATCATCCTAAATGAGGTAACCCAGTCTCAAAAGAATACCCATGGTATGCACTCACTGATAAGTGGATATTAGTCTAGAATCTTGGAATACCCAAGACACAATCCACATATCAAATGATGACCAAGAAGAAGGAAGGAGTGGACCCTGGTTCTGGAAAGGCTCAGTGCTTCAGTGTAGAGGAATACCAGAACAGGGAAGTAGGAAGGGGTGGATGGGGGAACAGGGGGAGGGAAAAGGGCATGTGGAACTTTTGGGGAGCGGGGAGCCAGGAAAGGGGAAATCATTTGAAATGTAAATAAAGAATATATCAAATAAAAATAAATAAATAAATAAATAGTTAAAAAATGTTAATTTGGGTTTTCCAGTCACGAGGATTTTGTGAAGGTAACAGGAAATAATATAAATGATGGTGAAGTGTCCATCATAAATTGTGAACTCCTCGGGGCTAGGAAAAATTCATCTGACTTGGACAGCATGCACTGTTTTGCTAAGGCAGTGGCAGAGAAAATTCATGGTAGGGGAATAGAAAAATATCTCTTACTCACCCGATGTAATTGTCAGCTCAGGGGCTTTCTGCTAACCTAGGCCCAGTACTGGAAACTTGTGGCCTCCATACTATGTAGGCCTAGAATGGTTCCAGCCTCTGAGACTTACTGCTGAAGGAGCTCAACTTTTCAAGCTCTTTCTGGACTCAGGCTGGCGGGTTCTGTTCAGCTGCTGGGGCCCAAACTCTTCTCCAAACTGACTGATGGAATCTAGCTTCTCTCTTGGTCTCTCTGAATTGCTCTGCTTGGCCTAATACTACTACCTTTGGCATATGTTCTAATCTTCTGGCTCCTTCTCATTCTCTGGCTCTTTTTGTCTTCACCTGTGTTTACCTTGTTCTCTTTCTGTATCCTGTCTCTCTATAAATATCCTGGCAAAACTGCCCTCCCCCTCCCCCTCCCTTACCCATACCCTTCCTCTCTCCCTCCCCCTCCCTGTGCCCCTCCCCTTCCCTCTCTCCCTCCCCCTCCCTCTCTCTGCACTGCTCCCTCAAGTAGCTTCCCTTTCCCCTCTCTTTTCATGACAGTTGGTCATACCTATTATGTCAAATCTTTCCCTGATTTGTCACTTTGTCACTCAATTAGACATCACTTTCAAACACAGGTGCTTTCTTCTACAAACTAGCTTTACCTTCATTATTTGGGTGTGTTCTAAAGGTGTGACTATATTCCAACCAGAGGGATTAAAGGCGTGTGCTGAGGACTGAGCCACACCACAACTAGAAACAGGATTTTTTTTTTCAGTAAATAATACCATCTCAGGGTTCACAGTGTGAGCAAATATCCTGGAACAGGAGAAAATGTTGCTAATACATGGTTAGAAAGCTTCCCTCAGTGTAAGATGAGAAACACTGATTTTCCATAGGTCCTCCTGTTACCATGGTTACCAGGAGAGACAAAAGAGGATGCTTACTCAACCATGTAGCCACTGTAGCCTGTGTCATATGACAAAGTCTCACAGAGATCCATCTGCCTCTGCTTCCTGAGTGCTGGAATTAAAGGCACGCACCACACCCAGCCTCTCAACTGATTATCAGTACTGTTGTTGTTGTTGTTGTTGTTGTTGTTGTTGATCTTGAGACTCCTACTGGGAGCCGAGGATGACTTTGAACTCGCCCTTCTCTCTCCTTCACTTCACAGATTACAGGATTACAGATATGCATGTGGCACCATACCTGGATGCAGTGATAGGTGTTGGACCAGGGGGCCTTGTGCAGCTGAGCCGAATCCTTACATTATCAGTAACTTTGTCATCAACGCTTTATTACCAATAAAGATGCTGACATCTGGGTATGCTCTTTCTAGTGTTCATTCAAATCAATTGCAAGACCCAGACATAAATTAAGAGTGAAAACGGCAGGCATTCCTCACTCACACGTGCTTTAGGACATCACGCTGCCTGTGACGATAATGTACAACTTTCATGCCAATTTAAAAATAAATGAATTTGAAAACAAAAACCGTTTGCTTTGTCAAGGGCATTATGAATGTTTGGATTTGCTTCCCATTGCAACCTTTTAGAACTACGATTGACTCTCAAGGTCAAGGGGGTAATGCCTTGCTGAGTTTTGTTCCAGTAAAGTTCCCACCAACAACCTTGAGTAGGTAAAGTAAACTCGAGGAAACTGAGTTCTTGTCCCATTCCCTAGGGATCTGGGGTGCAGGGAGAGGCCAGGGACTCTGAAGTCTCTCCATAGGTCACTGCCTCCCTGACAACTATAGAACCGAGTGTGCTCAGAGGAACAGGTAGGGAACACCATCTGTAACTGTGAAATCATCTCAGTGATGACTCTAAAATGTGGCACGAAAATCTCGTTAAGGGGAAGGAACTGATTTATAAGCACCTTTCCCTCTGGAAACATCCTGGACATTAAATGTGGTGGAACTACAACAAGACAGGGAGAAGCTGTGGTACTCAAGCTCTTCCTGAGGTCTCTGGTTGTCAAGACTTCTTTCACAACTTTCTTAGGAGGACAAGGGATGCCCAAGGGTTCTGCAAAATGTCATTCTGTGAGAGATGAGGGAGCCGAGGCTTCCGTTGTGTGAGCCTGGGCCAGAGCCGAAGTGCCCCTGGGTAAGGACGGAGGGCTGACCCTGGGCCCAGCCACATGCTTCTCCCCATCTAGGAGTGTGTAGGAATCTGAACTGTGAAGAATAAATACTTCAGGAAATTGAAAGGACACCCTAGTTACGAATCTGCTCATAAGTAAACAAAATGTGTTTTTGCATGGGAAAGGGGGAGAGTGGATCTTGGCATTTGACTAAATTAGTTCAAGTGACACTTCTCAGAGCCAGACCTTGCCAGGGCTGGTGGATTTCCTGGCCAGCGCTTTATACATGGTTACAGTCTACCATTCTCACATTGGGCGAGACTCTAGTTTCTTTCTTTCTTTCTTTCTTTTTTTTTTTTTTTTTTTTTTTGGTTTTTCGAGACAGGGTTTCTCTGTGTACCCCTGGCTGTCCTGGAACTCACTCTGTAGACCAGGCTGGCCTCGAACTCAGAAATCCACCTGCCTCTGCCTCCCAAGTGCTGGGATTAAAGGCGTGCGCCACCACCGCCCGGCGAGACTCTGGTTTCTTTAAGCTTCATCCAGAAGACACGTGATTATCAGGTAATCCAGTGACATCTTGATAAATTATAAAAGCAGTTTTATCTGCAAAACACATAAAAGAATGAAATGGAGTTAAACAGAAAGCAATAGGGAAACGAGGCCATGGTCTGAAGGCTTGCGTATGTGTGTTGGAATAAAACCAACCGAGATGCAATGGAATTGTGCAGATGTTATCTTTAAGACGTGATTATACCACAAGGGCAGACGCTTCATGACTGATAACTCCTGCGCTTACGAAAGAGCCCTAAAGAGATCTTATGACCCTTCCGTGCTGGCTAGTTTTGTATCAGCTTTGACACAAGATATAGTCATCTGAGCGGAAAGAACTTCAATTGAGAAAATATTTCCATAAAAATTGGGTTGTAGACAAGCCTGTAGGGGATTTTCTTAATTAGTGATAGATGTGGGAGAGCCCAGTCCATCGTGGGTAGGGCCACCCCTGGGCTAGTGGTCATGGGTTCCATAAGAAACCAGGTTGCACAAGTCACAAGGAATAAGCCAATAAGCAGCACTCCTCCATGGCTTCTGCGTCAGCTCCTGCCTCCAGGCTCCTGCCCTGTATGAGCTCTTGTCTAGACTTCCTTTAATAATGAACAGTAATATAAGAACTTAAGTGTCTTAGGGTTTTACTGCTGTGATCAGACACCATGACCAAGGCAACATTACAAGGACAATATTTCGTTGGGGCTGGCTTACAGGTTCAGAGGTTCAATCCAGTATCATCAAGGCAGGAGAACGGCAGCATCCAGGCAGGCATGGTGCAGGAGGAGCTGAGAGTTCTACATCTTCATCCAAAGGCTGCTAATGGAAGCCTGGCTTCTAGGCAGCTAGAATGAGGGTCTGAAAGCCCATGCCCACAGTGCCACACCTACAACAAGGCTACATCTACTCCAATAGGGCCACAACTTCTAATAGTGCCACTCCCTGGGCTGAGCATATACAAACCATCACAATAAGCCAAAATAAACCCTTTCCTCCCTAACTTGCTTTACTTTGTCATAGTGTTCCATCACACCTGTAGTAACCCTGACTAAGACACTTTCTACTATGAAGACATGGCTAGAAGATACCATCTATGAAACAGAAAGCAAGCTCTCACCATAGCTCCATAGCTCCTGGATTCTTGATTATGAGCTTCCCAGTCTCCAGAACTGCGCAAAAATAAACTTCTATAGGTTATAAGTCATCTAGTTTATGGTGGTTGTTTTTTTTTTTTTTTACAGCAGTCCAAATAGATTAAGATACTATGGTAATTTGAGTGAGAATGGTCTCTAAGGCTCATTTATTTGAATTGTTGGTCCTCAGTTGGTGGAACAGCTTAAGAAAGATTTGGGCAGGGGTAAGGAAAGCTCACTGGGGGTTTGAGCTTTGAAGTTTCAAAAGCCCATAGCACTCCCCGTTAGCTCTCTCTGCCCTGAGATTGTTGTTTTAAGGTGTGAGCTCTCCGCTACTGTTCCAGGACCACACCCACCTTCCTACTACCACAGTTTCACCAGGATGGCCTTGGACTCACCCTCTGAAACTGCAAGTCCCAATAAACTCTTCCTTATGTATGGTGTCTTGACAGCAAAAGAAAAACAACTAAGACAGGCACAGAGCAAAATTTAACCCAATAACACACCATCCTTCAGTCAATAGTGGTAGCACAGTAGTTACAGTCATAACTAGAGATACTTCAGTCTCTAGACTCGGAAATCAGCATAAGTCTGTCACCACACTGTTCCTTGAATTAAAAAATGGTGAATGCTTCAAATGAACCAGTCAATAACTAGGTTAATTGGATGGATAGTCTTCAAAAGATGAACTACAAATGGCCCATAAACATATGGAAAAATTCAACCTCAGTAGCAGTCAGATAAGTACAAATCAAGAGACCATGTTGAGATCCATCTAACCCAATCAGACAGCAGTCATTAAGAAACATAAATCACAAATACTGGCAAGGACATGGACAGAAGAGAGTCCCCACACACTGCTGGTGGCCATGCAAAGTCTTCCCACCATGCAAGTCGGTATGGAAATTTCCCACAATACCAAACATGGGTCTTCCATAAGAACAGGCTGTTTTTCCTAGTATTTCCCCCAAACAACTTCAAGTCAACATGTCGCGGGGCTACTCCTAGTAGCTCCATTCACAATAGCTGTTACAGAACAAACTTAGGTGTCCAACAACAAAGAAATGAAGAGAGAAACTGTGGTGTATACAGAATGGGGTGTTTTTTTCAGCCATAAAAAAGAGAAAGAAGTCAGACTAAGAAAATGGACACCGCTGAAGGTGACTGGATTAATTTAGCAAATCAAGCCAATCCCAGGAAGACAAATGTGTTTTCTGTCCTTTGTGACTCTGAGACATCCTGAAAATCACATATGTATACATGGCACAAAAATAGAAATAAGACTGTTTAAGAGCAAGATATTCACAGGAGCAGAGAGAAGGGTGTGTGGAGTAGGAGGATAGAATGTGCTTAACACGTGGTATATATTATAAAAAAATTATATAACTCAATTAAAAAGTGATTTTCCTTCCTATTGTATTACCAACAACTTCCGTGTATATACATGAATATACATGTATATACAACTTCATGTATATTAAAAATACTCGGTTGCTTTGTTTATAATTCTGAGAATAACAAGAAGATAACAACTAGAAGCTGCAGTTTCATGTATTACAAGTAAATTTTGTTCATGTGCTTAAGACAATGCCTATGTGACCCAGGTAGCCTGACATTTATAATTCTCCTGACTCTGCTCTCCCCCTCCCCAACCCCCCCACCCCCGAGTGCAGGGATTACATGTGTGTCACTGTGCCTAACCATTTCTGGTTAATTTTTACAGACCTTCCTTTCATGCATGCCCCTACATGTTTTTCCTGCATGCTGAACAGTGCCCAGTGAAGAGCTCACCTTGTCTCAGGTGAACGGTGGCCCATACCTGTGGACCCACACCACCTGTAGACCCACACCACCTGTGGTCCCACACCACCTGTGGGCCCACACCACCTCTGGTCCCACACCACCTGTGGGCCCACACCACCTGTGGTCCCACACCACCTGTGGACCCGCACCACCTGTGGGCCCACACCACCTGTGGTCAGTCAAGTGGTCTTAGCAAGTTCATCGGAGATAATTTTTGTTCAGCTTCGTCTCGTTTTACATTATCTTTTCTTCTATGTTTGGGGGATTTTCTTGCTTGTTTGGACAGGTCTCACATAGTTCAAGCTGGTCTCCAACTTGCTATAGAATCAAGGCTGATCTTGAACTTCTGATCCTCCTTCGTCTACCACTTGGGACTGGGATTATGGGTATGTGCCATTGTGCATGGGAGATGCCATCACTACAGCATTGAGTTCTACCATAGGCCTCCAAATCTCTCTCTCTCTCTCTCTCTCTCTCTCTCTCTCTCTCTCTCTCCTTCTTCTCCTCCATTCCCCCTCCCCCAACCCTCCCCCACTCTCCATCTTTCTTTACCACGTGTTATCCCCAGAAAGTTCTTTCCTCAACATCCTGTTCAGGCTATTTCTCTCATCCTCTCCGTTGCCTTTCCGATGTATTTTTATTATGTCAGAATAGACGCAGTGTAAACTTAGCCAACACAGTCGCTTGGAGCATACAAGCCAGTAGTAGCCTGACGTGGTTTCACAGTGTTGTATAGGCCTTACCTCCACGCACCATTTCAGAACTTTTCATCAGAATAAACAGAGACTTTGCACTTCGTCCTTGTTCCACTAGTCCTTCTATTTACCTTGTTGTTGAGAGGTGGGTGCTTAGAATCCCTGCTCTGAGAGTTTGGGGAAGGCCAGAGGCATGCCATGTGACCCTGGAAGTCCGAGACCATCGAGTATGGTGATTTGTCAGCCGCAGGCTGGAGGAAGAGTACCACATGCACCACATAGGGCTACCCTCAGGACAGAGACGAATGCGAACATGAGGGGAGCCCTGAAGAAGGTAGCCCCAGGCTCTCAAAATGGCTTCTTCAATAACTTCCAGAGGCTGTCAGGGAACTAACACCCACCATGTATGCATGAGCAAGAACTGCCCTGAGCCCAGGATAGAAAGGCCGTTCGACGGGGAGCTCTTATCCATGTGAACATGTAAGGAGGGTAACTTGAAGTTAAGTCATTCAAGGTCCCTTAGAATGACCCTGGCATACCACTCCTGGGCATATACCCAGAGGATTCCCCTGCATACAATAAAGACACATGCTCCACTATGTTTATAGCAGCCTTGTTTATAATAGCCAGAAATTGGAAGGAGCCCAGATATCCCTCAAAAGAGGAATGGATACAGAAAATGTGGTATATTTATACAATGGAGTACTACTCAGCAATTAAAAATAATGAACTCATGCAATTTGTAGGTAAATGGTTAGATCTGGAAAATATCATCCTAAGTGAGCTAACCCAATCACAAAGGAATACACATGAAATGCAATCACTGATAAGTGGATATTAATGAGCCCAGAAGCCCTAAATACTCAAGGCACAATTAGCAAGTCAAATGACTCCCAAGAAGAAGAAAGGAGAGGACCCTGGGCCTGTAAAGATTGGATCCAGTATTGTAGACCCAGAACAGAGAAATCGTGGGGGGGGGGGGAGGAATGATTGGGGAATAGCTGGGGGGGGGAGAGGAATTATGGGACATATGGTGGGGGGAACTGGGAAAGGGGAAAGCCTTTGGAATGTAAACATAGAATATAGAAAATAAAAATTAAATTAAAAAAAATAAAATAAATTGAAAAAAAAAAAAAAAGAATGTCCTCAGATATCAGAAACTGCATAATGGAAAGCCTTAGATTTCAGACTCCCCCCCAAAGGCACTTCCTGTGTCTTTTCCATGGTTTCGTCTTTTGAACGCTTGCCACTGTGTTTCTTTTATCCATTTATAATCTGCCCATTCATATCAAGAGACCAGCAGGACAAGGTCTACAGTCCTACTATATCTACAAGTATACTGAGCACACAGGGTGACCTCAATAAATACTTGTTAAATTAATCAATAATATCTGTTCCGCATCTTATCATATTTGGAACTAATTTTCTTATAAGGTATCCACTCCTACAAATCACCATGAGTTGGTTTCCTGCGATGATGAAATATCGCTTCTAAACAAATGGGTTTAGTATTTCTGTGCTTTCAGGCACTGAAGGCGGGGGGGGGGGGGGGGGATACGGGACATCTGACCTCATCAGAGACGGTTCCTCACATGGAGCATGCCGCAAAAACTTACAAATGGTCTAAAGTCCAGAGCATACATGTCAGTGGAGTGCTCAGTCGCACAAATGCATCATCTGTACCACACCCAAAAGGCTCAAGGACCACTGTGGAAAAGCGGGCCAGAGAGACAGCCGCAGTCGGAAGTTGGCGAGAACCACAGTCAAACAGGTTTGTGGACAGGGCAGGACCACGGTACTCACGCACGCATCGCATCTACGGATGCCCGTACAGCACTTTTGCAGGACCAAGCTGGTCAGTCGCATTGCAGCCTGGAGAGGTAGGGGGGTCTTAGATGAGCTATGGACGGCCTGTCTCAATTCTATGATTTACCTTCAGGAATAGCTATGAAAAAACCAGCCATAGACTAAGCCTAGACCCCGGGCCTCGGTTTCCCACCAGCAAATTTAATAGCCCCGAGGCAGCCGTCTGGCTTCTGAATAGTTTCTTAAACTGTAAAATGGGGTAATAGCCAACCTACCCATGTTTTACAAGGACGATATTAAATATAATTAAATAGTAGGCGGGAGACTTATTAAACACAGGGGAAGCTTGATGCTGTCATCATTACCCAACAGAAGGCTGTCTGCTCGTCTATAACCCTAGGGGTCCAGTTTATAGTTGCTTTACTTCAGGGCCCAGAACCCACCGCTCCTGTCTCACCAACTGGCTGACCTTGCACTGGGAATATTACATTAGAAAGCAATTTCCGGAACTTCGTCCTACCACTGAGCCTTCTAACATCAGAATCCGTGAACTCTCTTACCACAGATACGCTTATCCAGAACCAGGGTTTTATTTTGGTAGTTTTTCTCTTACCTTTTTTTCTTTCTTTTCTTTTTTTTTCATTATTTCTGCCTGAATTTTTGACTTGGGTTCACTTTCTTCTCTCTATCTAGCTTTTTAAGATAGAAGCTTAGATGATTATTCTCTATTATAGGTGTTAATCCTATAAATTTTCCTCCTTCGTACTGCATTAGGTGAGTCTCATACATTTTAATAAACAGTAATTTTATCACAATTCAGCTCAAAATATTTAGAAATGTATTTGACCATGGTATCGTTTAGGAGTGCACTTATTTCCAAATATTTAGCAATCTCTCATATGTCTCAAGCTGCTTTTTTTTTTCTATTGCCAAACGAATGTTATCTCCATTGCCAAATGAAATTTATAAAATAGTCTTTAGTCAGAATCAAGACACAAAGAAAAAAAAGATTTGAACAGATTTCCCATTGCACATGCAAAAGCAACCTTCTCCGGCCATCTGCCTGCAATCAGAACACTTAGAAGCCTGAGATGGAGGATTAACACGAGTTCCTGACAACCCCGGAGAACACAGCACATTCTAGAGAGCCAGGACTATCCAGGGACACCCTATCTTAGATGGGGAAGGACAATTCATGCCTGTCAAGGGAGAAATCTACCAGGGTGACATCTCAGTTCTAAACATCTATTCCCCCAAATGCAAGGGCACACATATTTGTAAAAGGAACGTTAACTAAAGCTTAGATCCCACACATTAATAGTGGGAGGCCGCAACACCCCACTCTCACCAATCAACAGATCATCCAGTCAAAAACTAAACAGAGAAATAATGAAACTAACCGGTTATGAATCAGTTGGATCAAACATATCTACAGAACATTTCACCCAACCACAAAAGAATATACCTTATTCTCAGCACCTCACAGAACCTTCTCCAAAATTGACCATATAGTCAGTAACAAAGCAAGCCTCAACAGATACAAGAAAATTGAAATATCTTTTATCAGACCACCATGGATTAAAAGTTAGACTTCCCCCATCTCTTTTGATTAATTTGATTGAATGTCTATTTTATTAGATATTAGAACTGCCACTCAAGCTGGCTTCTTGGGTTCGTTTGAGTGAAAACTTTTGCTAGGCCTCTACTCTGAGGCAGTATGTATCTTTATTGCTGAGGTGTGTTTATTGTATGCAGCAGAATGATGGATCTTGTTTTCTCATTCATTCTGTTAGCCTTTTTCTTTTTATCGGGAATTGAGTCCATTGATGTTGAGAGATATTAATCACCAGTGATTATTAATTCCTGTTATCTTGATGTTGGTGATATTAGTGTGTGTGTGTGCGTGTTTCCCTTGTTTTTGCTGGTTTGGAATTACTTATTTCCTGTGTTTTCTTGGATGTAGTTATCTTCCTTTTGTTGGAGTTTTTCTTCTAGTATTTTGTGTAGGGCAGGGTCTATAGATAGATATTGTTTAAATTTGGATTTGTCTTGAAATATTGTGTTTTCTCCATCTATGGTAATTGGGAGTTTTGCTAGGTATGGTGGTCTAGGTTGGCAGCTGTGATTTCTTAGAGGGTGCAAGATATCTGTCCTGGCCCTTCTAGCTTTTAGAGTCTCTGTTGAGAAGTTGAGTAATTGTGATAGGTTTGCCTTTGTGCGTTACCTGGTTTTTTCCCCTTGCAGCCTTTAATATCCCTTCTCTGTTCTGTAGCTTAAGTGTTTTGATTATTATGCGACAGGAGGGTTTTCTTTTCTGATTCATCTAATTGGTATTCTATAAGCTTCTTGCATGTTTATAGTCATCTCTTTCTTTAGTCTGGGAAAACTTTCTTCTATGATTTTGTTGAGAGTATTTTCTGGTCCTTGGAGCTGGGACTCTTCACTTTCTTCTATCCCTATTATTTTTAGGTTGGGTCTTTTTCATGGTATCTCAGATTTCCTGGATATTTTGCGTCAGGAATGTTTTAGATTTAACATTTTCTTCGATGTATCAATTTCTTCTATTGTATCTTCTGTGCCTGAGATTCTTTCTTCCATCGCTTGTATTCTGTTGATGCTTGCATCTGTTGTTCCTGTTCTCTTCCCTAGGACTTCTGTCTCCAGGGTTCCCTCAGTTTGTGTCTTTATTGCTTTTATTTCTACTTTCGAGTCTTGAACAGTTCTATTCATTTCTGTCACCTGTTTAGTTGCATTTCCCTGTATGTCTTTAAGGGATTGATTTGCTTCCTCTTTAAAGGCATTGACCTGTTTGATTGTTGTCTTAGTCAGGGTTTCTATTCCTGCACAAACATCATGACCAAGAAGCAAGTTGGGGAGGAAAGGGTTTATTGAGCTTACACTTCCACACAGCTGTTCATTACCAAAGGAAGTCAGGACTGGAACTCAAGCAGGTCAGGAAGCAGGAGCTGATGCAGAGGCCATGGAGGAATGTTACTTACTGGCTTGCTTCCCCTGGCTTGCTCAGCCTGCTCTCTTATAGAACCCAAGAATACCAGCCCAGAGATGGTACCACCCACAAGGGGCCCTCCTTCACTTGACCACTAATTGAGAAAATGCCCCACAGGTGGATCTCATAGAGGCACTTCCCCAAGTGAAGCTCCTTTTCCTATGATAACTCCAGCCTGTGTCAAGTTGACACACCAAACTAGCCAGTACAATTGTATTTTACTGTATTTCTCTAAGTGATTTGTTCATTTCCTCTTTAGAGCCCTTTTCTTGTGCTTGGTAGTGTCAGGATAGCCAGGGCTTGCTGCAGTAGGATAGCTGGGCTCTGAAGGTGTCATATCCCCTTGGCTTTTGTTGATTGTGTCCCTGAGCTGGTCTTTAGCCTCTGGTTGTCCCTGGATGTTCCTGTTGTAGCAGGTATTAGAAAGGGGCCTTACCTTGAGGATCCTAGTGTGGCAGGCCTCTAGTGAGTATCCTTGGGCTGGACAATGGAATTCAGGGGGCAGTGCAAGGCTCTCAGAAGTTGGGTATGCCCCTGAGGACATGGCAGGTAGGGGGTGGGGGGATGGAGGGGGCAGAAGGCAGGTGGAGAGCTGATGGTACTGTGTAGTTCCAGGGGCCATCAGGTGGCTCAGGGCAACTGAAGTGCCCCAGGGGACTCCAGGACAGAGGAAATAAGCACAGTGGTGGTGGGGGAGGGAATCTAACCTGTATGCTTCCTGGTCAGCAGGTCTGATAAAGGGTCTGTGTAGTCCCTGGCTGTCCAGAAATCATTTTGTAGACCAGACTGGCCACAGGCTCAGAGATCTGCCTACCTCTGCCTCCCCAGTGCTGGGATTAAATTACACTACCCACTAACATAAACATCAGTGTTTGGGATTAGCATCTGCTTTTTTCCAACCTTTTACATCTAAGCTACATATTTTCTTTCAAGACTAATTTCTTAGCCGCAGACTTGATGCGCGCAGGGCCTTGCTCATCGGTCTGTCATTTTATGGAGTATTACAGCTGTGTGTACTTAATGTCGCTATGAACAATGTGGATTCCCACGTCTCTCTCGATATTTGTGGGCTTTGTTTGCTTTTCATCACTTATTAATTTCATGAGTTTAGTATTTTTAATCTCCTGTACCAGCTAGTTGTTGGTTGTTTCTTAGGGTTTACACTGATGTGTCACATCTTGTACAGGAAACCATCATTAAAGCTCGATATCTGATTCCCCGGGTGGTGCTACATACTTTATTTCTATATATGTTATAACAATAGGTTGTTGCTTATGTTCAGACATTCTGTTCTTGTGTAAAATTTCAGAGTAGAATTAATTACCTGTTTGTTTTTCGTATCTGGATCCCTGCCCCTATTTCTTATTCTCTTCCTTTGTCCCAAAGAGCATCATTTAATGGTTATTGCAATCCATGTCTTCTGCTAATATGGTCTCAGCTTTGGCTTGTCTGAAAATATTTTAAAGTCATCCCCTTCCTACAGTAGGCTCTCATTATGTTGTCCAGGCTGGCCACAAACTTGAAATCCTTCTCTGTTAGTCTTCCACATAGCTAGACTTACAGACATACACCACCACTCTTAGCAGTAATAAATATGTAATATTTGTAAATATTTGGAAACAAAATTCAAATTCACAGGGCTTCTGTTCTGTTCTGTCCTGTTCTGTTTTGTTTTATAACCATCAAGTACCTTCTTAGGGTTTTATTGCTGTGAAGAGACTATCATGACTATGTAAACTCTTATAAAGGAAAATATTTAATTAGGGATGATTTTATCCATATTTTCTTGGCAAGAAACATAGGTCTTCAGGTCGCCATTTGCACCAGGGAACCAGGCAGTTCCATAGCCTTCTGTGCACAGCCTGTCAGGAGAGAGTGATCTCCCAGCATCACTTTCACTTCTGAACATGGAGGTGAGATCTCCACTTTCTCTCCAATCTCTCTCTGGAGGGAAACAGCTAGGAACACACAGGGCATATGATCAGTGGAGCAGCTAGGACAGGAGCCTTCCAGATGTTATTTACACCAGGGATCCAGGCAGCTCCACAGCCTTCTGTACACAGACCCTGCCAGAAGAGAGTTGGTCTCCCAGGAGTACAGACACAGGCTTATAGGTCCACAGGAGGGACAAGCTCCAGCCAGATACAGCAAGACCAACTAGCACCAGAGATAACCAGATGGCAAAAGGCAAGTGCAAGAACCCTACCAACAGAAACCAAGGCCACATCACAACATCAGAACCCAGTTCTCCCACCACAGCAAGTCCCAGATACCCCAACACATCGGAAAAGCAAGAGTTGGATTTAGAATTGCATCTCATAATACTGATAGGGGACTTCAAGAAGGACATAAATAACTCCCTTAAAGAAATACAGGAGAGCATGGGTCAACAGGTAGAAGCCCTTAAGGAGGAAACACAAAAATCCCTTAAAGAAATACAGGAGAACATGGGTCAACAGGCAGAAGCCCTTAAAGAGGAAACACAAAAATCCCTTAAAAAATTACAAGAAAACACAAACAAACAAGTGAAGGAAGTGAACAAAACCATCCAGGATCTAAAAATGGAAGTAGAAACAATAAAGAAATCATAAAGTGAGACAACTCTGGAGATAGAAAACCTTGGAAAGAAATCAGGAGTCATAGATGCAAGCATCAACAACAGAATACAAGAGATAGAAGAAAGAATCTCAGGTGCTGAAGATACCGTAGAAACATTGACTCAACAGTCAAAGAAAATTCAAAATGCAAAAAGTTTGTAACCCAAAATATCAAGGAAATCCAGGACACAATGAGAAGACCAAACCTAAGGATTATAGGTATAGAAGAGAGTGAAGATTTACAACTTAAAGGGCCAGTAAATATCTTCAACAAAATTATAGAAGAAAACTTCCCTACCCTAAAGAGAGAGATGCCCATGAACATACAAGAAGCCTACAGAACTCCAAACAGACTGGACCAGACCAGAAAGTCCTCCCAGCACATAATAATCAAAACACCAAATGCACTAAACAAAGATAGAATATTAAAAGCAATAAGGGAAAAAGGTCAAGTAACTTATAAAGGCAGACCTATCAGAATTACATGAGACTTCTCACCAGAGACCATGAAAGCTAGAAGATTTTGGGCAGATCTCATACAGACCTAAGAGAACACAAATGCCAGCCCATGCTACCATACCCAGCAAAACTCTCCATCACCATAGACGGGAGAAACCAAGATATTCCATTATAAAACCAAATTTACACAATATTTTTCCACAAATCCAGCCCTACAAAGAATAATAGATGGAAAGCACCAACACAAGGAGGGAAACTACACCCTAGGAAAAGCAAGAAAGTAATCTTCCAACAAACCCAAGAGAAGGTAACCACACAAACATAAAAATAACAGGAAGCAACAATCGCTATTTTGTAATATCTCTTAAAATCAATGGACTAAACTCCCCAATAAAAAGACATAGACTAACAGACTGAATATGTAAACAAGACCCAGCATTTTGCTGCATACAGGAAACGAACCCCAGTGTCAAAGACAAACACTACCTCGGAGTAAAAGGGTGGAAAACAATTTTCCAAGCAAATGGTCCCAGGAAACAAGCTGAAGTAGCCATTCTAATATCGGACAAAATTGACTTACAAGCAAAAGTCATCAAAAAAAGACATGGAAGGACACTCATCAATAGAAAATTTTTTCTATGTTTTCAATCTTATCTGTATTATTTTTCTGTTGAATTATTAATTTTAACACTTTTTTCTATATATTGCTTCAATCTTATCAGAAATATTTTACATGTAATTCTTCAGTTTTTCACAAAATGTTTCCACTTCCCTCACCAATTAGTTTAGAAATGTTCTCTATTTCTACAGTTTTATCTATAACTTTCCATAAAAATCTTCAATTCTAACACTTTTTTTGTATATTCCTTCAGTTTTATCAGAAATGTTTTTGTGAAAATCTGCAATTTTATCAGAAAATATTTCCATTTCCCTTTTCAATTATTAGTAATGTTTCCTATGTCTACCATTTTTTTCTGTAATATTTTCCACGAAAAATCTTCAAATTTAACACTTTTTCTATATATTAACTCAATTTTATCAGAAATATTTTCCATGTAATTCTTTAGTTTTTTCACAAAATATTTATACTTTCTTCTTCAATTAGTCAAGAAATGATCTCTAGTACTACCTTTTTAACTATAATGTTGTATGAAAATCATCAATTTTAACACTTCTTTATATTTCTTCAATTTTTTAAGAAATATTTTACATTAATTCTTTAGTTTTTTCACAAAACCCTTCTACTTCCCTCTTCAATTAGTTTAGAAATGTTCTCTGTTTCTACCATTTTATCTATCCTTTTCCATATAAATCTTAAATTTTAGCACATTTTTCTATATATTTCTTTAATATTTTCAGAAATATTTTTGTATATTTATTCAATTTCATCAGAAAATATTTCCACTTACCTCTTTAATAAGCTTAAATAGTTTTTCTATGTGTACCATTTTACCATTAATTTTTTCCATGGAAATGTTCAATTTTCACACCTTTTCATATGTTTCTTCAATTTTATCTTTATTATTTTCCATGAAAATCTTCAATTTTATCAGAAAATGTTTTTACTTCTTTAATTAGTTTAGAAATTTTTTCTGTATGCCATTTTCTCTATTATTTTCCATGAAATCTTCATTTTTAATACATATTTCTTTATATTTTTTCAATTTTATCAAAATATATTAATCAAAATCTTCAGATTTTTGAGTAAATTTTTATGTGCTTGGTCATTTTGTAAAGATAATTTTTATGTTTACCTTTTCACTATTATTATTTTCTAATAAATTCTTCAATTTAACACTTTTCCATCTATTTCTTCAATTTTATCAGAAATATTTTTCATCAAATTCTTCACTTTGATCAGAAAATATTTTAACATGCTTTGTCAACTAGTTTAGTAATGTTTTCCTTTTGGTCTGTAGTCATTTCCATCGAATATTTCAATTTCAACACTTTTTTCTATGTATTTATTCAATTTTATCAGAAATATTTTCCATGTAAATCCTCAATTTTATCTGAAAATATTTCTACTTAACTCTTCAATTAGTTTAGAAATGTTTTCTATGTCTACCATTTTATCTGTATTATTTTCCATGAAATCTTCAATTTTCAAACTTTTCTCTATATAGTTCTTCTATTTTATCAGAATTATTTTCCTTGAAAAATCTTCAATTTTATCAGAAAATTTTTCTATGTGCTTGGTCAATTAGTATAGATATATTTTCTATGTTTACCAATTTATCATTCTTATTTTCAATAAAATTCTCCTATTTTAACAGTTTTCTATATATTTCTTCAATTTTATCAGATCATTGTGTGTAGACCCTCTATATTTTCTAACAGTGGCCTTTAATGTAATAATTACATGTACCAATCAGCTTTTATGTAATAATCATTTTACTTAAGTTCTCATATAAATAAAATGATTTTTATTATAAAAATGAAAGATATTAAACAAACAAAAATTCCAGTCAATGAATAATATCATATGTATATGTATGTGCATATATATACACATATATCTTCAATAAAATTACACAGAGAATGTAAAAAAAAAAAGAGAGAGAAAGAAACATGGCAGTGCACAGGTAGACATGGAGCTGGAGAGAAGGAAGTGAGCGTTCTATATCTGGAACTTCAGCTAGCAGGAAGAGAGTGAGACACTAGGCCTAGCTTGTGCCGCTGAGATCTCAAAGCCTGCCCAGAGTGACATGCTTTCTCCAGCTATGCCACACCTGCTCTGACCAGGCCACACCCACTCCGACTATGCCACACCGACTCCGACAAGGCCACACCCACTCCGACCAGGCCGCACCTCTCATTAGTGCCAGTCTCTATAAGCCTACTCGGCCATTTTCACTCAGACTACCACAAGTACCCACAGATGCCATTCCATTGTGATTTACCTGCACTGTTTTTGATGGCATTTTTTGAATTCTTATAAATATTCTGCATGAAATGTCCCATCCTCTGGCTACTTTTATGCTTTTATCAATATGCTTTCAGCATTTTAAAAACGTGTATGTGTGTGTGTGTGTGTGTGTGTGTGTGTGTGTCTTATAGGTACTTACCCCTGTGTGTGTGTGTGAATACAGAAGCTAATATTGGGATACCCTCCTCTAACTCTAGCTCCCTGTACCTCATTTTGAGGTGAGATCTGCTGCTGAAAGGACAGCTCACTCTTTTGGTGAGCTTCTGACACACCTGTCTCTGCTCCTCCCCACTCCATGCTGGGTTAATAGGCATCCATTGTTACACAAGAGTCATCCCAACTCAGGTCCCCACGCTTGCAGAGCAAGCTTTTCCCCACTCAGCCACCTCCACAAACGTGCTTTTAGCATTTGATTATAATGCACCCCTTGCTGATTTTCTTGGATGCTTGGACGAGTTCAGCTCCTTGGGTCTGTGGGTTGATATCCTTTTTAAATCTGGAAACATTTCAGCCACTATTTCTTAAAACATTTATTTCACCTGCCGTCTTGGACTTTAATTAGAAATGGCTTAGGTTGTTTAATCCTGGCACAAAGGTAAAGGTTCTGTTAGGGCTCCATTGGCATGCCTTCGGCTTAACTAACCTGTATGTGTGTGCATACATGCACACAAAGGCATTACAGTCTAATTTGCTATTAAGCTCATGGGCTGAAGTTTTTATTCCAAATAGTGCATTATTTTTAACTCTAGAAGTTGTAGTTTGCTCTTTCTCCTCTTTCTTTCTTTCTTTCTTTCTTTCTTTCTTTCTTTCTTTTTTTTGTTTGTTTTTGTTTTTTGAGACAGGGTTTCTCTGTATAGCTCTGGCTGACCTGGAACTCACTCTGTAGACCAGACTGGCCTCGAAATCAGAAATCCACCTGCCTCTGCCTCCCAAGTGCTGGGATTACAGGTGTGCGCCACCACGCCCGGCTTCTCCTATTTCTATCTTCCTTGTATGTTTGCCTCTGCTGCATCTCCAAGCTGTTTCAAGAGCGCTAGGAGGTCACACGTTGCACTGAGCCACACCCCTAACCCGCCGTTTGCTGAATGGAGAGTTCGTCTACTCTGCCTTCTCATACAAAACCCAGCCACTCAACCCACCCAGGTCTGAGAGGGTAACACGCCGCTAAGCACGATGCGCAGGTGGAGGTGTGGCACACCACGATGACGCTTTAAAGGAAAGAAAGAGAACAGTCTACTGTGATCCACGCAGGAGTGGCCACGGAGCAGAGGGACAGATTCAAGTCATCTCAAATGACATATTCTTGCCATGGAAATCAGGTGAATTTTCACGACCACAGTACAAAGTCATAGACCAGCGCAGTTGATAACTGTGTTGGTAAAAGCAATAACACAGGTGGTGGGTTAAGGTAAAATAGTTGAGAAAGACGGTCAAGTCAGGTGAGCTTTGTCATGAGAGTGTTAGGTCAGATGAAAACATCCAAAGGGATGACTTATATTCTAAAGGTCTGAGAATGACCTTTATCCAGAGCCACCCAGGGACTTACCGTACAAGAAGGAGGAGCACTTGCATTTAGTCTCCGCTGGGAAGGAGTGAACTGGGTGGGACTGGTACTTGTTGAAGAGTTCAGTTCCTTTAGAAGTGTTTGACTTCACAGGGGTGAGAACCTCTCACTCTGGAGGAAGCATTGGCCTTGTAATATTTCTACCTGCTCCAAGATGGGCCTCTGCCCTGCAGGGTGGGTGACCCCTGTCCATGTATACAACCAGTGGAAAAGGTGGGAGAGGTTGCTCTATTATCTTATTTTTATATGTATTAACCTCTCAGGACTTACACTTTTCTTCCTGCCTGCTCTCAGTGAAGCTGCTGTCGAGGGGTCATTTGTATCCCATGCTTTCGACACAGTGACACATCCCCGCTTATATATCCCTGGGATGTCCTCACCCTCGTCCCTCTTGGAGAGTAGTGGGGTAAGGTTGGGAAGGCTGTATGCTGAGCAGGGGTGACAGTGTGAGGGAAGCTATCTCTGAGCAGGATGCTTCTCCTCCAGGGGGTGTGTCTCCTTTCTCCTGGATGGAAAACTGCAACAGATTTTGGTCTCCCAGAATCTCTTTACGAAACAGGCTCCTTGTCCTTTGTGATGTTAAATGTCACAGAGGTTGATACTCTGTTGGTTGATGCAGTGGACTTGTATAAATAAGAAAGGTGGCAGGAATCCTAATGTTATCTGTAGGTCACCCACTAATCTGGATTTTTTTTTTTTAAATCTAAAGAAAGATTGCATATTAGCTAACTTATTTTTTTTTTTTTTTTTTTTGAGACAGGGTTTCTCTGTGTAGTCCTGGCTGTCCTGGAACTCACTCTGTAGACCAGTCTGGCCTCGAACTCAGAAATCCGCCTGCCTCTGCCTCCCAAGTGCTGGGATTCCAGGCGTGTGCCACCACGCCCGGCTCATTAGCTAACTTCTTAATTGGTTAGGTGTGTCCCTGCTTAGGGAGAGAAAGGAGAGGGGAAATTCACAAGAAGGAGAATCACCACACACCAGTCTCTCTCCAAACTGTTCAGGCCAGAAAGACTCTGTTCGGAGTGATCTCTTGTGAGCCACACAGAGGCTAGACTCGTTCCAAACCCAGGTGACAGTGATCCTGGTGCACCATCTCAGGGTGAGGAAGAAATCAGCCATCTTGGAGTAGGAAGCAGCCATCTTGGAAGCTTATCATCTTCATTACCTTGTCTTGCCCCACCCCCTCCCTATGTGCCTATCAAGAAATCTAGCTCCTAGTCCCTCAGGACCTGTGGAGGGTTGATGACAACTTGAAACACTTGGTTCTCTCCTTTTACCATGTGGCCAAACGTTGATCCCAGCAGGTAGGAGTAAGACCACTGCCACAAATGTTGAGCCAAATTTAAAGCAAGACTTAAGAAGCACTGGCCAGGATGATGGACACAGGCCAGGTCCATTCCCAGGACTCCCAGGGAATGGCTGTGAATTATATTACTCAGGGGCTTATGAAGGCAAATCCCACAAGGATCTGCAAATCCCACAAGGATCCGCACTTCCCACCTTCATCTAATTAAGGATGAGCATCCATCCTGACGTACCTCCTGCCGACATACTCCCGCCCATGTCTGAGCGAGCACATGCTGTGGACTTGGGGCAACCAGAAGGGAAATGAGGGGCTTGTTTTCTTACATGAACAACAGCCCCCAGCAAACCAGGAAGTTATCTGTCCCTGGGCAAACGAACTTATAGGTTAGAGGTCTTATTGTTTGGTCTTATAATCTCTTAAGCACAACCATTTAAACTTAGAACATAACCTTAGTTATCACACAAACTCAGTCACCAGGCTCGGCTGCAGGCACCTTCACCCACAGAGCCATCTCACACGCCCCAGGAGAATGTAATTTTCATTCTTTTTTTTTTTTTATTTTTTTAACGAGAGAAGAAAATGAATTCTGAGCGGGATCCCTTTTCTCAGTTTCCAAGCACTGCTCACTCTTGTTGTTTAAAAATTGTGGGGCTCAGTGGTTAAGATGGCTCAGTGGTGAGGTCCTGAGTTCAATTCCCAGCAACCACATGGTGGCTCACAACCATCTGTAATGGGATCCGATGACCTCTTCTGGTGTGTCTGAAGACAGCGACGGTGTACTTAGGTATAACAATAAATACATCTTTGGGCCAGAGTGAGCCGGGACTGAGCGAGCAAGATTATCTGGAGCAAGTAGGGCTGACTGGAGTGAGCAGGGGTCCTAAGTCCAATCATCTGCAACCACATGAAGGCTCACAACCATCTGTACAGCTACAGAGGACTCACGTACCTAAAATAAAATAAATAGATCTTTAAAATATATATATATCAAACACTGTAGGGTAAGAAGAGGTGGGTGGGTGGGGTGGGGTGTTCAGGAGACACAGCAGATTGCTTTTGTCAATGTGTTGAAACCTAAGTTGCTTTCATTTCACACACACACACACACACACACACACACAAAGCCTGGGGTTCATCTCATGATTATTGGGGTGAACCTCTTCATCTACTTCACTTAGAGGGAGAGAAAAACCCACCACAGTGCCCAATATCAACCTTGCTGTTTAGAGACAGGGTCTCAGGCTGCCCCGGGCTCTCTTCGTAGCCCAGGCTGTTCTTGAGTTCCAATTCTCCTGCTTCCAGTCTCTTAAGTCTACCACCAATGCCTAGTCTGGTACCATCATTTTAAAGCGAGTGTAGCCTAGCCTAAAGAAATTGTTTCCGGAAGCACACCTGCCCCAGATGCGCGCCATTTAGCCTAACCTGCTAGAGGCTTTTCTGGGAAAATCCAGACCAGAAACCCTCAAGCCAAAGCTTTCCCTGTCTTCAGGGTCTACCAGGTTTGATCCATGGGAGTGTGGGGCTTTGCCTTCCCCCGATCCGATCACCCAGCCGGTGGGTGGGTATGATTCTGCTGGCTTCCTCAGCGGAGATGGGACTGGGAACAACAGCTCCGGTGGGAGCGAGGGGGGAGGTGGTAGGGGTGGGGTGGGGTGGGGTGGGGGAACCTAAGGAGAACAGCTCTCAAACCAGGTTTCCACCTCAATCACCGGCGTTGATGGAGCCCTCTGAAAATTCATTCAGCAATGAACGCACTTCATTTTCGAAAGTTTATTATCGAAAGCCTTCTTCCGAAGACGGCATCTGTAGACTCACGTGAGGGACCTATATTCCTCTAATTAGGGTGCTGTTTGCTTTCTAATTGACAAGTAATTTTTTCCCCCAATCATTACAAATAACACCTCTATCTGGACCCTCTGGTAAGGCGCCCCTCCCCCACTTGCTCAAATCCTCTATTTTGAGGCGAGGGCTGTCGTCAAACTGGTTGTGCCTGATGGTGGATGCTTCCTGGCACTGAATCTCTACTTGGGAACCTGTTTAACTTTCCGGCTAAACACACTTAAGGATGAGTTTAGGACTGTTTGTAGAGACAAGATGAGCCTGGACCGATCGCAACAGCCAAGCTCCAGCCAACCACAGACTGCCAACCGATCAGACCACTTTCCAAAGAGGCATCCGCCCAGCTGGCACCGGGCCAGCCCTCCTGCGCGCATTTCCCCCTCCAGCCTCCGGGTGCTGTCCGCCCATGATGCCCCAGGAGATGTGTGAACTCTTCTAATTCTGACAAGCCACCAGACACAAATCACTCTTCATCCTCCTTCGGGCACCCAAACTTGTTAAGTTTAATTTGTCAGCAGGTTTCCCCCCCCTTACCAGGGTCAGAAGAGATTGTCTGTGCCTCCATTGTGTCTAGAGTCTCCTGGGCAATGGGGGGGGGGGGCTTGCTTGACTTCCTGGGTTTGCTGCACATTAGTCCTTCCAATGGGATTCCAACGTCCTAACTTCAGGTTGCTCTTGTTCTAACCGCTCAAATGTGGTCAGTTCCACACAGGGCTAAGTGCATGCAGTCCCCAGATAGGGATGAGGGCGGAGGGGGTGGGTTTGGGGGGGGGGAACCGAGAGGTCTCCTCGTAAATTCTCATCTGGGGTGGAATGCAGTTATCCCATCCCAGATTCAAAGGGAAATTAGAATCTTGGTACACTGCTCTGGGAGAAACCTCTGACTAAGGAAGAATCGAGAACTCTACGCTTACTGGGAGCTTCTTCGGGAAAGGTTAGGGTTTCAGTCACTGGCAGATGTGTATGCAGTCACAGAACTCTTACCATTCCAGGAGCACATTTAAGGGATTTTTTTTTTAAGTAGTTTAAGCATAAATAGAGGGAGCAGACTCTAAAGAAAAGATTCCCTAATTAGATCGGTTTAATCATCCATATTGCATATGTGTGTTGAAATATCATACTGGACTCCGCAAATAAGCAAATTTTCTATGTCAAGTAATAAAAATTTTAAGAGATTAAGATATTTTTCCTACATTAATTTACTCATTATGTGTATGAACATGTGTGGATGTGCTTGTGAAATGGCTTTTGCGTTGAGGTCAAAGAAGAACTTTTGGGAATTAGATTTTTTTTTTTCCTTTCCATCACGTGGGTACTGGAGATCAGATTGGGGCCATTTAGGCTTGGTGGCAAGTGCCTTTACCCGCTGAGCCGTCTTTCGTCTTTCTCTAAAACAATAATAAAAATGTGAAAGAACCGAGAAGCTGGAGCGCACAGCTGAAGCGGAAGAGCCGAATTTAACCTTGAACTTGAATTTAATCCAGACACGGCACAGCCGCTTCAAACCGGACTTTCCTAAACAGCTTGTTTTCGTTCGAAATTTTACAGGGTCAGTAAATATGCAAGGACCGCAGGAGAGATAAAAGCCTTCCCGTGACGCTCTGGGAAGGCAGGAACCGGAGCTGTACACACAGCTCCCAAGGTACCACTCAGAGCTACTGGCCCAACCTGTAGACCTGGGAGCCTCACCCAGGGGCTGGGTGCCTTCCCAGAAGGAAAAGGTCATGAGGCTGCGTAGGTTACTTCAGTATTAAGGGCTCCGTGTCACGGCTGTCTCGGGCGGGGGCAGTGACTGGCATGCTTGTGGTTTCTATGAGGGTTTTTTTTGTTCCTTGTTCCTTCTCCGACAGGTGGTCGACCGCGTTAATTCTGATGTGTGTTTCCTAGATTCCTGATGACCCAGTGGAATGATGCTTTGACCTTCTGACCTTTCCAGTCTTCAGTGTGTCTCTGTGCTCCCCTCTGAGCACTCCCGGGTGAAGCGCCAGCTTCTAGGTCCTCCCCTGGGCGTGTCGCTCATCTGGTTTCTCCATCTATCACCGCTTTCCCTGCCCTGCAAAGCGGCTCCACCTGGGCTACTCCCTGCCCGAATTTATAGCAGCCCGACTTTAAATACACAGCCCCGAGGAACCAGACTGGCAAGTTACGAGTGTGACACCTTGTTGGGACTAAATGGCAACAGTCAGTCATTGAAGCGGTGGACAAGCAGGTGCCTTCCAGCTTTCAGGTTCCTGTGGCGAGGGTTTGGGCCTGGAAGCTCTGAGAAACCCTCGCCACAGGAACCTGAAAGCTCTGTGTGCTCTCTCTCACATCAGCTAAGAAATGGAAAGACAAATAAAGACACCTGAGTACTTTTTCTTCAAGCTGCGGTGTTTTTTGTTTGTTTTGTTTTTTGTTTTGTTTTTTTTTGTTTTTGTTTTTTGTTTTGTCACATGTATCTTGATAAACTTAAATGGAAGCAGTGAAATGTCCCTTCACACCCATTAGAACATCTAAAAGCAAAAATAAAACAACAAAACAAACCTGAAATCGCCAAGAGCTGGCAAGGCTAAGGAGGAACTTGCTCTGGAGTGAATGAACGAGGTGTGGCCGCTGACAGACGACCGACCGGGAGGTTTCTTTCTTTCATTTATTTATTTTATACTTATTTGGTAAGTGAAGAGAGAGGGTGGAGGGAGAGGGATATGGAAAAGGAGGGGGGTGGGGAAGAGAGAGAAGGCAAGGGATGTGGAGAGGGAGAGGTGAAGAGGTAGAGCGAGAAAGGAGGAGAGAGGAAGCAAGAGAAGGAGGGAGGAGAGAGAAAGGGAGAGAGAAAGATACACACACACACACACACACACAGAGAGAGACAGAGAGACGGGGCGGGGGGGAATATGACCACTTTGAGGCAGGGGTCTCTGATCTATGTGACAGGCCAGCTGGCCCGTGAACTTTTAGAATCCTCCTGTCTCTGTCTCTGCCTTCCTTCTCTCACAGCAGGAACAACAAGCTTTGAAAAGTGCAGCACTGTGCCAGGCCCATGTGGGTTATAGGAATTTGAACTCAGGGACTCACATCCTCATGGCGAGTGGTTTAGTCTCTGAGCTGTCTCCTGAGCCTCATACGTTTCTATTAAGGATAAAAATTCAAGTTCTGGGGATTGTGAGATGGCTCCGGGGGTAAAGGGCGCCTTTACCTGAACCTGAGTTCAACCCCCAGGACCCACAGGGTGGAAGAAGAGAACTGACTCCCATAAAGTTTCCCTCTGACCTTCGCTTGTACGCTGTGACACACGCACTTCACACAGACACTAGATAAATAAATAAACCAATCCAATTGTAAAAACTCTTAAAATTCACATTTCACAGAACTTGGCCGCCCCTCTTAGGTGTTACTAAGGAGAAATGACAATTTGTATCCACATGAGGCCCGTGTGTAACTCTTTTACAGAAGCTAATTGTTCATCGTTGCCAAACATTGGAAACAATCCAAGCAACCATGTGAACAAACAAAGAGCTGGAGCATGTGTAGAGTGGAGCGCACACCTCACTAACGAGGAGGAAGAAACAATGCGGACACATAGCTGCTTCACAAGGGCTTCACACTAAAGAGAAAAGTAAACACCCAGTCTTACAGAGCTTCTACCAAATGGCACCATTTAGATAACATTCTTGAAATGACAAAATCATTGAGGTAGGTAACAGAGGCAGGTCACCAAGCCTCAGGAAAGATGGAGAGGGGAAGAATAGGGGGTAATGAAAATTCTGGAATTTTTGGTTTCTTTTTCTTTTTTCTTTTTTCTTTCTTTCTTTCTTTCTTTCTTTCTTTCTTTTTTTTTTTTTTTAGAAAAACACAGAATTTTTATAAGACTGTGGTTTTGTTTTAATCCCAGGTGTGGGGATGTGGGGCTGCTTTGGAGCAGCTGATTGTGATTTGTCTCATGATCTAGCAGAGGCACGGTTTTGCCGGCTGCAGATAGCTTCTGTGATTGTGTGATGCTTGGAATTCTGAGAACTTTTCAGAGGGTATATAAATTTGAGCCTCCTCCCCTGCCAAGAAGAAGGGTTGGTGGTTACTCTGGGTAGTTGGTTGTGGTTTATTCTCTCTCTCTCTCTCTCTCTCTCTCTCTCTCTCCCTCTCCTTCTTTCTCTCTCCTATCTAGTGATAGTGGGTGAAACCAGGGGGTTTAAAGGGTGGGAAAACCCCACAAAACATCAAACACCAGCTACAGTAGGGGGTGGCAAAAAGAGATTGCACTAACTAGGTCCTGGTGGGGTTGAAATGGTTTTGTATTGAACCATGGAGGAGGTAGTTACATGTGATAAAATGACAAACAGGATAGTAATGGCAGTTTCCTATTTCAGAAATCACTCCACTGCTATATGGGACCTTCCATCACTGCACCTGGTTCAAGGGTTCAGGGACACTTGGTTCTGTCTTTTTTTTTTTTTCTTCTCATATTTACTTATTTTGTATGCATAAATGTTTTTTGCCTGCCTGTTTGTATGTGTACCAAGGAAGCAAGAAGAGTTTCTTGGATCCCCTAGACTTGGGGTTATGGAGGTTTGTAAGTAGCCATGTATATGCTGGGAACCGAACTCAGGTCCTCTGCAAGAGCAGCAAATGCATTTTACAGGTGAGCCACCGCTTTGACCGTCACTTACCAACAGTACTATCTGACATCCCAGATGGGCAGAGGGGGAAAAAATCATTGAGATAGAAAAGGATGGAATGAAAACCAGAATTGGTGCTGAGGTTGATAAAACTTATGAATCAAAATCAAAAGAAGAGTTGTGAACCACTGTGAAAGTTCTTCAGTGTATAATAAGACATGCCCCCTTGGATTGGTTCCAATGTTTGGCAACGATGAACCATTAGCTTCTGTCTAATAGTTACACATGGTCTTCCTGTCGATATAAATTGTCATTTCTCTTAAGTAACACCTAAGAGGAATGGCCAAGCTCTGTGAAATATATTAGTCTGGGACTCTAATTATTTGAAAGTTTGTAGATACATAATATATATTCCACAGTATAGTGTAAACACTATACACACATATAGTCCTATGGGAAAAATTCTCTGAGATTGTCTGACCAAGAGATTGGTCACTTTTTTACAGTTAAATCTCTTTGTGTTTTCGGTTTGGCGATGCAAAGTAGAAAAGCTCGTGGTGTTGCTGTGGCGTGATGGGGTAACACAAACACTCTCCCAACTGAGCGGCATCTTCAGCCACAATGAGAAACACGGGTGGTGTTTGGTTTATTGGGCCTGCTCTTCTAATTACAGCTGGGTGGTTACCAAAGATGGAATGTGGATCCCACACAGCTGAAGTCTGAGCAGAGGATGGGAAGCCAGCTTGAAAGCCAAAAGAAGTTTGTTTGGACAGGAGGCAGAGGGCTTTGGGAATGACTTGTGCGTTCTCGACCCTGGCTGGTTTCCGGGGACTGTGCTCAGGGGTTCCCACAGCAGCTCAGGTGTACACAGCTGACTCACAGGGACTAGTGGAGTTTGGGGGTGTGGTGTGCTTGTTCTTTACCTTGCCACACCCCACTGCTCAGAGGCTCTTTAGCAGGTTCCTTCCAAATATTTCCTCGCTAGAGCACACTGGCGACGAGACAAGACTGGAGCCTATGCCATCGTGTGCCGAGAGCACTCGGAATCTACCAGACCTCCCGTCTCTTATTTCCATGTCTGAGAGTGTAGACTGTCAAGCTGCAGTATTGTAAATACTGGTTTTAAGAGAAATGACTCCGTTTTGGATATCTGTTTAACTGTCTGTTTGTTTTTGTTGTCGCTGTTTTTGTCTTTTCCAGTCTGGGTTTCTCTGCATAGCCCTGGCTGTCTTGGGATTCTCTTTGTAGACCAGGCTATTCCCAAGAACTTTGTAGATCGGGCTGTCTATTCCCAAGAACTAGTCTCTAACACACATAGTAGGATCTCCTGACATCTCTTTTTTAAAAGATTTATTAGTTATTAGTATTGGGTTTTGTTTTGTTTACTTTTCAACTATGTTTTATGTAGGAGGCTTTTGTGTAAGTTTTGGTAATTGGTGTCTTTTTTGTGTTTTTGTGTTTTGTTTTGTTTGTTTTGTTGAGACAGGGTTTCTCTGTGTAGTTGTGGCTGTCCTGGGACTCACTCTATAGACAAGGCTGGCCTCAAACTCACAGAGGTCTCCTGTCTCTATCTTCTGAGCGCTGGGATTAAAGGCAAGTGCCATTACTGCCCTGCTAGCTGGTATCTTTCTTAAGATTGGTCTGTTTCAGCTGGACATGGTAGCACATGCCTTTAACCCCAGCACCTAAGTGGCAGAGGCTAGTTTGGTCTACATAATGAGTTCCAGAGTAGCTAGAGCTACATAGTGAGACCTGGTCTCAAAAAACTAGACCGACCAACCAACCAACCAACCAACCAACCAAACAAACAAACAAACAAAACCCCCACTTAATTAAAAAAAAAAAAAACTTATAAGTTTCAACTACATTTTTTATTTATTGTTTTAAAGTTACTGTCCTTTTAATGCAGTTTTTAATAGGGGTTGTGGACAAGGGGTCTGGACAGTCCTAGTTAAGGGGGCATGTCTTATCCATTGAGAGATTTTCAGCAATACATTCTTTTCCTGTGCTATATGGACATTACAGCCATGTCTGCAGGCTCCAGTCCCTAGATATTGAAAATTCCCACCCACTGTCTGTGTGTGTGTGTGTGTGTGTGTGTGTGTGTGAGAGAGAGAGAGAGAGAGAGAGAGAGAGAGAGAGAGAGAGATACAGCTCCACTCAGAAACCCTGCATCAGTCCATTGCAACGTGTTGCAATGTGTTGGTGGTTCACAACTCCTCTCTTTTGATTTTGATTCATAAGTTTTATCAGTCTCAGCATCAATCCTGGTTTTCATTTCATCTTTTTCTATTTCAATGATTTTTTCCCCTCTGCCCATCCATGGACCTTACTTAATGGACTTTCTTTCACCCTCTCATATTTACTTTGTTCTACTCTAATGTCTAGTAAAAAGTGAGAAACCACTGATTTTAAACACTTCTTCTTTCCTGAGTTGTTCGTTCATAGCTTTGCTATCATACCCCATAGATTCTGACGTGTTATCTTTCCAGTCTTCTTCCATTCTAACTACTTTCTGGTTTATCTGATTCCCTTGAGTCAAGGGATATTTAGAAGCGTCATATTTAGTTTTCAAATGTTTGAAAGGTTTCAAGTAGTTTCAAAATATTTTTCAAATGTTTTGAGAAGTTTTTCTGTAATTGATTTGTTGTTTAGTTTTATTGTGACCAAAGCACACACTTTGTTTCAAGTCTTTTAAAGTTGACTGAGACATGAGACGTGTATTGCAGTTAGAATGTTGTCTACATCAGTAAATATTCATTCTGTACATGTGGTTTTCTTGAGTGTATTCTGTTGCTGTTAAGTTTAGGTCTTACAAATATCATGATGTCATTGATTGATGAGCTGATGCATCACCACTTAATGCCTTTCATCTGCTGTCGTGAGAGTTACTGAAACATCCATCTATGACTATGAATTATAGTAGTGACTTAGTACTTTCCTCGTGCTGCGGAGTGACACCATGACCAAGTTATAAAAAGAAGCATTTAAATGGGAACTTGAAATGGAAATGTTTGCTTTCTTGGGCGACTCAGTTGTGTCATGTGATGTTTTTCAGGAAACTGTCTTATGAGAGGATGTTTTTGCTAAGAAAAGACATGTGGTCTTTTTCTGGAAACAGCCCCCAAAAAGGGCATGTGATGTTTGGCTAGAGCAGACACTTGAGAGAACATGTGAGGTTTAGAAAGGGTATAAATATAACCGGACAGAAAGTGGATGATGCTGTGTGGTATTGGTGTGCCTTGCCACTCTGTTGGTCATAGTGGGGCTTTGTTGATGCTGGTCTTCACTGATGACGCTTTGTGGTTTTGGTTCACCTTTCCACTCTTTGCTAGTCATTATTTGTTGTTACTTTGTAGAGAGAAACACACCAAAGAACTTCGGGTTATGTTCCCTTAGCTTCTTTCCCCTTGGACCGATTAGCAGAGTCTTGCGGTTTCTTCTGGATTAAACTGCCATTGCTGATATGTGAATGATGTTTATGAGCAGATCAAGCTGCTGCTGCTGCTTTGTGTAAATAGGGCTGCTGATATCCTGACAACACAGATTGGATTGGCTCTAACGGACTATTTCTAAACAAGTCCACATCCGCCTTTGTCCTATTAACCTTTCCTTTCCACAGCCTCTGGTGGGTGGTGGGCTAGAAGGGAGGTTAAGCATTTAAGAGCCCTTATTAAAAAGCAGGTTTTGAAAAAAATATAAGCCTACATACAGAGACCTCCTTAAAATTTCACAAGGAGTGTAATGGCAGGCATGTCACTGGAGAAGTAGCTGAGCGCTTATATCCTGATCAAAGTTGGATGTGCAGAGAGAGAGAGAGAGAGAGAGAGAGAGAGAGAGAGAGAGAGATCCTGGCATGGGCTTTTGAAACCTCAAAACCTACCCCAGTGACAAACCCCCTAATCCTTCCCAAACAGGGGATTAGGGACCACTAGGGACCAAGCATTCAAGCACACGTGCCTTTGGGGGCCCTTCTCATTCAAACCATTACAAGCAGGAATATTCCAAAGCCCTCAGAGATAACATAGAAGCAATTTGGCATTCTTACATGGGCAGAAAGCTAGGAAAGAAAATATTTTTTCTACTTATTATTATTATTTTTTTTTTTTTTAGGAAAGGAAAGGCTGTGAATTTTTTTCTTTCAGGAGAACCAATATTCCTAGACAATTCATGAGGGATAAAAAGGACAAAAGAGCAAACTGGGCTTTTGAATGTAATACTCTGTAGCATTTGAGCAAACAAACCAAATTGAATCTAGTCATGAGGAAGCTCAGGCAAACCTGAATTGAAGAACATTATTGTATTACCAGGATGTAATAAGGTTAGGGAGTGTTTCAAATTAAAGGAGATTGCAACGATGAGAAAAGTAAATGCAATATGGATTGTGAATTGAATCTTCTGCCAGAAAAACAAATTGCTGTAAGGTTAACTATTGAACTAATGTATGAACCTGGAACACAAACTCAAAATAAATGTGTCAAAGTCAATGTTGAAGTTCCTAAATGTGATAACTTCTTAAATGTTAAGGGGGGAGATAGCCATGTCCTTAGAAAATACACAGAAGAATTAGGTGTTAATGCATGTGCTGCCTACCAGTCTCCAGTATCTAAGCAATCAAGTAAATGCCCACAGGATGTCGGCAGGACAGAGGCAGCTCCTCAGAGATCGGAAGGCAAGTGAGGAAAATATTAAAATATGGAATGGATAGAAAACCTAAGGAGTTCCTTGTACAGCTTTTCTCGGTGTTTAAAATTGCTTCAAAATGAAAACTGAAGGGAATAGTGGAAAGGGGGGAGGGAGGCAGGGAGGGATGGAGGGAGGGAAGGAGGGAGAGAGAGTGGTAACTATAGCAACAGACACAGGAAACAGAAACAGAGACTGAGTTTGCTTTACTAACTCATCAACATTACAGCGGAACACATAATACAGGATAATAGCAATTAATTAATTTTTTTTTGCTTTATTATTTTGTGGTAACAGGAGTTGTGCCTGCAAGTCTGTCTACTGCATGTATGCACTGTCACCAGAAGCAAAAGGAGAGAGTCCAATCCCCTGAGACTGCACTTACAAACAGTTGTGAGCCTCCATGTGGAGCTGCCGGGATCAAATGTGGGTCCTGTGGAAGAGCAGCCAGTGCTCTTGACTGATGAACCACTGTTCCAAGCCTCATAATAGCAAGATTTTTTTTTTTAAGTTTACAAATAATCCCAGAAACGATAAAACAAAACTCAGCTAGGAGCTTTGGGAAGGAAGAGGATGGAGAAAGGGGAGGGTCTACAGAGGGGAACCGGAAATGGTTTCCGTGTACAGCTGAATCAGATGGGTCACATGAGACGTGCCGACTAACTCGGCTAATTGTGAGAGCACTGCTCTTCTTAGTACTCTGACATGTTCTTGGCTTTGAGGTCTTTGACAAGAAAAGGGAAAGAATTTTGACGGTGACGACGCAAATGTGCAGATACCAACAGCCCCCCAAAATAGTGGAGATTTCAACTGACCACCTCGGCTAGCCTTTTCTGAAACCTTCTTTCGCGAATGTCAGCTGTTAAAAGCTCAACCTGAAGTCTAAGTAGGTTCCAGAAAGCATTGACAAAAGTGTGTGGGTTGGGTTTTCTTTCCCTTCCTTAATGACAGAATTGGCTCAGAGCAAAACAGCGGGGACCCACCCAATTGCCTTTTCTAACCACAGGCTGCAGGAGGTGCGTCCTGGAGAGTGGCAGCTGGCAGCTTCCCAGGGGCAGGGCAGGTCCTGGGAACAAGGGAAAAGGTTATTACAGGTCAGGGAAGAGCAGGTGTGGAAACAGGGCCTGGCGTGAGCTTGGTCCCAGCAGGTGCCAAGTATCAGAATTAAGAAAATGATCGCTGGAGCAAAAAAGAATTGTGTGTTTGGCCAGGAAAAAAAAAAAAAGTGTGACATCAATTCTCTCTTCCAGTGCTGCTGCAAGGGCCTGAACCCAGGGCAGAAACACTACTGAGATGCACCTTGCCAAGACAAAGGCTTAGCCACCCGTGTCACTTTGTGTGTCGGCGTCTTGAGATAGGATGATGCAAGATCCACCATCCCAGCTCAAGACCTTTGAGGATACATGAGTCCGGCTACAGGATAGCATTTAGGAGACACAGGGAGATGCCCCCAGTGTCCCTACATACTCCCAGTTCTGTTACTCCCCACTGACAATAGTAGCCCACTGATGAGATAAATGGCGTGATCTGGTTCTATTCACTGTCCGCTATTCTACCAGAAGAGTGGTCTGAGATGGGGTTCCCTTGCTCCCACCCCTGAAGTCTAAACCGAGCTCACTTCCCTTGTAGCTTTACACAGAAAAGCCATATACCTGGGGTGTCTTTAGTTTGTCAACCCTAGGAGAGCCTCCTGTGGGAATTCCATCTCCAGACAACTCTACCTCATCTCAAAATCAAGTTCAAATCTTCATCATCTCTTCTCCCCTTTCGCAGTGTTCCTGCCGTGGATATAGATATTTCCTCGGGTACTAGGCTAGGCGCCACCTGCCCCTTGTTGCCTCTGCGTCCAGCTGGGGATGGAGTCCTGCCAATGTTCCTCAGGGGAGTTCTCTTCGTGCTCACTCGATCCAGATAAAGCTTCAGGCCACCATACGGGGTGTGATGGTGACAAGGCTCACTGAACATCCGAAATGGCGCTAGGCCTTTGTTCTTGGTCCTCGTGGGCACATGGCCTGGGAAAAGACTAAAATAGAGAAACCGGGGCCAGAGAGACGGCTCAGGAGTGAAGAGTATCTGTAGGTCTTGCAGAGGACCAGGGTTCAGTTCCCTGCCCTGACATGGTAGCCCACAACCATCCTTAACTCTTAGTTATAGGAAGTCCAGTGTCTTCTTCTGACCTCCATGGACACCAGGAATGCGTGTGATGTATGCCCAACATACATGCAGGCCAAATACTCACACTTAAATAAATCAGTGTGAAACAGAGAAACTTAGGTCTTGCCTTCAGACCACAGGGCCCCGTGACAGTGGGTGATACCCAGATGACACAGCGATAAAGTAGACATTGGAGGCATACTTCTTTACCTCAGAGACAAGTTTGACCACTTCTTGGTTGGGTAATTTTAACGGATAATATGTCCTCTAAAAGCTCCACTTCCTTTGTCAGTCAAACGGGAGTCAATGTGAGGATTAAATAGACACACAGCTTAGACACTTGACACATGGTTTCTGACTTCACAGTGGTCTGAACAGGATGCACATTCAGTAGGAAATATACATTGGCTTTAAAATTGGAGCTTCCTAGGCCAGGCAGTGGTGGTGCACGCCTTTAATCCCAGCACTTGGGAGGCAGAGGCAGGTGGATTTCTGAGTTCGAGGCCAGCCTGGTCTACAGAGTGAGTTCCAGGACAGCCAGGGCTACACAGAGAAACCCTGTCTTGGAAAAACAAACAAACAAACAAACAAACAAACAAAAACCAAAAGAAATTGGTGCTTCCTCTGAGATAGCAAGGTGTAGTCCAATTTTCCAAGATGCCGGGCAGCAACAATACACCTGGTCACAGAGGAACAACCCACACTACAGATGACTGTGCCGCCCAGAGGACGATCAACAAGCTCATCCTACTCAATGCATTTCCCATACACAGTGTTTTCTAGCTTCTGCTGGGTTTACTGGTGTGCAAGAAGCATCCATGAGGAAAGCCCCAGGAATCATCTAGACCAGGGTGAGCACAAGGTAAGGTCACGGTGCTCCAGGTCAGTAGATAAGACATGAGTGGATTTTTCAGTTCAGAATACTATTTTCTGCGCGCACACACACACACACACACACACACACATGTGCACACACTCCTCTGTGCACGTGTATGCAATTAGAGCTCGATAATTTGCTAAGCAGACTGGTCCGGGTAAGTCGCAGGGGTCCTCCTGTCCCACCTGCCCAGAGTTGCTTAGATTAACTGCTGCAGCTGGCTTTTCACGTGAGTGTTGTGTTGTGCCCACTCAAGCTCATGTTTGTGGGGCAAGCACTTTCTTAAACTACAATCTTCACCCAGTCACAGTCCTTATGCAAAACTGCAATGCTAAATCCCAGAGAGTGGTACCCAGTCCTTTGGTCCAGTAACTACGAGTAATATCAGCAGTCATAAGGCAAGCTGGTAGTAGACGCTCATGGTAAGAAAGAACAGGCATCTCGAGGCTGGGGGCTTCCTCCAAAAACCTGGAAGCCAAGTCTAACTTTGGGAAGAATGCCAGACAGACAAACCAGAGGCGGGGGTGCCTGGCATGCATAATTCTGGATTTGATTCCCATCACTGAGAACAAAACCAGTAAAAAGCATCATTGATTCTTACAGTAGGCGTCATGATGTACCCCTATAGTACAGGAGACTGATGAGGGAGGAATTTGAGGTGTGCGTAGGGTGATAGTGAGGGGTGGGGAATTAGGAGAAGAAGAAGAGAAGGAGGAAGAAGAAAGGGGGAAGGGGAAGGAAGATGCTCGCCCAGATACCTGACCCACACGTCTCAAAATTGTCTAAGTCACTAAATCAAGATTTTAACAAACTGTGAAACTGTCACACTGAACGGAATCCAATGGAACTTAAAAGCAAATGTAAGACGGGATCTTAGCCGGGCATGGTGGCTCACTCCTCTAATCCCAGCACTTGGGAGGCAGAGGCAGGCAGATTTCTGAGTTCGAGGCCAGCCTGGTCTACAGAGTGAGTTCCAGGACAGCCAGGGCTACACAGAGAAACCCTGTATCAAAAAACAAAAACAAAAACCAAAAACAAACAAACAAACAAACAAAGACGGGATCTTGAGGCCAGTGAAATGGGTCAGCAGGTAAAGGTACTTGTGCAAAGCTTGACAGCTTGCCTTTGATTAGTGGGACCCAACACCCAACATATACACAAAGATCTCTCTCTCTCTCTCTCTCTCTCTCTCTCTCACTCACACACACACACACACACACACACACACACACACACACACACACACACACACACACACTGGACTAATTAATCATCAGATTTAAAGTCTTAAAATGTTATGTGGAATTCCAGTTGAAATTATGAAATGGGAATGAGAAAAGCTGAACACAGTCTGCCTTCAGCTAATGGCAGTGTATCAATACTGGCTCATCTACTGCAACAATGTATCAATCCGATCAAAATAACAACCTGTATCTACCCAAGCTGTCAATGAGAATGGCAGGTAGGTACATGGGAACTCTACACTCCCTCTGGAATACTGGATAGTTGCAAACTCGGATGAAATCCTGAAAGAAGAAAAGGACATTAGAGATAGAGGGAAACGGGTGAAATCTGGATAATTATAGACGGCTAATTGCCACCTGTCAGGACTGGCTCATCAGTGCTGAGAACTGGAACTAGGCTGTCTGTGTATTCTGTGTTACCTCTGCAGTGTCTAAGGCATCTGAAGCTATTCTAAAATTCAGATGTTACTTCAACAAAGAAGAAATTGTTTAGTCTCTCTATTTGTCTGACTCAACCCTACCTCCTCCTGCTCTGGGATCTTCTCCTCTGCCTAGGTTGGTCTTCCAACTCTACTCAAGGCCCGGCAAGCCATGTCCTCTGAGCTCCGACCAGGCGGGACACTACCTTCCTCCCCGCCTGTCCCCTTTCCTTCCTTCCTTCTCTTTCTCTTTCCTTTTCTTTCACTTCTTTATTTGGAGCAGAATCTATGCCGCCATGGATGGCCTTTGAACTATCTCTGTCATCAAGGATGAGCTTGAATTTTTTTTCATATCTGGGGGTGGGGGCTGTTGTCTCTGTGTTTATGTTTATTCACGTGTGCGTGGGCATTCATGTGACTATGTGTGTAGCTTGATAGCCCCGGAGATCTCTTGTCCGGGCTTCAAGATGACAGGCAACAACCATGGCTGCCCAGCTTTTTACGTGGGTTCTGGAGGTCCGAACTCCGGTTGTCAGGCTCAAATCAAATGTGCTTTCTCCACTGCTTCATCTCCCCAGCTTTGGATTCTCCTGCCCTGCAAGTGCTAGGGTTGCAGAAGTGCCACATATCCAGTTATGTGGCCCTGTCGCTGGAACCAGGGGCTCCGTGCCCGCTGAGCGAGGGCTCTATGAACTAGATTGCAGCCCCTGCCTCTCTCCACCTGCTTTCTATGCTGAAGTTACCACCAATCTATTAAGATCTAGACAGACTGGCTTTTCTCCTGAGATCATCCTGTGCTCTCAGACTCCGACAGCAATCCTGCTTGGAGTTCTCTCCCATAATGCTTCACTTTTACATTTTATTCATTATTGCCATTGAGATGGGTGTGTGTGTGTGTGGCCATAGCTGAGGGCATTGTTATTGCTGTCGAAGTTTTTTTTTTTTTTTTTTTGGTTTTTTTTTTTTTTTTAAGACAGGGTTTCTCTGTGTAGTCCTGGCTGTCCTGGAGCTCACTCTGAAGACCAGGCTGGGCTCGAACTCAGAGGCCTGCCTCTGCCTCCCAAGTGCTGGGATTAAAGGCGTGCGCCACCAACGCCCGGCGAAGTTATTTCTTTTTAACTGCACTGATCAGCTTTCTATTACTATGATAAAAATGTCCGAAGCCATCGACCCCCATGGAACAAAGGTTGAACATGGCTCACAGACTCAGAGGCTTCCGACCAGCAGCAGGGGGCTTTGTGTGTGTTTGGGCCTGACAAAAGGAAGAGGATCCCAGGAGGGTGATGGAGCCAGCCAGCTTACCTCAGGACAGGAAGGAACTACAGAGAGGGGAAAGGAGAGGCCAGGGCCTATGTCCTTTCAGGGTTCACCTTAGATCCCAGGAGTCTTTTTACTGTGTCCTTTTTCAAACCGTCTCACAAACCTCTCAATACTGCCATAGCCCAAGGACAAAACCTTCGACCCCCATGGCCTTGGCAGGACATTAACAGTGCTCACAGCAGCATCAAGAAACTGCAAGACCCCCACCCCCACCCCCACCCCCACCCCCAGGTGGCACTCTTCTACCTCCGTGTCCCTGAAACACGTCAGACACTTCCTCTGACTTTCCATATCCCTTTCCTCCATGTAAGAAAAGCTGAAAAATAAAAAATAAATAAATAAATAAATAAATAAATAAATAAATAAATAAATTGGGAGTCTGGTAAAAGCAATACAATGCATAATTTATCATTTTAACCATCTCGAGTTTATAGCTCAGAGGCATGAAGTGCAGGCTCATTGTAGGCCGCCGTCCATCTCTAGAGCACTCATGTCTCGCCTAAGTAAACCCTGCTGCAGAGGCGCGTCCCCTCCCCCACCCCGCCCACCGTTGGGCCTTCTATCTTAGCGAGTGGGTTCCTCTAGGAACCCTGAGGAAGTGAGGTGCCCGGTTGGCCTTTTGTGCCTGCCTTCTTTTGTTTAGCACACCGGTCTCTAACGCGCCTTCTAGAAAAGGTTTATTTTGGCTTCCCATTTCTGAAAGTTTTCTTTCAAAGGCTGAAAAATAGTCCTACTATGGGCCTAAAGTCGCCAAATGCTTTCTGTGTTTCACAGAATTGTTTAGAGTTACCACAGCCTGGCTGCAGTGAAGGCCACAAGGGCAACTAGGTCAGGCCCGATGCCTGGGTTCGTCAACCTCTTCCTACTTTGTGAGAAAGGTCAGTTTTGAGGCCTCAGGTTAGGTTTCTGTCTAAGCTCCACCCCGCAGTTACCTGGCAACAGCCAGGTATGCCCCTCCCCACAGTTACCTGGCAACAGCCAGGTAGGTCCGGCCCACTCTAAAAGGGGCTGCAAGACCCTCCTCTCTCTCTTGCCTCTTACTCCTGCCTCTCTTGCCCTCTTGGGCTCTTCCCTTCCCCCCTCCCCCCTCCCTCCACGTGGTCATGGCTGGCCTCTACTTCTCTACTCTTTCCTTCTCTCTGCCTTTCTCTGCCTCTACTATCCCCTTAACTTCCCTCCCCATGCCCTGAATAAACTCTATTCTATACTATACCCCAGTGTGTGTGGTCCCTCAGGGGAAGAGATGCATTGGCATGGGCCTGCTGAGATGCCCCCTTCCCCCACACGCCCATGCAACATATTCTTAGGCTGCTTTCTCTTTTTATGATCACAACACCTTGACGCCGAGCACATGCATGCCTCAATGCTTTATTCCAAGATCAATTTCTGCCAGAGAGAAACAAGGCCAGTATCTGCGTCAGATAAAATGCCTCTTGGCTAGGCCTTGGGAGGGATAACACCCATAGGTGCCTCGGAATCCACTTCCTGTGTGTTCAGCGGTGATTTTAAGCTCCCTCTTTGCTCCAAACACGACCGAATTAAGGAACTCAAACATCCTCCTCTGGACAGTGCAAACAGGACTGAACCGGTCTTTTGTTTCTCATTTAATCCCACGTCATATCGATTTCAAGCTAACTGAGTTCTGGCCATCACACACTCGGAACACCGTGCTCTCCTGTGCTAATGATGCTTCCTCTGTCATGCGTGATCGGAGAACATTTTCTCCTACTAGTCAGGGCCATCAGGGGTGCTCGCACTGAGGGTGAATCCAGAGCTCTCGGAGGCTTAATTGAACAGAGGATTATTTCTCACCTTTGTAAGGGAAGTTGCTCCCTTGCATGACACTCTTCAAAAGGCAATGCGGGGGCTACTTTCTTTCCTCTTGTTTGCTAAAGCTCTCTACTTCCGGTCTTCTCACGAGCGGGAGAGGAAGCAGAAAACCAGCCACAAAAATCCTGAATCTAAACAGCTGGAAATGACACCACTGGTGAGAATTAGGCAGAGGAGAGAGGAGAGGGGAAGAGGAGGGCGCGACGTGTGTCCTCTGTGACCACAAGTTATAAAGCCACTTTGATGGTGACACAATACCATCTCTACTTAAGAGACAGATTCTTTGAGTTCTGTCATCTTCTTTGCGACCTGTTGGGTCTTGGTGGTATATATTTATAATCCCAGCACTTGGGAGGCTGAGGCAGGAAGCTCCCAAGTTTGAGGCCATCTCTCTCTCTCTCTCTCTCTCTCTCTCTCTCTCTCAAACACACACACACACACACACACACACACACACACACACCAAAGTTAACAGGAGAGATCTGTCCTGACAATTTTGCTCTCAGGCTTCCTTCAGCTTTCACAACACACCAGACATTGCGTCAGTCAGCTTTTGTTTCCTGTGACAGATAAACAATTTAATGAGAAGAAGGATTGGTTTTGGCTCAGAGTTTCGAAGGAGTCGGTGCGCGGTCACCGCATCTGTTGCCTAGTCTCTGGACTAAGGCGACGCATCGCGGCGGGAGAGCACGGCAGAATAGAACTGTCACTCACTCCTGCCTACTCACTTCCCGTCACCCAAGAAGAAGACAAAGATGGGGCCAGAGACAACATATCCTCCCGAGTCATGCCCCAGTGACCTCCCTTCTCCAGCAAGGCTCTATCTCTCAAAGTTTCCCCCACTTCCCAGAACAACACCATTAGTCGGGAACTAAGCGCTCAACATATTTGCCCGCAGGGGATGCTTCATATTCAAACCATGGAACTGTCAATGTGGCTGTTTTACCGATTTCGTTTATTCTACCTACTTCTACTCTATAATTATTACTTTATGCTTGAAAAAATATTCTGGGCCCTGTATTAGCTTCCTAGAGCTGCCATGTTAAAAGTCCCACCGACTAGATGCTTTGAAGAATAGGCATTTCTTTTCTCGTGCGCTGTAGGGTACAAGTCTGAGATCAAGTCACCTGCAGGATGGATT
The DNA here is from genome assembly GCA_964023405.1 of Apodemus agrarius. NCBI lineage: Eukaryota > Metazoa > Chordata > Mammalia > Rodentia > Muridae > Apodemus > Apodemus agrarius. The sequence continues at coordinate 38,955,487 of OZ030023.1, read as the reverse complement.
TCCTTCCTTTGTTCCTTTGTTCCTTCCCTCTTTCTTCCTTCCTTCCTGTCTTTCTGTTTGTCTGTCTGTCTTTGAGACAGGGTTTCTCTGTGTAGCCATGTGTGGTGGGTTGAATACCTGTGGCCCTCATAGACTCAGGTGTTTGAACGTTTGGCCCATAGAGAGTGGCACTCTTAGGACCTTGCCGGAGTAGGTGTGGCCTTGCTGTAGGAAGTGTGTCACCGTGGGGCGGGCTTTGAGCTCTCCTACGCTCAAGCTATGCCCAGTGTGGCACACAGCCTCCTTCTACTGCCTGTGGATCAAGCCCTAGAACTCTCAGCCCCTTCTCCAGCACCATGTCTGCCTGTGTGCCACCATGCTTCCCCCTATGTGGATAATGGACTAACCCTCTGAAACTGTAAGACACCCCCAATTAAATGTTTTCCTTTATAGGAGTTCCTGTGGTCATGGTTCTCTTTTCACAGCAATAAAAACCCAAAGTAAGACTCCCTAGCTGTCCTAGAACTCACTCTGTAGACCAGGCTGGCCTCCAACTCACAGAGATCTGCCTGCATCCTGAGTGCTAGAATTCAAGGTGTGTTTCACCTCTGCCTGGCTGGGGTGATTTCTTCTGAGGCCTATTTTCCTGGCTGTGGGTAGCTACTTCTTGCTATATTTTTCATAAGGCATTCCTTTGTGTGTACATAGTTATGCCTAAATTTCTTGAGCCAGATTATAGTAGGACCGCCCTAAAAATCTCACTTGGACTTAATTACTTCTTCAAAGAATTTTCCCCCAAATATGTTTGTGCTCTAAAATCCTGGGGGTTGGAAACCTCTGCATATAATGTAGTGGGACCACAATTTAGCCTAGAACATTCCCTAATTTATCTTACAAAATATAAATTAAGAATATATGCAAACATTTAAAAAAATTAATATTTCTAATAAGAAAAATATTTGGTAAGGATAGACTTAACCACAATGAACAGAAAACTCACTTTGGAGCCATTTAAATACAGCAAAGTTATCGGTGGTTTTGATACTGGTTCAACCATTCTCTGAGAAGAGCCTTCTATTTTCTTGTGCTTTGTGGTCACAAGACTGTTATGGCTCCAAATTTCACACCCATGCATAAGGAATAAGGAAGTGGAAAGAAAAAAAGGATTGCACCTTCCATCTCTGTGTTGAGGCAGAAACCCTTCCCCCAAAGATCTTCTCTAGTAACTTGTGAGTTAGGAGCATGCCCTTGTCTAGTTCTAGCTAACCACCTAAGAGTTTGGGGTATATAGAGCCCCAGAGTGTGATATGGGAGAAGAGTCAAATCTATGTGGGGATTACTGACACTCCACGTTAAGGACTAACATTGCTAGGATGGTCTGAGACTATACCGAGTTACTGAGTGTCTTAATCACGGATCTATTGCTGTAAAGAGACACCATGATTAAGGCAACTCTTTTTTTTTGTTTGTTTGTTTGTTTGTTTGTTTGTTTTTTTTGTTTTTCGAGACAGGGTTTCTCTGTGTAGTCCTGGCTGTCCTGGAGCTCACTCTGAAGACCAGGCTGGCCTCGAACTCAGAAGTCCACTTGCCTCTGCCTCCCAGTGCTGGGATTAAAGGCGTGTGCCACCAACGCCCGATTAAGGCAACTCTTATAAAAGAAAGCATTTAGTTGAGACTTGCTTACAGTTTCAGGGCTACTCCATTATCATTCCAGCAGGGAGCACAGCGGCATGTGTGGAACACTAGCTGAGAGCTTCATCCTGACCCATAAGCAGAGAGAGAGAGAGAGAGAGAAAGAGAGAGGAGAGAGAGAGAGAGCCTCTCAGCCCACCCCCAGTGATACACTTCCTCCAATAAGGCTGCATCTCCTCCATTAAGGCCACACCTCCTAATCCTTCTAATCCTTTCAAATGGTGCCACTCCCTGGTAATAAGGCATTCAAATATATGAGACTATGGAGGACATTCTCATTCATACCAGCACACTGAGGTGACATGTAACTAGAAAACTGAGGAATTTCTGGTGGTTTACATACAACTTGTTTCATGGTTTCTGGAAGAAGACTGGGATCTTCCCTAAATAACAATACTGAAACATACTCAGAAGAAACCAGCTCTTTACCCACTATTATGAACTTCCCTAATACCCCTGAGAAAGACAGGCATCAGAGTGAACGACCATCCTCCATCCCCAGGGGAAAAAAATGAGTTACACCTGTAAGAGGGAGATAAGTAATTGACCAAGGGCAATGTGAAAATGCCTTTTCCCTATTAAGGGGATCTTCTCTAATGAGAGCAAACACAAATGGAAGAGAACTTTAGTTTCACCACAGTCTCCAAAAATGGCCAGGTATGGTCAGCAACCCTAAAGATGGCACGTTTTAGGTGAGTGTCAGAGGAAGCAACAGGAAGAGGTATTGTCCAGAAACTAGTGAAAGCCACTACAAAGGGTACTTTTTGCTCCTTCCTCTGGGAAGAACATATAGCCTTTGTATGCAGGACAGCAGCTAAAGGCCCCCCACTGTGTCTCAATGACTCAGAGAAAAGTGAGAGATGAAAGAGATCATGGCTTAGACACCGTGATGATCTCTTTGTGTGAGTTTCTGATTCTTGTCCCCACAGTTATTTTGCGAGGGTCTGTTGTCTGCTCATCCCTCTTCTGTAGTGGTCCAGCCTACCTCTGAAGCAAAAAAAAAAAAAAAAAAAAAAAAGGATTAGGATTAGCCCCCAAAGTCACCTTTTAAAATGTCAAGTGCACACACTTTGATGATTCTTATCATACTCTTAAAATCGTTTTGCATTCAATTTTTATTTTTGCCAATAAAATGCATCATCTTCAGCTTTAGTTATATAATACTTGACTAGAGGATAGAAGGTTTACTTGCCAGTTGTAGGCGACCCGTGGTTGGTATTAGCTTCAAGTATAGGTGAACAGAAGCAAAGCTGCCTCTCTCTGCTGAGCCATGGGATTGCAGGGATGCTCCACCATATCTGTCTTATGTGGTGCTGGGATGGAACTTGGAAATTCCTGTCTGCTAGGCAAGAACCCAACTGAGCCGCATTCCCCGCCAATGAGAGGAGGAGCACATGAGTATTTGTTTGCTCTTCGTCTTTAACTAAGAGGGTTTGTAGGGTTCTCGCCTTAGTCACTCCTCAGGGTCCCCAGTCCTCGGGGCTTCAGAAGGTGGCAGCAGTCATGCTGCACAGAGGGACACTAGAGATTAGTCACACTTTGTCCTGTGCCACAGAGGTGGAAAGCACATGGTTAGGATAAACAATGTGTATCTTGGTTGAAGGGAAACCTGAGGTCTTGCAGGACGTCTATCTGGTCGACCACATGCAGCTGTTGGTCAGGTCACTCAGAACACTTGCTAGGTTTCATTCTATCTTTCACAGAGGCGGAAAGACGTGGTGGGCAGGTGAGCCTTTAAATAATTCCTAGAGCTGGGGTGATCTGGCTGCACCCAACTCTCGGGAGATGGTCAGTGACGCCCCAGGCTCCCATCAGCCCCAGTCTCCAGCTGAGCGCATCTCCACATTTCCACCACCATCTGCATGCCCTGCCTGGATTCCAGTTCTCCTGCCTCAGCACCAGCCTGCAAGCTCCCTCAGGGGTACCTGTGCTGGGGGGAACTTGGAGCCAACCTTTCTCCTTGCCTGATTTCATTTCCAGCCACTGTCTCTGAAAAGGTGCAAATGGCTGGATCGGAAACACCATTCAATATGGACACCTGCTGCTATGCGAAATTTCAGTCCACTCATCTAACTTAACTTCTAACACCTACCAACCCAGCTGGGTGGTGGTAGCGCACGCCTTTAATCCCAGCACTTGGGAGGCAGAGGCAGGCGGATTTCTGAGTTCGAGGCCAGTCTGGTCTACAGAGTGAGTTCCAGGACAGCCAGAGCTATACAGAGAAACCCTGTCTCGAAAAAACAAAAAACAAAACAAAACAAAAAAGCCAAAACAAAACAAAACAAAAACCACCTACCAACCCACTTCCACATCTCTAGTCTCCATTGTTCCCAACCTCCACCTTCCTCCAGCGTCACCTTAAGACCAGTGTGTTTAAAGGTTTTACAAGATCAGATTCAAGCATTTCCAGCTGCACAAACAAAGCCAGCAATATCTCCTTCCGCTTCCCACCTGCTGGCCAGCTCCCAACGGCATCTACAAGGAGCTAAGCCAGGCTTTGATCACGGGCACACTCACACTTTCTACCCTGCACACTGTTAGCACAATTTCTCTTAGACTCCAGAGCTTGTCTTTTGGGGGCTGAGGACTCTTTCTGCTCAGGTATCCCTGGAAGATTTGCTATAATTCTAAGGTGGGTGGGATGGGGGGAGGGGTGGGGGAGGGGCGATTCAGGAAAGAAACCTCAAGCAGTTGTTTGCACTTGCCCCAGGGCACTCCGATTGGTCAGATGCAGGGCCTTCCCATCTTGGACTTGTTCTGATGCCAATCACCTTCTAAATGCCTCCAAAGGGCATCTACAGAGAGAACACTCCAGGGCCCGGTGATCAAGCCACAGGATAGAGAATAATGTGTGCCAGCAGAAGGCGTGCTGTAGGCTGCCTGAATCCTGGCACTCTGTCATAAAGTCGTCTTTGGTTTGTTAAGATAAGAACTCACCTGAAATGACACAGGCAGTCCAACTTCTCCAGGTGGCCTGCAAAGGACTGGTAGGCCCAGAGAGAGGCTCAGACTGCTCCTTGCTGGACCTGAGCCAGCCCAACCTCCCTCCAGAGGCCCATCCTGCAGTTTAATCATGTTCTGGATCTATTCTTGGCCATACTCATTTCTTGGAGTGGAAATTGGATTTTGACAATGTGCCTTTTACATGTAATCTCTTTGTTCTAATTACAGCCAGCCCCCAGCTAGAAGGCCTGGGTTAAAAGGCAGTGTCTGCCAGAATGTGGGGTACCTCCTCCAGTGCCCTCCCCCCCACCAACACACACATACACACACACAGGCACACACACACATACACACACACACACACACACACACACACGCAGACACACATACTCACACACATACACACACACTCACATATATACTCACACACACAGGTACACACATACTCATACACATACATATACACACAGAGACAGAGACATACACACACACATATACACAGACTCACACAGGTGTGCACACACACTCACACACATACACAAACACACAGCTACACATAGAGAGAGACACACAAATTTACACATATACACACAGGTATATACACTCACACACACATGCACAACACACACAGGTATACACACACAGACACACACATTCACACAGAGATATACTCACACATACACATTCACACACAGGAATACATACACACTCGCACACACATACACACAGGTACACACACAGGTACACACAGTCACACACTCACATACACACAGGTATACACATATATACGCACACAGGTATACACATTCACACACACCCAGGTACACACACATATACATACAGGTACACACACAGGTACACACTCACACACAGGTACACACACACACACACATATATACACACATATACATACAGGTACACACACAGGTACACACACAGGTGCATACTCACTCACACACACAGGTACACACTCACACACAAGTACTCACAGGTACACACTCACACTCATACACACTCACACTCATGCAGGTACACACTCATACACAGGTACACACTCACACACAGGTACACACATACACAGGTACACACTCACAGTCATACACACACTCACACAGGTACATACTCACTCACACACAGGTACACACACACACACACACACACACACACACACACACACACACGCCTGGCAGAAAGGCATCTTGTTAGCTGCTGACTTCTTTCCTTACAGTTACTTGACTTGGTCACCTCTGATTTACTAACCAAGGGGACACCTAGTGACAAAAATTGATAAATGACCAGAGCAAATGACCTAAGATTTTTTTCAGGGTCTTTTTTATTTTTGGCAGGCTATGAGGTGAAATGCCTCTTATTTTTATCCTGCCATTTTTAGAGCATTAATCTTCTATTGCTGTTTCTAATGCACTGGATCTAGAAGTATTTATATTAAGAGCAATAAGGGTGACTATGACAGGTAGGCAGGTAAAGCCTAAAGACACAGGTTCAATTCCCCAGTCTGCACAAAGGAAGGAACCGATTACTGTGAGCTCTCCTCTGACTTGCACAAGCATGCTGTAGCTAGAATACCGCCCACCTCCTCCCACACACACAAGCAGAGAGATTCAATAATCAGCCAAGGGTGGCTGGGCACACTTGTAACACCAGCACTCAGGAAGCTGAAGCAAAAGGATCGAGAGGTTGAGGGACACAGGAAGCCCCTCCTCCACCTCAAACTAATAGTGACCATTCAGACTGTTCATATCTGCAGGGCGTGGTAGTGCCTGCCTTTAATTTCAACACTCCAGAGGAAGAGGCAGGCAGATCTCTGGGAGTTCAAGGCCAGCCTGGTCTTCATTATGAGTTCCAGGACAGTGGGCAGCCAGGGCTATAGAGAGAGACTTCTGTCTCGAATGAACAAACAAAGCCTCATACTTTCAAAGCTCTCTGCCATCCCATGAAACATTTCCAGGCTTCTCACGCCTGGCACTGGGAGTTTTGTTCATTTATGGCTATTGGAGGGAACAGTGTGTTAACTATGGTTACACAGACTTTTATGTACTTTATATAATTTTAGGTACATAGATCACATGACTCTATGACATTTCAGACATCCTTACAACCCCTCGGTCTTAGTCAGTGTTCTACTGGGGGTGAAGAGACACCACAACCATGGCACCTCTTATAAATGGAAGCATTTAATTAGAGCTGGCTTGCAGAGGCAGAGGTTTAGACCATTGTCACGGCCGCGGGAAGGCAGGCAGACATGATGCTGGAGGAGCAGCAAGTTCTGCATCCGGATCCACAGGCACCAGGAAGAGAGAGGCTCTGGGCTTGTAATGGCTTTTTTGAAACCTCAAAGTGACACACCTCCTCCAACAAGGCCACGCCCTCTAATCCTTCCGGATAGTGCCACATCCTGGTGACCAACCACTCAAATCCATGAGCCTGGGGAGCCATCCCCATCCGAACCACCACACAGAGGCCATGATTCTGATTTTCATCTCACCATGGCTCACGGTGTTCATTCTGACAGACTTTCTAGAACAACCTGATAGTGACCTTTGTGCTGCTGATTCCTTTTCGTTTTCTTTCTTTCTTTCTTTCTTTCTTCCTTCCTTCCTTCCTTCCTTCCTTCCTTCCTTCCTTCCTTCCTCTCTCTCTCTCTCTCTCTCTCTCTCTCTCTCTCTCTCCCTCCCTCCCTCCCTCCCTCTCTCTCTCTCTCTTTCTTTCTTTCTTCCTTTCTTTCTTTTTCAAGACAGGGTTTCAGTAAGGCTGTTAGGTAAGCCTGTTAAGCCAATAGAAAGTAGTTAGAGTGGGGCTGGAGAGATGGCTCAGTGGCTAAGAGAACTTACTGACTGCTCTTCTAAAGGTCCTGAGTTCAATTCCCAGCAACCACATGGTGGCTCACAACCACCTGTAATGGGATCCAGTGCCCTCTTCTGGTGTGTCTGAAGAGATTCACAGTGTAATCACATAAAATAAGTACATAAATAAATCAAGACAGGGTTTCTTTGTGTTGTTTATGTAGCTTTGGCTACAGAGCCAGGCTAGCTCTATAGACCAGGCTGGCCTAGACACTCACAGAGAGAGAGAGCCACCTGCGTCTGCCTCCCATGTGCTGGGATCAAAAGCACGCACCAGCACTGCCTGGCAGTCACGTGGTTTCTTGATCTTACAGCATTGTTCAAACATCTATACACAAGAATGGCATTGCTTGTCCAGGGTGCTAAACCTTTTCAATGTTCAGATATTACTAGGCTGCAGATAGTAAGAATGTTCATCTATTGAGTCTTGCGATGTGTATGCACATTTTGTTACTCATTCTCCAGTTATTGGGCATTCGGCTTGCTTTTGTTTCCTAGCCTTTTTGAATGCAGCTTCGGAGAACACAGCTGAGCACGGCTCTGAGGAACAGCACGCCGTGTCTTTCGGACAGATGCCGAGGAGAGGTAACGCTGGGTCGCATGGTAGATTTGTATTTAAGTTTTTTGAAAACCTCTCTGATTTCTCTCGTTGACGCACCCACAGCGATGAGGAATCTCCTTTCCCCACATCCTCTCTCGCATCCGTTGGTGTTGATCTTCACATTTCTCTAATTCTGAGGACCAGTGGACATTTTTTGAGATATTTATTCACTATTTTTATTTCTTCTCTTGGCAATTCTCTGTTCAAATCCCAAGCCCACTTTTGAAAGGGTCATTTTTATATTACTCTCCACATTTTCAATTCTTCACATATTTAGATCTTCATCTACCCAGAAAGATTCTCTCCCATTTTGTTAGTCTCCTCTTCACTTGAGTGACTTTTTTTTTTAACTATGCAGAAGTCTTTTAGTTTCATGAAGTCTCACTTGTCAATGGGCCACAGTTCCCTGGGAAAATGGAGTCGTATCCAGAAAGTCCTTTCCTTCGCCTATATTACATAGGCATTGCCTATGTCTCCCTCTCCAGTTTCAGTGCTGCAGATTTCACATGTAGGTCTCCTGTCCCTGAGGAGCTACCTGGTTATTGTGCAAGGCAATAAGTGTGGGTCCAGTTTTATTCTTCTACATGTGTATGTCGAGTTGTCCCAACATCATTTGTTGAAAACACTGTCTTTTCTCAAGTGTATGGTTCTGGCATTTTTGTTGGATATTTGATGGCTATAGTTACATGTGGTGGTGGTTTGAGTATGCCTAGTCTAGGGAGTGGCATTATTTGGAGGTGTGGCCTTGTTGGAGTGGGTGTGGCCTTGCTGGAGAAGGTATGGCCTGGTTGGAGTAGGTGTGCCACTGTGGACTTAGACTGGATGTTGCCATGCTCCTGCCTTGACGATAATGGACTGAACCTCTGAACCTGTAAGCTAGTGCCAATTAAATATTGTCCTTATAATGTTGCTTTGGTCATGGTGTCTGTTCACAGCAGTAAAACCCTAACTAAGACATGTGTGCTCGTGTTTGGGTCTTTGATTTTGTTCCATTAATCTACAGGTATGTTTTTATGCCAGTACTATATTGTTTTTATTACTATAGTCTTTATAATGTATCTCAAGGTTTGGAACAGTAATTCCTTCAGCGGTGTTCTTTTTGCTCAGGATTATTTTGGCTATCTGGAGTCTTTTATGGTTCCATATGAATTTTAAGATAGTTGGATTTCTTTCTGAAAAGAGATGGAGATTTTGACTGTGATAGCATAAAATCTGTAAATACTTTGGGGTAAAAAACTCATTTTACAACATTAATTCTACCAATCCAATAACCTTGGTTAGGTTATTACAAGATATTTTCTTCTCTTTGAGACTATCATGGATGGGAGTCTGTTCATGAACTCTTTGTATGCTTGTTGGTGGGCTATGGAAAAGTTATTAATTTGTGAATATTAATGTGCATTCTGTTCCACTGTTGAAATTGTTGATCATTTTTCTAACTGTTTTGGTAGAAATTGGGGTATCTCTAATGTATAGCATATCATCTGCATATAGGGGTAGTTCCAGTTCTCCTCTCACTGTCTGTATCCTTTAATTTTTTTCTCCTGTCTTCCTGTCTCATCTACTGCTTCAAGCACAATATTGAAAAATAATCAGGATAATAGACAGCCCTATCTCATTACTGATTTTAGTGGGATTGCTTCAAGTTTTCCTCCATTTAGGACGATGTTGGCTGTGGGCTACGCATGTATAGCCTTATTTTGCTGACATATGTTCTACTCTCTCTAGAACCTTTATCATGAAGCAGTATTAGATTTTGTCAAAGGTTATTTCTGCATCTTTTGAGATGTGCGTGTGGATATTTTTTCACAGACTGTTGGTGTGGTTTATCACACAAGTTGGCTTTTGTGTGTTGTGCCAGCTTTGCATCCTCAAGATAAATCCTTTTGAGTTGTTGGCCAGGATTATCCAAAACATTCCCAAAACATTTTGGGTCATTGCTGCTGCCCTTGGTTGTCTCCTAGAAGTGGAAGGTTAAGTCTCCATTGTTGAAGACACCATGTACTTCAGACGTAGGACTCAGAGGCCCTGAGCTAGACATGACCCTGAGGCCCCCTCCCTGAGGACTGGCTCTCATGGTACCAGAAGGCACAGGCAAGCTTCCAAGAGAGGGAAGATGGTGAAGGATTTTCCCTGTCCAATCACATTAGGGCAGTAGGAGGCCTATGATTGGACAGGAAAAGGGAGGCAGAGCTAGGAGTTGGGGGGACAGAGAGGGGGGACAGAGAGGGGGAGAGAGGGGGAGAGAGAGAGATGTCTCAGGAGGAGAGGGAAGGAGAATGGAGACCGATTGGTATTATCAATAAGTTAGACTAACTGGGTTAAAGCTTTATCACTATCAATTGGCTCTGACATTATTTATTGGCATCTTGTAAATTGTGATTTTATCGATACATAAGTATAATTGATTAACGATTAAGCTTTAAGAGTCTTGATTCTACTGGGTAATTAGGTGTTGAGATGACTGATCATGGGGTGTGTGGGGCATTGCATGATAGCGAGATGAACTTGGGGACCCCCCACTAGAGAGATAGATGGCTAGCAGTGAGATGGCCCAGCAGAGGCCCTGTGGCCCCGCAGGGCCAGTGAGTTGGAGGGCCGAGAGACCGGAGAGTGAAATCACCTGGCAGGGGCCCTGTGGCCTGTGAATTGCCAGCACTAGTGTGGGAACTGCCGACGTGTTTTTTTTAATATTTCCCACCACAGGAAGCAACTAGTGTCTCATGGCTTTAATGCCTATGAAGCAGAGGAGCAGCACCACACACATGCCTTGGCCATCGCCAAGAACTCTCTAACTGGTTCTAAAGCCAACCCATGGGAGGAATTGATGCCTGGCACTGGAAACTTTGTCAGCTACCCAGAGCTAGCGAAGTCACAAATATTAGAGAACTTACAATCTCCCCTTTTCTAAACTATCACAATCCCTAACTACATTCTGAATATTTATCCTTACGGACATGGAGGGATGTGATAGTTCTCATCCCTCGCCAAAGAGAGTTCCCTTGGCAACAGATGAAGACCGTTACAGAAAGCCACAACTGATCGACATGCAGAGAACAAGAGATCTTGGGGTACCCGGCCCCAGCTGATGCACAGTCCCTACACCTGAGGCTCAGGGATCATTTGGATGAAGGGGCAGAAACGTTTTAAGAGCCAGAGGATCAGAAAGTGTGCTGTGTGCAAGATTGTGTCTCCTAGGAATGTCAGAGAGGCCACACTGTGAAGGCTCATCAACATGTGTGCTTAAATAAGACATGAACCGCGTTGACATCGCTGGTTAACAATCTCAGAGCCTTAACCCTAGACCAAGAACCACGGGCAGCCGGGGACCACTGAGAGTGGGAGAAATGTCAGCCTCAGGGAAGAGCCCCCAGCTGGTTACCTAATACCAAGTGGTCAGACCTGACATCATATACATATAGGTAGCATCGTATGGACTGAGCAGGTTGTATCTATGTATTTGGAAATATATTCTGTATTAGTTAGGGTTCTCTAGAGTCACAGAACTTGTGGAGTGTCTCTCTATATTGAGGGGATTTATTGTGATGACTTACAGTCTGTAGTCCAACTACCCCAACAATGGTCAACTGTGAATGGGGAGTTCAAGAATCTAGTAGTTGCTCAGTCCCACAAGGCTAGTTGTTTCAGCTGATCTTCTGAAGAAGTAGGTTCCAACAGATGTACTGGCAATTAAGTGCAAGCTCATGAAGAGTGAATCTTCCTTCTTTCAATGCCCTCAGGTAGGTCTCCAGCAAAAGGTGTGGCCCAGATTAAAGGAGTGTACCACCACACCTGGATCTGGGATTTGCTTTGTCCCGGGCTGACCTTGAACTCAGAGATCTCCTAGCCTCAGTCTCCTGGGATTAAGGGTGTGTACTACTTTGCCTGGGCCTAAGCTTTTCATGGCCACTATGCCTCAAGATCTCCATGCCAAGATCCAGCCTCAAGATCTGGATCAAAGGTGAGCCCTCCAATTCTGGATTGCAGATATAGTCAAGTTAAAAGCCAAGAATAGCCATTACATCTACATATATACGTAACAACAATGAAAGAAAAGGAATGCATGAACTCGAGGAGAAAACAGGATGGGTGGGTGTGTAGGAGAGATTGGAGGGAGGGAAGAGAAGCAGGAAAGTATGTAATTATACTTTAAAAAATGATTATATGAAAAGCAACAAAAGGTTTTACTTTATGAGTTCTCTGTCATTCCCTTCTGAATGTTTTCAGCTGCCTCTTGTCTTATGAGACAGAATATTTACCAAAATAAAGGCAAGAAGTAGGAGAAGGGAAGCCTCGCTCAGAACTTAGAGAATGGGTTGTCTGACATCACTTTGGGGAAGTCATTGACACATCTGAATCTCCACGCCTTCAGACTCTGATATGGGTAAACACACAGTACACTATACACTTCAATGCTAGACAGAGCCTCTGGAGGCTAGGAGAAGTAAGAGAGCAGAAACCTAGAATCTGCCCTTGGAAACCTCTCTGGTACATGTGTACTAGTCGGGAGTTCATGGGACCAAGCCAAAGGACATACTGTTCTCATTTTGCTAGACCTCCCATGAATTATTCATGCCTTACACGAAGGCAGAAAGCACGGATAATTGCTCATTTGACCTCTGCTCAGATAACATTAGGAAGCTGGTTGTTATTCCTTGGAGAGAGAAGATAAGGTTTTTAAATGGAAAGCGTCTTTATAGGTTTTTAAGTCCACACTCACCCATATTCCAGAACAAGAAACCACCATTCACTGGCTCTGGAGTTCACGGTTAGATTTGCAAAGTCCTAAGAGTCTACTTCGAGAAGTTATGCTAATGAGTAAAAACCCTCATGGTTTTATAACCCAACACATTTGATGGCGGAGCTGGCTTTCGCTTGTGTTTACAAGTCACAGAAGTCAACGGAAAAGTGTTACAACTGGAATAATGTGTATTACTCATAAACAGACCTTCAGGAATCCTTACAGAACAGAAGAGAGTGGGGACCTAGGTCCCCTGGGAGAGGTGTAGACACGTCTCAATGTGCTATTTGTTTTGTGGATACAGAGATTAACCAAGAATAAAGGCACCAATCCTTCAACAGTTTGGGCCAACTTTTTTTCATGGAAAACATTCCAATATTTTTAATTTAATATATAGAATGAGTACACCATTGAATTTTTTTTAAAGATTCTAGAGACTAGCAACCTCATTTCTCTAATTCCCTTCTTCTTCTTCTTCCTTCTCATCATGCCATTAGACAGCTTGTTCTTCTCTAGTCATTGTGGACATTATCTTACCCGTTTTGAATTCCCTGTCACCAGAATCAGCATACGTCATTTCTGCTTTCTTCGAGGCCCACCTTACAATGCCATCCAGGACACAACCCCACTCCTTGTTCCATTTGCTTGTCCTTAGCACGCATCACCACCAACATTCTAAGCTCTCCATCTCCTCTCTAATACTCAAACTGGGTGAGGCATGTGAGACAGTGGATTCTGACTGTCTCATTCATTAAAGTGGCTCTAGGTTTATAAGAGTATTTGGCATGTGCTTGAGTACATACAAGCTATGATGCACTTAAAAAACATTTGCCTCCAACCCCACTCTTTTCTAGGCCTCGTCTAGATCAACTCCCTATGGAGCAATAGATACTGTCAACACCAGGAAAGAATTGTCTCTAATGCATTCACGTAAGTTAACCAGAAGGGTCCAAGACCCACAAATTGGACCTAGATCTTATGTTGAATCCTGCCTGTGACTCTTCCCAAAGTCCCACAAGGTCACCAGGATGGCCACACCTCCCTGCCTCACCTGGGCCTTGCGGGCCTTTGGATAGCTCACTTGAACATGCTGTTTTCTCACTGTGTCAGGCTGAGAGGTGGAGTCTTGGATAACATCCTCAGCACCCTCTGCCTCCCAGTTTCTCATTATGACACGCACCTCCATAGCCGTCCACACGGATGGAGAGGGATAGAGGAGCCCGGCTCTGTCTTAGTGACCCCGGTACCCTAGAGATGCTCTTCCTTTCCCCAGCTCGTAAAAAGATGGGCTTCTTCTCAACCAAATCATGACATTTCTCAAGCTGTTCTGTGGGCCTCATTCTCCCCAAGGCCTACCCTCCCAGGAGAGCTGCTTATGGAGGTAACGTGAGTTCTAAAGGGGAGATGCAGAGAACATGCCTATGGTGTGGGGGATCCAGCTGCGAGGCTTAACTCGTGGATTTTTGGACCTGGAATCCCAGCGAAAACTGACCAGGATGAACAGAGACTGAAAGAGGCAGGGGACAGTGGTGGAGGGAGACATAACTTGGTCTTCTCACGGCTGCTTTGGTAGTAAACGATCCTAAAGATGATGGAGCTGGACACCATGCCTGAGTGATCGCCATGATGAACATTTCCTGGTTTGATCATCAATATTCCTTTCATCTTTAAATGGAACGGTTCTGTGACTTTTTAAAGATTTGTTTTATTTTTAATCTCGTATGTGTGTGTGCGTGCGTGCGTGCGTGCGTGTGTGCGTGTGTCTGTGTGTGTGTGTGTGTGTGTGTGTGTGTGCGTGCATGAGTGCAAATGCCCTCAAAAGGCAGAGCAAGCAGATTTCCTCAAACTGGATGTACAGGCGGATGACAGTCACCTGATGTGGGTTCTGGGAACCAAACTCTAGAAGAACAATACAGGCTCTGAACCACTGTGCCATCTCTTCAGCCCTTCTGTGATTTTAAAACAATCCCTCGAGTGCTATATTAAAGAATTATCCAAGAACGTGTGTTCAGGACTTTTCCGAGCCTTTCTCATGCTCTCCTGCACCGAGGCTTTCCAGAAAGAATGGAAGTGTGCACATACTGCAATGTGCTTTTGGTTTATAATTATGCCTTTCTACAAAGTCGTTCTTATATCGTTGGGAGACGTAGAACTCAGACAAGAGCACCAAAACTAGAACCACGGAGCTGAGCCTGGGAAGACTGAGTGAGACAGGGACCTAGCATTCTGACGTGTCCCCCTGTGCATGGCATTCAGGTCAGTAATGGCTTTCAAATTGGACCAGCCCTTTTGGGAAATCCTACTACAAACTAGTAACACACTGGGAAGAACTATAGTCAGTGAGTCTGTAGACATCAAAAGTGTGTGTGTGTGTGTGTGTGTGTGTGTGTGTGTTGTGGGGTGTCCTGGTAGCAATACCTCTGTAGGATAAATTCTCACCTAGCACAGGTGAGTGGTCCCTAAAAGCCCCCCAGATAAAACAGTAGCCCTCTCCAGCAGGTCTTTTCAGGCTTCCTGTGTCCCTGGGAACAATGATACATAAGCCATCGTGCCCTTGTGGCAGGCTTAACTAGCCCCCAAAGGTGTGCATGGCCCTCCTCTCCAGAACTTTAGACTTTTAGTTTCTATGTCAAATGGACTTTGTAGCTGGTGCATTAAGTGGCTTGCAATGGGTAAGTGGGTGTTCTCAATTATTTAAGTGGATCCAGTGTGATCACAAGTAGTGAGGATAATGGTGGTGGTGGTGGTGGTGATGGTGGTGGTGGTGGTGGTGGTGGTGGTGGTGGTGGTGGTGGTGGTGGTGACGACAGAGATGTGCTTTGGAGAAAGGTGCAAGGGTTACCCTAAGAATATAAATGTCTGAAAAATCTCCTTTGAAGCCCTCACAGAACATCAACTCTGCAGACACCTTGACATCAGTGAAATTCATCTAAAATTCTAAATCTGCGTCATTTGAAGCTATTACTGACATCAAATTTACAGCGATCTTCTACAGAAACAACGGAGAATGGATATTTATATGACCAGATCATCATTGTTCACTTCAAAAAGGCTGGGCCACCAAGATAGGTGAGTGCACTAGGTGGCAGGACCACCTGCAGCCTGGTCATACAGTACCGTTGGGAACCGCCCAGACGTTTCCTGGGAGCGTTGTCTTCTGGTACCGTTTCATTTGGAAGGAGTTGGGGAAGCCAAGCCCTGTTCTCAGGGATAAGGACACCTGGGACACCTGCTGCTCCTGTGCAGTCCATAGAAAGTGTGTATCCGTTGTGGGAAGCAGAGCATGCCTGTGAGGCCACACCTACCTTTGAGGCCACACCTACTTGTGAGGCCACACCTACCTGCGAGGCCACACCCACCTGCCTGGCTCCCAGTGACTCCTTTGGCAATAGTGCAGCTTAACCAATGTAGAGTCAAGTCAAGCAAGCGAGGGCTGCCTGGGAACCTGATCTGCTTGTTCTTGTGAAGCATTGCAAAATCTCAAGGGTGTGTTTTCTCAGATGTTCTGGAACCCCTTGGTGAAATTTAATTAATATGATTGACATATCTAGTGCTTGGGCAACCTAACCTGTGCCTCAGGTTGGACCATCAAGGCTACTACTGATGCCAGACCCTCCTCTCTAGCACACACTTTGGACCACCCCAGAACAGAGTTGCATACATCAACAGTATCAGACAGCTTTGGATTTTTATCCGAGCATCTTAGTTAAATATTACCAACTATTCTAACTTCAAATAACGAGCAGCTAAGCCCGAGACACTGACCTCTAAGAAGATTCCCTGGTCTCTAAGAAGTCCATGCAGATGCAAGATGTATTGTGGAGATTTCAGGGTAAAGTAACTTCCTGGTCCTCGGTGTTGATGGTGAGGTGCTGTGACCCGTTTGACAGTTAGGTGCCATGGGTTAGAGGACAGTGTGGCGAGACGGGCTATGTGGATTTGATCACGACGTCACAGATCCCACGTCTTCCTTCCGTTTGTCTTCAACTTAACCCACGCCTTGATTTCCACTGTTAAATAGTTCATCCGATGAACGTTTCGCCTGTGTTTTATGCAAAAGAGCAAGACCCTCAGGATCTCACATGTGGACAGAAGACATTGACGTTTGACGAACAGGCAACAAAATGGGTGAGACCCAGAACAACCACTTTCAAATCTATTACTGGATTATAACTACAGGACTGTGCATGGGTAACCTGATAAACTACTCCAGTCAAGGAGCGATCTAGAGTCTGACAGACAGACATAGGAGTGTGTAGGCGCGCTGGTGGTTGGCAGAAATATTCATTGTGAACAGGTGAGTGCTTCCAAGGGGTTAAGGGCTCGTGATATTATTATAGAAGACAATATGAATACTGTCTAAAATTCAATGTACCATATCCTAATAACAAACGAATTGTGACTATGGAGTCAAAAGAATCAAAATATAAACAAACAGCCATACAGGGGGCCAGAGAAATATTTTAAAAGGTAAGGCCACATACTGCTTTCGCAGGACTCTAGTGCACTTCCCAGCATCTGTATCTGGGCACTGACAACCACCGGTAACTCCAGCTCTAGGGGACTCGACACTCCCCCTCTTTTGGACTCTACAGGATCCTCTATTCACATGTGCACATAGCGCCCCATACACATAGGCATACTTTAAAATCAAAGAGATATTTTTTAAAAGATTAAAATGCAGAATAAGAATAAAATAAGAATTAAGCTAGAAATGATGGGAAAACTATATATTACACACACACAAAAAAAATAGATTTTACTATGGCCATTAAAAGTTACATCTAGGGACTGAGAAGAAAGATAGTTCCGCAAAAAGTTATCCAAACTAAAGTGATATTCTAACAGAATTTTTTTTTCATTTAAAATTGCAAGACAGAGTTCCTGATGATAAATGTGACTTACCGGTTCTTAAATATAATATATTCATTCATAAGGGAACTATATTACTTCTGGCCTGATAGCTTTTAAACAAAATTGAAGCTAAGCCAGGAATAATGGTGTACACTCTTAATCCCAATAGTTAGAAGAGAGAGGCAGGCAGGTCTCTGTTAGTTCCAGGACAGCCAGGGCTGTTGTACAGAAAAACCTGGGTCTGGAAAGAACAGTAAATAAAATAAAATATAAATGAAATAAATTAAAGCTAACATAGTAAATACTGTGAGACAAAAACTGAATTTCAGTTCATGAAACCTTGCCAAAAAAAAAAAAAACCTCTGCTTGCAGCAAAAGGCATCCTATTCGATATGAGTAGTAAATTTAGCCAGCCGCAAAACATGCTAAATTCAATGAATCAATCATTAGGCAAGTTGCCCTTCTACAAATGAAACACTGACCAAATGGTTTTCATCAAATTGCCTGAAAACCGTCCATAGCCTTGTAAACACAGAAGGCCTGATTATGTAGAGGCACTGCCAGCAAAGAACAATAAACAGCGTGAGCCAGCCATGACTTCCCAACTATTTCTGTGCTAACGATTACCAGCATCTCCTTTATATGGAGAGAGCCCAAATGGGGTTAACATACATGACAGCTAACAGGAAAAAAGTCAAATGAACTTGTGTTCCACATGCAGCCTTGGGCAGGCCATCTGTATCTGTGGTTCTCAACCTGTGGGTCGCGCCCCCCATTGGGGGCCAAATGACCTTTTCACAGGGGTTGCTTAAGACCATCAGAAGTCATACATGTTACGGTTCATCACCGTAGCAGGGTTGAGAGCCACTGATGTATGTAGCTTCTGAGCGTCACTTCAAGTCACCATGGGAAACAACAGAGGTCCAACTGATCTTGTCCTGGAGGCTAAACTGACCCAGAGCTGAGACCCGAGCCTTGGGGTCTGGACCCCTGAGTTTACGTGGCTGACAGACCTTGCCCAGGCCCAGATCCTGCTTCTGCTGTCTTCTCTGTTTCTCACCCTTGCCTGTAAGGGCACCAGCCACAGTTGGGCTAAAGGCCTGTCCCTACACCAAGAGGACCTCATTTTAACAAATTACATCTGTAGCCGGCTCTATTCGAAAGTAAGCTTGGGGCTGAGACGTGCCTTTTTTGAGGGCACAAAGCGATCTGTAACACTTCCCAGACAGGTTGATCAGTGAAAGTTACTTCAGTCAGTTCTCTTTTACCTTTTTGGTTTTTCTTTTCGAATGTACTTTAAAACTGTATTTAGGGGTCAGGAGGTAGTTCAGTGGATTTTAAAAGTACTTAGGGCACAAATATATCTCAGAACCGACACATAGTTGGAGGCAGCTGCCCACGTCTGTGATCTTAGCGCCCCCTACCGGGAGATGGGAGGCAAAGACATGAGACTAGTTCATTGGCCTAGCCTAGAGCTGCGAGCGCGAAGACTTCATTTCAAGAGAAGAACGGACACCCAAGGTTGTCCTATGACCACACCCATGTGTCTACACTGCTCGAACAACCGCAGGCGCTCCCATACGAACATGCAAACGATTAAGATTTAAAAAAAATTTTTTTAATGGTAGATTATACATACACAATTTACTAATACAGAAGCGGTTTTATCTGGATTTAGCTTGGGAAAATCTAGCTAGAATCAGATGTACCGCAGGCCCATCCCCTTTCCTAATGCTCTTGTGGTCTAATACTATAGTTCTTATTTTCTAAGGGGGGGGGAACTCAGGCTAATCTAGTTTTATTGTTTTTCAGTGAAATTCTGTGGCATCCTGAAAATGCACATAATTACTGTAATGTCCTTCAAGGCTCATTGCACAAATAAACTTACGGGTGAGAAGACCTTCTTTTCCTTGAATGTGTCAATTTGGAGGTGGGAAATTTTTCACTGACTGGCAGAGCTAAAAAGGAGAAAGAAGTCTGTCGTGAACTTGGGTGGACGGGTCTGTAGAGGGCTCTGATTTCTTGTGGGAAGCTGGTGTTGAGGATGAGGATAAATATAGAACTGGGTAGAGAGAAGTCCCATTTCCCTGGCACTGCCAGATCAGGGCTAGGAAGGACACGAAGATTTCACAGGAAAACATTTTCATAGAAAGCTGACGATTGAAGACAGAGATAACTTCGCAGAAAACGGGTCCTTCCTTATTTTCTTCCTTGTAACTCAATGTCACAAGAAGACGTCTGAAACCGAGACCAGAAAAGGAACCAGCCCAGAGGTGGCACTGCCCAGCTAAACATCCCCAAGGCCCAGGAGAAAGAGCCAGGCCAGGGAAATGTAGATTCCTGGTACCAGCGTCACTCCTGCCTTGTTTCCAGAACAGGGAACAGGGGTCTAGAGCTTTAGAGTCCATTTTGCCAAGAGCATTCAGAATTAAGAAATATTCAAGACACGAAGAGACTTTTCTCCTACGAGGAAGCCGTGTCTGAGGTCATGTGGGAGGCGGCGAGAGACTGAGGGGTGGGGAGAGCGGACAGCCCTGCGGGGAGCCTGAACAGGAAGCTGTGTTCGTCACATGGGGGTGGAGGAAACACTACCAATGAGCGTAGGACAACAACAAGAGAATCCCAGTAGCCATCAAGCAAGGATAATCCCGATGCAGGAACTGGAGGGGATCCGGACTCCACAGAAGACAATCAGAGTCAACCAACCTGTACCCTGGGGGCTTCCCAGAGACTGAATCACCAGCCGAAGAGCATACAAGGGCTGGACCGAGGGCCCCCATATGTAGCAGATGTGCAGCTTGGTCTTCATGCAGTTCCCTAACAGCTGGGGTAAGGGCTATCCCCGACTCTATTGCCTACCTGCGGATCCTGTGCCCCTAACTGGTCTGTCTTGTACCGCCTCAGTGGGAGAGGATGCGCCTAGTGCTGCAGTGATTTGAGGTCCTAGGTTGGGCTGGTCCCTAAGTGGGAACCTCCCCCTTCTCAGAGGTGAAGGGGAGGGGTGGGGGAGGGGTAGGAGGGGTGGGGGAGGGGTGGGGGGTGAGGAGGGACTGGGAGGAGAAGGGGACTGCCATTGGGATGTAAAGGGAGTGGGTGAGTGAATGAATGAGTAAATGAAAAATAAAATGAAAATGAGTGGAAGAAGAGGAGGAGGAAAAGGAGGAAGAGGAGGAGGAGGAATCAATGTACCTGGAGCTGTTAGAAACGTGGGCAAAGCGTGTGAAATGATGCTGACCACAGCCGTAGTAAGATCCGACAGGGATATGCCACGAGTACTTTGAGTGATGACTGAAGGGGGGGGCGCCTATCCACGGTCTCTGGGAGGCGTCAGAGCAGAACCTTGGTCGGGAAGGAAGGATAACTGGAGAGACAGACAGGAGGACCGTCCTCAAGTCCAGGTTGCCCAGCCAGGATCTCCATAAAGGAAGGACCTTGGGCGCATTCGGCTTTGTTTGAACACCAGCGGGGAACCATCAACAAACTCTATGGAGGAAAGGGATATCATCTGACTCATGAGGCTCGGTTTGGACCCTAAAGGACGCGAAGAGAAAGAAAATGGATGTCAGAGGTCTGAGACAAGCCGCTGCTCCATTGCATCGGAAAGGAAACCACGGCAGGGGAGTTTATTGATGGGAAGGGTGAAGATAGTTAAAATAGACAGGGGAGGGGGCAGATACCCATAATCCTAATACTTAGGAAGGACAGACAAGGCAGTTTTGACTTCAAGGCCAGAATTAGTTATAGAGCAAGGCTGCTTCTCAAAAAAACTAGGCTGGGAGTATAATTCACTCAGAGAGCAATGGGTGTACAAGGCCCTGGGTTCCATCTACAGATTTATTTATTTTATGTATGTGAGTGCACTGTTGCTGTCTTCAGACACTCCAGAAGAGGGCGTCAGATCCCACTGCAGATGGTTGTGAGCCACCATGTGGTTGCTGGGAATTGAACTCAGGACCTCTGGAAGAGCAGTCAGTGCTCTTAACCGCTGAACCATCTCTTCGGCCCCACATTTTTTAAACAACAAGAGTGAGTAGTGCTTGGAAACTGAGAAAAGGGAGCCTCTCATTTCTGCCTGTACCCCTGCTGGACATCTACATGTAGAACGTCAGTTCACTGAGATGTGCATGGAAGAAAGTCAGCACTGAATTATCGCCAGGTACAGGGAGGAGGAGGCTAGACCCAGCCCCGAATGGCTCCGTGTGTGCGGTTGATCTCCCTCGAGCATACCCGAGTGGAGAGACGGAGATAGCTGTCTGCTAGTCGGGAGAGACTCGGGCAGGAAGCAGAAGAGGGACTGCTGAAGCACCATGAGGAGGGGCGTGACAACTGCACAAAAGCTCCCAAACTGGGGGCTGGAGAGATGGCTCAGCGGTTAAGAGCACCGACTGCTCTTCCTGAGTTCAAATCCCAGCAACCACATGGTGGCTCACAACCATCTGTAATAGGATCCAATTATAAGAGAGCTGCAGTATACTCCCATACATAAAATAAATAAATCTTTTTCAAAAATTAAAAAAATATATATCTTAAATTGAATACAAGAGTAAACCTGGGGTAAGGACCTGGGTAGCTTGAGACGGAACTCTGGAGGCACACAAAAGATCAACAGAAAAAAGGAGAAAATCCTCAAGAGAGATTGGGAACCCTGAGACCTCTTCTCTATGATGTCATGGAAACCAAGCCAGGACCTTCCCGTGACAAATGTCAAAAGACAACAAGTGTGCACTGACTACAAGGTTGCGTAGGACAGTTGTCCTGGTTGGTGGAAACAGTCAGTGGTTGGGGTGGGAATTATAAACAGAAAAAATAAATGGAGCCAGTGTGGGGAGGTGATGGAGCCCAGACTCGATAGATAGTGGACTGACTGAAAACCCCAAAGAAGAATAAGGCCAGAGGTTAGAGAGGGAGTGGTGTGGCTGTGTGCAGCAGGATGTGGAACCTTTTGTTTATTCATAAAGGATAAGAGAGTGCCAGGTGACTGTGGGAAGTCTTCAGTGATCCTGTCCTTAATTTTTTCCTCTTATATTAAAAAAACTTGCATCACTTCAAACCGTGACTATCACAGAAGGTAATAATGTCATGTGACCAACACTGTGCCTGGTACTCACTACCGACCAGACAAGCAGCATGGAGAATCACTGCAGGACAGAGTAGTAGGTCTATGTGGCACACTCAGCCCACACGCCCCTAGAGGCAGGCTTCCTGGTGCATCCGAAGGGGAAGAGGAGGCCCCACCACTGGGAGGAACATAGATATATTCCTCAGGGAGAAGACTCGGCTACTCACGCAGTCTTGAGGACTCTGTTCGATGTGCTAGCTACGGAGAGGACACAGTGTCCTCACATTGAAGGCAAGGTTCTGGCACCTTGACTCTCACAGCGCTGTAATAAATGCATCTTTTCACAACACGAGTGAAAAACAGAAGCCACTATGCATGTCAGGAAGGTCCATCATCAGGTTCTCCTCTATTGTGTCTGTAAAGATCACATGGTGCCTACTATGCACAGGACGCACAGTAGGTTGTAAAAAGTCAATAATGGACTTGAAAGGGGTGATCTGTATACCTGGTGGAGACAGACACTGTGATACCTCTCCATTCTGCTCCCTCCTAACATCCAGACATCCATCAGCAAGGCCACCAGTCACAAGTACCTCCAACAACCATCAACCATTCGACAATCAGGTTACCAATGGATTATGGGAGAATCACTTACATAAATGTTAACCATGTGTGTACTGGCTGGTTTTTTGTGTCAACTTGACACAGGCTGGAGTTATCATAGGAAAAGGAGTTTCAGTTGGGGAAGTGCCTCCATGAGATCCAGCTGTGGGGCATTTTCTCAATTAGTGATCAAGTCCGGGAGGGCCCCTTGTGGATGGTGCCATCTCTGGGCTGGTATTCTTGGGTTCTATAAGAGAGCAGGCTGAGCAAGCCAGGGGAAGCAAGCCAGAAAGGAACATCCCTCCATGGCCTCTACATCAGCTCCTGCGTCCTGACCTGCTTGAGTTCCAGTCCTGACTTCCTTTGGTGATGAACAGCTGTGTGGAAGTGTAAGCTCAATAAACCCTTTCCTCCCCAACTTGCTTCTTGGTCATGATGTTTGTGCAGGAATAGAAACCCTGACTAAGACACATGTGATTCTATATTACAACAGAGAGGTCTAGTGTTATAGAACTGTGCAGTGGGATGCTTTGGCCAGGTGGAGAGGCCAGAGTGACTGCTTCAAATGGCTCCAAACAGACAATCAGGTGCTGGCAAAGTGACAGGCCTAAGGAGCCATGCCAAACAATGTCTGCACGTTTTTCTTCACACGGCTGTGTCGGCACGAAACATGCCAATCCCTGGTCCTTGGTCACCACTGCTGATCATCCAGGGATCCAATCCATCTCTTTTTAGAAACCCTCCCAATGCCATGAGGCACCCCAGTTGTCCCTCCTAGAGTTTGCACCACCCACCATACATCATACTCAGCCTCCAACCTTTGAATGCCGGAGACCAGTGACCATCTGCTGAACGACGCGTTCTACGTGGTCCTGTCAGTTTACCACTCTAGCTGCTAATGCAGTTCCGGGTGTGTTAGGTAGGTCCTTCGGAGAAGCAGAAGCAGGAAGATACAGCCACTACACTAACGTATGTGTACATATGGATGGATGGATGGATGGATGGATGGATGGATGGATGGAAGTGTAGAAGACAGAAGTGATAGACCAGATGATAGACAGATGGCAGCTAGTTAGATGATAGACAGGTGATCGACAAATGGTATATAGATGATTGATGATAGATGGTATATAAGTAAATGACAGCTAGACGGATAGATAGTAGGTGGATAGATGATAGATAGATAGATAGATAGATAGATAGATAGATAGATAATGGATAGATAGATAATAGGTTGATAGATGATAGACAAGCAAATGGTAGGTAAGTAGGTAAATAGATTATAGACAGATAGACAGATGGTAGGTAAGTAGGTAGATAGAGAGTAGGTAGATAGATTATAAACAGATAGATGGTAGGAAGATAGATGAAAGACAGACAGTAGATAGGTAGGTAAGTAGATAGATTATAGATAGGCAGATAGATGGTAGATAGACATGATTGATAGCTGATAGATCGTAGATGCATAGAGGATGTGAAAGGGGGAGAATCAGTCTGAAAGAGGAACTGACACTTACGGAGACTCTGATGTCCGAAGTCTGCAGAGTCAACAGTAGGCAGGCAGGATGGGGACCCAAGGAGGCACTGATGTGACAAGCCGTGTCCCAAGGCAGTCTGGCGACAGAATTTCTTCTCCTGGAGGAGTTTCACCGTTTTCCGGTCTTTTAACTGATTAGATAAAGTCTGCACATGCGTGGAAACTCCTCTGCTTTATCCCCAGGCCGCCGACACAGACGTCCATCTCCTTTCATACCTTCTCTCCTCTATCTAAACTGGGGTTAAACTGGATATCCAGGTACCACGGCCTCGTCAAGGGAACACGTGAGACGTTTAACCCTCCCGCTAACTCAGAACGGGTGCTTGAAGACGTCTGTGGAGCAAACTAGTGAAACCTGAAGACCCTCGACCTCTCGTTCCTTCTCCTCCCCATGGCCCTCAGACTGCTTCCCTCAACGCCATCCTACTTCCCTCTTCTCAATTCTCCTTCCTCGACCACTTGCCTGTCTTTCTTCCTGTGGTTTCTTCCAGCATGTAAGGGTTCTCACCCCGGGAGACAACCAAGGAGAGAATGTGAGCACATCGACCCCCTGGAGAACCCTCACGGGTAAGAAGACCATCGGGAGGAAGGACTTGTTAGGGTCCCTAAGCTACATCAGTGAGAAGCCTGAGCCAGTGCCCAAGCCTCTTCGGCAATCAGTACTATTTCCACTCACCGTGCAGAAATACTCAAGAGGTGCCCTAAAAGGGCCTTGTGTGAAAGTCCATCCTGATTACTGCAGAGCCCTGATCTCTGCACTCCTCCTGCGGGCAGAGACAAAATGCACTGGAAATCAAAGAATCTGGGTCGGGATTTCGATACTTAACTTTGGATTCAATCAACTTAACACTTGATCGAATCTAGAACCAACAAGGAGACACACGTTTGGGCTGGCTGCGAGGTTGTTTTCCTGGAGGGGATAACTGAAGAGGAACAATTCTCCCCCAGAGCGGGCTGTACCTTCCACCAGAGACCCGGATGTAAGAAAGGTCGAGGCGGTCCTCCCCGGCCTGCCTTTGCTTCTTGCTGTTGAGTCTAGCCCCGGCTACCACTTGCTGACACCAGAGCTCACCTTCTTCTTCTTCTTCCAATGCAGCCTGGAGATGCAGGGTTTCTCCAGGAAGTCCCCAGGCCTTCAGGACCATATGGGGACTGTCTCTTTCCTCATGGACTGGAGAGCCACTGAGTTCCCGGCTTCTCCGTCACTGGACCATGCACTCTGAGATGTGTGGGACAATATAAATAAATCCCCATGGAATGTGTATTCATTCTACTGTTTTGCCCCTCTTAGCCTAATACAGGGATCAAATGCCTAACTTCAGAATCCAGGGGTTTACAGGGGAGGGGGGGGGCAGTGTGACACCGTGTCCAGTTGTATTCAAGGGGTTGCAATGTTAAATTCTAATTCAGAAGACATTCTCCCATCCTGTGCCCTCCTGAGCGACTGGAGTCAACCCTGCCCGCTCCACCCTCTTTGCCTCTTTTATTTCAACAAACATTTATGAACATTTTCCGATGCCAAACACTGCACCAGATCTATACAATACAAAGATGGATAACCAAAGTCTCGGACTCCAGGAGCTCCCATACCAGGCGAGGGCAACAGCCTGTGTGGCCTGGGGGCATAGCCAGGCTTTGCCAGGACAAAAGCAGAGGACTTTATGAATGACTCGGCTCCTGGGAATGTGATGATTTCCAATTCACTAATGCCGTCACTTAACCCTTCCAACGATGAAAAACAAACAAACTTCCCCAGAGGAGATGAAGTGTCAGTAAGACCCAGGGTAGATTCAGTCTCTTGCGGTTTATGGAATGCTTACTTTTCTTAGAAATTTTTTTAGTTTCAACCACTAGAGGGCGCCAACCAACCCTCAATGGGTTCAACTCGGCCACATCTTGAAGTGGCCTCTGCACTGATTCACTAGGCTAGGCGATCCATGCTTGTATTGATAACTTTCATCTTATTCCCAAAGTGAGTCTTGCAGCTCAGGTAAGCTTTAAATTGGCCACACAGATTTTACTCTTGACTCAATAAGAATTGAAGAAGCTTCAGGCTAATATAAAGAAAAGACAGCAACGATGGCTATAGTAATAGACATTAGAACCAAATGACATTTAAAAAAAAAAAAACCTCAAAAACAAAACCCTTTATTAATTATCCTGTCAATTCATAACTGCAACATAACCTTTAATTAGCTACAACTCACTGTATGGTAATGATATCAAATAAATAGTCACAGACCTATACACCAAAATTGCCTGAGGGCTTTTCTTTAAAGATAGACTCCAGGGAATCAAAGATTTCTGTTTTCTTTTGTTTTGTTTTGATACAAGGTCTCATTCTGAATTCCAGGGTGGTCTTGAACTTGAGATCCTGCCCCTTCTATACCCTGAGTCCTGTGATTACAGGTATGGACCACCACACCCTTCAAAGGTTCTTTTTTAACCATGAGTTTGGGGTAGAATGCAGGACTAATACTTCCAGAAGATTTATGATTCCCAAAGAGTTCAGAAGCCATGGACAGATAATTGAAGTATGAGAAATATGCTTCATTTTTCCTTTGTGTGTGAGCTGGTGTGTGTGTGTGTGTGTGTGTGTGTGTGTGTAAGCCACACAGAGAACATGTTGGAGATCAAAGGACAACTTGTAGGAGTTGTTTCTCTCATCCAACCTTGTTGGTCTCAGGGATTGAACTCTGTTCCTCAGCCTTGAGGGCAGGTGCTTTTACAGCTGAGCCATCTGTCCAATCTCAGTGGTAGGTACGGAGATTTTCAAATTCACAGAGAAGCATTGGAGCAGTGGTTCTACACCTGTGGGGTCAGGGGGTTGAATGATCCTTTCACAGGGGTCACCTAAGACTGTCAGAAAACAGATAGTTACATCATGATTCATAACAGTAGTAAAGTTACATAGCAATAATTTTATGGTTGGGGGGTCACCACAACAGATTGTATTAAAGGGTCACAACATTACGAAGGTTGAGAACCACAGCACTAAGGGGACCAGGAATGTTAAACACACAAGGTTGTCCCTTCAAAGGGAGGCATGTATAACCTGTCTTCGGACCAGAATTCTGATAATAGACATGGTTAATAGCCTGATGGCCTTTGTGCTATCTGTGTAGCCAAGAGACACCATACTGGAGCCTCCCCCAGACTCTCGTGAGCCTCTCAATCTACAGAACCTATCTCTGTGGGAGGTGTTACATGTAGCCAATCTTTAGACCCATCTTTATGGAAGATGTCACCTGTACTTTATAGAGTTTTAATGTGGTCACATCGTAAGCTTTATTGTAGACACGAGCTTGGGTTAATTATCACCAGGAAAAATTTCACCAAATTTTTCTGTCCTTAAATATCCCTAAAATAAACTCCTGGGGTCAGACTCCCAATGCTTGCACAAACGCCACCTATTGAGTCTTGTTGAACCAAACAATCTTGCCTCCCTCCCCTGTGGGTCATCTTTCTGCTGGCCGTGGTGGTCACAGAGACACCCCCCAAATCTCCTGGTTACTTTCTCACTGCTACCATCAAATACCTAACAAGAAGGAATTTAAGGGAGGGAGGTTTGGTTGTGGGTTACAGTTTGAGGAGATCCAGCACTTCATGGAGGAGAGGACACAGCGGCCAGAATGGAGGTGGCTGGTCACATGGTGTCGCCAGCCAGAGAAACAGAGACGTTCAGTGATGCTTCAATCACTTTGCCCTTTTTATTTAGTCCAGGAGTCTAGCTAATAAAGTGATACCGCACATATTTAACAGGGGTATTTCCACCTCATTAACTCAACCTAGAAGCTCCTTCCTAGACTCACCCAGTGGCATGAGGCTGAGATGCCTCAAGTCAACAGTATTTACCATCACAGTACAGAGAGGAGGAAATGCTGTGTAGCTGTAGTTAGTTAAACCACTTTGTGCTCCCGGTGGGCCAGTCTTACTCCCAGTCACCCGCCAGAGCCCTCTGGATTTGAGAATGAAAGACACACACACACACACACACACACACACACACACCAATTAATTTTAATATGCCTTGACTAGCTCAAAGGTTGAGTGTTTCTAATTCTTTCCAGCAGCAAACACTCCCTACTGGTACTCCTAAGTTAACATCTTTTAAAATCTATATTTCATCTCTGCTACCCCAAGCACAACTGGGGAAATGGCCCAGGTGGCCCCTTTCCCCGATTCTTACATGTAGGTGGGCCTTTAGGTCTGGCTTTTCTTCTTCCCTGCCATGGCGTTCTCTCCTCCCTTCCTCTCTTCCAGTTCCTAGCCTGTGCAAATCCAAAGGTCCTGCCTCAGTCTACCTGCCCAGTCATTATCTGTTGGCTCTTTGTTGTTGTTGTTGTTGTTGTTGTTTGTTTGTTTTTCGAGACAGGGTTTCTCCATGTAGCCTGGCTGTCCTGGAACTCACTCTGTAGGCCAGGCTGGCCTCGAACTCAGAAATCCACCTGCCTCTGCCTCCCAAGTGCTGGGATTAAAGGCGTGTGCCACCACGCCCGGCTTCATGGCTCATTTTTGATTGATCAAAAACCAACTGGGGACAAGGACCTTCAGCGTTTGGACATGCAGATTCCCATTTGGTGGGCCGGATTAATTCACAGCATTAGAACCAATCCCCAACAATGCTCTATCAGTCTGGAATCATGCATACTTTCAGGCATCCCCTGGAGAAATACTTGATCTAGCTCCAGCTGGGAGATGAGCAGAGAGATGGTCTTTTCCAGCCTGCAGTGTGCATTTGGCAGTGGAACGGCATCTATACATGCAAAGCCAAGCTTAAAGAAGAAGAGGGGATGAGGTAACCCAATCACAAAAGAACACACATGGTCTGCACTCACTGCTAAGTGGATATTAGCCCAAAAGCTCTGAATACCCAAGATACAATTCACAGACCATGTGAAGCTCAAGAAGAAGGAAGACCAAAGGTATGGGTGCTTTCCTTCTTAGAAAGGGGAACAAAATATTCACAGGAGTGAATATGGAGACAAAGTGCAGAGCAGAGACTGAAGGAAGGCTATCCAGAGACTGCCCCACCTGTAGGGATTCCCATATACAGTCACCAAACTCCAACACTATTGTGGATGCCAAGAAATACTTGCTGAAAGGAGCCTGGTATAGCTGTCTCCTGAGAGGCCTTGCCAGAGCCTTACAAATACAGAGGCAGATGCTCACAGCCAACCATTGGTCTGAGCACTGGGGTCCCCAATGGAGGATTTAGAGAAAGGGCTGAAGGAAGTGAAGGGGTTTGAAACCTCATAGGAAGAACAATATCAACCAACCAGACTCCCCAGAGCTCACAAGGACTAAGTCACCAACCAAGGAGTACACATGGCTCTGGCTGCATATGTAACAGAGGATGGCCTTGTCAGACATCAACGGGAGGAGAGGTCCTTGGTCCTATGAAGGTTAGATAGATGTCCCAGTTTAGGGGAATCGAGGGTGGGGAGGTGGGAGTGGGTGGGTGGGCAGAGGAACACCCTCAAAGAAGCAGGGGGAGTTGGGATGGGATAGGGGTTTCCTGGGGGGGGGGAACCCAGTAAGGGGATAACATTTGAAATGTAAATAAATTAAAAATAAATAAATGAAAATTAAAAAAAAAAGGAGAGGGGAGGTGTGAAGTTTTTCTGAAAGCCTTGAAGAGGAGAGCAGCTGTGCTGACATCTTGATTTTAGACTTGGTAACCCTCATATTATAAGAATAAATTCCTGTTGTCTTAAATTCCTAAGCGAGAAGCATTTGGAGCACCAGAGTTGGTGATACTGACATTCCACCTTAGCTGCTGCAACCACTCTTGGTGGCTAAGCCTCAGTTTTCAGTCCAGTGAGAGTATACCAAATTGTGGAACTGCTCAGGATGCCGAAATAATGGGGATAAAAATGGAGTTTCTATGAAAGCTCAGATTTCCCGCATTCCTTGCAGGCCTGGCATAGGATCCAGACACTTTCACCCAGTGTCCTCATGAGGTCCCGGCTAGTTTTAAGTCAACTTGGCACA
This sequence comes from Apodemus agrarius, assembly GCA_964023405.1. Taxonomy (NCBI): domain Eukaryota; kingdom Metazoa; phylum Chordata; class Mammalia; order Rodentia; family Muridae; genus Apodemus; species Apodemus agrarius. Next base: position 38,924,623 of record OZ030023.1, on the reverse strand, counting down.
GGGTATCATCATCAGAGGGGAGGGAGCCTCCATTGAGAAAATGCCTCCATGAGATTGGGCTGTGGGCAAGCCTATAGGGCATTTTCCTAATTAGTGACTGATGGGGAGGGTCTATCCCATCGTGGGTGGGGCCGCCTCTGGGCTAGTGGTCCTGGGTTCTACATTTAATTGGGGCTGGCTTACAGGTTCAGAGGCTCAGTCCAGTATCAGCAAGGCAGGAGCATGGCAGCATCCAGGCAGGCATGGCGGGCGCTGAGAGATCTACATCTTCATCTGAAGGCTGCTGGCTTGACACACTTCCTCCAACAAGGCCACACCCACTCCAACAAAGCCACACCTCCAAATAGTGCCACTCCCTAGGCCAAGCATATTGAAACCAATCCAAACCCTTTCCTTCCCAAGTTTCTTTTGGGGTGGTGTTTCCTCATAGCAATAGAAACCCTAATCAAGACAGTGGGTAAGACTCCACTAGTCCCCAAGGTTCTGTTGCCTGTCTCTGATGGCAGCCACATTATTGTCCCTTTCTTTCTCTCAATGCCATAGTTGGGTTGAGACTATGCTTGGTGACCAGAGAGAGCACAAGACTCTGATACTGAGGAAGAAAAGTCTGCAGAGAGCTCTCCAACACAATGGGATTGCTGATGCCATGCAGCTAGGGTAGACAAAGAAGGACTGTCCCACCGTAGCCTCACCGTTTTAATGACAACCATATACTACTTTCTTCTGTCTTAGTAGGAACCTATAGAAGACAGGGACCAGTCCCATCCTGCTGGCTACTCTGAAGCGCTGGGCCTGCTATCATTATTACTAAACTCATGGACAGGAGGGCTAAACTCATGGTTCAGGAGGGCTCAAGAACATGGCTAGTGCTTCTTAGCAGTGCTCACACACATGGAAGGCAGACAGCCACTCCACAGAATGCATACCAGGACTAAACCCCAGGGGGCTGACTAGACTCTCCTCTATAGTCATCGAGGCAGCTGTCCTTGAAGATCACGTATCAAATCAATAATTCCTCGGTAAGATACTTTGTGACAGCAGCTTTCTGGGTTGTGGGACAGTCTGGTCTCCTCACTGTGACAGACTCCTCTGCCCTGACCTGGGGCGTTGGGCTCAGCACTCTCAGGGGCCTTTCCAAGGGAAGCGTGGTGGTCTCCCTGCAAAATAGAACCCAGGGCGTGGTTCCCTCGCTACATTGCCCTCTGCTCCTTCAGCAGCACAGAAGAGCTAGCACACAGGTCCCTCCTTCCTCCCAGACCAGGCTCTCACACTTTCTCTCTTCCCCAGTAAGTCTAAAGCAGTGGATCTCAACCCGGGGGTGGGACGACCCTTTCACAGGGTCACCTAAGACCATCAGAAAACACAGTTATACACAACAATCATCACAGTAGCAAAACCAGTTAGAAAGTAGCAACGGAAATCATTTTATGTTTGGGGGGCACCACTGTGTTCAAGAGTTGCAGCCCTAGGAAAGCTATGTGTAGAATCACTAGTGTAGAAAGACTGCTGTGTGAACTGGTAAGGACTGGAAGGATTTGGAATTCCCCGGATACCCACAGCCTTAGAAAAACCTGGTAGGAATTTAGCAAGCCCCTGCAGCTCCTTCAGTCCTTTCTCTAACACCTCCATTGGGGACCCCATGCTAAATCCAATGGTTGGCTGCAAGCATCCACCTCTGTACTGGGAAGGCTCTCAGGAGACAGATGGATCAGGCTCCTGTCAGCAAGCACTTCTTGGCATCAGCAATAGTGTCTGGGTTTAGTGGCTGTATGTGAGATGGATCCCCAAGTGGGACAGCCTCTGGATGGTCTTTCCTTCAGTCTCTGTTCCACTCTTTATCCCTGTATTTTCTTTAGACTAAAGCAATTCTGGTTTAAAATTTTGGAAATGGGTGGGTGGCCCCATCCCTCATCTGGGGCGTGGGGGGGCATGCCTAACCTCTGGATATGGTCTCCACAGGTTCTCCCTCCTCTTTGTGGGGTTTTTCCAGCTAATGTCATCCCTGTGGGGTCCTGGGAGGCTCTTGCTTTCCTGGCATCTGGGACTTTCTCGTTGCCACCCCCCCCCGTTCCCCATCCCCCACTGCTATATACCTCTGTTCAATTTCCTGACCCTCTGTACTCCTCCCTTACCTGATTCTGCCCCTCCCCCCTCTACTTCCCTTGATTATATTGTTCCCTCTTCTAAGTAGGACTCTTTGGTCTTCCTTCCTCTTGAGCTTCATGTGGTCCATGATTTGTACCGTGGTTAGTCCACGCTCTTTGACTAATATCCACTTATCAGTGAGTACATACCATGTATGTTCTTTTGTGACTGAGTTACCTCACTCAGGATGATATTTTCTAGATCCATCCATTTGCCTGCAAATTTTGTGAAGTCATTGTTTTTATTTTTTAAACGATTTATTTATTTTATGTATATGAATACACTGTTTCTGTCTTCAGACACACCAGAAGAGGGCATTGGATCCCATTACAAATGGTTGTGAACCACCATGTGGTTGCTGGGAATTGAACTCAGGACCTCTGAGAACAGTCAGTGCTCTTAACCTCTGAGCCATTTCTCCAGCCAGAAGTCATTGTTTTTAATAGCTGAGTGGTATTCCATTGTGTAAATGTGCCACATTTTCTATATCCATTCCTCTGTTGAGGGACATCTGGACTCTTTTCAGCTTCTGGCTATTATAAATAAGACTGCTATGAACATAGTGGAGCATGTGTCCTTATTACATGTAGGAGCACCTTCTGGGTATATGCCCAGAAGTGGTATAGCTGGATCCTCAGGTAATACTATGTCCAATTTTCTGAGGAACCGCCAAACTGATTTCCAGAGTGGTTGTACCAGCTTTCAATCCCACCAGCAGTGGAGGAGTGTTCCTCTTTCTCCACATCTTTGCCAGCATCTGCTGTCACCTGAGTTTTTGATCTTAGCCATTCTGACTGGTGTGAGGTGGAATCTCAGGGTCGTTTTAGATTTTTCCTTTGATGAGTTACAGTTTTTTCTTTATGTTCATTTCCACTTTGTTCCCAAACCATTTCTAAGTTGGACAGAAAGAAGAAAGAATCCATCCCCCAGCATTTGGAAACAATGGAACTAGAGGAGCATATAATGAGATAACAATAATGCATATCGTTTATATTTGCTGTATATCTTTCAACTGAGGTCTTTAGATGCTAGGAAGCTAAGCAGAGGACAATATTTAATTAGCATTCCCTAATTTCTAAATAGCCTTGCTTCCGGTCTTGCTGTTTTTCAAAATTATTTATTTTCAAAATGACATTAAATTGTGTATATTTTAGTTTTATGAGGTCCCATTTGTCTATTCTTGCTCTTAGAGCATAAGCAATTGGTGTTCTGTTCAGGAATTTTTGCCCTGAGCCAATGTCCTCAAGGGTCTTCCCCAGTTTCTTTTCTATTAGTTTTAGTGTGTCTGGTTTTATGTGGAGGTCTTTGATCCACTTGGAGTTGAGCTTAGTGCAAGGAGATAAGAGTGGATCAATTCTCATTCTTCTGCATGTTGACCTCCAGTTGAGCCAGCACCATCTGTTGAAAAGGCTATCTTTTTTCCACTGGATGTTTTCAGCTCCTTTGTCGAAGATCAATTGGCCATAGATGTGTGGGTTCAATTCTGGGTCTTCGATCCTATTCCATTGATCCGCTTCCCTGTCACTGAACCAATACCATGCAGTTTTTAATACCACTGCTCTGTAATATTGCTTGAGGTCCGGGATATTGATTCCCCCAGAAGTTCTTTTGCTGTTGATGATAGTTTTAGCTATCCTGGGTTTTTTGTTATTCCAGATGAATTTGAGAATTGCTCTTTCTAGCTCTATGAAGAACTGAGTTGGGATTTTGATGGGGATTGCATTGAATCTGTATATTGCTTTGGGCAAGATTGCCATTTTGACTATATTAGTCCTGCCAACCCACGAGCATGGAAGATTTTCCCATTTTCTGATGTCTTCTTCAATTTCCCTCTTCAGAGACCTGAAGTTTTTGTCATATAAATCTTTCATTGCTTATACTCTAAGAACAAGAATAGACAAATGGGACCTCATAAAACTACAAAGTTTCTGTAAGGCAAAAGACACTGTCAAAAGGATAAATCGGCAACCAATAAATTGGGAAAAAATCTTCACCAACCCCACATCCGACAGAGGGCTAATCTCCAATGTATACAAAGAACTCAAGAGGTTAGACCCCAGAAAACCAAATAACCCTATCCAAAAGTGGGTACAGAGCTAAACAGAGACTTTCCACCTGAAGAAATTCGGATGGCTGAGAAACACCTTAAAAAATGTTCAACATCACTAGTCATTAGGGAAATGCAAATTAAAACAACCCTGAGATTTCACCTCACACCAGTCAGAATGGCTAAGATTAAAAACTCAGAAGACATCAGGTGTTGGCGAGGATGTGGAGAAAGAGGAACACTCCTCCACTGCTGGTGGGAATGCAAGCTGGTACAACCACTCTGGAAATCAGTATGGCGGGTCCTCAGAAAACTGGGCATGATACTTCCGGAGGACCCAGCCATACCACTCCTGGGAATATACCCAGAAGATTCACCAGCATGCAATAAGGATACATGCTCCACTATGTTCATAGCAGCCTTATATATAATAGCCAGAAGCTGGAAAGAACCCAGATGTCCCTCAACAGAGGAATGGATACAAAAAATGTGGTATATATACACAATGGAGTACTATTCAGCCATTAGAAACAATGAATTCATGAAATTCTTAGAGAAATGGATGGAGCTGGAGAATGTCATACTAAGTGAGGTGACCCAGTCTCAAAAGAATACCCATGGTATACAGTCACTGATAAGTGGATATTAGCCTAGAAGCTTGGAACACCAAAGACACAAATCACATATCAAGTGATGTCTCACAAGAAGAAAGGAGTGGACACTGGTGCTAGAATGGACCAAAACATCATTGTGGGAGAGTACAAGAACAGTAAAGTGGGAGGGGGTGGATGCGGGAGCAGGGGGAGGGAAAAGGACATGTGGGACCTTTGGGGGTGGCGAACCAGAAAAGGGGAAATGAATTGTAAATATAGAATATATACAATAAAAAAAATAAAAAAAACAAAACAAAAAAATTGTGTATATTTTAGCTGGGCGATGGTGGGCACACGCCTGTAATCCCAGCACTCTGGGAGGCAGAGGCAGGCGGATTTCTGAGTTCGAGGCCAGCCTGGTCTACAGAGTGAGTTCTAGGACAGCCAGGGCTATACAGAGAAACCCTGTCTTGGAAAAAAACCAAACCCAAAAAACTAATAACAATAACAACAACAACAATAATAATAATAAATTGTGTATATTTTAAAACACATTACATTAGACATCATTGCTGTAATAAAGTACCTGTGGGAGTTATCCTAATAAAGAAAAAAAATGCTTATTTTACTCACAGTTTTGGAAGTTCAAGGACATGGTGCCTGTATATCCTCAGACTTAGTGGGGGTACTCTCAGAACCGTGACATCATGGCCATGACATCATGGCCGTGACATCATGGCCGGTGACACAGTGGGAACCTGGGCAGGAACAACGGTCGCAGCTGGATATAGGAAGCAGAGCAGAATGAAGGTAAGCTCAGCTTTCTTGAGACCACAGGGCCTTGCACCGAGCTCCGCCTCCTAAACGTCCCGCCCTCTCCTTCCTTACATCACCACCTGGAGGCACAGCACTCTGGTCCCATTTACTCTTGGAAACAAGCCACAAATAAACCCTGACAAGTAAGGCTTTCAGGATTCATGGGGCACTGGTTTCAGGGCACCCTAGAAGCCAAGATCCACAAGCGCTCAAGTCCTCTTAAATAAGATCGCATAGTATTTGTATGTCCGGTGCATATTTTATTATTTCGGGGAGTAGGATCTTAAGTACCCCAGGCTGGCCTCAAGCCTCCTATGTAGCCGAGGCTGGCCTTGAACTCCCAGTCTTCATGTTCCTCCTCTGAGTGCCCTGTGCTAGGCTTGCACCATATGTGTGGGATCAAATCCAGGGCTTCCTGCACACTAGGCAAGCACTCTATCAGCCGAGCTATAGTTGCTGTTTTAGTGCTGTTGTTGTGTGTTTGTGTGTTTGCTGTTAAGAGTTAGTCCGTAGAGAGCGGGATGCCATTATGATGTTTCCAGACGTGGGTGTCATAGATGTCCTGCTGCCCCCTCCACTCCCTGCCTGCCCTCCCTCCTTCCTCCCCACCCCCATCTTGCTCTTACTGACCTCTTTGCTCACCTCCTGAACACGTTAAATCACCTCTAGATTACTTATACTACCCAACACAGTATAACGCTGTATAACGCCATGTTACATTAGACGGCTTATGGAATAACCGCCCAACAAAATAAGTCTCCAGAAGGCCCGGTGTGGGCACATCCCACTGTCTTTAACCCACCACACAGCTGAATATAGAATCCTCAGATACAGCTGGCTGACTATATATATATATATATATATATATATATATATATACACATATATATATACACACACACATATATATACACATACACACACACATATATATACATATGCATATATATAGTATTGGTCCATGTAATTAGCAGTGTATTGCATCCATAGCTATAATTATCTTGGGATATGAACATTTAATATGCACTCTCCTAGTGCACTTGTTCTCAGCCTTCCTAATGCCGTATGTGACCCTTTAATACAGTCCCCCATGTCATGGAGACTCCTCCCAACCATAAAATTATTTTCATTGCTACTTCATAACCATAATCTTGGAACTGCTACGGATCATAATGTAAATATCTGTTTTTTTTTTCCTTCTGTCCTTAGGCAATCCCTGTCTGTGGAAGGGGTTAGTAGTTTGGGAACTCCTTACTGCCATAATTTTCTCGAACGTGCGATATGTCAACAGGAACCACAGTCCTGCACTGTGCATTAATGGACCTCTCGGCCTTCCTTCTCCCTCTCCCACTTGTGCCCACCGACCGACCCCTCTGCAGGCATCCATGCTTCTCGGCTGGATACCTGGCTCCTGGCTCCTTTCTTTGTGATGACCATGCTGAAAGGTTTCTAGTCTTGGAGCTCCTCCCCTATCCCAGTCTCACAACCACACTGAAAGAGCTGGCCCCAAGACCACTGGGTGACATCCTCAGGGAGAGGGGAGCCCAAAGCCCCCTCCCCCACAGTCATTTGCCTAATTTGGGTTAAATTTAACAGACTTTTTCAAGGAGAGCAATGCTTTTGAAGAGTCGGGGGAGGAGAAAGAGGAGGAGGAGGAGGAGGAGGAGGAGGAGGAGGAGGCCACTATGAAGTGAGCAGAAGCTCCTAACAGTTCCACAGTTCCACTAAAAAAAAAAAGTCATCGCAGAAGATCCACCCTGCTGGCAAAATTACACAACAAATGGCATAGCTAGGCCTCCTTGAGTGCCTTGTCTCTAGCCCCTTATTTCACCCCAGTGACAGCCTTGTAGAATATAATGGACACAATGTTATCTCCATTATACAGAAGAGGAAAACTGAGGCACAGTCGAGGCTCTTTCCCTGCTTAGTGTCTGGCTCTGAGGGCAGGAGTGCAGCTGGTGTGTGAACAAGTGCTGCCTCTTCGCCACTCGCCTCTCGTGTTGAGTGGAAATCACCCCGAGATCCAGGGAGCACTGGTCAGCACTCCAAAAATAGAGAGTAAAAGCAGTATCTAGTAAGGCACCCTTTTCCCTTGGAAGTGGGGCTGAGATACACTGCAAGGAAGAGCAAAAATGGAAGCATCTGTGGCCCAGTCCTAAGAAGACACCACAGGCTCTCTCTGTGACTGCTACTACTTGGAAGGACTGGGCAAACCTGCGCCCTGTGCTCCGGGTCTGCATCTCCCCACTCCGCACCATCCCCAGCTTAACCAGCCCAAGGAGGGACCTTTCCGTTCTGGGCAAACAGTCCCCGGCTGCCAGAAAGGCAGGAAAATTAAACAGTTTGTGTGGAATGAAATTTGGCTTGAAGGAACGTGCCTGCAGCTGCAGTTAACACCAACGGTAAGAGGATCAGCTCCGAGTCCGCGGCCAAAAGGAAAAAAAAAAAAAAAAAATAAGGACGGGGGGGGGGGGCGCGAAGTCTGAGCTCCCTTTAACCCATTCAAGTTAGCTGATTCGGGTTCCAGTTTAATCCCCCAGTGTGCGAGTGAATTTACAGAGGCAGACGACCCCTAAGAAAGCACACGACCGACAGAGCAACCTGCAAGAGGGTGCGGCTCCTGTCCACTCTGGCGTGAAGTACTTAGAAAAACAAAACAAACCACACAAACAAAAACCGATAAGCAAGACTAGGGCACCCTAGTGTGCTCGGCGCAGACCCATTCCACACCCTCCAGGCACCGGAAGGGTGGAGGCTGTTCTCCAGAGGTCCTGCAGCTCAGGTCTGGCTTTGCGCCCTGGAGCTTCCCAGGTGCTGCCAGCAAGCAGGGACCCGCCCTCCCTCCCTCTGGCAAGGGACTGGCACTACCCAAAGGGATACGCCTCGGGCCTGCTGTTGTCTAGCGGAGTAGACGAGAATTGACTCCGCGGCGCGGGGCAAAGGGACTAACGAGACCCTTGAAGGGAGGGTTCCCTTGTTCCCAGATGAGAAAGATTGGGAACAGATGAGAACTTGGTGACTCTGGAATAAGTCATAAAGCAAAGGTCATTTTTATTGTTTTTATATACAGAAAAGCTCACCCCCTCGAGTCCCCCACCACTCACGCCCAGAGGCGGCGTGTGAGAGGTTGGTGGGTGGAGGCCTGGGGTTGTGGACCAGGCTCAAGGCAAAAGGCGCAGCCGGCAGACAGAGAGTTCCCAGGAACCACCACCCCCTCCTTCCCTTTGGGCCTGTCCAGCAAATTTCCTTCTGGGTTTCTGTCCATCTCTCCCCTCCCACCCACCCACCCCCATATTTCGCTTTCTAAAACCATAAAAAAGAGATCAAATTCCCTAACTTCACGGGGCCCTTTTCAGTGACAAATATTGATGCCCAAAGGCTCTGCGCTCTCCAGCCCCCAAACGTTAAGAAAAGGCGCCCGCGAGAGGGGGACATAAAAAGTTAACAATGCGGTGAAAATATGTTTGCAAAAAATAGACAATCGTTGGATTAAACGTATTCAAGTATGAAATAATGCCTTTTTGTGTCAAAACTTGGGCGATGGGCGGGGACAAAAGTTCCCTGTGGCAGCCACTTGCTCCCTTTGTGAGCCGCGCGCTTCGGGTCTCCACTTGGGCGCGTTACCCAGAGCCCTCTAAGCGCGATTGTTTCTCCCTTTCTAATGACATTTACCGGATCAAAACATGCTGTTAATTCGATCAGAAGGCTTCACCCTCCCTAACAAAGCCACAATAATTTCTCCTGAAGTTTGTTAAATTGACCAAAATTAGGCAAATGAATAGGGGTCTGTAGGCGCCCCCTCATGCAGGTGACGGCGCACAATGCTCGCCTGGGCCAGGGCCAGCTGCACTCCCCCTTTTCTTCTCGGCCCACTCTCCTCTGTGTTGCCCCTCAATCCTCCCACCTCCCTCACACACACACACACACACACACACACACACACACACGCCTGTCTCTCCTCCACCCCACCCTTGGCATTATTAAAATTTAGCCCAATGAAACTATTCATACTTTTCAATGGACATTTTCCTATAGGATAATAGGCTACAAATTGAGCCTCTTTCCCCCACCGCGAAGGGAGAGCCGGAGGGGGGTGGGGAGAAAAGAAAGCAGGCGACTTGGTCAGGGACAAGGCGGGGAGAGTCGCGTGCCAAAGGCCCGCGGGAGGGGCGAAGCGAGGCGGGAGCCTCGTGTGCCAGCCGCAGCCCCACACCTGCCGGGATGTCCGGACAAATAAAGCGGTGTAAACAAAAAGGGGGGAGACAGACGTGTCACCAAGTCGTGTGAGAAAAGCCTGGGAACAAACGGGGCGCCTCCGTCTCCAGGAGCTCTCCCTTGAACCCGGCGGAACAGCCTATTAAAGGCTTACTTAATTACTTTAATGACTCTGGACAGGCTTTAAAACGCACTCGGCGCTGGGACGGCGGGCTTGCTGGGATTTGTAAACAGGCGATCGTGTGAGACTCAGCGGTGGGACTAAAGGAAGCGACACTGTTTTGTGAGGGTCCTCGCCCCCCGGTGCCCGCAGCCACTGCGCCCCTGCGCTCTGCGCTGGCTAAGAGTGCAGGCTCTCGCTGCTCCGCGGCCTCCGGTTTCTCGCCTTCTCCTCCCTGAGGTGCCTGTTGCCATGCAAATGTTATTCCTGGACGGATCACGTGTCCTTTGAAGAGCCACGTGGATTAACAAAGCTGATCTACCCCCACCTCGCCACCCTCGGCTGCTAAATTTTTTTTTCTTAACTTCTTTAAAACTGACCTTGAATGCATACATGCTCCAAATGCAGAATCCCTAATCCTATGGAATAATTCAACTCGTGAGAATGCACTTGCAGTCCTAGATGGCTGCTTTATAAAGGGAGGCCCCCTCGGACCTGGGAGGCTTCAGTCTACCTGGAACACTTGAGGAGGCACACGAGGTGGACCGTGGACGGGTGCCTCGCGCCACCGCCTCTGCCGAGGGCGCACGCACACACACCAGAATGTCTGACAGGCTCAAGGAACGCAAAGTGAGTTCCTTGCGCTCTAGTGGTGGAGGGGTGTGACTAGCCAACTAACCTGACATCTGGCTGGAGAGATGACTAAGCTGTGCCACCCAGGACTTTAAGTGTGGCAAGGGGACAGAGACAGAAAGGAGAGTCCTTGACTGGGGAGAGCTCACGCTGGTAGGCTGGTGGCTACCTCCCTAAGCCCTGGCACTTAACTTGGTGGTGGCAGGGATGTGTAGGGAAGCGGAAAGGCGAGCGTCAGCAGGGACACAGAGCTCTGAGTCCGGGGGACACAGAGTTCTCTTGGTCTAGCATGGTGGGGCAGGGGTCTTTTCGGATTGGCGAATTGGTGAACCTTTGTAGCAGACAGACTTTGCCTTGGACAAAGCCATGTAAAAACTTTCTGTTTACAGAGAACCCCGGTTTCTCATAAAGTGATAGAAAAGCGAAGAAGGGATCGAATTAACCGCTGTTTGAACGAGCTGGGCAAGACAGTCCCCATGGCCCTGGCCAAACAGGTAACGTTTGCGGTGCTCAGTACCCCACCCCACCCCCCATTGTCACTCTCTGCGGAGTGCCAAGGTCTCTGCAGACGCTGCTGGCCTAAGAGAACTCGCCCCACTCCGGGGACTTGGACGGAAGTAGCTTCTCTGGCGCCTGCGTCTTCCCGGCTGCTCGTCTGCAGAAGACAGAGAGCATGTGCGTGGGTCTGCTGTGGGTGGGCCGCCGCTAGGTTCCTGTCTTCTTTTGCAGAGTTCTGGGAAACTGGAGAAGGCGGAGATCCTGGAGATGACAGTTCAGTACCTCAGAGCTCTGCATTCCGCCGATTTTCCCCGGGGACGGGAAAAAGGTGGGTATTGATTCAGGCAAAGGAAATCGGACCAGGGAGCGTGTGCCACGCGGGGACCTGGGGGCTGAGAGCGGAGGAAAGTCCCCGGAGCTGGAAGCTGAAAATACACCGGCTACGTGCCACGGGCCAGCATCTAAAGATGACGGTCTATTGCTCCTCACAGGTGGTGGGTGGCGCGGTAAGGGACGCAGTCAGGCTCTTAGGGAAGACAAGATTACTGCTTTTCCAATTGCTAGACTGCGGGAGTAGAGAGAGTGCCATCTTCAAATGAGAATCCAGCCCAAATCCTATAAAGATGCTCTCTGCATCATTCTAGGAGAAGGTGCGCCTGTTCTCCTTTCTTTCCTCCTTCCTACCATTTATCTTATCTTACTTTTCTCTTTTTTGGCCACCCCAGCAGAGCTGTTAGCAGAGTTTGCCAACTACTTCCACTACGGTTACCACGAGTGCATGAAGAACCTGGTGCACTACCTCACCACTGTGGAGCGGATGGAGACCAAAGACACCAAGTACGCGCGCATCCTCGCCTTCTTGCAATCCAAAGCCTGCCTGGGCGCCGAGCCCAGCCTCCCGCCGCCGCTCTCGCTCCCGGAGCCAGATTTCTCCTATCCGTTGCATCCAGTCGGCCCAGAGTTCCCGGGCCATAGCCCGGGCGAAGCCACCGTGTTCCCGCAGGGGGCTACCCCAGGGTCATTCCCTTGGCCTCCTGGAGCGGCCCGCAGCCCAGCACTGCCTTACTTGTCTAGCGCGACCGTACCTCTCCCCAGCCCGGCACAACAGCACAGCCCCTTCCTGGCTCAGATGCAGGGCCTGGACCGGCATTACCTCAATCTGATCAGCCATGGTCACCCCAACGCTCTCAACCTGCACACGCCCCAGCACCCCCCGGTGCTCTGACACCCACTCACTGCCTAGATCACTTTGCAATTTGATGGCGGCTTAAGATGATGTATATGCTGTACATGTGTAAATAGTGTATTAACAAGAACTGGACGGGAGAGTGTCAGAAGCGAATTCGCCTTCTGAAAGACCTCCCCGATCAATATTTTTTTTTTTTTTTTTTTGCTAAAGGCCAATAAATATTTTGTGCTAAAGAAATATAGTTCTTTGTGATCTTTTGCTCAGCCACAAACCATCCGCTCTAAGTATCTTACGAGGAATCCTAAAGCTGCTAGGAGCCCAGTAACGTAGATGAGGAGAGAGAGGGAACCTTTGCGCAGACGAAAGGAAAGCTTTAGCGGATATTAGAGGTGTGTCTCTTCGGTGTAGGAGACTAGGCTCCTGGGGGCGGAAGCCCCGCATCTTTCTCTCTTGAATCCTGGCTCTCTGAGAGGTGCGGAAGTCTGGAACCTGGCCTTAGGTTCTCAAAAAACAACCCCGGGAATGCTTTGAGCCCTCTTTTCCGAGCTGGGACCTGGAGGCCTTTCCTAGAGGCAGCCTCGCATTGGTCTGGGAAAGCGCAAAGCTCAGGCCAGCCTAATGAATAGCTGAGACCACAGTCTCAATATGTCTCTATTTAAATATATATATAAAATAAAATAAGCTCGTGGAGCAAGTAACATTCTAAGTTGTCTTAGGAACAAAGTTTGTTTTCTTTCTTCGGAAGACAATCACTGGCCATCAGAGGGATCCCGGACTGTCCCTTTTACGCACAAATCAACCCCATTGCAGGGTTCTAGGAGACCCTGACAGATGCCAGCGCACATCCGATTGGAAGATATGTGACCCCCTCCCCCACGGACTCCCCGCTGATACTGACACTAGATCCGAAAGCTGGGTCCTTGGTTGGAGTTCTCAGGTCTGCAGGGAAAGGTTCAGCGCCTCTCTAGGATGAAATTTTACTTTCAATCTCCCTCTGTGCAGAGCGTAGTGAGAAAGGCTGTGTCTAGGGAGAACGTGGCTGGTGATTTTTCACGCATTTACAGTTTTTCAGGAGACTGCGATCTTTCAAGGGATCGTGGTTTTTCACTTCCAGAGAACCTGGGCTTTGCCCACAACATAATGATACGTTTAAAATAGTAGACTACACTCCCGTTTTTCTAAAATCCAAAGAACAGAATGGACTTCCATGCTCTGTTAATATCAACAGGTAAAATAAAGCATCTAACCAGCTGAAATAGTGGAAATTTATTTTTTCACAATTAATTCCTTCCCCCCCCTTGAATGTTGGTCCTGTTAAAATCGGTGCCCTTTAAACAAGTAATTTGATATTATGTTGTATTGGGGTTTTTTGTTGTTGTTGTTTGTTTTGGTTTGGTTTGGTTTTTCGAGACAGGGTTTCTCTGTATAGCCCTGGCTGTCCTGGAACTAGCTCTGTAGACTAGGCTGGCCTCGAACTTAGAAATCTGCCTGCCTCTGCCTCCCAAGTGCTGGGATTAAAGGCGTGCGCCACCACCGCCTGGCCTGTTGTATTGTTTTTTCCGGTTTCTAAAAGTCATTTAACTAAAGAAAGACAAGGTGACTTTTCTCCCCGATTAGCTGGAGAACAGTAAATTGACTTATTCCCTCTGGAAGACAGGGTTTAAGAGCGTCCTGACCTACTCTATTTACCAAGGTCAAGGAATAGGATGACCTGCAATTTGCAAGCCATCAAACTTCATTCCACAAAGGCAAACATACAAGCAAAGCCTTTCATTACATGGCCCATGCTGCGTAACATGTGACGCAAAAAGAAAAAAAAATAGGGGTGTAGGGAATCTGGACATTTTAGTAAGGATCTTGCATACAAGAGATTTTTTTTTTAAAAAAAGTGATTCATCGACAACATATGAACCATCTTCTTCCTTTTGAGCTGGTAAGAGCTGGAGTGTGCACACTTGTAGGGAAGGAGCAGGCCTCCCTGGGCAGCAAATGCACACAGGGCAATATGGGATAAGAACAGATTATGCAGAGATACGAGAATGGATGGCGACCATTATTGCGGTGCATGTCTTACACCCATTTTCAACAGTGCTGAATCCGGGATATGAAGAAGGCCTTTCAAATGCCCCCATCCCCCTGCCTCCAGCATTAAGCCGCTCTGAGCTTCCCTCGGCAGTGAGGCATTAAAGATATAGTGTTACCCTGGAAATATAAATTATTAATATATTCAACATTTTTGTCACTTCTCGACTGTTAACCAAATTAGACAAAACTTTCTTTTGCTAAGTAGATTTTCTCTTTAGGATTAGCTTTGGGAGTGTCATAGGGCCACCGCAGTTTTAAAAAAGGAGAGAGAGGGTCATTTACATATAATTTTGCAAACTTCCACTGGTCCATGACAGTCTTTGTATCTCAAATGTTGGTATTCGAGATTTTTTTTTTCTTTCCTTCTTATTTAACTGTGGAGAATAAAAGCCTGCTTTGGATTTACAATGACTTTAGGATAAAAGTCTCTCTCTCTCTCTCTCTCTCTCTCTCTCGTTCTGTGTTGTCTTTTTTTTTTTTCCTGAAAATTTCATGCAAAGTCCCAATTCTTTAGGCTCCTGCAAAAGTCAATTGTGGAATATTGCATCTTTGCAATAGGCTGAAAACATCACCGTGAGGCAGAATGAATTCCCATTGCGTGGTGACTTTAGGATACTCTATCACACTTCTCTTTCTGACCACAGACTCGCCCCTCCTCCCCAGCTTCTGCACTGCAGGCCCACCCCCTTCCAACTCTACCCCCCACCGTCTGAGTTTCTTAGCTCAATCCTCCTGCTCTTTCTTTAAGTAAGTTGTATAGCAATCGTTTCCAAGAGAGGCCCAAGCAAACCCAGATATAACAAAAAACAAAACCCCCGTGGGTTTGGCTGGAGGTAAGCCATTGTGACGCCTCTGAAAGGGGGAACCTCTTGTTCCTTGAGCTTCATCCTTGAGTGGGCAAGAATAAATATAATCATCCCCATGAAATCAAAGGTTTTTCTCCAGAGGCTGGGGGGAACAAAGCTCATGGCTGGTGCTTTGGGCGGTCCTGGGGCTGAGTAAGTCTCTGCAGCCACCCTGCAGAAAGGGTGGTAAATACAGAGCTCACTTGTGCTTCCAAGCGTTATTGAACAAAGGCAGCCCCATGTATGGTGGGGGAGCCCCTCTCGTCTGGGCTGCTGGGTGCCAGGAAAGAAAGGTGAAGGAAATGTCCACAAAGATAGGGACTTCTCTTGTTTGGGCTTTGAATGAGTGAGATTATGAAGTACATAGCAAGCCAGAATAAAAGAATAAGTAGTAAGTTAGCCAGTTGATAGATGATAGAACACATATAGATAGATAGATAGATAGATAGATAGATAGATAGGTAGGTAGATAGATAGATAGATAGATAGATAGATAGATAGATAGATAGCATAATATCATTAACTCGGGTACTCCCAACAACTAGGGAAACTGGTTGAAAATTCTTAGAAACTGGTAATGGACGTCTGTAGTGTCATACACCAAGAATACCGTGTGTGTGAATCATCCAAGCATTAGGAGCTTGGTCAGTATGTGTAGGATGACCGAATGAATGAACTGCTTGGTAGAGCTATAATCCTTAGAATTCTGAATCAGAACCTCTCAAATGTCTCACTTGTACATCCATCCACGCATCTGTGGAATAATCTACAAGCATGCTGGAGGTTATCAGAGAGGGTAACTAATTGCTCTGTTGTTTTTTGTTTTGTTTTTCCCTACCTGTGTTCTGACAGTAGGAGGCAATGCCTGCCTGGCTTGGTTAAGATAGCTCTTCCTGTAGGCTTAGATAACTAGCCTCCTGGGATCCTGTCCTTTTGCGTGGAACAAGGCTGAACAGACCCAGACTTGGCCCTTATTTCTGCTCCATTAGGTCCTCGGAGTCTACTGTCTGGAGCCAGTCTCTAAGTCTACACAGCCCCGCGGCTTTAATAGGATGCTTAGGCTGTTTGCTTGTTCCATGGTCTGGGCATGGAATACCCAAGGTGCATCTCTCATCATGCTGCTGCTATACCTTGAATCTGAAATGCAGTCCAGGGCTCATAGTCTGTACACACTCCAAGTTGGCAGCTGGGGTTACTGTTTTTGTTTTGGAAGGCTGTGGAACCTTTCAGAGATGGGCTCAGCAGAAGGAGGTGGGTTACTCGTGGGCAGGGCTTTGGGCTTTGGTAACCTCCCCAACTTGGTATCTTGCGCTCTGTTCCTGGTCTACCAAGATGTGAACAGCTTCAGCCACACACTCCCATGGTCATGACTGAAGCGTTTCCACCCTGACCCACCCTCCTGCCACGATTGTCCGGAGCCCTCTGCAACAGTGAGCTGAACTAAATCTTACCCGTCTTAAGTTGCTTCTGCCCTTATTGTGGTCACAGAGACATGAAAGTAACTAACACAATTGCTATCAAGATTGAGAGGGTTAGTATTTTCAAAACACTCTAGACAGCACTAAAGATAAAGTAGATATTCAATAAGTGTTAGCTATTGCAGCTGGCTTTTTGACCTGTGCCCCTAAACGCAAATAAAAACTCAGAGGCTTAATATTATTTACAAATGCCTAGGCTATAATCTAGGCTCTATGTAAGTACACTGTAGCTGTCATCAGACACACCAGAAGAGGGCACCAGACCATTACAGATGGTTGTGAGCCACCATATGGTTGCTAGGAATTAAACTCAGGACCTCTGGAAGAGCAGCCAGTGCTCTTAACCACTGATCCATCTCTCCAGTTCCACTCCCCCCCCCAAACTAACTCTTAATTTACTATCCCTTTCATCCTAACCTGAGTTCAGCTATGTAGCTGGTGTCCTCTCCTTGTCTTCTTACCTTCCATCTGCCTCCTGGTTGAAAATTCCCCTCCTGACTCACAAGTCCCAGCTGGAAGTCCCACCTTCTAATCCTGCCTCAGTTTATTGGCCATTAGATTTTTAAGGACAGGTGATTCTTCTGCACAGAATATAGAAGATTGTCTGGCCACATACTAGTCTCTTTTCTCTTTCTCTCTCCCAAGGAATCAGAACCCTAGGGGGACCTCAAACTAAGTAACAAAGTGTTCAGACAAACAGTCCTGTAAGTCTTTAGCCCCCTGCTGTCTCTTTAACATACCTTTTCTTTGTTTAGGGAAACCCAGGGTAGGAATCTGTAAATCTACCTCATAAACAATCTTTGGGCTATGGTTGTGCACAAGTTCTAAAGGGATAAAGTTCTCCTTTTAGCAGGAATTGGTAAAAGCCACTAGCAAATTCAGAGTGTCATTTCTCATCCCTATATATATATATATATATATATATGTATATATATTCTGCTGGATATGATGGCACACGCCTTTAATGCACTCAGAGGCAGAGACAGGTCAATTTCTGAGTTCCAGGACAGCCTGGTCTACAGAACAAGTTCCAGGACATCCAGGGCTACAGAGAAACCCTATCTCAAAAATATTTTCTCCATATTTCTTACATATTTTATACTTAAAATTCTACATGAGGTCGGAGAGATGGCTCAGTGGGTAAGAGCACTGAGTTCCTGAGTTCAAATCCCAGCAACCACATGGTGACTCACAGCCATCTATAATGGGATCCGATGCCCTCTTCTGGTGTGTCTGAAGAGAGCAACAGTGTACTCACATACATAAAATAAATAAATATCTTTTAGAAAAAAATCTCAACATGAATACAGAATATTGTGTGGCATTTCAATACATGCATGCATTGTATAATGATCAACGGTAGTAGTTGGTATGGCTATCATTTTAAGCATTTATATTTTTAAATATTTTTGATTGACGCATGGTAATTTATATATTTGTGTTCATAAATGTGACATTTGGAATACACTTGTACCGTCACATAACTGTGACAGGCGAATGAAGTCCTGAGCGACTGTGTATGCTTTGCAGGAGCACAACCATGTCAAGGGCTACCGTGTCTCAGATCCGTGGGATGGTAGGGCCTCCCCCTGGTCCACCAACAGACCTTGAGCAACCACTGACCTTCAGCTAAAACCAATGGTCACCATAACTAGCCACTGCAGCTTCCTCTGCCTGGAGGACTGCAACCCGAGACTGCTCCCCCACAGAGACCTGCTACTCAGACAAGCTAACTGCACTCAGCTATAAATAATCAACCTACTTTGGTGGTTTATATCCAACAGTAGATAGTAAACGCACTGAGTTTTTCCAGGTTGCTGGTGTGCGTCCATCCGAGCACAGAGCCACCAAATCTCAGTAGGAGGAGTCTCTGGAGGGGAGGAGTCTTTAGGCAGGAAACATCCAGGAGGTAAAAGCTATGGTGGACATTTTGTCCACACGGTCACCATCCACACCCAGATCCAGAGGAGGGCTTTGCTATCCCCCTGAGCCTTAGCTGAGGAAGGCTTTGCCACTTGTGAGTGTTTGAGGCATTGTGGTCCTTGGCAAGGCCACGCCCACGTGAAGCGCTGAGCATCTCCACAGGACTTCATTTGCTTCCTGTGCCAGCTCATATTAGGTGTCAATCTGCCTACAGCCAAGCAAATAGTCCTTACCAGGCAGGGTATAATACTGTAGCTTCTACTGTGCCTTTAATGAATATATAAGTTTGATTCTGAAGTGAATCGCTTCAAGCCCACTGTCCCCATTTGTTGAGCTGAATTCCATCCCATACCAAATCACAAAATGGACTTTTTTTTTTTTAATGTCTCTTCCTAACACTTTTATCCAGATCTAAAATGGTTCTGAGCACAGAGGAGGAAACAGAACCTGAGTGGTTTTGTATTTTTTGCTGCTAAGATTGGAGATCCACATACAGGCCTGTGTGCACTGAGAGACGTGTGTGTGTGTGTGTGTGTGTGTGTGTGTGTATCCACATGCAAGTTTTCAGTCAGTGTAGACATGGACAGAAACACTGGAAACAGAGGAAACCATCACCCACTGAAGACAATAGCTGGGTTGGGTTTAAGAGTCATAGAAGAGGACTGGAGAGATGGCTCAACAGTTAAGAGCACTGACTGCTCTTCCGAAGGTCCTGAGTTCAAATCCCAGTAATCACATGGTGGCTCACAACCATCCGTAATGAGATCTGACGCCCTCTTCTGGTGTGTCTGAAGACAGCTGCAGTGTACTTAGAGAGAGACAGAGAGAGAGAGAGAGAGAGAGAGAGAGAGAGAGAGTTGAAGAGACCAGAAGAACCAGCTAAGAGCAACAGGTGTTACTGTCTAGATGCATCTGCATGGCTCAAACGCTTTTTGAAGAGGCCTTGGCAGAGCTGAGAGTAAGGAGGAGCCAACATGCTCTAAGACAGTCTCGGTGCCTCCCCAACCCAGCATATTATTTGGGTCCGTCAGACATCATCCGTTCATTTATCTCACAAGAGCCCTTAAGGTAGATTTTATTACCTACACTTTGTTGCTGCTGACTGACTCAGAGAGCTGATCTAAAGACGATGAGTATTTCAGAGTTTTCATCTGAACTAGAGTCGATCGCTTGCCAGTTCACTGTGCTTCCTTCTGCATAGCATTCACACACTTTCTTAGTTGTTTTTTTTTAAATACAGAATCTTCTTTGCATTGTGTAAAACTGTGGTTCGCCATGTGACTTCAACATGGGATAGCTGAATCTCAGGTTACATACAATAGAAAAATGCAATCTCTTGGTTTTTTGTATTTGAACATACTATGTAAAACTAAAACAACAACAATAACAACCACACACACACACACACACGCATACATATAAATTTCTAAACTTGAAAACAAATAGCAGGGGGCCATCTACAGGAGTGGGCACAACCCAGAACCTAGCCACAGGTGAAAGTCCTTTAGGCAGCCACTGAAACCAATTTTTATCAAACTTATGCTTGACATGGGAATGACTAACAAGGATTTTAGGAAGGTAAATTATGCATACCTACCTAACAATAATGACCAGACATAAGGCAAATTGCAGCACTGAATTGTAGGACAGGCTCTCATGGTAGACAAGTGAATCAAGATGGAGGGCTGGGGGATGCAGCTTGGTTGTTGCGTTCTTGTGCAGAGTCCTGGGTTCGACCCCCATCACTGCATAAAAATCAGGCCTGGTGACACACTGCCTCAATCCCAGCACTTGGGAGATGGTGACGGGAAGCCTTAGAAATTCAGGGTCAGCCTGGGCTAATGAGACCATGTTTCAAAAAAGATTTAGATGCTTAAACATGGAATTGTTTATTGTTCAAGCAAAAGGAAGACCTAGAAAGATCTCACAGAGCAAATGAAACAGTGGGTCGCTACTTCTATATAGCCTTATCCCAGCCACATAGCCCTCCCCTAAATAAGTACCCCTATCTTTGGTTTCTAGTAATCTTTTTCCTGTGCTGAAAAATAATTTTAACATCTAAAGGAATCTTTGATATATAGTTTCGTTTTTGTCTCCCTCATTCAGAAACATCCTCTGTCTGTTTGGTCAGCTTTAACCCAATTCACTGGTCCCTGCCTTCCTTTGTGATGTTACTTTGTTACATCCACTGATCTCCTGCCTTCTTAGTCTCTAGAAAGTAACTTTGTGTCCATTAAGTGCTTATATACAGAAAAGGAGGAGGAGGAGGAGGAGGAGGAGGAGGAGGAGGAGGAGAAGAAGAAGAAGAAGAAGAAGAAGAAGAAGAAGAAGAAGAAGAAGAAGAAGAAGAAGAAGAGGAAGTCATCATGGCCCTCCCTTGTTAGCAATTGTATTCTAGGTCCATGACAATTTTATGTATGAGCTTAAAAAAAAAAAGTGAGGAAATTTGTTAAAGTCTTAGGAATGAGGAATTTGGTGCGAGAAAAATAAATACAATTACAAAAATGTTCAGAAACAGCGTAACATTCAATGTTAAACTTCAAATGGACACTGAAGAAGCAGATGGCCACATTTGAAGCAGTTTTTGTACCTAATATGTGTCCTTTCTCCCATTAGATATCAATAAGCATGATTCTACTTTCCAGCTCTATAAACTTGACTATCCTGGCATTTCATTTAAGTGGATCCATTATATTTACTTTTTTGACAACTGCTGTGATATCATTTTTTAAAAAAAGATTTATTAATTTATTTATTTTATGTATATGAATACACTGTAGTTGTTTTGAGACACACCAGAAGAGGGCATCAGATCATATTGCAGATGGTTGTGAGTCATCATGTGGTTGCTGGGATTTGAACTCAGGACGTTTGAAAGAGCAGTCAGTGCTCTTAACCACTGAGCCATCTCTCCAGCCCAGTGTGGTATTTTCAAACTTCCTCTAGGTGTTAATGTGTCAGAATTTACTTCCTTTTAAGGCTGAATAATATTCCATAGTATGTATATTATACATTGTCTGTATTTAGTCCTCTATGAAAGAGAAATTGATTGAACGTCATTTTGGTTAATGCTGGTAATGCTGTCATGAACATGGCTGTAAAAGTAACTTCTCTGATCTCTGTTCTCAGTGATTTTGAGTGTGTATCCAGAGTGGAGTTGCTGGATCAGGTGAGTAATTCTGTGTTGAAGTTTTTGAGGCTCCATCATTCCAGTTTCCACAGGGGCTACACCACATTATATTCACACCAGCGGCAAAGAGAATTCCATTTTCTCACCATCCTTGCCAACAGCTTCTATTGTTTTTAAAATATCGATTCTAATGTGTGTGGGATCATACCTCATGCAGTTTGGCTTGCATGTCCCTCATGCACATCGATACTCAATGGATGTCTCCGTTTTCTTAGTTACCATTTGTTTATCATTGGAGCTATGGATATTAATACTTCAAATATCAATGCTCAGCCAGATACATGACTTGTAATGCTTTCTCTATTCTATCAAATATTTTCACTCTATTGCTAATGCCCTTGATACACAAAGCGTATTAACCAAAGTGTTAATTTTGATAAAATTCCCTTTGTCTATCTTTTACTTTCATTAATTGGATTTTTGGTGTTATATTCAAGAACTATTTCATTTCTAAATATATATGTATATATAGTGATATATATGTATATAATTTTAAGATGTTTGAGAAAATAAAGCAAACACAACATAAATGCTAGTATATATGTATATGTATGTATGTATGTATGTGTATATATACATATATATATATATATATATATATATATGTTTTCTAACTTTTTACAGAAAGAAGTTAACTGATTAAAAACACACCTTCACACCTTCAACATTGTTTTTCCACTTCAGGCCCAGAGAATTTATTTGACTTCATTCTTTACCAAAAATTATTTAAGCAATAGTTCAGATAAAACGCTGAGACACCCCCCTCCCCTCGTGTCTGAGTCTATAAACCTCCCGCAATGAAGGAATCTGCAGCTTAGATCAAGCTAACCCTTTGGAACATGTGCTTCTGCGAATTGGAATCACAGAGATTTGTATAGTTAGCCGAGAAGCAGCAGGGGGCGCTCGCGAGGTTTTCTGTCGTTGTTACTAATCATTCTCCTTCCCACATGAAGTATAAAGTTAAGGAGGACCCCAAAGGGAAGGGAGAATGGCAAATTAGCTCTAATGAGAGAAGGAAATGGCTAAGATAGAGTTTGTGATAAAAGCAATACAACTAGTTGCCCAAACTCCAAGCCCATCTCTCAGAGATTCTTCCTCTTCCTCTTCTTCCTCTTCTTCTTCTTCTTCTTCTTCTTCTTCTTCTTCTTCTTCTTCTTCTTCTTCTTCCTCCTCCTCCTCCTCCTCCTCCTCCTCCTTTTCTTCTTCTACCTCTTCCTCCTTTTCTTCTTCCTCCTCTTCCTCCTCTTCCTCCTCTTCCTCCTCTTCCTCCTCCTCCTCCTCCTCCGCCACCGCCGCCGCTGCTGTGTGTGTGTGTGTGTGTGTGTGTGTGTGTGAACACTTGCCTCACCTCCCACATGCCATTCATCCCTTGGTCCCCCAGATCCCATCACTGATCTCAATTCTTAAGTATTTCTCGGGAGTTGAACTAGGTTGTCTGCTAACTTAACTTTAAAATGACTGCATCTACATTTTCTAAATATGTTTAAAAATAAGAAACGAAAGTCTTTTGGGAGAGCAATCTATTATACCATAAAGCCAAGATGCAAGCCACAAGATAAAGGATATAGAAAATGCAAATCCCGGTCACTGGTGGGATTGATGGGGGGCAGGAGCCACGCTCCTGAGTTTCAGGAAGTCGTGTGAGAGGTCACGGTAGGAAGGTAGGCATGGGTGCGGTGGTGGAGATGGAAGAGAATTTGCTGTCTGGAAAGAGTCACAAGCGACAGTGTCCTTCTAACCCTCTTCTTCTTGAAGCCTCACTCCGGGACCGAGGAATCGACAACTTTCTTCAGAGGCCTTAAGACGAAGCTCTGGAGCCGGGATCACTCCTGCAGATACCTGAGCCACTCACCTGGCTACCCCGGTCTGGTTTTAATATAAGGTGTCTCAGAAACAGATGCATATGTTGGTTTAGGTTTTATAATATACTGGACTTGACTAGGAACTCTAAAGGATTGTTACAATTGATGATATTGTTCTCAAGGGATCATGGGACAGTAGTAAACTCAACATGGAAGCTTGTGGGGTGGAGAGAGAGAGAGAGAGAGAGAGAGAGAGAGAGAGAGAGAGAGAGACTATCCAACTAAGTGCTGAAGCAGGGAAGGTTAGGGCTGAGTGTCACCGGCTCTCGAGGTCTTGGCTTCCTCTTTAGTCAAATAAGGGGTTTAGCAGGTGTGCAGCCAGGTCTCCATGTGGGTCAGAGCAGGGGCTATCCCAACAGCCAGGTCTCCGTGTGGGTCAGAGCAGGGGCTATCCCAACAGCCAGGTCTCCGTGTGGGTCAGAGCAGGGGCTATCCCAACAGCTGTTGCCTGAGTGTGGGGGTGGGAACGATCTTCAAGCCCCTACCTTATCCAGCCTCAGTGGGAGAAGATACAACTAGCCTCAGACTTGATGTGGAGGGGGACAGGGTTGGGGGGTGGGGGGATACCCAGGAAAAGGAGAAGGGGTGGGGGGAAGGATTGTGGGAGGGGATGACTGGGAGGACAGTGAGAGGGATGTAAAGTGGGTAAGTAAAAAATAATTAATAAATTAATTTTTAAAAATAAGGGGTTTAACTCTAAATTTAATATCCTGGGACTCTGCCAGGGCAAGTGTTCACCTTAGAAACTCCATTAGATTACATGAAACATAGAGATTAAAGCATTTACTATGATACGTTTTCTATCTATCCATTATCTATTCATCTTTTTTTTTTTTTTTTTTTTTGGTTGTTTTTGGTTGTTTTTGGTTTTTCGAGACAGGGTTTCTCTGTGTAGTCCTGGCTGTCCTGGAACTCACTCTGTAGACCAGGCTGGCCTCGAACTCAGAAATCCGCCTGCCTCTGCCTCCCAAGTGCTGGGATTACAGGTGTGCGCCACCACGCCTGGCTTTATCTATTCATCTTTGAGACAGAATCTCATTCTGTGACAACCTGCATAAGGCCTGCACAGGTTCAAACCCGAGAGGAAGAATCCCGAGCACAAAGAAGGGGGAAATTGTCATCCCTAGCCTAAAAGCTCTTTGTAATTGATACCTTCTGGGAAAATCAGTTTTCTCTGATAGACTGTGATACTGTATACATCAACCATACTCCAGAGCAGGTCCCATACCCAACAGTAGATGCCCAACACTAAACAGGTTCCACGTTGTTGGGGTAAATAATTAACAAATGGTGCCCGCCCCGCCAGGCCTCTGCACCAAGTCTTCGGTCTCGCTCAGGTCAGCTCTCGCTGTCGCTGCCGAGCCAATCTTTCCCAGCGAGCTCTCACAGCATCCCAGCTGTGTTTCCTCTCCGCCACAGACTCTGTAAACAGTGAGAGTTCCACGCTTCTGCTCAACACCCACTCCTTCCAAGTATCCAGAAAAGCATGACTCTTACGCTTGAGTAGTTAACCAGATATATTTATGTATATAAACTCCCAATTACATTATGCCAATTTACAATGATAAAGTCTTATCCCAATATTTCTAACTTCTCCAAAACACCAGAAATACATCTGAATCCATCTGGATATCCATGTCTCTCTCTCTCTGTTCCTGTGGTTCCCCCACCCCAGCCTCCCTCTCTCTCCTCCCCTCCCTCTCTTAGCTCCTCCTCCTCTCTCCCCTCCAATCACAGGCCTCTCCTGCCTCATTGTGAATGGATAGGAAATATCTTGCAACACCAAGTTTCTTGTTTGTGCTTTTTTGTTTGTTGTTTGGGGTATTTTTGTATTATTGTGGTTTTATTTGTTTGTTTTGAATTTTACATCTTTGTTGTTTTCTGAGAGAGGAAGAGAAAAAATACAAAGTTGGGGTTGTAGGGAGGTAGGGGAAGATTTTGGAGGAGTTGGGGGAGGGGAAAGAATGTAATTAAAGATAATATAGGAAATATTTTTAATTTAAAAAAATGTAAGTTAGCAGGGCATGGTGGCACACGCCTTTAATCCCAGCACTTGGGAGGCAGAGGCAGGCGGATTTCTGAGTTCGAGGCCAGCCTGGTCTACAGGGTGAGTTCCAGGACAGCCGGAGCTACACAGAGAAACCCTGTCTCGAAAAACAAACAGAAAAAAATATAAGTTAAGGTTTCAGGTAGGTGCAGAGCAAAAGGGTGTGGTCAGGATAAATGTATGCATGCATGAAATGGTAAAATAATAAGTATTATTATTTTTAATTATGTGTCTATTGTGCACATGAGTGTGGTGTGCCCGCAGAGCACAAAAGTGATCAAGTTCCCTGAAGCTGGAGTTATTGGGAGTGTAACCCATCCAATATGGGTGCTGGGAACCGAACTCAGGTCTTCTGCAAGAGGAATACACGCTCTTAACTGCTGGGTTTCTGTCTAGCATCTAAAAACTATTCTTAAAAGAATAATTAAAATAAAAAGTAAATTAAATCTAACTGGACATGGACAGATTGATGAGTTTTCAGGTGTTCAGGGTATGTCAAAGAAGCAATGTGAGAGATAAAAATACCTTACTCCTTCAAATTATGCTTTTCCAAAAACTTCTGAGGGACAAAGACACAGAAAATAAACACAGGACCCAACCCCAACTACTAAAGATGAGCTCCTGTAAGCTATGTAGGCCCCACCGGGTCTCCTGCTGAGTTCACTGAGACTGAACAGATAAACCAGAGCAGATGAAACTATCCTATATGTGTGCATGTGTATGTACAGATATGTGTGTGTGTGTAGATGAGTGTGTACAGGTATGTATGTGTGTGTAGATGAGTGTGTACAAGTATATGTGTGTGTAGATGAGTGTGTACAGGTATGTGCATGTGAATGAGTGTGTACAGGTATGTGTGTGTGTAGATGACTGTGTACAGGTATGTGTGTGTAGATGAGTGTGTACAAGTATATGTGTGTGAATGAGTGTGTAGAGGTGTGTGTGTAGATGAGTGTGTACAGGTACGTGTGTGTACATGAGTGTGTGAGTTATGTGTGTAGATGAGTGTGTACAGGTGTGTGTGTAGATGAGTGTGTACAGGTATGTGTGTATGCAGATAAGTATGTACAGATATGTGTGAATGGATGAGTGTGTACAGGTATGTGTGTGTGAATGAGTGTGTACAGGTGTGTGTGTGTAGATGAGTTGTATAGGTATGTGTGAGTGTATGAGTGTGTACAGATATGTGTGTATAGATGAGTGTGTACAGGTATGTGTGTGTGCAGATGAGTGTGTACAGGTATATGTGTGTGTATGAGTGTGTACAGGTATGTGTGTGTGCAGATGAGTGTGTACAGGTATATGTGTGTGTATGAGTGTGTACAGGTATGTGTGTGTGCAGATGAGTGTGTACAGGTATGTGTGTGTGTGAGTGTACACAGGCATGTGTATGTGTGCAGATGAGTTTGTACAGGTGTGTGTGTGTGTGTATGTGTGTGTGTGTGTGTAGATGAGTGTGTATAGATATATGTGTGTTTAGGTGTTGGAGGATGTACATGTGTGCACTCGGAGGTCAGAGGTTACCCTCAGGTGGTGTCCTCAGGAGCCGCCATCTTGTTTTTGGAGGAAAGGTCTCTTGGTTTGCCTGGGGCTGGTTTGGTTTGTCAGGCCAGCCAGCGGGCCCCAGGGGTCCGGGTCTCCCCAGCAGTAGGATTGCAACCTCTTGCTTCCAGGCTCTGCTTTGTGTGTGGGTGACAGGGAATCACTCAGTCCCCGCCATCTCTGCCGTGCCTCTGGGATGTGTGGATGGATGTGGGGGAGCGGATCTTGAGGCTGATGCTCATTTTCCAGGAACTGGTGTCTATCAGTCGGCATATACGTACTCCTAACTGTTTTCCTGACAACTCCTGCTTTTTTTGTCCCAAGAAGTTATCACAAAGATACCCTTAGGACACAAGGAAATTAGAAGACAGAACTGATAACAAAGTAGAAGAAAGAGCTTATTTACTGTTTTGTCCATAAGCAAGGAGAAAAATATTCTTAGTCTCTCTCCGCTCCTCCCATAGCAGCGTCAGAATTTGTGGGAAAGTTGAACCTAGAGCCGGGAGCCCCACATCAAGGGATGTAGCTGAGAGGCGGCTGTCCGTCCGTCCTTTCTAGTGCTCTTAGGTGACTGTGCTGGTACCCAGGCCAGTCGAACTGTTTCCATTCTCAGTATTGAGTTCCAGGGAGAATTTTAACTCTTTAGAGACCATGGTTATACTAGTCTTAGGATATGCATGGAAAAGTATTTTAAAGTGCAATGTCGAATCCATAATCTAAAATCCATTCTCTAATGATTCAGCCAGCAATCATCTAGTCATTATCTGTCAATCTATCAATCAATCTATCTATCTATCTGTCTATCTATCTATCTATCTATCTACCTACCTACCTATCATCTAATCTATCATCTACTATGTGTAGTTTATCTACCACATAACTATTATTTATTCGCTGTTTTAGTTTTGCTTTCTGTTACTGAGAAAACATGCCAATTAAAGAGTTAGGGAGAACGTGTTTGTTGTTGTTGTTGCTGTTGTTTTAGCTCATAATTTTGGATTACTATCCATCATTGTGAGAATGATGTGTAAGCCCAGACACATCATAACCAAGTACTTGGCGGTCAGAACCTTGGGAGACTTAACCTGAATTGTTGGGGTGGGGGGGTGGGGCTGGAGAGACAGCTCAGCAAGTAAAGGGACGTACCCCTGAGCCTCAGCACCTAAGGTAGATAGATCCCTGGAACCCACATGGGAGAACAGAACTGCCTCTACCCACTGTGTGTGCTATGGCCCATGCACCCTCACACCACACACAATATAAATAGAAATTAAAAAAACATGAGATGAGGAACGGAGGGAGGGAGGACCGGGATGGGCGGGTAATAACTAGACTATAAAAAAATAAAAATAATAAAAAATAAATAAAAATAAATAAATGGAAAAAAATTAAAAATAGCTGTTGGGGGGATACCAAACAGCTGCTTTGAACAATCCTGAGTTTTGTAATAAAAGCAGAAGCGAAGACTTTCGCTCCCGTTAACTCAGGCTGTTTCGTTCAACCAGCTCAAGGTCTTACACATTTTTGATTTCCCATTTACAGACCTGACATTTTGGCTAGAGATGGAGAAAATAAATAACCAGTGATGGGCAGGCGATATTTACACAGGGCGAGGCAGGCTGACAGTAAAAGAAGAATCCCATCTAGACCCAGGGGATCCCAGACACTTGAGAATTAGGTAGGATTCCGGGCTACCTAATTAAGCAAGTTTTTCAAACTAAAGAAGAAATCAGAGCCTTCCTCCCCGCAGAGACCAGCGTCCTTTGCTGAAGAGCACAGAACAGCAGTCACCCCGTGGGTGGTCAGGTGCCAGGGTCTGGTGCTGTGACTGGCCACGCTGCCCAGCAGGGTGAAAGAAAAAGATGGCTCAGGGGCCCTGCTGTAGGCACACCCGAGCACACTGGCTCAAGAGGCTACAAAAACAGGGCATCCCTTAATGAGTTATTTTTGCGCTTGGTTAAGCCAAAAGCCTTCTCAGGAGGCTGGTGACTACAAATAGCCTTGCCATTGTACGGGAGCAAAGGCAAGTGCTCTCGATCTGTTCCTGGGGATGCTTTAAAGAAGAAAAAAAAAAAAAAAAAAAAGAAGGCCTTCCCAAGTCTTCATGAGAGAAGTGGATTTTAGGGTGACCCTAGGTCATACAGAACTAATCAAGTGAAATCAATAAGAAAATGACCCTGACAGTCAGCAAGCATTTGAAGACTTTATCAAAAAGAATTAGCAGTGGGCAAACTCACTGGGCGCGCTTCGGAAGGCTCAAATCTGCAAGGTGGCATTGTGTGGCTGGGATTAAATTATTTATTCATTGTTAATTTATTTATTTATGTATGTGCAAATGACTTTGCGGCTGCAGGTGCTGGGGGACGCCACTGAAAAGCCTGGGTTTTTAGGTCCAGGCCTAGAATATTGGTCCATTTAACTCATTCATCCCTTAAGGCGATCAGGACTGACTTTTATCTATGGGGAGAGGAGGGAAACCATATGTGTGCAGGGAAGGGCGCAGGACCTGAGCAACAGGAAGGACCCCCACATTTCAGATTCATGCAAGCCCTGGGGAAGGCCCCGTGCAGTTTAAAGTTCTATGAATTAGCAAATGAATGCTTGTGTCAATATGAGGGGGGAAAAAAAAACCTGATTAGTTTAAACAGATAAAAAAAAAAATCCCTCCAGGGAACTCTAGAAAATGCAAGCTCCTTGTCGTTGCCTTTTGGCTAATTTAATTTAATTCTTAAAAGAGGGTCCAGTGTATCTGAACCTCCACATTAAAAAAAAAGAGAGCCTAATGATGCTTGATCTTGTACATGGGTTGAAATTGTCTCGGCGTGATTAGTGGAAGAAACAGGATCGTTTCAGGCATTCTCTGGCCACGTTCACTATTCAGTCCCGGCCTGCCCAAACTAAAAGGCAAAGAATCTATTTTCACCTTCTAGACACGCCCAAAAAGTCAAAACAAATAGTGACTCTATACAAATAATAACAATGTCGCATGTAGGGGAAACCTAGAGGTGAAATCAAATAATGCTCTTATTTTCTCTAGGTTTAGGCAAATAATGGTCATCCCGTGTTCTTGCTGACCCAGCACCACGGGGATGCTGGGCAGGACATGACCTCTGGGGAAGAGAACATAAGAACTCAGCATGGTGGTTTCAAAGAAGAAATCGACAGGATCATCAGCCCAGCGAGGGCTCCTTAAGGGAGTAAGACCCACTGACTCTTCAAAGGGACACGTGACAGCAAGGTCCTTGGAGGGGACACTCCTGTGAGGAGTACTTTGTATGTGGTTTGACTTAAAACACATAATCTTCCGAAATACAAGGCTGCATGTCAAGGTGCCGCTTCTCTTGAGATACAAAGAGGTAAACTTTCCTGGTGGTCCAGGTGGGGGTGGGGATGAAAAAGGGAACAGGAACTGTTAAACTCAATACCAGGGTTTTCTTTCTTTCATGTATTTGGTTGTTTATGATCCCCAAAGTAGGATATATTAGCATGCAGGTGCAAAGTTAGCAATTTTTTTTTTTCGAGACAGGGTTTCTCTGTGTACCCCTGGCTGTCCTCGAACTCAGAAATCCGCCTGCCTCTGCCTCCCAAGTGCTAGGATTAAAAGTGTGCACCACCACCGCCCGGCCAAATTACCAAATTCTAAAGGAGATCAGGTTTCTAGGTTTCAGTATTAATTCGGTGTCCGCTGCTTGGATAGCTGTAGGCATTTTGACATTAAGCACCGGTTTCTGGAAGAACACAAAGGTAGGGAAGAGGATGAATAAGGACGATGGCTTACGTGTATGAAAACTCCTTAACGCAATCTGCCGCTTCCCCTGCTGATGAAAAAGAAAACCATGAATAAAATCTTCCATATAACATGTCTTCAGAATCCTTCCCCGGCTTTCCTAAGGCAGATCTAGCCCGTCTGAGGTTGGTAATTTGCCAAGACTCTGAAGTCTTGAGGTGTGTTTTCAGCTTCTGAATTTCTATACTCAGTGTTTACATCTGAAAACCTTGTTTTGTTTGAGACACACTGTAATACAATATAGACCTAGGGTTTCCCTAGCGAGGTTCCCATTTGCAGTATGGTTAGCACTTGATATAATGAAGTTACCTGGTTAATTTTTTACCAATAATGAATAGACAAGCCCTTCTCCCCATTATTCCAAATTGATAACCGTATTATTTTAATAACAGAGAGAACAGAAGAAGAAAATCAAGATCTATGTTATGCCCAGGAACACAAAAATTTACTACTCCTGATACCTTTATCTAAAAACATTTATATATATATACATATATATATATATATATATATATGTGTGTGTGTGTGTGTGTATATATATATACATATATATACATGTATATATACATATATATATCAATATCACACATTGTGTATACACACACACACACATTAATGTGTGCTCTATGACCACTTTTTTTTTTTTTTTTTTTTTTTTTGGTTTATCGAGACAGGGTTTCTCTGTATAGCCCTGGCTGTCCTGGAACTCACTCTGTAGACCAGGCTGGCCTCGAACTCAGAAATCCGCCTGCCTCTGCCTCCCAAGTGCTGGGATTACAGGCGTGCGCCACCACACCCGGCTGTATGACCACTTTTTTTAAGTGAGACTTTTAAAAAGGTTTTTAAATCTTTAAAGACCTTTATGCATATATGTGTGCATTGTCTGTGAACAGGTTTGTGCACATGACTGCTGACACCCATGGAGGCCAGAGTGTCAGACCCCCTAAGGAGCAGTTCTGAGCCTCCTGAGATAGGTGCCAGGATCCGACCTCAGGCCCTCTGCAGGAATAGTGCATGACTTTACTGCCAGGCCATCTCTCCAGCCCCTAAAACAGTCTTATTTTTAAAAATCAGCACAGTAAGACCCTTCAAAGGACAATTTATTTTCAGAAAGGAGTCAGCCAAGAAGAAGTCAGAAAATTCCAAGTGCCAGTTTCATCACCGGTGCTGTTTGTGATGTGTTAGTATAACCTTTCAAACAGTTCGAACGGCTTAAATGTTATCATTAAAATATTTTGCTTTTGAATCGAGCATCAGAGGGTCTTTTCCATTAACCATTCGTGCAGAACACCGCTCTGACTTTGTGATGCCTCATCAGATGATTTGAGAACAGCAAAGGAACTCGAAAGTTGTCCTCTGTGAGCCCCAGCATGACACAGAGCGTCTACAGCAGGACACCTATCAGTGTACGTGTGCCCACTCGGTTCAGACTCGCACAGGGTTCACCTTCTTGATAATAACTGCCGTAAGCTACATCAGCAAGAGATCTCGAAACCTTAGAGTTGTGCTAAGCAATCTCTATAGAGCAGTGTTTCGCACCCTGGGTCATGACCCCTTTGGAGTTCAAACAACCCTCTCACAGGGGTCACCTAAGACCATCAGAAAACACAGCTATTCACACTGTGATTCATAACAGTAGCACAATTACAGTTATAAAGTAGCAAGAACAAATTTATTGGGGAGGGGGGAGGGGTCACCTCTACAGAAGGAACTGTATTAAAGGGTCGCAGCTTTAGGAAGGCTGAGAACCGCTGCTCTAGTCTCGTTTTACATCTGCCTCTCCCAGAATACTTTATATCTGTGAGGTGGAGGTGATTATTTCCAGTTCTTAATGCAGAAAAGTCAAAGTCATCAAAAGTCAGGCAGTGGTGGCACATGCCTTTAATCCCAGCACTTGGGAGGCAGAGGCAGGCGGATTTCTGAGTTCGAGGCCAGCCTGGTCTACAGAGTGAGTTCCCGTACAGCCAGAGCTACACAGAGAAACCCTGTCTCGGGGGAAAAAAAAAAGTCATCAACAAGGCTAAGTGACTGGTCCCCGGCCAGTAATAGCAAACAGCGGGCTGTTCTTGTCTTCAAGGGAAGGGAAAAATTCCGTACAGAGATGCAAAAACCGTTTACCTTTTTTTTTTCCCCAAGCAAAACAAAGCATAAACTTAAAAAAAAAAAAAAAAAGGTTTGGAACGGGCTGCCCCACAGCAGGGGCACTCCAGTGGGTCTGTGTTGTGCATTTTACAATTCCCCACCCCCTAGACAAGTCCATCTTCAGCCTGGAAAAAGCCCTCCTATGTATTGAAATGCTGTTACTCAGGTCAGGGTGAGGCTCAGTGCTAGAGCTGTTGCCTCGCATATGAAAATCCTGCATTTAATCCCCAGCACCACTAAAATTATTATTATTAATAATAGCAGCAAAATAATAATAACAACAATAACAACAACCCGCTATTCCTCTTTCAGAGACAAGATCCTATCCTTCATCGGGAGTACACACAGTCAGTCTGCTCCCTCCTGTCCCCGAGAGCCCTGTAAATACCTCAGCTCAGCATCACCCTGTCCCCTTCACCTCTGCCTCCCTAGGTCAATGCATCCCTTCTGGTCCCCACCGAGTGCCTTCCTGTGCTGCCGAAACCAGCACCTGAGAAAAAGGGAGCAGAGACAGAGAAGGAGAAAGAGGAACACTCCTCCACTGCTGGCGGGACTGCAAGCTGGTACAACCACTCTGGAAATCAGTCTTGTGGTTCCTCAGAAAACTGGACGTGATACTTCCGGAGGACCCAGCCATACCACTCCTGGGCATATACCCAGAAGATTCCCCAGCATGCAATAAGGATACATGCTCCACTATATTCATAGCAGCCTTATTTATAATAGCCAGAAGCTGGAAAGATCCCAGATGTCCCTCAATGGAGGAATGGATACAAGAAATGTGGTATATATACACAATGGAGTACTATTCAGCCATTAGAAACAATGAATTCATGAAATTCTTAGAGAAATGGATGGAGCTGGAGAACATCATACTAAGTGAGGTAACCCAGTCTCAAAAGAACAAAAGAACATTCATGGTATGCACTCACTGATAAGCGGATATTAGCCTAGAATCTTGGAATACCCAAGACACAATCCACATACCAAATGATGTCCAAGAAGAAGGAAGGAGTGGCCCCTGGTTCTGGAAAGGCTCAGTGTAGCCACCCACAGCGGGCTGGGGTCTCCCACATCTATCAAGAAAATGCCCCACAGGCCAATCTGTTGGGGACATTTTCTCATTCGAGGATCCCTCTTCCCAAATGACACTAGCTTGTGTCAAGTTGACAAAGCCCTAGGCAGCTTGCACATCTATCTGGTTTATCTATCTTCTTTATGGGGGAAATGGTCAAGACCCTTTTTTTTTATTATTTTTATTTTTATTTAGTGTTGAAATATGTGGTGTACTATTGTTGTCTAGAATTATCCTATTATGAAATAACACATCAGAACTTCTTATCAGTCTTTTTGTAACTTGGCACCTATTGATTAACTTTACCCCATCCCTAACCCTACTGACAGTCCCCAACTGCCAGTAACCACAATCCTGCTCTTGAGAGGAAGTTGGCGATGCGATCTTGCTGACATTCTGCACAGTTACAATATCACAACGCAACGTCACCACTGTCCATGTCAGAATTTTTGTATGATCTTATAATCTCCAATACATTATTTTGTACCATTAAATAGGAACTTCCCATTCTCTTCTCCACAAGCCCTACAATCTCTATTTGATCTTGAGTCTCGATGACTGACCTGTTCTTATGCCTTCCTATGAATGGAATATAACAGCTGTCCCTTTGTGTCCGGCTTATTACATTCAGCATAATGAACCCAAGGCTCTTCCATGTTGTACCACCATGGCTTTCAGAAGCACAAACGCTCCACTGGGTGGATACACTGCACTGTGCTGACCAGCTCATCTGTTAATGGAGACTGGGTGGTTTCCAGCTGTTGGTGTTGTGATGGATTATGCTATGAACATTGACCTGGGTGAATCGATTAAATCTCTACTTTTGATTCTTCTGAGTATGCACTGGAAGGAGAATGGCCGGGCATAGGGCATGTCTACATTCGGTTTTCTGAGAAATGACTGGGCGGCACCATCCACCTACCATCTTACATCACTACCAACAGCGCTCAGGGCTCTGCTCTCTCTGCATCCTCACCAACATTTGTGGGCTTGCTTTCCTTCTGTTTCTTTTTGTTTTCATGATGGCCACATTAATGGGTGCAGCTTCCCTCTCCCTGCTAAGACAGAGTCTCCTGATAAAGGATATAGCATATGCTAGCCTGGGCACCAACAGGCTGACTTTAAACTCATAGAGATCTGCCTGAGTCTGCTTCCCAGGTGTTGGGACTAAATGAACATCCATCATGCCTGGCTAAGTGCAACTGTTTTTAGGGGGGAAAGCCCTCTTCTATTAGGTAATTGACATGCCATAACAGCAATATTTAAACAGTGTAGCTTCATCAGTTTGACATGTTCATAATAATAATCATGAGGATTATTACTCTGTTTCCCCAAATGCTCCTCAAGCCTCATCATGGTTCACTCTATGTTGTGGACAGCCCATGGGCTTGTATTTTGATGCTAATTCCACTCCTCAGAGGGGCTTCAGATGAGGAGTTGTCTTGTGAACCTTTGCCCCACCTTAACTTTTCAAATAAAGGCTTGAACCAATGATTGGGATGTGGAAGGAGCTGAGAGTCTAGGGGAGGAGCGATGGGGGATAAACAGGAAGGGGAGGAGATATGGGCAAGGAAGGGAGAAGCTCGTGGCCTGGAGAAGTTGCAAGTTCTATGGGATACTATAGATGGGAATAGAGTAGTGTAGTGGGAGATCTGCCCAATCTAGGCTTGTAGCTTGTTTTGTTAACTGATTGAGTTGAGCTTTCTTTTACAGGGGAATTGGGTTGGAAACAAAGTAGCAACACCCTACTAACCTACAACCCTACTAACCTACAACCCTACTAACCTACATCACGGCCTTCTCCCTAGGCACGTGCATCCATTCTTTGGCACTCTCCGCATTTTGGCTCTCACCGTCTAACTCGTTCTTTCCCTTCCATCCATGGGGCTGGTTTCTTACATCAGAAGACTAGAGCAAGCTTGACTAGCAAATGCATCTGTCTGCATTTATGCTCAGGAAGCTGTCTGCCCCAGCAAGCCGGTCATGCTTACTAGAAAGCTTGACACTTCCATGCCAGCTCTAATTTGAATTTGATTATCATGTTACGGGGGGGGGGGTCTCCGAACAGATCCAGAGGACTTAGAGTTAAAATTTGTCTGAGTTAAGAATTTAGAGGATCAGGAAATTGAAGAGAGGTGTGTAGCAATGGGATATGGGAAACTGGGGATCAAACCAGAAAGTCCCAGATGCCAGGAATGCAAGAGCCTCCCGGGACCCCATGGGGATGACATTAGATGAAGTACCCCACAAAAGGGAAAGAGAACCTGTTGAGACCATATCCAGAGGTTAGTCAAGGCCTTCCATTGAGGGATGGGTCCACCCTCTCATCTCCAACATTTTAACTCAGAATTACTCCTGTCTAAAGGAAATGCAGGGACAAAGAGTGAAGCAGAGACTGAAGGAAAGGCCATCCAGAGACTGCCCCATGTGGGAATCCATCCCAATGCAGCCACCAAACCCAAGAGGCCAAGAAGTGCTTGCTGACAGGAGCCTGACACAGCTGTCTCCTGAGAGGCTCTGCCAGCTCCTGACCAATACGGATGGGGATGCTCACAGCCAACCGTTGGACTGAGCACAGGGACCCCAATGGAGGAGTTAGGGGAAGGACTGAAGGAGCTGAAGGGGCCTTATCTGGCATCAATGAGAGGGGAGGCCCTTGGTCCTTTGAAGGCTTCATACCCCGGTATAGAGGAATGCTAGGGTGGTGAGGCAGGAGTGGGTAGGTAAATGGGGAGCACCCTCACAGAAGCAGGGTAAGGGGGGATTGGATGGGGGGTTGCAGAGGGAAAACCAGGGAAGGGGATAACATTTGAAATGTAAATAAATAAAATAGATAAAAAATAAAAAAGATTAATTTTTTTGTTTTTTGTTTGTTTGTTTGTTGTTTGTTTTCGAGACAGGGTTTCCCTGTGTAGCCCTGGCTGTCCTGGAACTCACTCTGTAGACCAGGCTGGCCTCGAACTCAGAGATCCACCTGCCTCTGCCTTCCCATGTGTTGGGATTAAAGGCGTGCGCCACCACTGCCCGGGAAGAATTATATTTTAATAACATCGTAGATAAAGAAACTGAGTCATAGAGTATACAACTTGCTTAACACTCTGCAATTGGGGGGCTGTTGCAGAGAATCCTCAGAGGTTAAAATCAACACACATACACACTGGCACGCTATATACTTATGGAAAACCCTCTAACTGAATATTAAAAGCACAGCATGACAAAACCTATTAATAAGAGCCCATCAATATTTAAGGCTCTTTCTATAGAATAGAGGGCATACATACCCTGTATTTATATATAGAAAATGCTGGACCAATGACCACATTAGAAAAATATGTGAGTGGGCATTTCTTTTTCCAAATGCAATATGAATGTATAAGAACCATATGAAAGATGCCTTAAATAATTATTAGAAAATTAAAATTAAAGCCAAATGAGATACTAGTTACCCTAAAAGTATAATTAAAAAGTTACACAAGCCGGGTTAATGGGTTTAGCTTATCCCTTCTATAATGGTTAATGTTCACTGCCAACTTGACAGCATCTAGATTCACCTCACAGACAAGGCCCTGAGCATGTCTATAGGTATTTTCTAGATTAGGCTGAGATGGAAAGGCTCACCTTAACTATAAGTGGCATCATTTCATCTCGGGTCCTAAATGGAGGAGGAGAGGAGGGCATGCGCTGACCATAAGCATTTGTTCCCCTCTGCTTTCCAACTGCAGATGTGACCATTTTGCCTCCTGGTCCTGACTTCATACCTTGATGGAATGATCCCCCCAAATTATGACATAATAAACTTTTCCTTCTTGTCTTAGTTAGGGTTTCTATTGTTGTGAAGAGACACAACCCCAGCAACTCTTGTAAAAGAAAACATTCCATTGGGGCTGGCTTACAGTTCAGAGGTCAGTCCATTATCATCATGCAGGCATGCAGGCAGACAGTGCTGGAGAGGTGGCCCAGAGTTCTGGATCTGCAGGCAGCAGAGAGAGACAAACTGAGTCCCCATGGGCCTGTGGCGGCCATCTTTATTCAAACCACCACACTTCCTTAAATTACTTCATGCCAGGTCCTCGGTCGCATTTACACTACAAGTAACTGGCATGCATTGTCATTTTGGGGATCCTTAAATGCGAGCCCATGCAGAACGATTTGCAGTTTTCTGGAATGTTCTCTTCAAGTGCAGTTCCAGAACCCTTTTTAAACTGACAAATAGCTTAGTGTATTTTATGTCTTTTTTCCCCTGTCTGTTCTTTTTTTTTTTTTTTTTCTTTTTTTCTTTTTTTGAGTTTTTTTTGAGGGTTTCTTTGTAGCCCTGGCTGTCCTGGAACTCACTCTGTAGACCAGGCTAGTCTTGAACTCAGAAATCCACCTGCCTCTGCCTCTCAAGTGCTGGGATTACAGGCGTGGATTGGCACCGAAGCAAGCGGCTGCACAGTCAGTGTAGGAGTGAGGGCATAGAGCGTCGGCCACAGGCTGGGGCCGCATGAGCGAGCCCCGGCTGCTATTGCTAATGTGGAAGGAGGTAGGCGGTTGGCTGGAAGGTAGGCCACTAAGAGCAGGAGCCTGGTAGCAATTGTCTCTGGTCCTCTCTTCGAACTTTCTCTCCCTGATTCCAGTCTACTGTGTTTCCCTGCCTTGATGGACTGAATCTTCTAAAACTGTGGGATAGTAATAATAATAATAATAATAATAATAATAACAACAACAACAACAACAACAACAATAATAATAAATTCTCCTTCTTTTAAGTTGCTCTCAAGCATCTGGTGACATCAATGCAAAAGTGACCAATGCGTGCAGTGAATACTTTGTCTTCATATTTGCCGAAAAGAAAATTTCCTAGGAGTAAACCAGTATAGGAGATCTTGAGTCTAAGGCTAGCCTGGGCTACACATGAAATCTCTGGTTCCCCCTTCTCCAAACCCCAATTGGAAACTGCAACATACTTCAATATGTCATCAGTGGAATTGATTTGGATACAGAAGTAGATGAATGTTCTTTTAAGATCCCGAGGTAGCCAGATGTGGTGGCGCACGCCTTTAATCCCAGCACTGTGGGTGGCAGAGGCAAGCGGATTTCTGAGTTCGAGGCTAGCCTGGTCTATAGAGTGAGTTCCAGGACAGCCAGGGCTATGCAGAGAAATCCTGTCTCGAAAAAACCAAATCCAAAAAACAAAACAAAACCGAAGGTACTAGTTATTTTGGAATTTTAAAGTTTTTAAAGTACTGTGTTAAGACTAAAATATGTGGCACTGTTGAAGTTAAATGGGCTTCCTGTTAAAGCTGGAAGCAGCTGTTGGACCCCAATACTTTCAACAGGCCCCCTTGATTCAGATACTCTTAAATATCTGTCCTGGCTGAGAGACACACCCCGAGCTTACCCTGATGTTAAAGGGAACTCTGCGAACCAAGATGGTGACAGGGACCTTCTGCTTGAGGCCATTTAAACTTCTTCTCTATTTAATACTCACTATGTAACCATTCTGTTCAGTGGCCCTAACCTCAAATTAAACAACCTAGAGGGGTTTTGAAATTAGGACACATGTCTATGAAACCAGAAAGAAAGCCATTCATATTAACATTCTGAAAAACTAAGTCTGTTTTTAAGACTTAATTTTTTTGAAAAATTACATGTGCATGTGTGAGTGACTGTATGTGCGTATGTGTGTGTCTGTGTCTGTGTGTGTTCCTGTCTGATCTAGAGATACAGGTGTGAGCTGCCCAAGTCGGTGCTGGGAACTGAATTCAGAAGCCCCACAAAAGGCCTGGAGAGGTGGTAGCTCAGCGGTTAAGAGCACTGGCTGCTCTTCTAGAGGTCCTGAGTTCAATTCCCAGCAACTACATGGTGGCTCACAACCATCTATAGGGGGATCTGATGCCCTCTACTGGCATGCAGGTGTACATGCAGCTAGAGTGCTCATAAAACAAATAAAAATCTTTTTTTTTTTTTTTTTAAAGAAAAAGCCCCACAAAAGCAGTAGATGCTCTTTACCACTGAGCCATCTCTCCAGCCCCAAAGGTCTTTAAATTCTAAATACCTCTCAATAAGAAACAATGGGCCAGCTGTAATGAAGGCTACATAGTAAAGAGTGAAGAGAAGACATTGTGATTCCCCACAAGCTGTGGTCCAGGTGTGTGGTGTGCTAGATTTCTCACATTCATTTGCATATCATATATTTATATGACTAACATCATACAGGCAAACTCTGAGATGGGCAAAATTATGGGAATAGAACTTAGCCAGCAGTTGCTTATGTCTGTCTGGGGTTTGCAACAGAGGCTGAGGGAAATGGTATCAGGCTGGATTTTGACAACAACATGTATGTCAGAGTATGTTGTACAACATGCCTAAAATAGGAGAAAAATCAGAAGACAAACCAGATAATCCTATTTGAGGTAATTATGTGAGTAGTTTTTTTTTTTAAAAAAAAACTTTTTATTGATTCTTTGTGAATTTCACATCGTGCACCCCAGTCCCATTCATCTCCCCATCTCTTCCTCCATATCGGCAGTCTACCCTTTCAACCTCCCCTCCAAAAGAAAAGAAAACAAGATTGAATTAAAAAAAAAAAAAGATCCTGTCACAGGAAAGCTGTAGTGTGTCACAGTGCGTCATGCAGTATACCCTTCTGGCCACACGTTTGGCCATACATCTTTATTTGCAAATGTTCATTGGAATAAATCAGCGGTGTGGGCACACTTATAAATACTGGCCATAAGCAGATTGTGTGTGTGTGTGTGTGTGTGTGTGTGTGTGTCTGTCTGTCTGTCTGTCTGTCTGTCTGTGTGGTCCTAGGGATGGAACCCTGGGCTTGTGCATTCTAGATGAGTGTTTCATTGCTAAGGATATACTCATCGTCTAAGAATTAGTGTAAATTTTTCTTACTGATTCCATACATGACAGAATCACATAATTTGCGAATGAGTGGTGCTGTGACTTGGAGAAAAACAGTTTTATCACCAGTTATATCAAACGCCTTCATTTGGAAGCCACAGTAGGAATTTTACTAGAATATTGAGCCACCACCTAGATAACTAGGACAGCAGCTTAGACAACCCACTCTGTAAAACTCCAACACGTCTCCTAAAATCCTGTCACAAGTATGTTGGGACACACTGGTCCCATCCCTCAGGCCTCTTGGTGGAGGCCTCAGTAACACTTTTGTAAATGTGTCGTGATCAACCAGTATAATATTTTTCTCTCTACGACATCTCAGAGCTTCTCAATCTGCCTTGACAGATATTCTCCAGACTTTCCCAGGCTTTTTCTGTTGAGCAGATAGCATGAGTTTGCCGACCCAGTATGTGCATTAGTGTCAGTGTTCATGTGTAAACATTGACAGAGCGATCTCTAGGTTCTATCATTGCAGTCCTTGTGCCAAAAAGGACACACAGTCAACATCCTAAAACCCTTTCCCAAGAAACCCTTATTGGACAAACGGTGTTTGAGAAGTAAAGAGAAGAAAGTAGAGTCTCACTTTTAGATGCTGAGCTGGTTATCAATAATTCTGTCCTCTGTTAAGCTCTCCCATGGGTTGTGTGCAAATGTGAGAGATTGAAAACATGACTCTTGAACGGTAAGTTAAAAGAACTCAACGATGTTGGCCCACAAGAACAAAGAGAGCAATATCGCATGACCTACCAACAGAATTTTGATGCTGAAAGAGTTGATGAATGCTCACAATAGAAAAGACATAGGGGAATTGATGTTTGGAGGTGACTCGGTGAAATGACAAGACCCTAAACAAATGCATGTTCTCTATGTGGAGAATACGGTTTTAAATGTAACCTTCCGGGTGACGAATTTCTGTTTGTACCCAGGTCACTTTCATAATTATCAAGAAATCCATGGCATTGCCATAGAGCTTTGATTTCAAGCTTATCTCATCTGCATGGGCTCAAGGAATGTTGTTATATATAATGCTGATAATGTTGTTTTATCTTGAGTGTAATACTTGATGGGGGAGGGGGGAAGACCAGGGAGATTCATACTATAAAACAGTCCAGTTCAGATCTTCATCAAACTGTTTCCCTCTTGTTGCAGATAAACTAGTGACTTGGTAAGAAGTAGAGGATTGCTTCAAACCTTGGTTTGTCTATTGCTGTAATAAAGACCGTGACCAAAGGCAACTTGGGTGGGGAAGTTTATTTCTTCTTACTGCTTAAGTCCTTCATTGAGGGAAGTCGGGACAGGAACGCAAGCGGAACAGGAACCTGGAGCTGATGCAGAGGCCATGGAGGGGGGCTGCTTGTCAGCTTGCTCCCCACGGCTTCCTCAGCCTGCTGTGGGTTGTAGTTTGTGGTCCGTGCTATTGAGAAACGCAGAGGACAGGAAAGGGTTTTATCATCGAAAGGGTACAAAGAAAGAGGTTGCCCCAGCTCTCTCAGAAGCCATAATGAATTTCAGACATTGGATACAGAAAAAGTAGTTATGTGGTTTGTTTTGTTTTTAAAAAAAGTAAAGTATTTCCCATAATCCATGCTGTCCTCAAACATATTGTGGAGCAGCTGATGTCCTTGAATTTTGGTCTTCCTGTCTCAAAATCCTGAGTTCTGAGATCAGAGTTTACAGCACCGTGCCTGCATGTATGTGGCGCTGAAGGTCGAACTGTGCGTGCTAGCTCAGCCTCTACCAACTGAGCTGTACATCTGGCCCATGCAATTAAAAAAACAAAACAAAACAACAACAACAACAACAACAACAACAAAAACCTCTAACAAACAACAGGACAGATAAGTGTGGTCATAAGCCAGAATTATTTTAGAAAAATTAATTTCCCGTGATTTTAAATGAAACAATAAAATAATTTCTTCTTAAAAGAGTAGATCTCTAAAATGATCTACCCATAAGCCTACGGAAAATCAAAGCAAAACTTCATTCCAATAAGACTGTGATTATTAAAGTGTAGCGGCAGAAAGTGAACTGCCATGATTAGTTTTTTGTCTATTTTAGTGTTTTCCTCCCTGACTCTTTTTTTTTTTTTTTTAAGAACTAATAGTTTTTATTTGACCCTTATGGAATTAAATATCTTTAAAATGCACCAATCCTTTCCTGTCGTTTTCAAAATTCAATTTACCTGATTATTTCCTCCAACCAAACCCCCAGGAGTTTACTGGGGTTTCAAACTACTTCTAAACCTTTTAGTGTCCCCCTCCCCCTCCTCACCCCCCCCCCCCCGCGGTGCTCAGAACCCCTGGAAATAGAAGTTTGTCACCACCAGGGATATCAAAACCTAGTGGTAATTAAATCGGGTATCATTTGCTACTCAAGTCCAAATTTCAAAGTTAAGGGTCTTCAGCAAATAAACAGAGAAACTCTAGACAGTTGGAAGATACAAGCATGGCCCGCTTTGCCAAAGAAAATAAGACGGACCTGACAGTTGACAGGCTGGGCGTTAGACAGACACATAGATAGAATCAATGTGCTTTTTCTCATGCAAAGGGAAAAAAAATTAGATGCAAACTTTACATTTAAAAGTGCATTGTTCGCCTTTAATCTGGCCACCATCCTAGTGGCGATCTGATCTGTATGTTAGAGAAGAGATGAATGGGACATTGGCAGGGGTTGAAGTCGGAGGATGAATGTGGAAATGTAGAATGGATGTTTCTTTTTTTCCCCTTTTCTGGCTTTGAGTTGACCGTTGTTTCTGTCTGTTTTTCAGAGCTGATCCGCCAGGACAGAGAAGTCAGCGCAGGCGGCTCTGCGGCGCCGCCCTCTCTACAGCTGCGGTTCAGAGGATTACTGCGATTCACCCACAAGGCGACATTGCGCCAGTAGCCTTTGAACAAAAGTCATGGATACTATTAATGATATGATAATCCTTAATCGACCTGCCTCCCAGTAGTGATTATACTGACATG
Organism: Apodemus agrarius; assembly: GCA_964023405.1. Classification (NCBI taxonomy): domain Eukaryota; kingdom Metazoa; phylum Chordata; class Mammalia; order Rodentia; family Muridae; genus Apodemus; species Apodemus agrarius. The sequence continues at coordinate 38,880,491 of OZ030023.1, read as the reverse complement.
GGAAGCATATCTAAGTCGTGGAGGCGGCCCACAACAACACTGGCCCATTGTTCATCTCAGGCTTGACCACAACTAACTTTTACCAGTATCCTCTAACGTCACTTTTTCCTATGGAGCGTCCCCTCCTGCGATTCCCCCGGGGGAGCCCAACTCATTCTCCCAACCTATCACACTGGGGGAAAACATGGGCAAAAAAAACCTTATCCTTAATTTTTTTTTTTTTTTTTTTTTTAAGATTTGTGGGCTTTTTTTTTTTTTCAAGTTCCCACACACATTTGGTGTCGTTTTCAAAATCAACCCCGTCAACTGCCTCCAGGAGCCATGTCCATCAGAGAAAAGAGACCACACAAAGGTTAGCTTGGTGGGTCCCAGGGAAGATGTTTTAATTGTCTCACAATAGATTCTTCTGTCATTGTACTGGCCAGTACTGCCCTCCTGCTCTCTGATAACATGTTCAGAATTAGACAATCTGTCGATAAATCTCTCCCAAATTCCTTATGAAACCGAGAGGATATGGTTTGCCGTTTGCGATGATTCAGACGCCAGTGGGGAATTTTGATTTACTAAGTGACTGGACTCCCCTAGGAGGCAAAGCTACTTTGCTCAAAGATGATTCCCCTCTGCAAGTGTCCCCCACCGGAAGAAACGGTTTATGATTTATGTACTTATTATGTCTGTGGGATAAACACATCCACATTCACAGTTCAAATTACTTGTTCTGAATATACTACACAGACACACACCTACACACACACACAAGCACACACAGACAGACACACACTCACCACCACTCTGAGTTAATTATTCTTTTCCTATCACATAGATATTTTAATAAAATGCCATTTCATTCTTGGCCCAGACAAACCTAAATGAAAAACAACAGATAATATGATAGGTACTCTTCTAGAGGGTGATTTAGAGTGCATGTAGATAATTGTCTTAAAGCCTTTAATAAGCAATGCTTAACACACAATGGAACTGTCCTGTGAAACTGTTTTTTCTTATTAGCATCTCTGAAAGGGGCAGTTTCAGAGATGGTGAGCCAAGGAGGTGTATTAAGTCACCTGCTCTTAAACCTTCACAAATAATTTTTTCTTTTGGACATTATATTTCATTTTGGACATTTTTTGGACACACATATACACATACTAGATATGTATATATTATATATAATATTATGTATGCATGTATATATATATATCTTTAGTGAATATGAGAAGAGCACAGGTTGGTCAACACATAGCTATAAAGGACAAGAAACCGCACATTGTGAACCTATACCTTTTGTGGGGGTGTATCCTGTTTCAGACTTGGGGTGAATGGGTAAAAGCACGAGTTTTTCTCTCCCCGTTCATTTCCACATCCCTGATTCTCAGAGTTGGCGACAGCCACGTGCCACCTCCCTAATTTAAAAACAAACTGGCAGAAAAGCATGCGAGTTGTTCCCAATATCTGAGCCACGTCTCTTTCCGGGGTTAGATCTTGTGAAGGCGTTTGTGCAAAAGTTCCGCTGTGGTCACTTCTCAACCCCAGCCAAGCGGCGTAGAGGTTTCTGGTTTCTGTCAAATGATTGCATAATTAAAACATCATGAGATGAATGGATGAATTACAGCACAGGAACCTTAACTTCATGCTTGTATCTTCTGGTGGGAATAAATACCTGATCATCATCACACTTCAACAACTATTAATCGTAGTTTTTACTCCCCTTAAAAATACAATGTATTATAAAAATAAATAGCTTTATAGGCGAGTTCCCACCATGTTTTCTATCCAGCCAGGAATTAGGAAACTCTCGGTATATGTTTGCAAATCTGCAAAGTGTAGGTGACAATGCCTGCCCCCACCACCTCAGAGATCAGACTTAGACTGTCATTGCTAAAAGTGTAAAGCACCTGCAGGTCCTGACTAATTTAGGGGTCAAATGGCCTTTTCACAGGGGTCACCTGAGACCGTCAGAAAACACAGCTATTTACATTGTGATTCGTTACAGTAGCAAAATTATAGTTATGAAGTAGCAATGAAAATAATTTATGGTCGGGAGTCGCCACAGCATGAACGGTGTTAATGGGTCAAAGCATGAGGAAGGTTGAGAACCGCTGGTCTAAAGCCAGACATGACAACAGAACTCTTCTTACGCTCGAATTCGATGCCCCCACCCCCACCCCACAGCCCCACCCCCACCCCCACCCCACAGCCCCACCCCCACCCCTACCCCACACCCCCACCCCCCCACCCCCACCCCACAGCTCCACCCCCACCGCCACCCCACAGCCCCGAGTGCTTGCTCTCAGCTGGCAGCTCTATGGATGGGATGGAATGGGGCCTCCAGGGGGCAGGGCCTCGCTGGAGAAGTGGGTCCCTAGAAAGCAAGCCTTTGAGGTTAAGGTCTGTGCTCGCTGGTGGCTGGTGGGCTGTGACATGACGAGGCTCCGCCATGAGTCGCTCCCCCACCGCGGACTCAGCTGCGCCTTCTCCACTGTCTTGGACTGAGACCCTCAGAATTCATGAGTCAACACAACTCTTTTCTCCCGTTTGCCATTCCTGTGAGATATTCACGGTGGTAATGCAAAAGCGATTTTCACCGAAGACATGTTCTGTTCTGGCTTCAGTGGTACAAAGATACACATCTGTTTGATAGAGAGTAACGTCGAATTCCTGTGTAATCTGGATTCGCCGGTCACTAATGGGGGCTCTGCTTTAGTGGATAGCGGGGTTACCAGCATTCAGAAAACACTGGGTTAGAGCGATTCAGAACTGCTTTTTACACAATTTGTTACTCAAACTAAATAGGGGGACTGGGGTGGTCCAGCTGCCAGGGAAGGCCCACCGAGGCTCACGTGTCTCCACGATGCTCAGAAAGGGCTAGGGGAGTGTCTAGCCGCAGTCTACCCTGACTAATCCTTGATTTCACACCTCTGTGTTCCAGAACTGAGGGAATAGACTGCACATGCATATCTCCTTGTATTTTTATGATACCTTATCTTACTTGTCTTTCCTACCCTGCAAGTCCTGCTTCATGCATGTATACATGCATGTGTGTGTGTGTGTGTGTGTGTGTGTGTGTACAGATTCCATATATGAGGGGAGACTCCCAACACTGTCTTCTCTTTAGAGCCTTCCCTTCCTTGTCTCACGGTCTCCACTCTACACTTCTCTTGTTGTGAATATAGATTATATATATATACATATATATATATATGTATATATATATCATCTCTCTATATATATATGATATATATCACATTCACTATCCATCTATTGATGGACTCTAGGGTGCTTTAGTTTCTTAGCTATTGTGGATTGTGCAACAGCAACCCTATATGTGCAAGGGTCTCTGTAGTATATTGATTTAAAAGCCTTGGGGTATATGCCCACGAGTGATGCAACTGGTTCGTTTGGTAGTTTTTATTTTTACTTTCATTTATTTGCTTATTGTTGAGGAGCCTGTATATACTGACTGCCAGGGTCACACAGGTCACATCCCGCCAGCAGCAGGTAAGGCTTTCTCTTTCCCCCCAGGCTCACCGGTATGTGAGATCATGTGTTCTCTTGATTATATCACCATTTTGACTGGGGTGAGATGGAGCCTCAGCCTAGTTTTAATTTGTGTTTCCCTGATGGCTTGGAGGATGCCAAGTCGTTATCGTTACAGCCTCACCAGGAGAGGAATGCAACTTCTTTCCACAAAAGACGGATACATTGTTTTAAAAAGAAGCCAAGCCTTTAGCTAACCGTCAAGCAGGCAATTCCCTCTCAATTTGAGGATGTTCTGATAAAGGTTGGGCAAGTCCATCTTCCAAAGTGTCCTTGGCTGCTCCTCAGTTCCACACTGGGATGTCTGGAGGAAAAGCTGCCCTTGCTGGGACATTCTCGTGGGGCAAGGTCTATGAAATGAGTGAACGAAGTCATGAAATCTGAGAAACCATCCTTATTGCTTCCTCGGAGATCTTACTGTTGTGAACATGTCACAAACCATACCATAAACTTTTTAAGTTTTAAATTATTATTATTATTATTATTATTATTATTATTATTATTATTATTTCCACTGCTATTCTTATTGTGGCTGTGTGTGCCTTGTTCAGCAGTGCGTGTGTGGAGTTCAGGAGAGAACTCCATGACGTCACTTCCCTCCTCCTTTTACGTGGGTTCTGGGGATTGAACCCACGTTGTTAGGCTTACACAGCAATCACTTTACTCTCTGAGCCATCTTGCTGGCCCTACCATGTGTTTTTAGAACACAGAAAATACTCAGTTAAAATATTGATTTTTAATCTGATGATTCTAAAATGTATTTATTATTTCATTTTTATGGGATGGCGATGTTATTTACCAGGAAAATAGTTACTTCTAGGAGAACATTATATAGGTATATGATTGACCTCTTTGAATTTCCTGCACTCTAAGAATCTGAACGGCTTCCAGGGGAAGGTTAGACCTAGACAGGACCGTGGGATCTTCCGGCATACACCCTCATTCTGTGGAGGAGAAGGCCCAAGCAAGGACACGTTAGGGACGGGATCGAGGCCCCACAGCTAGCAAGTGAAGGTCTGAGTCATAACTCTCGCCTTCCAGGCCCCCTGAAGCACAGCTCAGGGAAGAGCCTTTGCCACAACACCCAGCAAGAGAATCACTCGGTCTGGCAGAGGAAAGGGAACAGTTAACAGGGACCTGAGAACTGGGTTCACCTGCTGAGTTGTACAATGTACACACAGCTCTTAGCATGATGGGGGAGGGGTGGGGTCACAGTAAGCGTCCAGCAAATGAAGGGCACCACTTCTGCTACTGCTGCTGAATTCAGAGGTGCAACTCGGATCAAGGCTAAGCCTGGCGTGCCTGCCTTGTGTTCTTGATACAAGACAGCAAGGAACAGACCGTAGACTTAGTCCATTTGAGGAGAGCTCACCTACACTCTGTGCCTTTCTTCCCAACATGGCAGATAACCTTACGCTTCTCTTTACATCCATCAATCCCTTTCAAGTCTCTATTTTGGCAGTTGAGACATGGAATATCTTAAAATGCTCTTCTCTGGCTCAACCTGAAAAGATTCTTCTTAAATTAAAAATAAATAAATAAATAAATAACCGTGCTATTCTTGAAAAAAATCTTTTGTCGCGTAAAATATTAAAACGTGAGATACAGAGCAGGGAAGGGAAGTGGTGAGTGGCTTTGAGGGGCACATTCTCTGTATCGAAAGCAAGAACAAAAAAATGTACAAAGGAAGGAGCAAATGCGCAATCAAACGCGGGCATGAGCTGGGTGTCTCTGACATTTCCATCTTCATCAAGGGGGATCTGTCGAGTGGCAACTGAAACTCTTCATCAGTAATCTCCACACCGAACCTGAAACAAATAGCAGTTAGGCACCCACCCCCAAGTTCACATCTGGGTCACCCGTACCCACAATGCCCCAAGCGTACGGCTGGCATTAGCGCTTTGTTACTGGTGCGGGTCCTCACCATCAAGAGCTCCCACGTGAAGATCAGAGGTTAATCGGGGTTTTGAAGGCCCCAGCTTTCTCAGAGAAAGAGATCTGACCACAGAAACCCTGCATTGGTGGAGCACAGAAATAGAAATACCAGCATGTTGAATTGTGTGTGATTGTGCGCTCTAAAAAAGTCATTCATTACGCTAAAACACTGGTATTGCTTAAACAAGTTCGATCTGAAAAGCCTTTCAGTCGGACTGCTTAGCAGGAAAGAAAAGCAGAGGTGGGGGAAGCAGCGGTGTTTTGAAAACCAGTTTCCTAAGGCTCTGGCATCTCAAATGGCTTTAAGGGCACGCCTCCTACAAATATTTTTTAAAAAGTGGCGGTGCTTATTCATCAGCAAGAAAGTGTTTTTATCTCTCAAGAACAATCAAAGCATAATCCTCAAATCACAGGCATGAGTAAGAGCGACCAGCAGTAATAACGAACAAGGCGTTTATTCATGGCCCAGCAGGGCTGGGGAAACCCAGCTGACTTTGGGGAAAGAGAACATGTTCTCTCTTTTCTCTTTAGCAATGCAGTGAAAGAATGAAATCAAAACCTTTTCATCTTCAGGATTATCTTTTTGAGAATTGTAAGGCAGATTATATATACATCATCCTCAATGAGGTAAGAAATAAAAATGGCTTTTCCCTGTGGGCCGGGAAAATATTAAATTAGCACATCTTTGTACCTGAGCAGTGCTTGAAGAGCATCTTGGGGTGTCTGTATCTTCTTTTCTTCACTTGTATAAACTTAGGGTAAAAATAATAAAATCAATTATTTGGTGTCAGACTTAAAGCTGTTTTTATCATCTCCCCTTTCCTCCTCATTTCTTAACAGTGAAGTTATTGGTACTAATTAATAAATATTTGTCATTTTACCTGAGAAATGAAGGTTAATTCTCAGGTTTTATTTGGATTTAAACATCATGATATTTAATAAGAAACAGATTTTCTTTTTTTTTTAAAAAAAATGTAGATATTGGCAAAAAGTAATGTCTTAAATGTCAAGCGGTCCCAATGATGTTCACGATTAGATTTTAGTATTTCCATTGTCTGGATTCTCAAGTGGTCTGGATAGCCTCTGGCTTCTTTATTTTACCAGATAGCCAGTAGATAGTGGGATAACAAAAACAAACACTCGCCGGACGTGGTGGTACCTTGCCTTTAATCCCAGCACTCAGGAGGCAGAGGCAGGCAGAACTCAGAAATGGCCTATACCAGAGTCCTGTCTCACCCAGACCTACAGTTCATGTGGAGAGCAGAGTGAGCGAACACGCAGGCTGTAGCCCACAAAGACTTGACCTGTAGCTCTATTTTTAATATGGGTTTTACTTGAAAGGCATAGAAACTATGTGATTTTCCCCCTGCACATCTGTTTGGTTTAGCTGACAATCCCCAGTTCAACAATCCCATCTGTCAATCCAGTCCTAATCTAGATGTCGCTTTGGATGGATTCTGTACAAGTGATAGAAGTTCATAATCACTTGACTTTGAGAAAATGGCTGACCCAGTGCATTGGATGCCCTTAAAGCAGAGGCAAGGCTAAGATCCTACCGCGGGCGGAAGCTGCTGTCGGGAGTCCCCATGTTTAGACACCTGTGCCGGTTCCTGCAAGGAGGGCAGCCATAGCAGAAAGAGGGGCCCACGCCCACACTGCAGCGGGCTGAGGAGCAGAAGCTGAAGCAGCGGAGACATCCCTTCAAGAAATGTAGGAAAGAAAAAAGGAGACAAACCCGGAGGGGGATGCAGAGTCGAGGTTGCATATTTTCAAAAGATGTGGAAAGTGAGTATTATTCAGCACTGGCAAGAGCAGTGTATTAGGGTTTTCCGGAGGAGCAGAACCAACCGAATGTGTGTGTGTGTGTGTGTGTGTGTGTGTGTGTGTGTGTGTAAAACAAAGGGGATTAATTGACTTACAGAGGCTGAGACCCTGTTTAGTTCAGAAGTCTGGTGCCTCCAAGGTCACAATCTGCCACCAGAGGCCCGGAAGGTTCCTCGAGGGCTGATCTCTGCCCATGTTGGAAGCCCTGGGAAGTCCACCTTCACAGGGCTCCCAAGTGGGCAGAGCATGACAGCAGGGAGCAGTGGAAACAGCGTAGAGACATCCACCAGCCAGACGCACAGGGGAGAAGGCAGAGCATCAGCACCGCTTTAGAATTCTCTAAGACCTTTTTATACCCACCACAGGAAAGTGCCTCCACCCTGGGGGAAGGTCTTCTCTCTCAGCAAACACCCCCCACCCCCAGGATATGCCCTCCCAGAGACCAGCCTCTATGCTGATTCTAGATCCAATCAAGTTGACAAGACTAACCATTACAGACAGCGGCAACGTTTATACGACAGGAGCTGTCTGTGGACCTTGGAAAGAAGAGTCTGAGAACGGAAATAGGACGGAGCAAGAACACGTTTCCCTCTGAACCAGGGAGATGAGGGAACTCTGACCCAAGTATTTAAGTACCAGAAGGTTCCCTTTGTCTAATTTTACCATGAAGTAGGATGCACCCTTGGGTGTTGATGAAATCAAAGAGCTCACAGAACAGAATAGACTATAGAGTTGCCTAAGAAAGCAGAGCAGGGATTGAGAGGATGTGTTGGGACTCTTCCCTCCTGGGGTGGGGAGGTAGGTAGCACTAAAATCATGGTGATACAAAGTTACTGAGCAGGAAAAAAAAAAGACATAGTGTAAAACTGCACTCTAAACCCCTCTCTCTGGACTCCTGGATTAGGACGGCTTTCAGACCTCATCCACCAGAGCAGGGTCTCTGGGGAGCCTCTGATCTTTATGATGGTGGGTGGCACCGAAACTCACAACTGGCCAAAGTGCTGAGAATAAATCCCACAAGTGGGACATCTCTATCACTTGCCCCACAGGGCTTGGGGTCCATCAGAGAACAGGAGACAGGAAGACATAAGAGCCAGACATTGGTTAGGACCTACATTCACAGCAGCTGCGTTACCTGTTCAAGTTCAAACCGGTCGATATTCCAGCAAGGAAGGTGTCTTAGGGTTTCTATTCCATGATAACCATCAGGACCAAGAAGCAAGTTGGGGAGAAAGGGGCTTTTACTCAGCTTCTACATTCACATTGCTGTTCATCACCAAAGGAAGTCAGGACTGGAACTCAAGCAGGTCAGGAAGCAGGAGCTGATACAGAGGCCATGGAGGGATGTTCCTTACTGGCTTGCTTCCTCTGCCTTGCTCAGCCTGCTCTCTTGTAGAACCCAAGACTACCAGCCCAGGGATGGCATCACCCACAAGGGGCCCTCCCCCCTTGATCAGTAATTGAGAAAATGCCCCACAGCTGGATCTCATGGAGGCATTTCCTCAACTGAAGCTCCTTTCTCTGTTATATCTCCAGCCCGTGTCAAGTTGACACACAAAACCAGCCAATATAATCAACCCCTTGTCAACTTGACACACAAACACATCACTATTAAGCCTCAATCCTTACTTTCTTATTCATCCCCAAGATCTAAATAACTTCATAAGTCCCACTGTCTTTGCAAATTCTTAAATATTAAGATTTCAATCCCTTTAAAATATCTAATCTCTTTTAAAACCCAAGTCTTTTTACAAATAAAAGTCTCTTAACTGTGGGGTCCACTAAAATACTTTCTTACTTCAAAGAGGGAAAAATATCAGGGCACAGTCACAAAGAAAAGCAAAATCAAACTCTAACCTTCCAGTGTCTGAGATCCACTCAAGATCTTCTGGGCTCCTCCAAGGCCCTGGGTCACTTTTCCAGCCCTGCCCTTTGTAACACACACCTTGTCTTCTAGGCTCCAGCTGCTTGTACTCCACTGCTGCTGCTGCTGCTGTTCTTTGTGGTCATCTCATGGTACTGGCATCTCCAAAACACTGCGACTAGGCTTCACCAACAGCCTCTCATAGGCTCTCTTCATGGTGCCAAGCCTCAACTCCTTTGCACGATTCCTTCAGTCCTGAGCTATCAGTTGCAACCTTCACCAGTGGCCTTCCATGGCCTCTCACAGTCTGCACCTCAGCTGTTCTTCAGGACCCCTTTATGTCTCAAAACCAGTACCACCTGGGTGACTCTCTTACACATTACCAAGTCCCGCTGCAGCACAAGGTACAACCTTGGCTGTCTCTGGAACACAGCTTCTTTGTGCTCTCAGAAAACACTTTCCAGAAGATTTCCTCTCAATGATGCTGGTCTCTTCTTAATCACTGCTAATTTCTTAGTTCCAGCTAACCAGCATCAATAGTCCCAGTAATGCAAAGTTTTCACTTTAAGAGTACTGGTATCTTGTTAATCACAGCTGATTCTTCAGTCTCAGCTAACCAAAAACAACAGAATCTTCACAATCAAAATATCAATGGCCCTGATAAAAGTCTTTAATCTTCCCCCTGAAATTTCACAGGTCAGGACTCCATTTTCTTCACTGTTCTCAACATTATCTTCCAAGTTCCTATACAACATCCCACCGAACTCTTAACACAAAATGAATCATCTAGCCCAAAGTTCCAAAGTCCTTCCACAATCCTCCCCAAAACATGGTCAGGTTGTCACAGGAATACCCCACTATGCTGGTACCATAGTCTTAGTCAGGTTTCTATTTCTGTACAAACATCATGACCAATAAGCAAGTTGGGGAGGAAAGGGATTTTACTCAGCTTACACTTCCATACTGCTGTTCATCACCTAAGGAAGTCAGGACTGATACTCACACAGGGAAGGAAGCAGGAGCTGATACAAAGGTCATGGGGGGATGTGTCTTACTGGCTTGCTTCCCGTGGTTTCCTTAGCTTGCTTTCTTATAGAACCCAAGAATACCAACTGAGGGATGGCACCGCCCACAAGGGGCTAGGCCCTCCCCTCTTGATCACTAATTGAGAAAATGCCCCACAGCTGGATCTCATGGAGGCCTTTCCTCCACTGAAGCTCCTTTCTCTATGATAACTCCAGCCTGTGTCAAGTTGACACACAAAACCAGCCAGTACAGAAGGTGTGTGCAGAGACGGAGGGGGCGGGGAGGTGGTGGTGAATAGAGTGGGGAGCGGGGAAAGGCTCAGCTGGGGAGCTATGGACAAGTTGACTTCTGTGAGGTAGAGGGTCAGTTTTCTTTACAGGTCTAGCCCTTGGTGGGTCGCCCATGCTCCAGTGGATGGCGCCACACCAAGGCATGCATGGGCAGGAGAAATTGGACTCAGTGGATTATTTAAAAAGCCCAATGAGGACATGAAGTTGAGTGAAGTGAGAGTTGGGGTGCATGTGGGAGGAGTTAGCATGAAGAGCAGGGAATGAATATAACCAAAAAGCATTTGTATACATTTTATGGTTAATAAAAACATCATATTAATAACTAAATAACTCTGCTGAGCTGAGTCTCTGTCTGTGGCAGGTCTAAAGGGGATCAAGAAGAGCAGCTGGGTCAGAGCATTGGCAATGATTTCATGTTGGGAAACAGAGATGGGGGAGGGGAGGTTTAGGGACAGACAAGAGAGAAAGCAGAGAGGTCTGTGGACTTCATTAAACAGTAGGAGACTTCAGTGAGAAAGAAATGTGTCTTAGTCAGGGTTTCTATTCCTGCACAAAACATCATGACCAAGAAGCGAGTTGGGGAGAAAAGGGTTTATCCAGCTTACACTTCCACACTGCTGTTCATCACCAAAGCAAGTCAGGACTGGAACTCAAGCAGGGCAGGAGCTGATACAGAGGCCATGGAGGGGTGCTGCTAACTGACTTGCTTCCCCTGGCCTGCTCAGCTTGTTATCTTATAGAACCCAGGACTACCAGTCCAGGGATGGCACCACCTACAATACTCTGGGCCCTTCCGCATTGATCACTAATTGAGAAAATGTCTTACAGTTGGATCTTATGGGGGCATTTCCTCAAGGGAGGCTCCTTTTTCTGTGATAAGTCCAGCTTGTGTCAAATTGACGCACAGAACCAGCCAGTACAAAATGGGACATCTGATTCCCAACTGTAGGGATTTGAGGTGGCATCACAGTAGGTCTCAGGCTTCATCAAAGAGGGTTCATTTTCCTAAGTACCGCCCAAGTCCCTTTACCTGCTAGGGAGCCAAGAACAACCAACATTCCTGGGAGTTTGTATGAGTTCACTCATGGGAGTTTACTATGTTCTTAGCATAGTGCTGAGCATTCTCTAGGCCTTACATCAAGTATAGCCTCTAATCCTATCCTTACAACATCTCTGTGCTCACTGAGAGAACTGAAGAAGATTCCAGAAAAGGAATCTGGGACAAAGAAAGAGGAGATGGCCGCTTCCCAGAGATCGACAACAAAGAGCCAACATGTCACTGAACTAGACAGTAATTTGGAAGAAGTTGAGACCTGGTCAGGAGTCTTAGTTAGAGTTTCTATTGTTGTGATTTTAAAATACTATGACAGAATGCAACTTGGGGAGGAAAGGATTCGTTTGATCTTACAGCTTGTAGCCCACCATCGAAGAAAGCCCAGGCAGGAATACAAAGTAGGGATCTGATACAGAGACCATGACAGGCTTGCTTCACATGGCCTGCTCAGCCTGCTTTGTTATAACACTCATAGTGGGCTGGGCCTTCTTATGCCAATCATTAATCAAGAAAATACTCTACAGAGTTGGATACAAGCCAATCTTATGGAGGCAGTCTCTCCTCTAAGAGTCTCTCTTCCCAAATGACTCTAGCTTGTGTCAAGTTGACAAAAATCCAGCCAGCACAGCCAGGTTTGCTCTTCTTAGCTGGGATTCTGAGAGGGCACAATGAGAAGATTTTGGAAGGGAAAGTCTAAGGGTTAGAAGACAGAATAAGACATCCAGATGAACATTAAGGTAGAGCAGTCTTGGACCACAGATATTCATGCTCTACATTTGGGAGGCTTATATCATAGGTAAAGTCAAAATAAATGGGTATGAGGCCAGATGGATTTAGATTCTTAGAGGAACTTCAAGCATAGCCAGCCCGTTTGGGGTTTATTATTTCCTCTGTAGATCATAGCAAGCAGCGGAAGGTCTCAGCTATAAGAACAGCCAACTGTTGTGGATTGTTTACCGCACTTCGTACACATTTTACGTATGATTCATCTGGCCCTCCCAGCGTGGTGCCATGAAACCGTCATAGCATTTGGGAGAGGTTGACTTTGAACCCTGACCATTGACCCCTGTGCTAGCCTTGCCGCTTGCTCTCTCCCTTCAGCTCTCTTGTCCGTGCAGCATGCTCTCTCTAGCACCCAAAGGCTCTCTGTGATCCTTCTGGAGAAATTCGGATGCTGATATTTGATGAAGTTACGACAGCGTTGGTACAACCAAAATGAACATTTAATACTCGTACTCTACAAGCTTTGATTTGGGGAGGTTTATCTGAGACTTTATCCGGGAGAGCTTAGACTCTTCCGTAACTCAGAGTCCTTCTGCACACAAGGGCACATAGTCCTACTGCAGTGCTGTGAGATGGACCAAGGAATGTGTAGAGCTGGAGAGATGTCTCACTGGTTAAATGATTGATTTAATCATTAACCATATATTGGTCATTTACAGGACCTGAGCTCAGTTCCCAGCACCCACATTGGGCGGTTCACAACTGACTGTAACTGTAGTTCCAGGGGATCAGATTCCCCTCTTCTTGGGGGCCTGCACTTATATATACACACCTACACACACACACACACACACACACACACACACACACACACACCTAATTTAAAATAACAGAAAACACATCAGTGAAAACTAATTTGTGCCAACCCTCATGGCACATACATATAATCCCAGCACTTGGGAGGCAGAGGCAGGAGGACCAAGCTTTCAAGGACATCCTTGGCTTAAGAAAGAGTGTGAGGAGCTGGGCAGTTGGTGGCGTACGCCTGTAATCCCAGCACTTGGGAGGCAGAGGCAGGCGGATTTCTGAGTTCGAGGCCAGCCTGGTCTACAGAGTGAGTTCCAGGACAGCCAAGGCTGCACAGAGAAACCCTGTCTCAACAAAACCAAAAAAAAAAAAAAAAAAAAAAAAAAAGAGTGTGAAGGCAGCGTAGACTACACTGTCTCAAAAAATGAATAACTTGTTTCTCACACAATAAGTCCAAGCTTCCCACAAGGAAAAAAGACTTTTCCGATTATCATCCTAAGGACAATAAAATGTTACTATCAAGCTTATTGTAAATTCTATAACACACATGTTTGGGGTTTAAAATATCACCTCAGGGGCCAGAGAGACGGCTCAGCATCTGTTAAGAGCAGTTACTGCTCTTACCAAGGACCAGAGCTCAGTTCTAAGCACCCACATCAGGTGGTTCCCAACTGCTGATAACTCTTCCTGCAGGGGACCAGAAGCCTCTGGTCTCTAAGATCACCTGCAGACACATACACATAATTTAGAGTAATAAAATAAAACTTTAAAAAATATATCCAAGGAGGGATAGACACAAGAAAATCTAATTTAAAAACCCAGATCAGGCCTTTGGAGCTGGGACAGCAGACGGAAAGTCCTCAAACAAAGAAGATAAGAAGCCCATGGCCAAAGCACCCAAGATCCAGCAGCTTCTCACTCCACACGTCCTGCTATACAAATGCTGACAGGCTGCTCTGAAGAAACAGCATTCTCAGGAAAACAAGGAGGACCCAAAAGAATGTGTTCAACTTCCGGTCAAGAGAATGAAAGAAGCTAAAGAAAAATGCCAGGAACAGATTACAAGAGATGTAAACTGGCCTCCCAAGAGCTTCTACTTCTAACTCAGTCCAATCAAAACTAAGTCTTGAAGAGTAAAAAATAAGGGCTGGAGAGATGGCTCAGTGGCTAAGAGCACTGACTGCTCTTCTAGAGGTCCTGAGTTCAAATCCCAGCAACCACAGGGTAGGTCACAACCATCTGTAATGGGATCTGATGCCCTCTTCCGGTGTGTCTGAAGATAGCAACAGTGTATTCATACATAAAAAAAAAAAGTAAATAAATCTTTTTTTTTAAAAAAAAGAACAAATAAATCACCAGTCTTTGAAAGAAAATGATATTCTTACAATGTACTAAGTATACATGAATAAAATGCAACTGTGTGTGATAATATAGTTAAAAATAAAATCAAGACCCATGCATTTACAAAAAAAAAAAAAACAAAAACAAATCAAAACAGTCCAACATCCACCTAAAACCCACTTTACCTAGCACGTGTGGCATTTCCGTGGGGCCTACAATGCTATGTCACATGAGAGCTGTGGTGGTCTTACCACAGGCAGCCAATGGGGAGACTTCTTGTTCAAGTATGTATATGCTTACTCATCTCTTTTGAGTTCTCCATTAAGGACTGTGTGATGTTTTCACTAAGTGACCGTTTTTTGTTTTTTTTTTTTTTTTAAAATACTGCCTGTACTAGCCACATTTATCAAAGGGAAATTAGGTGGTGGAATAGAGATGATACTACAAATTTGAGTTACTCTCCTTTCCCTGAAAATATCTATATTTAATTGGATCCATAATTTTTAGTGCTTGATTAAGTTGAAGTTGGCATTCAAAAGGTATTTTGGGCTTCTATTGTCTTCTTCCTTCAGGAAGAATTTCCAGGTTTGCTTTGGAAGACTTTAATCTCTCACCAAACTCTTTCCCAGCTAGCTCTCTTAATCTATGAAATATGGTCAACACGAAGAGTCAGGGAAAACTGGGTATTTCACTCCCCCCTTCATTACTGTAACATCTTTAAACCCCGTCCAGCAGGGAACACCTAGGCACTGTTACATATTCTCAGGCTCTGGAAAAATATCTTTAAACTACATTTCAGAGCCATCCCACCATTATGCTCCCATTTCAGGACGATGCCTTGAAACATCATTGGATGTGAGCACAAATACTCAACAACAAAGACCTCTGGCTGGACCCCTGCGGATGGAAGCCCTGACCTCCATGGAGACGTGAGACCTCCTGGTGTATTTTACACCTCCACCATCAACCTGTCCTGAGTAATATGTCAGGACAGTCATATCTCTTGCCCTTTCTTATCCTGGGCTGCAGAGTCAGGCCAAGATTACCCTAGCAGATCTGTGAGTGTGCCTGTGTACAGTGACCAGTGGGGCTGGGCAGGATGTGGAAGGTACAGGTGTGATTCGACGTTATGATCATAGGTGATCCTCAGTCATTCTCAACTCCCAGACAGCCTCCAACTAGGAAAATTCCCTTTGGCTGCATCCAACTGTGTGTGTGTGTGTGTGTGTGTGTGTGTGTGTGTGTTGTGTGTGTGCTATTTTTTAGCAGAATATAAAGACCATAGGCTATGACATTTTAGAACAAAGTTCCCAGCATATGTTGTTAAGACCAGAACTCCTGGACTTGAGTCCTCGGGCTTCTATTTCCTGGATATGACACTTCATCAAGTCGCTAACACGGGCCAGTCTGTCCTTTATAAAAGGGACAAAATAGTCAGTTGCAACGCACTCACCAATAGGAGCAATGCCAGGGCCAAGGTGGCTAATAGACATACCGTGAATATGCATGTAGAACTATTTTATAAAGAGAGCTACTTTATAACTCAAGGTCTTTATGTCACATGTATATTAATAATAAAGTTGGGTAAAATCTTTGCCTAACTGAAATTATCAGGACAAAGGTGGGAGGCTGACTTGTCTCTACAGCACGTATGTTATTCCACAGACTTCCCTCCCACCTGAGCTATGGGGAAACAAAATGTTAGCTATGAATGAGCCACAGGCTCGTGCAAAGGAAGAGGGAATACCTCAATCCTGACCAGGTGCTTCCCTACCTCGAGCCAGGCTGACTTAGGAAACTTGGCTAACCCCCAGGTTTGCCGTTGGGGCCGCTGGCTTTTCAGGATGTTGAAATTCACTTGCGATGCTGTCGAGGAATAGGTAGTTTTCCCCAAGCATGAAGGGACCTGTTGGAAACACAACCTTAAATAAGTTCAGTTACTGCAGAGCAAGGCCCCTTCCTGACCCAGAGGCCTGCATCTCCCAAGTGTGAATGAGCAGTCTGGGCTCTATTGCTCATAGAGAGGGGCTCACCGGCTTCTGCGACTGCTAGGCTGTGAGATCGGCTCTGGGCATGCTGGGAAGGCTGTAAGCTGGCTAAAAGAAGTGCTAGAAACTTAGCGGATGATGCACTGAGAGACATTCTGCGAAGGTCCGGGACAGGCTGAGAAAGAAGGCTATGGAAGCAGAGAGAAGGCTAGAGGAGGGAAACTGGGGCCTCTTGAGCACATGACCAAAAAGCCTTGAGTATGTTCTGATGCCTTGAAAGTAAAATTTCCCCGCGGCCTCTGTCTTGTAGCCTCTTGTGAGAATAAGTTAGCTTCCATTCTTTCTAGACAATATCTCTTCTCTATCAAGTATTTCCATAGCTGAGTTTTTCTAATACCTCAGTTTAGTGCAGATGGCACAGAGGGGCCATTTCCGGTTTGCACTGACTTCCGCTTCCGCATATTTTAGTTCTCTACCAGGCCTCTAATTTTGTTATAGATCTACGGGGAGAAATGTCTCAGATAGTTCACTTTTCTTCAACCTGAAATAGATAATATGGGCCTTCAGACTTTTCCATGGACTTATTTCAAACCCGGTGTACATTTTTTTCCATCGTAGGCAATTCATTTTATGCTTGTGTTAATTTAGGGCAAGGCCCTGGCTCTGTGCGGATGGATTGTTGAAGAAATCCTATTAAACAGAACCCTATCTGACCGGAGGGCAATAAACACATTGACCGCAACACAGTTTCAGAGATATTTTGAACACAACAGAGTACTACACTTCTTTTGTGTATGGTTGTAATCAGATCCTCAGTCTGATTTTGCATGTGGGAAAATATCCAGACGCTTAGGGAAAATTATTATTCTGTTATTCACGAAGAAAACTTCAAATTACACTAGATGATATGCTAGATTTGTTTTTTCTTTTTAAAGCTACAACAAATTACTCCATCTGGAAGGACCACCTCTGTGGTTACTTTAGCTTCCACAGCCTGTTATTTTCTAAAGATACGATTTTAAATATTCTGCTAATGTTTTTCTGTGTATTTACAAATTTCCTGTTCTCTTCCTTCTTTTAAAAATATTTACTGCCGGGTGGTGGTGGCACACGCCTGTAATCCCAGCACTTGGGAGGCAGAGGCAGGCGGATTTCTGAGTTCGAGGCCAGCCTGGTCTACAGAGTGAGTTCCAGGACAGCCCGGGCTACACAGAGAAACCCTGTCTAAAAAAAAATTATTTATTTCATGTGTGAGTGTTATGTCTGCATGTATCTGTGTGTGCCTGTTGCCCTCTGAAGTCAGAAGGTCAGGTACCCTGGCACTGGAGTTACAGTAAGTTACAAATTAATGGGTGCTGGGAATCAAACCCTGGTCCTCTGGAAGAGCAGTCAATGTGCTTAACTGCTTAGCCTGTTCTCTAGCCCCAACCCCCTTCCTCTTGATGCTTTAAGCTGTTCTTATGGGGATGACTGTCTTCAAATTAGAAGCAATTAGAATTGGTGTGTGTGTGTGTGTGTGTGTGTGTGATTTATAATATATAACAAGAGCGGAAGGGATTAATTCAAGTTATTTATAGAAAATCACCATTAAAAAGAACTAACTACATCAACTGGCAAATTATGTTATTGTGGGGAATTAATCTGTTTTACACCTAACAAAATATATGTCTATCCACACATTTATATATAACCACAATTACCAATCTTTTAAAGAATTTATTGCTTATGTTATTTTAACACCATGAACATCTTTTTCCTTTTTTCTTTCTTTCTTTTTTTTTTTTTTTTGAGACTCAGTTTTTAATGTATCCCATACTAGCCTTGAATTCCATATGTAGCCAAGGACGACCTTGAATTTCTGAATCTCCTGCCTCTACCACTCACCTGGTATGATAAGTGTGCACGTGCACCCTGCTTTATATTATGCCAAGATTCAAACCCAGGCCTTCCTGAATGCTGAGCATGCGCCCTACCGCCTGAGCAATATCTCAAGCCCCGCCTACTGCCTGAGCAATCTATTGAGCCCCGCCTACTACCGGAGCTGTATCCCCAGCCCCGCCTACCACCTGAGCCAAATCCCCAGCCTCTGCCTCCCAAATGCTGGGATTAAAGGTGTGCGCCACCACCGCCCTGCTTGGTTTGCTCATTTGTTTGCTTTATGTTTTTGATGTTTCCTCTTTGCAATGGAACTTATGTTCAAACTTGGGCTTCACTAATGTGTCAACAGCACGTGGTTTTTCCTAACGTGTAACCGAAACCATATCTTGTAGATCTTTGGAGTAACACAGCATTCTGCAGTGTAGATGCAGCCCCTTTATACTCTGTACACCGTAATCTTTTTTTCTCTCTTGCCCCCAGGATACTTCATTTTCTAGATAGTTTCCCATATTCTTACTAAAATATAATTTAAAAACTAAAATCATAGTCTTAAAGTATCCTATCGATTTATTTGGCTCTAAATGAATCATAGATATATGTGTCAGTATTTATATAATTAATTCCTTTAATGATATTCTATTGTGCGAATATCCCATAATCTGTGTGACTAACTCCTAATGAGTAATATATATCTGGATTGCATCCAATTTCTCACTATAACTTCGCTTCTGAAAGCGTGTCTTTTTGTTTTCCCATTAATCTTCACATTGCCTTGATCAAAATTAACTGAATTCCCTACTGACCCAAAGGCTACTTTCTCTCCTATTCCTTTTGCTTGTGGTATATTTTCCGAAGTGGTTTTTCTGCCCCCTGCCTTTTGATTTTGTGCTTTCTTTTAGAGCCTTCTCTTTCCACTTTCTGACCACCTCCTCCTCCTCCCCGACAAAGTGTTTTCCACACACTGGTAACAATGTATCCTCCTGCCTTGTCCCGTCCCCAGGCTGAAGATATCCGGCATTAGGTTTCCGATAAGAAACCAGAGTCGGCTGCTGGCTGTGAGCCTTGTCAAGGTCTCCCCAGTGTGAGCTCTCCATTCCCACATGAACGATGAATGGCGATTCCGCCCGCCCACCCCACATTGTTCCAGTTACCCTTTGCCCTTTCTGTCAAATCTTGGCACCCAGGAGACAGCAGAACATGTTCTGAATTCAACCCTGGGGAGCCACGGATCAATATCACTTGACTCTTCTTACCCGTGAGTTGTTCTCTTTCTCTGGCTGACGTGAGCGATGCCTGGGCTATTCTTTGCCATGACCCCTGCTCACTTGGCCCCGCTAACCTCTCTAGGGTGGGATGGCTATCTCCGGCCTCCGGGCAGAGCTCCCAGGGCAGAGGAGCGGAACGCGGACCACTGCACGGCTGAGACCTGGGACACACGATTCCGACCGCCTCTGTCCTGAGAGGCTCAGAGGACACGGAGCAAACGAGGTTTATCTCTAGGATTTTACTTGTCAAAGGCTAAGACTATTACTAGCTTTCCAACTAACACACAGAATACTGTTAGAACGGACATGTGTGACATATACTTTGAAAATAAGATTATGGGCTGGAGACATGGCTCAGTGGTTAAGAGCACTAACTGCTCTTCCAGAGGTCCCGAGTTCAAATCCCAGCAACCACATGGCGGCTCACCACCATCTGTAATGAGATCTGATGCACTCTTATGTGGTGTCTGAAGACAGCTACAGTGTACTTATATATAAATAAATAAATAATATATAATATTAAATATATATAAATAAATCTTTTCAAAAATGAAAGAAAATAAGATTACAAGAAAACAGAATATATTATCCTCCACTTTTGGAACATACACTTTAAATGACTTTTCTTTATATCCACAACACTATTCACTTTCCTACCAAGCCTACATATTCTTCCCCATAAATTTGTTGCGAGCCCTCAGAGGCAGACAATATACTCTTTACCCTTAATAAGAATTTCTTTTAGGGCCGGGTGGTGGTGGCCCACGCCTTTAATCCCAGCACTTGGGAGGCAGAGGCAGGTGGATTTCTGAGTTCGAGGCCAGCCTGGTCTATAGAATGAGTTCCAGAACAACCAGGTCTACACAGAGAAACCCCGATTTAAAAAAAAAAAAAAAACTTTCTTTTGGGGCCAGTGAAAGGGCTCTGTGGGTGACGGCTGCATGACTGGGAAGCCGGAATTGAACCCTCAAAACCCATAAAAGGTGAAGGGACAGAAGGGACGCCACAGAGTTGTTCTCTCAGCTCGACACCCGAAGCTGGTGCGTCCACACACGATAATAATAAATTTCAATATTTTAAAACCTCTTTTAGTGGAGTTACTTGGGGAGGGAGCGAGAGTGTCAGGAAAAGGAAAAATGGTTGTCGCTTTAAGAGGAACTTTTGTTTGTTTATTTCTTTATTTGAGGGTCCGATAGGTCTGGGTGTGGGTGGTGTGTGCAGTATGCACGTGTGTGCACACGGGGTCTCCTCTGTCTCCTCTCTCTCTCTCCATGTTGTTCTCGTGAGACAGGGTCTCTTACTGAACCAGGGTCTAGACTGGCAGTACATGCTTAGCATCCAACCCAACAATCCCAGTCCTATATATTTATCCAAAATAAAGGAAAACACGTGTCTCTACAAAGACCTCTGCATGAGTGCACACCAAGGCTCGGCCCAGGCAGTCCCAGTGCTAGAAACAGCCCCACTGTCAACAGTTTGGACAAACCAATTGTGGCACAGACAGAGTCAAACACTGCATGACAGGACACTCACGACAGACACTGCGGCAAGACCTCAGGACCACGCTGAGTGGAAGGGGACACCACACGTGCCGCCAGCTGTGTGAGTCCTCACAGGCTCTCAGTTCTGAAAGAGGGGGACAGAGTGGGCAGGAGGGAACTGACTGCAAGCAGCGGGCGCCTCGACACTTGCCATCAGTCTGAGCGTGCCTGGCTCCCTCTAACTTGGCAGCTGTCAAAACTCTCTAAAAGCTGGTTCTATAGTCTAGAAAACTATGTAGCCCAACGAAGATCTTTTATGACTGAGAATGCATATGTAGTATTGTTGGTAGCCGGAGGTGCCATTCCTGAAGATGGCCCGCTTTCCTGCCCTCTGGTCAGCAGCTTGAGGCTATTGTCCACCTAAAGGGCTACAGCGCGCAAGCGCTTACCACGTAATTGCCCGCTCTCGGGGCATGCTAATTGAGCATTGTAGCAGAAGCCAATCGGGAGTTACACAGATCTCCTAAGCATATATAAGCAGTGCCTCTTCTTCTCTCGTGGTCCTTCCCTCCACTTCATGATAAGAGCTGTACAATAAAGTTATGCTACAGAAGAATCCTATTGTCTGGCGTCGTTCTTGCTGGCGAGACGACAGCACACGACATAGTATGTCTATATATACCTACTAGAAAGCTAAGGTTTTGTGGGGGATTGTCTGGTTTTCCTTTCTTTCTTTCTTTCTTTCTTTCTTTCTCTCTCTTTCCTTCTTCCTTCCTTCCTCCTTCCTTCCTTCCTTCCTCCTTCCTTCCTTCCTTTCTTTCTTTCTTTCTTTCTTTCTTTCTTTTCTTCCTTCCCTCTTCAGTGCTGATGGTTGGACCCCAAGGCCTTATTTGTGTTTGGCAAGTGCTCTACCACTGAGCTACATCCCCAGGACGTGTTTTAATACATAAGATTCTATTTAGCTCAGGTTGGTCTCAAACTTGCAATCCTTCTGCCTCTGCCTCCCGAATGCTAGGTTAATCAGTTTAAATACTAGGAAGGATTCTCTTTGCCTGCTGCTTGTGGTGGTTCACGACTTAATTCCGGGAGTGCACAGGTTTGAGTCCAGCCAGAACTACATAGTGAGTTCCAGGCTATCCAGAGCCGTACAGTAATGCCTGACCTCATAACACACACACACACACACACACACACAAAACAGCACCCCTGCAACTCTTGAGTAGGCAATTTTGGAGTCTATATTAATGCTTTATGTTTCCGTTATTAATATTATATAAATTAAATAAATAAGGCCATCATACAATATTAGAAAAGATAAAATAATGCTATTTAGCTAACATTATCTAGGCAAAGAGGGGTTATACAAAACAGGTTCTGTTTATTATTCTCTATGCATATCATTTAAGTGGTAAGACACTTTTTCTTTTTCTTCTTTTTTTAATTAGATTTCTTTATTTTTCAAACTAATAAAGAATGAGTATATTACAAAAATTTATAAAATTTTAGCTTTAGTCCTAGGGTTTTTTTCTTTTCTTTTTCTTTCTTTCTCCCCCCCCTCTCTCCGTCTCTCTCTCTGTCTCTCTCTGTCTCTCTCTGTCTCTCTCTCTCTCTCTTTCTTTTTTTGTGAGAAGATGGAATGAACTCTGAAGATCTCCAGGGGTTTTCTTTGTGTCTGTCTGTCTGTCTGTCTGTCTGTCTGTCTGTCTGTCTTTCTGCCTGTCGGTGGGCTGGGAATCAAACCCAGAGCCTTACTCCTGCAAGCATTCTACCGTGGAACTGTTATTCCTAGCCTTAGGCAAATATGATCTCAAGAGTCATAGCCTCTTCCCATCCCTCCGGCAGCAGTGACTCCTTTCCTGCCTTTCATTCTCCTTTCTTTCCACAAACATCTGTGGAGGCTCACACTCTGCAGGCCCCTGCAGCTCAGCTGTGTTGGTTTAGGAGCAGAGCAGTCCCGCAGATCCCTGTCCCCTGCCTACCAGATGCCAGCTCCCGGCCCCCAGCTGTCAGGACCTAAACAGTCTCCAGGCATTGCCAAAGCCACCCCACCCCCATCTAAAGAAACCGATCTCTAAATATTGAGTTTAAATACGTAATTTTTTTTCCTAAAATTTTTCTACCAGCATCATGTTAAATTAACAAGCATTCCCTATACTGGATTCTCTCTGCATTTTTCACTCGGGTGCTTCTGCTATTTAAAAGAAAAGCAGATCCCCCCCCCCATTCAGAATCTCACCGTGGACAGGGTCTAGAAGAGAGAAGGACCAGAGCTCCCCAAAAGGGAAAAACTCCCTAATGTATCCTATGATGCATTTCCAATTCATCGCGCTTTTCTCTATGACTGTTTCTGAAAGGCACAATAAGTTCAGGATGTCAGAGACTGTCTCACAGGGGCAAAACAGAGACAGCATCTTGAGATCACAAAAATATAAAGCATTCAAGTCCATGTGTCCATTTTCTGTTCCTTCGCAGAAGTACAGTACAGAAAGCCTGGCCTTTTAAACACAAAATGTCTTACTTTGGTATATGATTTTGTGGAAGGAATAGAATGGAAATTTTTAAAGAGAAAAAGGAATATACAACTAGAAAAGATAGAATAATTTTGAATTGATTGTTTTACAAAATTATTTAGAGAGAGACAGAGGGAGGGAGGGAAGGAGGAAGAGAAAAAAAGAAAGGGAGGGGAAGGGAGGGAAAGAGAGAAAAATGACAGTGATTATCAGAGACCTGTAACCCCTGTTTCACATTCAATTAGACTTTTTTTTTTTAAGTGTTGTAACTTATTTCGGTGTTTTCAACATGCCAACAGTTACCATATCTCTTCACTTAGCTAAACTTTTGAATGATTTCACAAATAAATTTTAAGGTTTGTGGGCGTTGCACAGAGTTCAAGATAATTTTAGAATGCAGGAGTAAAGTTTTAAACCATGCCTGGCTATCACATTGGGTGGGGGTGGGAGCTCGGACTGCCGAGCTCAGTCTGAACTAAGTACACACTGCCACCTAGTGGCCATGAGAATTTCATGCTCTCTAGCGAGGAATAACGTGGTCTGCTCCCAGCAAAATGGCCAGCGGAGTATATGGAATCAACATGAAGCAGTCACATGGATAAAGGAAAAGGGATCGTAGTATTGTGAATATCATTGCAAATTCTGGACATTCCTATTGATGGTTTCTTTGTTTTTAAATGGAATGAGATAATAGTCAAAAATCTCTCATCTCCTCACTAATGTCAGAAATTAATTCTTAAATTTTATTTCATTCTTTTTTGTGCATGAGTGTTTTGCCTGCATGTGTGTATGCGTACCTTGCACAAGTCTGATGCTCCCAAGGAGGTCAAGAGAGGCCATTGGATACCCCAGAATTGAATTGCAAATGGTCGTGACCTCCGTAGTGTTGTAAGTGCAGGAACTTGAACCAGGGTTCTCTCAAGAGCACCGAGTTCTCTTAACCACCATGATAACGCTCCAGCTCCTAATTTTAGTAATTCTTAAGATGACGTTTTAGCAAGCATGCATTGAAAACTACCATTTTGGGGTCATTTTCCTGTGGGGAGGGAGAAATTTTGTTCTACGTATGCAGAACTCAGAAACACGACACCATCAAAGATTGCATCTTCGTTGTATTCAACTGACAAAGCACATATTCAAATTCTTATGGCCTGCCTTCAAGGGCTGTTCACAGTTTCCGTTGGCTGGGGAAGTTTTCTTTTGGCAATATTTATAAAGGAAGGAGGGAGGGAGAGAGGGAGGGAGACCTTATCATAGCAATTCCAATATCTGTACTTCTAACTTCCTCCAAATCATTCGACACTTCTTTAAAGTTCCAAGATATAAAACCTTCAGAATTTTCCACTTGGAGGGTGAGTGACTTCAACTCTCGGGCATTCTTCTGCTGGGTTTTTTGGCCACGTGAGTAGGCAGGGGAAATATCTTTTCAAACTGGAGCTTCCCAACCTTCATTTATTTTTTTCTAAACATTAAATATCTTTATTAAAAGTTCTGGAGGGGCCAGGCGGTGGTGGCACACACCTTTAATCCCAGCACTTGGGAGGCAGGGACAGGCGGTTTCCTGAGTTCGAGGCCAGCCTGGTCTACAGAGTGAGTTCCAGGACAGCCAAGGCTACACAGGGAAACCCTGTCTCAAAACAAACAAACAAACAAACAAACAAACAAACAAAGTTCTGGAGGGGCTGGAAAGATAGCTCAGTGGTTAAGAGCACTGACTGCTCTTCCAGAGGTCCTGAGTTCAATTCCCAGCAACCACATGGTGGCTCACAACCATCTGAAGAGAGCAACCGTGCACTCACATATATAAAATAAATATATGAATCTTTTTTTAAAAGTTCTGGAACTGAGTTACTCCTAACTGGCACACAGGCTGATAAAATCTGTTGCTGGGCAGATGGTGTCCTAGGAGCTGCCCTCGCCTAGGGCACGGTGAACCTCGTGCATCTTGCCAGGCTGGTGTAATTTTTCACAGATGAAAACTTTCACCACCTCCTCCAGTATGCATAAGGTCTAATGCTCTAGTGACACTGTGTCCTCTAAGTCCCCTCATCCCTTTAAAACAGGACAAAACAAAAACTCTAACATGATGACAGACAATCTCTAGGGGCCATAACTGGAGGAGTGAACTGCAGTGCCACTAAAGACCACAGGGGGCTCTGGTGTGCGCCGTCCTTATCCCATAGGATGCTTCCCTTATTCCAGACAGCAAACCTGGGGGGTGGGGTGGGTTGGGGCCTCCATTCACATAGCCACAAGGATGATCCCAGAGGAGTTTCTCATTCACAGCCGCTCATGTGTGGTGCAAGTTCCCACCTTATCGATTTCATCTACGTGATGGGAGTGTGGATTTACCTCAGAGCTGAGGGAGTTAGGAAGGGAGTATGAGAAGCCTCTGTCTTGTCTCCCTGTCCCCGCTGTATGCCTGCCATTTTGCTCTAACCTCCATGTGCAGGGACACCTGTTACCGTCTGTAGAATACTTCTCTAAAACACTCCCGTTGGAACTCTAGGTTAATGAGTGGTACCTGTAAATTGAAACACCACCAGAATCAGTGCACCCGGCTTTAACCACGAGGACTGGGAATTTTCAACCTGTGCTCAGAACCAAGGTAGTTGTGACTTTATCAGGTGTTAGAGACAAACTCCAAGGGCCCGAGGTCTACCCTGGTCGAGGTTCTTTTGGCCAAGTGTGAAACTGGCCCCATCCCTTCTACGAAGTAAAGATACATCTGACTAGCTCTCAGGAGTGAAACCCTTCAGGGTTATTCATGGCATATACACCAAACTGTGATTGGCCCCAGCACTTAGCACTTTAGCCGAACTGCAAATTAAAGTTTGTTTTTCTGAAAGAAGCCAAAACCATACAATGGAAAAGGCAGAGCATCTGTAACAAGCAGTGCTGGTCCAACTGGATGTCTACACGTAGAAGAATGCAAATAGATTCGTCTTTATCACCCTGCACAAAACCCAAGTCCAAGTGGATCAAAGACCACAGTGCAACCCACACACACTACATCGAATGGAACAGGAAGTTGCAATAATACTCTTAAATCATTGGTATTATGTCTCTGAACAAAAAGATTTCCAGTGTATCTGGTTCCATAAAGAATGACTGGCTTTTTAATTCCCCAAAGAAGAAAGGATAATCAATGTAGAAACAGAACATAAAATGAAGCTGGAGGGACTGGAGAGATGGCTCAGCACTTAAGAGCACTTGCTACTCTTCCAGAGGACCCCGGCTCAGTTCCCAGCCCCCATGCCTGTGAGCTCACAACTGCCTATAACTCCACCTTCAGAACATCCAACCCTCTTCTGCTTCCTCAGGCACTATGCACACATGCAAAGACGCACACGCACCCATAAGATAAAAGCAAATAAATCTAAAAAAACAAAAAGAGGACCAAACTGAAAGAATTGCCTTGATTGAGTGCTTACTTTAAAATGGACAGGTGAAAGAAAACCAGATTGAAATAAATGTATGCATGACTCCACCTCTAGTAACTGTAGAGGCAAGGCTAATTCTTCTCTTGTTACAAAGCCTATAAGAGCAACATGAAATGTATAATTTCATGTCTCAGGATAGAAAATACACGTAGGGTCAGGAGTCCAGCCTCGGCTCTTATTCTTTTTTCTATCAATTTGAAGCCTCAATTTAAAAGGGTAAATGCAATAGTTTGAATTTAGTGACGGCTCTTACAAGGCTTTGAGGGGCATCTATTTACTTCTATGATTGTAAGTAATGTTTTAAAAGCTGATTTATTTAAATGCAATGCAATGTTGTATTCATATGACCATAATCTATAATCAATTTTTAGGGTATAGTTCAGCTTCAAATACAAATATTGTGAATCAGCAAGATTGCTCCTATCGCTGGGCGGTGGTGGCGCACGCCTTTAATCCCAGCATTTGGGAGAAGCAGGAGGATTTCTGAGTTCGAGGCCAGTCTGGTCTACAGAGTGAGTTCCAGGACAGCCAGGGCTATACAGAGAAACTCTGTCTCAAAAAACAACAACAAAAACAAAAACAAAACCAAAAACAAACAAACAAAAAGATTGCTCCTATCAAGCCTAAAAGCCTGAATTCAGTTTCTAGAACCCACATAGTTGAAAGAGGAAACTGACTCCCATAATTTGTCTTTGATCTCCTCACACAGGAAAGAAACAGAGGGGAGGAGAAAGAAGGGGAGGAGGGAAGAAAGAAAGGAGGGAGAGAGAGATGGGGAAGACCTGGAATAATCAGCCAGGAGCTATTGTATTTATTATTAAATTGGGGCTGGAGATACGGCTCAGCAGTTAGGAACACGTGTTGCCTCTGAAGAGAATCCAGATTTGGTTACCAATACTCACGTGTGGTCCGCAACCATTCAGAACTCTAGTTCTAGGAGATCTGACACTTCCTTCTGAGTCCTGAGACAACGGGCACACATGGGAGTCACATGCAGGCAAAACACACTTACAAATAAGTCTTTGGAAAGTCTTTTTTTTTTTTTTTTTTTTTTGGTTTTTCGAGACAGGGTTTCTCTGTGTGGTTCTGGCTGTCCCAGAACTCACTCTGTAGATCAGGCTGGCCTCGAACTCAGAAATCCAGCTGCCTCTGCCTCCCAAGTGCTGGGATTACAGGCATGAGCCACCATGCCCAGCAGAAAGTCATTCTTAAATCAGTGGAGTATAACAGCTTTTGAACAGGAAACTGACAGTGGTCACACAGTTTACAAGACCCAGACATGTAGCAACAAGGGTCGTTCGTGAGGGAAGAAGACAGAGGAGACACAGAGGCCAACTGAGAGGTGTTTTTACCATCTGGGCAAGACAATGTAGTGTGGGATCAAATGGAAAAGACAGAGAAGGTAGGAATTATTTTTATACTACTCCGGTGGTTTACTGAGTGGTGTGAGGAGAGTGTGGAGAGCAGAGATGGCTCTTAGCTTGCTGCTTTGGACCCAAACCAAGACGCTGGAGGTAGAGAAAGTTTTAAACAAAGTAACTGAGGTGAAGCTTAAGAGTACGTGAATGTGGAGCTAACAGAACAGCAGTGTGAGCCACACACACACACACACAGGCGTGTCCTTAGGGAAGTTGTGGCTGCCGGCATGGTTGAGGACATTTCTAGGACACAGAAAGACGATAAGCCATCTACATAAAGAAAAAATAAAACCTCTGTCTTCTTTACTTTGCAGTTGCAGTGATAAAATGCCCTGGCAAAGCAACTTAGGAAAGGAAGGTTCCGCTGGGTGCAGGTGAGCAGGCGGCTAGCCACTTTCTAATTTTAGCTCCGCCTAGTCGGGGACGGGGTGGGGGATGGGGTTGGGAGATATGGCACTTGGTAGAAGATTAGCCTTAGAGACTGAGAGATGGTGCTGTGAGGTTGAATCCAGGACTGATATTTCCCCAGGATAAATTATTAAGAGAGTACTAAGGAGGCCATCAAGCAATATCATAGAAAAGGCCCATGGTAACAAAGGGACAATATTAACCATAGAAACACACACACACACACACACACACACACACACACACACACACTGATCACACAGTTGGGCAACACAGTGTTTGAAAGAAAACCAGACAGAAATAATCAAGGATGCAAGAAACTCTAAGAGTCAAATAGAAAACTTAGCTGACAACTTCAGTAACAAGTTAGATCGAGCAGAAGAAAGGGAACATGCGTGGAGCCAGTGGTGGGGGGTGGGGAGGTGGGAGGGTGGGGGAGTGGGGAGGTGGGGGGGTGGGGAGGTGGGGGGGTTAGGGGGTGGGGGGTGGGAGTCTTCTTTCTTGTCCGTTCACTTCGACGGGGTAAGATTTGGTCTTACAAAACTCTGGGGTAAGACTTTGTCTTACAAGACATTTAGGGTTGTTGTATAATAAAAGTTTACTTATCTAAGTCTAAGTTACTATGCTATTATAGCTGACCTGCCTTCTGTGCTCCTCTGAAGCCAGACACTGCAGTCTCAGGCACTTACTAGCCCTCATCCTAAAGCGGCAGGAGATTAAGTAAAGGGCTAATTGCTAGAGCCTTTTCCCCATTATCCAGATGCCTCTTGCTCATCAAGCTAGGGGGAAGTTTGGAGCAATAAACGTCTATTGAACCAGGAGAAGAGAATAGCACTCTTCTTAAAAGAAAAACTTTTATATAAGCAAATATGCATAATCTCACATAAGTTCATACACAGCTTCAAACATGCAGAGTTCTCATTTATACATTCCCACACAAATTCAGTTGGGTCCAGCTTGCATGCATTCTCACAATTACACACTTACACACACACATGCATACATTCTCACAGTTAAGTACTTACACACACATCCATACTTACATATGCATATGGAGCAAAAGACCAAGCACTGGTGCAGAAAGAACTCACTCATTCTGGATGAAAAATGAGCTCCAATTTTTATTGCATAGAGAAAGAAAAAGCTTCCACCCTTCTTTTAATGCTAAATGAATTAAAACCATGTTTGTAAGGAAAAAGCTTTGTTTCTTTTAATAAGACTAAGCCTGCCTTGTCCTTACCATGGGACCTGTTCTTTCCCATGGTAAGGGGAACCCTGCCTGCTCCTCTGCTCTCTGCAGAGTCTTCTTTTCTCCTCTTTTCCTCTGTATTTTGCACATTATTCTCTTAGTTGTTTTTATGTTACCTATAGTTTCTTAGTTATTCCACCCTGCATTCTCCTTCTAATCTTGTTCTCTTCTGACTAAAAACTTCTCCTCAGTTCAGTTCTTCTCACCTCTGTTCCTCTCACCTAAGTTCCTCTGATCTGCCTCTTCTCTTTGTCCTCAGCCCTTAAACATCTTTCAGAATACATGATCATATGTGACGAAGTTCATCACAAATTCACACAAAAATCAAACCATAAATTGAAATAGAAGTTTACAACAGAGAATGTTTACATGCATATCCATTAGGAGTAATTATCTGGCTAAACTTCTATCTCCTGTCTCAGTTTCCACAGGTTCACTTAAGGTTTAAAACCATAACTAAGTTATTAGTGAAATTTTGTATAGATAAACCCAGTCAATATTTTATCTTCCATCCTAGCACCTATAATAAATCCTAGTTCCCTTTTTATGACTTTCGGTTGTTTTTACAACCTCTTGGAATGTGCTCTGAGTAGGAGAAAGTCTGGTTACCATCTAAGAGCAATTAAATTGTGACACTTGGGAGATTGGCAGAGTTCTCATTGCAGTTTTCACGATCAGAAAAGGACCTAATAGCAGTCTCACTATAAAAGAACTTAATAATCACAGATATAATTTTAGGAATTCTTATAGGATCATCATTAAAACTTAAGTCATCTATTTGTCTACATAGCATCACTATAAGAGAGTACATCTTCGTAGATCTGCAGAGATCTGCTCCAAAGGGGTGTGCTATTACTTATTGATTATTATATATGTTTAATAATAATAGAAAAACATATTAATAGCAGGAATCTTTCCTAAAATAAGTCCCTCACAGCCCTGCTTAATGAGGGCTCACCTGTTGTAGATTATATAATAATCTAAAGTAAGCCATTTCAGAACGATCACCTGCTAGTATATTAGCTTGTCCCATTATGGCTCCTGACAGTAACAGAGCTTGGAAACATATTTTGAATTGTTGGTGTCAGAAACAACAAATGAGAAGCCAGAAAGCCTGAGAAGAAAATGCAAGAGCTTTGAGATGCCCTTACACAGACCCTGCCAGAAGAGAGTTGGTTTCCCAGGAGTATAGACACAAGCTTACAGACCCACAGGAAGGACAAGCTCCAGCCAGAGACAACAAGACCAACTAACACCAGAGATAATCAGATGGCAAAAGGCAAGCACAAGAACCCTACCAACAGAAACCAAGGCTACTTGGCAAGATCAGAACCCATTTCTCCCACCACAGCAATTTCCGGATACACCAATACACCAGAAAAGCAAGAGTTGGATTTAAATTTGTATCTCATGATGCTGATAGAGGGCTTCAAGAAGGAGTTAAATAACTCCCTTAAAGAAATACAGGAGAACATGGGTTAACAGGTAAAAGCCCTTAAAGAGGAAACACAAAAATCTCTTAAAGAATTTCAGGAAAACACAAACAAACAAATGAAGGAACTGAACAAAACTGTCTAGGATCTAAAAATGGAAGTAGAAACAATAAAGAAATCACAAAGTGAGACATCTCTGGAAATAGAAAACCTTGGAAAGAAACCAGGAGTCACAGATGCAAACATCAACAACAGAATACAAGAGATAGAAGAAAGAACCTTAGGTGCTGAAGATACCATAGAAAACATTGACTCAACAGACAAAGAAAATGCAAAATGCAAAAAGCTTATAACCCAAAACATTCAGGAAATCCAGGACACAATAAGAAGGCAAAACCTAAGAATTATAGGTATAGAAGAGAGTGAAGATTTCCAACTTAAAGGGCCAGTAAATATCTTCAACAAAATTATAGAAGAAAACTTCTCTAACCTAAAGAAAGATGTTCACAAACATACAAGAAGCCTATAGAACTCCAAACAGACTGGACTAGAACAGAAAGTCCTCTCAACACATAATAATCGAAACACCAAATGCACTAAACAACAACAACAACAACAACAAAAAAGAATATTAAAAGCAGTAAGAGAAAAGGAGCAAGTAACTTATAAAGGCAGACCTATCAGAATCACACCAGACTTCTCACCAGAGCTGATGAAAGCTAGAAGACACTGGGTAGATCTCATACAGACCCTAAGAGAACACAAATGCCAGCCCAGACTACCATACCAAGCAAAACTCTCAATCACCATAGATGGAGAAACCAAGATATTCTATGATAAAACCAAATTTATACACTATCTTCCAACAAATCCAGCCCTACAAAGGATGGAAAATGCCAACACAAGGAGGGAAACTACACCCTAGAAAAAGCAAGAAAATAATCTTCCAACAAATCCAACAGAAGATAACCACGCAAACATAAAAATAACATCAGCCGGGTTGTGGTGGCGCATGCCTGTAATCTCAGCACTTGGGAGGCAGAGGCAGGTGGATTTCTGAGTTCGAGTGAGTTCCAGGACACCCAAGGCCACACAGAGAAACCCTGTCTCAAAAAACCAAAACAAAAAAAAAAAACAAAAAAACAAAAAAACAAAAAAACAAAAAAAAAACAAAAACAAAAAACAAAAAAAAACAAAAACAAAAATCAAAAATATCAGGAAGCTACAATCACTATTCCTTAATATCTCTTAACATCAGTGGACTCAATTCCCCAATAAAAAGACATAGACTAACAAATATTTTTCATGTAAATCTTCAATTTTATCAGAAAAATGTTTGTAATTCTTTCAATTAATTTAGTAACTTTTATGTCTACCATTTTATCTGCATTATTTTTCATGATAATCTTCAATTTTAACATGTTTTTCTACAGTTTTCTACATATTTCTTCTATTTTATCAGAAATGTTTTCCATGTAAATCTCTGATTTTATCACAAAATGTTTTTAATTCCACCTTCAATTAATTTAGAAAGGTTTTTATGTCTACCATTTTATCCGTATAATTTTTCAAGAAATAGTCAATTTTAATGTGTTTTTCTATATTTTTCTTGAATTTTATCAGAAATATTTTCCATGTAAATCTGCAATTTTACCTGAAAATGTTTATAATTCCACTTTCAATCAACTTAGAATTGTTTTTATGCCTATACATTTTATCTGTATAATTTTCCATGATAATCTTCGATTTTAACATGTTTTTCTATATATTTCTTAAACAATTTTCATGAAAATCTTCACCTTTATCAGAAAATGTTTATAATTCCACTTTCAATCAACTTAGGAATATGTTTATGCCTACCATTATTATATCTATATTAAATTTTCTATGATAATATTGATTTTAACATGCTTTTCTACATTTTTTCTACAATTTTATCAGAAATATTTTCCATGAAAATCTTTAATTCTATCATAAAATATTTCTACTTCCTTTTTCAATTAATTTAGTAATGTTTTTATGTTTACCACTTTACTCTTTAATTTTCCATGAAACATGTCAATTTTCATGTGTTTTTCTACATATCTCTTTTATTTTACCAGAAATATTTTCCATATAAATCTTCAATTTTATTATAAAATGTTTTTACTTCCTTTTTCTTTTTTCTTTTTTTTCCCCCAAGACAGGGTTTCTCTGTGTAGCCCTGGCTGTCCTGGAACTCACTCTGTAGACCAGGTTGGCCTCGAACTCAGAAATCCACCTGTCTGTGCCTCCCAAGTGCTGGGATTAAAGGCGTGCGCCACCACGCCCGGCTTTACTTCCTTTTTCAATAAAAGAACATGCTTTTCAAAAAAATCACAAAAAAGACTTCAAAAGTAGAAAACAAACAAACAAACCCAAGAACTAACACCTGGAATGGAATTACATTCAAAGGTTCTGCCCCAAATAATCTTAACTCTGGAAACCTACAGAATGAAGGTCTGTGGTGGTTTGAATGAGAATAGCCCATGTTGGCCCATATGTTTAAGTACTTAGTCCCAGAGGGTGGAACTGTCTGGGAAGGATGAGGAGGTGTGGTCTTGTTGGATGGGGTGTGTCACTGGGGGCAGGGCTTGAGGTTTCAGTAGACTCAGCTCTTCCCAGGGTGCTCTCTGACTCCTGTTTACAGTTCAAGATATGAGCTCTCAGCTGTTCCTGCTGTCAGGCCTTTGCTCTGCCATCATGGACTCAAAACCTCTAAAAGTGTAATCCCAATTTAAAATATTTTTTAATATTAAAAAAAAAGAAAGGAAGGTCTATTTTGGCTCACAGTTCCCTGGTACAATCTATCATGATTGGGAAATCAGGGTGGCATGAGCCTCAGGCAGCTGGTAACACTGTGTCCACAGTCAGGGGAGATGAAGCCTAGTGTTCAAATTACTCCATGTATAAGAAGAAACAGCCAGGATTCTGGCCCAGGGACCTGTCAATACAGTGGGTCCTCTGTGAGAGCAGCAAGTGCCTACCCTGTGATGCTGTTTCCTAAGAGCAAAATAATGGATGGTGCAGACAGAGAGCTAACTGTCATGGGTAGGAAAATCAGCAATTGCATTACACGGAGTAGACAGAGAGTCCCTAATGGAAAACACCAAGAGGGATGGATGTATAGACGAGGAGAAACCAAAGCACAGTATGATTGGGGGGAAACTTCCATGAGGAATTGGGGGCTGCTCTGAGATCTGATGGGGAATAAGGGGGAACCAGGAAAGAATGCAGCAGCTGGGGCTGGAGAGATGGCTCAGCGGTTAAGAGCGCTGACTGCTCTTCCAGAGGTCCCGAGTTCAAATCCCAGCAACCACATGGTGGCTCACAACCATCCATAATGAGATCTGGTGCTCTCTTCTGGTGTGTCTGAAGACAGCAACAGTGTGCTCATATACATAAAATAAATAAATAAATCTTTTTTAAAAAAGACAAAAAAACAAAACAAAACAAAACAAAAAGACCACACACAAAACTCAAGACGGTAGGAAGAATGGCCTTTAAGGTGGAAAAAGAGAACAGCAGCAGAGTTGTGGTGCTGATGAGGGCCACAGACGGGGACTACAAGGGCCCTGGCATCTTTGTCACTGACCCTGACCATTTATTTCCTGAAGGCAAAAGGCAGTCCTGGACCATAATAAGTACAGAGTGAACTAGATTCCATCACAGGGCTGGACAGATAGCTCAGTGGTTAAAGCTCTCACAGAGGGTCGAGGTTAGGTTCCCAGCACCCACACAGGGTAGTTAACCACAGCCCGTGACTTCAGTTCCAGGGGATTCAATGTCCTCTCCTGTATACCTGTACACATGTGGCACACAGACACATACTCAGGCACATACACAGTCACATGAAGTAATAAATAAATCTTTAAATAGACATATTCAAAAGTAGGAAGATTTCCCCTCTCCCCAGCTTCAGTGTAGAGATTTGACTCAAGGGAGAATTCTTGCTGAAGGAACGCATGTAGACCCAGCTGTTGAAACAAGAGAAAGACGCAAGGTCACGGGTATGCTGGTGTATCGAGTTAGACTCGTGTCTTCTCACTAAATGCTAGTGCCAGTTGAGGTGAGATCTTTGGACAATGACTGGGCCATAGGGCTCTGCTTTCATGAGTGGTTTAGTCTCATCACTGACCCTGAGGGAAGGCAAAAGTTAGTCAGAAGGAAGGGAGTCACTAGAATGTAGCCCTTCCATATCCTGTGCATCTGGGGAAGGCAGGCTCCATCTTACACAAAGGGAATTCTATAACAGCAAAAAGTCAACAGCAAGAGAGTTCCATTTCTGGAGCACTATCAACAGAAATCCAACTTCTCCTAGAGCAGCTGAGGCCGGAGCAACTGAGGTGGTGATAGATACATTATGCCGAGTCAGCGTGCCTGTTAGTCATAAAGGCTTAACCAGCCCTCACAAGTCCCTCACCGTGGGACATTCTGTGCTGTGACCAGATACCAGCTTGGACGGATTGGCTTCTAGAACTGCAAGAAATAAATTCTCTTCCATAAATTACCGAGTCTCAACTACTCAGTTATAACATCAGCAAACACATTAAAGAACAATTTCATTTAAAAGAAAAAGAAAAACTTCTTAGTAATAATTTTAATGACCTATGATGTTTCATTTTTATTTCTGAACATTATGTGCAGGTTTTTTTTTATTATTATTCTGGAATGAGCAGGATTAATATTTCAGTAAGATGGTGCTTGCCCAGAGCTTAAAATGTTTTCAGAAATGTTGTTTATGCCAACTTTATACAGTAGATGACAGGAGAGATACAAAAGAAAAAAATTATAACTCAGACATGGAAGATGGTTACCAACGTGTGTGTGTGTGTGTGTGTGTGTGTACGCACACATGCACGCTCACCCATGCATATTTGTGTGTATCTGTCTATGAGCAATTGTACTTTGTTCTAAGTAGCCCCTCTGCATTGCCAGTATCCTAAAGAGAGCACAATTTAATTTTATCATATGTCCCTGTGTGGCATGCATAGAGAAGGCTAAAGTTTACTCTCCACTGTAAGGCCCCCTATCTAGGCAAAAGGTCGAATGCTCCAGAAGGCTGAAGCTAAAAATAAAGCATGACCCTTCAGGAGCTGCAGAAGTTATTCAGGGGGAGGTGAGTCACGCCAAGTCAGTGCCCCACCGCCATGCACTGGAGTAACCTCCTTCAACCCGGAAGGCAGGTTGGTTCTTGCAAAACGTTTCAATGGTAAGACTAACTTCATTAACAACGTGGGGCAGCTCCATTCCGATGCCACCTTCTGTCCCAAAGGTCACTTCTCCTGGGCATCAGAGGCGAGGATGCTTACTTGGGCATGGACAGTGGGTCCCCAGGGAGAGCAGCCCAGAGATGGGACATTTTAAGAGTCCAGCCTGTCTGAAAGCCTGTCAGGGAATGTTGCTAGGACTCTGGAATCTCTAAGAATGGTGATGGCCAATCCAGAGGGGCTGGGCATGAGTGTGGGAAGGATTTGTTCCCGCTCCTCTCAGCATTGCCTTTCTGGAAGTGTCTCAGGAAATCCAAGTAGTTAATGCCAGTTGAACTTTTTATATAAGCTTGAAGGTCTCCAGAAAACAAACAAAAAACACCAAAACACTCCCTTTTAATGTACAAGGCATGCATTTTTCTTTTTCTTTTTTCTTTTTTTTTTTCTTTTTTGGTTTTTTGGAACAGGGTTTCTCTGTATAGCCCTGCCTGTCCTGGAACTCACTCTGTAGACCAGGCTGGCCTCAAGCTCAGAAATCCACCTGCCTCTGTCTCCCAAGTGCTAACATTAAAGGCATGTACCACCACCGCCTGGCAGCATGCATTTTTCATGATCAAAATGAAATATTATTCTTCAGCCTGAGAGGAGGTGAGTTGGACTGCTACTGTTTACATTATTTTCTCTTAAGAATTCTGGGGGCTGTGATGTGGCTCCATTGGTAGATGACTTACCCAGCATGCACAAAGCCTTAGATTGGACCCTCAGCACTGTATAAACTAGATATGGTGGTACAGGCCTTCTAATCTAGGCACTCCAAAGCTGAGAAAGGAAGAACAGAGGTACAAGGTCATCTTTGGCTACATAGTGAGATTGAGGCCAGCCTGGGCTACCTGAGACTGGATCTCATTTCTCCTGCTCAGGAACACCAATACCACTCAAGGATCTACAAATACCTTGTTCCAATGTAGAAATGGTTTCGTGAGGTTTTAGTGTCACAAAGCAAATTCATATGTCAAGGCACATGCCAGACACATCAGCTTACGTCGAAGTGGGGACATCTTTGCTTAGGTTTCAGCTGCTGCCTGCTGGCATTGGTACGGTTGGTGGCAGCTGTGGTCTGTCAATACATTCAAGGGTTTCACATGATAGCCATAAAGATGTTAGCACAGACACAGAGATGGGCAGTGAATGCCTAGTAAGACTATTGGACAGACTGTTCCCAGAGCAATCGTTCTCAACCTGTGGGTTGTAACCTCTTTGACAAACTTCTATCTCCAAAAAGGTTTACATTATGATTCGTAACAGTAGCAAAATTACAGTTACGAAGTAGTGCTGAAAAGAAATTTATGATTAGGGGTCACCACAATATGAGTAGCTGTATTAAAGGGTCACAACAGTTGATAGGTTGAGAGCTACTGCTCCCAGGGGAATAGAACCAATATGTATTTCAAATGGGATTCTCTAGATGGGCTCACGCCGTATAGGCTGGGTAGTCCAACAGTGGCTGTCTGCATGCCAGAGAACCCACTTAACGCATGCTCAGTCCACCGGTATGATGTCTCTGAAGTCCAGATCTAGTACTAAAAGCTCAGGAGTTTTCTAGAGAGCCTCTGGTCAGTCAGTTTATATCGGAGGCTGGAGAATCTGGGTTCTCATGTCAACAAAGTTGCCTGTGGGCTGGGGGGAAACCATAAACAAGCCCAACAGCAAGAAACAAAAGTATGGATAGAAGCAACATTGTTTCTCCTCAGACCCCTGGGCTGATCCTGGAAACACCCTCAAAGGCTTGCCTGTCTTTAGTTGACTCCAGGCTCAATCAAACTGACAACGAAGACTAATCATCACTAAAGACCTAGACAGTTTGACTCTGGATCCGAAACATTCTAACACTCCCCAATCATTAAGTTCTGATCAATCAGCTTTGCGGACTCTTTGACACAGATTAGGCTTCGTTAACTGCAGTTCGTGTGGTTCTAATTTTATGCTTGTCAAACGTGAGCAAAAGTAAGTCCCTTGGTGTGGGCTGGTGAATGGGCCTGAGGAATGGACCGAAGCCCCGAAGCCCCCAAGGGAGAGAACCGAGCCTCGGTGAAGCGTGCTGAAGGAAGCGGCTCCGTTCCCCGGCAGTAGAGACCAGAGGGATGCGCCATGCTCCCGCCCATGAGCTGCTGCGGCCACAGATGGAGTTCTAGAAAGAGGGCTTTGACTTCCTGTACTCATTCTATTTCCCCCTTTCTCTTTACAGTTTTCCTAAGTGTGTGGAAATTTCTAGCCAGCTTTCAACGGTTAAACGGGAATTTTTAGACCTCTCTGGGCCTAGAACACTAGTGGGAGCTGTTACCTATGGGCAAATGGAGAGATGGGATTATAGGAACAGGGTTCTATGGGGAGCAGGGAGCAGGGGACTCAGGGTTACAGCTCTTTCCCCTTCCTTGGTGATAAAAAAATTAAGGATGCCAGGGCTGGTGAGATGGCTCAGCAGTTAAGAGCACTGACTGCTCTTCCAAAGGTCCCGAATTCAAATCCCAGCAACCACATGGTGGCTCACAACCATCTGTAATGAAATCTGACACCCTCTTCTGATGTGTATGAAGACAACTACAGTGTACTTACATATAACAATAAAGAATTCGCCGGGGAAGTGGTGGCGCACGCCTGTAATCCCAGCACTTGGGAGGCAGAGGCAGGCGGATTTCTGAGTTCGAGGCCAGCCTGGTCTACAGAGTGAGTTCCAGGACAGCCACTACTGCTCCTACAAGTATCCTTTGGGGCTCCTCAGTTTCTGAGCACTAGGACTTGGACGTTGCCACTAGCAACAGGAAAATGCTCAGCATTCCTCCTGGCGGCTCCTGAAGCTCTAGGAGGGGGACAGAACTGTGATGTCGACTTTGGATTCCCGCTGCGCCCTGGCCTCATCCAGCACCCTGGGCACCTGCCAGGGCCGGACCTTCCCTTGAAAGCTCCGAGAGAGCAGGGACTGCAGGGACCAGCCTGGCCTTCACGAGGCTGAGACCCCACACCCCTGCTCAGTGACATTTATGGCCTGTGTACCTCCTAATGTGGAAATATCAGGAGTTCCCTGAGCCGCAGAAATGGCCTTTAGGAAGGGAAGGAAACTGTTGGGGGCGGGGCAGGATGGCGGTGGGGTGGGGTGGGGTGGGGTAGGAGACTTAAAGCAGGGCTTCTCAACCTGTGGGCTGTGACCCATTTGGCAGATTTCTATTGCCAAAAATATTTCCATTATGATTCATCACAGTAGCAAAATTACAGTTATGAAGTAGCCGTGAAAATAATTTTATGGTGTGTGTGTGGTGGGGGAGGTCACCACAACACTGTATTAAAGGGCCATGGCATTAGGAAGGTTGAGAACCACCTTAAAGTATCCCAACTCTATATTAAACAACCTAAGAGGTTCCTCTCTCGCTAAATCGCTAAATCGCTAAATCGGAAGAAAGGCTGGGCTTGGCAAGGGACCCAGCAGCTGCGGATCCTGAACGCTGTCGGTCGGTCGCATCCTCGCGGTCTCCGTTCCCTCAGAATAAATCCTGGGGACTTACTGGATCAGCCTGTCCTGATCCAGCTGGCTTTATCCTCTGATGATTTCTGCGTGCAGCTCAGCATAAACACGTCGTTTTAAATCTGAGTGTTTTCTGGGCCATCCACAAGCCTCAGGTTCAGCAGTGACTATCAAATCGCTTTCCAATCTGCCGTCCCATGTTACATTTCTATGATCATTGTGTGAAGGCTTCAGCTGCCTCGGCCTTGCCAGCACGTAGAGACTGTCCTTCAGTGTCGATCTTCAGGATCTGCCGCTTGCACCCTCGCTAACCCAAGATCATGAAAGCCCTCCGTGTTTTCTTCCTAGTCCTTTATATTTTGGGTTTCATATTTGTCTGTTTTATTATGTTGTTTATCAAGTTGTTTGCTTAGATGTAGGTAGCCAGAGCTCTCCGATCTCTGGAAGGTTTCATCTCCTGTCCAGTGAATTAGTTTGACCCTTAGGTTAGTCCATTGTGTGTACAATGTGGGTCTGCTTATAATCTTACTCTAAGGACCGTTGGCTCCATTTTTGATGCCACACTGTGTGGAGTACTGTAGCTTTCCAATGATTTGCAAGCAGGGTGGGTTTGTTAGTTCTCGGACTTAATTCTGTTTGTTCAAAGATGTGTCCTTTTTCTTTCTATATGATTGTAAGATCAGTCTGCCAATTTCTAACAAAAGAAAATAAACAAAAACTACACATCATGAAGAGGGGTTTTTTTTTTTGTTGTTGTTTTTTATTTATCCAATATTTTTACCCTTCTAATTTAGGTGTCTTTTCTTTGTTTTACCCTGTTGCTTTGGCTAGAATCACAATAGAAACCATGGCTCAGCGGTTAAGAGCACTGAGTACCCTTCCAGAAGTCCTGAGTTCAATTCCCAGGTTGCTCAAATGGTGGCTCACAATCATCTGTAATGGGATCTGATGCCCTCTTCTGCTGTGTCTAAAGACAGTGACAGTGTGC
Source organism: Apodemus agrarius (assembly GCA_964023405.1). Classification (NCBI taxonomy): domain Eukaryota; kingdom Metazoa; phylum Chordata; class Mammalia; order Rodentia; family Muridae; genus Apodemus; species Apodemus agrarius. The sequence continues at coordinate 38,839,284 of OZ030023.1, read as the reverse complement.
CCATATACCTAAAATAAACTTGTTAATCTTTTTTAAGTCAAGAACTTATTTTATTTATTTTAAAATAAACATTAGAAGTGTCCCCATTGTCCACCACCCTACAGAACTTTTGAATGTGAAATGTTCAACAGCCTGAGCAGCTTTAGTAGGCTACAAAACCAGACTGTTAATCTTTTAAAAGAAAAGGAAAGAAAGAAAAGAGCAAAAGAAAGAGAGAAAAGAAAAAGGAAGGGCATTTGTCCCAGGTCTTAGATGAAGTCGTCTAGTCTTTCCCAGTAAGCACAATGTTAGCTATCCGTTTTTCACAAATGTTCTCACTAGCTGAGGGATTCCCATTTTATTTCTAGTTTGCTAAGGATGTTTCATATTTGCATTGTAAAAGATACTGGGGGCTGGCAAGGGGTAAAGGTACTTGCTGCAAGCTGGACAACCTGAGTTCAAGCCCTGGGCCTCACTTGGTGGCAGGAGAGAACCAACCAGTTCCTGAAAGTTGTCTCCTTTGACCACAACACTTGTATGTGACACAAATAGGTGTGTGAGCACATACATATACATACACATACATATGTATACACACCTATACACACATACATACACACCTATACACACCTAAACACATACATGCATATACATACGCATACATGCACATACATAATACACACATACATGCACATATATGCACATGCACACATATACATGTACACATATACACACACATGCACACATACACATACATGTATACATGTACACACATATATACACATACACATATACTCATATATACATATACACACATACATGTACATATACACACATACATACACACATATACATGCATATACACACATACATACACACATATACATATATATACACATATATACACACATGCATGCATAATACATACATATAAATAAAACATTTAATAAAAGTTTATAACAGAAATGAATACTGGATTTATCAAGGGCTTTTCCCATGACTTTTGTCATTTTTTTTGTAGTTTGTTAGTATGATTAGTTAAGCTGATTAATTTTCTAATGTTAAAATAAGACTTGAATTCTGGCATTAACCCCCTGTTGACCGTGAAGTATAACATTAATGTACTTTTCCCTCAGTTGCTGTTAAGAATGCCTGCACCCGTGTGGCCTTCTCTCTCTAAGCATCTATGTCTGGCTTCTGAAATCAGGTGTGAGGCTGGCTTCAGAGACTAAGCTGGGACTTAGTCCTGGGTGACGCTCTCTGCAATGCCGCATCTGCACTAAAGGTCCCACATTCACTTCACGTTAGCTATGTAAGGCATGGTTGTGACAAGATGAACCGTGCAGGTGAAGAGCCCGAACTGTTCTGAGCTATCTTTAGTTCTGTTTAATAGCCTAAAAAAATAGGTGTTTGTATCTCACCTCACATTCCCAAGATTCCTAGATAAAATTCTGAGAATGTGTCTTTAAGCGTGACACACCAACTTTAAAGCTAACCATCTGCTGAGGACAGATTCTGTAGACGTCCCTGCCTGCTGCGTTGGCTTACCTGATGACTCTTCCTATGCATGTTTGCTTTTTGTTAGTTTTGAGACAGGGTTTCTCTGTGTAGTCCTGGCTGTCCTGGAATTCACTCTGTAGACCAGGCTGGCCTCAAACTCAGAAATCTGCCTGCCTCTGCCTCCAGAGTGCTGGGATTAAAGGTGTGCATCACCACTTCCTAAACATTTTTTGTAAAACTAGGTATTCATGACTTTCTCTTTTTTGTGAGGATAAAATTTTATTTATGAGTCCTGCTGGGATATGTCAGTGCTTGCTCAAAACAAACATAAAGACCCGAGTTCAGATCTCCAGCATCAAGTAAAAGCCAGGCTTGCTTTAAAAAGAAAAACCCCAGTGCTGGGGAGTAGGGACAGATGGATCGCTGGGGCTTCTGGCTAGCCAGCCCAGCCTGTTGGTGAGTTCCAGGCTCACTGAGAGACGCTCAAATTATAAGGTAGAATTCTTGTCAGGAAAGAAAAACCTTTCTGTGGTCAAATAAGTCATCGGGGTAATCTGTGCTCTCGGGCCATGGTTACTCAAGCTTAACTAAGAATCAACCATTTTATTACTTCAGAGCACAGTATTTTACATGGCCACGCCCTCTTTGGGCATTTAGAGAGACTTCTATAGAACTTATGATTACTCACTCATAAAAATGTGTGAGTAGAATTCCCAAGGGATACATCCAGGTCTGGGATTTTTCTTTATGGGAATGCCTTGAGCCACAAGTTCAGTCTATTACACACTGTCACACAGCCACACTGCCACATGGTCACACTGCCACACTGCCACAGGGCCACATGGCCACATTGGTTGCTTCTTCCCCATCGAGCTTCAAATGTCCCCTCGTGGAATCGTCCTTTCCACATATGTTTGATTGGCAGGAGCTGATTTAAAACTTTTATTGTCCTTTAACATGTGTAGACCAGGGGTAGTGTCTTTGTGAAAGTGAAGCCTGCATTGTATTTAAGACCCCAAGATGTTAGAAGGGTCAAAGCTATGGAGTACCTTCTAAGGAGGTATTCTACAGACAGAAAGTAGAACCAGCCCAAAAGAGAGAAGTGTGCTGCGATCAGCGAACCTGGAAAGGCAGAGCCATCTAAACCCTTCAACAGCAGAAACAGCGCTATAGGATTTGGAGTTTGCCCTGCTGGGTTTCAGTCTTGCTTTGATCCGGTATTTGCTCACTCTGCCCTTATTCCTCCCTTTGGAACTGTAATGTATACTCTGTGTCATGGTAGGTTGGAAGTATATAATTTGCTTTTTGATATTCCAGGGGGTTACAATTAAGAGATCGCCTTAAGTCTCAGCAAAGACTTTGAACTTTGATCTTTAAAACTGTGTTGAGACTGGGAAAGATGATAAAGACTTCTGAAACTGGACTAAATGCATTTTGCATTACCATATGGCCCAAAGCCCATGAGGGGGACCTGGGAGCGGAATGTGTTAGTTTGATTGAGAATGGCTCCCATAGGCTTTTATGTTTGAATGATGGATCCCCAGGTGGTGGAAGTGTTTGGGAAGGGTTAGGGGGTGTGGTCTTGTGGGAGAGGTATGGCACTGGAGATAGACTTGGAAGTTTCAAAAGCCCTCACCATTTCTAGTTCTCTCTCTCTCTCTCTCTCTCTCTCTCTCTCTCTCTCTGTGTGTGTGTCTCTGTCTCTCTCTCTGTCTCTCTCTCTGTCTCTCTGTCTCTCTGTCTCTCTCTCTCTCTCTCTCTCTCTCTCTCTCTCTCTCTCTCTCTCTCTGTGCTTCCTACCTGCAGGTAAGGACACAGGCTCTCAGCTACCTCTCCAGAGCCATGCCTGCATGCTGCCACGTTCCCTACCATGATGGCAGAGGATTCACTTTCTGAAACTGTAAACTCCCCAATGAACTTGTTTCTTCTACGAGTTGCCTTGGTTATGGCATCTCATCACAGCAATAGGAAAGTGCTAATACAGTAGAAACCAGGGAAGAGATGTTTAAATCTCTAGTGATGGATTTGTTTATCCTTAAAAATATATTAGTTTTGGCCGGGCGGTGGTGGCGCACGCCTGGAATCCCAGCACTTGGGAGGCAGAGGCAGGCGGATTTCTGAGTTCGAGGCCAGCCTGGTCTACAGAGTGAGTTCCAGGACAGCCAGGACTACACGGAGAAACCCTGTCTCAAAAAAACCAAAAAAAAAAAAAAAAAAAAAAAAAAAGAAATATATTAGTTTTTAATTCTTTCACACACACACATGCACAATCTATTTCTCTCTATAGAGAGAGATGGGGTGGGGTCTCATATAACCCAGGATGGCATCAGACTCAATATATAGTTATGTAGACATGGATAATTTTGAACTTCCGATGCTCCTGGCTCTATATCCTGAGTGCTGGGTTGGAAGCTCCTCCCCCCATTCACTGCTGGAGGTGGAACCCAGGACTCATACATGGTAGACACTACTCACTGCGCTGTTACACAGCCCCAGCCTCACCTTCACACACCTGGAGGGTCTGTATTTAGATGCACGACGTGTGTGACTGTTATATTCCCGAGTCAGCTGCTCCGTTATGGAAGAACCTTCTTTATCCCTGATACTATCTTTTAAATGTCTGCTACATCTTTGTCTGTTTATTTTCACCTTTAACTTATTCATACGTTTGCATTTGAAGTGCATTGCTTATGGTGCATTACCTGAGACTTTTGTCGTTTTGTAAATTATGTTCTGGGGAACATGGCGTACACGTAGGAGTCAGAGGACAGCTTTGTGGGGGTTGTTAGGCATAGACGGCAAGCGGCTTTACCTGCTGAGCTGTATCTCAGCCCCAATTTGTATTTTGACTTAACTCTTTTGTTCATTCTTTGGAGGTAGTACTTGTCTGTCCTAATGTATGCCTAATATTTGTGTGATGTTTTTAGATTTTAGTAAAAATTGAAAAGCTAAAAAAAAAAAAAACTATTTTGAGAACAGTTGCATCTCTATCTCATCTTTTGTGGCCCTCTAGTGGCCACAATAAATAATATAACTAATTATTGAGTTTCCTTCCTTCCTTCCTTCCTTCCTTCCTTCCTTCCTTCCTTCCTTTCTTTTATTTTTCTCTCATCTATTACATCCCGGCTGAAGTTTCCCCTCCCTCTTCTCCTCCCAGTCACTCCTGTCTCCTATAGATCCCAAGATCTCCTCCATTTCTCTTTAGAAAGGAGCAGGTCTCCCAGGGATATCAACCAAACGTGGTATATCAAGTTGCAATAAGACTAGGCACAGGCAGAGGCAGGCAGATTTCTGAGTTTGAGACCAGCCTGGTCTATAGAGTGAGTTCCAGGACAGCCAGGACTACACAGAGAAACCCTGTCTCGAAAAACAAAACAAAACAAAACAAAACAAAACAACAACAACAACAAAAAAAAAGACTAGGCACATTCCCTCATATTAAGGCTGGATGAGGCAACTCAGTAGGGATAAAGGGTCCCAAAAGCAGGCAGAAGAGTCAGAGGCAACCTCCACTCCCACTGTTAGGAGTCCCCAAGAACACCAAGCTACACAACCATATGCATCAATTTCTTAATATCTGATGTATAGTATGATGCAGCAGAGTATAAAATGGCATCATGACCGTGAGGCACCCTAGACACACAGCCTGTAAGACATTCCCTGTTGCCGATACACAAGGGATATACTTTAATGACAAAATGTCAAGTCCACCCAAAAGATGTAACAGCTCACATCTCACATGACTTCAGGTCTAAACAAAGTCTCAGAATCTGTAAGGATGGGACTGGACCAATGGCTCAGAGGTTAAGAGTAGCCACTGCTCTTGCACAGGACCTGGTACGCACATGGTGGCTCACGACCACACATAACTCCAGTTCTAGGGAGCCGATGCCCTCTCCTGACTTCCGTGGGCACCAGACACACGTGGTAGACATTTGCATATATAGGCACATAAAATAAAAATAAGTAAATCTTTTTTCAAAGTAAGGAACATTTGACAGAACACCTCAAAGACACTGAATAAAGTGTCTATGATGTGTCAAGGTGGACCTGGGGTATAGAAAAGGATGATTCTGCTAATTCAGTTACTCCTGGTCTTTATGATGAAATGCTACATGCCTGTGCCAAAATTATGGTGGGCTCTGGTTGCTCCATTACCAAATCTGGTTACCAAGATTTTGCTTGTTCATTGAGACAGGGTCGCATGTACCCCAGGCTGGCCCAGAGCTAACTCTGTAGCTGAGGATGACCCTGAACGCCTGATCCTCTTACCTTTACCTCTGGAGTGCTGAGATTACAGAAGGGCTCTGCCATGCCCATTTCAGGGAGGCAATTGAGAACCGCTAGGTTAGAAGATGACGTAATGCAATTCCCTGAGAATTTATTCAGCAAATATGCTAAACACCTGTTAGGCTCAAGGTACCTTGTTGTTGATACATAAAAAAACAGTAACTTGCTGATGTACTAATGTACTTTGCCTATTTAATAGAAATGTATAGGCTGGAGACTCATAGAGAAAGCAGCCCAGAAGTACCCCCCTTTCCTAATATCCTAATAGTCAATAGTCTTCTCTCTCCCCCCTCTCCTAATAGACAATAGTCTTCTCTCTCTCTCTCTCTCTCTCTCTCTCTCTCTCTCTCTCTCTCTCTCTGTGTGTGTGTGTGTGTGTGTGTGTGTTTCTTCTTCTCCTTCTTCTCCTTCTTTTCCTTATTCTCCTTCTTCTCCTTCTTCTCCTTCTTCTTCTTCAATAAATGCGATGGATGGAATGAGGAACAGTATGGAATTTTAGAACTCTGTCCTGTCTTCAGTATATTGCCTTTTATAAACAAGAAAATGTTACCAACAGGAAAGAATATTGATTCTGCGAAAGGCAATTAATTTTAATTAGAGATCTCATCTGCCAAGTGTCCACCTTGCCTTTTTTGTCCTGCTTTCTAATGAGACATCTACACCCCAGGGATTTCTGCGGTGCTGACTAGGAGAGAGAGAGAGAGCCACATGGTCTGGAACTCTTACCCGTCCAGGCCGCCAGGTCCCCATGCCTTCAGTCACAGCACCACCAAGGTCACTCCTGACACTTCGCTCACTCCTGGGCACGAGGCTCTTCTGGGTAACCGGTGTCCTTGGATACCAAGTGTTACTCTGTTGCTTCTGCAAATACACTGGAGCAGGTGAAACTTAACAGGACCACCCAGGGCCCAGTACTCCAGCAGATGACCTGGCAGGTGGCCAGAATTTGCTCCTCTGAGTGCCTCCTGTTCCTGGATGCTCTCCACCGGCTGCATCTAATCTGGTACAACAACCAAACCAGACAGTCATTTCTCCCTGGGGTCTTGCTGCTTCCTTTCCCTGGAGCAGACCCCAGAGCTCTGCTCTTTTTTTTTTCTCAGTGACACCATCACATTCTTTCTCTCTCTCTCTCTCTCTCTCTCTCTCTCTCTCTCTCTCTTTCTCTCCCTCCCTCCCTCCTCCTATCCAGTTCTGGAAATCTTTATGTAATCTTTGGATGGACAGGAGGGCAGGAAGTTTTGTTTTCCCTTTAATTTCCTGTGACATACTTATTATATATGATTTCTTTCTCCATTTAAAAAATTATCGTGCTAATAATAGAGTAGATTCTTTGATTTCTGGATATTTTTTTTCTGCTTCACTGATACGATATGTCTTGATTGTATGAACAAAGTATCCCAGAGCAAAGAGACCATATGAAGATAGTAAGACCCTTCACAAGATTAAAGTGTTGGTTTTTTGTTTAAAAAAAATCTCTGATGTTGTGTGTTAAACATTTGTTTATTATAATAGGAATAGAATGTTTTTTATGGAACACTAAACAGTGGAGGAACCAGTTCAAAATGTACTTGAAAAATCAGACCAGTCAGATCTAGGCGGCTTCTCTCACAGGGCCGTGTGCCAGCAAATCCAGGAGATGTTATCTGGAAAGGAGCTATTGTAAGATCAACCATGCATAAATTCTAAATATGCTTGTCTTGGATAAAGCAAGGAGAGGTCCCGAGATCGCTATGAAGATCCCTGAGAAAGGGAAGGTGTATGCCCATCTTTAGGAAGGGCAAGGTCTACCAGTGTTAGGGTGGTGGGTTGGCATCTAGGGTTGGATGGCTTCCATGCTATCTTGTTTCAAGCAACCCATGGCTAGCCTGACTCAGTTTCCACAGAAAGCCTTCTGAGAGCAGTTTCTTTCATGACCTTTCTTAGGATGCAGGGTCTTCCCTGCCTCTCCCTTGCCCCAGCTAATTATATTCCAAATTCTTTTAATAGAATCTTTCTTTCTTTCTTTCTTTTCCCATAAGCATTTTATAAGACTTTGAAAATGGAAGTTTTGGAAGCTGGAGAGATGGTTTAGCATTTAAGAGCACATAGCCAGGCAGTGGTGGTGCACACTTTTAATTCCAGACTTCAGGAGGCAGAGGCTCTCTGAGTCCAAGGACAGCTCATCTAGAAAGTGAGTTCTAGGACATACAGGACTCCACAGAAAACCCTTGGAAAATAAACAAAGAATGAAAGAAAGAAGGAAAGAAAGAAAGAAGGAAGGAAGGAGAGATTCAGTGGTTTAGAGCACTGACTGCTCTTCCAAAGGTCCTGAGTTCAAATCCCAGAAACCACATGGTGGCTCGCAACCGTTTGTAGTGAGATCTGATGCCCTCTTCTGGTGTGTCTGAAGATAGCTACAGTGTACTTACATACAATAATAATAAATCTTTAAAAAAAGAAAGGAAGGAAGGAAAGAATTAAAGAAAGAAAGAAAGAAAGAAAGAAAGAAAGAAAGAAGGAAGGAAGGAAAGAAAGAAAGAAAGAAAGAAAGAAAGAAAGAAAGAGAAAAGCAAAGAAAAGAACATGTGCTGATCTTCCAGGAGGATCCAAGTTTGCCTCCCAGCACCAGTGTCAGGTTGCTTACAACTACTTATAACTCCAGCTCCAGGAGATCTTCTTCTGTCCTCCAAGGACTGAAGAATTTCATTCATATTTGCACATGCTGATCCCCCCCATACACATACAATTTAAAGCTAAAAACATAAATATTTAGGGGAGCACAGAGGTGCTTTGGTGGTTAGAGTAGCTTCCTGCTCTCTCAGAGGACGTGAATTTGGTTCACATGCACAGAGAGTGGCTCATAACCCCCCTACACACACACACACACACACACACACACACACACACAGAGAGAGAGAGAGAGAGAGAGAGAGAGAGAGAGAGAGAGAGAGACTGTGATGGTTTGTACATGTTTGACACTCAGGGATTGACACTATTAAGAAGTGTGGCCTTGTTGGAGTCGGTGTGTCACTGTTGGCACAGGCTTTAATACCCTTGTCCTAGCTGCCTGGAAGTCAGTATTTTTCTAGCAGCCTTCAGATGAAGATGTAGAACTCTCAGCTCCTCCTGCACCATGCCTGCCTGGATGCTGCCATGCTCCTGCCTTGATGATAATGGACTGAACCTCTGAACCTGTAAACCAGCCCCAATTAAATGTTGTCCGTATAAGAGTTGCCTTGGTCATGGCATCTGTTCACAGCAGTAAAACCCTAACTAAGACACACACACACACACACACACACACACACACACACACAGCCCTCCACCCCCACAGCATATACACACAGAGACACATAGATTAAAATAAATCAAAAATACAAGTTGTCCCTGTATCACAGTAAAGACCATTCATCACAAAGCACAACCACAGCTTCTATTTGGATTCATGTCCCACCTCCTGGCTCAGTCTTGGGGGTAGTATGGCCAGTGCATCCATCCTAAGGGCTTCTTCCCAAGCAGTGACAACCTTCTGAGTTCTGGATCATCAGTGCCCTGCAGGGCATTTGGGGACTGGAAGCAACAGCCAGTAATGCTGATAGGAAGGTGAAAAGGGGAACTGATTTGTGCCATTTTAATTCTGATGGAGAAGAGTATAAAAGAAATGACTACATGAGGAGGTAGAGTGAACATCTTCTACAGCTATCAGGGAGGGAAAAGGCAGAGGGTGGTGAGATGGCTCAGCTGCCTTTTTTTTAAAGCTGTATTTATTTATTATATGTAACCACACTGTAGCTGTCTTCAGACAACCAGAAGAGGGCGTCAGATCTCATTACAGATGGTTGTGAGCCACCATGTGCTTGCTGGGAATTGAACTCAGGACCTTCAGAAGAGCAGTCAGTGCTCTTAACTGCTGAGCCATCGGCTCAGCTGTTAAAAGTAGTTATTACATGCCTTTAATCCCAGCACTTGGGAGGCAGAGGCAGGCAGATTTCTGAGTTCGAGGCCAACCTGGTCTACAGAGTGAGTTCCAGGACAGCCAGGGCTATACAGAGAAACCCTGTCTCGAAAACAACAACAACAACAACAACAACAACAACAAAAGTGGTTATTGCTCTTCCAGAGGACCTGAGTTCAATTCCCAGCAGCCCATCAGGCAGCGGATAACTCCCTGTCGCTCTAGATGCTGCACACATGTGGTACCATCACCTCCTGCTGCCAAGCACACATGTGCAAAAATAAAAATAAACATGAAAAAAGGTGCTGACTGTAGTTTCAACGGAAGCATTTTGGTTGATACTCATAATTTCTAAGTCCCGTATTTTCGCGTGTGGGTGTGGGTGTGTGTCTTCTAATAGGGACTCTACCTATAGACAATTATAGAAAACTTTCATTATGTTTTATGATGCATAATATTGTAGCTGGAAGTCATGTAGCTATTCTCAGGAAGAATCACAGGAAGGCGTTTATTCACTCGTTGTGTCTAGAGCAGTATGGCAGGTGACTGGGTCAATTTCCTACCATTGATCTGCATTCAGCAACTCACATATATATAGTCCTCTACAGTCAAAACATATTTTGGGTGTTGAAGAAATAGCCTAGTCAGTAAAAATGCTTGCCTTGCAATCATGGCCCGAGTTTGACTCCCAGACGTGTGTTTAAAAAAGAAAAAAAAAAAAAAAGGCAGGTACACTTTTTGTGGCTGTGGAATCAGACACATGCGGATCCCTTGGGTTCTATAGCGAGCCAGCTTTACCTATTTGGCAATCCTGGACACTGTTACAAAAGAAAAAAAAAAATAGGTAGGTGCCCCCAAGGAACGAACGTCACTGAAGTTGTCCTCTGTGCACATACACGGATGCATAAAAAATAAATAAATAAATATTTTAATCTTTGCTTTGTGCCCAGATTGACCACCTAGAGCTTTCTGTGCAGCTGGAGAGGCACAGCGAGTCGCAGGCATCGTCGCTAGCACCGCTTTCTTTGCTTTTCTTTAGCTGGTGGACCTTTTCTGTTCTCCGTTCCCAATTTGCTAAAAAGAGATTTAACTCTGTACAACTGTTGACTTAAAAAAGAAAATAAAATCCCAAAGGACAGCTCAGTTCTTCATTGTCTTTTCTACAGAGCTCGCTGCCCAACCTCCGGAATGTCGTGAGCACTGGAGAGCACGCCCCTGTCTTATCTGCGTGCTTTGTCCTTTCCTGGGCTGGCAGAAGGCCACGGAGCACCGGGGCAGGCTGGGAGGGAGACACGTGTTCTGCCTCGCTCCATTCTCTCGCCGCTCTGTGTAAGTGATACCCGAGTCTTGTGATCCCAGGCTGCTCATGCTCCTGAGGGCATCTGAGGCCTCTCTTTCCTGAGAAAATCCACGCGGACAGGGTTGACACCACTGAGCTTCCGTGGAGAGCCTATGGATTCCAGCTATGCTCCTCCTCCTATTAGGGGGAGGGGAGGGGAGGGAGGAGAGACGAGCTATCTCCTGCTCAGAAAATAGCAGACATTCTGGTGAATGCGACTGAGATGACAAGCTTCCTGAATCATTAATGACTAATTAATCAATGGGATTTACTTATATTCAGTTTAAATGTCTGTTAAATGTTTTGCTAGTACTGTTTTAGTACTAGAACAGCTTAATAGTAAGAAGTTCAGGCACATCAGCTTTTTTTTTTTTTTTTTTTATCTTTTGTTTGTAGTTCCCCCACAAACAAGGAAGGAAATAAAACGTAATATGGAAATTTGATTGATTTTAAGCCATTGCGTAACTTAGTATATGGCAAACTAGAATTAGTCTCTAATGACAAATAATAGGGGAAGGAGACACCTACTTAATGATTAATGCTGGACACCGCAGAGCCGCCCCAGCCGTTAGGAGCCTGCCCGCTCTTCGCTCTTCCCGAGGACTCAGGTTCAGTTCCTAACACGGTGTGGCAGCTCACAACCCTCCAGTTCCTGGGAGGTCCTATGCCCTTTTCTGGCTTCTTTGGGAACTGCACGCATGTGGTGCACAGAGATCCACGAATACATGTACAAATCATCATATCTTTGAAAAAAAACGATGTTGGGATATCCAAGAATTGTATAGAGAAAAGTAAAATTGGACCCATATATCCTTAGCATAATGTTTTTTCATTGGCTAGTTTTAAAACTTACTATCAAGCTTTGACTAGCTTGGAATTTGCTATGTAGACCAGGCTGGCCTTTTGAACTTAGAGAGACACATCTGCCTTTGCCTTCCAAATGCTGGCATTAAAGGTATGTGCCAGCAGGTATGAACACATGTTAGATACATTAAGAATAACTGAAAATGTTTTTTCCAGAGTAGACAAAAATAGACTAATATACCTATTCGGAGTCAATAATCTGTTTACAGAAAAAATATTTTATATTAATATGAATAGTATAAATTTATTTATAGCTAAATAAAATAACACTAAAATAACACTAATAGATATGATAGTATGATAGAACAAAAAAATCAAATAAGAAAATTAAAAATTGCTCAACATATTTATTGTCTCAAGTATATAATTGTTAATATGTTATATTGGCTTTTGTGCCAATGTTCAAGGAAGACTAAAAGTTTGCCTCCCCCCCACACGTATCTAAATAAATAAAAAAAAGAAAAGAAATTCTGCCAATGTATTCTATAGCACACACACAACTTCATCACAAACTCATGAAATGCCACAACCAACTAAAAGATGTTCTTTCTGGAACATCTTTGGAGTAGGAGCTATGATAAACATGACCACATTATATTACTCATGGGTCTGATTTCTCAAGAATAATTTCTTTTATTTAGTCAGGGATATATGTGAGAGGTGGTAGTGGTGGTAATGGTGGTGGTGGTGGTAGATCAGAGGACAAGTTTCAGTCATCAATTCTCTCCTTCTGCCATGTTGGTCCTGGGTATCAAACTCAGATCAGCAGGTTTAACAGCAAGCACCTTTATCTGCTGATCCATCTAAGTGGCCCAAGAATAATTGCTGAACTATTTCAAGAGCTACAAAAGCTTTAAAATACTCCATGTATCTATTCTACTTTGGGATCATATTAGAAGGCAACAAAGTAAGCGAAGGCCTTGCAAGAGTGTTTAAGTAGCAACATTGTTTTTTTTAATTGATACAAATAAGCAACATCTCTATTGAACTTGGAGAAGTCTAGCTGGTGCCTACCTAGAGATTTCATCCCTGCAGACCAGAGTTCATGCTACTAGAAAGTACTCTGCACACTACCAAAGGAGAAAGGTAAGCATCCACCCTGCTACAAGACCTTTGATCTACAATGGTGACCTGCCTGAATGATACACTAGTGCTAGTGGCATGAAACCTGTGGGAGTAATTAGCCAATATTTCATTTAGGGTCCTCTCCATGAGACGGGACTCATACCCAAAGCTACTTGGGTGACCAAGAACTTGAGACTTAATGGGTCAAGAACCTAGGAGAAAAACCAAAAGGAAAACGCTAAAGGAACATAGCCAGAAAATGACTCCTAATGACATGCTGCTTGTAATCATAGACCCGTGCCTTGCTCAGCCATCCACCATCAAAGAAGCTTCCCCCTACAGTGGATGGGGGGGGGGAATCAGAGACCCACGCCAGAAAATAGGAATAGCTAGTAACCTTGGAAGAGTCAGCCCTAAGTGGAATGTCTCCATCAAATCCCTCCCCTCGGGGCTCAGGGAATTGTTTCAAAGAGGAGACAATATAGACGGAGCCAGAAGGAATGGCGGACACATGGAGAAAACATGGTTCCTCTAAATCAACCAGACCCAGGCAGGTACGAACTCCCTGAGAACGGAAGCAAGGGCAGGGCCTGCATGGGTCTGCCCTGGGTGGGGCCCAAGAGCTGAAGTTAGCACACACCATCCTCTGTAACCCTGAAGCGCTAACCATTTGCAAATGAAAATTTGGTTTTCTCTAAGGGAGTCTCACTGGGGAGCGAATCACTCTTTTAAGAGTAGGCTCAGCAGGAGATAGCCAACAGGACAGAAACTCAGTGGTCTTTGGAAGTCAATGTTTGTTTTCCCTAAGGGAGTCTGGGGGGGGGAGCAAGCCTCCCTTAAGAGTGGGCTTAGCAGGAGATGGCCAACAGAACAGAAACTCTTTGGAAGTTAATGGTTTTTGGTTTGTTTGTTTGTTTTAAACCTTTGCATATAACTGTGAGGTCTCAACCCCCGCAAATAGGGCTGAGGGGCCTATTTAACATATCAAAGCAGACCTGGCAGCCAGGTCCTCCCAGCTTCCCTCAATCCTTACACACAGTACAGTGACACAATCTGTTACCGGTAGGTTCCTTCTGCTTCCCTTGTATCTACCATAAACCTTCTCCTTCACCATACCTAGGCGCAGTCATGTCTTCCTTTTTTAGTTCTCTCCATCCAATTACATCGTGGCTTCTGGTTTAGTGTTTTTAATAGGATTCCTGTGCATGCAGCCATGTGTATTTCTTGGCCTTTTTCTTCGGCTCTTTTCTTCTGTTTGTTTGTTCTGCCCTATTCCTATCTGTTTTTGCTTTACCTTATTAATGTATCTTACATTATTCCTTACATGACTGTTTTCTAATGAGAGGCAGAAAGGGTGTGTATCTGGATGGGAGTCGGAGAGAAACTGGGAAGAGTAGGGGGAGGGAAAACCATAATCAGAATATACTGTATTAAAAAAACATATTTTCTTTTTGTGTGTGTGTGCTTGCTGGGATTTGAACTCAGGACCTCTGCTTGCTCTGGCCCTGCTCGCTCCAGCCCAAAGATTTATTTATCATTACATGTAAGCACACTGTTGCTGTCTTCAGACACACTAGAAGAGGGCGTCAGATCTCTTTACAGATGGTTGTGAGCCACCATGTGGTTGCTGGGATTTGAACTCAGGACCTTTGGAAGAGCAGTCAGTGCTCTTAACCACTGAGCCATCTCTCCAGCCCCAAAAAACATATTTTCAATAAAAGGAACAAAAAGGTTGCAAATTTGCTTTTACCCTTAATATATAGAAAATCGTATACATATACAAACAAATAGGTAAATAAGTAGGCAACCTCTAACACGGAACTGAAAAGAAACGGCTTCGTTTACTGTTCAATATTAATAGAAGCAAATGGAGTAGATACACAATTATAATTATGACTAATATATGAATTATACCGTCCGTGGGAATTGCTTTCTGAAACTGTGGCGGACGCACAGAACGTCAAGGTCCTTGAAGGTGGCTCAAGGTACTACGTGTGCTTCTTTAGAGGCCTCACTTCCGGGTACACTGTGACTGCTCAGCTAATGTCTGGTGAAGGAACACAGAGATGCCTTTTGTGTTTGTCTATGCGTGTGTCTTCTTTGACCTCTAGAAACATTGTAACGAGTCCTAGCCTTGTTTCTACCTAACTCTAACCTGCCCCAAACTGCAAATAAATACATCACCTATGTGCTTCTGGCATGCAGCCAGTGACCTCTGCTCTAGTAAGTCTTGAGGCTCTGAGTGACACACAGCTGTAGCTCAATCGGCACCTAACATGGAGTGTGCATGCATCCGCAAACATTTAAAAAGATGAACTGCCACGTCCGATGTCCAAACGAAGGTTAGCAAATGTGGGAAAAGGAACAGCGTAAGGGGCTTGAAGTTAAAAAACAAATCAAATCAAAACAAAACAAAACAAAAACGAATAGCATTCATTCTTGTGGAAGGGGAAGCATTATGGAAAATATGCACAGTTGTATTTGAACTGCCTTAAAAGAGGTAAGGGAAACTAAATCTCACATCCATATATTTAAAAAGTTAACTGCAATCACCTTCCCGGGATTAGATAACTCCTAGGCTCTCCAGCCTCAAAGCTGCCTGTTACAGAGGCAGACAGAGCCAAGGATTCGACCTTCCCGAGAGGTTGAGGACTCTGATCCTTAAGAAGCCGCCAGCCAACTGGAACCATCCTGCACAGAATATGGTTGAAATTCCATTAAGAGTAGAGCGCTCGTTCAAAGCCCTTTAGGGTCTGTCCACAAGAGAATCCCAGGAGCTGAGAGACAGATGAGCGGCTAATAAAGGAGAGTCTTTTTTCCTTAGGCGTCCTCGGCCTGACTGTCGGTGTCACAAGCTGAGTTAACAGAAAAGCCACACATTCACATTCACTGCCAAAACGACAATCCACCTAGCGTCCCTGCATTCCGCTTTTTTTTTTTCCTTGATGGCGCAGAGTGCCAGGCGCATACATATTTTCTAACAGATTGAATGGTTCAAGGATTGAATGGAGAGAAGTCAGGAGACAAGAGCTTGCCCGCTACTATGAGGCAATAGCGTCTGTTAAAAAAACAAAAATGATGTATGTATTTGGGAGGAGTATGATTTCTTTGCAGAAACGCAGAGCTCTGCAGAGGCCCGAATCCAGGCAGTGAGCTCTAGCTGGAAACGCCCTGACATCGGGGAAGGGGTGGAGGAAGCCTGAAACCTTCTTGGCCAAAAAAGCACAATGGTGCAGGATCGAGGTCAAAGAGAGCTTCTCTTGAAGTATCGGGCCCCCTCTCTGTCCCCAGGCTAAACCCTCGTGAGCTATAAATACAACGGCCCACATGCAGCAGCAGAGACACGGTGTTCCCTCGGCTCGCTGGGACAGATAACATGAATTTGCCCTTTAAACGTCCCAAGCTGCAGGCACAGCCCCCAACCCACCCCTAGCTCCCGGAAGAGTCTTCGCCCCCAATGCCCTCTGCAAAGGAGGGGGATGGAGAGGGGCTGTCCGGGGACCGGCGCAGCCAATGCGCGCTGCGCGCTCGCCGGGGTCCCTCCTCCTCTCGCGAGACGCGGAGCCGGGGATATAAGGAGGGCTGCGGTCAGGCGGGCGGTCCCTTCGCGTCGTGCAGGGACGGAGACGGGGTGGCGGTGCCTGGCCGGGCGTAGGCAAGAGCAAAAGAGCGGCTCCCTGCAGGCTGTGTGCGCCCGGCTTTCAGCATGGGGGATCAGGCTTTGAGCTTCCTTAAGGACTTCCTGGCAGGTGGCATCGCCGCCGCCGTCTCCAAGACCGCGGTCGCCCCGATCGAGAGGGTCAAACTGCTGCTGCAGGTAAGGAAGGCTGGGGGCGCGGGCGGGGCGCGCCAGGGCGCGGGGATGCGGGCGGGGCGCGCGCGGCGGGGCGCAGGGATGCGGGCGGGGCGCGGGGGATGCTGCGGCGCGGGCGCGCGCGGCGCTGCGGAAAATCTGTGCTAGGCCGCAAGCCCGGGGCCTACGCGAAGGGGAAGGTGCCCTCTACGCAGATACAGGTCCAGCGTCAGTGGCAGATTCCTGGTGTCGGGTGGCGCCCGCGTTGGGGTGTCTATATATGGAAACCCACCCCGAAGCTGGTCTACCTCGAGCCAGATCCTGTGCCCGGTACAGCAAGCGGGCATTCCATCCAAGGCCTCTTAAGGCGGGCCTCACCCTTTGGCCACATCCTCTGCACCTTCTTATCTGCATCCACCGTTTACAATAGAAGCATCAGATTAATCATTGACTGGGGACTGACTGCTCTTATGTCGCGTGCGCTGCGCTATAACTTGACATTGATTTCATTCATCTTTCTATAACCTCTGCAAGATACGAATCATCCTTGGCCCGTATTCACAGATGGAGACACTGAGGCAGATATCCAGAAGTAATATTCAGGATAAATTCAGACCGCCTTAGCCAGCTTGTCCCCGTATATCATTTTCTTCCTGGTCATTGAAGGGGCCGTCGTCATCATCTGATCCACCCCAAAGGCAAACGCAGTTCAATGGGGAATAGCCAGCTGGACGTTTAAACATAAAATGCTCCAACCGATTGTCCACAGCAGTAATAACTCAATAATCGATTACCTGAATTATCTGCTTGAAACATTTCAGACACCTACCTTAAGACAACCTTGTCTCAAGGGACATTAGCGTAAAGCAGGGGAGTTGTCAACCGCTCGCCATGTTAAGAGCCCTTGAGGGAGGGATCTTTATTTGTATTTCCCATAAGCCTGCAGGGAATTTCCCTCACGTGTCCTTATAATGACTAAAAATTGGATTGCTTTTTAGCTTAGCCAAGTAACTAACATTTATTGATATTTTCCTGATACATTAAAAAAACAATTGGAATTCTCTTTTTGTCTCTTGAAAGGCAAAGAGGGGGAAGAATCCTGGGCCTGTAGTGCACATTTGTAATCCCAGCATTTGGGAGGCTAATGCAGGAAGACTTTTGAGTTCCAGGCTAGCCTGGGCTATATAGGATTACCCTATCCGTTCAAAACAGAAACAAGAAAATAAAAATTGAGGAAATACAAACCGTTTTTTCCCCCTGTCTTCCCTTCTCCCTGCCTGTCCTCTGTCACCCCTCACCCCCCCCCCACACTAGGTCCAGCATGCCAGCAAACAGATCAGTGCAGAGAAACAGTACAAAGGCATCATTGATTGTGTCGTGAGAATCCCCAAGGAGCAGGGCTTTCTCTCCTTCTGGAGGGGTAACCTGGCCAACGTGATCCGGTACTTCCCCACCCAAGCGCTGAACTTCGCCTTCAAGGACAAGTACAAGCAGATCTTCCTGGGAGGTGTGGACCGTCATAAGCAGTTCTGGCGCTACTTCGCTGGTAACCTGGCCTCCGGTGGGGCAGCGGGGGCCACCTCCCTCTGCTTCGTCTACCCGCTGGACTTTGCTAGAACCAGGCTGGCTGCTGACGTGGGCAAGGGATCTTCCCAGCGTGAGTTCAATGGGCTGGGCGACTGTCTCACCAAGATCTTCAAGTCCGATGGCCTGAAGGGTCTCTACCAGGGTTTCAGTGTCTCTGTCCAGGGTATCATCATCTACAGAGCTGCCTACTTCGGAGTCTATGACACTGCCAAGGGTGAGAGAGAGGGGCTTTGGGGTGGACGGGGTCGGGAGGGGGGTATGGAGAGAGGATTCTGTATGACCTATCCTTCCCACAATGACCTTTGTGTCTGCTAGTTGCCTTTCCTACCTCTGAGCTAACCTGAGTTCTGAGGAGGTGATGTGATGTGGTTTGGATAAATTAGTAGGTAAAGGAGCTTCTGTGTCCCTTACTGGTAAATACCGTGGCTTTGAGCTACTCAGAGGACACGACGCCTCCCTCTAACCCAACACAGCTGTTAGCCACACTCAGTTGGACTAGAAGTGAGCTCTGTCACCAGAGCTGAAGCTTCCTTGGATTAAGGGAAGGCAGTGGCCAACTTGGGTTGGTTACCTGGTTGCATGTCAGGGATCTCTGGGAGGAGCTGGTTCTTGTGGGAGGACGCGGTGGCGGTATGGTGGTGTGGCGTTGGGCTTTGCCTTCCCTTCCCCTGCTTTTTACCGTGCCGCTGAGAGAAGCCCCCGATAGCCATTTGCTTCTTGGCTCTGCTCACAGGGATGCTGCCAGACCCCAAGAATGTGCACATTATCGTGAGCTGGATGATTGCCCAGAGTGTGACAGCGGTGGCGGGGCTGGTGTCCTACCCGTTTGACACTGTTCGTCGTAGGATGATGATGCAGTCTGGCCGGAAGGGGGGTAAGCATGAACTCTCTGCGTGTGAAGCTTAGGTGTTACCCCTGGGGAACAAACACTCGGAAGTGCTAAGAGGCCTTGTTTTTTCTAAGCTGAAAGGCAAAATTTTTCTGTAAGGACTTCAGAAAGCGAGACTATAATTTCTCCTTTAGCTTTTCCTTAATGGAATTTTTTTTTCTTTAGTAAAGAAATTGTAAGAATGTAATAAAATGAGGTTCTTAGAGTTGGCCCTAGGAATTTAGCATTAACAGCCTGGGTGCATTAGCAAGGGTAAAGACGTAATTAGATGTACACGTAAAACCCCTGCTTCCATTTATGGTTACTGGAAGTGTAAAGGAGGGGGGTGTTGTAGCTAAATGGTGTGACCCATCCTGCTCTGGTTGTTTTAGCTTCATAGTTAAAAGCACAAAACTGCCATTCTTAAAGTAAAAAAACAAAACAAAACAAAAAACCAAAAAGAACACACCACACGGGGCTGGAGGATGGCTCAGTGGTTAAGAGCATTGACTGTCTTCCAAAGGTCCTGAGTTCAAATCCCAGCAACCACACGGTGGCTCACAACCATCTGTAATGGGATCTGATGCCCTCTTCTGGTGTGTCTGAAGACAGGTACAGTGTAAATAAATCTTAAAACAAACAAACAAACAAACAAACAAAAACCACACACCAAATGTGAGGGCATTTGGTATGACCCAACAGTCATACCTTTTTTTTTTTTTCCCTCCATAGTCTTGGGCAGCGTAATCTGAGACCAGGGCTAGTTTGCTCATCCATAAAAAGTTATCCAGAGAGTGTGACAGACACCCCTTCCTCACCCTGCCTGCCAGTTTTAGACTGACGGTCTGTAAACTGGTTGATTGCTCCAGTTTGTACATAACGATCTTGAGTTTGGGACTTAAGGCTGCTTGCGGACAGCTTGCGGTACTCGGGAGGAAAGGAGCCCTTACCCGCGTTTGTCTCCACAGCTGATATTATGTACACGGGGACACTTGACTGCTGGAGGAAGATCGCGAAAGATGAAGGAGCCAACGCTTTCTTCAAAGGTGCTTGGTCCAATGTACTGAGAGGCATGGGTGGTGCTTTTGTATTGGTATTGTATGATGAGATCAAAAAATATGTGTAATACTCAAGTTCACAGGTTCACAAATCCATTGTGTGGTTTAACAGACTATTCTTAAGGAAATAAAAAAAAAGACAGATCTTGGATAAAAACCAGACCATAAGGAATACCTCAGAAAAAAAAATGCTTCGTTGAGTATTCATTAAACCACAAAAGTATTTTGTATTTATTTTACATTTAGATTCCCACAGCAAACAGAAGATAGCTTATCATACTTGTTCAATTAATTAACTGAAGAACTGATGCTGAAAAAGTAACTCAATGTGACTCATTAATAAAGACTACTCGATACACGTTAGTTCCCTGCACTTATTAACTACTAACAGATTGCAAAGCACCAGTGCATGTTTTCTTTTTCTTTTTTTCTTTTTTCTTTTTGGTTTTTTTGAGACAGGGTTTCTCTGTGTATCCCTGGCTGTCCTGGAACTCACTCTGTAGACCAGGCTGGCCTCGAACTTAGAAATCCAACTGCCTCTGCCTCCCAAGTGCTGGGACTAAAGGCGTGCGCCACCACTGCCTGGCTAGTGCATGTTTTCTAGCAGGACACATTTGTCAGTGACTCCGGTGTGCATGCCCTGTACTGAACACGTTATAGTTTTTCAAACATAAGCAGGTCATGTACTGTCTGACCACACTGTTGCAGAAGGCCCAGATGTGGAGGCACGCACAGAGCTCCCACGGTCCCCTGACTGACTTCCACACAGTCTTTTGGGACTCTTGAGCGTTGCTGAGCTTTCTCTGAGCGGGTAAGAATGTTGCATGCTTAGGAAGTGCTGCTTTTGGGTGTGTGTGTGTTTTTTTTTTTTTTTTTTTTTTTTAAGTCCTGCTTTCCAGAATTCTGATTCCTAGAAATTGCCAAGTGGACAGTATTCCCTAAAAAACAGGGAATACTGTTTCAGTTTGGCTGGACTAACAAAGTGCCACACACTGGCTGGTTCATAAACCCACAAACGCATTCCTCATTGTTCCAAAACCTCAGAGCCTGTGAGCATCAGCTCTGGTGCGAGCCATCTGACTTCCAGATGGGTGGGAAGAGAGGGAGCAGGAGAGCTAGCTCCCTGGAGTCCCTCTAGAAGGGTAGTAATCACAGTGACAGGCTTCCCAAAGGACCCGTCTCCTAATACTGCCGTCTCGAGGGTTAGGGGTTGGATTCCAGGGTTGGAAGGTAGGGGATTCACATCCAATAATGAGTTCATCCTGTCAGTTATCAAGCTGGTTAGTATTTAGTGCTAGGAGGCACTGACAGTGACCCTGTCCTGAAGGTTAAGTGGGGGAGGAGTTGAAATAGTATTGTTACATAGTTTGATACAGTATACCTATTTGGGGAATAAAGAGAAGGGGGGGGGGGAGGCGGACCTTGAAAGAAAGTAACTATCTGGGTATACAAAGTATCTGCTTGTACTTCCTTTCTGTGTCAGCTTAAGAACGAGGAGAAAAGCCTATTTGGACTTGACTCTTGATTTGTGAGCAAGAGAAAAATAGGAATTTCAAGGGGCATCCAGGGAAATGGCTCAGGGCTACAAGCACTGCCGTTGCTGAGGGCTCGGGTTTAGTTACCAGCACCCACATGGAAGCTCACAGCTGTCTGTAGCCCCAGTTCCAGGATCTCACACGCTCTTCAGGTCTCCTTCGGTCCTAGGCACACAACGGTGCACAAACACGCATGCTGGCAAAACACTCAAATAAAATACAGGGTTTTATTATTTCAAGTGGAAAACAAGTGCTTCTGGACAGGGAAAAGAGCAGACACTGGGCGAAACTTGGAAAGCAGGCAATTGTCTGCTCTCTGGATTTCCTGATAGAGAGCGTGGGGCTGTGATATCCAGGCCTTTCCAATTAACTCCTTCCTGTGGGTAAAACACTGGCTGCCTTGTTTTCGCTGGAGCAACCAAGGTTTTTGTGTGTGTGTGTGTGTGTGTGTGTGTTTGTTTTCCATTTCCAGAGTTACATCTAATCTCAGGCTAGGCCTCTAAATTGACAGAAAAGACTGGGAAGATCTGTTAATCCAGTCTCCCAAGGACAAGGAGCAGATAACGCTGCTGCTAGAGCCCCTCCAGATGCATTGCTTTTCAATCTAGAATATTAAATGATGCGAACACAGACGAATTGGAAAAATACTGTGCTTGGTATTGCATACCGAAGACTAGGTCTGCTGCTTGCAGTATTTCCAGACCTCAGGGTTTATTCCTACAGGCCATGAAATGTAGCTGGGAGCTGACTGGTGAACTAAGGGTAGGTCATTAGAGGCCAACCGAGAGCCAAATTGTTTTCTAGCCTGCCCTCCCTGGCATTCAGTGAGGAGGAGTGAGCTGGCTGAGCTTCAGGCCGTACACACACACACACACACACACACACACACACACACTCTGTCCGTGCATGACCCAGTTACAGGCATTCTCCTGCCTGCTATAGTTAAACCCACTGCTCTTTGCGTCAAGAGTCCTGCTGAGCTGCTGCTGCTTCTATATAGCTATCCACTCAACAGGAATCCCTAGACCGAGACCGGTGAGAGACCGGTGACGGAATGTTGTGACCCAGGCAGGAAGGGGAGGGTGGACGGGAGGGATTTCCCTTTGGGTCTACACTGCACCATCAAGATACATGGACTCAAACCTGAAGGTCTGGGAAAGGGGGGATGTCACATAAAGGTGCAAACCTAGAATTCCCTGCCAGACTAAGACCCCACCTCTGGGAGTCTCTCCCAAAGCCATGGCTATTGACATCTTTTTATCTACCTTTGATTTTCAATGCATGAGGAAAACTATGGAATTGGAATTCTAGAGGGAGGTGCTTGCTGTCATACCTAAAGACCAGACTTTAACCCCTGGGACTCACAAGGGAGTAAAACACTGACTCTTCCAAGTTGTTCTTGGACATCAATATATGTGCATTGTGGCAATGAAGGTCATCCCCTCCCCCCACAGTAAACTGATTGAAAAGAAAAAAAAAGTCAGATGGCCCACAACCTCAAGAGTCCAAAGAGTATCTGGTGCTGAAAAGATGGCTTAGTGGTTAAGAGTACTGGCTCCTCTTTGAGGACCCTACTCAAGTTTGAAGCAATTCATGACCACCTGTAACTCCAGCTACAGGGGACCCAGCACTGGACCGCTGTGCCCCTGCACGCATGTGGTACATACACTTACGTACACTCAGGCACACATAAATAGAAACAAAAGGCATGCCGGCATCCATCATCAGAAGCAAAAGCAAGAGAAAACTGAAGTAGTCACTGTGTCATCAAAGAGGCATATTATTTCAGAAACGGACGCCAAGTGCAGCAGGGTCAGAAACAGCACAAAGGCTCTGGCGTCTGCTCTGGCTGGTTTCATGTCAACCTGATCCACGCTAAAGCCATCAGAAAGGACGCAGCCTCAGTTAAGAAATTGCCACCTTCAGATCCCTGTTTAGTCGGCATCTCAGAGACCAGTGGTTCTCGGAGACCAGTGGTTCTCAACCTTCCTAATGCAGCAAGCGTTTTTAACAGTTCCTCACGCTGTGGTGACCCCCGACCATAAAATTATGTCATCGCTACTTTATAACTAATTCTGCTACTGTTGTAATGTGATGTGTGATCCTGGCGGGGGTTGTGACCCACATGTTGAGAACCGATTGCTGTCAGGCTTTGTTTTTGTTGATTTTGGTTTTCCTTAGTTACTGATTGGTGGGGGAGGGCCTAGCCCATTGTAGGCGGGGCCATGCCTGAGCTCGTGGCCCTGGGTTCTAAAACCAGGCTAAACAAGCCATAGGGAGCAAGCGAATATGCAGTCTGAACTCCACGTCAGCTCCTGCCTCCAGGTTCCTGTCCTGACTTCCATTCATGGTGAACTGTGATGTGGAAGCGTAAGGTGAATAAACCCTTTCCTCCCCCAGTTGCTTTGCTCATGGTGTTTCCTCACAGGAACAATAACTGTAAGACAGCCTTTAACATGGACTTATCATTAATGATCTGAACTCAGTCTGGCAGTAAGGAGGTAAGCAAGGTGCTGTAGGGGGGATGAAAATGGCCTCATAGACCCGAGCATTTGGATGCTGCTCCCTAGTTGTGAAAGGGCAGCACAAGCCCCATTGTCTCCATTTAAGGACCCCATTTGTCACTATTTTAAGGGCCAGGCCTGATTTCAAAAAAGGCCATAAAACGCCAGAGTTAGAAATAGACTATAAGGGTGCTGGAGGGATGGCTCAGCGGTTAAGAGCACTGACTGCTCTTCCAAAGGTCCCGAGTTCAAATCCCAGCAACCACATGGTTGCTCATAACCATCTGTAATGAGAGCTGATGCCCTCTTCTGGTGTGTCTGAAGGCAGCTCTAGTGTACTCACACATAATAAATAAATAAATAAATAAATAAATAAATCTTCTAAAAAAAGCCTTTAGAAATAGACCGTCTCAGAAACTAAGTCATAAGATACCAGCTCTAAGAACAGACCCTAAAACCTAGAACAAGATCATAAACCCCTTCCCTAAGAACAGCCTAGAGATATCCACAAAAATGGAGAAATATCTCAAAATGGGCTGTCTACCTTGGGCAGACCTCTCTCATCATATGGCTAAACGTTCATGACAGGAGAATGCAGACCACTGACCACCTATGACCCCCTAACACCCACCAGAAAAGTTAATTTAGATTACCTAATTCTTCCAGAGTTCCCACGATTCCCTATAAAAAGGCTTGGGGTCTTCCGTTAGCAATTTCGGACCCTTACACTTGGTGCGTGGGCCAGAAAATGCTGGAGTTCCCCTTGACCCAATAGTAGAGTATTTTTTGGAGAACAGTTGACTCTCCGCAGATCAGTGAGTTGGGGTGTGCCTCTGAGTGCTGTGTCTTGTGTTCTGAGCAGTCTTCTGTCTTGTTCAGTGTGGGGTGATTTCTTTTTATCTGCACAACCTAGAGGCCCAACGGAGGTGCACGAGGACGTGCAGATTCTTCCTGGCGAGGGCTTG
The DNA here is from genome assembly GCA_964023405.1 of Apodemus agrarius. Lineage (NCBI taxonomy): Eukaryota > Metazoa > Chordata > Mammalia > Rodentia > Muridae > Apodemus > Apodemus agrarius. The sequence goes on along the minus strand of OZ030023.1, from coordinate 38,814,003 downwards.
TGGGGAGGTGGGAGAGGTGGAGGCGGACGCCCTCCAGCCCGCTCAGTCGACAGCTCCATTCCAACCCAGGTTCTGGTGGAAGCTCACAGGTTCTTCTTCCCAGCCAGTGGAACCCGCTGCCGACTTTGGATTCCTTTCCGTTGGAGTCAGAACACCAGTGCGACACGGGCTTTGGTGGAGCCTGGCAGGATCCTCCTGATGGGCAGAGCCCATTTTTTGGGATAGGGTGCCGTCGGCTTCCTTTAGGTTTCTTTCCTGGGCCCCTTGTAGGCTTGTTTTCATTTTTCTGTGTTTGTGTTTTATTTGTTCGTTTTTATTTTCTTGAGAACTACCATGGGGCAGATGACCAGCTCCAGCCTACTGGCCCTAGTCCAGTCTCACGTCAAGGTCTGGTGGGGGAATTTGGGCCTAACTGTACAGTCGGAGAGACTGACTGGTTTTTACAGGAATAAGACTTTCCACCTTCTTACAGTCTACTTGGTTAAAGATATTGTATATGGAAATCCTGGGCACCCTGACCAGGTTCCACACATCACTGTCTGATACCCCACCACCACCACCAAGGCCTTTCCTACCACCTACCCCAGTGATCTTACAGGTCAAAGAGATGGAGCCACCAAAAATTTTTAAGCCAACAGCCCTAGCTTCCTCAGCTCTTAATCACCCTATCCCATTGCACGCCCATCCCTTGCAAATGGCAGATACTGATCCTGGCCCTGAGGAAGTGAGAGGGAACCGAGCTGGCCCTCCCTACACTCCAAGGCAGACAGATTCCACCTCAATAGCGCTGCCCTTGCAGGCGACTGGTCCCCAGCACAGCCTCTTTTGACCAATGAGCTAGAAGATGCAAAATCCCAAGTGTCCCAAGAAACCCTTGGCCTCAAGGACATGTCAGACTTTATAATGGTTATTCACGAGACCACTTGAGATGATTGCCAACAGCTCTTACAGGTGGCAGCCTGGAGGCTGGTTCTGGGTGCAGATGGCCAGCCGACCCACTGTGCAAGCCAACGTTGACACAGCTTTTCCCTTGGTCTGTCCTGACTGAGATTCCAACAATCCTCCTATTGATGAGGAGAGGACTAAAAGCATTGTCACCAGATTCTTTTTTTTGTTGTTGTTGTTTTTTTGTTTGTTTGTTTGTTTTTCGAGACAGGGTTTCTCTGTGTAGTCCTGGCTGTCCTGGAACTCACTCTGTAGACCAGGCTGGCCTCGAACTCAGAAATCCACCTGCCTCTGCCTCCCAAGTGCTGGGATGACAGGCGTGCGCCCCCACGCCCGGCGTCACCAGATTCTTATGAGAGGTCTCTGGAAGGCTGCTAGGGGCCCACAAATTTGCCTAAAATAAGACAAGTTATACAAGGTAAGGAGGAGAGTCCAAGGACATTTCTCGAGAGGTTACTAGAAGCCTGCCACACCTACGCCTTAGACCTAGAGACAAGAGAAAATCAATCTACCGTAAACCTGACGTTGGCAAAAACTACAACAGCTAAAAAGATTTAAAGATAAACATATGGCTGACCTTCTGAGCCTGTTTAACAGAGGACAAACTAGGGGACTTCACAGCACTAGAGGAGACCTGTACAATTAGATCTTGTCACTCGAATGGCCGGTATGCCTGAGAACTGTGGCAGCCACTGCCTTCCTGGTGAAGGACACAGGTGATAAAATCACCATGGGGCAAGAACTCATCATAACCACCCCTCATTCCATTGAGGGAATTCTCAAAATAAAACCCCAGACCACTGGATAGCTCATGCCTGGTTGGTACATTATCAGTCCCTGCTCCTAAACCCACCCCACATTAAATACCACCCCGCCTCCACCTTAAACCTGACCACGCTGCTCTGAACTGGGCCTGGTCATTATGAATAACTCCTCGATAGTGATGACTCACATCCAGAACCTGAGGCCAGACCTGACAGACACCCCGTGGGCAAGATTCGGAAATGATCTGCTTCACAAATGAGAACAGCTCATCGAAGGAGCCAGGTTTAAGGGCGAGAAGGTGACAGCTCCTGACTCTGTAGTATGGGCCTCAGCCCTACCTCCTGGGCCTTCTGCTCAAAAAAGCGAAATTATTTGCCATGACTCAGGCCCTAAAACTGACAAAGGACAAAATTGCCTACATTTACACAGACAGCTGAAGAAAGGGGACTGCTCACGACAGAGAAAAAGACTATCAAACATAAAGACAGATTTTGGGCCTATTAGAGATACTATGGCTACCCCTCAAGATAGTCATCAGCTGCCCAACAATAAATGCTCTAGTTAAACTCTACTTGTTATGTTAAGTTGATGATACTTAAACAACAATATCAGCCCATAGAAACATCTCCAGGGTTTGCGATGGGCCTTTCTCAAGGGGGGAATGAAAGGGCAATAAACTCCATTTGTCTCCATTAAGGATCCCATTTGTGTCCGTTTTAAGGACCAGGCCTGATTTTTAAAAAGACCTCAAGACACCAGCTTCATAAATAGATGGTAAGTCTCAAACTAAGTCATAAGACACCCACTCTAAGAAAAGACCATAAAATCCAGAACAATATCATAAAACCCCTCAGAAAGAACAGCCTAGAGATAACCACAAAAGTAGAGAATACCTTATCTCAAATGGGCCACTTACACTGGACAGACCTATCTCATCATCTGGTTAAACATTCATAAGAATGTAGACCCCCTAACACCCACCAGTAAAATTTTAGATTATCTAATCCTTCCAGAGAGTTCCCACGATTACTGCATGCCTTTGTCTGGGGTCCCCATTTTAGAGAATGGTTGACTCCCACATGTTGGTTGGCTGTTCCCCATATTCTGTTTCTGCAGAATAAACCCTCTTTGCTTTTGCATAGTCTGTTTTAGGGTTTTATGGCTGTGAACAGACACCATGAGCAAGGCAACTCTTATAAAGGACATTTAACTGGGGCTGGCTTACATGTTCAGAGGTTCAGTCCATCATCAAGATGGGAGCTTGGCAGCATCCAGGCAGGCATGGTGTAGGAGGAGCTGAGAGTTCTACATCTTCATCTGAAGGCTGCTAGCAGAAGACTGGCCTCCAGACAGCTAGGATGAGGGTCTTATAGCCCATGCCAACAGTGACACACCTAGTCCAACAGGGCCACATCTAATAGTGCCACTCCCTGGGCTGAGCATAAACAAACCATCACACTGAGTCTGGGTTCTTCGGTGATTTTCGGACCCTTTATAGTTGGTGGAACTGTTTTGGGAAGGAAAAGGAAACATGGCCTTGTTGGAGGAGGTGTGTCCCTCAGGGTGGTCTTGGAGGTTCAGGAACCAACGCCAGGCCTGCTCCCACTCTTCTGCCTCCAACTTGTGGATACGATGTAAGCTCTTAGCGCCCCAGTGCCATGCCTACCTACTGCCATGCTTTCTGTCATGATTATCATGGACTAACTCTCTGAAACCGTAAGAAAACACCAAATTAAATTTCTCTTATAATTTGCCTTGGTCACGGTGTCTCCTCACAGCGATGGAACAGTGACTAGGACACCAGCTATTTTAGTCTCCTGTCTCTCACTGATAAACTATTTTGAACTAAAGCAACTATGGGCACAAAGCGTTTATAGTCTTAACATTGAGGGAAGTCAAGTTAGGAATACAAGGGAAGAAACTGAAAGCAGCCATGTTTGCTCTCACACACAGCATCACCTCCGTCTAGGAAAGTCACAGCTGTGGCTGGCCCATGCTTAGCTTTCTTACATAGCCCAGGTACCACCTGCCCTGAGAACGGTGCCACCCACAGTGGGCTGACCCCTCCTACATCAACTGACAAGACAATCTTCCGAAGCCATGCCCACAGGCCAGTGTGGTCTGAATAATTCCTCCCTTTGGATCTTTTTCACAAATGGCTTTGGGCTGCGTCAAGTTGACAGTTCAGTCTATCCAGAACAACAGAAATGTTTGGGAGTTGTGGGGCGAAAGGGGTAGGGGATACTTATCCCACACCCTCGCCTAGCACCATTATCAGACAAGGCACCATGTGGACGCTAGGCACAAAGATAGACCACACCTGGCTCCTGTAAGAGGATGTAATAACCCTCAGGGACGATTCCTGACATATACAAGTTGCAGAGAGTTGACTTAGGCTTTCCTAGGTATCAGTCCCCCAGGGTGGAGATGATATGGTGAAGCCAAATGATTGGGAGCGGGAATGAGTACTGACTGGAAGGTGCTGGAAAGACAAGGCTGGTAGGCCATGTTGGGGATACTAACCCAGGCCCCACCTGCTTCCTTTCACCAGCTCCCAGTGCTGCCGTCCTCTATCAAGGAGCCCATTCAGGGCCCTTATGATGTGTCTCCAGAAACACCAGTAAAGAAATAAAAAATGCACTTTTCTAATCTGGATGCTTCTGGAGCCAACCAGGTTTAAGACTATTCCGAGAGGATTCAATCAAAATCTGGTGTGACAACTTACAGAACACCGTAAGTCCCTAAGTAGAGGGGACGTGAGAACAAAAACCAAGTGACCAACAGCTGAGGGTCCATGTGAGGAAGTACAGACAGACAACCCAGGGGTGCTTACTCACTCTGGGGCTTCAGGAAAGGCAATGCACCCGGGAAGACAACTGGAAGAGCATTACAGACAAAGGGAACACTGTGTAGTGATCAAACCAGCCTCGGCAGACTAGGACAACACAGGAGGGCAGCTAGCACATCAGATACATGGTGGGGAACCCTGCTATTATGGTCATAGTCCACTGTGCCAGGACGGCTTCCTGAGCTTGGCACAAAATGGAGGACTCCCTACTTCAGCGCGCTTTCCTCTCCTTTGTCTGACCTTATCTGGGGAGCCCAACTCCCACATCCTCTACCTGAGGAATGTCTAACTAGGTCATTGGTGAAATCACAGGTTCAACTTCCTCTCTCCTGATAAAATCTGCACAGTAAGCACCTGGAATGTCTCTCCATGCAAATGAGGCATTTCCAGTACCTTAAACCCGAGCCAAGGTAAGTTCACCTGAAAAAAACCCCTTGCCACCGTCCAAGGTTTATCTACCTACCTACCTACCTACCTACCTGCCTGCCTGCCTGCCTGCCTGCCTGCCTGTCTGTCTGTCTGTCTATCTATCTATTCCTGCCTCCCCCGAATAAATATGCACAAGCTGTCTCACTGAAAATCATTCGAAAGAACTGTTTCACTGAATACCATCTAAAGAGTTGCAACACTGAAATCCTTGGAGAAAGCCTCCTCCCCCCAGTCCTCACAGCTGGACCGAGATCCTGCTGACCAACCCTTTCTGGGCTCCTTCACCCTTTTCCATTCCGTGTGGTAAAAGCAGAGGGCTCTGGGCTACTGAACAGTATCCATCCTTCTATCATTTCCTTCCGTGCTCGGCCCTGAATACAATCAAGTATGAAGTCTGCCCCATCACATTTCTTTGCGGGAGGTGCTTCTGGGGCTCTCATAGTGCACATTAGTTAGCAAGTAATGGCAGAGGCTAGAGGCATAAATGACTCAGCTTGACGGAAGGCTAGGGGCCATGGGATACTTTGTGTCAAGGAAGTAGTTATGCAAAACAGCGGCTGGAGCCAGCAAGGTGGCTTGATGGTAGAAAACAGTTGCCAGGAATGTGGGACAACGGGGAGTTTCATCCCCAGAGCCCACATCAAGGGAGAGGAGAGAACTGACTCCACAAATTGTCCTCTAACTTCCATACAGATACTACAGGGCACAAGAGCAAGCAAAAGTAATAATTAAAAAAGAAGACATTTGTGTGAATCACTATGCTTTCTGAACAATTTCTATTTCATACAATATCATCAAATTTCTCTCTCTCTCCTTTTCTTAGGACAAATGTTTGGGTAGTAATCAGGAGTTATATTGGTTTAGTAAGTGGTGATTGGTAGGTTCCCCTCCAATAGCCTTGACTTCACCAGCACTGAGCGGTTAGCTACGGTTCCAGGGCCAGGCATGGTTTCCCTCTTGTTAAGTGGGTCCGGTTAGAGTTGGTGGTTACTGCTAAAGCACACATGCCACTCCTGAGCCCTCAGGTTTCTGTGCCATGCTGGTCATCGTTGTGGATTCATAGTTGCGTAAGACTGTTGGTTTGGGCACTTCCTTTGGAAGCTTGAATGACACCTTCTGGTACCAGTCCTCGGGGAGCAGGCTTCCAGGTTAATTCCCGCTCAGGAGCCTCTGGGCCTGGTGTGTTCAATCAATGGTTGGACACGTTCGACAACTGGTCTGAAGTGCATTTGTTTTCAGCGGTAGATACTTACCTTTCACCTCCAGGGGACAACTGGAAAACCATCTCTCTCTTTGAAAATCAAAATGTCCTGATATAACACAAGCCCATTTGTGCTATGCATCCTTTATGAATGCAGAGGAATTGTTTACACACCTGAGAAAGCCACAGGTTGTTCAGGTGGCCTCAGCGGTTTTGTTTGAGATATGACCCATCATCGTACAGCATGGGCTAGTCTTGGGCTCACGGTGTAGTTGAGATGACTTTCAACTTTTTGACCTTCCTGCCTCCTGGGCTTATGGGCTGGGAAGGTCGACTACTACGTCAGCCAATGGCATCATCAAACCTCTCTAATGATAAACCAACCAGCAGCAACAACACTCATCCAAGCTCTCAAGCAATGTCCACTGTATAGCAGCACCGTAACAATTTGACAAGATGAATCAAGTCATGTGGTTCAAAGAAAGCTGACCAGGAGTGCCATTTTAAACAAACTTTCCCAAAGAAATATCACATTTTTAAAAATATGACTAACTGATAACTTCCTTCTAACCAAGAGTTTTGTTAGTTACATTTTTTTATTCTAATTCTAAAATTATGAACAAAACAGAATCAAAATTTGGTTCTCTTTAAATCTTTTATTTCTTCATTAGGCCAAGCTAGTTCTTCATGCCTAAAATATGACAAACTAGAACATTTTTTAAAAAGATGGTTTAAAAGTTTCTTGCTAATCTTTATTCATGAAAATAAACAACTCAGTCATTACCAGTGAGCTCATTCGCTGTGATGGTGTACAGACATTTACACACTAAGACTTTGGCATTTATGACGATACAGGTTTTGCGTTGCTAACCAGGGCAAAGGTGCATCTTCAGCTTTACTGTAATCTTAATACTTTGAAGTTGCTGCATTGTATCTGCAGATGAGAAGCAGACCTATCACAATCACCTTTCAAAGCTGCACATCCGTTTTTGATACTTGGGTGAGCACAACTGCATGATGTTACATTACAAGCAAGCCAGAGTGTTAACTGGAATAGCTGTGAGAGCGTTTTGATGGAGACTGAAAGAGGAGGGGAGGATGAGGTAGTGGCTTCTCCTTAAGAAGTAATTTTAATAGTTTGAAATATTTTACAAACACGTACTAGAAAAGGAGATAACATTTAATAGAGATGAAAACAGTTCTCAGATCTGTCTACTAGCCAGCAGACCTGCACGCTTTCTAGCTACAGATACAGAGCTTCCAAGAGTATGTGGTAAGGACCAGCCAGCCAACCATGCAACAGTGCTCACCCTACAGACTTGTGTTGGTGAGGCTGAAGAGATTTATGTACTCATGACTGCTCCACTGCAAATGCCTCCTAAATCCTACCTTACAGACTTTGACTTATATCAATGAATTCTAAGTTTGTAATTCCTGCCCATCTCTACACAGTCACCATATATATGCATCTATAACATGCTAAATTGTTTTTAAAAGATGGTTGCCCTTTACTTGAAGTTGAATCCTTGCTATCAGTAATACTTAGATAAACTTCTTTCAAATAGTAAAAACTAGGGCATAAATTAGCAAGGCATAAATTATAATCTAGTTCTAGCTTTATCTACGAAACTTGGAGAGACCAAATAAAATGTACTCATAGGCTAATGCCACTGTGAACATAAAAGGTTTTACATATACACATTTCTTTCCCCACAAAAATCTGCTTTAAAGTGATTAATTCACTATTGGGCAAATGCCAAAATGCTGCATTTTAAATTTAAGTTGTTACAAAAACATTAAAAGTGCAGTGTTAAAAACTACGGCAAAATAAATGCTTTCTTTGTACAGCCAAGGGGTATATAAAGCAGGTATAAAATCTTGTTCACTAGAACAAGAACAAAGAAATAAATTGTTAAAGAATGTTACAGCCCTCCAAAAGCAGCAGGAAACCCCTCAATCATGTTGTGTTCCAATCCATTGTGTGTGTGTGTGTGTGTGTACTGTGTGTGTGGTCTGTGTGTGCTCAGCATTTTTTTTTGGCCTCACTATTTCCTACCTCGCTGCTCTACCTAAAACACCGTCTATTAAAGTAAGACCAACAATGTATGCCCTGGTGCTTGCTTAAGTGCAGTCCCTCCCTGCTAATGAAGGTGAAGCAGGCGTGGCACACATGCTCCAGTGCTGGAGCACGGACACCAGACAGGCCTCTCTGTGGCTAGGGAACACTCATATTTTAAGAAAAACATGTCACTGAATATGAAACTTATGTATATCTACTACAGGCATACTGACAAGACCAGCAATGAAAAGGTTATAACTATGAAACATCACACATGTTGTTCTGTAAAAGAACAGCTTCTGGGTGACAGGAAACTATCTTGCTTTTCATAGTCAACTGTTTCACACCTGTGTACTGTTAATCCATGAGGATTAACAGACCTTCAAACGTGAGACTGAAGAACCGTGCTTCTAGGATCCAGCCAAACCAAACCAATGAAATTCACTAACATTAAGGCAGTAGCTTTAACCAACGAGTGACTAATTTCTTTCTTGTTTATATTTGGTTTCTCTAAAGCATCTCTTCCTTACTCCAAGCCTTCTGTTAATACAATACATACACAAAGACAGCGCACACACTAACAGTATCATTTCAAACACTGCTCTAACAGACCCCAGGCCTGCTGCTGGTTCTTCAAGCTGGGAGTGTAGCTCACTGATCCAACAAACACTTGCTTTTGTTTATGATGCAAATGATCTGGATACAAACCAGTCCCAAGTCACAAGACACCAGGCTGTTAAAGCCTACCTCTTGCCTCAGAATCCGTAAGAGTATTTGACCGACTGCATAAGAAACGAAACAGAAGCTTCTAAAGTAAACCCCTATTATTCACAGTGTGAAGTCGTTTGGAGTGGATAATCAGACTCTTAAGGAGAAGCATCGGTGGTGAATCAAGAGTTACATCAGTACCAGCTGCTCACCCTCCTCATCAAATCTAAGTCAGCTTCTCCATGAAAACAAATTTCAGGGTTTTTTCATAAGAAGTGTAACACTCAAATAAGCAAGTGATGACTCACATTACAGACAATCTAAAGCAGACAGAAGCATGAGGCGCTTAAGTTTACAAGCTAAGCTCCACGGTTAACGTTTACGATAGTTGAAAACCATATAGATTAAGAACTATATAGTGAGTGTCTTGGTTTCAACATGCATTATCACCACTGCTGCTTTGTCAGCACAACTGAATTTCTATATTGCAGAAATATTCATGTGTAACACCTTTCTCTATTAAATAGACATATATCTCCTATAAATATGCCACCGCATGAAACACTGATTTTACATCAAAGTGTCTTTTGATAACAATTTGCACTGAATAACAATAAATTATACTCATTGTATAAATTGTTGAAAAAAAGTATTACAGATGTTTGCAAATAGTTATAGTAGTACAGAAAAATACATTGTTAAAATAGGACCAACGGATGAACAATGTATATCATAAAAAAGGATTTTACAACCAAGCAGTACGAACATTCGGGGGTTTCGGTCTTAGCAAAAAGCCACTGGATGTGTCCAGCACGGATCGATCAGTCTTACAGCTGAGACCACTGGTTGCACTGGATGTCCTGGAAGCTCCTCCTGAACATAAGACACAAAGGCACAAAGTGGTCAAATATTTGAATCACCTACACAAGCCTTCATCTGATAAAGTTCATTTCCTAATTTTAAGTCCAGAGTGGTTTTCTTCTTTATTACAGATGGGTCTAATACTCTAAGGAAATGGTTCTCAATGGGCCTGTGCTTTACAATTCCCTGTGGAGCTTAAAGCCACTAAAGTGAATCAAGTGAAACATTTAGCAGAGCCCTGCCCTTTATGTTTACTTGACAACTATTTTGCTATGTTCATGATACTAAATATTAGTTACCAGAACTAGACTGTATCTTAAGTCACTATAAACACCATGTTTTAAAGTGAGTGAGATGACCAGTCAATAACTAAGTCACGTGAGGTGCTGACAAATTACGGTCCTTCTGGAGCTTCCAATTTTCTTTAGTAATGGCTTACAGTTTTAAGAAAAAAAATATAGTTTAGAATCCATCAGCTTCTGTGTCTAACTTTCTGCATGCTGTATACCCTGGCATTAAATTCCTACATCTCTAGGGTAGAGAAGTGGCTAAGTTTTTAACTGATTACATACTACGCATTAAAAAGAATTACATCTTTAGTTTGTTAATTTTGTAAGGGTAACAAGGTATTAACAAATGTTTACAAATGGCTAGAGACTGTGTCAGCCACATTCAAGTAGCCTAGCAATGTCTCTTTAAACTCACATACCAAACCGAAAAGGCACTCCTGCAGTATCTGAGGAAATACTGTTATTTTCACTGGTTTCATCCTTTGGTTTTTTTTCTCTCTATGCTACCATTACATTTTGTACATACATGTACATGAAGTACGAAATTGTGCAAATTGCAACACTGTGCCAGGGAGAAATGAAATGCATTCTAAATGTTAGCATTTTAAATCTCTACTAAAAGAACACAGATTACACTTTTTATTTAGAAAGGATAAAGGAGACAACAACCAAGTAAAGAAATAGCTTTTGATATTCTTACTCAGTGGGCTATAATGGCCAAGAGTAGATCTCACTCGTCGGACGGACGGTGAAGGATTGAGGTAACTCATATTCCGATGGTAGTCCATCAGCTGTTCAGAGCGTTTCATGCCAACTGTTGGCTTCACAGCTTCAAGCCGTTTCAATAAAGCCTTCATACAAAATACCAAAGTTAATACTAGATAAATACCAATGACTTCTAAAAACTCAAAAGATTCTACAACCTGAAATCCACTAAGGGGAAACAGTATAAGAAATTTTTCTTACCTGAGTTGAAGAAGAACCTACACCCACTCTAACTATATTCTAAATATTTGCCCATATACCCATAGATAAGCGTAATCTCCCCTTAACAAGGGAACTTCACTTTGCAACAGAGGAGACCATTACACCAAACCATAAGCATTCAGAAAGCAGAGGTGTGGAGTCCAGTCCTAACAGACACACCTACAGACAACTCAAGGCTCAGGGAACACGGCTGAAGACGGTGGCAAAGACTGTGAAGCCAGAAGAGCAGAGACTTTGCTGTGCGACTCTGTCAGAGCTATACACATAGCAACATGTGCCCAGCAACAATAACAAACACACCAATGCAGACAGGGGAAAGCCCTCGAGGCCTTCCCCTATACAAAAGTGCAGGCCACTAAGGGCAGATGAGCAGGGCCAAAGCAGTCTTCTCCTGGGAAGGGCACAGTGGTTATCCAGTATAAACGGTCAGCCCTGAAAATGGACTTATACAATGTTTTACAGACTGAGCAGGTTATATTTAGGAATATATATATATGTATATACATATATATGTAACAACAATGAAACAAGTGGCTATTAATTTCAAAGAGTGAGGAGGGTTATATAGATGGGTTTGAAGGGTGAAACGGAAAGGAGAAAATGATGATTATATTATAATCTCAAAAAAGAATTAAAACTCAATAATGTACTTTCAGAAAAATTCAAATGGTTTTCCCTAACACATACATTAATCCCACCATTATGACTAAATGACTTCTACAGTTTGGATGTGTTTTCCTTAGAGGCTTAGATGTGTCCCCAGCCTGTGGCACTCTGATGTCACAAGGGACTGATCCACTGAGTGATTAAACCTGAGAGGACTACTAGAAAGCAATGGAAACTGGGAGACTGGCCTTTCCTGAGTAAGCAGGTTGCTATGGCCATGCCTTCACAGGATCTGTCTTGTCCCTAGCTAGCCTCTTCTGTCTGTGTCTCCTGACTGTCATGAGATAAGCAACTCCCTCTGTGGCACCTTCTACCATAGGGTTCTGCCTTGCCGCAAGTCCAAGCACAGTGGAACTAGTCATGACCTTCCTGCTCCTCTGTTGTTAATCTCAGATATTGTCACAGCAACAAAGAGGTAAACCGCATGCAGTTCACAACAGATGTGACAGGTCAGTCTTTGAAACAAGAATGTAAGTTGAAATATAAAACTCGGTTCCCTCCTACCCAGGACATGAGGAGGAGGTATATACTGCTGACTACTCAAAGTTAAACTATTGGAGCCGTAACCAACTTAAGGAAGTCAGGACACGTTCAACCTCAGGCTCTAGAGGGCAGTAGCCAGTGCAGTCACAGCTCACACAGAACACAGGGAAGGTGGTCTCAAGCCCGACTCGATTCTACTGCCCAGTGCTTTTCTGTGCTTTTTCCTTTACATGCTTAAGATTCCAGGTAAAATTTTCTATGGAAAACAACTTTTTAGCTGCTCAGACACCAGAAGACAGGGTACGGGGTCAGAGCCTAGAGAGAACATACAAATCAGCAGAGCTGGTTACCGTTCCGGGAGTTTAACATTGCCTCGTCAGCTTTATATACTGCCTCTTTATGTCCTGGGTGTGAGGAAACCGAGTTTATCAATCTCAAAAAAGAATTAAAACTCAATATATATGTATTAAACTTACACGTATAAGCGCACGCGCACACACACAGAGCTCAGTCTGGGATCCTGAGGCAGTGGCGAGTGTTGTTAACCTCTAAGTTTACATGCACAAAGAACCTGAAGAAGTCAGGACAGCTGGGGAATTCATTACCCCAACAAAGGGTAATAATGAATTAAATAATAAAATTCCCACTGGGTGGTGGTGGCGCACGCCTGTAATCCCAGCACTTGGGAGGCAGAGGCAGGTGGATTTCTGAGTTCGAGGCCAGCCTGGTCTACAGAGTGAGTTCCAGGACAGCCGGGGCTACACAGAGAAACCCTGTCTCAAAAAACAAAACAAAACAACAACAACAAAATTCCCGATTTTATAAATTTATCTAGTTGGATACACACCTTTCGTCTTTAAATTTTAAGAAGACTGCAGTGCTCTTTTGTCAGAGGTAAAGCACTAAAGTAATATGATGAATATTAAAATTTAAAATAATTTTTTAATAAGGAAACCCCCCACAAAACCACAACTCAATCTGTGGATAGAATGCCCTAATGGGTGTGCCACATATGTGGAAACATAGGGAGACCAGGTACTAAGATGAACAGAGGCAGCAGGGACGTTTTAGTGTTCTGTATCATAGCAGAAAGACTATCATTTATTAAAATTACTGTGTAAGCCAGGCGGTGGTGGCGCACGCCTGTAATCCCAGCACTTGGGAGGCAGAGGCAGGTGGATTTCTGAGTTTGAGGCCAGCCTGGTCTACAGAGTGAGTTCCAGGCCAGCCAGGGATACACTGAGAAACCCTGTCTCAAAAACCAAAAAAACAAAAAAAAACAAAAAAACAAAAAAACAAAAAACTGTGCATGGGCTACTAGAGATCTGGCTCAACGGGTAAAAGTTAGGTTCACAACCAAAAATATAAAAAAAATTGTTGAATATTTTTTAAAGACCTGAAGAGAGAAGTTTGAATGTCTAGAATACAAAGAAATGTCTTTAAGGAGCTGGAAGTATGACTTATATTAATTTAATCATTACATACTGAATACATAATTACATGCTAACAACTATATACAACAGGATTATATCACAGTATAGGCACTTTCTTAGCCAATTATTTGGTAGACAGGTTAGGGCCAGAATGAAAGTGAAATAAAATATAGTACCCATAACATTGCTTAAAATATAATCAAGTAAGGATTTTGTTACCAGTAACGTTGCTTTGTATAATTTTCTAATTGTTTGACATACAACAGTATATCATCATCAGTTAGGTTATAAATTATATGACAAACTAGCAGTATTTTATGTTTTTCTACTATTTTATGCAAAATGAAAGACATTATTACTGTTTAATAGATCAAAATGATAGAATGGTTCTTTAAATTATGATTTATAAAACCAGAGACTTGCCATTTAAATCAAACTCCAAGGATGAATTTTAAAATAATTTATCGAAAACTTTAGGGGAGAAAGTTGTACTTTTTAAATTATATATAAGGCAAAGAATGTTCCTTTGTTATACATATACATTATAAAATTAACACAATTGTTCTATTCAATATATCTAAGTTACCATTTGTGTATTTGTTTTGTGTATGTATGTGTGTATGTGTGTTATATGTGAAAATTACAGTCTACTCCACCGTCTGGCAGGTTTCAGGTAGGCAAGCTAAGAAGGTTCTGGAGACCTAATGGGTAGCAGTGACTACAGGTGAAAGGTCATTAGAAAGTAACAAGTATCCAAAAGTCCAGAAACTAGAGACAAGGGCCTCTCCCATTTTCCCCAGCTGGAGTTCTACTGAGTTACAGTCCGCTTTCTGTCTGCCAGGGAAGGGTGATAACCTCAGAAAGAGGAAATACCTTAGGTGAACTATAAGTTATTTAAAGATCTTAGTTTACGGTTCTGGTGATCCAGTAAATTCAAGAGTTTTCACCATCTGAAACTTTTAAATTTATAAAACACTGTAGTTTTAAAAATAATCTTAGTAGGAAATTCAGAAGCAGAAAAATTATCTACTTCTCTAGATTTAAAACTCTAACACACACAGGGGTTTGGGAAGAGGGAGCGAGAGACAGAGACAGAGTGAGATACAGAGATACCTTAAAAAACAAAATGAAAAAAAGAATTTCACTTAAGTTGTAGACTGTTCGTGACGTGACTACTTGGAGGGAACCTTATTTCATCCCTAACACTGTTTTCAAGCATGTCCGTGCTCTTTTACCAGAGGGAAAAAACCCGACATACAATTAGGAAAGTGAAATAATCTCACCACACACTAAACCTAAACACGCCAGGACCCTTACTGAGCACTCTCTTGCTAAGTCTGTTTTTGTCTCTCTGAGGAAAGAAGGATACATATCATGTTCAAATGGTAACAGAGAAATCCACCCACCCACCAACCTATTCATCCACCCATCCTTTAAATTTCAAAATTCAGAACTTAAAACCTTGGTCATTATTTGGGAAACAGTCTTGATGTAAGAGTCAATATGAAGCAAGCACACCCTCTGCTGGACAAACTGTATTTCTCTCTATCCTTCCTCCTTTCCTTATCGCTGGAGACTGAACAACACTTCAGCATCTCTATACTCCCTTGATTTATGTGGATATAGTATCTAAAGAAAACAATGTCAGAAATGCTGTCCACGTAAACCTTCAATTCTATCATAAAATGCTTCTATCCCATATTTCAATTAATTTGGCAATGTTTTACATGTCTACCACTTTACTTCTTAATTTTCCATGAAAATTGTCAATTTTAACGTGTTTATCTGAAATATTTTCCATGTAAATCTTTCATTTTATCAGTGTTTTTACTTCCTCTTATTTCCCTTTTGAATAAATAAAAAAAATTTAAAAAAAGAAAACAATGCTAATATCTGCCCACTGAAACAGATGATAGATCTTGAAATTTAGTAGGACATATTAACAATTTGCTTTGAATTGTAGGACTCCATTTTATAGTCTACTCCTCTGCATAGTACTTTACTGTTTTAAGTTTATTCATGCAGCTCCTGGAATCCAACAATTTATATATATATATCATATATATATTTTATATAAAATATAAATGTGTTAATAACCATGCCAAACAGTGGACTTTGTTTGTTCATATACCAGCCACAGAAATAACTACATAGATATGTGTGTGCTTACATTACAATCAGCCAGAAGAAAAACTATGGCTCTATGACTAAGAGTTTGGGAAGAGGTGAGACAGTACTCGCACAAAGCCTGATGACCTGAGCTTGATCCTGGAACCTACATCGTAGAAGGAAAGAACTGACTCTTCAAGTTATCCTCTGTCTTCGCATCCACGGGGTGGTGTGTGTGTGTGTGTGTGTGTGTGTGTGTGTGTGTGAGAGAGAGAGAGAGAGAGAGAGAGAGAGAGAATGAATGAATGAATGATTAAATAAATAGAAAAATAAATATGGATTTGGATATAAAATAAACATATAAAAACAAATAGCAGGCCGTGCGGTGGTGGCGCACGCCTGTGATCCCAGCACTTGGGAGGCAGAGGCAGGCGGATTTCTGAGTTCGAGGCCAGCCTGGTCTACAGAGTGAATTCTAGGACAGTCAGGGCTATACAGAAAAGCCCTGTCTCGAAAAAAAAAAACCAAACCAACAACAACAAAAAAACCAACCCCTACCCCCCCAAAACCCCCCCCAAAAAAACAAACAAAAAACCAAATAGCAGAAATAACTAGTTGGGAAACATGAAAACTATATATAATAACACAAAAATCCACAAGTTCTAAGCTCATCAAAAAGAAAAGTCACACTATCTTATCACCAGTGCTGATTACATGCTGACATGCCAGCACTGTGTGGGCAGGGGCTGTGGCTCTGATATTGCAGACAGCATTTCTAAGACCTGGATTTGACCTCCAGCACCAATGAATAATTAAACAAACTTAAATATAGCAACATCATATACAGGCAGTCGAATAAAGCCATGTTCTGATGTATAGCAAGTTACATCAGAGAAAATACTTGTTTACATATGTAAATTACAGTGTATATGAAGCAAAAAGAATAAAATATTGGCAGTTTCCCACTGCTTTTAAATTTTCATTTCTGAAGCTGTGTGTGGTGGTGCATACTTTTGATTCCAGTCCTCTGGGAAGCAGAGGCAGGTGGATCTCTGTGAGTTTGAGGCCAGCCTGGTCTACAGAGTGAGTTCCAGGACAGCCAGGGCACAGAGAAAACTTATCTCAAAAAACAAAACAAAACAAAACAAAACAAAACAAAACAAACAAAAAATTATTCCTGGAGGAATAATGGAAGCTGTTAGTAGAGGATGCTGACAGTCTTCGTTTAAGAATGTTCATATGAATAGAATGCTACTCAGACACTAATGGGCTGAGAGTTCCCACCTGTGAAGTCCAGGGTCTTTAAAAAGCTAAGTACACGCCTGGCGCCTACACTGGGAAGGCGGAGCAAGAGGATTAGACGTTTACGGCCAGCTTGGGTTATACAGTGAGAACACATCTCAAAATCAAAACAACAACCAAAACATGACCGCCAGAATGACTGGCATATGACCGAGCAGTTCCAGTTTGAATCCCTTAAGGGGACGAAGGCAGAGACGTGAACAGTTTCATGTCAGTGTGCAGCCATACTAACCAAGACAGAAGCTGCCTAGAGTGTCCATCAGCAAGGGGCATAATCAAAATGTTATACATTTACAGTGGAATTTTATTCAGCTTTAAAAGTTTTGATACAAGAAGCTGGAGAGACCATTTACTAACGAAGAGCACTGGATGCTCTTGCGGAGGGCCTGGGTTTGGTTCCCAGCACCCTCATACCGGATAACAATCATCTGTAACTCTAGTTCCAGGGATCCAAGGCCTTCTTCTGACTCCCATGGACACCAGGCATGCGTGTGGTACATATATACATACATACATACATATATACACACACATACATACAGGCAAAACACATTCATACACATTCATACACACATCCATAAGCATATAGAATAAATACATCTTAAGTTGTTTTTTTAAGTTTTGATACATGTTGCAATATAGATAAGTTTGAAAACACATTTAGTGAAATAAGCTAGCTACAATATTGCAGGTATCCACTCACATAAAATAGCTAAAATCAACAGATTCATAAAGGACCAGAGGGAAATAGGAGTGGAGAAGTGTTATAGTAAAAACAAGACAGTAAAACTCAGTGAACTGTAATCCTGAAGTAAGTATGGCATGCAAATTATACTTAGAGCTGTTTTTTTTTAAATAATCCAACCCAGATAACCTAACCCTGAATCTGTGCTCTGCTACCTGCCATCTGACCTCCAGCCAGATTGTGTCCTACTCAGTACCTCATTTCCTCTCATGCCATACGTACCATGTCATACCACACGAGGATTAAATGACCTAACATTTGCAGAAGAGGAGTATAAATGCTGATTAAGAGAGGCTTCAAATCCAAATGGACACATGAAAACAAAAAACTAACTAATGTTTGTGCCATTAGTAATTTCACATTTCAACAAAGTATGAATCAAATATGATTACCATGACACACTGAAGGCCGTGCAGCTAGCTCATCACACAGGCTCACTTCAATTATTTTATGGTACCACTCTTCACTCTGTGTGGAACTGACTATCTTGGGGATAGAGATGGCAACAAACTCATAGAATCTGTTTCCAGGCCATTTCACAGACACAGTGGAGATGAAGCCTGAGGTCATAGTTTCAACAGCTTTACCATTCACTTTAGTTTGACTTACAGAAGCCTAATTTTAGTTTACTTATTTAAGAGACTACTTAGGTCTGGCTAGGTTTGGCTCAGGTACTTATTTTGGGTAATTATTATTTTATTTATTTATTTTTTATTATTCTCTTTATTTACATTTCAAATGTTATCCCTTTTCCTTGTTTCCCCTGCCAAAAATCCCCTATCCCATCTTCCCTTCCCCTGCTCACCAATCCACCCACTCCCTCTTTCCTGTCCTGGCATTCCCCTATACTGGGACATCAAGTCTTCTCAGGACCAAGGGCCTCTCCTCCCTTAGATGTCCAACAAGGCCATCCTCTGCTGCATATGCATCTGGAGCCATGGTCCCTCCATGTGTACTCTTTGGTTGGTGGTTAGTCCCTGGAAGCTCTGGGGGAACTGGGTGATTCATACTGTTCCTCCTGTGGCACTGCAAACCCCTTCAGCTCTTAGGGTCCTTTCTCTAGCTCCTCCATTGGAGGTCCTGTGCTCAGTCTGGGTAATTATTTAATCCTGTTAGGTTTTAGTTTATTCACGTCTATAATACTTTTTAGAAATGCGTACCTCAAAGAGTTTTAAAGATTCAGTAATATGTGGGGGATATTTAAAAGGTGTAGAAAGAGTTCAATATACAGCAATTACTATGAGCTGAATTTTACTGAAAAGAAAAAAGATACACTATAATAGTTTAAATGTGACGATTTTCAAGTCTTGTGTATGTATATATATATTCTTTAAAATATCAAACTATTTAATTTATAACTATGAATGCTGCACTCATTTCAAGCTGAGTGCTAAATTTCACTCAGATATTCTAGATTATCTTTTAAAAATCGATCATATAGAATTTCCAGTATGGTGGGGTGAGGCAGAGTTAGCCAGGGACTGAACACATCACAGAGGATACATGCATCTGCTTCCTGGATACCAATTCCTGTAAATGTACAGTGATTTAACTGACCTAACCAGAAAACAGTGACACTTCCAGTGTGTTTTTAACGACCCCTTAATATATATATATATTCTACCAGCTAGCCAAGTCTAACCACACGTGGCTAATATCTAGACAGTTTATGCCACATGTATGTGCACCTGCATTATGTGTCTGTATTGAAAAGTTGGTCCAGGCCGGGCGTGGTGGCGCACGCCTGTAGTCCCAGCACTTGGGAGGCAGAGGCAGGTGGATTTCTGAGTTCGAGGCCAGCCTGGTCTACAGAGTGAGTTCTAGGACAGCCAGGACTACACAGAAAAAACCTGTCTCGGGGAGAAAAAAAAAGTTGGTCCTACTACTAAGATGTTCTGTCTATAATTACAAGTCAGCACACATGCACTTGCTCTACTGACTAAGGATGTGTCACTTACCATATTTTCTCTTTCGATCCTTTGTTGCTCCCTCTGTCTGTTGAGAGCACTATGGTACAACTTAGGGGGGTGGCCCATCGATCTCCCGGGAATTGTGCTTTTGCTTCCCGGTTTTTCAGCCTGTCTTGACAGTTCTTTCAAAAGCCTCTGGTTTTCCCGATCAATCTGTCTCACCTCTTCTCTTGTGAAAGAGTAGTTTTTCCTAGGTATTATTGAAGGCTGCTCAAAGTGATGTTTCTGTGGTCCCTTTTTATCTAATTGCAGGAAAGCTGCAGAAGGGAATAAAGGTGACAATGGTGAGTAAACAGAGCAGCGAGGATGGTCCATGCTTTCATTCTTCACCTAGAAACTAGGTTCACAGAATGCAGGAAAAGAGCTAACGACTCACTTGTGTAGGAAAAGCTTGGGTACAGTGACCTGTTTTGTTTGCTGGGCCCTTTGACACACAGTATACACAGCAGACTAGTCAAGCTGTGTGGTAACAGTTCTTAGGCAGATAGTTTACAAAGCCCCACTCCTGCCTGCCATGCCCGCTTTGTTTTCAACAGCAGTTTTAATAGTGAGGGATTTGAGGAACCTCCGGGTTTGAGTGCACCGATATAATACAACAGCAGCACATGTCCTTGGCAATGACTGATGGAAGAAATGGCAAAATTAAATTCAGATCCATCTACAATTATCAGAACTTAATCTGAATGTACTATACTATGAATGCCATGGGTTTTAAAATTGTGATAAAGTGCTCTGGCAAATGCTAAACATTCTATTTTGTATTAAGCATAAGCCAAATGAACAGTTTTTTTTTTTTTTTTTTTTTTGAGACAGGGTTTCGCTGTGTAGTTCTGACTGTCCTGGAACTCACTTTGTAGACCAGGCTGGCCTCGAACTCAGAAATCCTCCTGCCTCTCCCTCCCAAGTGCTGGGATTACAGGCGTGCGCTACCACGCCCGGCCAAATGAACACACTTTATAAAAGACATTTCTAGCCAAGAAAAAAAAATTTGCACAGGATGATTTTCAAATGATTTCTGTTGGGGCGGTGATGGGACTTGAACCCAGGGCCTCGTCCATGCTAAGCAAGCACGGTACTACCGAGCTACGTCCTCTGCCTGAAAAGAATCTTAACATCATGCTTAAAAAATGTTAGAAAAAATTTCAGTAAGCATGACTATTATCACATACTTGTGAAAAGCTTTTAAAACCACTGAGTTTGGTGACTATTTCTACTTCAGTATATATGAAAGTAGCAATATATTTATCAGGTTACCAAGTGTAGCTTGTTTTGGTACTTTAATATTTGTAAGATTTAGAGAAACCCTTCTGTTTTGTGTGTGCATGACCCAGATCGGTCAAGGTGCATGCCTGCGCGCAGTTGGAGACCAGAGACGACTCTGTGGAGTTGGCTTTCTCCTTCCATCGTCCAGTCCCAGGGACTGAACTCCAGCCGTCAGCCTTGTGCAGCAAGCGCCTGCCTGCACACTGCCCAACAATGACTACTGTCACCCCACACCCTTACAACAGGAGCTTTTCTAAAGTACTTGATTACAAGCTATTCCTTCTCACACGTCTAGTTTAGCATCGCATTCTGTCCCACACAGTGCCATAAAGGGAAGTGGTATTTTTAACCTCTATTTTACAATGAGTTTAATCCAATCACTTGGGCAAATTAAGGAAAGCAGTAATTTTACTTCCTATGTTTATACCAAAGACTACAAAGACTACTTAAAATTATAGGAACAAACAAACAAAACCGACAGACAGTAGCTTCCTCTTTAAGAAAAAATTATGAAGCCGGGTCTTAATCCCAGCACTTGGGAGGCAGAGGCAGCAGATTTCTGTGTTTGAGGCCAGCCTGGTCTATAGAGTGAGTTCCAGGACAGCCAGGTCTACACAGAGAAACCTGTCTCGAAAAAACCAAAAAAAAAAACCAAAAAAAAAAAAAAAGAAAAGAAAAAATTATGAAATTAATGGATGATAATTAATGATAGTTGAAAACCACACTGTAAATAACAAAACTTGAGCAACCATGTTTTAAAAACTACACATACACTACATACATTAAATTACCTCCATTTTATTTTATTTTATTTTAGTTTTTGTTTTTTTTTTTGTTTTTGTTTTTGTTTTTTTGAGACAGGATTTATCTGTGTAGCCCTGACTGTCCTAGAATTCACTCTGTAGACCAGGCTGGCCTCGAACTCAGAAATCCGCCTGCTTCTGCCTCCCAAGTGCTGGGATTACAGGCGTGCGCCACCACGCCCGGGGTTACCTCCATTTTAATAACTTATTTTATAATTTAAAAAACTTTCTAAGCTAATTTAGCTATATATGACATTCTTTAGAATTTCATTCTCAATGAAATTAAGCAACAGTTCCTAATGATACTTTTTTAAAAAGTAAAATAGGCAACAGTAAAAGCAGACTGTTTAGCTCATTAAACAAACAGCTGCCAAAAGCAGCCTTAGCCTTCCTTCCTTGAGAAGAGCACAGTGAAGCAGCTGATGGTGCACGCACTTCCCGAGGGCAGTTACTACTGACACTTAGAGACTGTGATTTAGAGTGATGCTCACTGGCATCAAATGTATAATCAAGTTCTTTCACATAAAGTCTAGAAACGAGTGAACAGACTATCTATCTGAGCGTACGTATTTACAAACGCTGCTTTCTGAATTTCCCTTCCTGAGGCATTGGCACCCAGACTCTTCCATCTATTCCAACCCGTAACCACGAAGAGCCCCGTCTGCATCTTTGACTCACGTCATGGAGCACCGGCTTTACCTCCACTGCCCCTGAACAGAGACGCCGTTTTGTTTTATAACTCGTATGTGAAGCTACCAGTGACTATGCCATGAGCGCTCTCTGCGCCCCACAGTGTGGCCCTCTCCAGCCACACTGCAGCACAGCTCTGCTTTGCTTCCTAGCAGCTCACAGCCGGCAGGGATGGCAGTGTACGTGTGCAGCACGATCTAATCCTAGCACTGGGAGGCAGAAGTTCAAGGCCGGTCCGGCAGTGGTGGTGCACACCTTGGGAGGCAGAGGCACGTGGATTTCTGAGTCCAAAGCCAGCCTGGTCTACAGAGTGAGTTCCAGGACAGTCAGGGCTACACAGAGAAACCCTGTCTCGAAAATCAGAAAGAAAAAAAAGAAGTAGTAGTTCGAGGCCGTTCTCTGCCACATAGTGAGTTCCAGCTAGTCTGGAAGATGTGACCTGGTCTCAAAACAAATAAAAACTGTCCTATTGTTCTATATACAGTCATGAGCTCGACAGAAAAACCAGCTATAATTACTTTTAAAGCTGATTTTTTAAAAAAGATTTATTTTAAAAAGCCAACATTAACAAGTTATAAGATCTAAATTTACAAGATTATTTGCCTTCTTAATTAACAACTTGTTAGGTGAGAAATGTTGTGGACATCCAAATCCCTTTCTTTGAATTTCTGTGGGCTTCTTACAGCTGTGACCAACAAAGTATAGTCAAAACTGTATGCGACTTAAGTTTTAATTTATTATAGATATAAATGCCTGGTGCCCTGGGAGACCAGAGAGGGTGTCAGGTTCCCTGGAACTGGAGTTTAAGATGGCAGTGGACTGTTATACAGGTACTAGGAATCAAAGCCAAGAGCTAAAAAGAATCACCAGTGCTCTTAGCTGTTGAGTCATCTCTCCAGCCCCTAAGACTCATTTTATTTTTATTTGTGTGTGTGTGTATTTATGTCTTTGTGTGTTTTCTGCTTGCATGCAGGGGCCCATAAAATCCAGTAGAGGTGTATCGCCCCTGGCAGTGGCATACAGAAGGTAGTGAGCTCCCTGATATTAGAGGTTTAGGCCCAGTGTGTGAGTTCAAGGCTAGGGGTGCACACATGTGTACACATACCTATAAAAGTATTTTTCATTCTCTCTGGAGTAACTGTTGTCTCTGAAGCTTACTGCCTCCAGCTGCTAACCTAGCCTTAGTCCTGGAAGCTTCTAGCCTCCCCACAATCTTAACTAGGCCTACAAGTTTTTAGCCTCCTAACTCTGGTAATCTGTTCTAATCTTCTGGCTCCTTCTCCTCCTCTGGCTGGTTCTGTCTTCAGCTGTGTTTAGCTTGTTCTCCCTCTTCCACCTGTCTCTAACTACCCTGGTAAAACTGCTATCTCCCCCTTCTCTTCTCTGCACTGCCCCTCGGACAGCTTCCCTGTCCTCTCTCTCCTAGAGAGCTGGGTTTCCTTAGTCTGTCGAATCTTTCTCTGATTCGTCACTTTGTCTGCCATTCAGTTAGATGTCACTTTCAAATAGGGCTGCTTCCTTCTGCAAACTAACTTTACCTTCATTTGGGATTAGAGGTGTGCACTAATGACATGTGCATTCCAGCCAGAGGGATTAAACATGTGCTAAGACAGAGTCACATCACACTAAGAAACAGTGTTTTGTTTTTCCAGTAAATAACACAATCTAGGGGGGTTCATGGTGTGATCAAAGATCTTGTGCCACACGCCCTTGTGCCTGGAGCCTATAGCCCAGAGCTATGTATGCCTGACAGTAACTGGAGGTCGCCACACGATAGCCCACACACGGGGACTTTGATCCCATCATCTAAGTCATCTGAGTTTGCTGTTTTATACAACTTGAATTTTATAATTTATTATCAGAGCAATAGTAACTACTATAAAATTTAATACAAGGAAATGGAATGCTACTGTAACAAACCTAAAGTCACTGGTTCTAGGTTTGAAACCTGATGGCCGATTAGAGCTGGAAGAGCCTGGAGAGGTGATTCTGGTTCAGAGTGTCTACTGCTATTTCAGAAGTCTAGGGTTTGGCTACCAGCACCCAAATGTAGGCTAACAACTATCTGTAGTGCTAGTTCCAGGCAATCCAACTCTTCCGGCCTCCTCTGAGACTTACACACACATGCTGCACATATATACACACATGCAAGCACAGCACTCATACACATAAAAGGGAAAAAAGGTTGTTGATGAAGTCTGAGAGAATGAACTGGCTATTTAGCACCACTGCCACAGTGACAAGGAAAGTGGCAGACTTCCTGTGGTGAATTGGCTAAGATATTTAAGCAGGATTTGAAAATACAATGGTTTATGTTCTCCATAGTAAAACAGGAGAAGAAATATGATCTAAAATTAGGAAGTGACCAGTTTCCAAAACAAAATATAGGGAAAATGTAAAAGACAGGGTTTATATGGTTCAGAGTAAAACAACTCCTCCTCCCTTATCTCCCCCAATAGAAGAAGTTCAAATTAGTTAAGAGTTTACTCACCGAACCACACCTGAGGAATTCTGTGTGTTCAGGATTCAGCCAAGAATCATGAAGGATCTTGGCTGAACCTGGACCTGATTTAGATCCTGGATCTTGAAGATGAGGCCATCTTTGGAAAGGTGGGGGGGGGATATATTTTGTATATGGGAGAAAGAACTAGTAGTGAAGAGATTTTTAAAGCTATGTCTATAAATTATCAGACATTTATTCCATTAAAAGGTAGAGTACTTATGTAGTATGCCTTAAATCCTAGGTTTCATCGGTAGTACAATATAATACTTTGCATGACAGTGAATGCTTGTAATCCTAACACTCAGGAGATGGAGGCAAGAAGACCAGACAGTCAAGGCCATCCTCAGCTACAGCCTGGGCTAGATGAAATCCTATCTTAAAAAACAAAACAAAACAAAACAAAACAAAACCAAAAACCAAACAGGGTCTATGACCTACTTTAAATCTGAGAGGTTTGTAATCATTTCTACCAATATTGGGCATAGTGGTACATGCCTACAATCTCAGTAACTGGACAACAGAAGCTGGAGGGTTACTACAACCTCAAAGCTAGCCTGGATCAATATAGCCAGTTTTAGGTCAGTGAAGTCTCATAACAAGATCCTATCTGAAAGAAACCAAACAAGCACAAAAAGATGCTACGTGACTCTAGAAACTAAGTCACAAATGGCTCTGAGGTTTCTGTATTATTTTCTGCAACATTATGCTTAGAGCATAATTACATGTAATAAGTCTAATTTCCCAGAAGCTAGCATGCTTGAAGAAGCTAGGCCTATGTGAGGAGACACACCACAGGGACATGAGAAGCCTCTCTGGTGAGCAGTCCTAACCAGAGTCCTAATCCTGTCTGTTCCAAGTCCAGGTGCCTGACAGTGATTTTTAATCCTCTTTGGTAGCTTGATCGTCAATGGTTTATTTTCTAGTTCTGTTTTGTATTTATTATAGGCTGTAATCAGCATTACAAATATTTAGTGTATTTGGCTTATATATTAATGCAAAACATCCTTTTTTGTCCCCTTTACGAGTTTTCACAATTTGAATCAATAGAAGTTGATATTTCTATTTCCTCTTTTAAAGGAGACACACCTTTAGCTTAATGTATATTTGTGTGGGGGAGGGGTTGTTTTTTTTTTTGTTTGTTTGTTTTGGTTTTTCAAGACAGGGTTTCTCTGTGTAGCTCTGGCTGTCCTGGAACTCACTCTGTAGACCAGGCTGGCCTGAACTCAGAAATCCGCCTGCCTCTGCCTCCCAAGTGCTGGGATTAAAGGCGTGCGGCACCACCGCCGGTTTGTTTGTGTTTTTAAAGGATAAAATATGCAGCAACTATTGCTACAGAAAAGATTACCCCAGCACTTGTGGAACAGAAACTATCAAAATAACTAGCGTTTTCCTTTTTACTGTAGCAAAATAGATAAAATCCAAAATTTACTATCCTATTTTTAGGTGTACAATTCAGTGATATCACAATTCACTCTCCATAATGCTGTATGTTGGAAAACTAAAACTCGATCATAAAAAGCCAACTAAGCACCCAGCAGGTCGTTGTCCTTTCCCTAGACCATGGAAATTGAAATTCTGCTTCTGTGATTTTGACTAAGACTTGCACAAAAATGGAGTATCTGGGGTCTCATTTAATAGAAGCCGTCCACATTAGTATTTGAGACAGGGTCTCTCACTAAGACCTGGAGTTCTCTGATTTACTCTAGAGCCCCAGGGAAGCCCCTCTTCTCCAGTGCTGGAATCAGTATACCAGCACATCATGTCTGCCTTCTCTTCAGCCTCCAGTGGTTCTTTCAAGACTTACTTTACTTAGCATAGTGTCCTCCACATTGGAGCACAGACCAGCTGTTTCTTCCTTTTTAAGACTGAAAAATATTTCTGATTTAACTTTTTAACACAACCACAATGTCTTCTAAATTAAAATCATTTACTTTATTGTTTGGCCTTTCTTCCTACAGCTTTTATAAAACATGTCCCTCATATTTTTCCTTTCCTGAAAAAGGAACCTAAAATTTTTTTCCTCAAAATTTCTCCAAATTTCCAAATACAATAACTACCACAATAATAAATTATAGCTCCATTTTCCTAGAAGTTCTTAAACTTGCTGTTTTGGATCCTTTATAGTCCTAAAGGTTGAGACACCCTAATGTCTCATGGGTTACCTCTACCAGTATTTATTATGTAAAAACCTAATAGTACAAAACAAACAAACAAAAACCCAACAACCTAAAGATATTTACTCATCCCTCTGTCAGTAACAAATAAACCAATTGTATGTCAACATAACTTTTCTATAAAATAAAAATAGTAGAGCCTGTAAGACAACCCGAGTCCGACCCACAGGGCCTACATGACAGAGGTACATGACAGTCACAAAGTTTCCTCTGACCCACACACATGCTCTAGCACATTTGTGTTCATGTGTACACACATACACATAATAAATATTTAAATTAAAATGTGTGTGGAAGAATTTAACAGCTTTGTCTTTTTTAAATGCCTCGCTAACAGAAGGCAGCTGCTTCCGCACGGTGCTGTCCTTGTCAGGAGCCCCTTGGAGACCCCACTGATTATATGTAGCACATACAATGAAGAAAGCAAGTCAGGGTTACTGTTCTTAGTTACAATAGCTTTGTCTTCATAAGATCTCTCTATAATCATTTAGTTTTGCTTTAAAGAAAAATCAATTCTCAGTATTACATTTATCATAAGGATGTGCCCCCCCACCCCACCCCCCCTGCCCCAGCTTTGTTCAGATGTTTGGTAACACTAGGTAACATGCTGGAGGGATTAACAATGTCAGCCTGCCAGGAAAGAAGACATTAACCTGTGGTGCTGGACAGGGCATGCTGGAAGCTGGCCATCTCAGCACAGGCCACCTCTCTCACGGATAGTGGTAGGATCTGTTAAGCATTTCCTGTAATCCCTCCATAATATCTACACAGGGATCTTTATAAAAAATTATAACCAGTTTCTTCATTTATTAATGCTTCCTTAATTTTACTTTGTCCTACTTTTCTTCTCAAAAGTAGAGATAAAATTACTTTGTCCTACTTTTCTTCTCAAAAGTAGAGATAAAATTTGAGGCTATATATTTCTAAAATGTCTTTACTTAGCCCTTTTAGAGTCCTTCAAAAGTGATTCAACTTTATATAGACAAAGTATGAATGTATCTTTAATCCAGTCTAAGTCCTTAAATGCTTACCAAATATATCAGCCTTGTGATATAATCTAGTATCAAAATGTGTTTACTGCTCCTCTGTAAGTCCCTCAAGCCCAGCCCTGGATTTCTAGTTTAAGGTTAAATATCTCATTCCAGTCACAGTCTTTGGACATTTGGGGATAGAAATTCCCCAAGTTAACATCACTGTAAAGTTAAGAGGTTGAAATTGTACCACTCTTTCAAGTTCTCTTAAAATTACATTTCTAACACCAAGCTACATTGATCTATTAGTTTTGAGTGAACACCAGAACTCTCAATCTAGACTGGACTCAACCAGCTTATATCAATTACCACATCATTTATATATATATATTTATTACATATTCATACATATAAAGCTTTGTGTTTCAAGTCCCAGAATTGCATTTGCTTTACTTAGTAAATACTCATTTCAATACTCTTTCACCATGCTACTGACATATTATATTGGGATATTTGCTTATACCTTTTAATTAAACGTTTGTATTTAATAAGCCACAGTCTTTCAAACCACTGTTACACTGTTTGCTACATTCCTTACTATGTGGACTTTTGCCTGTTGTACAATTTGATTTTTTCTTACTCAAAACTCATTACAGGAATTGCTAAGTTTTTCTCTCTTCATCTATACCTAAGCCAGTGAACAGTTTACACTAGGAGGAAGACACAATGTGCCCAACTCCCCCTTCAGATGTTTGCTAACAGGATCATTTTCTATTAGAAGATTTTTAAACATGTTACACATTCCCTATATTAAGTGGATTTATCTTTCAAGAAAGTGAAGGAAGGCTAACAACTAGAGAAGCCAAAGCAGCACAGGAAAGCCCATTTGGTAGAAAATGAAAGTGATAAAGAATGTTGAGATAAATGCAAAAAAGGCACAGGCGGGACAGGGCTGGGGCCTGCCTCGATCATGTACAAGGCTTAGGTACACAGGCAGATACAGAGAAGTTATGAGGACAGAAAGGCTTCAGGTTGGCAACTGAACATGAATCATACTTTTGGAAAACTAAAGATGGACCTTACGTAATGGATTAATAGTTTGAAATGTTTTGAAGACTTCCCTTGGTGGACTACTATTCATGTATTCGAACAGTGGGTATGTTAATTAGAAAAAGTCCCCTTTGTTTCGCTGCCTTTGTTACAAAGCACTATCTGGCTGTGAGGTGCATGACTTTAATTCCAACTCTCAAAGGGCTGAGGCAGGAGGATCTTAAAAGCTCAAGGCCAGCCTGGGCTATGTAGACCTTGCCTACCTCAACAAGAAAAGGCCAGAATAATTCTTTACAGCAAGGCTTGCTAGTGTACAGTAAAAACTGAAGCTTGAGTCTATAGAGAAAATTTCAACTGTAACTGAGGAGTGTTCAGGAATAAGGTGGGGTGGTAATTATTCTTACTTAAAAATTAGAAATATATATAGATTTTTAGTATCTAGCTAAGTTTAAAAAGTAGCTTAAACTTAGTGATAACAAGGATGCCTGATTTATGTTTTAAGCCTTATATATTTTTGTATGTATGGGTGTTTCCTTGTAATGTATGTACATGCACCATGTATAGGCACTGACTAGCAAGGCCAGAAGGTGTTGGATCTTCTGAAACTAGAGTTACAGATGGCTATGAACTACCATATGTAGTATATGGAAGTTCTACATATACTACACCCAGGAAACTAAACCCAGGTCTTCTGGTCAGCAAGTGCTCTTAATCACCAAGACATCTCTCCAAATTCTGAATGCTATTACTGTATGTGTTGTCACGCATATCACAATGTGCATGAAGGAAACAGTATGTTAATCTGGAACTATGAGCCTTTGGCAAGTAGAACTGCCATCAGCACTGGACTGGGTGGAATATTTAGTCATCAGGGTTCTAGTTACTACAACAGAGTAGTTGTGTGATTGAGATTCTAGGATGTTCTATATGCACACTAAAGTTAATGGAACTTAAGTAAACAAACATGATCCCCCAGTCTGCAGCTATTTCTACAGTCCTCCACAGTAGATCTTGGGCCTTGTAACTCCCACCCCTAACTTCAGCAGGAGTCTGATTGGCTTTGGATGTCTCTCCCCATAGCCAATGACTGTTTCAGGAATGAAGAGTGTAACTAAAGCAATTTGGGGAAATACAAGTAAGTGCAAGCTGTTTGGAGATGCTTCGGTACAAAGGTTCATGTGCTTTGAGAGCTAGAGGAAGTGTTTTTCTGGACACTGTCATGTCTGAAGGTAAACAGTGAAATACAATGCAGTAAAATGTATTTACTGGTAGCTGATGAGTGAGATAGGACTGCCTCAGAATACAAGGCACTTTGAGTTTGAGACGAATTGAAAACCAATCTGAAATTTCTAGTTCTAATTGGTTTAATTATCTGACAATTCAAATGATATTCCAAGTGTTTTATGGTACAATGGAATATATCTGGAAAGTTATTAAAATATCAATCATCTCAAAGCCACCGACCAGAAAAACCCATGCATAAGCATAGCACTTATCAGTCTAGTTAACAATACACAAATTTAATGTACAGAAGTTCAAAAATTACCTTTCAACAGATGGTTAAGGTCCATTGTGTCATGGAAGACTTTTTGTTTGGATCTGCGGTCTAGATTCGCGTCTAACACTGATGATTTTGGAGCAAAATTCTGCCCGTGCTTTTCTTTCCTCTTGGCTGATTTCAGACATCTTGAGTCATTCTTTAAAGCCTCCACATCATCATACACATCCCGGCCCACATTTTCTTGTCTTTTAACTTTTACTTTTTGATCATGTGACTGGCCCAACTCAAATGACTGGGCAGGGCTGATATCTGGAGTCGACAAAGGAGTTACATCTGTTACAGTGTCTTCGGACTCATTATAGTCACCAGTTTTTTGTTTTGTACTGGAAGGCTGTGCACTTGATTTTCTTCCTGACTTACACTTCTGTTTTGGTGATGAGGGTGTTACACTAGAAACACGTTTCCCTGAGGAGTGTGAATCAGATTTATTTTGCATGTCAGATCCTATATCTGAGCAGTCTGAGCTTGATCTTGAAGATGAGGAAGACAAAGAGGAGGAGGAATTGGTTTTGGAATACTTCTTACTCACGTTTTTTTTTAAGTTACTAGAGGGCTTGGCTGACTTGGACCTCACGTACTTCTTCCCGTCGTCGCTGCTTTCCTCACCATCTGTGTAGTAATCATCCTCACCTTTCTCAATCTTAGGAATTCTATTCGGAACAGGCAAGTGTAACTTATGTCCTTTTGTGGCATCACACGATTTTTTTGATCTTGAAGAAGTCAACAATGAGGAACTTCTTGATTGTGTAGGATCATTTTCTTCATGTTGTTCCTTTGAAGAAAATTTTGCTTTTCTTTCATTTCCTTTCTGAGTAAGGTAATTTTCCTTCGTTTGTATCCCAAGTTTCAAGTTCACATTTTCTGTGTCATTATCTATTTTCTCTTTAAGGTCATCATTTTGTATTCCAAATTTCAAGTTTACATTTTTGGTGTCCTTATTTATTCCTTCCTTAAGGTCATCATCATTTTGCTTGTCAAAAATGGAATTACTTTCACATTTCTTTGAATCTTCAAAATCACTGTCAAAGAAAGAATGGTCCACTTCACCTTCTGAGATATCTCCAAACCGATCCATGATGCCAAAAGTATATCTGAGAAGGGGAAAGTACAACTATCAGACTGGAGTGATTTCCAAATACTTTTCATTTTTATTTTCCCAAAATAAGAAATGTTGTAGTACAAAAACAAACAAACAAACAAACAAACAAACACTATTTAAAGGTAAACCAAACTTGTGAAGTCATGATGGAGGTCCAGGGGTATCAAGTTATACAACAGTCTCAGAGTTCACAAGTTCACCAGGGCAGGCATATCGCAGACAGTAATATCTGAACCTGAAGGAAAGTCTCCCATCTGGACAGTACAATTAGAGTTTAAAAGAAGGAAAAACAAATGGCTGAAAGCCATTTATTGTCAATATAATAAAATACCAAAATAAAACCAGGAAAGCTTTATTTCAGCTCACGATTCGATCCTCCACGACCAGAAGGTGTGGCCGAGCAAAGCTGATTAACTCATGGCAGCCGAGAAGCAGAGCAAAGGTGCTTCAGTGACAACCCCGGCCAGTGATCTACTTCTCATCAAGCCTCAGTCTCCAATTCCACACTGATCCAATGACTCTATCATTAGGTTAAAGCCCTGACCTAACTGTCCTGGAAATCTTAGACACACCCATGTATGATTTGTTAATCTTTCAACCATATCAAACTAATAATCAAGATTAATAAGAGCAGGGCGTGGTGGCGCACGCCTGTAATCCCAGCACACTGGGAGGCAGAGGCAGGCGGATTTCTGAGTTCGAGGCCAGCCTGGTCTACAGAGTGAGTTCCAGGACAGCCAGGGCTACACAGAGAAACCCTATCTCAAAAACAAAACAAAACAAAACAAAACAAAACAAACAAAAAAAAAACTTCACAGAATCAGGTAAGCCATTCAAACACCGATTATTCTGGGACAAATAATGGAATCAGTCAGTGGGTTTCAGCATTTTAGTGCTTGTTAACCATCCTAATCTGTTCTTTTACTGCACACACTGAGGAAGAAGCGCACGGAGAGCTGTGACTCCGTCAACCTCCCCCCATCCTTTCTCACTGAGCAGTGAATCCCAAGATACATAACAGGTAATACGACTAGCTTTGAAACAAATTTCTTAATGTTTAAACAAGCAATAACTCAGGAAATATTACTGCAGAGAAGTATACATGATTCAGTGCATTAAAGGGGGTCTGGTCTGAGACACTTTAATATTGACAGCAATCTGTCTAAAATAAAAAAAAATCACATTTAGACACATGAAATTAAACATTAGAAGAAATTAATTCAACTTCTAAATAGTTTTTAGCATGAAGTAAGGACATTATGTTCTGTTCTACACCTTAAATTACATGACCTATAGGTTTATGCACATCTACAATGATTTTAAAAGTGCATATACAATATCTCACTAGCCCACATTAGAACTATACTAAAATCATTTCTATAAAGTTATAGCCTCTAAAACTATTTCCTTACTTCTGTTACTGTGGTGACCTAAAAGCAGTATCACATTATTACTGATAACCTTGATTTCAGGCTTTAGTTTCTAATCTCCCTCACCATTAAATACATTAAAAAAACAAAAAACAAAAACAAAAAGCAGGGCTGAAGAGATGGCTCTCCGAAGGTCCTGAGTTCAAATCCCAGCAACCACATGGTGGCTCACAACCATCTTTAATGGGATCTGATGCCCTCTTCTGGTGTGTCTGAAGACAGCTATAGCATACTCACATACATAAAATAAATCTTTAAAAAAAAATAGAGCTAAGTCCACAATAACATTCAAAGGGGACATATGTTATGTTGAAGAACAGGTACACAAACATTTCCATAATTAATATGCAGGCAAGACTGTTTAAATAAGTTCAGCACAGTAAATTAGGTACTAGATTATGTAATGTATATCCTACAGAAGCCAGTACACACTGAATAAATTTTTATCTACTGTTAAGTGGCCCTACAGTTCAAGGGAAGACATGAAAATAAGTATGGCTATAAGTTAAGAGTATGAAACTATTATCAATAACAATGTAGGAGTTAGTATGTATTCACACATTTTTATCACCAAAGCAACTTTTTCTGTTTTTAAGGTCTTGAAGCCTTCTTACATATTAGAAATAAATTTTATTTTTGCTTTGTTGAGACATGATCTCACTGTGTAGCCTTGGCTAGTCTGGAACTTGTTATGTAAACCAGGCTGGCCTCAAACTCAGACACCAGCCAGCCTTGGCCTCAGGAAGCTGGGATTAAAGGCATGCATTACCATGCTGAGCTAGACATGAGTTCATTTACTATTTATAATTTGCAGTGTTGCGGATTAAACCCAAAGAATAATTAAACCCATGTCCAGGCATACTAGATAAACTCTCTTCCACTGAGCTACATTTCCTGTCCTCAGGCTTATAAAATGTTGCCTGGACCTATCTTTAAATGCTTAAGGGAATCTGATTGACTAAACATAATTCTATAAGAAAGTGTTTAAGATGGCTTCCTTGCTAGACTTATAGGTATAATTTTTTAGGTATTTGAAATACTTAAATATGGAATATAATTTCAAATTATGATGACAAGCAGGTTCACAAATATCATATATAATGTCTAGGAAATTTCATATTTTATAAGCTAGGTAAAGATTAATAAAAATGGAAATTAGTTAAAAATTTAGCACAAACCTAGATTTAAACATATACATACATCATTGAGAAGTATTATGGTATGAATTTCATACCTTTATTAAAATTCAATGTTAGTTTCAAGCTGTTAGCATAGATTAATGCCTTCTTTTAAATTAAAAATCTGAAGTGTCAGAGGGGGACTGAGACTATAATTTAGAGGTAGAGTTCCTGATCCCTAGCAAACAGATGGAATCCCCTCAGACAGCGTAACTTTAGCTATCACATTTTCTGTATAGATATCAAAGTCTATTCTCTCAAGTTATTTATAAAACTAAAAGTTAATTTTTAAAAAAGAATCCTCTTTATTCCTTATCAAAACAATTAACAGCAAATGTTGATTATGTGTATGTATGTGTATATATATGTATATATATATACATATATATGTATGTGTGTGTTATCTTTTTCAATATATCTTTCATTAAGACTCTGAGGCACTCAATACAGTCCTTTTCCAGAAAGAGGGTACATTTTTACATTACTCTTATTCAAATACCAGGGTAACTGTCAAAAAAGGAAGAATGGGATTGAATGGAAACTTTTCTATTCACAAACACATTTAAACTTAGTACAGAAACTCCTACTGTTGCTTCAAAGCTAACTTTATGAATAGTAAGTTCTTACAGTAGAAATCAGGTGATGTCCCAGCAAGTATTTTAAATACATTTAAATGACTTGATATTTAAGTTCAAACTATAGATCTAATGTCCTCTTTACTACAAATGTGATGTCTATGACCTGCTAAAATCTTTGTACAAGGCATAGGGACATCAGTACCAGCAGACAAGCATTGTGTGAGTATGTGTGTGAGTGTGAGTGTGAGTGTGTGTGTGTGTGTGTGTGTCAGGTCCCCTGGAGCCAGAGTTATAGGTGCTGTGAGACGCACCACAGCAGGTGCTGAGAACTCAACTTGGGGCTTCTACGAGACCAGTTCAGGGTATTAACCTGGGGTTTCTCTCCGGCATCTAAAATGTTTTGAAAAACACATTTGAAAAATGTTTTCAGAGGCATAAAAGAGCCATAAACTCTTTGAATCACTTCATTTGTAGACATTTATAAGGATAAAAACATAAAAGGTAGAAATGGGAGAAATCACAGAATTATTTGGAATAGGTAAAAACTACACACAGTAAAATTATTATTTCATTAAAACATTTAGATCACAGGCCAGCAAACTACTACTATTCAGGGCCAAATCTGGCATGTTATCTGTTTATGCAGATAAAGTTTTACTGGAACACAGTCATTCATGGGTTTAAGTATTGCCTCAGACAGCTTTCACATTACAACTAAGAGACAACAGACTCACCAAAGATAAAAAACTTTATTATGCAATTTACTTGAAATTTGTAGATCTGCTATAGTTAATATATATGGATGAAAAGACTACATAACATATATAGTTATCTGTACTGGATTAAGAATGACATACAGATTTAAATAAGTTAAGAGGAGACAAAAGGTGACTTGCTAGAAGAGATGCCACTGTATTTTAACATTCCCCATTGCTATGACAACTACATTGTATGTGCAATATAAGTGAAAATATGCTTCATGTAGGAAAAAGGATAAACTAAATCAGGCATAGCCAGGCATAAAGCCTGGGTTCACATGTTTTGGTTGTATGATCCAGGGACAGGGACAAGAATGCATATATTAAGCTCTGTAACAGCAACAAGGTACAAACATCCTCTCCTAATGTCTAAGAAGAAATGGATGAGTAAAATATCATTAAGATTAGATATGAAGGATACATTGAGATCTATAAAGAAATAGTGTTGAATTAAAAATCAGGACTAACTGAGCAACAATAAAATAACAGGAAACTATGCTGTAGTCTTCAGTAGGCACACATATAAACAAAGAGTCAGACAATAGGTAGCAAGAGCATACATTAAAAATTTAGGAGTATGCCGGGCGGTGGTGGCGCACGCCTGTAATCCCAGCACTTGGGAGGCAGAGGCAGGTGGATTTCTGAGTTCGAGGCCAGCCTGGTCTACAGAGTGAGTTCCAGGACAGCCAGGGCTACACAGAGAAACGCTGTCTCGAAAAAAAACAAAACAAAAAAAAATGTAGGAGTATAAATACATGAAGGAAAGGAGGGGATAAAACTGAGGAGAGGCCAGTTAGGGCTGGCTCCCCAGAATATTACTGACATCATTCTAGCCACTCACGTTAAAAAAGTCAAAATACTCACTGAATGAATGACAGGTACCTCTATAACTCAATTAGCTCCCTCTCCTTAAATGGTTTTTTGTTTTGTTTTGTTTTTGTAAGATAATTTACCTTTGAAAACAATAAAGGCTGGAAATACAGTTGGCTGTTTCCCTCATCTATCAGCTTTTGTTAATAACTTTGCAATTAAAATGTTTTTTATGTTTCCTTAAATTTCAAAAGAACAGTTTCAGAGCACAACTTAAAGTATTATAATAAGCCACGTATCATAACCCAATGTAAGATAAATTCAGTAGGTCATGCTGATCTTTAAAGCACAGTAATATAAAAATTGAAGAGTGTACAACACATTTTAAGTAATGTTTCATGAAATTTACTTCTATCCTTATATATATTCTGTATGGTGGGCCTTGTTTTGTTTGTTTGTTTGTTTTGTTTTGTTTTGTTTTTACGAGTCAGGGTTTCTTTGTATAGATCTGGCTGTCCTGGAACTCACTCTGTAGACCAGGCTGGCCTCCAACTCAGAGATCCTTCTGTCTCTGCCTCCCAAGTGCTGAGATTAAAGGCATGTGCCACCACTGCCTGGCTAAAACCTGTTTCTTACTGGGTGGTCTCATTCATGAGTTGGAAATGTCACTGATCTAAGGAAATTTGAAATTGTTACTAAATGGTAATCTAAGAGAATTGGATGGACATTTAAATTGAGTGGTACTGGAGTTTCAAGTGTTAAGGGCAATATTATCTCATCTAGGAGACCTACTTCCCAAATGGTTAGACCCAGCACTATATAAACCTAAAAAAAAATTGTACTAGCTCTAAAGTAATTTTCTTGAAACTGAAGAATTTCATGCTAGGCAAAAATCACTAAATTTTGAGATTGCAGAATCTTACCCATAAACAAAAAATAATTTTAGGACCACTGAGATCACTGGGTCGGTCATTAATGGTGCTTGCCACCACACCTGCCAGCCTGAGTTTGACTCCTGGGGCCTACAGGATGGAAGTGAACAAACTCCTCCAGGTTTTCCCAACCTCCACAAATACTAATGAATGTGTCCCCCAATACGATTATTAAAGAAAAAAGGCAATCATCACAATAACAGAAGTTCCTGTTAAGGTTTGCTCAGAATCAGTACATCTTTACTAACAGACATGTGACTTATTGAAGTGTATGCTTAGTTTCATTCAGAAGTAGGTTGGTTGAGATAGAGAAACAGCTTCAGTGCTCCAGCTGCGGCGAGGAGAGGGCACAGGCGTGTTTGTAAACCTGGTTGCTGAGGTGGTGGATCTCCAGTATACGTGGTGAGTTCCAGGACAAACAAGACCATTTCTCAAAAGAAACGGTGAGTGGCACTGGATGAAGGGCACCTGAAATTGCCCTGTGGCCTTCTACACTGACGCTGTCTTGTCTAATTAGTTTCCAGGACGAGAAGACAATAGATTTGTCTAAAACGTTGCCTACAGTAGTCTCCTCCCTAGACTGACTGGAGTAACCATGGGCTTATAAGCCAACTACAAGTGACGCAGAATTAGGAGGATCACCTGAGTTCTGGAGAAACTGGAGAGAGGAGGGTGGGATGAGGAGAGGTATAGCCACTCTTACCAGACGGGGCGCTCCAGATGTCTTGCTCACCTTTACATCCACAGTGTCTAAAAAAAGACCTACAACAGTTAGGTGAACATTTAAAGAATGTTTATCCCGCAAAGAGGTCTGGAGTCTTAAGGCTCAGCCCAGCTTCCTGCGCTTTGCTTCCTATGTAAACAGAACAAAACCATCATGTTTCCAGCGTATTTTTTTTTAAATAACTTTCTTTTCTCCTCATGAGAGTTGGCCTGCTGCCTTAGTGTATGTCAGATTTCTGGTGTTTAGATTCCGAATTTCTACCGGGCAAGAACGGCTGTACGCACATCAACTGAATTTCCAGGAAAACTTATCTGACAATATCCATTAACGATTCTTTTGCTAAAATTTACAGCAAGGTTGATACTATTCAACTTACTTTCGGGAATAGGCAAGAAAAATTGTAGTTTTATAGGATTGTTAAGATGATCTTACAACACACCGGGAAAGGATAAATATGAAAAGACGGTTCATGAGACCATAACCACCCTCTGGTGGATCCAGCCAGGTTTCTGCCAGTTACCTGGAAGTTATTTGGATAGTGATGTTTTGCTCATGCAGAGCAGCTAGCAGTAGAAATAACAGTGCTTTCACGATACTCCAGAGAGAATACACAAATAAAACCTGCCATTTAAAACGTCGTTTCGTACATTTGAAAATAGTCCTTATCTGTCGATATGTACACAATAGGGCCCCAAATTAGGTACACAAGAACCTGAGGCTCTGTCCACGACCCCAGTCGGTCCCCTCTCCACACTCTGGGACGTAGCAGTCAAAGGACAGTTCGACAGACCTGTGGGTCGGGGTTCAAGTGCCCGGAGCGGGGCAGCCGTGGGCTCGGCCCCGACTCCACGCCTCCTCCCGCGTCCTGCGGGCCGGGCTACCGTTTTTTTTAATAGCGGTTACCACGTCGCCCGCCCTCCGGGCTAGCGAGGCCGAGGTGGCGGCGCCTGGGGCTGAGGGACACCCTGTGTCCTCCCGTGGAGGTTCGGCGGTACCCACCCCGGGTGCTCGCTTCCGTCGGGCACCGAACCGGGGAAACGGACCCCGAACGCAGGGGAGGGCGTCTCGCCCGCTGGAGACCGACCGGATGCGGAAGCCCGTAAGCCGCTCACCTGGGATCTCTGGCCGCTACCGACTCTCGCGCCGCGCGGAGCGTTCGGGTTCTCGCTCGCTCTGCGCACGCGCAGCCACACCTCCACGCTTCTCCCTCCCCCGCGAACGAGGCGAACCGAGACTCGCGCACTCGGGAGCGCGGGCGGAAGCTCCCGGGGACAGACTCGGCGGAAGGGGAGAGGCGGGGCGATCGCGGAGCGGAGTCCCTGCCGAAGACGGTGCGGGCAGAGCTCCTGTCGTCCATAGTTCCGGGGGACCCCGTCACAGTGATCAGGCCTGCGCTGCAGGGGCGACAGCTTCTCGGCAGGGCCTCGCGAGGACTTGGGGGCTCGTGGAAAGGAGACCACCAAGGCCTCCCTGCCGTCCAGGGCATCACCTGCTCGCGGACCCACGACGCTGAGGTAGGTCTAGACATCTGGGATGGTTTCCTACAAAGACGCTGTAATCTTGTAAATTCTGTAACAAGACGACAATAATAAAAATGGAGGGCGACTGTGTGTTTGTTCGATTTTATTTCAGTAAAACGCTGTTCACACAAATCAGTCCTGGTGGCGGATGCCTTTAATCTCAGCACTTAGGAGTAGAGGGACAGCCTGTTCTACATAGTGACTTTTAGGCCAGCCAGGGCTATATCGCGAGGCCCGTGTCAATGGAGAAAAAAGAAGTTCAAATTCAGGCATAGCTAATATGCACCAGCGGCAGGTAACCTATGAAGGATGGCCCTTCTGATGGAGGTCCACTTTAAGCAATCTGAAAAATGACCTCTACAGGTTGAGTGCCTTACTTCTTTGTTGATATATCACAAGGTCAGGAATGGCACCGCACTCCTCATCTCTATCCTCTATCACCGGAGTCCACAAAAACGTTACTTCATACAGCACAGGAGTTTAGCTGATGCAATTAAAGTTATATTATCCAGGGACTCACTGTGTAATCAGACACTATAAATTCCTATAAAAGGGAGAGGCAAAAGCTTCCAAGTCAGTTAGTTGTAGGAGCTGTAACACAAAATAGTTGAGTGATGTCAATTAGCC
Organism: Apodemus agrarius; assembly: GCA_964023405.1. Lineage (NCBI taxonomy): Eukaryota > Metazoa > Chordata > Mammalia > Rodentia > Muridae > Apodemus > Apodemus agrarius. The sequence goes on along the minus strand of OZ030023.1, from coordinate 38,773,531 downwards.
AAAGAATGCATGCAGCTCCAGAGAGCTGACAGGGAAGAAATGGGTTCTGCCCTGAAAGAACTCAAATCTGCCTTGTTTAGATGTCTGACCTCCACAGTTCCCTAATCCAAATAAATGAGTTGTTTTATACATCTAACTTTGTAGTAGTTTGTTACAGCCATAAGAAGTTCTCAGCACTTACATAAAAGTACAAAGGAAGCAAGCACAGACCTAACACTATATCCTAGGGACTACCACTGTATTGCCAGAGCCTTAGCGGAGTATCTAACAATGAGGAAAGACGTGCCGACTCACATTTCCAGAGGGTTCAGTCCTTCATGGCACTGCAGAGCAGCAGTTCATGTAATTGTAAGGCAGGAGAGTCTGGCCTCCAGGAAGAGGCCAGGGCAAGGTATAACTAGAGATACCTCTAGTGACCTTTTTCCACCTAGGCCCCACCTCCTCCCTTTCCCCACCTGCTAATAATGCCAGCATATTATGAATCCATCAAGGATCACTCCATTGATGAGATCAGAGCTCACATGATGTCTCTGGAAATGCCCTCCCAGACACACCCAGAGATGAGCTTCACTAAATGTCTAGGTGTTTCTTTCTTTCTTTCTTTCTTCCTTTTTTTTTTTTTAGGTGTTTCTAATCAAATATGTGTGTGTGAGCACAACCACAGTCATCAGACTCAAGAAAGAACTTTATTTTGAACAATATATTTTATATTTTTTTGGTCCTGATTACTAACAAAAAGAAACTCTTTTTCATTTTGTTGGGTCAAAGAAAGTATTTCACTTAATTTTAACTAATGAAAAAATATTTTGTCACTGATTTCCAGGGTAGGTATAAAATGTTTGAGTAGACATTTCTCCAAAGAAGATAATAGCCAACAGCACAAGAAAACACAGGAACTTCACTAAGAATGATGGTTTGAATGAAAATAGCCTCTATAGGCCCATATATTTGAATACTAGAGCCCAGTTGGTGGAACTGTTTGGGAAGGATGAGGAGGTGTGACCTTATTGGAGATGCGACACTAGGGGGTGAGCTTTGGCAAAGATATCAAAAGCCTTCTTTCTACCTCTCTGCCTCCTGCTTTTGGATTAAGAAGGGAGCTATCATTCGTCCCCGCTGCCATGTCAGGCCTCTGCTCTGCCATCATGGACTCTGACCCTCTGAACCTGGGAACTCAGCTAAATGCTCTGTTTTATAAGTTGCCTTTGGTCACGGTGCTTTGACACACACACTGCTCATTAGGGAAATGCACATCAAAGTTAGTGAAGGCCTGTGAGATGATCGTGTCAGGTAGGGAAATGTGCTTGCCAGATGACTAGATCCCAGAACACAAGAAGATATCCAGGGCCAGGGAGACAGCTCAACTGGCACAAAGTACTTCCAAAGCCAACCCGACAACCTGAATTTGATTTCTAGATTCCACAGTGGAAGAAAGAACTGGTTATAACCTCACAACTTTTCTATGACACTCCTGGGCCCGCAAAGTTGCCCCAGAACCACAACTTCACTGTGGTACACCTATGCCCACACATCAAGCATACAAGCCCCACTAGGAGAGTTACTGTTTTAGAAATAGCTCTTGCAAAAACTAAAAATAGACAACAAGATGGACAAGACCCAAAGGAATTGGGAGCCTTTTGCACAGTTGATACGTAAGATAGCAGGATAGGAAATTATGGTACTTCCTTGAAAACAGTAAATAGAATTATATGAACTAGCAATTCCATTTCAGGATATATGCCCAAATGAATTCAAAGAAGCATCTTGGATATTTGTACATCCAGATTCATAGCATTATTATTTATAATACTCAAGATAAAAACAACCCGAGTCTACGAACATAAAACATTGATACAGGCACTTGCGTGCACACAGTGGAATTTTACCCAATCACAACAAGGAACGAAATCCTAATACATGGACGTTTAAGAAATGGTAAAGCTGGGTGGTGGTGGCTCACACCTGTAATCCCAGCACTCTGGGAGGCAGAGGCAGGCAGATTTCTGAGTTTGAGGCCAGCCTAGTCTACAGAGTGAGTTCCAGGACAGCCAGGGCTACACAGAGAAACCCTGTATCCAAAAAACCAAAAGAAAAAAAGAAAAGAAATGATGATAAATGAAAAAAGCTAGTCAGAAAAGACAAATACATGATTCCATTTCTAAGAGACTTAGAATGGTGTAATTCATGGACACGAATCAGAGTGAGTGTGAGGCGGTTCTGGGGAGGGGGGGGGATGGCAGAGTTTCTATGCAGCTGCCTGCCAGAGAAAATTCTCGAAATGGATGATACTTATATAATATGAATTTATTTATTACTATACTGTGAAAATGGGTACTATAGTAAAAATTCAGTTTTGTGTATTTTACAATAAAAGCAATTGATTTTTAATAACAATTCTCTTGGAGACTGAATTTTTTTTTTTTTTTTTTTTTTTTGGTCTTAGTTCATTATTATTTGTCCTCCAGGCTGTTGCAACAAATGCTATAGAGTGTCTTCTTTCTCACAGTTCTGGAGGAAGGAAAGCCAATTTAAGGTGCCGCCAGATAAGGCACCTTGATTCCTGCTTCAGAGACGACGACTTCTCTGTGTCGGTGTCAAGGCAGGTGTCTTGCCTTTGTAACTTTAATTATTTTCAAACCGTATTTTCAATGATGGTTCTTAAACACTTTAACCTCCCTTTCGCCCACCACCCACCAGAGGTAGTGGAGAAGAAAGGATACGGGGGGATGTGGACTTGTTGAGAAATGGTTCTTTTGCAGCAGATTCCCGTCGGTGTTGTCTGGAAATCGGCCGGTCAGTTCACAGGTTAGTAGCAGCAGCTCCATCTACTTGCGAACACCTCATGGAAATACCAGGTCAGGCACAGCGGTGGCAGTACCTAGCAGAGAGCCAGGCCTCAGCCTTGGCATGAGTCAGCAGAAGAGAGCAGCAGGAACACCGGGAGAATTTCTTCACTGTGCCTCTCTCAGTGAAGCGAAGATCAGTGAAGACAAGAGCCCCACAAGCAGTGCACAGCTAGCTCTATATTCAAGCCTAGCTCAGCCCCCGTCACAGTCAGTTGAGGGTTTATACCCTCCAAACAACCCGTCCTCCACGGGTCTTGTGTGAGCTTGTATCTTGCTATAGCACACCACCAGAAGTTTTTTGGTGCATTTCTCTCTATGGAGTCGCAACAAACGCAGCTCAACTATACAGTGTAAGGCAGACCAATACATGTGTGCTGTTAGCAAAGTGTCCTTCGTCACGCGTCCTTTCACATGCTTGCTTTAGCAGAACATCCTCACCTGTGTTTGCTTCAGCCAAGTATTCCTTCAGGAGTCCGCCTTAGTCCTCCACCTGTGTCCACTTCAGGAAAACACTCCTTCATGTGTTTGCCCCAGCAAAACAGCTTCCAACACAACAGACTCTCCAAAGAACCCTTAAGTTTCCACTTGATGTTTTCTTCCCTTTTTTGAGGCAGGGTTTCATGGAAGCTGGCTGTCTTCGAACTCGCTGTATATCAGAGGAAGGCCTTGAACTCCCAATCTTTCTCTTCTAATTCTAGGATTTCAGGCTTGAACCTCTTAGCTCCTTAAAAAAATTTTTTTAACCGTTATTTTTATTTTATGTTTGTGAGTGTTTTGCCTGGGTGTAGTGCCCAAGGAAGCCAGAAGAATGTGCTGGGTGCCCTGGAACTTGAGTTACAGATGCCAGGTGGTACAGGAAAGCTTGCACTGGTCCTCTGGAAGAGCAGCCAGAACTCTTTAACTGATGAGCCATCTCTATAGCCTTTTAAGAGGCGCTAACATCACCCATACAGGCTGTGCAAATGGGATTCCTGGAATCAACACCTTCCAATAGCTAATCACTGGTAACTGGGCTGCAGTATAGGTATTTGGAAGGAGACTTAAAACATTCAGACCATGGTGATCAATTTTTCTCTGTCCTCAAAAAATGTAGTGAAGTAGCACGTAGAACATTCAAAAGTTTAACCCACATGCATTTTGGGATCATGCGATATCAAATAGTCTCAATAATTTTCCAATCACTAATATTGGATATTAAAGGCCAGTTGAGTTTACAATTATTTTTTTAGGTTTTATAATTTGAAAATATTAGTGATTTAATAATTAAATTATACAGCTAGGATAGACTTTACAACTGGCAAACATAAATGTCACTTGTCTGTGTCCTCAGATGCCATCCTCAATAGGAAGGGACAGATGATAAGGATAGATCCCCAGGGCCAGAAATGTGAACTAATATATTTTTAGAAACAAATCACTAAACTCTTCTGATCTGGATGATCTGATGATCCACCAAAAATTGATTAATGTATTTATTCAGCCAAATTGTGGTAGGTCGTTGAAAGAGTAAACCGATGAGCTATACTTACTGTTAACCACTCATCATGTAGACGGCGGGGGTGGTGATATGGCTCAGGGGTAAGAGCATTTGTCACTCTTCCAGAAGTTTACAGTGTCTATATCTCCAGCTCCATGGGACCCAGCATCTCTTCTAGTCACTTAGGGCACATCACCCCGCCCCAACACATATATACAAAAACATAAACAGTAAACGGGGAAAAAAAATCCCCACTCCCATGCACACTGCTCCTTGTTTTCTCCTGAGGGTACAAAAGGGGGGAGGGGAATACAAAACAGCAAAAGCGATATACAAACAAAGTTGAAATGTACATCCCCAGGACTGCCATGTGATGAAGCCTAAGCTAACCTCTGGCAGGGTAGGAAGACAGTGCGCTCCTACTGTGTGCCTGCTGGCTCCCCTCCCCTGGAGACCCAAGACGGGAGGAGCAGAACTTGCAGTTGAGCCTAGCCACACCCGACATGTCTGACCTGTGCTCCACATTCATAGAGGACGTATGAGGAGGTAGTTCATTATGCAAAGGTGATTGACGGCCTATTCTCTGGATTTCAGTTTTAGGATAGATCTTTGACAAGTATGTGTCCTGTTATAAGCTGATTTAGCTTTCAGTCATTTAAAATCTGTTCTTTTTAAAGATTAATGACTTCAGATACGTTTTCTTTTTTTCCCTTCTATTTAAAATAGATTCCTTTCTCACATAATATGTCGTGATTATGGTTTTCCTTCCCTCTGCTCCCCCCAGTTCCTCCCCACCTTCCCTCCCATCTCCCATTTTAAAAAAGACAGAAAAAAAAAGACTTCTAAGAGACAATAATAAAATAAAACAAAATCAGATATAATAAGATAAAATCTTCCATGTCAAAGTTGGGTAAGACAAACCAAGAGAAGGAAAAGAGCCCAAGAGAAGACCCGGGAATCTAAGACCCCTTCGATTGCTCCCTCGGGAATCTGATCAAAACCCTAACCCAGAAGCCGTGATATGGGCAGAGGACCTGGTGCAGACTCACGCAGACCCTGTGTGTGCTGCCTCAGTCTCTGTGAATTCATATGAGCTTTGCTCATGACTTCGAGGGCCTGGCTTCCCTGGAGTCCTCCAGCCAGTCCACTCTAGCACTCCTGCCTCCTCTTCTGGGGAGTTCCCAGAGGAGGGCTTTGATGAAGACAGCCCATTTAGGCTGACTGTTCCAAAACTCTCTCACTCTCTGGCTTTGCATATGTTTTCAATATGAATATTTTTTACTTACAAACATGGAATGCCACCCACTATAATTTACATATGTTCTAAAATTGCATTCAGAAGTGTATCATCTGTAAACATTACTAATACATTCTTAGACAAAGATGAGTGATGTCCACCTGCTTTGTCTGGCATTTAAAAATGACCATTTTCTCCTTATTTTCATTGTGAGTTCAGCCTCAAGCCATTCATTCTCATTTAGATTTCTACAAGATGGTGAAGATTGCATTATGGCCTCTATTAGAGCCTGTCAGAATGTACTAGCAATAAAAATATATAGATATGATATTACTTTTATATTTTTAAAAATTTTAAAAAATTTATTATGACAGTACACTGTAGCTGTCTTCAGACACACCAGAAGAAGGCAATGGATCCCATTACAGATGGTTGTGAGCCACCATGTGGTTGCTGGGATTTGAACTCAGAACCTCTGGAAGAGCAGTCAGTGCTCTTAACCGCTGAGCCATCTCTCCAGGGCCCAAGACATTATTTTTAACTTTCTCTTTCAGCCCTTAAAACTGATTAGACCTGGGGTTAGAGAGGTGGCTTAGCAGTTCAGAGCATTTGTTGCTTTTCCAGAAGACCCGGCTTTGGTGCCCAGCACCTACACTGGGTAGCTTAAGTTCCCGGAGACTGGATTCCCTCCTCTGAACTCTGGCCCCGTGGTCACATACCAAGGGCACACACCTACTGTCAGGTCCACACACATACACATAAAATATATATAATAAACCTTTTCAAAGGAACTGTTAGGACTTCACAGTGACTACAGGACAGGCACATTTCGACTCAGATTTAAGTGACTCAGATTATGAGGAGGCACTGACTTTGTGCCCAGTTTCCTCAATGCCTTCTGAGGTCAGCCACTCCCTTCTGTCCTTTTGTGTTGCCTCACATCAGTGCCCCTCCAGCTGTGCACACAGTGAGGCTTAACTCTACTTAGGAAGTAAATAAGAAGCCTCAGAGCTGCCCCAGCAGTAAGAGAGTGTGTGTGCTCTGAGGCAGTTTTCAGACAGTGGGGTTTGCACATCTCCAGCTCTGCGTTTCTTTCGGGAGCCACTCTTACTGCGGGTCATGGGCTTCAGTTACAGCGCTGGCATGCAGTAACTGTTAGGCCAGTTTCCCATCACTACTTTCACTCACTCTGTTGATGCCAGAGCAACAAGCATGCTTCTGTTCTCACAGAGCCATACAACGGGGCACTGCAGCACAGCACACCGATCTTAGACCCATGGGTTTACAAAACCCTGCTTCTGCTTCTGCTCCTCTGTAACATGAGGTGATAAAGTCATTGATTCCTTCAGAAATGCTGTGGTACTGAGGGTAAGTGTAGGAACGGAAGGCAGTCAGTCTCATGTGGAGAGACACCAAACCCTATTTTTTGTGTTTACTAGCTTTGTGAGCGAGTCACATACCTCTGGTGCCTCTAGTTCCCCCATCTGTCCGCAGGGCTCGAGAGTATCTTTTGGGGTGGAGATGAAATGTCTACAGCCTTTCTCTGCAGTCACATTTGAAACTCATTATCTTCCTATGTGTTCTTAGCTCGTACAAAAGAATGAAATGTTCCGTGAACACCAATTAATATTACAAAGCAACAAGCTTGGGCCTGGAGAGATGGTTCGGTAGTTAAGAGCATTTAGCGCTCTTACAGGGGAGTCAGGTTTGGCTCCCAGCATCCTCATGGTTGCTCGCAGCCGCCATACCTCCAGTCCTGGGGCTCCCATGTTCTTTTCTTGCTATGAGCACCTCATGTACAAGGTACACAAACACACACGCAAGTGAAAATAAAATTTAAAAATCTCTTTTAAAAACTTTAGAAATGTAAGAAACATACTTGTCTTTAAATAGTTATAAAAACAATTCACTTAAATACAGTATTCTATTAGAATTAAATGTTAGTCATAGATTTTTTTTTAAATCTATGACTTCATCTCACACTTGAAATCCATATTCCATTGGGGAAATTTATTATGAAGACCTGGAATGAATACGTGGGTGGACTGTTTATGTACACCTGTAGGTACCAAAGTATTACCTTTTCATGTAATACTTTGTTTTAAGCAAGCAAGCAAGCAAGCACTTTATGAGAATCGTGACTTTCTCTCTCTCTCTCTCTCTCTCTCTCTCTCTCTCTCTCTGATGAAATGGCACAATACTTATTACAGATGGAACAGTCCCTTTACAGAAAAAAACTAAAACCAAAAAATAGTGTAGCCACAATATATAACACTATATTGTAATGCTTATTTACGTGTCTGCATCTCAGAGGGCATTATCAATCAACATATTAGAGAACACTGCAAACTTAGGCTGCACACCTTTGATTCCAGCACTCTGAAAGCAGAGGCAAGCAGATCTCTGGGGAAGTCCAGACTAGCCTGGTCCACATAGTGAGTTTCAGGATAGCCAGGTTTACACAGAGAGACCCTGTCACAAAACAAAATAGTACAAGTTAAAGAACTTGGAATACTTCATTACAGTGTCATGAGGAGAGATCCTAGCTCCTTATCTGTCAAGCTTCCCTTATTTTCTTATTTCATTCCTCTTGCCTTCTCTACTCTATTTCCTCTCCCAGTGTCTTCAGAAATCCTTCATTTCCACCATCCCTCTAAGACAGTCAACACCCTTTATGGGCTTTGGCAGCTCTGCTCTAGTATTGAGCGGCATTTGGACACCTTTCTTCTCAGCAAACATCGTCTGTAGACTATCGGCTGCAATCAAGATAGGAAAGGAAAATATGTTCTCTCGGAATTATTTGAAGCAGTTTCTTTTGCGTGGGTAACAGCTTTTGTACCGAGTCGTTGTTGGCAACAAAAACACAAAATCGGAGCCAAATCGATTATGGCAGCTGTGTACACTCTCTGGCACCAGGGGGACACTCTGGGAGCCTTTCCATGAGTAAGTGGGAACCACAGGCTTCACTTAACTCCTCCAGTTTTGGCTTACTCCCTATCTTCGGGCAGTGGGATCAGTTGGAAGAAAGTAGTAAGAGTGAGGGATCAGGGACGGTCTGAGGTTATTCAGAGAGCTAGAGAACAAGGCTGGCGTCTGGGAAGGGGCTGTAGGCAAGGAGAGGAGCGGAGGGGGGAAAATAAGGGAGCACCTGAGCCGAGCTGTACTCAGGCTTCTGACACCTGCAGCAAAATTTTCCACGAACAGACGCGGTCCCCAGGGGGCGGGGGCGGGGCTCGGGAAGTAGCGGGGTCCGCTGCGATTGGTCGCGCCCCTTTCCGGCCGCCCCCGCCCCCGGGTGGGCGGGGCGACCCCGCCCCACTGTCACTCAGCCGCAGGTCCCGCCCCCGCCCCCGCGCGTCTCAAGCCCGTGGGGCTTCAGTCCCCCCTCGCGGTCCCGCTACCTGGGCGCGCCCGGTCGGCGGGCAGCTGCGGGCCCGGCGCGGGGCGGCGGCACCGAGAGGGGCGCGGCGGTGTCTGTTGGAGCGGTTCCCGCGCAGGGCCGCCGGCGAGGGCATGAGCGCGGGCTGCCCTTGCCTCGCGAGCGGCGGCGGGAGCGGCGAGGCGGCGGGGCTCCGCGCACAGGCCACGGCCCGGGGCGGCGCCGGGGGGCAGCGGGCCGGGAGATGAGCCTGTCGCCAGCGGCGCAGGAAGCAGCATGCACCGCGATGCCACCGACAGCAGCGGCTCCCGCCGCGGCCCCACGTCCGCCGCAGACGCCTGCCGCGCTGCCCGGGGCTCCGCGGACCGGCAGCGGACGGCGGACGTCCCGGGCGGGGGCTGGCGGGGGCCCGCGGCCGTGGCCGCCCTGGCGGTGCTGGCGCTGTGCTGCCTGGTCCCGGGCTGGGGACCGGCGGCGGGCACGGGGCCGGGCGCCGTGCTGCTGCGCCTCAGCCTGTACCTGAGCTGCGCCGCGGCCGCCTTGCTGCTGGGGACACTGGTCTCGCTCGTCTGCTGGAGCCCGCGCGCCCGGCCGCCGGACTTCGCCTCTTCCTGGAGCCGGCTGGCGGCGGCCGTCCGCTGTCCGCTGCGGGTGAGTACCGGTCTCGGCTGCCTCGCGTGCCCGCGGCCTCGTGCGCGCGCAGACCCCGGGGGGCTCCCGCAGGGTGGCCGGCCCGCAGCCGAAGCCCGCGGAAGACTGGGCGGCGCGGGCTTGGCCACGCGCGCGATTTTAGGCACTGTAGTTACTCATCCACCATCCCCTGCACGGAGAGATCCATCCCGGCAGGTCTCCGATGTTGAAGTGCAGTTGGTGAGTGCCGGAGAAAAATCCGCACACAGCACCCACAGGAGGCAGGCTTCGCATTCAGCACTGATGATCGTGTCTGGGTCTTTGATTTGTCGTGGGTGGAAGATTAACTTTATGACGGTTTCCAGAAGAGAAAACTTGGTTAGGTCACCCAGTCAGAGGTAGCTCACTCAATGGGCCCCGTTCATACCTGTAAGGTCCAATCTTCCACCATGTTGGCTAAGCTGTAATGCAGCTCAGGTAGATGTCTGATTGAGGGTGGTTGAGGGGATGGGATGCTCACCAGGAGCCATGGTGTTTTGCTAAGAGGAAAAGCTGCCCTCAGGGAGGTGTAGGACATCAGGGCTGTGGTTGTGCAGGAATATGTAGGCTATGTTGTGGAATGTACGAAAGAACTGTATTTTCAACGTGCTTTGCCCTTCTTCTTACCGACCCTCTGTTTGCCTTTTATCAAACTTTACCTCCAGTCTGTTTATAATAACCCTTTAAAAGAACCTTCTTTTTACTGGAACTTGGCTGATTGATATCTTCATAAAACTAAAATTGCCTGAGATCTTGGAGGCCAGGGGAATGGCAGTAGCTCAACTTCATTAAAAAAACAAAACAAAACAAAACAAAACAAGACAAAAACGTTTGTTCGAGTGACTTCTGTCCCCAGACTTCCTGTTTGCTTATGGCATGAGCTGTCTATTACTTTCTGGAAGAGCTTTCTACTTTTCGAAATGACTTTCCAGAGCCTGTCACTTCAGAATGGCATGCTCACTCGTGAGACCCAGGAAGCACAGCGGCAGTCTCAAAAGATTAGCAATGTCTGTTCCGCTTAAAAACTTTGATTTGACTGTCCATTGGTTTCTCATTTGTAACTTGGAGTTGGTGAGTAGATGTGTTCTTCCTTCTACTTTTCCCAGTTCTAATAAGTAAGGACCTTAAAAGTTTACCAGTTAGTTTTTAGACCTGTAAGGCACACCACAGTTTAAATATTAGACATATGAACTTATACTTATTTGTTGAGCATCTTTCATAAACCAAGTCTTACATATTCTAGAAGTTTGGGTTGGATTAGCAAATCACTTAAACATCCTGTTCCCTGCAGATTATATTCCTGTGGGGGAACCAGACAATAAAGACGATAAGTAAGATACTTTTGGATAGTGTTTATAAAGCAAAAAAGAAACCAAGAGCTGAGTGTTTGGGCGTGATGTAGGTGAGGGGGAGGAGTGCAAATGGTGGCACCAGGCTCACAGTTGTGATATTGTCATTTACCTGTCAGGGTCCCCAACCTCCTCACTGTGTGGATAGTTTCCTTCAGGGCCCACACCGTCAGACCTCCTGGTTTGTTTCTGAGTAAGGGGAAATTGTCATCCAGAAAAATGATTTTGCAGATGAATTGGGGGGTGGGAAAGGCCAGCAAGTGTAAACCCAACTTCAGGTGATAGAAGGGGTGCATTTAACCTGGGGAAAGGTATTACTGGCCATCCTCTTTCAACTTGAATCCCTGTGACAGCTTTACCTAAGGTCACCAGGAAGTTACTTTCTAAGTTGTCGATCATTTAAAGTTGAAGGGCATGCTCGTCACAGAATATCCAGGTTTCTTACAGGTGGTGTTTACTCAGGACCCACCGTCTGCTGTAATTGGGGTAATTCGAGTTTTTAAAGTGAATGTTCTCTTTATGAATGGAAGGCTGGGAAGTAGAAACATGTAGTGTAGCGTAAGATATCTGGGAGCTTGGTAGGCGTAGACTGGAGGCTGGACCACACAGGTCATCTGTCATGTGTGGCTAGCAGTCAGCCAAATGGAGACTGCTTCACAGTGAATCCACAGGAGTTCAGATTCAGATTAAAACGCTCTGTTCTTCTGTAGGGCACTTGGAATGCTTTACATAGGGGCTGGATAAAGATCCTGCCGGCCGGCCACTTTTCTTTTTTTCTTTTTTCTTTTTTCTTCCCCCCCCCCCCCCCAGACAGGGTTTCTCTATGTAGCCCTGGCTGTCCTGGAACTCACTCGTAGACCAGGCTGGCCTCGAACTCAGAAATCCACCTGCCTCTGCCTCCCAAGTGCTGGGATTACAGGCATGCGCCACCACTGCCCAGCTCTGCCACTTTCCTATTTCATCCCTCCTGCCTTCTCTCCCTCTTTGGTTTCCTTCTGTGGAGGGGGAAGAAAAACCTGTGCACATTGCTAACAGTAGATAAAGACTTGTTTTTGTTTTTCTGGAGGCAGAGGCTTGCTATATAGCCCAGACTCTCTCTCTCTCTCTCTCTCTCTCTCTCTCTCTCTCTCTCTCTCTCCTTTTTAAAGAATACTTTAAAAAAATTGTATATGTGGTGTGTGCATGTATGTATATGTGTGTATACATGTATGTGTTAGTACACTTGCCTAAGTCCAGGCCAAAGGTCTCCACCGAGTTGATTGATAGTATCATAAAACTGAAAACTGCTTTGGGGCCAAGAGAATGGCTGGAGCTCAACCTTAGGAAAATGTTCCTTTGCTGAAGCTGCGGAGGTGGAAAGATGGTGAGAGCCGCAGGCGATGGAGGCCCCTAGGAAACAGCCATCTAGACGCAAGAGGACTGACGTACCCCGTGGACTCACAGGGACTGAGGAGGCACACACAGGAACTGCACAGGTCTAAGCCAGATGGGGGCCCAGTGCCGGGGTGGGGTGGGGGGAGTGGACATGAGTCCTCACTCACAAAGGGAAATTAGTGCTCTCCAATAGAGTCTCACTGGGCGTGTCAGCACATTCAAGGGCAGGCTTTTGCCTACTGCAGATGGCCACACGAGATGAACTCAATGGCAGTTTTGGAATTTTCTTTTTTTTTTTTTTTTTTTTTTTTTTTGAGACAGGGTTTCTCTGTGTAGCCCTGGCTGTCCTGGAACTCACTCTGTAGACCAGGCTGGGAGGTTTTTTTTTTTTGTTTGTTTTTTGTTTTTTTTTTTAAATAAAAAACCTTACAGACCTTTTTTTTGTTTGTTTTGTTTTGTTTTGTTTTGTTTTGTTTTGTTTTGTTTTGTTGTTTTTCGAGACAGGGTTTCTCTGTCTAGTCCTGGCTGTCCTGGAACTCACTTTGTAGACCAGGCTGGCCTCGAACTCAGAAATTTGCCTGCCTCTGCCTCCCAAGTGCAGGGATTACAGGCGTGCACCACCACTTACAGGCGTGCACCACCACGCCCAGCTTGACCTTTTGTTTATATGTTATGGTTTCTGATTTTATTTTATTTTTTATGGATTTCCTCTGTGTGTGAATGTTTCTTGTGCTTTTTCTTTGACTCCTTTTCCTGTTATTCTGGTCTGTTTGATTTTTATCGTATCTCACTATTTTAGATACCTATTTGTATTCTAAAGAGAGAAAGAATGAAAGGAAGAAATGGTGTGAATTCGGGTGGGTCAGGAGGTGGGGGAGAGCTGGGAGAAGCTGGGGGAGTGAGACTGTGATCAGAATATATTGTATAAAAACTATTTTCAGTTAAAAAGATACAATATTTATTTTGCATATGTGGTACACACATGCATATGTGTGTGCATGTATGTGTGGGTGCACTAGCCCATGTTGAGGCCAAAGGTCAACAGTGATGGCTTTCTCCACATTATTATTATTATCATCATCATTATCCTCCTCCTCTTCCTCCTTCTCATCATCAAGTGAGCCCTAGTGACCCGCCTATCTCTGTCTCTAGAAGCTCCACTTTTACAGAGTATATGCACCCAACAAAGATGATGGGAATCTAAACTCAGGCCCCCAAGCTTGCTCAGAGTTCTCACGCACAGCCGACGCCTCCTCACCTTCCCGCTGCAGCTTCTGAGATTGTAGGTGCGGACTACCACACCTGCGTGAGGAGGCTTGTCATGCTTCTGGATGCTTCCCGGTGTTCTCGGTTGTAAACTCCATGTAGTGTTAGGATCTATAATTGACACTTTTTGTTTTTATCCCATGTACCTAACAGGAATTGAAGGCTGCTCAGATGTTTGCTGATGGGACTTAGGAAAGTTAGGTTTCTTTGTTGTCACTAAATTGCACTTTTCCTTAACAATTAATCTAATACCTAGTGGGTATCTTAGATATGTGCACATTTTGGATTTTATATCAGTAGGAACAACTACTGATTAAAAGTAGCTTTTATCCCAGAGAGAAATTCTATCTCAACTGTCCATTGGTATTTCTAGGAAGTACAGAAGCCTTTCAGATCAAGAAGGTCGACCCCAGCATCTTGAGAATAGCCGTCTGGGCCCCATAGGGACAATTCTTAGATCACTTTTGCTGACAGGACTGTCGTAGTGTAGGGTTCCTAGTCTAAGTGGAGTTTGGAATTCTGCTAGACCATTTAGCCCATTTGGATTTGAGCGTTCAGAAGCCACAGGTGCTGGACCCTCGCACTCAGATCCACGGCAGGCAGCAGCGGAGAACTGAGGTGGCCGTGGAGTCCTTGGATGTCGGAAAGCATATTGCTGTGAGGCAGTTCAGACTATATCCTCTCGTGGAAGAGAGGGACACAGCTTACATTTTGTTGAAATAGATCTCATTGAATTCCTTTTTTTTTTCCTTCTCTGTCTCAGACTTTTGATTTTTCTCTTTTTGATAGATAGAATTTACTACCTACTTTAAAAAATTTTTGTAAGTTGGAAATTTTATAATAGTGTATGTTTATAGGGAACACAATGTGGACTACTATGCAGATACGATAACCAAATTAACTTCTGTCGCCTGAAATACTTAATGTTTTCTATTTGTTTTATACCATGTGAAAATGAATGCTCAATTAATGGGAGTTGGCAGGCCAGAACAGCAAAGTGCACAGGAGCTGGGTGCATTGCATGTGGGAAACAAGATCATGGCTGCTTAAGGAAAGTACTTGTGGAAGACTGTCAAGTTCACCAGACAGAAACGTCTAGGAAGTTTGTCAAATCAACAAGCATTTCTAATTTCTGATCTTGTTAGTTTTTTGTTTGTTTTTTTTTTTCTTTTTGGAATTTCTTGTTTTGTTTTATCTTGTTGTTATTTTGTTCTGAGTGCCAGAACACAGGATGCTCTCAGCAGATGGATTTTGATGAGAACGAAGGTCAGTAAGCATTTTTAGGTTTGAAAGTTCCACCAGCTTCCTAGCAAAGACTGGGAGCCTGGCAACAGTAACACTGAGAGCTTGAATTCCTCTCTCCATAAGTGGTGGCACTGTGACTTGGGGAGGATCCAGAGATAAACAAGAATAGCCCCTGTCCAGCCCTCTCAGGCCGAGTGGCATTGACTGGAGAGAAAGGCAGATGTTTAGAGACAGTAAGAACATTCACACAGCCATCCTCTGCGTGCGAGTTGGCTTGGGCCAGACTGCTGGGATTCCTAAATGGGTTCTTTTACAAATACAAATGTTCTTTGAGTGAAACAAACTTAATTTAGTTACTTGGGAGGAAGAGGAAAGAAACAGGAATTGGAGAGACTATACATAGCCTTGTTGTGGCTTTCCATTATTATTCTAATGTGATAAACAATCCTCAGTAATTTGATAACAGATAATGGCATCATATATTTAACCTCCCTGTTCAGAGTATTTGCTCACTTTGCAACTAAGGGAGTTTTTAGTCCTGGTGACTAGTAGGAAAAAAAACCAGCCTTTAAAAAAAAATGCCTAATAAATCATTGGATTGATAATTGGTTTACAGAATACCAATTAAAAATGTTTAAATCAGAATCCTGCCTAAATGTTTGCGCATCAAGGATGCTGCCTTTTAACTTCATGCTGTACATAATTTCAGGTCACATGATTAATAAAAGCAAATGGAAGGATAAACAGTGTGCATAGAGAAGCCCTTTTTCATATAAAGGCAGGCACCAGTGCAGCTGCTATCCATTCTAGATATATTTTAGCTATAAACTAATAAAAATACACATTCAAGAAGCTTTTGATTTTGACCTGTTATTTCATGGTCTATGCACAGTGATAGCACATGCAGAACAATTATATTCTCTGGTCTCTTGTTAGGAAGGAAGACTTCTTTTAGGCTGTGAAATGTGAAATAATGTTACATATGAATAACGATAACTTCATAGCAGAGTGATATAATACGAGGAACATAAAAAGAAATGCCAATCAAAGCCGGGAAATGTATCTTAGGAAATGAGGAGGCTGTGTTTGAATTCAGCAGTGCTGTCCAAAGGGAACAATATACATTTTCACCTCTTGTTAAAAGCATCCTGAAAACGGCTTCAGAGACAGGGCATTGGACCTTTTGAGATTTGAGTTGTCGGTGAATATATCAGATGGGTCATAGGAGCCAAGATTGGAAAGATAATATTGGCTTGTAGACGTCCTTAAAAGAGAGAAGAATTGAAGTTTAGTCTGTAGGCCTGGCAGCTTTTGACATTTTTTGAGTATAAGAGTGATAACATCAGAGGTAAGCTAGAGAAATGCCAAATAGAATGTGATTAGGCCAGCGTGGTAGCATCGTGAGGAGAGTTAACGAAGCTTTGGGACACCAGAGAGCGCCCCAGGCCTCAAGTTCCTGTGCTCCAAAGGCCCGAGCAGATGATCTGGAGTGGAAGCCGGTCCTGGTGACACAGCGAGTTCTAGCTGGACCAGCCTGAGCTAAAAAAAAAAAAAAAAAAAAAGGTCAAGTTTTTTATTTGGCTTTATTAAATATCACTAGTTACATGGCAGAGTTGAGAAGATTTTCAAGCGTTCTGCCATTCCCTTTAGCCCATACTCAGTACTAAACAACACCCAAAGTCTCTCTGTCCTAGTTAGTTTTGTTGTCCGCCTGACATACCCAGAAAAAAGGAATTCAGTTGAATATTTGCCTTAGCCAGACTGGCGTGTGGGCATGTCTAGGGCATTTTCTTGATGGCTGATTAATATAGGAGGTCCAGTCCGTGGGCAGTGACCTCCCTGCGCTGATGGGCCAGGGCTGGATAAGAAAGGCAGTTGACCCGACATTTGAAATGTAAATAAATAATTATCCAATTAAAGAAACAAAGAAAGAAAGAAAGAAGAAAGGAAAGAAGGAAAGAAGGAAGGAAGGAGGGCCGTTGACTGAGCCCGGAAAGAGAAGTAAACAGCATCCTTTCATGGTCTCTGCTTCAGGTCCTGCCTCAGCTTCCCTACAGTCTATAACTGGAAACCCCAAAAGCCTTCTCCTTGCCCCTAGTTGGTTTTGGTTTGTGTTCTATCATAGAAACAAAAGGCAAACCAGAGCACCTGCTGTTTACACTTCTGTGTGAAGGTTGAAGTCCTGAGATGTGGTTGTCCTACGCCGACCCTTCTTAATTCTGGTCATTTCTGTGTTTATTTCCAGCTCTAGAATCTTAAGCAGCCTTTTGTCTGAGTAGTACACAGTGATGTCACCTTGGTAATTGATGTTGCTAGCTTGAAAATGCTGTAGGGTTCATTTCTAAACCATATCACATTGGGGTAGGCACTGTCCTAGATTTTCTTCAAAAAAACGTATGTTTTCAATTGTGCTGAAAAGGTGACTCAGCAAGTTTCCTGCAGAGGGTACAGGCTTCAGACAATGAGTAGCGTCTGCTGAAGGCTGTTAGCGTTCAAATGACTATATAGAAACCCGATTTTCTTTAAAAACAGCAATTGGACTTTTAAAAGAAAAAAAAAAACCCTACAAACTCAACTAGCTTAGTGTTGATTGGTCAGATGCAGAGGGCGAGGGTCAGTCTTCCCTAGAGGCCTGTATAGCCTGAGTGCCAGGCGTAGGTCTGTGGTACACCCTGCTTGGACCGTGGGCATTCCTATAGTCTATTCAAACACGATAGAGCTTCCCAGAAAACTTCCTGCATATGAGTGTATTTTGGTGGACCTCTGAGATCACGTGCTGCTTTTGGAGAAGGTAGCTAGGCTTTTGAGGTGTGCTGGATCTTAGCCCAGGGCTAGCCTGCACTTATCAGCATCTTTAGGTAGTGGCCTGTTCTTGTACATTTAATGGCCTGGGAATTCCCATGCCCCAATAGCAGGAAGCTAGAGGTAAATCAAAATGCATGTAAATTTAAAGAGAAACACCTCTGAGGACTAGGAGGAAATTGAATAAGATGCGACTTGTTTGTGTTAGATTTAGTAAGTCTTCTAAGTGTTTAATACACCTTTTGGAAAATTAATTTGCAACCTTCATTTCTTCCATAGCTAGACTAACTGTAGTTCTCACTGTCCTCTGTATGGTGTAGTAACAAATATCTGTAGGCTTTGGCTGCTCATCTGATGGGATCCTCCCCGCTCCCTTTCTTCTCTCCCCTCACCCCCTCCTCTTCACTACTGCTCTGTCTACATTTCTGTGAGTTAGTCTTTTCAGTGTCTTCAGTTCTTGCCTGATGCACACAGAGCCTGGGGGAGAGAGCATTTCTGTCTCCTTCCCTAAGCTGCAGACCCTGCTTGATCTTCTTTGCTTAAGCTACTTTAAAGCTTGGTAGAGAGAGGAATCTGCTTCTTTCGCTCAGCGCATGCGCATGCACGTAAACAAGGACAGTCAGTTTGGGCGTGGAGGCTGGGGACTGCACTTCTTGGGACCTTAGCTTCTTTTTTGCTCTTGGCTTTTCTCCATCTTGCCTGAACCAGGCTTCAGGACCAAGCTAGAATGTGCCCTCGCCTCCAGAACCCTGGGAAAAAGGTCATCTCCCCGAAAGTGTCCTCCTCCTATGCAGAGAATCCAGAAATGAATACCCTAAGACTTTACTCAAAGTTTTAACAGCATGTGACACAGGAAATGAACATGTTCAGTATTCTAGAAACTAACATATGCTTCTTTTACTTTCCCACCAAAGGATGGTTGTTCATCTCTGTCCTTGGTTTTCTGTTTCACCAGACCTTCCTCTTTCCAAGATCTTTGATAACTCAGAAAGCTGATGTGGTTTTCAGCTTTCAAGTCTGTTTGGAGGTGTCATTGAAATTCTGTCAGTCTCACTGGGCCCCTCCCACTCACCATCACTGCACTGGAATCCACCTTTATTCACCTGCTTACTCGGACAGTTCTCATTAGTAGTCACTGTAGTCCATGAGAGAAGTCTAAGACAGCGTAGATCAGTGAGGCCTCTTGCCTGCTCTCAGTGACCACAGTAACGGCGCAGCCTCAGAAGTCCGTCTGCCTCTGGATGGCTCCTTAATTTATTCCTTTAAAACAGACGCCTGTGCAGATCCTCTCGAGTAGCCTGTTTAATTCAGGCCTGTGGTGGCTTCCTGTTGTTATTTGTAGCTCTAGTCTGCGCTGTAGCAGTTACTTCCACTCTGCACCCTGATCTCAGTCCTCAGTGTCAGGCAAGCTCCCTGTGGCTGGCAGGCCTGCCGGCTTCTGCCTTCGACCCTGCTGTCTGCCCGTTACCTGTTCTCGTCTTCCTTCAGCCCCCAGCATTACCTGGGTAAAGACCTTTCCCTGAATTTACATGTCCAGTAGCACCAAATACTTCAAATACTGCTTATCACAGTTTTCAATTTTTCTTTTTCCAGACAGGGTCTCATTATATATCCCTGGCTGTCCTGTAAATCTCTCTGTAGCCTAGGCTTGTGTTGAATTCAGAAATCCAACTGCCTCTGCCTACCGAGTGCCGGGATCAAAGGTGTGCACCACCACACCCAACTCACAGTTTTACTATTGTACCATTTGGGAGTAGTCCCACGTCCTTTATCGTTAACCCTTGTACTCTAGGCAGAGTGACGGTTGACAGGCATGGACCATCGCACCCAGCTGATAGGATATGTGGTAAGCATGATTGAATCCCATAACCGGCTCCTTGTTTTAAACCTTAAAGTGATTTATCCCTGTAAGAACTAACACACGATGGAGGCAGGGCTCGGTGGAAGGCCCAGCACGGCTTCTCCGCACACCTCGTGCTTCTCCCTTCTCAGGAGCCAGTTCATTCTGGGCTGCTGGTCAGATGGCTGCGTCAGTTTGAGGGACAGCAATGTCACAGGATGAGAATTGGGAGAAGCAGGAAAATGATTGGAATCATAAAAAATAAAAGAAAATAAATAAAAAAGCAGCAAAACAATTCCTAGAATGCCCCTGGCATGCCTCCCTCACAACTTATTAGTCAGGTTTGGACGAGTGCCCGTCCCGAGGATTTGCTGCTGCGGCGTCCAGGGTTCTCACTGCCGTGGACAGTCTGAGGAAGGAAGGGGCCTAGGTGTTAAGACAATGGGCGCTTCACCTCACGGGAGGCGTTCTCATGACTAGCGTCATTCCTCTGTTCATGCACATGCTTGCTGGCCCTGAGTTTATCTTTGTGTGGCATACATGTGTGGACCAAGCTCACACACGGCCTTGCTCCCGTCCTCAGCACCCTGAGTTCCACTTGATGGAGGTGCCGTTTCTGCTCTCCTTCTGTCTAGTCAGGTCTGTGTTCTTCATTTCTGCCCAGTAAACATTTCTAAGGTCAAGAGAGCGCAACTCTAGCTTGATTCTAGGTCTCAGCGTATCTGTTTGAATGGATCCAGATGCCATTTGTGTAGGTTAAGTATGTAAAGGTTTTGGTCCTATATAGTTTGACATCCCTGTGGATGTGGTCAACTTGGAATTAGGTATGCAGATGTGCAATGTGGGGGAGAGAGGAGGGCTAGACAAGTAGAATTATTAGAGAGGGAGTTGGATGACGTGAGAGGAGAGAGAATTGCAGCAGCATCACGGTGTGTGCGGACACCCCGAAAGGGGGTGGCTCTGTACTCCACGGCTTGGTGGCTCTTGTAGGCCTATGCCAGGATAGTATGGAGCTTCAGGCAAAGGGGAAGGTGGTGTCTGAGGCAGAAGTGGCTTTCAGGTTGCAGAGTGGAGGCTGGGAAGTCTGGACAGTCTGTGTAGCACACAGTCCAGAGCAGGCTGAGGAGGGCAGGAGAGAAGGCAGAAGGAAGATAGTGCTGCAGTGCATTATGGGATGTTATGTACTTTAAGAACATTTTTAGGCTTATTTATTTACTTTATGTGTACGAATGTACATGTGTCTATTTACCTGTGTGTGCCTGGTACTCTCAGAGGTCAAAGAGGGTATCGGATCCCCTGGAATTAAAGTTACAGACCGTGGCAAGCTGGCATTGTGGTCATGTGGTGCTGCTGTCATTCTTCTGTGTTAGAGACTTCAGAGTTCAGGGGAAGGGGCCGAAAATCTCGGGGAGGTGGCAGCTGGCCGATAGTGCAGTGCAGGGCCGGGGTGTGTGTGTGTGTGTGTGTGTGTGTGTGGACGGACACAAGGTCAGAGCATGAGTGGATGGAATCAGGCTTAAGGCTGGTGGGGGAGGGGTGACGAGGGAGCACTGTCTCAAGCCTCAAATATCTTGGTAAGTGGGAGGCAAAAATAATTATTGAAGGTGAGGAAGATGATATTTTATAGATGTTACTTCCTTTTTTAAAAGGTTATTTTAAGGGTAGTGGTAAACTATTTAGAAATAAATGGATGAAATAACAGCAAGAACCTTTACTGAGCCCTTGCTGTCCACGAAGCATCAATCTGAAAACTCACTCCTCTCAGTCACCAGGCATTTACTGTTATTCTATTTTATGAATCAGGACGCAGGTGTAAATGGGTTAATGACATCCCAAAGCTGACAGAGCTAGCTGAATGGGGGGTGGCTCTGGGTTCTTCATGCTATGACAGGTTGGACAAGGTATCTACTCGTCACTTAGCTATCACCTAGGCCCAGGGAGGCACCGAGACCAGGAAGGATCTGAGAGCTTCGAGGGAAGAACCAAAGGGATTGTCCGCTGTCCCTGGTGTGCCAGAGCCTTGTGAGTGTGTGTGGGGATGACTGAGGGCCGAGCGCGTGAGGCGAGGGGTGTCGGATGGCTGTGATCTGACCCAGTGTTCAGATGGTTCATCTTAGTTCTCGCCTTTGAAGGGGTTGCTTCTCAAAATTCTCTGGTAGAATGTCAGCGGGGTGGCTGTGGAGATGGCTTAGTTAGGAAGGGGTGATTGCCACCGGGTTTGATCCTGAGACCTACGGTAGACAGAGAGAACCAGCTCTGGCATGTTGTTCTCTGACCTCCACACATGAATGAATGAAAGAATGTGAGAAATGGTGTGTCATGGGGCAGAGTGCATTGCCTGTTGGGAGATGAGGGAATGAAGGCTAAGGTTGGGTCTGGTGGAGGTTTCGACCTCTGGGCCACTTTGCCTGAAGCCCTCTCTGGCTGTGTCATTTCGTTTAAGAGATTTATTTGTACTCAGCAATTTCACTCCTTAGGGGCAATCAAAGTTAGGTTTGGGGTGGGACCGTTTGTTCTTCTTTAGAGTAGTATAATTTTATAATTATGAGAGCATTTGAATTCTACAAATTGGTGGCTTCGCTGACTTTCTTTATGTAATAACTTAATACTTTAATCTGTTACTCTCCCTTTCTTCCCCTCTGGCCCCTTCTCTTGGTCATTAAAAAAAATCTTTGTGATTTTCACGTGTGGTAAATTATACGATACTTGGTATCTAGATAACTTAACATGATAATCTGTCTGTCTTCCCGAGAATGACCTGATTTCATTCAGTGGTGTATGTGCCACGTTTTCCTTAGCCGCGCCTGCTGAAGGGTGCCTAGCTTGGTGCCGTGACCTGGGACCGTGAGGAGTGTTACAGTAACACTGCTTGCAGGTCTCTGATTTGTATTCTGACCTCATTGCTTTTGGATAAATACCCAGGAGTGCTATAGTGGTAGGTCTATTTTTAGTATTTTAAGGAATTTCCATACTGATTTCTGAAGTGTATGGGGATTCTTGTCGCTGTGTTTTAGCCTTGTTAAAACTTCCAAAAATGACTGATTCTAACCTTGTATAAAACAGCTTTTGGCCGGGCGTGGTAGCACACGCCTGTAATCCCAGCACTTGGGAGGCAAAAGCAGGTGGATTTCTGAGTTCGAGGCCAGCCTGGTCTACAGAGTGAGTTCCAGGACAGCCAGGACTACACAGAGAAACCCTGTCTCGGAAAAAAACAAAAACAAAAACAACAAAACAAAACAAAACAAAAACAGCTTTTGGTGTAGGCACTATATTTACTTAAAACTACCTCTATTAGTTAAGCTGATTTCCCTTGCACTTTTTGGTGTTTGTTTCCCTGCATGGCCTTGGATGTCCTGCAGCTCACTCAGTAGATCATTCTGGTCTCGCTCACAAGAGTTCTGCCTGCCTCTGCCACCCAAGTATGGGATTAAAGGTGTGTGCCACCTCTGCCCAGCTATCCCTTGCCTTTCAAAGCAATTAATGGTTTGTTAATGGTATTGTTAAGTGGGAATTCGGCAGAAAAAAAAGGAGCCCATGACATCTCCTTTATGAGCACAATGAACTATCTGCATAATTATCACTTCGGTGTCCAAAGGAGCCTGGGCAGGAGGAATCTTTTCTTTTCGGGGGCAGTTTCATGTAGTTAGGGTTATGTTTTTACTTAGTTAGAACAATCCTACTTCTTATCCTCTGACTTGCACCTTCCACGCCTGAGCTCCAGGCATGTGGCACTGCACCTAGTGGCTGTGCAGCTGGGGATGGGACCTAGGACTTTGCGCAGGCTAGGCGAAGATGCAAAGTCACAGCGCTCATCTGGAGGGAATGAGAAATAGTTCATTCCGGAGCCGTGTTGAGTGACTATGGCCCGGGAACATAGATGTAGGTTATCCCAAGTTCCATGCTCCAATGTGTTGGTGGGTATGCCCCACAGGTGGGTGCGTGGAGGGGGAGGAGCTTTCCTATAGGCCTAAGATGCTACCTGATACATTCTTAGCATTTGGATGGGGAAACTAGTATTCTCCTATGTCAATAGATTGTAAAAGGCGTTTTAAATCTATTGTCACAAGATGTTGATTCCAATGCAGAGGTGGGCAAGGAATGGCTGTTTCAGAGACCAGAACTTCGCCCAAGATAAGCGTATTTAACTTCTGGACCTGAACATTTCAACCTCTCCACAGTACTGACATTCTAGTCAACCAGTCAGCCTCTGCCAATAACACATTCAGTTTTCCCTCCCAACCAGATGTAGCTTCTTCTTAGGAGTTTTTGTTCACATTGAAGCATTTGACCAATTGAGCTACAACTCAGTCCTATAGATTAGTCTTTTGAGATTCCTCTCCCAATTTATATGAATCATTGTTTTATATTAAAATAAATTTCTCATTCTTGTCTGGACCACTTAGGAATGTTTCTCAAAGTGGGGCCCAGGGATTTTTAGAAATTATTTAGAAATCATTGTTAAAAATACTTATTCCAAAGATACAGTATAAACTTCTTCGAATTAAGAAACTTAAAAGAGCCGGGCAGTGGTGGCGCACGCCTTTAATCCCAGCACTTGGGAGGCAGAGGCAGACGAATTTCTGAGTTCGAGGCCAACCTGGTCTACAAAGTGAGTTCCAGGACAGCCAGGGCTACACAGAGAAACCCTGTCTCAAAAAAAAAAAAACAAAAACAAAAAACAAAAAACTTAAAAGAGCTACATATGGTAGTTCACATCGGTGACCTCATTGCTTGGGAGGCTGAGGCAGAGGGATTGATTTGAATTTGAGGCCAGCCTGACCTATAGCAAGCTCCAGCCCAAAAATGTACAGAAGGGTCTATAAAACTGTATCCAAAGACCTTTCCCCAAATTTATCTGGGAAATTAAATGCTTTCACATTATAGATAGGGCTTCCTGATGGTGTAATTGGTCAGGGAGGGAAGAACTCACCAGGCTGGCCTGAACTCAAAGAAGTATGCCTGCCTCTGTCTTCCAAATGTTGGGATTAAAGGCGCACCCCACTAGTGCGCCTTTGTGAAGGTTTTCCAGCCCTTTATCTAGTCAGAGGTAGAATTGCTCCTGTGGAAAGGCTTCTCTAAGAGGAGGATTTAGTCTTTGAATTCTAACATACCCATTTATTTTAGATAGAAAGGGAAGACTTGGTTGTTAATATTTCTCTTTAGGCTGGTGTTGCCAGTTAGAAAGGACCTGACACCCTTTGTGAGTGGATTCCGTTGGCTTGTGCTTTGAGCTTTGAGCACAGCACTCTGCGTCGTGGCTTGCGCATGCGTGTTATCAGGGCTGCTGGACAGAGAGTCCAGTTTGCTGCCTCAAGGCAGCTGTGAAACAGGCTTCATTGAATCAGATTGCCAATGGGAGTTTTCTAACTAGGCACAAATATTTTTATCACAGGGTTCTATTTAAAAACCAGCCAACCAATTAATAAAATGGTGTTGTGGTATTTTATATCAGAAATGGAATATAATGTGCCAGGGAACCGCCGTTCTCTGTGACTCATCTAGCTGCTGGCTTACATAAGCTCTGGAGCAGGGGACGACGCTGGCTACCATTTAAGTTCAGAGTTGTCTCTTATGAAATGAGATTATGTAATATATGTCAATATGTATGAATTTCAAACTTCTTATGAAGTGCTCTTAGAGATTCAGTGGATGCTTGAGTAACTTCCTTCCACGACTAAAGGGAGCGGCTGAAAAGCCAAGAGGTTTCTGGAATATGAAGACTGCTGGGGTTCTTAAGCACGCTCCTGACGCACAATGGCTTAGTAGCTACTTGATGATGAGTGTTTACCAAGTATACATTAAATCCCATGAGCACAGCAAGTGCAGTTTATTTGCTTTTGTCTGGCAGTATCCAACTAAGTGCCAGGCAGACAGATTGAGTCTTCTTTAGTGGTTATCCGATGATTGAACGAGGTGATGGAAATGTGATTCACATTACAGAAACCCAAGATTGCCCAGACAAACTCAGACAGTGTGAATATATGACAGAAGCAAGGAGCAAACCAGGCAGCATTTGTGTCGCACAGGCTTTGCAGGAGGTCCGAACGCTCGCGCCAGGGCTGTCAGCTACCTCCCTCAGCCAGTCTGCTTTGACTTCTCTCTCACACCATCATTCATTCCGTACCCTTTGATTTCTATTTGTCTTATATTGCTATTTGCATGTAATAATTTTCATTTCCAAATAATGGACTTAAATTTCTCTTAATCACGCTGAGTATGTTTATTAAGGCCTGTCAGATTGGTATGTAAGGAATAAAATATGCTCCTCCCATGTAAATATGACTCTTTCAAACACATTGGCAAACATTCTAAATATTATCAGCTTATCTTAAAAATCTATCCATACTGAATAGCTTAAAGAGATTTCACCTTACTGATAATACTATTTTTTTTCCTTAGATTAGTTACCGAGAAACATTTCTAGAGACATCTGCTTGTGACTGTTAAATCAGAAAGCATGGAAGGGATGCGCACGTCTGGAAGCGCTGTGAAGAGTGCCTCTCCTTTGGGGCACATGCTGTAGGCTGTAGATCCGTGGGACAGGAGATCCCCAGTTACTTCGCGGTTCGGTTCGTGCTCGGCTGGGCAGCATCAGTGCGTCTCCTCCAGCTCCTCGGGCTTGTCTTCAGTCTCCTCTCAGCTGGAGGAAACTTCGTGAAGCAATTCTTTAATTTTTATTATTTTATTTTGGGGTGTGTGTGTGTGTGTGTGTGTGTGTGTGTGTGCAGTGCGTTCGTGGAGGTCAGAGAACAGCCTTGGGGTCTGTCCGTGTCGTCACCTGTTTGAGACCAGGTCCGTGTTTCCCACTGTGTGCGCCTGGCTGGCTGCTCTGCAAGCGCTGGGGATGCTCTGTGACCCTCTGGCCCTCCCACAGGCGTGCTGGGTTATTGATGTTCATCTCTGTGTCTCGCTTCTAGGGGTATTTCAGAGATTCTACCTCAGGCCCTCACATTTGTTTTGAAAATTCTTGTTCCCACTGAACAATCTCTCCAGCCCACAGGAAATCCTTTGAACAGTAAATCCTTTAAATAAAGTTATGATACTAATTCAATATACATTTCATAAGCACTTAGCGTTTTTAGAACATTTCTGGTCGTACTTAACAGTACAAAAATGGAAATTTTTTTTTATTTAAAATAGGAAAAAAGGTAGAAGTTAATTAAGTGTAAACAGGTAAATTATGGTATATAATAAGTCATGCAAACATTATATTCCAAGGTTTTTGTTATGAAAGCAATGCTTTTAACTCAATATTGAGTTTAAAAGCCAAATATGAATAGATTGCAATTTCTTTTAAAGTTATGCAAATGAGGAGGGTTGGATGGTTCAATGGGTAATGTGCTCACATTGAGAGACTTGAGAGTTTGGCTCCGTAGAAAAAAGTCAAACGTCAGGCATGATGGTGTATGCCTGGAACCCGGTGCCGAGGAGGGCAGAGAGAGGACCTCTGAGGTTTGCTAGCTAGCTGGTCTACCTGCATATGCAAGCTCCAGGCACAGTAAGGTGAGAGCAATTGAGGAAGACTCTCCATGCTGACCTCTAACCTCCAAGTACACATGTGGACACACAAACAACACATACAGTATGTACACAGAAAACGTGCCATGATGGTCTGGGATTGCATGCCTTCTAGCCGCTGCTGAATCATGTGTCTTCTTCCTGTTCCTGCGCATACTGACCCCAGTGGTTGCTTAGGTACTGCTGTTGTCTGCTTTACAGAGGAGGGAACTGAGGTATGGAAAGGTAAGTCACTCACAGGTACAGTCACAGAATGCTGGGCACACTGACTCCAAGGAGATAGACCGAAACACCGTTGGATAGGGGTATTGCTCAGTGCACTCTACATCCATAATGTATTGACAGATGCGTCCCTAGAACTTATGTAGCTGAAAATAACATTCGAAAATTTATAGCCTGTTTGAAATCTAGAGAAGTACCAGTATGAGAGACTTGTAGGTTTTATTTCAAAAATAAATTTCCTTATACTTACGATAGAAATTCGTCTTGTTTAAGAGGGGGAATATGGCATACCGTTGTGCCATAGCACAGTGACTGTGCCTGAGGCAGTCATGTGCTGGGACAAGGGGTCTTGCTTTTGTCTCTTATTTTAGATGGGTCTGTGTTGCATGGATTGACCTCACATTATGGTCTCATACAAGTGAGTAGCTAGGACTATAAGCTTGTGCCACTGTACTCAGTTTAGAAAAATAAAAAGGATTGTTTTCATAGCAGTTATGTTGTGTGTGAGCAGGTGCATGGGCATGTAGGGAGGGCTTCAGGTTCCCCAGGGCTAGCCTTACAGTCACTCTTGTCACTTGACATGAGTGCTGGTGTTGAACAGTGGTCCTCTGCAGAAACAACAAGTCCTCTTAATCCCTGAGCCATCTCTTTAGCCCCCTCACCCCCAAAGGGGGATTTTCAAAGATTTGGCCAATGGGACAAGTGGTACAGATCTGTAGTATGGGGGGCACGTGTGAGGCTAAGGAGGACACTCTTGAGTTCCAGGCCCATCTGGGCTGTATACCAAGTCTTTAAAAACAGTTCCCCTCACAGTGAGGTGTGCGTGAGCAGTGGGTAGCTGACCTGCTCTAGACAGCATCCAGTGTATGTGCACCTGTGGAGACGTCACACGGTGCCTTAATATGTGCTTGTGTTCTTATGTAATCAGTTAAAGTAGCATCCAGTGTATGTGCACGTGTGGGAACATCACGTGGTACCTTAATGTGTACTTGTTCATGCCCTTATGTTATCAGTTAAAAATACATTTTGGAGACAGGTTTATGAGGGGGATCTCTGGATCTCTGTGCCTTCAAGGCCAGATAGGGCTAGATAGTGAGATCCTGTCTCAGAAAACAAACACTAAATCTTAAGATGTCATAAAAAGGGAGGAGATTTTATAGATACTACTATAAGACAGAAGATCACCTAGCTTACGGTTTAACAATTTTCTTTTATGCCAAGGAAAGCTCACAAGCTCACAAGCTCACAAGCTCACAAGCTCACAAGGCAGCATAACAGCAGAGGCCAGCTTTAGCTAAACTGGCCTGCGTTAGCGCAGACTCGGCTGCAGGCTCCAGCTGCAGGGACAGAAGCTGTAGCACAGCTCCAGGAAACGTGTGTTTTCCTACCTGGAAAGTGTAGCCACAAAAGCAAAAAATACCTGAGGAGTGATGTGTCTGTGCCTCACTCTGGGTGCCCAGCTTTGTACTTTTCTGTGGCT
Source organism: Apodemus agrarius (assembly GCA_964023405.1). Taxonomy (NCBI): domain Eukaryota; kingdom Metazoa; phylum Chordata; class Mammalia; order Rodentia; family Muridae; genus Apodemus; species Apodemus agrarius. The sequence goes on along the minus strand of OZ030023.1, from coordinate 38,744,827 downwards.
CTCATTTCTACAAGAAATCCATCCATCCTTCCTTCCTTCCTTCCTTCCTTCCTTCCTTCCTTCCTTCCTTCCTTCCTTCCTTTCTTTCTCCTCCTCATCCTCTTCCTCCACTCTCCCTTTTCTTGATACAGGTCTCTTTGGCCTGAACTTGCCATGAAGACTAGGCTGGTCTTGAACTCACAGAGATTCACCTGTCCCTGCCTCCAGAAGTCTGGGATCACAGGTGTGTGCCACCATGCCTGGCTCCAAACAGCTTTCTTGAAAATTGGTGACATTCTCTGTTGTGTTATTGTTCATAGTTGGACTGTGTTGTTGCATGTGGGGCATACTGCCAAGAATTTTGTATGAGCCTACAGTTATGGACATGATTTAGGTTTGAACCTGCCTCACAGTTTGGTGCAGTGTAAGCCAATAGTGTTTGGGGGAACACTGAGTTAGAGGAGGTACCTAAAGATTATTGACTTCTGTTTATTGTTGAGACAAAAAAAATCAATACCTCTAGCTCAATGAGTCACAATCCCTTTCGATATTTATTATTTTCCTGGGCAATGCTGTGCTTTTCTGGTTTTGGATACCAATTGTATTTAAGGGACAATAAGACCCTTAAAAAGAACCTAATAGAAAGTGTCTGGCTTGGGGGGTTAGCATGAGGGCGTGATGGCGGAGCCAAGCCAGCCCAGCTGTGGAGCCACGTTTCCCAGCCCTGCTTTGCTGCTGCAGCTCTGACCTGGTGCTCAGGGTGCACAATGGAACTGCGTGCTTGAGTATGTCCCCAATCTTTGCCAGCCCTCATCTAATGACACGGCCTATCACATTTCCTAGTCTTCTCTTTCCTGCCTGGAAAGATATACATGGCTTCTTCATTTCTTTGGTTTTGAATACATTATTTTTGAGGCCAAGGCAGATATGATTGTTTTGGAAGAGGCAGGGTTTTGAGAAAAGTGAGAAAATTGTGGGATCATAGAGGCCGGTCAGACGCTCAGAATCTGTGAAGAGACAGCCCTGTGACACTTGTGTGGGCAGTGAGGGTGAGTGCAGGAGTGCATTTGCCTTTGTAAGATAGGTTACCATTACAGTAGCTTCACAGGATACACCCAGCACCCCTGAACTTTGTGCAACCTGTTCTTCCTTTCTTTCCCTTTCTCACCTTTTTCCCCCCTCACTCTGTATCTGTCTGTCTGTTTGTGCTAGGTTTGTCTGTGGCTTAAGTAGCTCAGGCTAACTTCACACTAGCCTTGTAGCCAAGGATAGCCATCTAATAACTCTGCTTTTGCATCCACATACTGGGATTATAGTCATGCGTCTCTATGCTTGGCTGTTTTTCTTTTTTAACATAAACTAAACTGGAGTACTTGGAAAACACTTGGAAATGTATGTGCACAATGAAGGGGAGGGGCTTTTGTTTACTGGAGCAGTGATGACAGTGATGGCCAGGGGAGGAGTTCCATCGTCAGCGGCTTCTACGGCTTCTACACTGCGCTGCGCGGAGAGCACTGCCCTCTTCCCAGTCCGTGCGGGTCAGGGTTCAGACAGCTCCTGGCTGTCTAGTGACTAGTGCATTGGCATGCCCAAGGTTCTCTGCAAGGTTCTCTGCAAGGGTGCTTTCTCTTCAGAGGGTATCTCTGGCTTGGCACATAGACGATTTGACCACATCATGGCTATGGACTGAAAAGCCATTCAAGGAAGTGTTCATTGCTATGCTGTCTGTTCTCGATTCTGAAGATGTGCTTACATGAAAGCTTAAAGGAACCCTTTCGGGTTTTGGCTTGACTTTGAAAAACATTTTTCAAATGTGCAATTATATACTGAGATCTCTAATTTGTTCCCTCTAGAGAAGTCTGTGTGTAATTAAAACTGACCCTGCTTAGTTTGAGGTTGTTTTAAATCTTAACGTGAAGATAGGTTTAATTTATTTTAATGAAATAAAAAACCAAAATATATTTTTAAAATAAGAGTGGCCTGTCCCACCAAAGCTTTTATGAATGAATATTGTGATATATGTACCAAAATACCAAAGCAGAAGTGGGCAGAGCAGCTTCCATATGGAGGCCATCTGCGGTATAGTATTACTTCAGTGTAAACTTTCCTAATGCAAGGACTGTGTAGTCTGATGTTTGAGGGTAGGGGTATACATACACATATATAAATAGATGCCATTTTGTTACATGTTGAGATAGTCTCTTAGAGTAGTGCTTATGTTTTGTTCATGTTTTTTGTCACACAGTAATTTTCTATTTTAAAGTCATGCTTTGTTTTGTTTTTGCCTTCCTGTATAACTTTTGGACTTTGTTCCTTATTGTAGAGAGGCCTTTGCTGTCTCATGATTATTAACATCTGATCCCAAATTTTTTATTTGGGATCAGATGTTAATCTGATTATTATTATTATTATTATTATTATTATTATTATTTTAGTTTAAGGAAATGTTTAGCTTCCCAATCAGTTTCAAATTATAAATAAAGTATGACTATTACATCCCCTCACATATGAATTCAAAACTATCCCATTATTATGTGTTGAGTAGTATGCTGTCTAGGTTTTATGTTACCTTTGATACAGGCTAGGGTCATCTGGGAAGGTGAACCTCCATTTAGAAGATGCCTCCATCAAATTGCCTGTTAAGCACGTCTGAAGAGCATTTTCTTGATTAGTGATCGATGAGAGTGGTGCTACCTAGGGCAGGTGGCCCTGAGTTATATAAGACAGCAGGGGGAGAAGCAAGCCCGTAACCTGTGTTCCTCTTAGGCTCTGCATCCTTTTCTGTCTCCAGGCTACTGCCTTGAGCTCTTGCCCTAACTTCCTCAGTGATGGAATTTTTGAACTGAAATAACCCTTTCCACCCCAAGTTGATTGTGGTCATGGTGTTTATGGAAACCCTAGCAGAGACAAATAGTGTTATCTTTCCCTCATTGACTTAGTTTTTGTTATGCTTTTGATTCTTGTAAATAGATGATCTAGCTTTATAGTTTCCCACTATTTCCAATATTATAATATTTAATTCTTTTTTCCTAAACATTTCTTAATTAACCTTGAACATTTGTCTACTTTTCCAGAGTAAGATTACACTCTTCTAATTTTTGTCTTGGTTTTATCTTCATATGTAACTGGTTCATTCCGTAATGTCTATCATGTCTTTCCTCTCATTTCAGAGCCCTGTGTATGGAAACCCACAGGAGACAGCTCAGGGCAGAAGAGTGGTCATTTCTCACAATATGGATCGCGCTCTGAGAGATGGTGAGGACAGACTGGGCTCGTGGGGCTGCTGTGTAGAGCAATCACTGTTCTCAGAGGGAATTCGATATCTCTAGTTTATCTAGCCTTCCTACAGCAGGAGGACTCTTTCATGAGTTTCTGTCTGAAGATTGGTGCATCTGTGTTTTGAAAGTAGTTTCCACATTTATAGAGTAGGGATTTCCAGATCCCATGAAGCTAACCAGCATAGGAGAGATTTATCTACAATATGAAGTGCAGATCTGCTTTCTCTTCTCCAAAATAGGTTCAGGAAATGTTTCATTCCGGACACTGCCTGGCGGATGTGTGTTAGGGGTTAGTGGACTTATGGCTCATGAACAGATCAGTTTACAAGGGTGGAGAACATGCAAATGAGGTTTGCATGGAAAGGGACGATTGCAAAGTATACCATAGTATCTAAATATTAATGTTAATATTAATGTGAAGGATGCTATGTAGTTTAAAGATCAAATTAAGGCTTTACATGAGTATTAAAATCAGATTTCTAAACATTGATTTCAATTATCACACATGGAAAAAAGTTAAGAGGTGACTGAATAAATTATACACAGGTAAGTATTTTTTATGTGGTATAGTTCACAAAAATGTTTAAATTTGAGGATGAGTATTACAGAAGTAGGAACATAGTTTGAAAATTTGAATTTTCAGATTTTATAAACTATCATTTAATGTTAGTAATGTTTCTTTTAATGATGCATCTAATGACTTTTCTAGAATTTGCTGGATTTAAAATTTGACTTTTATTATTCACAACCTCATGGTTTTGCTGGGCACGGCAAGGCACGCCTTTAGTCCCTGCATTTGGGAGGCAGAGGCAGGCAGATCTGCATGGGCAAGGCTGCATAGTAAGATCCTATCTTTACAAACCAAGGAACTTTAAAGAGAATTTTATTTTTACTTCTGTGTGTGCCTGTGTATGTGTAAGTGCAGATGAACACATGTGCTGCCATACGTTTGGAAGTTGGAGGGTAACTTTTGGGAGTCAATTATTTTCTTCTACCATGACCCCTGGAAATTTAATTCAGGTTGTCTGACTTGCACAGCGAATGCCTGTAATCACTGACCCATCCTGAGGCCCTGTGCCAATTAAAAAATATTTATTTTTATTTTATGTGCTTGTGTATAAAGGCCTGTGTGTATGCACATGTGTCACATGTGTGTCTGGTGCCTACTGCAAGCAGAAGAGGACATTTGGACTCCTGGGACAGCACTTACAGCTGTTGTGAGCCCTCCCACCCCCATGTGGGTGCTGGGAGCCGAACCTGGGCTCTTTGCAAGGACACCATGTACTGTTAGACTCGGAGCCAGCTCAGCTCCTGCTCCAACTGTTGCTGTTTCTTCACTGCTGTAAGATCCCCTCCCCTTCCAGAATTCTTAGTTGTTTCATCTGGAAAGATTAGTCTGATAAAAGATACTCCTCATCTCTGCATCTGCTGGAGATGTGGCTCAGCGGTTAAGAGCACTTGCTGCTCTTGCAGAGGGCCTGAGTTTGGTTCCCAGCACAGAGTGGCTCACAGTCATCTGTGTAGCTAGTATCACAGGGTCTCATCCTCTCTTCCGGTCTCCATGGGCACCACACAGGCACATGGTGCACAGTCAGACATGTAGTCAAACACTCATACATGTAAAATAAAAATAAAGCTTTAAAAATGTTAAGCTTGATTCTATAGACTGCGTGCTAACTGTGTGTGTGAAAGCGAATCCCTAGTCACTGCCGTCCGTGCCACACCTTACTTGTTCTCCACTGGTGGACGTTCCAGGTGCTTCTACTTGGGGCCATTGTAAATGCCAAAACCATGGCGCCTTTGAATTGTGGAAGACCTAAACGTTTCTTTGCAGTTTTTTGAGCATGACCCTTTTCTCTTGGATGGGCCAGTTTGTTTCGGCCTTTGTGTGGGTGGGCTTAGGCAAAACCGAGGCCTCCTTGACAGAAACAAGTGACACATTGCCCTTAGCAGTGGCTTCCTTTGAAAGGAAAGTACTGTAGAAGCCTTTGCATAGAAGCTTTGCTTAATTATTATTTGGTACTTTTAAAAGCACATTGGATGGTTTGTTTTCTTTTTTAAACTTGTTGTTTTTATTAATGTATCATTTACATGTATCATGGAGATTCTGTGTAGTATTTCGTCTTATTGTACAATTGGCACTAACTAAATCCAGGCCTTTCCCTTCTGGTAGTGTTCTCTGTGCTACACTGAGGTTGACATTTTTTGTATTTTTCTCTTTTGTAGCTCAGCTACTGTTATCAGTTGGACACCATTGTTAAGCAGAGTCTTAAGAATCAAAAGTCCTTTGTTTTACATAAGATGGTTTTTGGGAAATTAAGCATCACATCCTCTACCCAAATGAGAGCTGTTGGCGGCTGTAACAATAGATTTTGGAGCGCAGTTTATGAATTTGGCAGCAGCTGATAACAACAGTAACAAACAAGCCAAAACTGGAATTCTACAAGTGTGGCCATGTAACTTTATGGTGGCTCTAGAGCTGTGTGCTGAGGAAGCTAAGAGATTATCTGAGCATTTAGAAACATCCTTAGTGAGTGCATTTGTACCTTTGGAGTGAACTTTATATTTCTAACCGATAGCACCAGTATATCCCTGTGACTGCAGAGAAGGGTGACAGACTCAGGGTTGGTCACAGTCAGCGTAGGTGCCGGTGTGTTTGTCATGGCTGCAGTTATTTACCTGCAGCTGATGTGACCCACTTAGAAAATGTGGAAAAATTATCTAGTTAATAATTTTAACTAGATGATATTGTACCATTTTATCTTTATAAATTTACTGCCTTTGGAATATATCATTTAAAACAATGTAATCAAAGAGTTCAATGAGTTCAAATATATGTGTGGGACCAATGTAAACATGTTCCTTGCTAAGGACCATTTGCATTGTAGCTCAGTGCCGAAGAGGAATTGCCTGAAGTCTTTACATTCTGAGTGACAAGAATAAAAAAGTAGGTGTTAGATGGAACAACAAAACCATATTTCATATGCTAGAAGTTAACCTGTTGACCTAGCTGCTGACAAGATGCCCCCCTGGTGCAGTAGAGGCATGATTGCTGTTGAGGCAACCAGCTGCTCTTTGAATGGGTTTGAAGCCTGCTTTACAGGAGGGGATTTGTGTTCTGGAATTGAGTCATCTGTTATCAGGTTTGAGTTATCTTTTAAAAGATTTAGTTGAGTGGGCTGAGAGAGACCACGCAGTTGGTAAAATGCTTATCATCTAAACATAAGAACCTACCATTCCAGTAAAAGCCAGCCTCAATGGCAGACATCTCCATTTCCAGTGTTGAAGAAGTAGAAACAGGTGGCTCCCTGGCCAGTCAGCCTGGCTAAACCAGTTAGCTCCAGGTTCAGGAAGGAGCCCTGCTGGTCTCAAACAAAGTGGAGAACAAAGAAGGAAGACACTTGCCCTCTGTCTTCTACACACATATTCAACACAAACAGATGGACACAACTTTAGGTTCATTTTTTTGTGTTTGGGTCTGTATAGCTATGCAATGTATATTTAGAAACATGGCAGATAGATAGATAGATAGATAGATAGATAGATAGATAGATAGATAGATATCTCCCAGTTACACATGTAGCTATGAACCTTACCTTAAGAAGGATATTGGAAGATCTACTTATGATTAAAAAAAAAAACGCTGAATACAAATTTCTGTCAATATTGATTTTATAAATTCCTAACCAAATTGTACAACCATAGTATTTCAGAGTTGTATTAAATATCTTATGCAATGTACTTGAGAAGTATATTACATAGATGATATAACTTTCATATTAAACTTTTTATAGCAGATGTGGTGGTTTAAATAAGAACAGCTTCCATAGATTCTCATATTTGAGAGCTTAGTTCCCAGGGAATGCGGCACTCTTAGGAAGAATGTGGCCTTACTGGAGGAAGTGTGTCACTGAGAGTGGGCTTTGAGGTTCCTGAAGCCCAGGCTCTCTAGGCCAGTGGATTAGGATGTAGCTTTCAGCAGCTGTTCCAGTGCCACTCATACTGCACGGTCCCCACCATGGTGGTAACAGCTGAACCTCTGACACTGAAAGTAAGCCTCCAATTAAATGTTTCCTTATAAGATTGCCTTGGTCATGATGTCTCTTCACAGCAGTAAAGCAGAGACTAGGATAGCAGATCTTACTATAAAGTTACTACGTCTTTTATAATAATTTCACTTACTCTCTGCTATAACTTGAAATTAACTTTTTTTTTTTTTTTGAGACAGGGTTTCTCTGTGTAGCCCTGGCTGTCCTGGAACTCACTCTGTAGACCAGGCTGGCCTCGAACTCAGAAATCCGCCTGCCTCTGCCTGCTGGGATTACAGGTGTGAACCACCACGCCTGGCCGAAATTAACTTTTAAATGTCAGTGTGTGTGTTTATGATGGGGCACATCAACTGTAATATAGGTATGGAGGCCAGAGGACAACTCTTGGGAGTTTCTTCTCTCTTTTCACTTTGTAGAGGCAGTCTGTTGTTTCTTATTTTGTTTGCAGGCTCAGCTGGCCTGGTGAGCTTCTGACCAATTTTTCTGTCTTCTCCTTCTCCTTGGTGCGAAAGTGTTGGGATTACAGATGTGTGTCATAGCATGTGACTGTTTACCTGGGTTTCAGGGATCAAACTCAGGGTGTCAGGCCTGCATGGCAAGTACTTTTAGCTACTGAGCGATCTATCTTCCTGATCCAGAAATTGAATTTTAACAAAAAGAAAAAGTGCTTCTACTTTGCATATACTTAGGCTTCAGAATTACTAGTTTAAATTTTTCTGGTATGAACATTTAGTTTAATATAAAAATCAAGGGACCAACCAAGCAGTGCTTTTGGCAAGGGACTGTCCTCCTGCTCCTGTTACTTGGCTTTGCAGGCAAGGCTCTTTGGAAATCACCTGGGTTTGGTCATCCTTGTCCAGTAGACCTGTACCTGTTCAAGGGTTGCTAATGGGAAGAGTTCCATCTGGCATGACTGCCTGCTGGTCAGCTGTGCTGTGCTGGTCAGCTGGGCTGTTTTTATTGAATTCTTCTTTATGTTGACTTGAGCAGAACCTCTTTCCTAGGATGTCTGTGCTGTCTTCTTCTTGTGCTTTCTAGAGCACATTTACAAAGTGCTGCCTGTGGCTTGTTTTTCCATGTGAATGTGATCTTAAGAAGTCAGATGGACAGTGGACGAGGACACTGTTGCTGCTTTCTCCTGTCTGTTACTCTGTTGCTTGTCTTCTGCTGCTCATGCATATGGAGGACCACAGTGTGCGGTCGGACAGGAGGGCGGCCCTGGTGCCTGAGGTTATTTCACTCTCTAACCTCAGTTTCCTGACATGCTCAGTTGCTGTGTAGGAACCATGTTCTATTTGTCATGAATGAATGAGATTATAGAGGTGCCTTTTCCCAGTTTTCACCTTAAAGCCTTAAATCTGGACCAGAAAATGTCTACCTTGTTAATGGAATCACCCAGCTCAAGATGAGGTACAGCGACTCTGCAAAAGCTTGGCAGCTTAACAGCCGTCTGGATGTTAGCATAAAAATGGCTGAGAATTCCAAGACTCATCTGTTTGATGGCTTTTCTTCCATGTTCGACTGTTACTGATGTGTCTGTCGATTCCACCTTGCCCACCAGAGCTGTAAGATATTGTTTAATGAATGGTTGAAGATTGTAGTAGCATTTCCCCCTTTCCTTCTCTCTTTGAAAGGTAATGGTTCTCAGCTGGAAGGTACAACTGAAACCGTTGGAATCACCTTGACATTAAAGTTTGGCATATGCAAATGTCAACAAAATTTTGATGTTCTGTACGTGGTTTTTTTTGTTTGTCTCTGTGACTGTCCATCTCTGTGTCTTCTGACGGTTAAGGCAGGGTTTCCCTATATAGCCCTCACTGGCCTGGAACTTGCAGTATAGATCAGGCTGTCCTCCAATTCTCAGAGATCTGCCTATTCTGTCTCCCAACAGTTAGGGTTAAAGGTGTGTACTACCCTACCAGGCATAGAGTAGTGTTTGAAAAAGAAAAGCTTTGAGGAAAAAGTGATTTAAAAACTATCAGTGAGCTCTGTGTTCTTGAGCTGAGCAGTGTTATGTGGTTAAATATGTCCCCACGGCCCTTGGGGGTGGCGTCATCTGTCAGATGCCCGTTCACTGTTCAGAAGTCCTTTCTTGAGTACTCACATTAACTTACAGACTTCCTGTAGTAAATAGAGTGGTAATGTCTGTCATGGACAACTACTAGACCTACAATGGGACTTTGGAGCGCCAAAAAACTTGAAACTTGAGTAGTTCATTTGTGATTGCTGTAACTATAAAATATGCACCAGATTTCAAAGCATGGTTTGAAAAAGTTTTGAATAAATGCTGAGTACTTAATATTATAAAAGTACATTATATGAAATGAAATATATTATTAATTTTACTTGTTTTTATTCTATTAATATGGTTAGGAGAAACACATGAAAGTGCATATCCAGATTTTCATGTTTCTATTGGGTGGAACTACCCTACACATAGAGGTGGTCTGGAGATCGCCCAGGGAGGGTAGCTGGACCCATGCTGATTGTGTGTGATGCTGGGTTGTGGGACTGTATTTTGTGGCTGTGTTCTTGTATTATTGTTCTATATTTTGGGGTCTTAGGAAAGAGAATACTGAATCTATTATGTAATTGAATATAAAGGATCCTGGTCCTGAATCATGGTTTAAGTACCAAAGGGTAAAGAACTCTGAAGATTATAGGTCAGGAGGCAGAGTACCTTAGGATGGAATAAACTTGAAAGAAGAATCTTTTTTTTTTTTTTTTTCACGTGAGCTTTGAGGTCTTATTGGAAAGCATGACCTTGGCCAAATCGATGATTGAGAAGATTGGCTGTCTTATATGGATTTAAGTAGATGGGCATCAAGGTCCAGTATTTAAATTAGACTGTAAAGGCGTCAGACATTGCTGTTAGGTTAGATGAGGGTCTTTGTAAGCTCTCCTTTCCCTTGCTCTGTGTCCCGCCCTCACTGTATTGTAAGCAGTGACCTCGCTCTGCTTACTCCTCCTAGTGTTCGACTACAGTTACAGAGACTACATTCTCTCCTGGTACGGGAACCTCAGCAGAGACGACGGGCAGCTCTACCACCTGCTCTTGGAAGACTTCTGGGAAATCGTCAAGCAGATTCGCCACAGGCTGAGTCACGTGGATGTGGTTAAAGTTGTCTGTAATGACATTGTAAAGGCTTTGCTCACTCACTTCTGTGACCTGAAAGCTGCTACTGCCAGGTAAGTGTGTAACATGATGTCTTAGTTAGGGTTCCATTGCTGGGAAGAGACACCACGACCAAGGCAACTCTTACAAAGACAAACATTTACATGGGCTGCCTTATAGTTTGAGAAGTTCAGTGCATTATCATCATGCTGGGAAGCATGGCATCATGAAGGCAGACATGGTGCTGTAGCTGAGATTTCTACATCTTCATCAGAAAGCAGCCGAAGACAGTGTCACACTGGCCAGACTTGAGTATATACCTGAGACCTCAAAGTCCTACCTCCACAGTGACTATTTCCTCTAATACCTCCTCCAATAAGGCTGCATCTCTTTCTTAATAGCATTGCTTTCCATGGGTCAGGAATACTCACACTACCACAATCTGCAAACCTTTCCCCTTTCTCATTAAAATGTTACTCTTTTTGAGGAGATAAAATGAGAAAATACTGAGAATCGTCTGCCTGTTTGATTAGGAATATAGACATCCTGAAGGGAAATAGTCATAGTGTACTCAGAAAGTAAATTTCTTAATAACTTTATAATAGAAAATTGCCTTATAGATATATGTGGTTTTATAAGTAATTTATGCAGTATACTGAGAGCCCCATACTGAACTTAACTTACAATATTGTGGGTACCTAAAGATGAAATAAATACACTATTTTATACTGTGGTATAGAATCAGTGAGCTTAGAATTTGAGAAAAAATATAGCTCATATTTCTTTTTGTGTTTCTTTTTTTGTTTTGTTTTGTTTTTTGTTTTTTTCTGAGACAGGGTTTCTCTGTGTAGCCCTGGCTGTCCTGGAACTCACTCTGTAGACCAGGCTGTCCTCGAACTCAGAAATCCGCCTGCCTCTGCCTCCCAAGTGCTGGGATTAAAGGCGTGCGCCACCACCGCCTGGCTTTGTGTTTCTTTTAAGAGCTCAATTGTGTCACAATTGCCTGAAAATTATTTTTTTATTTTCCCCTGTGTGAATATCCACTTTACACAGAACCTTTTATTATATGAGTGCAGTGCATTTTGAACATCCTTCCCTCTCCCTCCTCCCCTGCTCCGTCACATCTCTACCCCTCTCCCTCCTCCCCTGCTCCGTCACATCTCTACCCCTCTCCTTCCGCCCCTGCTCCGTCACATCTCTACCCCTCTCCCTCCTCCCCTGCTCCGTCACATCTCTACCCCTCTCCTTCCTCCCCTGCTCCGTCACATCTCTACCCCTCTCCCTCCTCCCCTGCTCCGTCACATCTCTACCCCTCTCCCTCCTCCCCTGCTCCGTCACATCTCTACCCCTCTCCCTCCTCCCCTGCTCCGTCACATCTCTACCCCTCTCCCTCCTCCCCTGCTCCGTCACATCTCTACCCCTCTCCCTCCTCCCCTGCTCCATCACATCTACCTGTTAGCCCCCTTTGCTTCCCTAGCGATTCAGGTCTCCTTTCATGCCACGTAGTCACACGTGATTTTATGTGCCTATATGAAGATCTGGAAACCACAAATGGAAGATGGGTCTTTGTCTTCCTGAGACCTAATTCACTTTAGTACGATTCTCTCCAGCTATACCTGTCTTTCTACAATCAACATAACTTCATTCTTTATGGATGACGTTCAGACATTTGCATCGTTACTATATACCACGCTTTCTTTACCACCGCCCTGTTCAACCTCTAGATTGGTTCTCTAGCACAGCTGTTTTAACCTTTTAAAATAAAGTTTTTTTTTTAACTCTTTGAGAGTTTCCATTCATTTATAAGCTATATTAATCCTCCACACCCACCACCCCCTCCTCCCTGCTCCCCGGTGTTCCCCAGCCCACTCCTCTCACCTTCATGCCCTCCTTTTCTCTTTTATTTTGTGTCCCATTAGTGCTACCCATAAGCACTTGGGTACGTGGCCATCCACTGGGACTCAAGCAGCCTGCCGGCATCCATGTACCAAAGGAGAGGGACTTTCCCTCCACCCTCCGCAGCTGTCAGTAGAAGTGGGCCTTATCCTGAAGCCTGCTCAGTGCCGGGATTTCACTGGCCTGCCCTTGTACAGGTCACCATGGCCGCCGTGAGCTGCAAGTGCAGTGGCTCTGTCATGTCTGGAAGCATTTTGTAGCTCATCCCCACATCCACTGGCTCGTTCCCTGCCCTCTTCCCGTAAGGTGTCCGGACCTTGGGTGGAGGGAGGTGGGTACAGATGACCCAGACTGAGTTGAGTGCTCAGTTAGTTACACTAGAAACGAGTCTGCGTTAGCCATCACTGCAAAGACTCTGATCAAGTTGAGAGCAGCACAAATCTGTGGGTGTGAGCACATATTTAGAAGGTGGCTTAACACTATGACCTTCGTAAAACAGCAGTGGGTTCTCACCAAGACCCTATAACTTCCCTAGTCTTAGCATCTGACCAAGTTTACAGTACCAGGCACAAAAGCCTTCCTGTGGAGCAGACCTCATAGATAGTCTGAAAGCAGTTTGTTGTGCCCATAACTGTCATGTCAGTATCACACTAGGGCACATTTTGCCTGAAAGGTCAGGCTTTGTAGCATGCAGGGCCCACAGCTAGATGTAGCCATTGATGTCTTTTCTCTCCCCACAGTCTGCACAGCACCTCCCAGCACTCTGAAAGCTAGCCAGCAGGGAGAGTTTCCTAGTCCACCGCATCTAGTCAGGGTTTTCATTTCTCCGCGTCCTGCTTCCGGAGTGAACGGTGGCTTCAGTAGTAGTGTCCTGTCATCTGCATATGCTGGGCAACAAAAGCAGTGGCAGTAGTCCTCCTTGTTCTGAGTGCCTCTGGACCCTTGACAATAGCTCGTAGGAAGGAGCCCTGAGCCTGGCGTTGAGATCTTCATTTGTGACATATCCCTTCTGGGAGCAGCACTGTCTACTTGTGCAGGGGGTTTCTATTCATACTCCCCTTTCAAAAGAATATGTTCAATACACGTAGAAACTAGTAGATTCCTCTAAGACTTCTTCATGTGGCCTTAGTTTAGTCCCCCCAACACCCTCCCCTCTCCCCAGCTTGCCCATCTCTCCACTCTAGCTCTTTAACTCTGAGTATAGCCTCCATACTTTTCATATGGCCGGTTCTCTGGCATTCTCTCTAGTTAATTTTTCCTTGTGTTGGAAAATTAGAGGTTTTCGTGAAGCCATTCATGCTTGTTAAGCCTCCTGCCAGTACCTCACTCCCCACTTCCCGCCGGTCAGCGAGCCCTTCTGCCCCTCCCCCAGCTCCCCTTCTCTACACTCTCTTACCTGCAGCTCACCCTTCCCCTCCCCGTAAGATGGCCACCCTCAGGGGCCTATTTCTAGTCTTCCTGGCTTCCACATGTGCTCCAGATCGAACATATCAAAACAAACGAGTCACAGTGTGACCCACAGATGAGAGGGAGCATCCAGCATTGACTTCCGGGGCAGAGCGGCCTCACTCACTGTCGGGCTTTCCGATTTTATCCGTTTACCTTCAGACTTCATTTATTTTGACGGCTGCCTAATATTCAGTTGTGTTGTCTACCGCAGTGTCCTTATCCATTCCTTAGCTGATGGACAGCATGGTTGATTAATTTCTTAGCTGTTGTGCGCTGAGCTGTAGTATAACGTCGGTGTTTTCAGGAGCGCTGCAAAGAGCAGTGGCGTGCAAGTGTTTGTGTTACATGTTGACTCGTGGTCATTTGGGTACAGCAAAGAGTGGCAGATCGCTGGGCCCTGTGGTGGACCTCATTTTAGGTTGTTTTGTTTTTTTTTTTAAGATTTATTTATTTATTTGTTTATTGTGTGTGTGTGTGTGTGTGTGTGTGTGTGTGTACACGCACTCTTAGGTCTTCAGGCTTGTGTGGCAAGCACTTTTACTTGCAGAGCCATGTCCTGGGCTCTGAGGTTTGTTTTCTGAGGCGCCCCCATACTGACTTGTTAGCGGCTAGATGCGTTTATTCTCTCACCAGTGGCCCCTGGTCTGGTCTGCGTTCCCTTCTGTAGCTGCTCTTGCTACTTGCATTCCTCATTACCTGTTTTTCTAGTGACAGCCATTCTGACTGATGGATCTCAGTGTAGTTTTAATTGTATCTCTCTGTATTTGTAACATCGCCAATGTTCTGAAAACTGTTAGAGGAATGTAATGTTAACGGTGGGCTTTTGATTAGAGAAAGGTATGCGTGTGCTTATTTGGTGGGAACCTGGCTTTGGAGGACTTCAGCAGGGCTATTTCTATGCTAAGAATAAACCATTTTCCTAGGCTTGTTAGTAGAGCCTTAAATTTGGACTGTGCTCTCGAGTGAGTGCAAGGAAGATGAGTTGCAGCCATGTGACTTACACACGCGGTAGAGCTGCCTGTTGGAGTGGCACTGGGGTGACGGCGAGTTAAGATGGCTTATGCTTGGTGTCCTCATTAGCAGTGGGTAGCTCTGCGCCGAGTTCATCACATGATGGCCCCTGTGCTGGCTGGCCACGCTGCCTGGCGGTGGACGGCTGCTGAGAGTGGCCGCTGTCCATTCTCACTCACAGAGCTGTCTTCCCTTCCAGGTCTGCCAGCCTCAGGCTGAGGCCAAAATCCAGAGCTGTTCCGTTCCCACTGCCTTCCCAGTTTCCCGCTGGCTGCTCGAGCATTTTGCAAGCTGTTCCAATTGTACCGCATAGTGCGGAGTCCATGTCTGATGTGCCTCACTTTCATAAATGGTACTCTGTGCTGGGATAACTGGTGTGGTTTTTTCCTGTAACACTTTTATTTAAATGCCATTTGATACTAACTCAATTTTATCATCTTATTACTTAGGCACAGCCTGTCTGAAAAACATTTCCATAGGTCCCTGATTCTCAGAATTCTTTATCTGCAGTCAGCCCTATAATCTTAAAAGCCACCAGATGTC
Organism: Apodemus agrarius; assembly: GCA_964023405.1. Classification (NCBI taxonomy): domain Eukaryota; kingdom Metazoa; phylum Chordata; class Mammalia; order Rodentia; family Muridae; genus Apodemus; species Apodemus agrarius. The sequence goes on along the minus strand of OZ030023.1, from coordinate 38,729,507 downwards.
CAACTGCTGTTGTTCGTGTGGTTCACACCCAGTGATGTGCCATGGCCACTGTGCCCTGGCAGGTGACAGCCTGCTGCACAGCCCCTCACGGTCGCAGCTGAGCTCAGGGAAATCATTGCTGCCTTGGGATTGGCCATTTACACTGTGGAATGGCGAATACTTCAGCTTAGAATTTTGTCCTGTGGAGAACTTAATTGTTAAATATTTTCCAGCCTCACTTATTGAATCCATTATATTCATCAATATTTACAATGTCAGATATTTAAACCAAAAAGCTTTTCAAGTATAAGTTCACATTGTGTTCTCTTTAGAAAATCCTGTTAGTGATTTTGGAAAATTACTTTCGAGTGAAAGAGAAAAATGACATTTTGTGGTAGTAAAATAATAATGAATATGGTGTTGGCCTTATGGATCCCCTAAAGGGTGTTTGGAGCAAGCGGGAGTCTCACAGCACCCTGCCGTGTGCTGTGGACCAGCCTCCTGGCAGCAGTGTGTGGTTAGAAAGTGAGGTGGGCTCCGTAGGCCCCTCCCGTGGGCTCGGCAGCTTACGCCCTCCATAGGCCTTGGCACTATCCTTTATTATATGTAGTTTGCTGTGGTGCCCACCAGTGTAAGTATCCCATGGTTCTGCCCTGCTAATGGTTGTCAAAGACTCTTGAAGTCATGGAGGCTTATTTCGGAGTGCTTAAGACTTCGGAGAAAAAGGCACATGGTTCGAGAAATCTAGTGGTTTTATGCATATCTAATTTCAACGTAAGAGTATGTTTTCCGCCAAGGCGTTTGCCAGCTTTCTGAGAGCTGCTGTTAGAAGGTGGTGTTGGCATCGTATAAGTGGAGCACGAGAGTACAGGGAGGACAGAGTCCGTGTTAGGAGCACTGACTCTTCAGGCTTGGAGGGTTTTTCCGTTTATTTCCGCGTTTGTCCTTTCCTGTATCCCAGAGTGGCCTCCAGTTCCCGTGCAGCAGACCGTCTGCTCCCTTGCCTCCGCCTCCTGAGTTACAGGAGTGTGCCGTCGCCTTGGTTTAGCTGTGTTGGGGAGTGACCCCACGTCCTGTGCAGGCTAGGCAGCCACGGAACCAGCTGCGCCACAGCCCCTAGCGTTTAATTTCTTGTTACTTTAGTTGATAAAAATGTAGAGGAAAAAAATGAAGAAAAATCTCTACCGGTATTCTCTACGGTACTGTTCATTTGGGTGGTTTGTTCTGGAAAGCAGCTGTTTTGGATGTAGCATTATAAAAAGCGCAGTCAGGGCAGCCTGCAGTGCGTGTGGGTCTGGTTGCTGTAGTGTAGTAACACCATTCTTGTCCTGTATATCTCAGTGCTGGACAGATCTCTGTGGGCTGCAAAATGATGTGGGTGGCCTGGGAAGCAGTGAGTCGGTGACTGTCAGGACAATAATTAATGGCAGCAATAAAAGAAAGGCGCCCTTGCCTGACTGCTGAGCGCTGTTGGAGGCAGGTTTCCCATCAGCCAGGCAGTCCGCCACTGCTGTGAACCGGTCCAGATCACACTCAGAGCCCGCTCCGTTCCTCTTCCTCTCCCCTCTGTCCCGTCTCAGCGTGGTTCAGAAAGTCTAGAAAAGATTACCTTTATACTTGTAATTCAATAGCGTTTTTAAAATTTTACAATCTCCTTACAGTCTGTGTTTTGTGTGCCTGTAGAGTACGGGCTTCTTATTTGAGGAAACGTCTTTATTCACATATTTTCTTTCTTTACTTTTGACGTGTTTTCCCCTGTTCTTTTCCATCTCTGACTATAGTGTAGCATAGCACAGAGGGAGACAGAGAGAACAAGACCGGTTTCCCCCATTTATCACTTCCGTGTCTTTGTTCATCTGCACTCAGCCACATCTTCATGTTCTCATCTGTGCAATGGTGCTGTCTGCCTCTCGGTGATGGTGGGAGGGTCAGATCAGATACACCTGGGACACATCAAAGTTACTGACTTCTTTCCCTATTCAAGGAGTGAGAGCTGCAGTGGCTGGTCACCACCACCAGGGGCAGGGCTGGGTGGACTCGCCACCCCTGGTGGCCATGCGCTGTGAGCCCTCTCTGCTCGCAAACAGGACTGATGCCCGCCTCCTAAAGGGTGTCACTGAAGTGTCCTGCGGAGTTTGCAGGGAGAGTCTACAGGAGTCAGGTGGCAGGTTTTCCTGTACAGTGAGCATATTGGGCCAGCCCTCTCTGGTATTTGGATTTCTTAGTTTTCCCCTAACTCGGCTGTTAGGAAGGAGGGAAATTTTATGACCATGCAGGTCCCAGCTGATGCATAGGCTCAGTATTATGTAAAGCTTCTTGTGTAAAAGTAGATTTTCTTTTGGCTGTCCTCCCCCAGTAAGTACTAACCAAATGTGTATTTTAAGGTATTGAATTACCTATACCAGGGCTTGAGATGACCAAGAATAGCATCTCAGTGTTTACTGTGTGGAGATAGCAGCTCCAGCTATAGTTTAAAATGAATGAAGATACTTGAGGGGAGACTCCGGGTCACACCACACCCAGGCTCTTGAGCAGGGTTAATGCTTTACTATCGAGCTATAGCCCCAGGCCACTCCCCTCTTTAAAACTTTTCTTTTGAAAGAGGACCTTAAGAAGTTATGAAGGCTGGCGTTGACCTCATTCTGTGGCCCTTGCAGGCCTCGAACCCACGAGTGTAGGCCTGGCATCATCTTTTGCTGCTTGGCTGTTTTTGTGTTTTTAAAGACAGTATCTTTCAGCCTAAACTGGATCAGAACTCCTGCTCTTGCCGCTGCCTCCTGCACACTGGTGTTATATGGTGTACTATCAAACTTTCCATCAGGAACCTTTTAAAAAGTCAACATGGAGACCAGAAAGTAGAATGTTTATTTAGGATTCTTGAAGCCTGCATTTGATTCAAAAGCAGCCTATAAATGGGACACACTGGTGCATATCTGTAATGCCAGAACTGAGAGACGAAGGCAGGAGGATCAGGACATGAGTATTATCCTAATGCTGCATAACAAATTCAGGGCTAGCCTGGGCTACCAGAGACCCTGTCAAAAATAAATCAGTAAAAATGGACATCAGCAGAGGTGTGCATATATAAAGCCTTACTCATAAAATGTCTTCATGTTATTGACTTTGCACTTTTGGATAGGATTCTTCTGGGTTTTTATAGCAGGCAAAGAAGGAAATTGTTCTTTTTTCGGCATACATATTCCAGTTAGTCCAGTCTCTAGCGTGAGAAGTCACAGTGTACTCTTGAGAGGCATTAATCATAAAGATACCAATATGCATTTCATGTTTCATTTCCTGTGTAGTCCTTAATGTGTTTTCTGTACTCTAGACCATTTGCTCAGTATTGGCCTCTTGTTACTATGGAATCTTTGCCACTTATCTGCAATGACAGATAGTAGAAAAATTAACATTCCAAGATGCTACGGGTAAGGAAAATCTAGACTGATCTTTCTACTACTCTTCAATCAGATCCTCCAAAATAGTGGTTCTGAGGTACACTCAGTGCTCACGGGGGTCCATGGCCACGGCTGGAAGGAACCAGGGATCCTCACAGAAGCCAGTTAACATCACCTTTGGGTGCATTGAGCAGCAGACCCTTTATTCATGGATCACAGTAACCCAGACTTACTGTCCTAAATTTCTTCATTAAAAAAGTAGCTCATGATTTGTTTATGCTTTATTAGTTTTTAAAAAATGAATCACTTTTAAAGCAGACTGTTTCTCCTCTATTTGGGGAAGGTCGTTCTCTTCACTCAGTGCACAGCTTCATGCAGGATGAGCATGGAATGGTAAGGGAGAAGGAACAGCTGCCTGCCAGCCACATCAGCTGAATTAGTCCCAGCGATCAATGGGTGACAGATGTCAAAGCCTGATGACTTTCACATCAACCTTTAATCTCAGCACTCAGGAGAAAGAGGCAGATGGATCTCTAAGTTTGAGGCCAGCCTGGTCTACATAATGAGTTCTGGGCTGGCAAATAAATAAACAAACACAAACGAAAAAACAGTAAATAAGATTCATCTGGAAACTTGAAGGTTGTTGAGTTAAAGAAATACTCGTACCATTTTGAATTATTGCTAATTAGAAATTGTTAATGACCTTTGATACTACTTAAGGTAGTTATCATGGTTGCCTTTGGAAATACAATGAGGCCACATAGCCTTCTTTGTTTTCTGTTGTTGTGGTAAACACTGACCAAAGCAACTTGGAAGAGTGGGTTTATTTGGTTTATACTTTATGAACACAGCTCATTATTGAGGAAGGAAGGAAGGAAGGAGGGAAGGAAGGAAATGCTCCTAAAAACATGACCACAGGCCAGTCTGAAGGAGGCAAACCCTCACTCAGGTACCCTCTGTCTGGGTGACTCTGATTGTGCCATGTTTACAAAAACTAATGATGGCTTTATACATTTACTCCAGCACAGGCTTCCCAGATCAATCCATATCTAAGGAAAGTGTTGATTATTGGAACTTCTGAGGAGGCAGCAGTTATTAATATCAATGTGTTACTCATTTAGAATATTTTTTTCCTGGGGTCTTCTTCCATTTCCTTCTTCAGAGACCTGAAGTTTTTGTCATATAAATGATATATAATCGAATTGTTTCTGAACATTTCTTTCCATCTATCCATCCACCCACCTACCTACCTACATACCTATTCTTTTTTAAATTCTTTAATCTTTTTTACACTCTAGTCTTTATCCAATCTCAGTCCACCCTCTGACTGTTCTTCATCCCATACCGCCCCTCCCCCCATCTACAAGAGGATGTCCCCACCCCTCCACCCCCACTCCATCAGGCCTTCCTACTCCCTGGAGCTTCCAGTCTCTTGAGGGTTAGGTGCATCTTCTCTCACTGAGTCTGGACTAGACAGTCTCTGCTGTGTACATGTTGGGGGCCTCATCTCAGCTGGTGTCTGCTGCCTGGTTGGTGGCTCAGTATCTGAGAGATCTTGGGGGTCCAGGTTAGTTGAGACTGCTGGTCTTCTTATAGGGTTGCCCTCCTCTTCAGCTTTTCCCTGATCCAACCACAGGGGTCCCCGGCTTCAGTACACTGGTTGGGTGTAAGTGTCTGCTTCTGACTCTTTCAGCTGCTTGTTGGGCCTCTCAGAGGGCAGCCATGCTAGATATGTGAGCACACAGAGCATCAGTAACCATGTCAGGGCCCCAGGCCTCCCCTTGAGCTGGATCCCAATTTGGGCTGGCCACAGGACCTCCTTTTCCTCAGGCTCCTCTCCACTTTTGTCCCTACAGTTCTTTCAGACAGGAACAATTCTGGGTCAGAGTTTTTGACTGTGGGATGGCAGCCCCATCCCTCCACTTGATGTCCTGTATTTCTATTCTTTCAGACATGAAGAACAGCCAAGGCCTTTTGTGTTGCATGCATGTTTGAAGGACTCACATGATGAAGTAAGATTTCTTCAAACGTGTTCTCAGGTTCTGGTGTTTTGCCTTCTCCCTTCAAAGGATCTCCAGTCTCGCAGCTTACGTACAATGCTCGCAGAAATTCTCACAACAAAAGGTAGACTTATAAAATTAATACCACTAATGTGATAAGTGTTTAAACAAATGTGCTGTCTCCTATGATTATATTTCAATAACATTTGTGCAGATCTTATATATTGTAGACCATGGGGGTTGTAAAGGATTTTAGACATTTCACATTTTATTATCACATAAAGCCTTTGGCCATACATGGTTTGAAAAGTTTATATCTGTATTTTAAAGTTCATATCTATATTGATACTGCTATTAATTTTGACATAGGAAAAAGCCACTCTTCATGTATGTATGGGAGACATTGATTTGGAATAGTGTCTGAGTTATCTAGGCCTGTAGAAATACATGAAGGAAAGCACGCCCACACATGCACAGAAGGTCTGTCAGCATTTGTTATATCTTTTCTTTAAGTTTCATTGGTAATACTGCTTTTTGTAAACTTTAATAAACAATAAGTACTATACTATAGCATAATAAGAAACATTTAAAAGTTATTTGTACAGCTAAATACTTAATGAGAATAAAAAATGGAAGTGGAGCAGGGAGACAGCTGTGATTAAACAATTGTGCAAGAATGAGGACCACAGATACCCAAATACGACTGCCAGGAGAGTAGGTCTCCCAGGAGTGCAGACATGCCTGTGAGCACAGATAAGACCACTGGTCCTGCTCAGAGAGACACCCTCCACCCCCCAGAACCCTCAGGACACAGGAACAGAGGAGCAGCCTGAGATAGGATCCTTCTGGTTTCCATCTGCACCCCAGAGCTGACCCTGTACCACAGCTCTGCATACCCAAACTCCTTCCTGGAGAGAACTGATCTCCCAGGAGTACTGACACACAGGCTTGTAGGAGGGACCATCCACAGTCAGAGACAGCAAGACTAGCTAACACCAGAGAGAACCAGATGGCGAGAGGCAAAGGGGAGAAAATAAGCAACAGAAACCAAGGCTACTTGGCATCATCAGAACCCAGTTCTCCCACCACAGCAAGCCCTAGATACCCAAACACACCATAAAAGGAAGACTCTGAGTTAAAGCCACATCTCACGATGATAATAGAGGACTTTAAGAAGGACATAAATAACTCCCTTAAAGAAATACAGGAGAACACAGGTAAACAACTTGAAGCACTTAAAGAGGAAACAAAAATCCAACCAATCAGGTGAAGGAATTGAGCAAAACCTTCCAGGATCTAAAAATGGAAATAGAAACAATAATTCACAAAGGGAGACAACCCTGGAGATAGAAAACCTAGGAAAGAGATCATGAGTCATAGATGCAAGCATCACCAACAGAAAATAAGAAATAGAACAGAGAATCTCAGTTGTGGAAGATACCATAGATAACATTGACACAACAGTCAAAGAAAATGCAAAATGCAAAAGCTCCTAACCCAAAACATCCAGGAAATACAGGACACAATGAGGAGACCAAACCTAAGGATAATAGGTATAGAAGAGAGTGAAGATTCCCAACCTAAAGGGCCAGTAAATATCTTCAACAAAATTATAGAAGAAAACTTTCCTAACCTAAAGAGATGCCCATAAACATACAAGAGGCCTACAGAACTCCAAACAGACTGGACCAGAACAGAAATTCTTCCTATCACATAATAGTCAAACCACCAAATACACAATACAAAGAATAGTAAAAGCAGTAAGGGAAAAAGGTCAAGTAACATATAAAGGCAGACCTATCAGAATAATACCAGACTTCTCACCAGAGACTATGAAAGCTAGAAGATCCTGGGCATATCTCATACAGACCCTAAGAGAACACAAATGCCAGCCCAGGCTACTATATACCCAGTAAAACTCAATTACCATAGATGGAGAAACCAATATATTCTATGACAAAAACAAATTTACTTAATATCTTTCCACAAATCCAGCACTATCAGGGATAATAGATGGAAAACTCCAATACAAGGAGGGAAACTACACCCTAGAAAGTGCAAGAAAGTAATCTTTCAACAAGCCCAAAAGACGTTAGCCACACAAACATTAAATTAACATAAAAGAATAACAGGAAGTAACAATCACTATTCCTTAATATCTCTTAACATCAACGGACTCAATTCACCAATAAAAAGATGTAGAAAACCAGACTGGATATGTAAATAGGACCCAGCATTTTGCTGCATACAGGAAACGCACCTCAGTGTCAAAGATAGACACTACCTCAGAGTAAAGGGCTGGAAAACAATTTTCCAAGCAAATGGTCCCAGGAAACAAGCTGGAGTAGCCATTCTAATATAGAATAAAATAAACTTTCAACCAAAAGTTAACAAAAAGGATAAGGAATGACACTTCATACTTATCAAAGGAAAAATCTACCAAGATGAACTCTCAATTCTGAACATCTATGCTCCAAATGCAAGGGCACCCACATTCATAAAAGAAACTTTACTAAAGTTCAAAGTACACATTGTACCCCACACAACAAGAGTGGGAGACTTCAACACCCCACTCTCACCAATGGACAGATCAGGGAAACACAAACTAAACAGAGACACAGTGAAACTAACAGAAATTATGGACCAAATAGATTTAACAGATATCTATAGAACATTTCATCCTAAAACAAAAGAATATACCTTCTTCTTAGCACCTCATGGTACCTTCTCCAAAATTGACCATATAATTGGTCACAAAGCAGATCTTAACATATACAAGAAGATTAAAATAATCCCATGCATCCTATCAGATCACCATGGATTAAGAATGGTCTTCAATGACAACAAAAACAATGGAAAGCTCACATACACATAGAAGCTGAACTCTACTCAATGATAACTTGATCAAGGAAGAAATAAAGAAATTAAAGACTTTTTAGAATTTAATGAAAATGAAGGCACAACATACCAAAACTTATGGGACACAATGAAAGCAGTGCTAAGAGGAAAACTCAGCTCTGAGTGCCCCCCAAAAAACTGGAGAGAGCATACACTAGCAGCTTAACAGCATACCTAAAAGCTCTAGAACAGCCAGGCAGTGGTGGCGCACGCCTTTAATCCCAGCACTTGGGAGGCAGAGGCAGGTGGATTTCTGAGTTCAAGGCCAGCCTGGTCTACAGAGTGAGTTCCAGGACAGTTAGAGCTATATAGAGAAACCTTGTCTTGAAAATACAAAAAAAAAAAAAAAAAAAAAAAAAAAGTTGTTTTTTATTTTATTTTATTTTATTTTTTTATTTTTGGTTTTTGTGAGACAGGGTTTCTCTGTATAACTCAGAAATTCTCCTGCCTCTGCCTCCCAGAGTGCTGGGATTACAGGCGTGTGCCACCACCGCCCGGCAAAAAAAGTTTTTTTTTTAAAGTGTTTTAAAACCTCTAGAACAAAAAGAAGCAAATACACCCAAGAGGAAGGAAATAATCAAACTTAGGGCTGAAATCAACCAAGTAGAAACAAAAAGAACTATACAAAGAATCAACTAAACCAGGAGACCATTCTTTGAGAAAATTAACAAGATAGATTCTACAGAAGGAACAGTACCCAGTCATTCTATGAAGCCACAGTTACACTGTGTATTCTCCCCTGGAGATTGAATGGTTTCTGTCCAGTCAAGTACCTGTCACAATTTCCTTTAATAGGGGACTTCATAAGAGTTTTTATTTTGTACTTCTATCATGTTTAATGTTCCAAATAGATTTTAAAAACTGGTTGGGTACATATTACTGTTAACTTCAGAAGACATCATGTATATTTAAGGCATTTAACTATTAAAAATTATTTTGCCAGGCGGTGGTGGCGCACGCCTGTAATCCCAGCACTTTGGGAGGCAGAGGCAGGTGGATTTCTGAGTTTGAGGCTAGCCTGGTCTACCGAGTGAGTTCCAGGACAGCCAGGACTATACAGAGAAACCCTGTCTTGAAAAAAAAATTATTTTGATGACTTAAAAAATGTCAATCCTGAGTTTTTTATTTTAAAATAAATTTTATTAGTTTAATAATAATAATAATAATAAAAGAATGCGGAGTGCAGGTTGTGAAAGCTCGGCGTGCTGGCGCACTTCCTTAACCCAGCTCTGGGGCGCACAGGCAGCGCGCCCTGGACCGCTGGTGACCCAGTCTAGCCAAAATAGAGCTCCAGGTTCCGGGAGAGAGACCCTGTCCCCAAAACGCATGTGAGCAAGGAGTGATAGACAACACTGGATGTTGACCTCTGCCCTCCCCATCATGCACATACATTCACTGTACGGGGAGTGGGGGTGGATGCAGACATCTGAAGGAAAAATGACTTAAGACAGACGATCCCTATTTAAGACTCTTAGATGAGAGAAATATAGTGGTTAAACACCTTTATATAATAATAATAATAATAATAATAATAATAATAATAATACCTCCTTCATTTGTGCTCATCAGCTGGTTTACTAACAAAAGGGCAGTGTAAACTTAGGAGGGTGGGTTTGCCATGGTGTTCCTGGACTTAAACAACTTCCTTCCCCACATCTGCTTTGAACAGTTGGGGGAACGTTGACGTTCATCTTTTTATAGACCAAACTGCTCAAAGCATAATGAACTTTACAAAACAGTGAGGAAAAATCAGAGCATCCCTTGGCAATGTGAGTTCCAGAAGCTTCCTTCTGGCATTCTTTTCACTTGTGTATTCAAATGAGCACTGACTGTGCCTACACTGACTTACCCAGAGGGAGAAGCAACCGTGTGGGTGCATGCATGTGTACACACTCGCGGTAAATTACTCACTGATGATGATGGCCCCCATTTGGCTGGTGGACGATGTTCCCCGCAGAAATGTTCACTTCTGTGATATGGAGTCTTTTCTTTCCTCTAGTCTTGAAGCCAGTCGTGGAATTGCTGAGTAACCCTGACTACATTAACCAAATGCTGCTTGCACAGTTGGAGTACAGAGAGCAGATGAGTGAACATCACAAGAGAGCCTACACCTACGCTCCTTCTTACGAGGAGTTCATCAAGCTCATCAACAGCAACTCTGACGTGGAGTTCCTGAAGCAGCTCAGGTACTTCCCCTGTAACGACGACAGCCCATGAAAGACACCAGCTGTCATCTGGGCCGTGTGTGTGTGTGTGTGTGTGTGTGTGTGTGAGAGAGAGAGAGAGAGAGAGAGAGAGAGAGAGAGAGAGAGACAGAGACAGAGAGAGACAGAGACTGGGAGTCGGTGAGTGTTCTTTTCAGGGAACTGGAAGTAAAGGCAGTTCATAAATTTTCTCATTTGGTGACAGCTGCATCTGTCCAGCTTCTCCTTAATAGTGGAATTAGAATTAATTTTTAAAAAGCATTGGTTTTCCTAAGAATTAGGTAATAGCTTGAAAGCTCTTCAGCTATTAGAAGAATCTGCATATCTGCTCAGATGTCTGCACAGGAAAGTATTTGAAAAAGCTTGGTTTCCCCTCCCTCCCTCTCCTTCCTTCCTTCCTTCCTTCCTTCCTTCCTTCCTTCCTTCCTTTCTTTCTCTCTCTCTTTTCTTTCTTTCTTTTTTCTTTCTTTCTTTCTTTCTCTCTCTCTCTCTTTCTCTCTCTCTCTCTCTTTCTCTCTTTCTCTCTCTCTTTCTTTCTTTCTTTCTCTCTCTCTCTCTCTCTCTCTCTCTCTCTCTCTCTCTCTCTCTCTTTCTTTCTTTCTTTCTTTCTTTCTTTCTTTCCAGTGTTTGGCAGTGAGTATCTACATTTGTCTTAGCTGCTGGGTAGAGCCTTTCAGAGGACAGCCATGTTAGGCTCTTGTCTGCAAGTACAACATAGCATCATTAATAGTGTGAGGGATTGGTCTCCGTCCATGAGAGGGATCTCAAAATGGGCTTGTCCCTGGTCAGCCGTTCCTTCAATTTCTGCTCCATCTTTGTCCCTACATTTCTTTTAGACAGGACCAACTTTGGGTCAAAAGTTTTCTAGGTAGGTTGGTGTCCCCATCCCTTCACTGGGGTTCTTGTCTGGCTACTGGACATGTTCTCTTCAGGTTCCATCTCCCCAGTGTTGGGCATTTCTGCTAAGGTTACCTCCATTGACCTGGAAGCCTCCTTCACCGTAGGTCTCTGGGACTTCCTAGAGATTCTCCGCACCCCCAGCAGCTGCACACTTCCATTCATTCTCCTGCTCTCTCCTGTCTCTCCATGACTGTCCTGCCAGTCCCTTTGCACTCTCATCTCCCACCCAGGACCCTCCCTCCCTCTGCCTTTCATGACTATTTTGTTCCCTCTTCTAGCTGAGACTCAAGCATCCTTACTTGGGCCTTCCTTCTTGTCTGGGTCTGTGGGGTGTTTCATGGGTATTGTGGATTTTTTGACTTATTAGTGAGTACATACTCTGTATATCCTTTTGGGTCTGGGTTACCTCACTCAGCGATATTTTCTAATTCCATCCATTGCCTGCAAAACTCATAATGTTCTTGTTTTTAATAGCTGAATAGTATTTCATTGTGTAAATGTACCACAGTTTCTGTTTCCATTCTTTGATTGAGGGACATCTGGGTTTCTTCAAGTTTCTGGCTATTATAAGAAAGGCTGCTACGAATATAGTGGAGCACATGTCCTTGTGGCATGGGGGGGGGTGCTTTTGGGTATATGCCCAGGAGTGGTATAGCTGGATCTTCAGGTAGAACTAGTTCCAATTTTCTGAGAAACCTCTATATTGATTTCCAGAGTGGTTGTATAAGTTTACAATCCCACCAGTGATGGAGGAATGTTCCCCTTTCTCCACATTCTCACCAGCATCTGCTGTCACTTGAGGGTTTGATCTTAGACATTCTGACTGGTATAAGGTGGAATCTCAGGGTCCTTTTGGTTTGCATTTCCCTGATGACTAAGAATGTTGAACATTTATTTAAGTGCTTCTCAACAATTTGAGATTCTTCTGTTGAGAATTCTCTATTTAGCTCTTTACATAATTTTTTGAGTGGGTTATTTGATTTTTTGGAGTTTAATTTCTTGAGTTCTTTATATATTTTGGATATTAGCCCTCTGTCATATGTAGAGATCTTTTCCCAATCTGTATGCTGCCATTTTGCCCTCTTGACAGTGTCCTTTACCTTACAGAAGCTTTTCAGTTTCATGAGGTACCATTTATTAATTCTTGACCTTAGTGTCTGAGTCACTGGTATTCTGTTCAGGAAATGTTTTCCCATATCAGTGCATTCGATGAGCATCTGTGCCCCAAGTGAAAGGGCACCCACACTGTAAAAGAAGCACCACTAAAGCTGAAATCACACATCGAGCCCCACACTAATAGTGGGAGACCTCAACACCACACTCTCATCAATGGACAGGGCATTGAGACCAAAACCAAACAGAGAAATAATAACACTAACACGTTTTGATTCAAATAGACCTAACATATCTAAAGAACCTTACACCCAAACACAAAAGAATATACCTTCTTCTCAGCTCCTCACAGAACCTTCTCCAAAATTGACCACATAATCAGTCACAAAGCAAACTTCAAGAGATACGAGAAGATTGAAAATGACCCCCTGCATCTTGCCAGGTCACCAAGGATTAAAGTTAGCCTTCAGCAACAACAGAAACAACACATGAGAGAATTGGGAGTTGGGTCCCCGGCACCCATATAAACTCTGGGTGGCCCCGGCAGCTGGGCTGAAGTCTCAGCAGCAGCAAGCGGAGAACAGAGAGTGGGAACTGGTAAGCAGGCAGGATAGCCAGCGTATCCGGTGGCGAGCCTCGGGTTTAGGGCAAGAGCAATTGAGAAAAAGAACCTGATGTCAACCCTGGGCCTTCACTTGAAGACATATACATGTATGCTCCCATACATATGAACACACAAATAGACAAGCATATACCTAACACACACATAGTAAAAATATATGCGTGAAAATGTCACAGAGAAAACAATTTTGAATGTTAGTCAAAATTTAATTTAAAAACCATTTATTTAATTTATTTAGTTTTTTGTGAAGAATCTGCTGGGGTGGGGGACGGGAATCCAGAATAGTTTCTAGTCCCTTTTGCAGGCTGGCAAAGCATGATGGGAGAAAATACCATTGTAGATATTTTTCTTTTCTTCTCTTCTCTTCTTTCTTTCTTTCTTTCTTTCTTTCTTCCTTCCTTCCTTCCTTCCTTCCTTCCTTCCTTCCTTCCTTCTTTTCTTGCAGGCATTTTTCTTAATGTTAGTCGCATACATCAAGAATTACCTTTAGAATGTTTGCAAAAATGCCCAAAATCCCAAGGCACTTCTCCTGGCACTATGACATAGCTCTCTGGGCTTTGTTGCACAGGATTTCAGTCAGTCCTGTCTGACACGTACCAGGGTATCTACTATCTGAGGGACTAAGTTTATCCTAGGAACAGCGATGACTAACCTTTAGTCTCTGTCTTGTATAGCTGATCTGCAAAGACCTCTAGATGACTGTTAGAGCAGTGACCTCTCCCTTTGCTTCAAAATGTATGTAATGCTATACACATAATCTTTCTATTGGTTAATTGCTGTCTGATATAAAATTTCTCTCCACTTAAGGAGCATGTCTGCTCACTGTTGCCGACTGTCCAAATCTCTGCTCATTAGGTGCTTGTCTAGTTGACAGTGCTGAGACTTACTGACCTGCAGACCCTAATGGAGCTGCTTTCTTTGGTCATAATCGGAGCACTCCAGCTGTCTTTCTGGTACATTAGAGCACTCTGCTGTCTGACTTTATTAGTGTTTAGGCCACTGTATAAAAACTACTCTCCTCCAAACTAAAGAACGCTGCCTCAGGCAGGGAGTGCACTCTATGAAGGCTAAGCAGCTGATGAAATCATTTAGTTTTATATATCACATATTTGGGATGATCCATATTTCTAAAGGAAATAAAGTCATTTGATTCTTTTAGGTTGAATGCATTTAAAAGATGGAGTAAACCCCCTGAGGATAATATATATATAGTTTGGGAATAATTTGGTTACTTTTTGTTAGTATAAGATACTTTCAGGGTGTTATTAGGATCTTCCCATGAATTATTAGAGCTAGAAACACTTCTTTCCAGGTCACTGAACTAGTAACCTTGAACGCTGGCTGTATTCCGGACTCGTCTGAGCGTTACTAAAACCCCTCTGTCCTTAGAGCTGCTTCCTTCCCATGTTAGGGCCTGGGATCTGAAGTGATGATGCTGTGGTCAGACTGGGGTGAGACTGTGGACTTTTCATAGCTTTCTAGCAGTGATGATGAGTTCTGCTAACTACAGGAACCAAGTGTGTGAATGGCAGCTCAGCCGCAGGATGCTAGGAAACAATGCAAACAATGCCTTGGTTTCCCACTGCCGCTGTCAGAGGCCAGATGCCACAGCCCAGGGTCCAAGCCCGAGCTCAGAACGATGCAGGTGCAGTCATTAGCAAAGCGCACCGCTCAGGACCATACCAGGAAAGCAGCCGAATATTCCTGTATTTTGAAGATTAACTGGAGTCCAAGCACACAGTAAGGAAGAAGTGAGAAGCTCGACCCTTAAAGAACCTTCAGCAAAGGAAATGACAGGTTGTGCCCCTGGACTGCAGCCAGCGCTATCTGTATTGGTAATTCTCCAGGGAATTTGTAGAATATACTCTAATGAAATATATTTGTTCCTTAATAGAAAAATGCAGATACCCAGCTTTAAGCTAGGAAATTATGTAGTTGGTTTGGCTCTTGTCCCTGGGACAGAACAATACCCGAAATAAGCAATTTCAAGGAGGGAAGACCTGCTTTGCTCCAGTTTAGCCCGTGGTCCTCTGGCTCTGTCGCGGTCAGCAGTGCCTGGTGAATCAGAACAGTAGGACCCAGAGCCCATGGTGGAGCACGGCCACCCAACCCTGGCAGGCAGGAAGCAGGGAGTGGAGAGCCAGGGACAAGGTATGCTCTTGAGCAGCATGGCCCTGGTGACCTGCTGCTCCAACCATGTCCATGTCCTAGTGACAGCACTGCAGTAGCCCATTGCCGAAGCCCTGGGACTTCAGAACGCAGCCACCGCTCCTCAGCACGGTCGTGTGGAGATGAGGCCGCCTGAGTCTCTTTGGCTCTTTCCTATTTAAGGCATAATGGAGAGATGGGACATGAGGATTTTAGAAAGCTACTCAGGGACCACAGCTCATATTGATAATCTCTTTTTACATAGCATAGATTCCCGCATGCTGCCACTCTGACTTTTTGGCTAGACGTCATAGTATGTGACTCAGTGTACTCCAACTCTTTGAAAACAGTTTGGGTGTATAACTCTGTCAAGGTGCGTATTTGTCTTAGTTAGGGCCATTGCTGCTGTGATGAAATGCCATGACCAAAGCAACTTGGGGAGGAAAGGGTTTAATCAGTTTAATCAGCTTACACACACTTCCACATCACAGTTTGTCATGAACGGAAGTCAGGACAGGAACTCAAGCAGGGCAGGAACCTGGAGGCAGGAGCTGTCATGGAGGAGAATTGGTTACTGGCTTGCTCAGCCTGTTTCATAAAATTAATTAATTAGTATCTCAAATGCTGCTCCCCCTCCTGGCCCCTCCCTCACAGACTTCCTCTCCCCTCCCCTCCTTTTCCTCTGAAAGGATGCTCCCCCCACCCCCTCCCAGGTATTCCCCAACCCTAGCACATCAAGTCTCTGCCACATTAGACACCTCCTTTCCCACTGAATCCAGACAAGGCAGCCACGAAGCCTGAGCTGCCTGTCATGTTCTTGCTCATGTACGTTCTTTGGTTGGTACCTCAGTCTCTGAGAACTCCCAAGGGTCCAGATTTGTTGTCTGCTGGTCTTCTTATGGGGTTCCCATCCCTTTCAGTGCCTTCAATCCCCCTGACTCTTCCATCAGTGTCCCTGACCTCTGTCTAATTTTGACTATGGATAACTGCATCTGTTTCAGTCCACTGCTGGGCGGAGCCTCTCAGAGACAGTTATGCTAGGTCCTGTCGGCAAGCATACCAGAGTATCATTAATAATGTCAGGGATTGGTGCTCGTCCATGGGATGAGCTTCAAGTTGGGCCGGTGATTGGTTGGTCCTTCCTTCCGTCTCTTTTTCATCTTTGTCTCTGCCTTTCTTTTAGAGAGCACAAATTCTGGTTTGAACGTTGGTGTTCCTATTCTTCCTGGGGGTCATGCTGCTCAGCTTGTTATTTTATAGACCCCAGGACCACTCCCAAGGATGGCACCACCCACAATGAGCAAGGCCCTCTCACATGAGCCATTAATTAAGAAAATGCCCTACAGCCTGCCTACAGCCTGATCTTATGGAGGCATGTTTCTCGGTTGAATCTCCCTGCTCTCTGTTGACTCTGGCTTGTGCCAATTTAATATAAAACCAGCCAGCACAGTATTGTCTGGACATACTTACTGTGCTTATTGTGATGGGAAAAAGGCGTCTTTATTACTTCCCTTTGGGGCTAGAGCATACATTAAGGTGAGGGACTGTTTTGTGTTGTACAATATGTAGCAGCATGGCTGGCTGGTACTCACTGGATGCCAGGGGCACGCTGCAGCTGTACAACTAAAAATGTCTGTGGACATTGCCAAGTCATCCCTTGGCTGAGAGTTACTGGTTTAACGACATGAATAAGTTATTACTAGATGGGATTAGATTCAACTCCAAATTCAAGAAACCCAACCAGATGATGATGACTTTCACAGCTTTAAGGCACGCTTGACAAACATTTCTGAATGTGAAGGTATACAGTGCAGTTAGCATGCTGAGTTATGAAGTGAGTGTCACCACAGCTCACTGCCATCCATCACTTCACGGTGTACTTTTTTGTGGTGAGAGCACATAGGGGTGAGTCTGTAAGACAGCGTTAATGACTGTAATCATCCCATGTTGAACCTTAGCACTCCACAATGTACTTTCCCACTGTACCTGGATTCTGTCATGATTTGACTGCATTTGGCTCTCCTGCATCCTCATCCCCAAGAGCCACAGTCTGTCCTCTGCTTTTATGAGTATAATGTGTGTGCGTATGTGCACACACAGGCATATGTGTTAGAGAGCCCAGAGCTTAGCTTGGGTGTCTTCTTCTTACCTAAGCAGGATCTCTTGTCTTAGTTAGGGTTTTACGGCTGTGAAGAGACACCATGACAAAGGCAAGTCTTACAAAGAAAACAATTCAGTTGGGGCTGGCTTCCAGGTTCACCATGGGGAAGCTTGGGAACATCCAGGCAGACATGGTGCTAGAGGAGCTGAGAGTTCCACATCTTTACCCTCAGGCAGCAAGGAGGAATTATACCTGTAAGTAGCTTGAGCACTGGAGACCTCAAAGCTCACCCCCACAATGACACATTTTCTCTATCAAGACTACACCTATTCTAACAAGGCCACACCTCCTAATAATGCCACTCCCTGTGGGCCAAGCATTCAGGCACACATGGGGCCATACCCATTGTAACTAGCACATTCACTGAACCTGACGCTTAGCAGTGGACTGACCTCGCTGGTGAGCAAGCCCGCAGGAACCTCCCACAGCCTGCTTCCAGGTGCCCAAGCTTTGTGATAACAAGTCCATACATACAGCCCCATCTGGCTCATGCTAGAGATCCAGACTTAGGGCCTTCAGCTTGGGAAACAAACATTTGACCCACAGGGCCATCTTCTTACCCAGGTTTGACTTTACTGTTTCACTTCAAAAGGCAGATCATGCAGTGCTTGTCTGTGTTTGCCGTATTTCATTTTAGCAGTGTCTTCCTAGTTCCTCTGTTGTTACTACTTAAAAGCTCAACTGCATAAAAGGCCTTTGGGAATGCTATAGGCTCCGCCTGCCATGGCTCTCAGCCTCATCCCGAGCCAGCGCCCGCCCATCATCAGGGCAGCTGGAGAGAGTGACAGCCCCCACATCCTACTTCCAGGGACAGGTGAAAGGCAAGGGTGGAGGGAGGGACATGTTTGCCTTAAAGAAACTTCTGGGAGCTCCTACATGACATTTCTGTGTATATCGTTTATATTTGGCTAAAATATCTTATGTTGCATAGCCATTGACCCACCCTTTTTTAGATGGAGGGATTTATTATTAAAGAGTAAAGTTATGATATAAGCAGTTAGCTATTTGTGCTACCATATCATATGCTTATAATTCAGTAAGACAGCCGGGCCTGGTGGCGCACGCCTTTAATCCCAGCACTTGGGAGGCAGAGGCAGGTGGATTTCTGGTCGACAGAGTGAGTTCCAGGACAGCCAGGGCTACACAGAGAAAAAAAACAAAAAACAAAAAACAAAAAACAAACAAACAAAAAAAAAAACAAAAAACAAACAAACAAAAAAAAAAAACAAAAAAAACCCCAAAAACAATAATTCAGTAAGGCAGAATAGCTGTTTTCCACGATAGCGTTAGAATAATACTACTTTTCAGAACTGGACATTTGCCAAACTTAAAGATATTTGAAACAAATGCTCGCAAAGGGAGAAGCTTTGCTGTTTACTCTAGCGTGTGTCCACCGTCTACCATGCGATCCAGCACAGTGCTAAGCTTCTCCTTATAGACATCATCTTACCTGGTTGGTATCGCCATCTAAATCCGGGAAGATCGTTCCCATTCCATGGTTTAGGTAAGTAAAGTGATCTACCCATGTCAGCCAGGATCGTGTCGTCATAAGTGGTGCTAGGGTCTGTTTGACCTTAAATTCTGTATTAAAGCTTCGTGACTTGCAAGCAGTCAGGTGGGAAGCATTAATGACTAGGCTCCAGCCTCCTAGGGATCACTGTCTTCCCTGCCAGCCGTCAGCTAAGGGGGCAGTGCCACCTGTGGTTAAGACAGCAGCAGATGCCCTCGCATCCTCAGCCTCAAAGTCAGAGCACCGCATCTCCAAGGCTGCTGTGGCTTCACTGATGACGACTCCGTCAGCTTTAGGCTTGTGGGTTTCAGTTCCAAACTTATTTCTGGACCCTTATTTAGAGAGCAAGTAGAGATTGGAACAGTTTGTATGGAGAATACTTCAGACTGAAATGCTTATCTTTATGGAGATGGAGGATTATTTATCTTAGAGAAGAAAAACTTATTTATCCACTGCATACTGAGATTGAGGTGGTGTTCTTCCTCACTAAGGGGCTAGGGCACATGGATGCTTGACTTCTGAAGTCAGAATTTATGGCAGAATGGGACTGCCACTTTCTTTTTGTATGCTAGGAAAGTGTTCTTTTTTTTTTTAAATCTCTAAATTGTTCTTGGTGCTTATATTAGGTACTTTTGAATCATTATGATAAAAAATGCTTGAGAGAAACAAGGGAGAAGAGCTTTCCTCTAGTTCATTGTTTGAGGGATTTCATGATGTCATCTAAGTGTCTCCATGGTGATAGTCAGAGCTTGTGACAGAGCTGGTTACATCCTGGTAACCCAGGACCAGGGGTACCAGCTGGTCCCAGAGCTGGAGATTAGGTTCAGAAACCCGCTCCTAGTGACCTAATTCTACAGTCCCAGGTCTCACTTCGAAGGCTCCAACACCTTCAAAATAGTGCCACAAATTGGGGTCCAAGTACTCTCAATATGAGCCTTTGGGGATTATTTCAGCTTCTCACTGCAGCTTGGCATTCATATATGAAGATAATGTATTCAATTATTTAAACCACATGCTTTTGTGAAGAACATAAAGTGTTTGAACATACTGTTTTTGAACAATGATTCTCAAATATATTGTGAATTATGAGTAATACAATAAGATTATTTTGTAAAGATACATATAAGAAGAGATTGTGCATAGCTCAAGACAGACCAATAGAGCACGTTAGAAATCAATAAGTAAGCATAACGTGCTAAGCAAAAGACTAGTGTGGGTGGCAAGGACATGACAAACCAGGATGGTGAATTTGTAACAATTTTTATGAAAAGAATAAATGAGCATAAATTTAGTCTTAAGAAACCACAGGAAGATATGAGATTTCTTAAGAAAATATGCTTTGAAAATCTTTTCATTTTCTATAAAGTAGAAACACGGGTCTTCAGAACACAGTACCTTCTGTTGGTGTCTTAAACAGTAGAGGACACCAGTGGGAGCTGAGCATGTCTGAAGATACACTCACTGGGGAAATGGAGGTGTGTAGTAGTGGGGGATGGGGAGCTGGGGGTAGCTACTGGAAAGTCCCAGATGTCAGGAAAGCAAGAGGCTCCCAAGACCCAACAGGGATGGCATTAGTTGAAATACCCAACGAAGGGGAGGACGAACCCATAGAGACAATATCCAGGGGATAGGCACGGCCCCCAGTTGAGGGTTGGGCCACCCACACACCTCAAAAATTTTAACCCAGAATGGTTCCTGTCTAAATGAAATGCAGGGACAAAGAATGGAGCAGAAGGAAAGGCCACCCAGAGACTGCCCCACCTGGGGATCCATTCCATCTGCAGACACCAAACCCAACACTATTGCTGGTGCCAAGAAGCTCTTGCTGGCAGGAGTCTGCTATAGCTGTCCCCTGAGAGGCTCCATCAGAGCCTGACCTATAATACAGATGTGCATGCACACATCAGACTGAGCAATGGGACTCCAATGGAGGAGTCAGGGGAAAGACTGAGGGAGCTGAAGGGATTTGCAGCCCCATAGAAAGAACAACAATATCAACCAAACAGACACCCCAGAGCTCCCAGGGACTAAACCACCAACCAAAGAGTACACATGAGGGACCCGTGGCTCCAACCACATATGTAGCAGAGGATGGCCTTGTCGGACATCAATGGGAGGAGAGGCCCTTGGTCCTGTGAAGGCTTGTTGCCCCCAGCTAGGTCTGTGAGGCGGGAGTGAGTGGGTGGTGGGGAAGCACCCTCATTGAACCGGGGGAGGGAGGCATGGGATGGGGGTTTGAGGAGGGGAAACTGGGAAGGGGCATAGCATTTGAAATTTAAATAAATAACCAAATTTTAAAACAGAAAAAAATCCTACTCAAGACTGTGGTACTGCATGTATACCACATACATGAGCAATGGTGACAGTGGTAAGCTTCAGAAACACAGGGAGCCCTCAGAGGAACTACATAGAGCACAGCAGTTGGGCTTCCTTGCGGCTAGCTGGGAAATGTCATTTTCTGTGTGTGCAATAAATGAAGAAGGAGTAAGCATGTTTTATCTTTTGTAGAGTCACCTTTTGTATAGGATTCAAACCCCCTATAGTAGAAAACTCCTCTTCCCTTTAAATCCTAACTTAAAATCTCTTCACTGTGCCCCAGGCATGGTGCCCAGTGCCACTGATAGCTGCCTCGTGCAGAGAGCTTCAGACCCCGCTATCTCAGCAGTGCTCAGAGACAGAGGAGGTAAAGCGCACAGCATTTCTTAGCTTATAATAATGTTGAATATTAAATATTTGATGGCATCGACTGTTGGCAAGGGTGTCATAAGGCAATCCATGTCTGTGGCAGATGTATAAATTTTTCTGTAATGTCATTTTATTAATGTAAAAATGTGCATACTTTTAAATTTAATTACTATGCATAATTTATCCTAAGAAAATAATGATGAGTTTGTGGAAAGATTTTTTTTTCTGAAAGTGTTGGTTTTTGTTTTGTTTTGTTTTTGTCTTGCAGTTTTATTTAAAATAGAGAAAAGTTTGAAGTAATCAAAGCACTCAATAATAAAGGTTTAGATTTTTTTAAAAGGTACATCTAATTGTATCTTATTAATGACACAAAATTGGAATATTTAAATATGGCATCTTCCATGAATATTAACTTCCAGATTATGCATATGTGTACAGGGGATTAGGGGTTGTTGTACATAGTACTTTGATTTTTGCATGTGTGTCTCTATACGCATGTGTGTGTATGAATGTATCATAGGTCAGAACACAATTTTGGACCCCCTTGGAGCTGCAGTTACAGAGGGAGATTGGATGCCAGACAGATGCTGAGGACCACACCCAGATCTTCTATAAGCACTGCTGATCACTGAGCGTCTCTTCAGTCCTTAAAGGACCTCTGAATTAGTATGTCTTACAAAGCCTCATAGAGCCACAGAAGCACTGAGTGGGAAGAGGGTTTACCAGATGTGAGCTGAGGACAGAGTCCTGTGCGCTGTGCGTTTCTCATCTTCTTCAGTGAACACGCATTGTTCTAGAGAAATTAAGGACTGGCTCACATTGAGAAAATGAAGTCTGTCCAGTCATTTATCAGACTCTAGAGCCATCTACCAAGGTAACAGGAAGCAGAATTTCTCCCTTGCACACACTGCAGCTGTAAAATGTCATTGTGATCCCCACTTCTTGAATTTTCTTTTTTTTTTTCTTTTTTTTTTTTTTTTTGGTTTTTCAGGATAGGGTTTCTCTGTGTAGTCCTGGCTGTCCTGGAACTCACTCTGTAGACCAGGCTGGCCTCAAACTCAGAAATCCACCTGCCTCTGCCTCCCAAGTGCTGGGATTACAGGCGTGCACCACCACGCCCGGCTTGAATTTTCTTAATTATGGAGATTTTTTTCTCTAAAGTTCAGGCTATCAGAACGTGATTGGAGTTGTATCAGCAGGAAGGCATGCATGCCTCGGTTCTGACGGGGGTCCAGGTCAGTTTTATTTACAGACGCACCCTCAGTTTATAACTGAGATGCAGCGCTTCAGCTGAGGGGCTTCTGCACACAACGGGCTGTATCTAGCGTCCCTTACTGTACAGGACTGAGCTCTTTCCCAGGCCTTCCACAATACTTCTGGCATCCTTTCTCTAGCCTAGTGTAGTTAGAGACCTCAGTGTATAATCCTGATTCTGTTAGACTCAGGGTTGCAGAGTCTGGGGCATCAGAACTAAATACTTCTTAAATTAGGAAAAAGTATGGGTACATTAAAAATGGTATACAGCTCTGAGCCAGAGCATCAGTTTACCTGAATGCATCACCATGGTTTCCTTCTCATATGTTTTAACTGGAATCCCTTAAGCATGTTTTCCCTAGGTTCTGGCAATTCTGAATGCATCTCTTTTCAAATATCGTGATTTTCTTAAACATTTGTCTGTGTTACTCTGTTCTCCATCTTGCTAATTTTATTTGTTATTTAAATATTTACTTACTGATTTTTGAGACAGGTTCTCACTGAATGGCTTTGAATACACTATGTAGATGAGGCTGGCCTAAAACTCAGAGATCCACCTGTCTCTCCCCCCCCCCCCCAAGTGCTGAGATTAGAGGTGTGTGCCACCGTACCTGGCTACATCCTTGGTAGTTTTAATATAAAGTAGTATTTCAAACTACTTATCGAACTATATACCCCAAGCTAAGGTCTGTTCCATCTTCTATTGCCCCAAAACTTTCCAGCATGAGTATGCCCAGAAAACTCAAAACTAATAATTCTTTAAAGTCTGTAAAGAGGGCTTAATAAATGAAGTATGCTCACACACTCACACACACTCATACACTCACATACACATACTCATACTCACACATACTCACACTCTCATACTCACACACACTCATACTCGCACACAGTCACACACCCACAACACTCATACTCTCACACACACAATCACACACTCTCACATTTCCTCATATACCCACAGACCCAAACACTCACACACACTCACACATACTTACACTCACACACATTCACACACTATTTCACACTCATATTCTCTCTCACACACACATACTCTCAAACACACACATTCATACACATACACTCACACTCACACACACATTCACACACTCACACTCACACTTAGACACGCTCACACACTTACTCATACTCACATACACACACTCACACACTCACATATACACTCACACACTCACATATACACTTACTCACACTCGTACTCACACTCACACACAAGACACTCTCACACTCACACATATACTCACACACTCACACATACATACACAAACTCACAGAGCGGGGAGAGGAGTGGGAATAGAGAGAAATGAAACAGAGAGGACAGACTGAGGAGATTTCATTTGGTATATAGGTGACTTTAGAGTCAGCTTTCTAAGATTCCAGACCTGCTGTGAGCAGTAGTTAGAAGTGTGATAATCTGCATGCTGCTTTGAAGCTCACTGCATTTTAAGTGCTTCAGTTCAGGGGGAAGAGTTCACAAATACCAATCTGCTCTAATTCTGTATAGCCAGATTTAGTGCTTAAAATGAAAGAGGGGGAGGTGGCTACTCAGAGGAGGAACTGGCGTGTCTATGTGTGACAGAAAAGAGACTGTGGACGGGTAATTGCTGCAGTTGGGAAGCCGTTGAATTGGGGTCATGGTACTTCTCTTTAAGTTTTTACAATGTTTGCTATGTTTATTTATTGTGTGTGCATGTATGCACACCTGTCCTTGGGCATCTGCGGAGGTCAGTGACAACCTAGGGGAGTCAGCTCTTACCCTCCACATGTGTGTCCTAGGGATCAGCCTTAGCTGGCCAGGCTTGTTGGAGTGGCAGTGCCACCCCTGACTCATTTGTTTCAAAGCATGAATCACTATGAACAGGAAAAGAACAAATGGTTCAGAATTTTAGGTGTACCCATTAACTGTTAGAGACATTAAATATGTTCTTAGTCTAGCTCATTAATATGTACTGAATCCCTACTGTCTGCTTAATACCAACCTGGGCACAATAGGAGAAGGACAGGCACAACCCCTAGGCTTATGGTTAAAAGAAGTACCCCCTTCTTTTCATAGACAGAGCCACAATATTGTTTGGGCTCAAAAACGTGCCAATTTTTAAGACTTCCATGACAGGACACACAGTGACTAGACACCACATTTATTTGTTCCTGACACTGTGGACCCTTTATTTTTTCTTTTATGAAGCAAATATCACTTTAATACTAAAACTAGTAAATATACAACAATAACAACAGCAACAAGAAAGAAAACTACAGGCCAATATCCCTGATTAACATAAATGTAAAAATTCTCAATTAAATACTTGCAAACCAAATACAAGTATGTTACATAAAGGTCATCCACTACATTCAAATTGCATTTGCCTTGGAGGTACAGGGCTGGTTTTACACATGTAAGTCAATAAATGTAAAAAACTTACATAAATGGTCATTAAAGACAAAAATTGCATGATTATGTTAATAAATGTGGAAAAGGCCTTTGACAAAAATTTCACTTTTATCTTCTGGAAAAAGAAGCTTTTCTTATTAAAACTGAGGGTAGCTTTTTATCTGTAGCGGTAAACAGATATTTAGAAGGCAGTGTGATGCTATACCCATTTATCTAAGGATCGGCTTAGCATTAGGATGTGAGACGTTCTTGTTTATTTGTCATTGCTTTTTGTTTGTTTTGTTTTTGTTTATTTTTAACCAAGTGGATTTCTCTTATGCAGTTTCTTTAAAACCAACCATGGGGTAGTTGCTTACCACCATAATGAACATGCCACTATTGTACCAATGAGTATATCTTTCCTGGAAGGTTTGTATTGCCATCTGCAGACCCTTTAAACCAGCAGTGTAAAATAGTAAATGGACAGGTTCTGTTATGAGGCAAAGGTAAGCTAGAATTTGAGAGGCGACAGACCTTAATGTGTGTTATATGTTACATGGGAAGGCATGAGGGAAGGCATGAGGTGTATTCCCTCCAATCCAATAGATCCTCCTCCTGGGAGATGGCCTTCTGGGAGGGCGCAGAGCAAGAGCCAGGAGAGACTAGCCTGGGGGTGGTACAGAAGTTGACCTGGCTGGGGTCTGGTCTGTTGCGGGCAGAGAGCAGCTGGGTGGTGGGAGAGCAGATCCTGGGCCTCTGGCAGAGGCGACGGCAGCTGGTGTGGGTTAGCTGTGAGGACATCCTGCGCGAGGAAGGGCAGGGAGAAAGTGGAGGGGGAGGGCCCGGAGGTGGGAGAAGAGTGGACGGGTGAGCCAGTGCAGTGACCCCCAGTGAGGAGAGGTAGGGTGACAGCAGACGGAAGAATGGGGGCGCCTTTAAAGATGTCAGAGGACACAGAGGACACTCACGGGGGCTTTGAGATGGATGTTTACTGACAGACGTGGTTTCTCAGACAGTGGGGTTCTCACACAGGGTGGCAGCAGTGCAGAGACAGACAGACGCTTAGGAATACCCGGGAGAGGGTGGAACAGAAGAGAGGAGCCATTTAGAAAGGTCTTCAAATGACTCCTAACCCTAACCCTGACCCTGACCCTAACCCTAACCCTAACCCTAACCCTAACCCTAACCCTAACCCTAACCCTAACCCTAACCCTAGCCCTAACAGCTGCCCTCCTGTCATTCCGTTCACATTGTAGCAATAACATTCATTCACACGGTATTATGTCTGCAGTTATGAATGCACGCATCATCTGCATTTGGAGAATTAAGGTCTTATAAACATTTATTTGCATGCATTTTTAAATTATAGATACTCCTGGCTGAAAGCTTTCTCTCGAGTCTGGCATATCCCCAGAGTGTCCTGCAGCAGAGGCAGCCATGTTGCGTTCATTTGTGTGTCTGAAGCACAGGAAAAACAAATTTTGTTGAAAGCAGTTTTGATTATTTCTGTTCTTTTTTGAATAGAACTCCCTACAATAAACATGCAAATGAGAGTTGGTTGTTTTTCTTTTTTAAGCAGTTTGGGGGATCCAGTCTGTTAAATCATTTCCTTATGTTATGCTTCAGATTGGAAGCACTGTGTGGGTGGACACCGAGGCTACTTCAGACATCCGGATTGTGGCATTTGGGGAGGTGTTTGGAGGCACACTCTGGAGCTGAGCCATCAGTCGTGTGTTCCAGGAAACCTAAAATTCAGATTAAATAAAGACCATGGGTAGGGAGTGGAAGACTCTGGTCGGTCCAGGATTGTGGAGGCTTCTTGGAAACTATTCCCTCATCCACTTAGCAGCTTGCAGAACGAATCACACAAGGAGCCATTTTTGTGCTTTGCTGTTCTGTGGTGGAATGACAGCAGTTCCTCCAGAAACCTATCCCTGTAATGTTCCTAGCCAGGCTTCAGCCTGGAGACAGTTTCCATGTGTATGGAGTTCTCAAAGAGCCTTCTAGTTGGGATGACATTTGGCCATGAGGCAGGTTCACACACAGTGACAGAATCAGCTGTTTGTTTATTTCGTGCCTGCTTCCCCCAGCACCAGTGTGGTGAACCCTGAGGAAACACCCTGCGGTAGTCAGTGTGGGACTGATTTGATGGCTTAGGGATGCCACTGGAGACTTAAGCTCCGCATCTCCTCTTGAGCATGTGGCCTTATGGTCCCTGAAGGATGGAGGTGCCTCGCGTCCCCATGTTCACTTGCACCCTGGCACCACACAAAACTGATATAAAGGAAAAGATAAAACTCGCCAGGGGCTCTTTGTGACCCTGACCACAGAGAATGCTTTTCTGGGTTTGCTCCCTTTCTGACATTTTTGTTCCTCTCCTCTGTTTGAACACCATCAGTGCTCATCCCTAACTGCTCGGGCATTTGGGGCTAAGGATACTGCTTTCCCTCATAGAACTGTGGTGAGCTTCGGTGTCCGCCGCAGTCTAGAGGGGATGGGGTGTCAGTGCTAAGAACAGCTTGCCTTTGCTGTGGTGAATGTCAGACATCAGTATTATATTGTGTAGCCAAAGAAAAAGAAATAACAAAGGTGCAAATTTGTAAGGAATCTATAAATAGCTTTAATTTTGATGACTGTGTATGTTCCTTTGATTTTGGTTGAAAAGCTGAAGAATATATGATTTTTTACTCTAAAACCTAGGCAGTGTTTGCTGTTTTGTTTGTTTGGTGGAAGGTGGGCCTGTGAGTGTCCTGCATGTGCTCTGTCACTGGGCACCAGCCCTCTTGTCTGGTTTCATTCTGAGACAGCGTCTCACCAGACTTCCCAGGTTGGCCCACTATTCAAACATGATCCTCTTAGGTCAATCTCCCAGATGCTAGGATCTGCACTGCCAGACCTGGGCAGAGTTAGTGTGTAAAGTAAGAACTAATGCTAAATAGCGTTATTGTGGGAAAACTCTAAACTAAATTGTAACTAGAGGATACTGAAGCTCATGACAGTTGAGTTTGGTTAAGGAAGTACCTACTAACCACTGAGGGATTCTCAAGAACTTCCCTTCTAAGTCAGGTGTGGTGGTGCACACCTTTAATCCTGCCACTCAGGAGGTAGAGGCCAGTGGCCCTCTGTGAGTTCAAGGCCAGCCTGGTCTACATAATGAGTTCCAGGACAGCCAGGGCTACATAGTGAGACCTTGTTAACAAGAAAGAAGAAAGGAGAAACAAGAAAGAAGGAAGAGGAGGAAGAAGGAAGAAGAGGAAGAAGGAGGAGGAAGAAAAAGAACAAAGCAACAACAATGACTTTATTTGTAAAACAACAATGCCAACAAAAAACAATAAAAAACAACAATGACTTTATTTCTAAAACAAAATTAAATATATTCAAAATAGCCACAATCATAGGATCGCACCTGTCTGCTAGCATGGAAACATTTCTTTCTTATCCCTGTGTGAGATCCTCTCACATGTACTCTGTGTTCTAAGCTAATGGCTCTTGGCTCTCCCAGCATTAGACATATTAAGACAGCTTCAGGAAAATATCCATGCCAGAGTTCCCCAGCAGAGGTCCTGCCATTAAAGGTCTGGAAGAGTCTTATGAGAAGTAAGGAAGAAATACAGCAGGACAGTGGCCGCAGGGCTGGAGGATTAGAGCATCAGCAGACTGTCTGCACTTGGGGAGGATTCTCCCTCCTGGAAACTCCAGCTCAGCCAGTGTGTCCTGGGGCTGCTGAGCACTGTGAATGTGGATGAAGACATATATACACATATATGTATATGTGTATATATTTATATTGTTAATATATAATATATAAAATATATAGAATATCACATATCATATATAATGTGTACATATATACATTATATATGTGTGTATGTGTGTATATATATATGATAGAATATGTTACTTGTCCATGTTATACAAGAGCTTCATCACAGCTACAGCCCAAATCCTAAAGATTTTAAATTTAATAGCTACATGTAACTAGTATCATCTTATTAGATAATGAAAATTTAAGAAATAAAACCAACTGTCTCTAGTTACTGGAGAAGGCTGAATGGAAGAGTTTAACATGACCGTAAAAGTTATACGCGATCTTGAAGTTTTTCAGTCATGGGGCAGGTAGTAATATCTCTGTCAGAATAGAGTGACTCTCCCATCATGGCCTCAGAAATGATTAGCATGTGGTATAGTGCCTGATCTTTGATAGGTGTTCTGGCCATTAGGACTGTTTTGGTGAATCCTGGGGCCTCATAGTCCCTGTGCTGTTTGTTTGTTTAGCACAGACAGAGACGAAAGGTATCTCTGGAAACAGCATTTTCTTCCTATTGAACCTTTTCTTTCTCTCTTTTAAAATCAGGTATCAAATTGTAGTGGAAATAATCCAAGCAACTACAATTAGCAGCTTTCCCCAGCTGAAGAGGCACAAGGGTAAGCAGCCATTTGTTCTCTCCCAGCGTATGTGTGAGCCGTCCTCAGCCCGCCGAGCCGGCTCTTTGTCAAATGTGGAACACTGTGGTGTAATGCATTGATTCTCGGCCTTCCTAATGCTTCACACCTTTAATATAGTTCATCATGTTGTGGTGACCCTCAAACATAACATTACTTTTGGTACTGCTTCATATGTAATTTTGCTACTGTTATGACTATAAACATCTGATAGGCAGGATGTCTGATATGCAGTCCTGTAAAAGGGTGGTTCACCCCTTAAAGGGATTGTGGCCCACAGGTCTAACATCATTAAAGAAAGTAAAATTAATCACATCCTGACAAATATCTGTACTTTCTTTTGCGCGTGTGTGTGTGTGTGTGTGTGTGTGTGTGTGTGTGTGTGTGCACATACATATTGAGGCTAGAGGACAGATTTGAGCATTATACTTTCTGCCTTCAGGGCAGGGTAAGGGTAGGAAGGGCTTTTACCTGTCCTGCAACTTACCAAGTTGCTAGCTGCTTGGCTTGCTTGGCCCCAGGACACCCCCCCCCTCCCGTCTTTGCTCCAACGGTGATGGGATTACAGGCCCACACCACCAGCCCCAGCGCGTCTCCAGCAGCCCTGGCAGGTTAGTGGTTTGGTTCATGTAGTCTTGTTCATCAGGTAAGTGTTTAGATCGTTAAGAATTGTCTCTTTTTATACTCGTGCTTTAGGTTTTTGAAGAGCAGGTATGTGTGCTCTATCATTTTGCCTTTTGTTTGTCTTCAGATGAAGTAGGTTCTCCCCGAGCCTAATTAACCTGGGGAGGGATGGGCTAGGAGGATGGCTTTCAGCTCCTTACAGCTGGCCTGCTGCTCCCACATTTCCCCCTTCCTTCTGAAAACCTCATTTTCATCTGGAAGAATAGACTTCTAAAAACGCCCAGATTTGTTCAAATCCCTGCCAGGTAGTAGTATGCTAAAAGAACGAATAAGTATTGGGGCAGAGACTTTAAAACACGCTGTTGTCCCAGTTCCCAGTTAGTGCAAAGGCAGGAAGAAGCTTGGCTCGGGGACTTTGACTTGTCCCTTCCAGTCCCAGAAAGTAGGAGCTGTGTGCAAAGGGAGCACGGAGGGGCAGCTGAGGAGGAGCACAGGCTCCTGACCTCAGCCCCTAAGGAAGACCTCACGCACGCCGTGTGGAGGCCTTGTGAGTACCCCTCCGTGACAACAGTGCAGCAGTGAAGCGAGTCTCACTGAGCTGGAAAGTCAAACACTAAAAGCCACAAATATTTGAAGAGGTGGTAAGTTCTTGGGAGAGCAGTGTGACCAGGGATGAGTTGGGTGGTAGGAGATGGAGCGAGAGCAGAGGCTGGTTTGATCTCCAGCCTCCAGCCTCCAGTAGCACAGAAGAGCTCAGGGTAAACTGTGGGGGCATGGACCAGGGACTTGAGAGCACCCTCTGAACAGGGGGCTAACGTAACCCTTAAGGCTGAATGAAGCTTGGCGGTCTGTTTGAGGAAGTCGCTATGGATCTAAAGAGGCAGGCTGCAGGCGTGAGCTTACAGAGGCTCTGTAACCATCATGAAGGGCCTTGCTGGCGCTGGAGAGACTTGGCCTTTTCTCTGAAAGAGGAGAGTCTTGCCTTTGAACCCTGTGGTAAAAGAAGGACATTGGTTGTGTTCCTTAGTCCTCTTGTTCCTGCAGGGAAGGTGCCTCACTCCAGACAGCGTGACAGACCTTTAAAGAAGGTGCTAGATGTCATTCTTATCCCCCTCATCTTTTCTGTGAATTCCTTGTTGCTATAAGTTGAGTCAAGAACACTCCTCTCATTGGTTATTGTAGTTCCAAGTCATACTGCTGAGAGCAGCATGATGAAATCTCCTCCGGCTTGCTCCGTGCCTCCCTACTTGGAAACAGGCTTCTGTCTAAAGCAGCCATGTTCTCTGTTACCCCCCTGCCTGCTAGTTGGCTACTTAATCGACTACACATTTGTTCGTGTAACTTTTTTTTTTTTTAAAGAAAAAGTGATTTGCTTTTAGCTCAGAATACCAGAACTCAGTGCGGTGTAACATACATCTTCAGATATAGGACATTCGAAGTCTTTCTTGGGGAGCTTTTTAAAAAAAATAATTTTATTATTTTCCTTATTCACTTTACCTCTCCCATTGAGGCCAGACAAGGCAGCCCAAATAAATCCCAGGCACAAGAGTAACAATGTTGACAGTTTTATTACAATGCTTTGTTTTAATTTATCTAGTCCACTATTGTAGTTAATGTCTTTCTCTGCCTAGCATTTAAATTAACTCCTATAATTGTTTGCAATGTAAGGACAAAAGAAATATATATAAGTAAGTTTTGGTCCTGTGTGAGTTTTTAGAACTTCACTGGGGACTCAGAAGATACTCGTCTCATATAAAGAAAGGCTGTTGTAGGAGGCCATCTTCTCCCTGTGTTACATTGTCCTTCAGTTCTTGTTTCCCTTTCTTGTCTAAATCTCCTGTTACTCTAATCAATCATAGTGGATTAGAGCCCGCCATGATGTTGTGTAGTGCCTTGATTCAAAGGCAACAACAAAACAGTAAATTTACTTTCAAAAACTAAAACCTTAGTGTAGCAAAAAGGAAATGAAAAGAAGCAAGCATGGCCCTGCACACTTTTAATCCAGCACTCTGAAGGCAGAGGCAAGGGGGTACATGAGCCTGAGGCCAGCCTGCTCTATGTTGAGAGTGCTAAGTGAGTTAGAGATATAGTAAGACCCTGCCTCAAAGAAAGAGGGTGAGGGCGAGGGGGAGGGGGAGAGAGAGGGGGAGAAGAGAGGGAGAAGAAGAGGAGGGGGAGAGAATTCAGAATGAAAGACAAAGGTTCACTGGTTCTATGTCTGAGAAGAAGCTTGTATCCCCACATCCACAAACCTCTTACAGTCATCAAAACACAAATAACCCAACAGAAAAATATGCAAAGTATTTGAGTGGGTATTTCTACAAAGACATACAAATGGCCAAGAGGCTTGTGAAAACAGTATCATTATACAGGAGAGGAATGACAGTCAATTCCTGCAGTGACTAAAATCACAGGAGACAGTCACAGGCACATCGGTGAGGTTGGAGAGCCTGGTCCTCATGCAGTTCCCATGCACACGGAAAGTGAGGACAGTTGGCAGTTTCTAGAAGATTTTCATGGCAGAATTTCCCTGTAATGTAGCTTTTCTATTCCTAGATGTACACTGGAGTAAAATTAAGCTTCTATCTTCACAAAAATATCTATATTAATATTCACTGTACCATTATTTAAAACACATAAAAAACAGAGGTAATTTGTGTGGCCAGCAACAGTAAAGTGTGGTATATTCATATAACTGAATATTATTCAGCAGTGAATAGTAGTGAACTTTGAAGGTGTGTTGTAAAAGAAGCCAGATTCAAAAGGCCCCCATTCTGATTCTGTTCACGTGGGGTGTGCAGACCAAGCTGATCTGCAGACAGTAGAGCAGTCGTCTTAGATCCCTAGGGAGTGGCTTGAGATGCACGAAAACGAAGGGGCACATAGAGATCATTCCACATTATGTCAGTTACACTGAATTTATATCCTAAATAACTATTAAGTTGCATATAATTAAAATAAATGGGGGAAATGTATCATGTATGAATTATGATTTAATAAAGCTGTGTTAGAAATAGAGTGGGTGTGTAGCCTGAAGCTACGCAGTGAAGCTCGCTTAAGCAGGGCTGGCCTAGTCCACAGAGGACACTCAGGGAAGTCACAAGTTCCTAATCCCAGTCCTTACCCAGCCTAAGCCTAAGCATGTAGGAGTGGCTAGCAGGGCTGTGTCTCATGACAGCTCCTTGTTCAAGGGTTTCTCCTTTAGGTGTTGGTCTCTGTTCTGACTCCGTCCACCTGCTTTGTCTGGCTTGGCCTCTTGACCGTGAGGGCTCTGTGTTTGGATGTACTCAGAACCGGCTTGATTAATGGAGGTGAGAGTTCAGCAATTGATCTCCGTAGCCAGGGGAGCTTCACGGCTCACACGGGGCTCGGAGCAAGGAGTCCCCTGGAGGCAGGCAGAGCCTAGAGCCTTACAGGCTGGGGGGACCCTTCCAGAATGTATCACCTAGGCCTCTAGAGGAGAGGCCTGCGATAGAACTCATGTCTGGCTTATGAGTATGAAAATCACATCGTGTGTGATGAGAAAGATATCATGATAGCAAACTTCTAAATAATGACCAGTTTGTTTCTGGTTTATTTTACTCAGCAAACTTTCTTCCCCCAGACTTTCTTCATCCAAGTAGTGGGCACATATGTGCTGTGTGGATTTCCCCATTGCTTACCTTAAGCACTTGTTGGCCTTAGAATTGGAGGAGTTGGCAAGCTCTGGCCAATTTCCAGGAACTGTCTGCAGTATTCCTACTCTGCATTGTTGGCTGCTTGTGCAGTTCTCTTCAGAGTCATGGTAGTCTAAAAGTCTGTACAGACCGTGCAGTGTCACTCAGACTGTTTCAGAGCTCTGTTGTCATCTCCTTGCTTTGACATAGCCGTCCTGTCCCACGTGCCTTCGGCTCTGCCTCCTGCCTACCCCTGCACTCCAGCCACATGGACTTTCTTGCTCCTGAGCTCATCTCGTCCCATCTAAACCGTCACTTGTACTGTTTCTTTTTCGTCTGCTGCTGTCTTACTCAATCACTCTGCCATCGAATCTGTTATACTTCATATCTAATCTCTTCTCTGAGCTCAACTCGACTTCCTATGATTCTGGGTAGTTAGGAGAGCCCTTGGGAATCTTACAATGCTTCATGTCAGCAGAGAATGTCCAGGGGTCACTAGAAATGGGTCTGCCTTTACTCAGCAAACATTTCTTGAATGCTATTGTGTATTGGGTACAGCAGTGCAATGAATGAAACTGTCCCTGAACTAAAGGAGGCCATAGTCTAATGATAAATGCAGCAATGCTTACACATTCATCAATGTGTGGAATGGTCAAGCTGGAGCAGAGGTTAAAAAATAAAATAATGTTCCTAAAGAATAACACAGAGTGGAGTCATAAAGGCTGAGCATCTGCCAGTCCCGTTGGGTCATATAAGGTGTGAGTGGATGGTTCCACACGCACGCACGCAGTCAGAGACAGTAGGGAAATAGCCTTAGAGTTGACACTGTGTCAGGTGGGCGCTGTGTGGTGCTTAGCAGATAATGGAGCAGCAAGGCATGATAGATAGACAAGAGCTGGACCCCAAATGCCTTGACACCCTCCTACTAAGTTTGGGCTTAATCCTGTAGACCTGTAGAGACAGTCTGTATCCCATGTTCACCCGGAGAACTTTGTGAGACTCAGGTGATTTGGCCCTACTCTAGAACTCCTGGCCCTGCAGACCTGTTTGAGCCCCACGAGTCAGCATGCTCCTGTTTCTCAGTTGCTGCTGCTGCTTCTTAGAAGAACCCTACAGCCTGAGAAGCATCGCTGCAGATAGAACAGAGGACTCTGCACATTTGGCCTGAAACTGCGTGCCGAGCGCCTGGCTTTCTATGTAAGTTTAGCAATGTCAGCCAAAATACTTGAGGTTTTTTTGTTTTTGTTTTTGTTTTTTTTTAGACTCTGGGGTCCAAATGTCAGTGTTCTAATAGAGACAGACCACTTCTTCCTGTGGTTGGACAAAATGCCCAGTATTGTCAGCTGCTGTTAGAAATTTCCCCTCTGCTGTTCTGAATCCTGAAATGTTAATAATTACTTTGGAAATGCATCACGTGCATGTTGGAACACTAAACAGAAAGATGCTCTCCCGGCTTCAGTACGCGGCGCTTTTAGCGGAGGAAATGCAGCTTCAGGCACCTTAGGATGCGGCTGCACCAGGGCCGAGGCTGCTCTTCCTCTGTGCAGTCTGGCCTTGCTGTTGACCTGCTGTCGTTTCTGTTTCTTCCTCACGTATAATCTCCACTGTAGTGGAGTGGCGCTTGAGACTGACCTCTTGGCTGGTAGGTTTAATAAGGTAACCCCGCTTGCTCTTTATTCAAAGAGAACATAGCAGATTCAAGTGGGAGAGGAAGGCCAATGTTTTTGAGTTCTTGGCAGTTTTAATTTTTAGAGTTTGTGACAATTAGCTGCTGGCTTTATACTAAGAAGTCCTCTTGAACCTAAGGCTAAGTCCTAAATATGTTCATGTGTCTCAAACCCTCACCCTCCAGCAAGAGGGGCTGCCAATGGGCTGGGGTTTCTCTCTGTATGTGTGTCTCTGTCTCTCTCTGTCTTTCTCTTTCTCTGTGTCTTTGTCTCTCTTTTTTTTCTGTGTGTGCATTCATGCATGCGCATGCACACATGTGTATTTAGAAGTGAACATTTTTATGAAATATTAGTGTTTACAAGTGTATGTTTATTTAGATAACACCCACAAAGCATCTGGTATGTACTAGACCAATTTGAAGCAAGCTACATTAGCTTTATTTTCTCACAAAGAGGGAATTCCAAAATAGTTTTCCTCTTTTTGAAAATGTCAGCCTTAGTTGGTCCTCTGGTTAGGACAAGTTTGGATACCATTTCTGAAATCAGCTGATAATAGCTCCTGAGGTCACATGTGGGCAAACACCCACACCCACGACATGTGTGGGCACCTTTAGGCCCACGCTCTACCTGTGACTGTAGGGGCTATGAAGCCACTTCTCTCCTGACAGTAAGTGTGGTTGCTGATACTGTGCCTAATTTTTTTTTTGTTGTTGTTTTTTGGGATTTGGTTTTTTCGAGACAGGGTTTCTCTGTATAGCCCTGGCTGTCCTGGAACTCACTCTGTAGACCAGGCTGGCCTCGAACTCAGAAATCTGCCTGCCTCTGCCTCCCAGAGTGCTGGGATTACAGGCGTGCGCCACCACTGCCCAGCTATGCCTAACTTTTAAATACCTATGTGTTCAGCCTACCTGGGCACTATTTTGTGCACTGCATATAGTGACTGTGTGGGGCTGTAAGGAAGTTGTGATTATGCTGGGGAGCTGAAGGTCTCCAGGGAAGATGTGCAGAAACCTTAATGACTGCACTTTGAGAGAAATCAAACATAGACCCTAACCAAATGCACTATAATTCATTTATAGAGTATGTTCTAACTCCTAAAGTTAGTTACCAACCCCGGGGTTACTTCTGTGTTTAAATACGGTGGTCCCCGCTGTCCTAGACTCCTCAAGTACGCCTTGCATTGGTGAGTGAGCTGCGTCAAGTGTGCTTGAAGGGTCAGTTTCAGTATGGCTAACATTCTGGTGGGGCCTGGTGCTTTCTCTACAGCTCCAGCTCTGGAGAAACAGGATCCACACTGCAGTCCTTCTGTTCATTCAGCAAGTGCTTTCACTACTGAGCCACCCTCTCCCAGTGTTGTCTGACTATACCCTGCCTGTACAGACAGTGTGTCTCTAGCACTCACAGTAGTGCCAGGGAGATCCCTACGACAGGTTTGTGGCAACATTCAGGTACAGACAGTTAGGACAAGCTGGGGAGAAGGCTCAGGGGTTAAAGTACTTGCTGCACAGAGGCTGGCATTTGGATCCTCTGAATGCATGCACATGCCAGGCTGGTGTGGTGGCCCACTGTGATTCCATCCCTGGAATTGGAAAACTGGAGGTCCCCAGAGCAAGCAGGCTCACAAAACACTGCCTCAAAGAGTAAGGTAGAAGAGTGACCCTGGAAGATCCTGAATCAGGGTTGGGCCTCCACACACACACATGTACAATCGTGTGCATACACACATGACATGGAAAGAAGAAAATAATAGCTTGTTAACAAGCCCTTGGCCACGTGTGCCTGCTCTAGGTATTTTTCCTGCATGATATTCTACCCTGACTTAAGATTTCTGTGGCTGTGATAAAACACCATGATCAAAATATCTTGGGGAAGAAAGGATTTATTTTAGCTTTCGTTTGTAGTCCATCGTTAAGGGAAGTCAGGATAGGAACCAGGAGGCAGGGAATGACGCTGAGGCGGTGGAGGATGCTGCTTACTGGCTTGCTCTCAAGGCTTGCGCAGCTGACTTTCTTATAGAAGCAGAACCACAAGCCCAGGGGTAGCACCTCCCACAGGGATCTGGGCCCTCCCTCCCTCCCACATCAGTCAAGAAAACACAACACAGACTTGTCCACAGGACAGGTGGATGAGACCACATTCTCAATTGAGGTTCTCACTTTCAAAATGACTCTAATTTGTGTCAAGTTGACATAAAATTCTCTCTCTCTCTCTCTCTCTCTCTCTCTCTCTCTCTCTCTCTCTCTCTCTGTCTGTCTCTGTCTGTCTCTCTCTCTCTGTCACACACACACACACACACACACACACACACCCCCAAGTTGTCCTAAGTAATGCTCTTTATCTTGCTCATGAGCCTGTATTGGGGCTGGCTTTGGGAGGAATCCCTATCTTCTACTTAATGTGGCATCAGTTTTAATTCACATTCAAATGGTGGACTCGTGGGTGCCAAGTTGGTACTGAATGTGTGCCAGTCTCAATCAAGCCAAGATCTATGGGAGTCCAGGCTCCCACTCCATGATAGATGTTTCCATGGAGTGACTGTTAGACCCCAAAGTATGGATGCCTTGGGGCAGGTGGATGGCATGCAGTGTCCCAAAACTCCAGGTCAGCAGCCTGTAATGATCTAGATTTGGAAGTCACAGAGTCTGACTATGATTGTGAGCCTATTCTCTTCGAGGAAGAGAAAGCACGTGTCCTGTTTTCCATAGGGAAATTGCTGGGAATGACATTGCAAAAGGAGCATGTGAGGTGGAAAACAATGGTGTCGTTTTTGGCAAATACGCAAAATTGAATCTGTAATCTTCCACAAATCCAGTCTTTCTTTAATGTTCTTGATCACGTAATTGACCACATTTTCTCCATTTGTGACTATAGCAAAGTTATGGAACCCATACTTAATGCCTCTTCTATTGCTTTAAATTCCGAATAATTTGCCCTTTGGTGCCTCTATTGGCCCCTGGCTCTGTAATCTTCAACCCTTAAGTCCTCTTCACTATCATCGCTGTGAAGGTACTTCAGGCCACGGTGCCCTCCGGTCCCAGCCTTGCCCTGACAGGCCTCAGTGAGCTTTCCTTCAACCCAACAGTCTTTCACTGACCGGTCTTTGTAGTTTTGGTTTAATATGCTTCCTATGTAGTCTGATGAAATTGAACTCATTCATGGCATGTATTCTGGCTACTTTATGTCGGCCTGACATAGGTAGTGATTTTGGAAGAGGAGACTTCAACCAATGTAATACCCAGACCAGATCAGCCTGTGGGCAGAACTGTGGTGCATTTTCTTATTGATGACTTATACGGGACGCCCCGCTCACTCTAGGTAGCACCACCCAGCACCCAGCCCTGAGCGCTAAGGAAATCGGACTGTTTACGCCAGTAAGCAGCGCTCCTCCATGGCCTCAGCTTCAGTTTCTACCCTGACTTCTGAGGATTGAATGTGACCTGAGAGTTGTAAGTGTCATAAACCCTTTCTGCCCCAAGTTGCTTGTGGTGTTTTACCACAGCAATAGGGAACCCTAATTGCTAACAGACTGTGGGGGATCACTATGACAGACTAGACGTTGCTTTTTTTTTTTTTTTTTTTTTTTTTTTTTTTTTTTTTTGGAGGTTTGTGCAAGGACTTGTGCATCTTTGGGCTAGAAAAGCCACTGAGTACTCCAAGCTTGATGGCAGTGGGGACTCGGAAGACAGTGCTGAGGACGGGTGTGATGGAGCCCTGCATGGGAAGTGAAGAGGGAGGCTGGACAGCCCCTAGGGACACTGCTGGAGCTGTCTGGTTATGGAATCAAGAACCACTGAGACAATCAGCACTAGTAAACTGGGGCTGAGGAGTCAGCTGTGATTCAGAAGAGGCCAGTCCAGAGCGGATGGAGGCTGCTCTTACGCTCACTAGCGGCCAAACTCAGGAACAACGTGTGAAAGTTCCCAAGTGGTACTGGTTCTGAAGGCATACAGGGTTCATAAAGAACAGCTGGGGCTTGGCACTGTGTGGCAGGGCTGGAGTCCCTGAAGAGAGAGAGGCCAGGAGAGATTGGTGAAGGTGCAGTCTTAGTTACAGTAGAAAGCCAAGAACTGAAAGGGTCACGAAGAAAAGTTGAGGCTTGGCACTGTGGGCAGGGTCAGAGTCCCTGAAGAGAACTCTAGGAGAGGCCCAGATACAGCAGGAGAGCCCAGCAGTTTCGAGCTGCCGGGATCCATGGAATGACCACCAAGACAGTATCAGCCATGGAGTGGAGCTGGCCTGCTCCTAGATGACAAGCTGTGTGTGGTATGAATGGCAGGCCCAAGGGGGCCTAGCTGCGCTCTCTCTCTCTCTCTCTCTCTCTCTCTCCTCGCGTGCGTGTGTGTGTGTGTGTGTGTGTGTGTGTGTGTGTGTGTGCACTCTCTGTCTCTCTCTCTTTTAAAATCTGTTGTTATTGTTTGAGACAGGGTTTGGCCCCGGCTGTCCTGGAACTCTCTCTGTGGACCAGGCTGCTCTCAAACTCACAGAGCCCCACCTTCCTGTGGTTAAAGGCGTGCGCCACTGCCACCCGGCAAGCACTGAGCTCTCTACACTGCTGGGTCTTGGTGCTGCTTTGAAGCAGTGATCCTGTGCCTCATTTCTTCCCTCCTAGAGGAAGAAAGTCTTTAACTTGTTTTTGATTTTACAGGAATACACAGTTGAGAGAGTTTGAACTGTTTTAAAACAGTTTTATTATTTTATAGAGAGACTGAATATTTTAGAGAAACATTACAATTTTAGCGAGATTTTAGATTTTTTAGAGAATTTTGAATATTTTAAATAGATGTTGGGCTTTATACATATTTGAACTTATAAAGACTGAATTTTTAAAGTTTTTAGTACTTTTTATGTTGTGATGATAATGTTCATGATCTTCAGGATGAACAGGAAAGGAAGGGTTATGTCTTAGCAATGACATTGAAGT
This sequence comes from Apodemus agrarius, assembly GCA_964023405.1. Classification (NCBI taxonomy): domain Eukaryota; kingdom Metazoa; phylum Chordata; class Mammalia; order Rodentia; family Muridae; genus Apodemus; species Apodemus agrarius. The sequence goes on along the minus strand of OZ030023.1, from coordinate 38,688,938 downwards.
GTAAGATGAAATACACTCTCTCCCCCTCAGGCTGTTGTTATCCTAGGACAGCAAACTTCCTTTTTTCTTTATTGGTCATTTTATCTATTTACATTTCAAATGTTATCCCCCTTCCCAGTTCCCCTCCCCACGCCCCCTCTCCCCTCCTCCTTCCCTCACACCTCCACGAGGGCACCCCTCCACCTGCCCACCCACTCCTGCCTCAGCGGCCTAGTGTTCCCTATCCTGGGTCATCAAGCCTCCACAGGACCAAGGGGCTCCCTTCCCAGTGATGGCAGTCCTCTGACAATGATGGGTGACAGCCATCCTCTGCTACATATGCAGCTGGAGCCATGCCCCACCCCTCCCCCGTGCACGCTTTGGCTGGTGGCTTAGTCCCTGGGAGCTCTAGGGATGACTGGTTGGTTGATGTTGTTCCTCCTGTGAGGCTGCCAACCCTTTCAGCTTCTCAGTCCTTGTCCTAACTGCCCCACTGGGGTCCCCGCGCCCAGTCCAGTGGTTGGCTGGGAGCATCCTCATCTGTATTGGTCCGGCTTTTGAATTGAAGAATAGAGCTTTTTTCCCATTGTCTTTTGGCTTCTGCCTATTTCAGATTGATGTGGTTATGAGCTCCATCTGCACTGCTGTGGACGCGGGTCCTAGAGCTCTGCTCTCTTCCCTGGCCCAGTGTTCTTATGCCTCATCTTTCTAGTCCTTCTGCCTGTCACATTCTATTCATGTTTGCACAAATGTAATGTCCATAGAAAGCCTAGGCTAGACCTGGTCAGAGTATTTGAGGTTAACTACAGCTTTCTTTATGCCCATATTATACTTTTAATTGTGAATGCTCTCTTTGATTCTTTTCCTTGCTAGACTCTGAAATGTCCCATGTAGTAAAACAACTGGTCTTGAATCTCAAAAGTCAAGCCAGGCCCTGATAAATACACAATGAATACTCAACACATGCATGCCTATGATAATACATGCCAATAATAATACATGACTAAAATAATACATGCCTATAATAATAAAGATGCATGAATATCATATACAGATATTACATATTCATGTGTTCACAAATCAGTTTCTGAATGTATATATGTATATGTGTGTATGTGTGTGTGTGTATATATATATATATATATATATATATATATATATAGAGAGAGAGAGAGAGAGAGAGAGAGAGAGAGAGAGAGGTTTTTATACTTGAGTAAGATTTGTAAATGGTTGGATTTTGTCTTTGTAAATCTGCACATGTTTCTAATGAATTCTTATTTATTGAATTCTCATCTGTTGTTAAAAATATAGCACCAAAGCCTGGTGTGTTGGTGTAGGCCTTTAATCAGTATTCATGAGGTAGAAGCAGGTGGATATCTGTGCCAGTGCGCTCTTCAAATCAAGTTTCAGGCCAGCCAGGGCTACATAGTGAAACCCTACCTCAAAACTAAAATTAAATTAAGTTCAAATAAATTAAGTTCAGATAAATTAAAAGGCAGCACATCAGACACTGGCCTGCCTCAGACTGTTGTTTCTTGCCTCTGACTGATTACTATTCCTCTTATTCAAGGTAAGGAATCAGCTGCCATGAAAACTGACCTCTTGAGGGCCAGGAACATGAAAAGGTACATTAACCAGCTGACTGTGGCAAAGAGGCAGTGTGAGAAGAGAATCCGGCTCCTGGGAGGGCCTGCCTATGACCAGCAAGAGGACGGCGCCTCGGACGAAGGGGAGGGGCCGCAGAGCCAAAAGGTACGCCCGCAGCTCCATGTCTGCACGTGGCAGTCATTACAAACACAGCATGAGCACATGCGTGGCCTTGTGTCTCTCTAGCATGGCAATGCCCGGTTGCTGCAGGCTCACGCTGTTGACTTTGTGAGTAGAACACCACATGGCTGGGTGTGCGTAAATTGTGTAAATGGCTGTTGATGGGAGATAGGCAGGTGTGTGTGTGTGTGTGTGTGTGTGTGTGTGTGTGTGTGTGATACGTGTGAGCATGCCTGTTTTCACTCACCCCCACTTCAGGAGCAACGTTCTGTTTATAGGGCCTCCATCAACGTCACCCATTATCAGCCAAGTCACTTCCTAGGAGTAGAGACCATTTCACTTCTCTATAGAAGTTTTCTCAATTTTTAAATAATGAAGTAGCAGGTTTAGTTTCTTGCTGAAAGCCATGTAGGTAGGACGAGGCAGAACTAGACCAGCCCCGGGCGCACTTGACTTAGCAAACCGCAGTCTTTCTGCCGTAGCACGGCGTGCCGGCTGTTGTGCTGCAGCGTTGCGGACCATCTGCTGCTGGCGACTAAAGCCTGCAGAGCATAGGGACACTTCCTAGCCCCGTGTTAGCAGCAAAGGCCCTGCTGGCCTCCCATGACCTGGAACAAGTGTGGAGGGAGGAAACTGTTGCAGTGTGTCCCCGGGAGTCTGAGGCGCCGGGCTTCGCAGCCAGCGCCAGAGCCTTCTCTGGTCAGATACTGACCACAAAGAAAACGTCACTGTGGTTTGACCCTGGCAGCAGCCTCCAGCTCTCCCTTCCTCTGACCTTCAGAGTCCCTAACCATGGCTGACTCGTCAGGTCCATACCGTACTCCCCTGCCTCCCTCTTCTAGGGCGAGCTTTTACCTTTCTCTCTGTTCCAGATTTAGGGACGTTGGTATCACATCAGGCCAGAGCGCTATAGCATCTTACACAGTGGCACTACTGCAGCTCAGAGAAGCCCTGTTTGATAGTGGGCGCGCGCAGTATAGTCTGTTTGACTGTTACCAGGTGTGTTGTCTGACATTGTGTTTCATCGTGCAAAATGGAAGCTCTAGATGAGGGTGGAGAGTACACTTGGAGGGCGGGTTTTCCCTTCTGCCCTCAGTTTTTGTCCTCTTAATGCCTACCAAGCTTTACCTCAGAGAAGGACTTCATTTGTGTCCTTTCATTTACTCATTCATTCATTCACTCATTCATTCAGTAGACACTCCTGGATGGCTCACTGTGTCTTGGTTATTACACTAGAACAAGGAATAGGATAAAATGCTTATTTGCAAAGAATTCCATTTTTCTATAAAATAACAATGTAAGCAACTTAGTAGAGATACAACATGTATATCTGAGAGAGAAACCTGATGGTTCTCTAGCATTATGGGCTACCGTGCAGCACAGTCATGGGAATGGGATTTCTGTGCAAGTTGCCTTATGGTGACCACAAGAAGACAGTCCAAAGCTTGCCACATCTTAAATTCATTCTTTCGAAATTACTGGAGAAAGCACACTTTCTATAACATGAGAACTTCTTTGACATAAGGACGTTTTGACATATTGACATAAAGCAGAAGCCATCCAGCGAGTGGGAAAGTGTTGAGCGGATGTTGTGGGTATTAATCAGTGGTTCTGCGTAACTGTGTCAGCAGGTCCATAGAACCTGGACAAGATCACAGAGGAGCTGAGCGTCACCGCATCAACTGGAGAGCCACTCAGAACAGCAGAGTGTGCTCGCTCTCCCTCATCCACTAGGCAGCTACTAAGAGGAATTATATTGCTCAGTGATAAACTTATTCTCCCTGAATCTAAAAGAATTAATACAGAGAATATTATCTGACCACAGTCGAATTAAAATTAGAAATGAATAATAGAAAAATATCTAGAAAATTCCCAAATGTTTGGAAATAGAAATAACATATCTAAGGCTTTAGCCAAAAAGGAAATCATAAAGAAAATTAATAACTATTAAGTGCACCACGAACACAGTCTGTTAGTATCTGTGGAACTGCTAAGCCAACACTTAGGACAAATACACACAGTAGTGTCTTTATTCAACAGGTCAGAAGTTAGTGGTAAGGGTCCAGCCATGTCAACGGGTAGTGATTTAAAAGAACTGCAGTGAAGGAGAGTCCATGGTAGCTGTGTAGGAGTGCGAGAGGGAATGCCGCACATGCTGCATGTGAAAGACAGCATCCCAGGAAATACTGATGCCGAGAAAGTGCGGGCACAAGGAAAAGGGCAGTGGGAGCTGCGGACATGGCCCGGCCAGCTAAATACCTGACACACATGTGAGAACCAAGCTCGGATCCCTGACATCCACACACAGGAAAAGCTGGGCGCACAGAGCATCTTCCTGTAGTCATAGCACTAGAGGAAGGTCCAGAAGACTGCAGATTGCTGGTCGGCCAGTCTAGCCACGTAGCTGACGTCCAGGTTCCGAAACAGACCCTATCTGAAAAAAATGTGAGAGTGGTCTGCACAGGCATGTGCAACTGCACACATGTGTACATGTACACACACACACACTCACACACACAGGGCAGTAGTAGACACCTAAGAGTGGATGACAACATCTTAAGGTCCCCTGAATACAGTTTTAAGTGAATGCATATATTACTTTAAATGAAGTAGATATTTAAGTTCACAAAGTATTAAAAATGAACGAGAAGAAAAAATCTGAATAGCCTTAGAAGTGTTAAAGAAAATTTAGAATTTTAAATCCTTTCCCAAAGAAAATTCTAGGCTTAGATCATTTTACTGGTGAATTCTATGAAACCTTTAAAGAGGTGACTCTCTCTCTCTCTCTCTCTCTCTCTCTCTCTCTCTCTCTCTCTCTCTCTCTCTCTCTCTCTCTCTCTCTCTCTCTCTCTCTCTCTCTCTCTCTCTCTCTGTGTGTGTGTGTGTGTACACGAGCATGCATGCACACAAGGGTACTCCACAAAACACTCTACCACTGAGCACCAGCCCCTACCCCAACTGATACCAGTTCTAACAGAACTCCTAACACACAGCTAATGCTTTTGTTCATACTTACTTACCTAGAAAGTGACCTCTGAAGTTTAGTTAACACACTAATCTTTTTTTATATACCAATATCTGTTTTTCAAAAACTGACTATTTTAGTCTCCTGCTGAGTTTCCATTGCTTGCTGTGATTTGTGACAGCTGCTTTGAATCCCCGTGAAGGAGGGGCAGCCTCCGTACTCTGCAGATCCAAAGGAACTGAGGCCTGGTGATAGAAGCTCACCGGATTGAAAGGTTTTATTGCCACGTGAAAACAAAGAAATCTTTGTCTTGTTCTTATCAAGGGCCCGGCCCCACTCCTCTGTCCCACTCTCAACACACACAAATGATCCCCAACGGAAAGACTGAAAAGTTCAGAAAAAATAAAGGGGGAAGAGAAAGTTAAAATACAGGAAGCTCGCACACCAGTGCCAGTAGTGCCTGGCTTCCTCGAGGCCAGCTCTCCATCAGTTCATTTGATCCGAGGACAAACCAACGTGAGCGCAGTGACCGTAGTCTAGGACTGCATCCTGATAGATAAGGAAGTGCTTCCGGGGTGCCCTTGTCTCTGGAATAGGTGCTGATTTGTCTTGTGCATGCAGAGTCGATGTGGCTCCTTTCCTGGAGAATGGAGAGCTGGGCTCATGCCTCCCCCAGCTTCCCTGGTTGGCTTTACACGGAGTAAACAGGTGGTAGCGAACCCCAGAGTTACTGAGCTCTGTCACACGGCCTGCAGCGCTCGTGCTCACTCGTTTGTGGGAGACTTGTTCAGTTCCTGAAGGAGATGTAAAGTAGAGGTAAAGAAGAAGCTTTGTTGAAGATTGAGTAATACAAAATTGGCATTTCTGACATTTTTATTTTAAATATTCAGTAAGTAATTTTGTTTGGTTAGTTTCTAGAAATTGCTTTAAAAATATATGTCCTCCTTTCTGCTTATCTTCCAGACAAAACAAGGGCCTGCGACAGAAGAGTTGAGTGTGCATTGACTTTTGCATGAGATTTTAGAAATACATTAATGGGGGTATTTTAGAATATTTGCAAATTGCCATCATGTTAATTTTTAAAAATTTCAAAATAAAAGTTTCTAATTGTGTTTTCATCCCACCTAAAAGTGTTATTTTTATTTCTGATTTAGATGTAGGATATGGGTCTTCAGTGCCTTGTAAATTAATGTGTAGCGTTCTCCTAAGTGACCTTCATCTCCTAAGGTGGAGGCCATCTGCTGCCTCCTTTACAGCAGCCCCTGTTCATGGTTGCCCCTCTGTGACCTATGATAGGCCGTGTCTTCTCTTTCTTTAAGTTCACAAAGTAACTAACAAAAGTGGTAGAACTGATTTGGCAACACATAGAGTGGAATTTTAGGAGCAAATTAAAATAAAACAAAACAAAAATTTACATAAGATTCATTAGTGACTGTGGTCACGAATTAGTGGTTTGGTTTTTAAGCAAAAAAAAAAAAATCAGGCTATAAATCTATTTATGTTTTTCCTCAGCTATATAAAATATAATAGAAAGCACTGCCAAACCATTAGACTCTAGATCTTTAATTATTTATACATTTCTCTTCAGTTGTTTATTATTGGTAACTGTTGGTTTTAGCATGACAGATCATTGTATTAGGACAAGGATTGTAATCTGTGTCCTGATATCAAGTAGATGTCAAATAAATCTTCGTTGAGTGACTAAATGTTATAAATGTTTTAAATGAATAAAATTAGTGATTTTTTAGTATATGCATTCTGAATACTCAGTAATCTGCAATTAAAATTACAAACATAATAGATATTTCATCTTATGAGATATATTACATACATTGTCTATGACCTGAAAAATGTACTTTTCCTGAATGTAGAAGTTAATTCATGTAAGTTAAAAGCAGACTGGTATTTGAAATTTTATCTTTAGAAAACCTTTCTGTCTTAGGTTTCTATTGCTATAAAGAGACGCCATGACCATTGCAACTCTTAAAAGGAAACATTTCATTGGGGTTGGCTTACTGTTCAGGGTTTAGCCCCTTACCATGGATGTGTGCAGGCAGACTTGGTGCTGGAGAGATAGCTAAGAGCTCTCCCTCCAGCTTGGCAGGCAGCAGGAAGAGAGCAGTACTGGACCTGGCTTGAGCATTTGAAACTTCAGTGACACACTTATTTGAGCAAGGCCACACCTCCTAATAGTATCACTCCCCATGGGCCTGTGGGGCCATTCTCATCCTGGCCGTCCATTCTTCTATCCTTCTAATAGATTCTTCAGTTTGAAGAGATTATGACCAATCCTTTCTACCGAGAGCGCTTTGGAACATACATGGAACGGATGGACAAGCGGGCTCTGATTGGCTTTTGGGAGTCTGTGGAACACCTGAAGAGTGCTAACAAGGTAGTGTACTTATGCTTTAAGGAATATTAATAACTAGATAATGAAAGCTTGCATGCTAGACAGGATATCACCTTCTCCATGATGCTTTAGGATAAGTATGTACTAACGGAGCATTTTACATCATAACATTGTAATGTATTTCAGCTCATTATGGCAAATAAAATTGTACTGGATTTCATTGTTTTAATGAACTACAAAAATATGTACCCCTCCATGATGCTCTGTCACCTCAGCCTCGTCAACCTGCTCTGTTGTCCTGAGTATTTCTTTACCATGTGTAATCTTCATGCTTTTTATCCCTTCTATTTCTGATGTACACTTTTTATTGATTTTTTTTCTCACATAAAATATGATTGAATAAAGGACCATGAATGTTTTTAGCTTCCAATGCCTCTTATAGCAAAGAACCCAGTAGATTATACATTGTACTTTATGTTCTCAGGATATGCTTCAGAATTAAAGAATGTCTGGGCATTCTTTGTATAGGTAAATATGTCTAACATATATATAAAACATATTATATTTGCACATAGCATTTGAGTGATTCATTAACATCAATGCAAAGAGCATTTAATTTAATTTGTATATGAATGTTGCTAGAATAGAAAACCAAATTAAGTACCCAATACAGCACACACTGTGCTAAGCAGCTAATTCAGTCTTGGAAGATTTTTAAATCCCAGGAATACTTTTCACTTCTGATTTACAAGGCACAAGTTATTATTTGTTACTCAACATAACCACTAGCCTTGACTCCAGGTGACTTTTGGTGGCTTTCAAAAGAATATTGTAAAGAGTAATCTAAAGAATCTTTCCAAGTTTCTGAATAAAATTCAAAATTTTTCAATGGACAAAAGCAAAGAAAAGAGCATGAAAGCTTCCCCCCAAGAGCCAGTTTGATCTTACAGCGGGTGAAGGAGTTGTGTCATTAAGCTGACATCTTTCCTTTTACAACTGCCGAGGAGTTTGTATAGTGTTCTTACAGTTAAGGAGCACCCGGGAGCACTGGAGGATCGTGTGCGTGAGAGGAGAGGATGGCATTCTACAGCAGAGCCAGTGACCTACCCGTGCACCTCTCAGAGCTAGGCTGCTCCACGGATGGGGGCAGGGGAGCTACTCTGAAGAATACCTGCTGTGTTTTTATTTTATTTTATTTTATTTTATTTTATTTTATTTTATTTTGCTTTACTTTGCTTTACTTTGCTTTACTTTTTATTTTATTTTATTTCATTTTACTTTATTTTACTTTACTTTACTTTATTTTATCTTATTTTATTTTTTTATTTTATGTGTATTGTCATTTTGCCTGCAAGTATGCCTGAGTAAGGACGTCAGGTCTTGGAGTTACAAGACAGTTAAGAGCAGCCCTGTGGGTGCTGGGAATTGAGGTCCTCCAGTGCTCTTAGCTGCTGAGCCATCTCTCCAGCCCCCTACTGTGTTTTTATATATGACTATACTATTGGCTTCTTTCCAGGGTGAGAATTTCTTTTTCTTTTTTCTTTTTCTTTTCTTTTTCTTTTGTGTATGTGTGTGTGTTTAAAGTTTTTCTTTTTTTATTAGATATTTGCCTTATTTACATTTCAAATGATATCCCCTTTCCTCATTACCCCTCTGAAAACCCCCATCCCATCTCCCCTTCCCCTGCTCACCACCCCCCCCCCCACTTTCCTGACCTGGCATTCCCCTTCACATCAAGCCTTCACAGGACCAATGGCCTCTCCTCTCTTTGATGTCTGAAAAGGCCATCTTCTGCTACATATGTAGCTGGAACTATGGGTTCCTCCACATGTACTTTTTAGTTGGTGGTTTAGTCACTGGGAGCTCTGGGGGTTCTGGTTGGTCCATATTATAATTCCTCCTATGGGACTGCAAACCTCTTCAGCTCCTTGAGTCCTTTCTCTAGCTCCTCCATTGGGGACCCTATGCTCAGTCTATTGGTTGGCTGTGAGCCATGGGTATTTTAATCCACCTTCTAAGAAGGATTAAAGTATCCACACTTTGGTCTTCCTTCTTCTTGAGCTTCATGTGGTCTGTGAGTTGTATCTTGGGTATTCCGAGCTTTTGGGCTAATATCTACTGAGCAGCGAGTACATACCATGTGTGTTCTTTTGTGATTGAGTTACCTCACTCAGGATGATATTTTCTACACTCCACCCATTTGTCTAAGAATTTCATGAAGTCATTGTTTTTAATAGCTGAGTAGTACTCCATTGTGTAAATGTACCACATTTTCTGTATCTTCCTCTGTTCGGGGACATCTGGGTTCTTTCCAGCTTTTGGCTATTATAAATAAGGCTGCCATGAACATAGTGGAGCATGTGTTCTTATTACATGTTAGAGCATCTTCTGGGTATATGCCCAGGAGTGGTATAGCTGGGTCCTCAGGTAATACTATGTCCAATTTTCTGAGGACCCGCCAAACTGATTTCCAGAGTGGTTTTACCAGCTTGCCATCCCACCAGCAGTGGAGGAGTGTTCTTCTTTCTCTACATCCTCTCCAGCATCTGCTGTCACCTGAGTTTTGATCTTAGCCATTCTGACTGGTGTGAGGTGGAATCTCAGGGTTGTTTGGATTCATATTTTCCTGATGATTAAGGATGTTGAACATTTCTTTAGGTGTTTCTCATCCATCCGGTATTCCTCAGTTGAGAATTCTTTGTTTAGCTCTGTACCCCATTTTTTTAATAGGGTTGGTTATTTGGTTCTCTAGAGTCTAACTTCTTGAGTTCTTTGTATATATTAGATATTAGCCCTCTATCAGATGTAGGATTGGTAAAGATCTTTTCCCAATCTGTTGATTGACATTTTGTCCTGTTGACAGTGTCCTTTGCCTTACAGAAGCTTTGCAATTTTATGAGGTCCCATTTGTCAATTCTTGATCTTAGAGCATAAGCTATTGGTGTTCTGTTCAGGAAGAGAATTTCTTTCCATGTTGGTAAGGTGAGCACTTCCCATTATTACCTCAGATGAAGAAGGTCAATAAGACTTTATAAGTCATGCCTCTGTGAAGTTGAGGGATCTTATTCATAACTTACTTTCCTTGTTAGGATCCAAGCATTGCTGAAGGAAGACCCCAGACTCAAATAGTATGCAAAGCTAAAGAGCATTTATTCTGCATAAATTACCAACATGCAGAAGCAATGACCAGAGGGACTGTAGGCCCATTTTATGCAGGGGTAGGAGAATTTTCCAGAAGGATTAGGTAACCTCTAATATGAATGACAGAGTCCAAGCAGTGACATTAGTACAATTTGATTGCTTGCTAAGTTGGTTTCATTATATTGGTGAGACCTTGAAGAATTTTGGATCTAGACCCTGTCCTGCTGGCTTTAATGTGCAGGGAATGTCATGGGAAATCACTTCTCTCAGAGACTATTTTCTTACCTTTCTCTCCTTCCTGTCTTTTCAGAACGAAATCCCACAATTAGTCAGTGAAATGTACCAGAATTTCTTTGTGGAAAGCAAGGAAATTTCTGTGGAAAAGTCACTTTACAAAGAAATCCAGCAATGTCTCGTGGGAAATAAAGGTATCGAGGTGTTCACTAAAATCCAAGGTGACGTGTCTGAGGTGCTGAGGGACAGGTTCTACCCCTCCTTCATCGTCAGTGACCTGTATGAGAAGCTCATACACGAAGAGGAGGAGCAGCCTGGCTCCCAGCTGGCCTCTGAGAAGGATGAGCCGGTGAGTTGCAGCCACCCCTATGTCTGCTTCTCTGCTGAAGTTGCTCTGCTTGTTGTAATGACCAGATAGATCCCTGATAAAAAGCTAAGGGAAGAAATGTCTGAACCGATTGAGCTGTAGGAAAATGTCTCTGCATGATAGAATTTGTTTTAGATCCTCTGAGCAGAGGGAGAGGGTCACCCCAGCACATGCAGCAACAGCCGCAGCAGACCCCAGCGAGTTACCCAGCTGGCCGCACACAGTGCACCTAGAAATGTAGTGACAGCGGCATCCTCACGTGAGTGGCATTGCTTCTCAGGACAGACCACAGACTCACTTAAGTGAGGACAAGGCTCAGATTTTGTCATAGTGGATATAGTTAAGGAAGGGCATCCTGAGAGAAAAACAGCTTGTTTTTCTGGAATTTAAAACAGCGTCGTTTTTTTTTTTCTTAAAGCAATTTAATTGCTGTTTGCTGCAATTAATTTAAAATCATAAAAAAAAATTAATGTGGAGGAAAGTTAAGGAGAAAAGATCAGAAGAGGAAGTCCTGAGCAGGTTCCTGCCATATCCACACATAGAAACTAAGTAATGTGTTGACTGATAGCTGAGGCTTTCCCAAATTACCTTGCAAATGCCAGTTATCTGTAAAATATCTGCTGGTTCCCATGATGCATTTTCAGGAGCAGCACTGAGCGAAGTGACACTGAAATCCTTCTAGTAGTGCAGGTTTGAAGACTTTCTAATTCATTTTTATCATGTTTTCCTCCATCCCCCAAGTCCTCCCAGATTCTGCCAACCCTTCCATGTACAAGTTTAATTTTATGGTCTTGGTATCACTCTACAATGCCTCCCCCCCAGAATAAAAAACCCACAAGAGAAAAGCAAGAGAAACACACATGCATGCATGCATGCATGCATGCAACACACACACACACACACACACACACACACACACACACACAGAGAGAGAGAGAGAGAGAGAGAGAGAGAGAGAGAGAGAGAAAGAAATCAAAATAGGCAAAAGACCAATGACAAATGTATGCGCAAAACAAAGCAAAACAAAATTAAAAGTCCACAAAAATACCATGAGTTTGTTAAATTCAGACATTTATTTTAAAGTACTTCATAATACTGTTGAAAAACTGGGGAGGATGGGCCTCTGTTTTGCTCAGAAATGGGGAGAGAGAACACGGCCAGTGGAAGGGTGGCACCTCCGATGCCTCCCTCGGCCCACAGGCCCTTTCCATAACATTTGGGAATTGATCCATGGGGCTCCCCTCCCCTGTTTGGCTGCTAGATGTTTTTCTTTCCATGAATCTCATCACCTATTACATTGGTTCCAAGTAGTTTGAGTCTTCTTTTGCTGGGAAAGATAACAGCTTCCTGAAGACTCTTCCGCAGTGCCCTTCCCTTCCCAGGAATCGGGGATCTAGGGACCGGGTTATAGAATGGATGACTAATAATTTTCTGTCCTTCTAAGATACTGGCTTCCTGTTTCTCTTCCAGGGTTCAGGAGGCGAGGCCGGTGAGGAAGCTGTTGAAGGTACCAGCGGGGCCAGTGACCCAGCCAGCTTGGCTGTCCTCAAACTCCGAGAGCTGAGCGAGAAACTTGAATATAAAAGGCAGGCTCTAAGTTCTATTCAGAATACACCAAAGCCTGATAAGAAGGTAACCGTCTTGCTTTCAAGGCTGTCTCTGAAAGTGTCTTTGATGAACAGGTTGTGCTGAGAAGTGTCAGCTTCCTTAAGAATTGTAAGCAGGAGCAAGTTCCATTGTTAGTTTGTGCTTCTACAACTTAGAGAACACCACAGAATAATAAAAACAAATGTTTTGCTAAAAGCTAACAGGATTGACACGTTGAAGCCATTAGCTATTTCCCTTTCACTGCACTTCTGAACACCTGTTTTGTTGGTTCCAAATAATTTGATTTTTGTCTTTGCTAGCAGAGGAAAAAGGCACTATACTGTTTTTCTGCAGTATTCTGGGGACTGGAGAACTGGCTCAGCAGTGAATAGCATTCGCTGCTCTTACAGAAGACCTGAGTTCAATTCCTAGGACCCATAGGGTAGCTCACAACTATCTGCAACTCTACTTCCAAGGAACTGTGACACCTTCGTCCTTTTTCTGTAGGCTCTAGGTACACACACAGTGCACAGACACACGTGCAGGCAAACAGTCATACACGTTATATAAAATAAATATGTATTTAAAGAATTAACTTAAAAAGATAATATAAACAACTTGCAGCTGGAGATGACCCCTGGGTAAGATGCTGCTGGTGCAGAGGACCCAGGTTTGGTTTCCAGAACCCTCGTGGCAGCTCTTGCCCCAGGTACAGAGGGCTGGCTATGCTCTCTGACCCCCATGGGCACTGCATACATGTGATACACAGACATGTGCAGGCAAACACCCATAACATCCAAATGAATATATCAGTTTTTAAACAAATGTAAAGAGTGGGGCTAGAGAGCCTGTGGGGTAGAGCACCATGTACAAGTGCTAGAGCCTGAGCTGGGGTCCCCAGAAAAGCCAGGCAGGGGCCACTTGCCTGGAGGGGGCAGGAGCTGTGCTGGTGACAGGCAGATCCTGGGGGCTTGCTGGTCAGGCCGTCTGCCCAGAACAATGAACTGCAGGTTCTGTGACAGACCTGTCCCCAAAATAACATGGTGAGTGACTGAAGAATACGCTTGATGTTGACCTGTGACCTCTGTGTGTGTGTGTACACATGTACACATTTGTACACCACACACATGCATGTGTGTGCATGGACACACACACACTTTTCTCTTTAAAGAGTAGCTCACAATTTGGTTTTTGCCAAAACAAAAAACAACAACAAAAAAACAAACAAATTTGTTTTTTGCCATGTTTTTATGTCTCTTTGGAGTTCAACAACATTTTGAGAGCATAGGTGTGATTGGTGGTACACAGATTTACTCCATCCTGAACCTGGTGAGGAAAGCAGCAGTGAGGAAAGCAATTGGAGTGAATCCCACAGGGTTTTCCTCCTTTGTGGCACTTTAATACTTTTCTCATGAATATTCAATGATTTTATAGTAGGAGAATATTTCAGAAACAATATTGTAAGGAAACCAAGATAATTTAAGAGGGAAAGAAGTTTGGAAATTGCTTTAATATCCCTCTACAGCGCCAATGAAAGGAGACACATCCTAGGTCTCTAGAGTCATCGTAACGAAAGGATTTGCTTATTCCTCAACATGGGGCCAGTGTGTATGGGACATGTAGAGCCCTGGTCTTCCCTGATGTGGCTGGCATGATAAATATCATCACTGGCACAGTAGTCTGTATTGTAGTGTGGCGTGGTCCTCACAACAGTTGTCTACTCTAGATTTACCTCATGTGGAATTAAAATGTGTCTCCAGGAAACTGTGTGAACAATGAGTCGAGAGTTCAGTGAGTTATTCCGTGTGGGTCATCAGGTGGCTGAGAGACACTCTTCGGCCTTTCTTGAGAGAATTTCTAATAACTGCGGGCTAAACAGTCTGAGCTGTAATTACATGAAGGGATTCTCAAGTGATTGGAGGCTTCGGTGATGCGGAGGCTTAATCACTAGTCTCTGATCCCAGGGAGGGAAGTCCACGTTTCCTGTTAGTCAAATTGTCCCTGGGTGTGTGGGTAGCCCTCTTCTCCCGACAATTGTGCTTAGGGATGGGGCCTCTAGGAGGAGCCTCATCTGCCTTCAGTCACTCACATTTGAAAACAAAATATATAAAGTATGTCTAACACTACATTATGGGCATTATTTATTTATATTGATGTTGGAAAGACTTTGGTAATCTAGTAACTTACAGACACCCAGAAAACTCTTACCAGAATATTTTGTTTTGTTTTTCTGAGTTAAACATGAATCAACCTTTCCTGTGCATGTACCCACAGTTCTCTCTCTCGTCACTTGGGGCTTGGATTAACGTTCTACCTTTCAGGTCTTTTACCAACACTATTTTTAACTGTTGCATGTAAAGCTAGCCCTTGTTTTACTGTATTTCTCTAGAGAAATTCTGACCCAATGCAAACTGGTTATTATCAGGAGTATATCATTAACCTGGAAGAGTTCTATAGAAGCTAAGAGTAAAGGCACTGTGAAAGATCACTGTGAAAAGCCAGCAAAAGGTCGAGCTGGCGAGCTGGCCCAGGGAGTAAAGTGTTTGCTGCACAAGCATGGAGACCTGAGTTCAAATCCCCACCCCTGCAGAAAGCTGGGCACGGCGATGTACATGTGTAACCCCCAGTGCTGCGGCTGCAGAGCGGTGTGTCCACAGAGGTCTCAGGCCAGCCAGGCTACCCCAAATGGAACCACGAGCTCCAGGTTCAGTGAAGCAGTTATCTTTCCCTTTGTTGAAAAGCAATCAAAAAAGGACCTGACATCAAATTCTGGCCTTCATGTATATACAGGGTCAGCGTAACGGTCTGCCCCAAGTCCACAAGATCACACATACGGCTCTATGGGGGAAAAAAAAACCATCATGGCCTACTGATGGTCCCATGATGGACAGAGGCATAGAGACAGTGCTCCCGTGGACACCACTGCCCCTGGGCTCTGGTGCTCCCTTAGCCTTCTGCAGCAGGAAAGGAGGCTGCGTCTATAAACTGCAAGCTTAGATAAGCCTGTGCTGTCTCATGAAAAAGAGGCGTGGCATCCACGGAGAGCAGAAGCATAGCCTCTAAGATATAATCCGTGCTGTCTGTCCGCTCATCCTTCTACCTTTTGGCTGTGCGGATTCTGCTGCCGTGAACACTGGTGCAGAGATCCCGCCTCAGTCCCTGCAGAGCCAGCATGACCGCAGGGCTCTGCTGGCGGTCTCTCAGTTTTGGAGCGGCAGCCACACTGTTCTCCTGTGCTCGTGCCACTCTCCCGCTCCGAGGGGTTCCTGTCTCCCCCTCCAGTTTTCCTCTCGCCTCTTCTGGCTTTTGATACTCCGCATCTCAGGAAAGGGGACCTTGAAGTTTTGACTTGCATTTCCTGATGTATTAGTGAAACCTCGTAGCTGCCTTTTATATATTCTGTTTGAAAACATGTATATGCAAGTCTGTTTCGCATTCTTAAAGTAGGTTATCTAGTGTTGAATTTCAAAAGTTTTCTTTATGTTCAGACAGTTAAAACATATAACGTGTGTTGCACCATCGAGTATGTTATGTGTAAGTATTCCCTCCCAGTGTATGCTTGGCCTCTTCACTTGTTTGATAGAACTTAAAAAATAAAATTAAAAAAGTACTGTTTTTCTGTTCTTTTGTTGCCTGTGCCTTTGGTGTCCACAAACGTTTACAGCCTGATCGAGCACTGTGCTACCCTCCTCCTGGAACGCCTCCGGTTTCAGTTTGTAGATTTTGAGATTTTGTCTCCGGGCCATTCTTAGTTACTCTTGGGGTCCACCACCATTCTCTTGCATCGGGGCATCCAGTTTCTGTTGTCATTTGTTGGGAGGCTCGTGTCCTTCTACATGGCCGCGTGGTTGAGGTTTTACTCAGGGCTGTCCACTGCACTCCTTGGTCTTCACGCCTTGCCTGTGCCTCTCCCATTGGCTTTAAGTACTGGAGCTTTGGAAGTTTGGAAGGCAGGAAGTGTGAGTCCTCTAACTTTGTTCCTATTTTTCAAAATTCTTTGGGTTGGGGGGGGGGTTCCTGAGATCCCATATGAACGTAGGGATGGATGTTTTTGCATTGAAATTATGATAGTGATTGCATTACATAAATGCACTCCACTGTGTGATGCTGTTGTCCCCACAACAGTGTCAAGTCTCCAGGTCATGAACTTAGGATCTCTTTGCAAATATTTGTCATTTTTAATCATTCTTTTATTGGTGTTTTAATAGTTTTCATTATAAAACTCTTTCATTTCCTTGGCTAACACCTGAGAATGTTACTCTTTTAGGTGCTATTTTAAGTGAAGCTGTTCCGGTTTTGGATCATTCCTCATTAGCACACAGAAGCACAGCTGGTTTGTGTGTTGATTTCGTATGCTGCTGCACTGCTGACTTGCATAATCTTTGAACTGTCCTCATAACTCCCAGGTTGTTTTTCTTATGGTAGATTATTTCCAAGTTGAAGGATGAAATACTTCTAATAGAGAAAGAATGCACAGATCTTCAGCTGCACATGGCAAGAACAGACTGGTGGTGTGAGAACCTGGGCCTGTGGAAAGCGTCCATCGCCAGCGCAGAGGTATCATTGCTGTTGCTGTTCTTTAAGGCAGAGTTCCCCCCGCAGAGTTAGGACTGCGGCCCCGAAGCACTCATTCTCCCAGCCGCCGTGTCCGCCCCCTTCTTCCCTCTGTTTGCACTCGGGTCTGCTCGTGCACGAGGGGCTTGTCCATCTTCCTGTTGTAGATCTGATCTCAGTCAGTGTGTCCATATTTCCATCAATGGCAAGTATTACATGATAAGGAATGGAGACTGCGAGCATCTTTCATTGTTCCATTTTGCTCACATAGATCTCAGCCACAAGGTCTTTAATAATAAATATTGTTTTCTCTTGTTACTCGGTTCTTCAAGAGGTTTGAAGGACATGCTTTCTCTTTTTCTTTCCTCAGTGTATGTTAACTGTATAAAATAATGGCTCTCATCTTGGTATTTTCATACACATATGTAATGTGGTTTGATCATTTTCACCCCAGCTAGCTTTCTCATTCCCCGCTCTCCCTCTTCCCACTTCATTTGACTATAAAGGAACTTTCCTTAGGAGGAAAGGATTCCTAAGCACTTACTGCATGGTTACTGCCGACAG
Source organism: Apodemus agrarius (assembly GCA_964023405.1). Classification (NCBI taxonomy): domain Eukaryota; kingdom Metazoa; phylum Chordata; class Mammalia; order Rodentia; family Muridae; genus Apodemus; species Apodemus agrarius. Next base: position 38,671,430 of record OZ030023.1, on the reverse strand, counting down.
CCTTCCTCCTCCCGGTCATGTGGGAGGCTGGAAGAAACACGTCATCTCCACCATTCTTCAGACAGGTAGCAAGGTTGTGCGTGGGCGTGACGGCATAATGTGGCCTAGCTATGCGCCTGTCCTTGTTTCAGCAGCTTGATGGCCAAATGAGAGAGAGCTTAACACTCAGATTGTCCTTTCCCGCTAGACATGGCAAACACTGAGCCTTTCTCCAGGTACTGCTCTGTAGCTCCAACCGAGTGGGGCTCATCAGGTGCCTGAGGGCATTTGTGAGCGCTCCAGTTAGCCTGGACTGTGAAGCAGTGGATTAAGAAGGCTGTGCTCAACCTTGGAATGCCATGTTAAAAAATGTAATGGTTGATAATTGTGCATGGTGATCAACTGAAAGGCATTGCCTGTAGGAGGAGGCCTGCTAGGTTGTACTTAGAACTGCATCAGCATATTAAAATCTTCAAAATGCAAGCTGGAGAGAGGGATGGGCACCCCCCAGGAAGCACTTTCCTCACAAAGATGCACCTGGCTCTAGTAACCAGTCCTTATTTCGGGAGGTGGTTGTGATTCCTTGATGACCATAAAGACTGGGGAAGTAGAAATAGGGATCACAAGGAAATCCTGTGTAAGATGCCTGTGTTGACATCATGCCAGACGATTCTGCCTTTGAATCTTGCCTGGCCCACTCAACTAAATGTGTGGAAAGTTGGCTGTTCTGGCTGGGCCTCCACTTCCAACCTGCATAGTAGAAGAGTGATCCTGCCTCACATGGTATATGTACCGCCTGTGAAACCTCGTGTCTCTGCTTTTCTTTTTGAGTCTTCTCTAATTTATGATATTAATTCAGGCTTAAGTTAGTGTAATCACCCGTGTGTGTGTGTGTGTGTGTGTGTGTGTGTGTGTGTGTGTATGTGTGAATTGTGTAAAATTGTCAGTATAAAACCTCCGTCCCAGTAACTGTTCTCTGCTTACTGTGTCACCAGGCCAGGGTGTCTGCATTCTGAGGGGAAAACAGGCCCAAGCATTCACTCACTTGAGGCTTACTCAGGTTCCTGGCAGGGTTCAGGGATCCTTTGTTGCAAGCCTGAGGTCCCGGCTCTCTTCAGTGGTCGGTTTCATTGTTGGACTTCTAATTTCTTTTTTTTCTGTCTTGTGACAGAAAACCTGCTTCTCCTGGGCTCTTCTAATTTAGACCTTCAGGTAATCCCCCTGATCTTAAGCTCCAGGGTGTCATATGGCATGGTCTCGTTGCCAGAGTAAAACCCTTCATACCTAGAATCCCAGGGCTCACTGAGCGTACCATGTACGGCAGAGCAGAGAGGAAAACTCTGTGCTGACGGAGCTGCTGAAATTCACCGAGGCATCTGCCTGTCGTGACTTAAGTTTCTGGGTTCTTTTGTTTTTTGTTTTTTGTTTTTTTCCAGGTGGCAGAAGAGAATGGAGAGCAAATGCCTTGTTACTTTGTCAGGGTAAATCTACAAGAAGTTGGAGGAGTTGAAACTAAGAACTGGACCGTCCCAAGAAGGCTCAGTGAGTTTCAGAATTTACATCGGAAACTTAGTGAGGTATGGATACTCGTGACACAGGCTCGTGAGCACGGGGCTGTAGAGTTTCTGAGCATGAAGAGATTGAAGAGCACATGCTGCTCATAGAGGAAAATGGATTGCTCTTCCCGCATGCTCCTGATGCTAGTGCAAACGCATTTCAGCCCGGCATTGGGGACTGACTCATAGATCAAACAGTCTAGTCTACTTAGGATGGATGGTTTTCTTGTTTCATAATAAATTGCTGTAGAGCTTCAAAGATGTAAGAGACAGTGGGTCATCCAGGGCCAGTAGATTTGAAACTGCCTGCTGAAACCCTTTAAAGACTGTGCGTCAAAGCAATAAGAGGAGAATAGACTCGAGTCAGCAGTGGAGTGGCTGAAAATACCCCAGCTCAACCAGGATCCTAGATCTACAATTTCCTGCTTGAGAGGATTAAGGGAATACATGCTACATAGCAAATAGAAGACTGTGTGGTACACAGAAAATGCTATACTGTTAGTTATAATGAGAATTTTATTGCTTTTGTTTACATATATGATATATAATATAGATGTAGCTATTATAAGTGTACATAATGGTTTGTAAACTAGCATGTATTTTCTGTTGTGTGTTTTAGTCAAAAGTTTTGGCAGCCACCAATCTAGGTCAGTTTATGTATTTGTTAGTTGAGGGAAACGAATTCCGGTGTTTAAGTGACTTCCGGGGCATGTGCACAGTAGCCAGGATTGGAACCCAGTTTGTTCTTTCCCCATTTTCCTGGGCAATTCCACCTTCCAGGGAAGACAAGTTCCTCTTACCACAGCAGAGAAACCTCTGCAGTCATTTCAACCTGACTTTTAGGCTATTTTTCTCTTTCTTAGAATGAACTAATACTAGAGAAGCCATGGTTTCCTCTCAGGTTTCTCTGTTGCAAATGAAAGGTGTCTGCCTCCTTTAACTTTGGGGTGATTTCTAGCACTCTTAAACAAGGACTTCCAGATGCTAAATTTCCAAGTCCTCTTAAAAGAATGGCGGCCAAAACATGAGTCATGCTACCATAGTTCACAGGGTGGCTGTGGTCACAGTATGAATATGGGAAACAAACTTATCTCAGCATAAGAATGACTAAAGCTTAGCTTGTTAATATAAACAAGAGAGGAAAAGGAGTTTAACACAAGATGGGCTTGCAGAATAAATGTTCTTGAAACATGGAAAGGTAATCCTCCCACAGCATTGTGCAAATGAAAGCATATAAAATCCACATGTGGCCATTGACTGTTGTCCCCCATCTGGACACGTCTCCCTGTCCACTTGCTCCTGCGAGTCCCTCTCCAGTGACTCTGTAAGCAGTGGAAGCAGCTTTCCAGTTCACTACCTCATTGCTCCTCTGAGAGCCGCAATAAGGCTGAGCTGCACACACTGTCCAGCCAACCCAGGTCTGATAGTGTGGAGGGCTCCACCACAGAAGGAAGCCTGTTGTTATTATCTTACTACTACTAATAGAGTCAGTCTATGGTCTGTCTTTCGATACAGTTACTAGAGCTTCTACCTATGGTTTCTTTTCCCTTCCCTTCCCTTCCCTTCCCTTCCCTTCCCTTCCCTTCCCTTCCCTTCCCTTTCCCTTTCCCTTTCCCTTTCCCTTTCCCTGTCCCTGTCCCTCCCCCTTTCCCTCCCCCTTTCCCTCTCCCTTTCCCTCTCCCTCCCCCTTTCCCTCCCCCTTTCCCTTTCCCTCCCCCTTTCCCTCCCCCTTTCCTTCCTCTTTTCCCTTTCCCTTTCCCTTTCCCTTTCCCTCTCCCTTTCCCTTTCCCTTCCTTTCCTTTCCAGAAGAAGTTAGAAACACACCTTACAGTAGAAAAGCTTGTGTTCTGGGTTCCAGCGCAGCATAATGAGCCGTGTGCTGTGTCCGTCTCCATCTGGTGCACAGGACTGACCTGTTCCTTCAGGTCATTTGGTCCTGATTGAACCTGGAGGTGGTGATGAATGGCGGTAACCCCAGCTTTAGGCACACTGAGACAGGAAAATCACAAGTTGAAGGTCATGGCGGGGTGGCAGAGAGGAATAGATCTAGTTGCTTTGTTCTAACTGTAATTAGAAACTTTTTAAAGATTAAGATGCAGTTTCAAAAGAGTAACATTTAATCTTTCCCCCTACAGTGTGTCCCTTCTTTAAAAAAAGTCCAGTTGCCTTCTCTCAGTAAGCTGCCTTTCAAATCTATAGATCACAAGTTCCTGGAAAAGTCAAAAAATCAGTTAAATAAGTTTTTACAGGTAAGCAAATGGAAAGTATTGGATGTAAGGGTGAGATCTACTTGGAGTTAAACCATCACTATCCCAAGAGCTTGCTAGCTTGCTCTGTGTTTTCCCACAGCACTCCCAGTATATATTGTCAACCCCACACGTCTCCCCTTCACCATACCTGCCCTAAAGATGACTGTCCCTCCCCACATCATCATAGTCAGCAGCAGCTCATGGCTTCCTTTGGTTTCTTTACTTCTAACCCTTCCTCTTATGACACCAGATAAAAATCATATATAGATATTGCTAGTCTGTATTATAGCCACATTAGCTCACACATAAACTTGATTTTCAACAGGGTGTCTGGAGCACACATTTAGTCCCAGCACATGGGAGGTGGAGGCAGGTGGTTTCTGTGAGTTCAAGTCCAGTCTGGTCTATATAGTGAGTTCCATGTAGCCAGGGCTACATAGTAAGACCCTGTCTCAAAACAAAACAACACAATGAAACAACAAAATAACACAACAACCAAAGCCCTTGGTTTATGCTCATTGTTTTCTCCTAGACAGATAAGTATGTACAGAACCCCAGGACCCCGAGCTTAAGGACCCGTGTAAGCAGTTGCACAGCTGTGTAAACAGCTGCTCTCTGCAGAGAAGTGTCACTGCTAGGCAAGGAGGCCCTTGTGCGGAGCACAGTCATCAGAGGTTCTTTTCTGGTGTCTATGTGTAATATGCAGATTTTAAGTTTGTCAGTTACAGACGAGTAAAGTTTTCTTACAAAATCAGTAGCTCGAGATCTTTGAGTTGTATGCAAAATAAGAGTTCTCACTGCATCAGGCATCACTAAGCCTGTCTGCATACCATCTCCCGCAGGCCGAGTTATTAGGGCACCATCACTTATTTGCAGTTAAGACCACTGACAAGTAATGTGACGTAGTTTGTTTCTGAGAAAAGGCGGCCCTTTCTCCGTTGGCTTGCTTGCTTTGTTTAGAACTGTGGTGAAAGTGAGGCCATGCCATGGTCAGTGCTGTCTGGTACTCAGTCCCCCTCCTTCCTCCTCAGAACCTGCTCTCAGATGAAAGACTGTTCCAGAGTGAAGCACTTTATGCCTTTTTGAGCCCTTCTCCTGACTACCTCAAGGTCATTGATGTACAGGGGAAAAAAACCTCCTTCTCACTGTCTTCATTTTTGGAAAAGCTTCCTCGTGACTTCTTCTCCCATCAGGAGGTGAGTAGCCCAAAGGGAAGCCCCATCAGTATAGTCAGGCAGGTAGCTTTCTGAAGCCTGTTTGAAAGAGACACTTGCTGAAAGGCAGATGCATCTGTTTTCCATGATCACGTCCACATTTCGGACTAAGTCACTTGGAAGAATTACAATGCAGATATAAAAGGCTAAATGACAGGTAAGTCGTGGACTGTGAACAGGAAGTGCTGTCACAGCAGTGTCCTCAGAGTAAAGGCCATCAGGGAAGAAGTTGGGCTGGGACCTGGTTCTGGGGACTGAGGGCTCGGGGAGGAGCATGTGTCTGTGGGATAGTGGATAGATCACTGGACTAGACTGCCGAGTGTCTGTCGCGTGCTTCTGGAAGATAATGCAAATGTGATGGCAGGGTAGGGGCTGAAGCTCGTCCTTGGACAGGAGCACGTAGAATCAGGAAGAACCAGGCAGCAGTGTGTATGGTAGAGCAGTTGCTGGAGAGACAGCAAACATATTCAGTCTCATATTCTGAACCTCAGGCTTAAAGTGTGTACAAACCACTGCAGCCCTTGTTCAGCTGTCTAGCAAATTAGGAGAGACTGGCCTCCAAAAGCTGCTGCTTTATCAGATTGGCTTGTTGAGCTTGCACGGAGAGAGTAACCATGAGCAAGATGCCCACATCTCTACTCAGTCTCAGTGTGAGCACCCCCGCCCCCCCACCCCACCCTCACCCCCGTCTCTGAGGCTCCGCCTTCCTCCATGCCTGCTTTGACCTGGCTGGCTTTCTTCTGTTACCCTGTCTTAGGCATGAATTCCTGATATATAAATGACTTGGCCACTATGAAATTGTTCTTTAAAGCAATTGTTGTAGTTGCTTCTCAATGCTCACCTCCCTCAAGCCCTCTGCAGTGTCACTGGACCAGTGAGAAGCTGCGTTTTAGAGGACTCCTTGTGCTTCCAAGAAACTCTCTTGGGCTGCTCACCAGATAACACCCAGCATCCCATAATTAGTCTCGTGCCTGGTTTCGCAACCTCAGCTTTCTTTTTAATTTATTATTGAAGAATTTTCATATGCTGTATTTTGATCATGTTTTTCTCCCTCCCCAAGTCCGTCCAGATTCTCCCCTCTGCCTCCCTCACCCAGCGTCATCCTTCCCAAACAACCAACAAATGAACCCCTAGTTCCCTGACCCTGAGAAGGATTTGATGAAGGCCCGAGTGCTCCACACTCTCTCCCTCTCTGCCCACTGTCCAGTCATGGCTCTCTGTTGATTGCCATCCACTGCAAGAAGGAGCTTCTCTGCCGGGGAAGAGCGATGCACAAATCTCTCACTAGGAGTCATTTCATGCCGAGGGTCTTCTGACGCAGTAAACTGTAGTCAGTAGTGGTGAAGCTTCAAGTCAGGTACCAGCTCAGCTTCTCCGTGTCAGGGACATACGTGTGGTCTTCAGCAACGGGGCTTTACCATCAAGTTGTGGTGAAGAACCGGTAGCCTTGGCAGTAGCCTGTGGTGCTCAGGGGGTGTCCACAGGCCTCTCTGGCCAGTGACCCGACCAGACCTAACCCATTTCTGGCTCTGGAGTCGATGCTTTCAGGTTTGGTTTTTGTGCAGACACTAGAACAACAGTCTCCAGTGTCTCTCACTGCTTGGCCTTGGGGCAGCTCCTCATCCTGCTTGTGACAACTGCTGATTCTGCGTGTATCAGTCTCCGCAGACCACTGTCGGCCACTGAGAGTCAGGGCCTCACTGCACTCGTGTGCACCAGCCTGGAGCCTGACTCATGATAAGGTTTAAATTGAAATATGTAGATCAGGAAGTTTGACTAGCTAAAGTGTATGGTAGATACTTGAAGCAGAACTTTAAAAATACCTCAATTACTTTAAAATGCACATATTTTTAAGAGCCGTGAATTAACCATTTTGGTTAAAAGTCTTTCAAAATTCGAAAAAGCATCTCATCATCTTTGGGAAACTTATTACAATTCCCTGTTTATTTAAAGAGTGCACCCCCACCCCCACCCCCAGTTAGCTTAAGTCAGGCTTTGAGTCTGGCTGTAGAGTCAGCTGTCCCTGAGGGTGCGCACTGCTGGAGTGAGGGTAGAGTAGAAGGGGCACTCGGAGTCTGCACTTGATCCGTGACCTGCTGCCTGCCACCCTGCCCATCCCCCAGGAGGAGATAGAAGAAGACAGCGACCTGTCCGATTACGGGGATGATGTGGACGGGAAGAAGGATGCCCTGGCTGAACCGTGTTTCATGCTGATCGGGGAGATTTTCGAACTTCGAGGAAGTACGTCTCTTTGATGGGCAGTGGGATTTATTGATGATTGCTCTGCTCTGGCGTGCATTTGATGTATCTGTACCCAGGTGTTCACTCATCCCAGACGCACTTTAAGGACACTTTAGGTGTTACACTTCATCCTTGGTGCTGAAGGTACAGCCTTAGGGCAGATAGAATTTTTGTATTCCTGAAACTTAGGTTCCTGCTCTACTTAGCATTGTGCTTCTCTGAATTAAAACAGAGATAATGCTTTGAACTCTTTTTATGTGACTCAGTATAGTTTCATTGTCTCATCACCAAAACTTACTCAGAAAATGATTTGCATAGCCTGTGTTTAAAGGTGCAGTTTTGAGGCCAGGGTGGTATGTGTGTATATATATATATACATATATATATATATATATGTATATATATATATAATCTATCATAAATGTATATGATTTATAATATATGAAGGTTAAGTATATAATAATTTCAATAACTAAAGTTAGAGCTTAAATAAACTTTAGAAATGGAGGCTAGTTAAATTGCTTTAGAAATGACCTTGATATAATAGCATTCAAATATTAAACTCTTTCAGATGAAAATTTTTTAGCCTTGTTGTAATTTAGATTCCTTTAAGATAGTCGCTGGTCTTTAACTTGATTCAGTATCGTCAGAAAACAATAGTATTACGAAAGCCATGGGTCTTTCTTTCTTCAGTGAAATCCTGCCCATAAGTCTGCATCTTCCCATTTCCTGCAGAGGTGTGAGCAGTGAGAGCGCAGCATCCTACCTTGTAGCCTCTTTCCATGAACTCCAAGAGATGAAAACACTTCGTGACTGTGTCAGAGCCAGTCACAGCCCTCAGAGCGCTCCAAATGCTGGCACTTTAGCCTGCTCACCTCGGCTGAACGTCTGCTCAGAGCATGTTTGGTTTTGTCAGTGACATTTCCGAGAGGAATAAATAGAATGCCTTGACAACGAGGCAGGATGCGTTTGCCATCAGCAGACACCTCAGGCGGCTGCAGCTGCCTCTGTGCTTAGAACAGACGGGACTTTAATAGGATCAAGGGGTCATTTGGGCAGGCCGGGGCTGGGAATGAGGACGTACAGGACAAGTACTAGAGTGAGGAGACCCAGCGAGGGGAGGGAACTCAGCGAATGTCTGCTTCCTCTTTGTGTTTGGTATACAGAAGGTTATTTTAAACCCCTCGACTGTCAGGCATTTGTGAACAGAAATGTTCATTCTAGTCTAAAGGCCAGCTAAAACAAACATCTCTACATACTTGGTGCTGTTCCAGAAAATCCCATACAGAGGTTCCAGGCATCTCAGAAGCATGGATCTGAATCCAAGGCTTGACTTTTATTTGGGGGTGGTTAGGTTTTTAACTAGGCATCGAGTTTCATTCAGAAGTTAGGAATGCCCTTGGAGCCTTTGGCCTAGTGCTGGTCTGACAGTCACCCTTGGGAGAGGGTCCTTAGGAATTTATTCCTTTTAATTTCCCTGCTAGATCCAGATGGCCTGAACTGTTGGCTCCATTGTTGCCAAGTCTATGTTTTTTACTTCTTCCTGTGTTAGCAGCCAAACATTCAGGGGCTAGAGATGGTAATATGAATTTTTTAAACTTGGTTTATATTAAAATTTATGAACATAAAATATCATTTTTCCATTTTTGGAAACATTAATATTCTACACCTATAAAATATCTCTATGTTAATATTAAAAGTTATGATAGGTAGAACTCCTCATGCACAGAAAATACCCTTTGTGCTGTCTTAATTAGGGTTTCAATGCTGTGAAGATACACCATGATCAAAGCAGCACCTATAACAGGAAACATTTAATTGGGGCTGGCTTACAGTCCAGAGGCTTACTCTATCATCATGATGGGAAGCATGGCGGCACACAAGCAGACATGGTGCTTGAGAAGGACTGAGTTCTATACCTTGATCTGCAGGCAGCAGAAAACTTGTCACACTGTGTGAGCATAGGATCCCTCGAGCCTGCTTCCACAGTGACATACTTACTCTAGTAAGGCCACACCTTCTCCAACAAGGCCACACCTCCTAAAAGTGCTACTCCCTATGGGCTAAGCATTCAAACACATGGTTCTGTGGGGGCATTCCTATCAAACACCACAGGGACAGAGTAAAACAGGCCACTCTAATCTCATTCTCTCCCAGATGAGGGAGGGACCTGAGTGAGGTTCATCAAGGCGATGGATGCCCAGCTGAAGGTTGCAGGGAAAGAATTCACATATTATTCAGGACTCTGATCTTAAACTTCTCGTTTCTTGTCCCCATTTAAACACACGAGATCTAGAAGTCCACTGTGCTGGTCAGACTCGAGTGCTCCAAGGAATAGGCAGGGCAGCACTCATCCACACAGCCCACGTCTGTCAACATGCGGATACCGACATTCCCACTGAGAACTCTCAGACATTTGGAAGCAGAAATCTACAACAGGAATGGTGCTGTCTGCTGTGGAGTCCAGCCATGCTATCAGAAGCCCAGGGCACAGGAAGTGAAGCATTATTTCAGCTCCTCTGTAGGCAGAAGAGCAGAGAGGGGAGGAATCCTCTTAAATCGCACCTCTTTGTTTGCCTGCTGAAGAGTGAGACCTTGGTCAGAGTTTCCTGAGCAGGAGTGCACTAACTCAGGCCCGTCTGCAGAAAGTGGATTCTGTGATCCATGCTTAGATTCAAACTGAATTGAAGGACGAGACTGTAGGCCTTGTTGAGCTGTGAAGTTCTGATGCTTGTACTATCCCGTGATAAATGTTCCCTCCCCTCTGGCTTCTATTTCAGTGTTTAAGTGGGTGCGAAGAACATTGATTGCTCTCGTTCAGGTCACGTTTGGAAGAACCATCAACAAGTGAGTTGTTCAAAATTACCATTACCCTTTGTCTGAATATTGAATTACCTACGGCACAGTGGCCAGTGGATTTAAGGAGAAGCGCCCTTCCTTTGTATTTTGATTCTGACACAGTGCTGAGGCTGGTGAGGAGGCAAAGTTCTGACTTTCTGACAAACATTCGAGCTAGTTCCAGCATTCACTTTTAGAGTTGAAGTAGCATTAGAATGTCAGTTCTTCGTGTGTGGACATCCATGGTAGAGAGCTGTGTGGACATTCATGGTAGAGAGCTGTGTCTCCCGTGAGTCCTTAGTACAGTCCATTCATGTAAAGCATTTGCATAAGTAATCTCCCATAGGGCGATTTGGAGCTGTCCATAAAGGGCTCCACATTGGGCGTTCATTCTCAAAAGCTCTGGGTTGCCGGGCAGTGGTGGCGCACGCCTTTAATCCCAGCACTTGGGAGGCAGAGGCAGGTGGATTTCTGAGTTCGAGGCCAGCCTGGTCTACAGAGTGAGTTCCAGGACAGCCAAGGCTACACAGAGAAACCCTGTCTTGAAAAACAAACAAACAAACAAACAAACAAAAAACCCAAAAGCTCTGGGTCTTCATGAGAAGTCATGGTCAGCCGCCATTACTTGCTAAGAAGCTATTGGTGTTGCTCACAGCTGCGAGAGCATGCCCTCCACCTCAGTCAGGGCACACAGGGTGTGCAGAGCATGCCCTCCACCGCAGTCAGGGCACACAGGGTGTGCAGAGCATGCCCTCCACCGCAGTCAGGGCACACGGGTGTGCAGAGCATGCCCTCCACCGCAGTCAGGGCACACAGGGTGTGCAGAGCATGCCCTCCACCGCAGTCAGAGCACACAGGTGTGCAGAGCATGCCCTCCACCGCAGTCAGAGCACACAGGGTGTGTAGGAAGCTGCTGTCCTGAGCCCGCTCAGAGATTAGTGCCATCTCAGTGGGAAGGAGACCAGTGAAGAGACAGCCTGGCTTCCTGAGCTCGCCCCGTGCTGTTCTCTAGAGCTAACCTGGCTTCTTGTCCAGCGACCTCGCCCTGTTTGCGTTGTCTCTGTGCTTACAGCTGCTATTGTCAAGTTCTTTAAAATAACTCTCCAAAATAAAATAACTGAACGAGTGTAGTGTTAGTATTTTCTGCAGAATAGAAGAGTGAGTGAATGTCTAAATGCTTAAGAAGTAAGCCAGTTTGTATAGAGGAAAGTGAGTTTTGAAATGAATGTATTGGTTTTCCAAGTGAACAGTCATGTTGAGCATTGGTGAGACATTAATGACAGCTGTGTTATGTAAACTTATACAGCTCTTTCAGGAATACTGTAACGAGAACTTTTTTGTTGTTGTTGATTTATATGTAGAATGTGTTTTCCTGGTGGTCACAACAAACATTTACTTCTGTTTTATTTCTAAAAGTTAAAAAAAAAAATAGTTCAAGTTGTCTGTCAGAGGCTTGCTTAGTTTACTTAGTGTCCTTGGATTGAAGGAAGAGCCCATGTAGTGCATTTCTTACATCTTAGGAAAACTTCATTAGTATTGACAGGTTTTAGATAAAGAAAGTCCCAGGCGCCTTCTCTCCCCTCATATTTGAGCTTGCTAATATATTTTCCTTGTCAGATTCAACAAGTCATGTGCTCTTCCGTGTTCCTCTGCTCACACTGGCTCCTGCTCACGAAAGGAGCAGCCTTGTCTGTGAGTGGCACGCCATTGCGCGGAGCGGGAGGGGCTCCTGTAGGAACCGTTCAGGTTGGCCGTGCCGTGGGCCTGCTGCATGGCCGGGCTGCGGAGCCTCTGGTGCAGGCTGTGTTTGCCGTCCACAGAGGCCAGCACATCGTACAAACAGTCAGTGTTTGACAGCCTCTTGTCTTGAAGCCGCCATGGTCTCACACGCTTGATTTGCTTCAAAAGCTTTCAGTTGATCAAAAGAAAATACTTAGGCACTGATGTTTCCTAAGAGTTGCCTAATGTGCAGTCACAAATTGAAATTTCTTCATGGACTTCGAGTGGTTAACCCAAAGCAAAGCTACAGAAACCAGAGTGTGTCGCAACCAGCATAGAGAGCTTTAGTTTTCTCAGGAAGACAGACGGGTTGGCCATCACTCTTCAAGACGGAAGTGCTTTTAAACAGATAAATTATTTTCTTCGTCTAGATTTGAGTTGCCTCATGTTTGGTCACGTTTTTTCCACTGTGGAACAGGTAATATCTCAGTTTGACTCAGAGTTTAATCCTTTTTCAAAATTAATTGATCACTGTGTATGAACTGAGGAGCTTGGAACATCCATTCGGAGGTAGATATCACTTAAGAGTTTGGCTGAGATGTCGGGCTCCTACAGAGCTTTCTGATTACTGTTGGAATTAGATAATGTGTGTGATTTCAGGTGCTCTGGGCCTGGTAACCTAGGGTGGTCCTTTTCCTTTCCAGTCCCTCACCTTTATCAGCCTGACAGCTACTTCTGGGCTCTGTAACTTGTCTGTGACCTAAGGGATGGTTAAAGTTTGATGTATATGGGATTGTATAGGAGCCTGGCCTAGGTAAAAGCCACTTCTGCACAGTATGCCCAACCCAGGTGTCATGCCTGTGACCCTTGGAGTTGACTTGATAGTGCTCGATCTTTGACAGGCGTCCTTGCTCCTTGCCAGTGAGCATAAGGTGCTGTCTCTGGGTCAGAATGTTTTTCCCAGGACTCTCTGCCTATACTCTAAGAGGGCCAGTAAAGAAAGCATGGTTCTCCTTTAGGACTTTAGGGGCCTGACACTTTTTATCAGTGTCAGGAAGTGGGTTCGTACTTCCAATTTATAAGGGTCATGGAAAAATAATTAATGTACAGGAGGAGCTAAATCCTCAGACAGATCTCAGTCTTTCTTCTTGTCTATATTGATCAGGAAAAGAGGGTGCCATAAGAAAATGTGAACCCCATATTCTAGATGTGTGTGACGTTCTCAAATAAAAAAGAAGAAAGAAAAAGAAACAAAGTAATGTTAGTTTTCTAACATTATCAGGAACGAGTTGATCATCCAGTATTGCCGGAATGAAGACTAACTTTCACCTCCGCAGTTATAAAATAATTATTCATCAGACATTTAGCTCAGGCTGTATTTTAACACCCATTGACAAATAACTTCTGAGAACACGGTATATGGTTTTTAAAAACCTCATCCAAGCAATCTTTGTCTCTTCAAAGGCAAATCAGGGACACCGTGAACTGGATATTCAGCGAGCAGATGCTAGTTTACTACATTAGTGTTTTCCGGGACGCTTTCTGGCCAAACGGGAAGCTGGCGCCTCCAACAAGAATCAGAAGCGAAGCACAAAGCCAGGAAACGAAGCAGAGAGCACAGCAAAAGCTACTCGAGAACATTCCCGGTAAGGCCTGGGCGAGAGGTTTTAGAATGTTAGCAAGGGGGGTGGGGGGGCTTCCCTGCACCCCGGAGGCTGCTCTCATCACCTGCTCAGAGATGTGGACCTTTTCATTTCAGAAATGCTTAGTTAGAGCTAAAATCATACTTTATGCTTTAGAGATCAAGCGAAAGTTTACCTTGACACTTTAGAAATGTGCTTTAAAACGCATATATATTTTAATTACTAAAACAAGTAATAGCAAATGCTAAAATTGTAGCCTTCAAAAATGTTCTTTAGTAAAAAACAAACAAACAAACAAACAAACAAAAAAACCCACCAATTCTAAAACTTTTGATTTAAAAGTTGAAGAGGACTAGCCAGTTAAGTCAGTTAAGTCGGGCAGGCTGCGAGCTTTGCTTTCTGTGTGTTGTACTGTATGTATCCCTTGAGGACAGAAACAAGTTTTTCAGATCTCAGGATGCAAAACATTTGCAATACAAAACATATTGTCCACTTGAAAGGAGCTGGAATCACTAAGAGGCAAGGCCGCTGGGCATGCCTTTGGGAGGTTTTCTGGACTGGGTTAGCTGAGATAGGGAGACCCACACTAAGTGTAAGTGGAGCACTCCCGTGGGGTGGGGTCCTCTTCTGAAGGCACCTGCCGCGCCCAGGTGCCTGACTGGATTTCTCCCTCCACCGCTTCCTCAACAGTGTTTATCTCAGGCAAGGGAAGGTAACAGATATACCTAGCCCCTGCACAACCCTGGTCCAACCCTCAGCAGTGCTACAGGACATGTTTCTTTTCCCAGATACACTTCAGAGCCTTGTTGGACAGCAAAATGCACGCCATGGTATAATCAAGATATTCAAGGCACTGCAGGAAGCCAAGGCAAACAAGCACCTGTTATACGTGAGTACCCCCCCCACTCCCCACTCCCCACTCCCATCCCCCATCCCCTACCCCCACCCTGGTTGTACTTTGTATGCACATTAGCATAACTCAGTCCCTCACCTTCTGAGGTACTGATTACATTTAGCCCTGAGCCTGTTTGGTATGTGTCATTCTGTCTGTCCTCTCATTTGACTGAGAGTGTGAGGGGACACAGCAGTGCTCCACAGACAGTCTGTCAGCGTCTGAGTTAACATCTGTGCCTGACTGTGTGCTTTCTGTTATTTCAGCAAAGAGGCTGTTTCTGTTTGTTTTTCTGATTAGAATTAACATCAGTTAGGCATGGGTACATGCCTACAGTCCACACACTCAGGAGCAGAAAGAGGCCCATGCTGGCTTCATGACATGTTATCTCAAAAAAATAAAACAAAGAATAAGTACCAATACTAACATGTCAGTTGGCTTGTCTAATGGCCCATTGTTGCTACTAAGTATCCAACCCTGTTCCCCGGTAAATGAAAGCTCAGCTCAGCGGTTAACAAAACAAGCTACAAGCCTAGACCGGGCAGGCCTCCCACTCTACTACTCTGTTTCAATCTATTTTATCCCATACAACTTGCAGTTTCTCTAGGCCCCGAGCTTCTCTCCCGGCCGCCTCTCTGGTTCTCTTTAACCGTTTCTCTCTCCCCGTTTCTGTTTCTTCTCTTCGTTTCTTCCCCTGTTCTGCCTCCCGTTGCTCCTCCTCCTCCTGTTTTATACCCCGTAGCTCCTCCCCTAGACTCTGCTCCTCCCACTTTCCTCCTGCCCAATCATTGGCTCAAGCTTTTATTTGAAAAGTCAAGGTGGGGAGACAGTTCACAAGGCAACTCCTCATCTGCAGCCCCTCTGAGGAGTGGAATTAACATCAAAGTACGAACCCAGGGCTATCCACAACATTTCCCCCTTTCTGTCCAATTAAAAGACTCTTTTATCTCAGACATCAATTGAGCACAATTATTACCATTTTGTAATATATAGCATACAGGATAGACCTAACACCCAGTCAATCATTTTTTATCAATTAAGTAGTACCCCTGTCATCTATTGAAACTTAAAAGACTTATAATTCTACACCTGACTCAAGTACACTTTAGACTGTAATCCATCTGAAAACCATCCTCTCAAATCTGTATTATCTTTCTAAATGCTAACCAGCTTGGACTGGCTATAAGACTATTAGTCTTCAACCCCATCAGAAATCCAAGAATGACTAATAGTACCTGAAAGTATGAGAAGCACAAAATATAGCTTCTAAAACTTAGCTAATTTATAGAGACCGCTGATCACCTGGACAGGCCCTATACACCAAAATGTTGGAGCATCAGTCTTCAGCCTTCTGGCCCAGGATCATCTGACAGACCTTGGTAATGCAGAATTTTTAAGGGCTGATTACTCTGTCTTGGCAGAGATTATCAGTCGACTATTCTGCAGTGTGTCCTTTTTTGGACAGTATTTGTCTGTAGATGAAATGAGGCAATTCTTGCCTGGTGACTGTCTCACCACAACTAAAGCAACTCCACTGATGCTCAAGTTCTTCTTTGAATTCAAGAAAGGGGAGCTGTCAGGAGCAGACAGGTCTCTACTCAAATATTAATAAATAAATGTCAATAAACATATTCTGTGGACTTCTGACACCTTTGAAGAACATTTGTCTACCTAAGACATCTCTGAACTGTTAAGCCTTGACTATTCTCGGCTGTTTCTAATCAAAATAGCTCAGGAACACTCTTTTAACTAATTCCTAACCACGAGTTTGCTATCTGGCCCTTAACTTGTATTACTTAATCATCTAAAAGCAGTTTATACTAGCAGTTATAGAAGGACTGGGTCTAAGCCTTGTATTCTTAAATGTGTTATATAGGCACAATGCCTACATGGGAGTAACAATATTAATCCCAGTTTTATATCAGTAGTAAATTCATACCAATGAAAACCTTAAATTTACATCAACTAAATTCTGAACCAATTGGCTTTGCATCAATTATAAAGACTTCTACCAATGTAAGATCTGGCTATGTAATGTTTTGCTTAAAAGTACATTTTCTCATCAATCCCTATTTGTCTATTTCTATAATTTCTATGATATTACTTTATCCCCCTTTTTCTTTTCCACCCACTTCTCCTTTACCTAAGAAAGAAAGATAGAGAAGAGGAAAGGAAAGGTAGAAATCCCTGTTTAAGTTCTTTAGTTTCCTCCTTGACCAAAGCTACATTTGTGACGTATCCCTAAAATTATAACATATCTGTAATTCCTAAAATAACCATAACCATCCATCCCACATAAGGAACTGGGACGATGATTGTCTTCTGTCTGCTTCCAGCTGAATTGGGGCGAAGAATTCCCATTTGGGGGCCCAAAGGGAAAATTTGAAAACTAGCTGGCATTATTTGCCTTCCAGTCACTATGTTTTGAGAAAGTTCGTGCCTTTATGTCAGATGATATCTCGACCATGACATTCTGAAAGGCTGGAGAGGCAAGTAGAGTTCTGGAAGCAAGTCTTTAAGAGAATCAGCTTTGATGTAGTTGAAATAGAGTCAAGTGCGAAGCTGGAATGGAAGTTCCCAAATCTCAGCATACTGGTGTGTGAATCTTTTCAGGGCTGTCTTTCTCTTCTTTCATCCCTATAGTATACAAAACTTAAAAGCAACAGGTAAAGACATTCACACAGAGCATGCAGGGGGCACATATTGGCCAATGAAGAACAATAAAGAAAGACATCTGACTGCCTTTCCTCAGATTAGCTTGATCACTTGGTCAAACTAAAATGTAACTGTGTATCCATGTCCTCGAAAAGGATGGTATGTAACATCCAACAAGTGTTAATGGCTGTTTATAGACATTTTAGTCTCAGCCAGTTCCAGAGCTGCCTCCATATACAGAGACATAAACATTACTACATATACATCACCTATTTTGTTGACTGTGTTAGTCTCCCATTTTCTTCTCTGTTGCCAAGGTCCTCAGGAGGTCTCCCTTTGTCATGTCTGATTTTTATCAACTTGGAAGGGACCCACAGCTTTTCTTTTCCTGTGGAAACATAGGCATAGCCCCTCCCCCAGCGTAACACATTTCCCATTCTCCATTCTGTTGTTAGAATATCATTAATGTAAACAGGCTGGTTTAGTTCAATAGTTCGTTCCACAGTACAATGTCTTTCAGCAGCTGTGGTGTTTTGTTCATTGACATTTAAAAAATTATCTGGAGGTCTTTGTTGTATACTGACAAGATAGAATAAATTTTGTTTTTTAATAACTTTTGGTTGACTTATTCTACTTTTATCTTCTATTCCTCCCTGAGTATTTTCCTTTTCCTTGAGTTCCTGTATTTTCTGTTCAAGGTTCTGCCTCCACATTTTGATCTTTTCTTTATATTGCAATTCTGATAGTCCACTGTCTATTTGATTCTGATTGATTAATTTTAAAAGGTTATTCTCCAAGTCTAGCTTCCAATCCTCATTTTTTTCTCTCTGCTGCTCAGTCTGATCTGTGAACTGCCGCATCCTTTGTTCTAGCATCTTTTCTAACTCCTGTCTCCTACCTTCATTCTCCTCCTTCTGTCTCTTATTCTGTTCTACAATTTCCTGGGTCTTCAATTCTAGTGTTTAAAACTGCTGCATCCTTTCTTCTAGCATCTTTTCTAACTCCTGTCTCACACCTTCATTCTCCTCCTTCTGTCTCTTATTCTGTTCTATAATTTCCTGGGTCTTCAATTCTAGTGTTTCGAACTGCTTCATCCTTTGTTCTAGCATCTTTTCTAACTCCTGTCTCCCACCTTCATTCTCCTCCTTCTGTCTCTTATTCTGTTCTATAATTTCCTGGGTCTTCAATCCTAGTGTTTCTAACTGCTGCATCATCCTTTGTTCTAGCATCTTTTCTAACTCCTGTCTCCCACCTTCATTCTCCTTCTTCTGTCTCTTATTCTGTTCTACAATTTCCTGGGTCTTCAATTCTAGTGTTTCAAACTGCTGCATCATCCTTTGTTCCAACATCTTTTCTAACTCCTGTCTCCCACCTTCATTCTCCTCCTTCTGTCTCTTATTCTGTTCTACAATTTCCTGGGTCTTCAATTCTAGTGTTTCGAACTGCTGCATCCTTTGTTCTAGCATCTTTTCTAACTCCTGTCTCCCACCTTCATTCTCCTCCTTCTGTCTCTTATTCTGTTCTATAATTTCCTGGGTCTTCAATTCTAGTGTTTCTAACTGCTGCATCCTTTGTTCCAGAATCTTCTCCTTCTGTCTCTTATTCTGTTCTACAATTTCCTGTGTCTTCAATTCTAGTGTTTCAAACTGCTGCATCCTTTGTTCTAGAATCTTCTCCTTCTGTCTCTTATTCTGTTCTATAATTTCCTGGGTCTTCAATTCTAGTGTTTCAAACTGCTGCATCATCCTTTGTTCTAGCATCTTTTCTAACTCCTGTCTCCCACCTTCATTCTCCTTCTTCTGTCTCTTATTCTGTTCTACAATTTCCTGGGTCTTCAATTCTAGTGTTTCGAACTGCTGCATCATCCTTTGTTCTAGCATCTTTTCTAACTCCTGTCTCCCACCTTCATTCTCCTCCTTCTGTCTCTGATTCTGTTCTATAATTTCCTGGGTCTTCAATTCTAGTGTTTCTAACTGCTGCATCCTTTGTTCCAACATCTTTTCTAACTCCTGTCTCCTACCTTCATTCTCCTCCTTCTGTCTCTTATTCTGTTCTATAATTTCCTGGGTCTTCAATTCTAGTGTTTCTAACTGCTGCATCCTTTGTTCTAGCATCTTTTCTAATTCCTGTCTCCCACCTTCATTCTCCTCCTTCTGTCTCTTATTCTGTTCTATAATTTCCTGGGTCTTCAATTCTAGCGTTTCTAACTGCTGCATCCTTTGTTCTAGCATCTTTTCTAACTCCTGTCTCCTACCTTCATTCTCCTCCTTCTGTCTCTTATTCTGTTCTATAATTTCCTGGGTCTTCAATTCTAGTGTTTCTAACTGCTGCATCATCCTTTGTTCCAGCATCTTTTCTAACTCCTGTCTCCTACCATCATTCTCCTCCTTCTGTCTCTTATTCTGTTCTACAATTTCCTGGGTCTTCAATTCTAGTGTTTTGAACTGCTGCATCCTTTGTTCCAGCATCCTTTCTAACTTCTGTCTCCTACCTTCATTCTCCTCCTTCTGTCTCTTATTCTGTTCTATAATTTCCTGGGTCTTCAATTCTAGTGTTTCGAACCGCTGCATCCTTTGTTCCAACATCTTTTCTAACTCCTGTCTCCCACCTTCATTCTCCTCCTTCTGTCTCTTATTCTGTTCTATAATTTCCTGGGTCTTCAATTCTAGTGTTTCTAACTGCTGCATCCTTTGTTCCAACATCTTTTCTAACTCCTGTCTCCCACCTTCATTCTCCTCCTTCTGTCTCTTATTCTGTTCTACAATTTCCTGGGTCTTCAATTCTAGTGTTTCGAACTGCTGCATCCTTTGTTCTAGCATCTTTTCTAACTCCTGTCTCCCACCTTCATTCTCCTCCTTCTGTCTCTTATTCTGTTCTATAATTTCCTGGGTCTTCAATTCTAGTGTTTCTAACTGCTGCATCCTTTGTTCCAGAATCTTCTCCTTCTGTCTCTTATTCTGTTCTACAATTTCCTGTGTCTTCAATTCTAGTGTTTCAAACTGCTGCATCCTTTGTTCTAGAATCTTCTCCTTCTGTCTCTTATTCTGTTCTACAATTTCCTGGGTCTTCAATTCAATTCAATTCAATTCTTCAGTTCTAGCTCAAAGGCAGGGAGGAGGAAGAGGGACGTGGCTTCGTGGAGTTGAGGATTCTGTTAGCTCCTTAAGTCTGCACTGTGAGGGTGGTAGGTGAGGTCCAGGGTCAGACTATCCCGGTGACAGTGGGACCATGAACAAGTCACTGAAAATGGCGATATTCTTGGGCTTTGTCACATGGTAGGCAGTAATAACCAAATACCATCCTTTCAACCAAATACCAACCCTTTTACAGATTGGGTTTCTGTAGTCAGATCTCCTTTTGGGAGCCACCTGTCTACTGAGGATGACCTCAAGTCTCAGTAGACGGTTCTCTCAGACAGACAGACAGACATTTTGAGTCCACCCTTACAGCCTTTTCTTTGCCTTTCTTTCTGGGCAGGTGCTGATGGAGCTGCTGCTGACAGAGCTGTGTCCTGAGCTGAGGGCTCACCTGGATCAGTTCAGGGCCGGGCAAGCCTGAGAGCGCACAGCAGCCGCCAGAGGAATGTCTGTGTAAAATAGACATGGAACATTTTCCTCTTTTGCACAGAGGGCCTGACAAGAACCAGACTGATTCTTAGTTCCACGCCTCCCTCTAGTTTTATGTGACATGAGCAGAGTCAGGGGGAGGAGGACGGATGCCATGGGAGGCATAGAAAACAGACTTTAATGTTAATATGTGACAAGAACATAGGAAATATTTTAAATATTTATGAAACCGTTTTGTTGTTAAATGACAAGCTCTGAATATTGTACAGTTAATCTCCTCACTGAGGATTCTGAACATTCCTGTGTCTCACATGTACTGAAGACCACTATTGTGCAATGCTTGGTGTAAAGTTATTGTGAACATTTTATTGTTTTTATTTTTACCAAAGATTTCCCATAGTTTGAAGCATTTGAAGCAATAAAATATAAAAAACGAATCACAGTGCTCAAAGGTATTTTGGCTTGAGTTACTGAAAGAGGGTAACTCTTTGAGTCGGGTCCGTGTGACTCAGATTTGCTGAGAACCTTTTTGGAGACCATGGTGGCCACTGAGAACTCCTAAAAAGAAAAGGGTGACATTTGCTCCCTGAATTGTAGTACATGAAAGGCCAGACTGGTGAGGCACTGGGGAGATAGGATGTGAGCCGAGCCTGGAAGATCTGCCTCAAAGGCAGGGAGGAGGAAGAGGGACGTGGCTTCGTGGAGTTGAGGATTCTGTTAGCTCCTTAAGTCTGCACTGTGAGGGTGGTAGGTGAGGTCCAGGGTCAGACTATCCCGGTGACAGTGGGACCATGAACAAGTCACTGAAAATGGCGATATTCTTGGGCTTTGTCACATGGTAGGCAGTAATAACCAAATACCATCCTTTCTCTAGATTCTAGAAATACCAAAAGCAAAAGGCAAAACTGCAATCTGAATAAAAGAAAAAAATAGGCTTATTATACTAATAGCTTACGAGTATTAGTACTGACAAGTACCTGATGGGCACCGTTCTGAAGGATGGGTGATTAGCACAGTCTAGGTCTCATCAGAGCTCATTGCTCTCTTTTGTCAAACTGAGATGGTATTGAGACTTCAGACACAACTGGGGTGCATATTTTATGCATAAGAATTGTCTTTCAGTGAGGTATTGAGAAAAGCACTTAGATTCAGGGAAAAGAAATAATGTGAAGTGGCCAATGTATCATTTGCATAATTCCAACCCACCATTTAAACTCTCGGTGTTGAATTTAAACTGCATATAAGAAAAAGGCACTCTTAACTTCTCTGTTTCTTTATGACAAGGTCTGATGATCAGCTGTAATGAACCGAGAAGTTTGGGCTTTAAAAAAAGTAGTAGGTTGGAATTCTCAGTCACCTGAGATAAATACTAGCTCTACTTCCCAGTGAGTGTGTGTCACAGCAGGACCGTGTAGGAGCCGGGCTGTCATCTCCACCCACCTTAAATACAGTAAGTACACTGAAACTGGACATTCCACATTGGGGTCCCATTCAGGCATGGCCTGTTACCAAACACGACACCTGTTGAAGTGATTCCGATGCGAATGTCCCCTGTTGGGTTCACGTGTCTGAGCAATTGGTCCCTGGTTGGTGCTGCCTTAGAAGCATAGAGTGGTTAGAGAAAGTGTGTCCTCGGAGGCAGGCCTTGGGAGTTAACAGTTCTCACCACACCCCACCCAGTTGCCCACCTCTTCTTGGTCTCAGCGTGAGCTAGCTCTCAGCTTCCTGTTCTGCCACCATGGCTTCCCGTCATGAACTCTGACCCTCCGGACCATAAGCCAAAGCACACCATTTCTTTGATAAGTTTCCTTGGTCATGGTGGTTTATCATAGCAACAGAAAAGTAACTAACATACTTATTAAATTTCCAACGACTTTGGAAATGTGTTTCTTTTTTATTTTACTATTTCCAGTGTTAGGAAATCAAACTCAGTGCCCCACACATGCCAGGCAAATGCCTTTACCCCGAGCTGCCCCTCCATCCCCGAGACTTGCTTGCTTTTCATTTGCTGGTATCTTCCTTATACCAGGGAATGGATCCAGGGGCTTGTCAAGTGCCTTACTGCTGCACAACATGACTGTTGCTTTTCAAAGGTTTATTTTGAGACTGGGGTCTTGCCAGATTATCCAGGCTGGCTCCAAATTTATGATCCTCCTGCATCAGCTTTCCAAGGAGCTGCAATTATGATTGGATACCACCACACCTCACTCAGACCTGCACTTTTTAAGACACAGTCGGGCTCATCCTCTTGCTTCCATGGTGGTATAGTAGTTCCTTTTCTGTTGTGATGAAACACTGTGACCACATGTGACGTAAGGAAAAGGACTTTATGTGCCTCGCAGTTCCAGAACAAAGGAGTGCTTCATGGTGGAGAGGCAGGTAGAGCAGGAAGCTGAGCGCTCACATCTCCAATCAAAGCCCAAAGCAGAGTGAGCTGGAAGTAAGGCGGGTCTTCGAACTCTAACCCCCTCCCCAGACCGCCCTCCAGCTGGGGATCGAGGGTTCAAATAAGGGACCTGAGGAGACTGCTTTCAGTAGAGCCAACCCAGCTGGGGCCTCATGTATGTACCAACAAGCCTACCTTGGAACTCACATTTTAATGGCAGTTGTAACAAGGCAACTCTTTCCCTAAATGCACTGTTATTGTAGACTTTCGTTGCTTTAGAATATATATTCCTGTTAACCCTGGGAATGGTGGTGGGGTGCTCTGTAAGTCCCGCCTCTCGGGAGGCTAGAGAAAAGAAGATAGTTCCATCCATCCATCCATCCATCCATCCATCCATCTATCCATCCATCCATCTATCCTTCCTTCCATCCATCCATCCATCCATCCATCCATCCATCCATCCATCCACCCATCTATCCATCTATCCTTCCATCCATCCATCCATCTATCCATCCATCCATCCATCCATCCATCCATCCATCCATCCACTCATCTATCCATCCATCCATCCATCCATCCATCCATCCATCCATCCATTCCTTCATTTTATACAGTGTCTGAGAACACAGCCCTGGCTGTCTTAGAACTCACTCTGTAGACCAGGCTGTGCTGGAACTCACAGAGAACCACCTGACTCTGCCTCCCAGGTTGGGATTAGAGGTGGCCATCACCACACCTGGCCTCAAAGGCTTTATTAGAGATGAGAATAGGGTTTACTAGAACTAGAGCGAAGCCAGTGGGGAGAAAGAATTTGAAGTTGATGCTATAATAACCATGTGCTAGGCTTGAGATAGTGGGGCGGGTGTGGAACAGAATATAGAGTAATTGTTTTTGAAGAGGGCCTTGTTTACAGGGTGCGTTAAGACTGTAACTGGGGAGAATTAGAGGTGTACAACTACAAAGTTCAGGTACAGTAAGTGTGCAAGGATAGAGCCAAGGCCAGCCTTCCCGTTCTGCAGCAGCTCAAGCAGATGCCACCACGCTCAAAGCCCATTTTCTCCCTATTCAGAGATTTCATTTTTATCTGTCCACCATTGCAAATGACATTATATAGCTCAGTGGTTCAGAGCACTGGCTGTTCTTCCAGGGGACCCAGGTTCAGTTCCCAGTACTCAAATGGCAGTTTACAATCATGCACACCTCCAGCTCCAGGGGAATCAACACTCTCTTCTGGACACCACCAGCACCAGTGTGAGTGTGTGTGTGTGTGTGTGTGTGTGTGTGAGAGAGAGAGAGAGAGAGAGAGAGAGAGAGAGAGAGAGAGAGAGAGAGAATGTGTGTGTGAGAGAGATACACAGAGAGAGAGAGAGAGTGTGTGTGTGTGTGTGTGTGTGAGTGTGTGTGTGTGTGTGTGTGCGCGCTATGCACAAATATACACGTAGGCAGAACACCATACACATAAAATAAAATTTAATTTTTCAAAGGAAAATGACATTCGATTTATAAAATAAAGTTACACCAGCTAATATGCTGACAAAAAGGGGAATTAAGATAACCTTAAGACCTATTGTTTTTAATACATTTCACAAACATGGCACTACACAACTAAAACATAACTCTTCCTGTTTTCACTGTCACCTTTTTCTTTAGTAGGTTTCATTAACTGTAAGATAACTCTGTTGATAATTACATTTTCTTTGTTTGTTTCTGAGACAGAGTCTCATTATACCCCTGGCTAACCTCAAACTCAAAAGAGAACCACCTGCCTATGCCTCCACCTCCCAATTGCCACCTAGCCTGCTAATTTAATTTTTATACAATATTTAGATGTATGTCACAAACATAAGGAAAAATGTCTGCTAATTAATTTCATAAGTATTTAGATTCTTCACAGTGAAGGAGTATCAGAGTGAAGAGAAAAATCTACAAAACAGGAAAAATTCTTCATCAACTAATAATAACTTTAGTATCTATGCTATACAAAGAACTACAAAAATTAAACAGTAAACCCCAGAATTATCCAGCCAAGTAAATGGGCAAAATAACTACATGTTGCCCATCTATATCACTCCTAGGTGTGAGCCTAAAGGATTCTTGACAACACACCACAGAGATAAGCGTCCATATTTATCTCTGCACTATTCCCAGGAGCTAGGAAATACAACCAGCTACGTGTCCATTTACAGATGAATGGAGGAGGAAAATGTGAAGCCAGCGCAGTGGAATCCGATGCATCCACAATGAAAAACGACATACTTTCAGGAAAATGGATGGGACCGGAAGTCATTATGCTAAATAAGACTCCGAAGGGCAAACCCATGTTTTCTCTGACATGGAACCAGGATTTGAAAATGTGTGTATGTATAGAGCAGTGTTTGCACTTATCTATGTATGTTTATAGCTCATGAGAATAAGAGGGTCATAAGAGGAGAGGAGGGGACGCCAAGGGAAGCGGGAAATAAGTAACAGGAGAAGGGGAAAGGGAAGGGGCATCACAGTGGGGGTGTGGCTCAAGGAGGGCGGGGAGAGGAGGGGCTGTCTGTGGGGGTGGGACCCAAGGGAGGGAGGGCAGTGAGGGAGAAGGTGAGTCCAGAGAATAGGGACATTCATATGAGGATGTTGTGATGAAATCCATTTCTATGTACTCTAACCTAAAACATTATTTATTAAAAAATCTTTTCTAAGTAAGCTTTCTTAGGCTAGATTACAAAACAATATTTAGATGCAGTCGTTAGGTTAATACTTCTTATGAGATTTTTTTCATATTTTATCTTGTATAGAAATGTTTCTAAGATTTGTAAAAAATGTAAAAAATGGATTCAAACAAAAGCATATTACTGTAATTCTTCATCTAAAGTCTTAATGGTTTTGTTCATTAAATTAAGATCTTTGAGGGCATATTTAGTGGGACATGATACTAAATAATTTCTTAAACCCATTTTTTAAAATTTACAAATTAGCCAATTATTTATAAGAATCTTTAAGTAAGCTATAGAAACACCATATACTTTCTGCAAAAAGGATTTGAAAGTCTAATCATTAAATTTTCTTTGGCCTTCATTTATTTTTCTAAAAAATTTTAGATGACTAAATATATTTTAAATTAGCAAAACTCATAAAATTAAACGCTAAAGAAAACATAAGAATTAAACTTTCAAACTATGTTTTTAAGTTGGCAGCACATGTACTTTGGAAATCACAAAACTCAGTCTGTACTAAATAGTCACAGACACTGCATTTAATAAGGCAAAGAGGTATTTGCTCTTGGCTTGCTTTCAAGCTCAGGACAGTCCAGGCCACGCCACAGGTTCAGAGGTTGTCTCTGAATACTCTTCCCAGCAATTTGATTGGTGTCTAAATTTTAGTTTGTAAAAATTACAGAATACAAATATAAGAACAAAACTAAAATTTCTGTAAAATACCCTGGATAAGAAAACAGGGATATAGATGTAGCTGCTGCAGACATACACACATTGTTTCAAATTAGAACTGATGGTCTTTGTTGAAATGCTTTGTGGTCTAAGTTCTTTGACGGAATGCACTGTGGTCTAAATTCTCTGGTGAATAAGTAAGGAGTGAAGCTCATCCGCCAGCGTGGGGTTCAGACGACAGGCCTTAAAGAGAGAAGAGGTGAGCGGCTGACAAACTCTCATTGCTTGGTTCTTCTGTCTTTAGAAGTAGACAAGCATAAACATATAATTTTAAAATTAACACTAAAAAACAAGAATCATTAAAACAAGAAAAATAGATATCAATTTGGTCTCAATTATATAATCAGCTGAATCTATAATTTTATTTTAGAGTATAAATGTTTGTGATGCCTAACTAGTGATAAGGTGCATGATTCTAGAATGTCAAGTGTCTGGCAGAAAGGCCAGGGTTCTCTAGTACAATCACCATTTTGAGGGGAAATTGTTTCTTCAGTACCCAGGACATTGGTCTTTAGTTCTTATCTTCTAAGAGAAAACTTTTCTATTTGTGTCTGAGACAGTGAAATCCAAAGGTTCTTCTGTACATTAAGCTGGCATTTTCCTGCACATATTTTATAAACATCGTAGGACCTAAGAGAATGCTCAGTGCTTATAGAAACCTAACGAGCCACGTCTAGGCTAGCAGTGAGCAGGGAGAGAGCAGACCAGCCCCGGCCTGGGGCTCTGCTGTCCTACCGCCCTCCCTCTCTGCCCGTACTCCCGGTTCAGGGACCACCACTGCCAGGATCCCCTCAGGTTTAGATCTCGGTGAAGCATACTCTGTTTCTTTCTCACACCTCAACGACTTCACTAGTTTGCTGCATCTTCATGATCTCCACTAGGTCGGGATCCAGCGCAGTGTATGATGGGCCTGACTGGGTACTGTGTGCAGCCTGCACAGAATCACCATGGACCGGTTATCTGCACAGTGACCAGGAAGCAACCGCAGAGAGCTGTCCCTCTCTCAAGGAGCAGGCCGTGGTTTCTAGTTAGGAAAATTTCTATTTTGTCCCCAAACTTACTTTAGAATAATAGTGCTTGGCAGATGCTTCGTCTTTCGTAATGCCCAAGCCAAGCTGGAGACACCGCGCGTAGTAGAAAGACGCCATGGCCATGCCTTTGCTGATAAACTCGGGGAGGCAGTCCGTGACGTGGGCTATCATGGGGATGTCGTGAACCTCATCATAGTCTGCTATCCTGAAATAGTGGATGTGAAATTGTGAGGTTTAAAAGCATATCGGACATGGTTTATGTTTGCACAGAACCACCTATGGAAATTCCGTGCTCAAAGGGCTGTCCCTCCAATTTAGAGAAGCTTGTTGTGTGGTTAGGTTAGTGTAAGCTAATCTGCTAATAGCAGGGAAGACAAGCTAGATCACAGCTCCCTCGTGGAAATACTCAGCAATTAGCCATTAGAAAAATACTTTAATATTTTAAGCATAATTATCATCTTGTGGGTAAATTGACTAGTGGTTAAAAAGAATTCTAACTGAAGTCCCTAAGGAATGTGTATTTTAACATGGGCACAGCCATGTCTGGAACTCTAAGGCCTCAGACCTGTGGAACAATTGGTAAAGCTGTTAATACATTTGGGCCAGGCTGAAAAGACATGGCAAAGGTTTCCTCAGGAGTTCAAGTATGAGTGTCTATGGATGACTGACTGGTGTGGGCAAAGACTAGCAGCTCCAGCTTCCTCCTCCTCCCAGATGTTGACAGCTGGAGATTTTCTGTACAGATACTTCTACCCCAAACACCACCCAGAAGTGTTAGCAGGACCCCCAGCAGACCCCAGCTTCACTGTATGTGTGTCTGTCCTTTTGTTTCCTTGTTGTCTCGCCAGAATCCCATGATCCAAGCTTGTAGTTGTCTTGCTACTTTGTGGGATCTTTCTTCCGCCCTTCTCTACCCTTTCCCCATCCTCCCAAATTCCTAACAGTGATAACAGAGAAAAGGATAGGACAGAGAGGGAAGGAAAGAGATCACTGAATAAAGTCAGGGACTGGAAACAGGGTAACATCATTAGACTCCTTCCTGCTGATTAGGACAACTGAGTTCCTTAGGGCAAGTTTGATCTTTGCCATCAGGTTGCCTAATTCTTTTACTTCTTTGTGAAACAACTACTTATCACACTTTGACTAATAACCAACAAACCACCAACCAACAAATCACCTCTTGAGGCCCTAGCATTTATAGCCTCTGAAAAGTACCCAGAATTCCAAACATTACACAATCACAGAAACTATCTGCAGCTGGTAAAACCATACCCCCTACTGGAGCAAATCATAGTCAGCTGCTGTGGACAATCTGAAGAAAACACATATCCCACACCTGGAATTAAAACAAAAACTCTCTCTCTCTCTCTCTCTCTCTCTCTCTCTCTCTCTCTCTCTTTCCCTCTCCTCTCTCCCCTCCCTCCCCTCCCTCCCCTCCTCTCTCTCCTCTCTCTCCTCTCTCTCCTCTCTCTCCTCTCTCTCCTCTCTCTCTCTCTCTCTCTCTCTCTCTCTCTCTCTCTCTCTCTCTCCCCTCTCTCTCCCTCTCCTCTCTCCCCTCTCCCCTCCCTCCCCTCCCTCCCCTCCTCTCTCTCCTCTCTCTCCTCTCTCTCCTCTCTCTCCTCTCTCTCTCTCTCTCTCTCTCTCTCTCTCTCTCTCTCTCTCTCTCTCTCTCTCTCCCCTCTCTCTCTCCCCCTCCCTCCCCTTCCCCTCCTCCTCCCCATTCTCCCCCCCCTTCCTCTCTAATAGCTCTGACATCCTGAAGGTGAATGGTACAGAATTGTACTTTCCAATGTGGTCTGCACTAGCCACACTGACTATTCACTTAAACATGTAACTGGATTAAATTTCCAGTTCCCAGTGGCATCTAAGGTCACCAAGCAGCTGTTACCTTGACTCTGTAGGAAGTTTGGTTGCATAGATCTATATAGATCGCAAAGTAGTTAATGCTAGGAGAATACCAAAGACACCAAGATAAGTACCTCTAGCTTGTCATTCAAACGTTACTGTGGCTCAAAATGTCCCCTGCAACCTTCAGGTGTGGCTAGTAAGAACTGTCTGGGTAGCCGGGTGATGACGGCGCATGCCTTTAATCCCAGCACTTGGGAGGCAGTGGCAGGCAGATTTCTGAGTTCGAGGCCAGCCTGGTCTACAGAGTGAGCTCCAGGACAGCCAGGGCTACACAGAGAAACCCTGTCTCAAAAAAAAAAAAAGTGTCTGGGTCTCCTCATTCATGAACAAGGGTTTCCCTCACTCCGGGGATTAATGCCCTTCTATAGAAGGCTGCACTGCACATAGCCTGGGGGGCGGGGGTAGGAGTGGGGGAGTTTGCCCATCGACATTCTGCATCTGAGGACACGGAATTCCTCCCCCTCTGGAGAAGGCAGGTCTCACCAGACAGCAGAACTTGTCAGCACCCTGACTTCAGTCTTCTCGGCTCCAGAAATGTGAGAAACCATTTGTATCTGTTATAAACCACCCATCTGTGTTGGTGGGACAGCAACACAAAACGAACTCCGAATCACCTTTTGGAAAAGGACACACACTTGGTAAAAAACTTCATCTTGTAGTAGTACTCCACCAGAGTCCCCTGGGCGTAGACGTTCCCGCGCTCAGCTGCTTCCCGTAAGCAGTGCAGGGCGGCTTCCGTGTCCTGGCGGATTCCCTGTCCGTAGAAGTACATGAGACCAAGTGCACCCTGGGACTCCAGATTCCCATTGCCACAAGCTTCCGAATGCCAGAAGAATGCCTGGGAAATCACAATTTCATTTTATTATCAGCATGATGAAATCATGAGAGTTCTAGAAAGAAAAATTCTAATTCTAATTGTATAATTATTGGACATATCTCTAGGAATTAGTTGTACAGGGTGTATATATGTATATATGTGTGTATACACACACACACATACATATAGGCATGGAAGCCATGTGCTTTAAAGTTCCAACATGAGTTCTACAGGTCAGCATTGTTCCTTAGGCTGAGCATCATTTGTATTTGTAGTTCCTCGTTTCGACGGCCAAATACCTGACATGTAAGTTCTTTCCTTTCTCATGAGGGTTCTGAGAATCAAACTCAGGTCGTCAGGCTTCACGTTAAACACACCTAATGCTGAGCCATCCTTACGGGCCCAGCTCTCATGTTTATGTGGTCTGAGGGTCTAGCCTAAGGAACTGAACCCACATGTAGAGGTCTTCTGATGATGTCATCCTAACCTAGATAATCTCTCACACATACGTGCTTTGACCCTTGGTAATTCTAGATCCTGGTTAATTAACACTTGACCATTTGCCTGACGCTGAATCTGATTTAAAGAGAGTATATCCAAGTGGTTGTTGGAACATTGCTGGCTGAGGCATGCCTTTTAGGAATTTGCCATTAACCCTTCACTGACCAGTAGGACTCAGGCCTACATTTCCTTCTTGAAGGACTTTTTTCCCAATCATTTTTGGGAGGGTGTATTTTGTTGGAAATACAGAGGCTTCAGCTTTTAAATTCTTGTGTGCTTTACTCACCAGCGACCTTAGTATTTCCTTAAATCAACGGAGGCATTACTTTACTCGTACTCAAATGAGTCTGGCCATTATTTAAGAATATCCCTCTCTTTTTTGTTTTGTTTTTGTTTTTGTTTTTGCAGTGTTGTGCTTTGTTTATGTGACCTTTTCTAGCATACAACAGGTTCTCACATACATAGTCTTTGGTACAAGCAGGAAAGGCAGAGACTGTTTAGACGGGAAAGGTTTGATGCTCCATCTACACTGTAAATGTGACTGGGCTGAGAAACTCTGAGACGTGAAGCACACTTCTGGGACAGAGAAGCCCTGCTGGGAGGGAGCACCTGGCCTGCAGTGAGGAGCACTGAGGTGCTGCGTCAGACCTTTGTCAAGATGATGGAAAGCCCGACACAAGATCCCGCAGTGTGAGCTTCCTTCACCTTGTGTAGGAGACAGCAGACATCCACACCCAACTCAACTCGCCCCACAGTGTCTTCTCCGAAGAGAACTTGTGAAACGATTGCTAATCTAGATATCCTGCTAGCATTAAAGGAAGGAGGTTGAGTAGTAGTTCAGCATAGGTGAGGCTGGGGATTCTGCCAGAACCAAAATAAACCCAAGTTTTAAATGGGCCTGGGTAGTTACCTTCTCTAAGTCTTTGGGCTCTTTCATTGAATAGAACAATCCTAGAATACTTTGCGCCTTCACACTAGCTTTTGGGTTTCCATTGTCGGCAGCAAACAGCCACAGTCTGAAAGAGAACCAGGGAGGCTAGTCTTTGGTTGAGCATTTTAGCAGCACGAACGCTCAGCTCGAGGGAAGATTACCTCTCCGCTTCCTCATCCGATCGCTTCACACCTTTTCCTTCAAAATAAGCTCTCCCGAGGTTGTACGCAGCAGCGAATTTCAAGTGTATCGTCTGGGGGCATGGAGAATCGAGGATTTTCTTCATATAGTTCACTCCTTTTTCCTTCCACAAAGGAAAAGAACAAACAGAAACACTAGTTTTTAGTTTTGCTCAAACCGAATGTCTTTCTTCCTGTGTCATATAGTGTTCAGGAATTAATATGGTGTGTGCAAATCACAACTCTATGCTTAGGCGTGTAATTGCTCTGGATTTTCAGGGGTAAAGACGAGGAAGAGTGGTGAGTGCTAGCATCCTGCGGGCTGTGGGTCTGTCTCACACCTTTCTTTCAGTCTGACCTGTGCTGAGTGTGCTCATTAGTAACCAATGGCCAACATGTCAGTCTTCATGTGACCGCTGCAGAGGCGCAAGCTGGCATTTTAATCACAAGTGACAAACATCTCCTTTGGGTAAAGGCACTTGCAAATAAAACTTAATCTAAGTTTGATCCCTAGAGGCCACACAGTGGAAGAAGAGTTCTCTGATGTCTGCGTGTGTGCGTGCATGTGTATTTGCGTGTGTGTATACCATGATGCTCTTGCAGAGGACTCTAGATTGATTCGTTTGATTCCCAGTTCCCAAGTTAGTGGCTCATACCCACCTGTAACTCCAACTCCAGGAGATCTGATCTCCGTAGACACCAGTGCATGTGCGCCTGTGCATACACACATACACAATTGAAAATAAAATCTTTCTTTTTAAAGATCAAAATAAAAAAGCATCACTAAGGCCTTCCCTTAGACCACCGAAAGATCACCTAAGTTGACAGTTCCTAGGTCGACTTCTCTTCTCACAGAATCTGCCCCTTCAGGTTTTCCAGTCCAGACTGTGTCTACTCCATGGCGTTACTACTCTTCAGAAATGACTTTGTTAGCTAAACCAAGTCAGTTAAATTGCTGACTTTGGACCGGTTCCTTCCTGACACATGCACCACAGTGTCCAGTCATTTCTGGGTCTGCAGAAATGTTTGTCTAATTTTTTCTTTTGATCCTTGGTCATCATTTAAGTCTCTGCTTTAATGTGACTCCTCTGTCTGGTGTTCTAAAATCACAATTGTCAATGCAATGCCCTTTGGTTTCTCAACCAATACCTGCCATTTAAAACCCTGTCCCAAGTTTGTTCTCTCGGCCTGACTGCTAATTGCAGGGGTAGGAAGACATAGAAGACAGCCTGAGGCTAAGGCCCTTGAGAGAGGTCTGTTGGGAGCCTCGAGTTTAGTTGGTAACTTCCACTGTCACAGCTGGATCATTCTGGAAAGCACACAAGTTAGTTGCCAAGGCGCCATCTTCTTACATACCCTGAATTCCACAATGCTGCTTTCGGTCTCCCCCTCTTCTGTTGCTCTCCCACGGAAACTGTTAGTGGGTGAATAAAATCCCCACATCCTCAGCCTTTTCTTTACTCCGTTTGCTTTCCCTGCCGAAACTTGTGGTCCCATGAAGCCCTCTTTAGTGAAGGTAATGAATTGTATCTCCCAATATATTATATTAAATATGTGTGATATTAAATATGTTATAGCATTAAATATATTATACTATTAAATACACATAATGTGGGCCGGGCAGTGGTGGCGCACGCCTGTAATCCCAGCACTTGGGAGGCAGAGACAGGCGGATTTCTGAGTTCGAGGCCAGCCTGGTCTACAGAGTGAGTTCCAGGACAGCCAGGGCTATACAGAGAAACCCTGTCTCAAAAACAAACAAACAAAAAAAACAACAAATACACATAATGTTAAATATATTAAATATATTATAATATTAACTATATATGTTAAATATTTTATAATATTAAATATAATATTAAATGCATATGTTAAATATGTTCTAATGTTGAAATATATTAGATATTAAATATAATATTAAATATGTATAAGGTTAAATATGTTATAATATTAAGTGTATTACAGTGCTACAGTGCTCAGAGATGGAGCTGTGTTTGTTTTCGCTTTTTTAGCTTCATCACTCCTACCCTACATATAAGATAAAGTAACTACTTTATATAGGTCAGAGAACCCACAACTTTTCCAGTTCTTTCATTTTCCTGGTCACGGGTCATCCCAACACGAGCAGGAAGGCTTTGTCTCAGAAGATAGACTCTTTTTTTTTGTAAAGTTGACTGAAATTAAGACCTTGATAACAGTGTCAGCATGGATCCACAAGGTCAGATCTTCACCCAGTCTGTATGTAGATCTGATACCTGGGCATACTGCAGTGAAGAAAACAGACAAACCTCCTGACTTGTGAAGCTGTGTCCCAGTGAGGGGTAAAAAAGTTAGAGTTAAAGTTAATCATTAGGTAGCCATTGCAGCTACAAAGATGTAAAGGGTGCTATTTTCAGCCCAACCATAGCAAGCTTCTAAGGAGAAGGCATCTTAATCATTGCCAGGATTGACATGGGCGAGAGAGAAGGATGGTGATGCTTCTGCGGGGGAAAGATGGGACCAATCTACGTATCCTTCAGAAGACAGCGCAAGCACAACAGGGCGGAAAGGAGCCCGGAAGGTTTTACAGAATCAGGAGACAGCTCAGCCAGGAAGCAATCCCTCATGGATGATAACAGAAATGAGCAAGATATAGATTAAAGTTGGTGGTTTATTATCTGTTTGGTGAGTTTAAACTGTTCCCTTTTTGATAAATGCTTTCTGGTTAGATATGAATGTTTTGAAGATTTTAGAAAGATATACCCACCATGACTGTAATTTCCTTAGTAATTTCTAAATTCTACATTAAATGACCCTTTAACAGTTGGACTGGTTGAGCCTTGATATGATTTAAATGTAAACAGTGGAGCGCTGAGTTAGGATGCACAGATAAAAATAAAAGCAGTACTTAGGAATCATTTCCATTCTAGAGAAAGACATGGAGAGTTGCAGAGTTAATATCTTATGAGTATATTTGTATCGGCTTGCTCCCTCGCCCGTAATTCCTCTGTTAGGTCTTCTAATTCTTGACTGATTTTGCTAGCCAACTGACTGATGCCTTCTTCCTTCAATGATAGCAAAATGCAAAAGCAGCACACAGAATGGCCAGAGAGTGAACATGAACATCATGCAGGTCTTGAGACTTTTAACCATCTTTTGTTTTATATTTTATATTATGTTTCATTAATGTGTGTATGTATATATGTATGTATGTGTGTATATATGCATGGATGTATGTGAGGGGTGAGCACATGTCATCGTGTGTGTGCGTATGTGTGTGTGTGTGTAGGTCAAAAGACAACTTGGTGGAGTCAGTTCTCTCCTACTACCAAGTAGGTCCCAGGGAGCGATTCAAACCCTGAGGTTTGGCAGCAAGCACTGTTACCCACTGACATCTCATATTGATACGTTCTGATATCCTGATAACAGTTTTTCAAAACATATTGGGTTTTGTAATAATGTAATGTTGATATAAAAATAATACCCTTGAAAATCTAGTAGGCCAAGGAAACCAGCTGAATAAAGGAGCACATCTGTCTCCCCTGTGCTGTGCACTGTGCTATAAAGGAGAGCACATCTGTCTCCCCTGTGCTGTGCACCGTGCTATAAAGGAGAGCACATCTGTCTCCCCTGTGCTGTGCACCATGCTATAAAGGAGAGCACATCTGTCTCCCCCGTGCTGTGCACTGTGATATCTAATAAAGCCAGCCAGTCAAGGGAGGACAAATCACATGTGACAGCCTTATTTTGCTCGATGTTAAAATATCCGAATTAATCATAGAATAAATAGGTTAATGCTTCCCTAGTCTCCAGCTTCTCGTCTTACAGGTGATTAATCTTGTTCGAATGTTTTCTGGAATGGATTTTAATACCGTTCCCTAAAAGCTGCTTTCTTATTTGAAGATCATGAAAGACCAATGAAGTGAGGATGTCTGTTTGCATTTTGGACCTTAATTATTTTCCTTGATGCCATTCACAGAGCTGGAATAGAACTAGAACATTACATGGGCCAACAGATCCTCCCCTGAGCTCAACTCCCAGCCCTGGACTTCAGTAATTTAATACACATATAACCTTTAATGGGCAGTTGAACTGGAAACCACTTCAGAGAATAGAGTTAGGATGTTCCATTGAGACTGAGAGCTGCACTTGAGTCCTGTCTCCTATGTATAATTTTCAAGCCACTAAGTGACTTATCTCCAGCACTGTTAATGGGCAATTGTTGAATACCCATATTTTCCACGATTATTTCAGTTGATATGCTGATTTGCCTGAAGCTGGATTTCAGCTACTAAAGGCGTCTACTAACTTTGATCAAGTTGCTTCCTCCGTCCAAACACCATTCTTTCCCGCTATGCTAAAAAGCATAACCAGAAAGGTTGCGTTTGTGTCACCTGTCCGATGACACACCTCCCTGGCCGCACCTTTGTATCTGGCACACGCGTCTACCTTAGTCCACAGCACTTAGCTTCACTAATACAGACTGCCTCACGCTGCCAGTCCCGCTCCTACTTGTCTTTGATTACTCGGTACCTCCAGCTGTTCTGACATCATTTGTGATGTTTAGGCACTAGAGACTGAGCAAATAGTACATTAAGCCAATGAAAGAGTCTGTGCCGTTCACAATGCTGAGTATAGCTCACTGGCTGTGTAGACAGTCCTCCTGATACAGAAAGGAGAGACGCATCGTTCAAGCTTTGTGTATGTTATTCAAGGGCAGAAGAGGGCATCGGATCCCCTGCAGCTGGAGCCATAGATGGCTGTGAGCTGTCATGTAGATGCTGGGAACTGAACCCAGGGCGTGTGGAAGAGCAGCCAGTACTCGTAGCCATCGAGCTGTCTCTTCAGTTTGTTTGTTGTTTTAAAATTACCTTAAATCACTTATTCATGTATATGTGTACATGTGTTGTGGAGTGTATGGTCACATTTGAATATGGTGCCCAAGGCGTTCAGAAGAGGCTGTTGGTTCCCCTGGGGCTGGAGATACAGGTAGTTGTGGGCTGGGTGCTAGTAACCGAACCTGGTCTGTTATAAAGAGCACTACATGCTCCTAATCACTCAGCCCTCACTCCAGCCCTCCTTCAAGAGCAATTTTAAGAATGACTGTAACCTCTATGAAGGATACTAAGGCACAAAGGAACTCCACGGCTTCAAATCTTAATTTGAACACTGATTTCTAATTGGTATATTTGTAGATGACTTGGATGTAGAATTGGTATATATTGTATGATCTTTTTTGTAAGTGTTTATGTATATAAAGATATTTGTATGTGTGTTATATGTATGTACATAGACACATACACATGCAGTACACATGCAGTTCTCCTTGTCCTCTGTGAGTGGTTCCAAGATCCACATGGGTACAAAAGCCATGGGTGCTCAGGTCCCTGTACAAAGTGGCATAATGTATGTGTACATCCTTGTATACATTATGTCATATATGCATCCTGTCATATATTTTGTTATTAGACAAGTCTTGTGACTCATTTCTCTCCTTTCACCATAAGGTGCAGAGATGGCACCCGGGCTGTCCGGTCTTGCTTGGTGACCACTTAGAACTGCGTAGCCATGCTGTTAGCCCATAGTATTTTCTAACCTCAGAATTTTGGGCATCCTTTGTCAAAAACCATAACCTCTGTCACCATATTAATGCTTGTATTGTAATTGGGTAAGTATTTGCACTTGATGCAGAAATTGAAGGGACTCAATTCCCAGTTTCTAAATCTTATCCATATCTGTATAGCTTTGTAATCGTTATTTTTTAAATAAGGAAAAATATTTTCGGATTTTTTTTTTTTGAGACAGGGTTTCCCTGTGTAGCCCTGGCTGTCCTGGAACTCACTCTGTAGACTAGGCTGGCCTCGAATTCAGAAATCCTCAGAAATGCCTCTGCCTCCCAGAGTACTGGGATTACAGTCCGGCAATACAAGGTTTTGTTTTGTTTTGTTTTGTTTTGTTAATTTTTGGCTTCTTTTTTTTTTTTTTTTTTTTTTTTTTGAGACAGGGTTTCTCTGTGTAGCCCTGGCTGTCCTGGAACTCACTCTGTAGACTAGGCTGGCCTCGAATTCAGAAATTCTCAGAAATGCCTCTGCCTCCCAGAGTACTGGGATTACAGCCCGGCAATACAAGGTTTTGTTTTGTTTTATTTTGTTTTGTTTTGTTTTGTTAATTTTTGGCTTTTTTTTTAGACAGGGTTTCTCTGTGTAGCCCTGGCTGTCCTGGAACTCACTCTGTAGACCAGGCTGGCCTCGAACTCAGAAATCTGCCTGCCTCTGCCTCCCAAGTGCTGGGCTTAAAGGCGTGTGCCACCACCGCCTAAATATTTTCAATAGCATATTGAGAGCTAATGATAGGGAGGAACCTTTTTGTGGTGAATTACAGAAATTTATAAATGACCCTCAAAAACTCATATCATGCAACTAAGAAGATCTATGGCAAGTTGATCATCTCAGGCAAGATGATCAAAATTTCTCCCCATGCACAGAGTTTTCAACTTTGGCCTCTCAAAATTTAAAGCTATAGACATTTGTCCTATTTGTACAGTAGATAAGAATTCTTTTATGTAAGTTTTATGTAAAATTCCTAATGTGAGAGCTGATGGGAGAGCTATAATCTGTTCCCGAGACAGAGAAGGGCATGTTGGTAATCATGAGACCCATGCTCAGAGAAAGGCCCTGAGAGCTTGCTCTTCCTGGGCCACGGCAAAGTGAACTCAGTGGTAAACTCTGTTTCCCGGGAGAGATGGAAGGATTGAAGTGGCAACGGATGTCATCTCACCAGACCTGCTCACCGTTTGAGCAAAAGTAGAGACCCGTCACCATGGAAGCCTTTCTTAAGGATAACTCCTTGTTGTTCATATGAAGTAAGAAGTCATTGGAGAGAGAGAGAGAGAGCGAGCATGCCTGGGTGGGTGTGTGTGTGTGTGGGTCATTCAAGCTCAGACACAGAGAGGCCCGTTGTCTCTGACAGCTGAATCCAGTCATGTCACGAAGTGACTAGTTTAGGTTTGGAGCTGAACGGGACGAAGTGGGGAGGGACCAAAGATATTAGCGTCGTCTTTTATGGATGAGCACAGTGATATCACGTGGTCGCCATTAGAATACTAAGAGTGAAATACTAATGTTAAAATCGGGATTTTTAAACACACAATTCAATTGCACCAAATAGCCCACTGGCGGTGAAATCTTAAACACCGCGGACAAAATGGTAACTTACAGCATTTGCAGTGGTCCCCAGCCCATCGTAATACATCACTCCTAGCTGATAAATTGCTTGATGGTCTTTCTCCTGGATTTCCTCAAACTGTGCTAAGGCTTCTTGATACCAGCCCTGAAAGCCACAGAGAGTGTTTCATTTTATTATGTGTTTATAGCAAGCCCAAACAGAAGCATACAATGGCTATTTCTGCCTGAGGATACAGTTAACAAACGATCCAGCCATATTGGAACTGAAGGCCCACACGGAGGAGACAGTGGCTCAGGCCATCAAGCTATGCCATCTCGGAGAGGGCGTGTAAACAAGCCTTCAGAAGAGATCATTTATAGAGTGAATGCAGCTACCGATATCAAAAGGTTATAGAAATCAGAATCTGTGATTAATAATTTCCTGAGTGTTCAAAGGATCCCAAGGGACTAGGGACTCCTCCAGAATCCAGTGAAAACTGAAGCCCTGAGTGGAGCTGACGTGATAGCACACAGATGGTTTTTGTTTTTGTTTTTGTTTTTGTTTTTGTTTTTGTTTTAATCTCTGCCTACAGAGCTATCCCACTATAATGTGGATAAATAAGAAAGTGGTCTCCTCATGCTGTGTAGGATATATGAGAAGCTACTTTTCATAAGAAATAGTCAGGGACTTCAATTATTGTCCCTATGCAAATAGCTTATGAATGATACTATATATTATGAACAAAACCGTAAAACTTACTTTTTCAACTTACAGTGTGGAGATGGATTTTTCAAGATGATGCCTTTCGAATTACTTTTCTGAAGAAAGTTCAGATATTTCCTTAATTTTATATCTGTGTGCTACACTTAGAGCCGTAACCACAGCCTATGTGATTTTACAGAATTTCTCTGGCATAACACTGTAAAAGACTCACTTGAACGTTTGCAGGGACCATCTTCTGCCTCTGGTTTGTGTGTTTGATGCTGGGGGTGGAACCCAGGGTCTTATCAACCCTATCCAACTGCTCCACTACTACACTAACAACCCCAACAATTAATCTAACAATACAATTATACGAAAGGAGGAGGAGAAAGGAAGGAAGGAAGGAAGGAAGGAAGGAAGGAAGGAAGGAAGGAAGGAAGGAAGGAAGGGAAAGGAGAAAGGAAGGAAGGAAGGAAGGAAGGAAGGAAGGAAGGAAGGAAGGAAGGAAGGAAGGGAAAGGAGAAAGGAAGGAAGGCAGGAAGGCAGGAAGGAAGGAAGGGAGGGAGGGAGGGAGAAAGAGAGAGAGAGAGAGAGAGAAAGAAAGAAAGAAAGAAAGAAAGAAAGAAAGAAAGAAAGAGAAACAGACAGAATGAAAAAAAGTTAAAGACCAAAAAACTCCTGGTACCTCTTCGAAATAGAGCTGGCCTCTTAGGAAATATGCCATAGCATCCCCTCTTCTTATTCTTTCTTTCAGGAATTTTAATG
This sequence comes from Apodemus agrarius, assembly GCA_964023405.1. NCBI lineage: Eukaryota > Metazoa > Chordata > Mammalia > Rodentia > Muridae > Apodemus > Apodemus agrarius. The sequence goes on along the minus strand of OZ030023.1, from coordinate 38,631,084 downwards.
CTGTGTCCACCAAATTAGCGTGGCGGTAATAATCTGATTCAGAAAGGCAAAAAGTATGTTAACTATAAGATGTGAAGGTTCTCTCTTGAAGCCACACGCAACTTAGTATTCATTAGATCTCAGTTTCTTTCTAACTTCCAGTTCCTAAAGCTTAGCTCAGAGAAAGAACATAACCTAAATAGAGTCATGGTCACAGCGCCAACCTGGCATAGCGGAGAAGTGTTTATTGTGTTTGGGACTAGAATTCACAGCCATGCCAGGCAGGCACTCCAATGCAGTCTCTGCATGCACTGGGCAAAGCTGTCTGTGAGTGAGTTAAATTCTTAGCCTGAGCCATACTTAGGACTACTAATCAAATGAGCTGGCCATCTCCAGTTTAGCTTTTAAAGCTTATGTGAAAATAGCTTTAAATATCCATTTGAAGAAAAGCAGAGTTGCACTCTCTGGGGGAAGCAACATCTGGTGTCTCATTTTTAGAACGAGTCCTTAAGTGCTGGGGGTGAAAATGTGATCAGGCTTGAATTGTGAGGCACCTCCAGGGTCACTAATCTCCAGGAAAGCCAGAAAGGATCACATTAACCACCTCCTGGGCACCAGTGGTATGGGGTTTTGTTTTGTTTTGTTTTGTTTATTCTACCTTACATGGAGTTTCAGTAAAAAATATTTTCCAAGCAAGAATTAAATATTTGGATTTATACCAGTCTTTTCCTTTTTCCATTGGAAAAATTTTTGTTGTTTAGCAGCATACTGAGATAGAGAGAAAGGGTTTTTGGGCAACTTCTCGCTGGTCAGTTTCATCCTGTTTCTACAATGTGGGTCCTGTAAACAAGAACACAGATGATTATAATTTCTTCTTCCAGAAAAGCACAAAGGCAGACTTCACTGCACTCCCAGTTGGAACCCATCACAGAAGCATCTGCCCCACGTTGCCTGGCCAAGGGACCCTGGGCTAGCGACAAACCCTGTCTGGCTGTGGCTTCACACTTGGCAGGGAGCCCTGTCATTCCCAACTGCTGCCACCAGTGGCGACACACTACACTGCTCACAGCTGCTGATCCTGTCACCGAGTACTGATCCTGTCCCTGAGGACTGTTCCTGTCCCCGAGGACTGTTCCTGTGGATCTTTAGCTGAAACTGGCCAGAGGGATCCATTTCAGAGGAAAGCATGCGTCTGTTTTACCTGGGAACACACTGTGTTTTAGCTCTGTGGCTCAGTGTTCTCCAGGCTGTACTGGATTGCCATGTTATCAGATGGATCACTGCTGTGTGGTGAATCGGAGCCTTCATATAAAATGTAGGGGCCACCTCATTTGGGTTGAAGGAGTCCAGGTTGGCCTAAGCTGAGAGTAGTGAAGACGGCAAACTCTGTTGTTGCTATGCTTTTTTTTCTTTCTCTTTTGGTCTTTGGCATTCTACTGTTTCAGCTTACTTCCACCAATCAGGAGCCAGCTCCCAGGCAAGGTTTCCCTGATTGGTGGTCTACAGAAGTTCTGAAGAGGAGCTTTGTGTGATTGGAAAGCTGTATTTACATACTTACAGGATACTATTTTAGGCAATACGCTGCTTCACTGGATGAGAGTGGAACTCAACGGGGGAAAAAAAGGAGAAATGGTTTACTAAGTTAGTAAAAAAAAAAAATCACTGAAATGACTGTATGTGGGAGGAGTTAGTTAAGAGCTAATTTCTTTATCTGTAGTTTGAAATAAAGGATCTTAAAGCATCCTTTCCTTGATATAAAAGGTTAATGGGCCCAGCGTGGGGGAAACGTGTCTTTAACTCCAGCACTCAGGGGGCTGAGGTGAACAGATATCTGCTAGTTCAAGGCCAGCCTGGTCCACACAGTGAGACCCTGTCCACAAACAAACTTACTTCCTGGTTACTGGGCTGGAGAGGGGGTTCAGCAGTTAAGAGCACCGGGGTTTAGTTCCCAGCCAACCGCATGGCATCTCACAACTGTCTGTTACACAGTTCCAGGGGATTGGATGCCCTCCTCTGGCTTATTCGGGCACTAGACACGTGTGATACACATACACACAAACCACTCATACACATACAACAAAAAGAAATTAATAAAAAACAAAACAAACAAAACAAAGTGTTTCCAGAGGATCTGAACTTGGTTCCCAGAAGCCACTTTGAGTCGGTCCCAGCTACCTGTATCTCCAGCTCTAGGGAGTGACCACCCTCTTCTGGACTCTGCTGGCACGCCACACAGGTGACATATGTGCACGCAGACACACATACACATACACATAAAAATAAATCTTTAAAAAGTAAAGTAATTGGATTATGTATATTTCAAAACCCAGGTTTCTACTAAAGAATATAAAATTCCCAATAACCGGAGCCACATGTGTAAGGTACATAGAAGAAAGCAATCCAAACAGGACAGCCTACTCTCAACCACCACTCACAAACTAGACGGAAAGATTTCATTTCTCTGAAGATACTAACACAGTGTGCTACTATCTAAAAACGTCTAGAGCAGCAGTTCTAACCTTTCTAATGCTCTGACCCTTTAATACAGTTCCTCATGTTGTAGTGACCCCCCCAGCATAACATTGTTTCATTGCTACTTCATAACTATAGTTTTGATTATTGTTATGAATTGTAAGTACCTGATACACAACCCCAAGGGTTGAGAACCACAGGATTAGAGAAACCTCGGAAAATTCAAGAAGGGCATCAGATATAAAACAAAGCATAAACAGCATTTAAACTCATAAACAGCACAAACCTCATTTAAACACCTGTTTTTTTGGCTGGATGCAATACTGCACATGATTTCTGTTGTTTTAGCCGCTTAAAAAGAAGTATTTCGCAGGGTCTGAAAAAAAAAAAAGGAAAAGAATTCATTCAGCTTCTACAAAATGTCAGGTTTTGGTTTTCCCTAAGTGCTTTATAAGTACTGATTCCTGCAAAACTTGAGGAAATGGAGATTGTTTTGAGCACTGTTGGAGAAAACCATCAGGGCAGAGAGCTGTTTTACCCAATCTCAAAGGGCTGGTTAGCAAGGGCACCCTGCCCGCCATGTATTATTTTGTTTTATCTCTTAAAACAAAAGTGAAGAAAATGTAATCTTGAATATGTGTTAGAAATGCGTGCCTTCCACTTTAAGAAGTTGGTCATTCTGACAAACTGGCTCTGCAGTCTGTAGAAATCAGTGCTGCGCCCTGTCATGTTTGCACCCTGGACACAGAAATGATAACCCATGCTGTGAACACATGACAACCCATGCTGTGAACACGTGACAACCCATGCTGTGAACACGTGACAACCCATGCTGTGAACACGTGACAACCCATGCTGTGAACATGTGACAACCCATGCCTCACAGAGGAGAAACGCAAGCCTTGCTCCCCAACAATACTATGAAAGTGAGCTTGGTGCATGGTTTGGGGATTTTCTCTGAAATCTTGGTCCCCTGCCCCATACTGTTCATCGCAGCTGTCTTTCTTACTTTTTGACTTTAATCTATCTCTCTGAATTCTCTCAGAATAGCTATAAATGTTCACCCATACCAAGGCCTGATCATGGTCCCTACAATCACGAGGCTGTCTCTAACAAAGCTAATTTCTGAGGGCTCATTTCTGCTCTGATTTCTAGCAGTCCTGCCTGCTAGAAGAGGGTAATTCGGACTTAGTACTTTTTAAGGTGAGGAGACAGAACTAAGGAAAGGTTTAAAATTTGAGAGTATGTATTTGTCCTGCCAAATTTTGACATTAAGCATAAAAAATCACCAGAAGCTACTATGTTGTGAACTTAGAACATCCTGTTATAGGAACCGGGCATTCATTCATAACATAATCAGACAAGAACCTGTGATTTTGAATTGTTTTTTAAATGACATTTGTGTGTGTGTGTGTGTTCATGCTTGAGTGCAGAGGTCACAGAACAGGCTGTAGTGGGTCAGTTCTTCCCTTCTTCCATGTGGGAATGGGGTCAAACTCAGATGCTAAAGGCCTGGCTCTAAGTGCCCTTACTCAGGGGCCTCTCCATAGCCAGGACCTGTGGCTTTGCGAGTTAAGAGTGGGCGAAACACATACAGCGTTCCCCTCCTGTGCCTCTGAAGTCAGCTGCTCCGAATGCTGACAACAGTTCACACCACCTCTTTCTATAGAGTTATCCTCGGTAAGTCATGAGCTAACAGAGGCAATGTCCATGTGGGCACCCCTGCGCATTCTTGCTGGATGATGTAAGAAGGGCGCAAAGTCCTGGTGCACGCTTCCCGGAGCCTGTCTCAGGCGTGTGCTTTCAGTTGGTAAGCTTAGAGGATGAGGTCTTCTATCTCCATAGACAGAGGGCAGGCTTGCTTTCCTAACAGCCATCGAATTGCCCAAGCTTAGAATGCCTCCCACAAGGCTGTCTTCTGGGTGCGTCAGTATCTTAGGGGCCTTCCGAGTCACCTCTGTGAAAACCTGGGGAACAGGGTGGGCTGCAGAACTGGCTCAAATATCACGCTGACAAACCCTGGTGTGCCATTTACAATGAGCAATAAAGTCATCTGCCTCTGACCCAGGAGTCTGGCTTTCTGGCAATATCCATGAGACAAGCTAGTATCAATTGAAAATATAATCTATCCGATATAAGTGAGAGAAAGTTAGAGAAAACCATTCACACTAGAAACTCCAGACAATATTGATGCAGGCAGTGAGTTCCCTTCCCTTCCCTTCCCTTCCCTTCCCTTCCCTTCCCTTCCCTTCCCTTCCCTTCCCTTCCCTTCCCTTCCCTTCCCTTCCCTCCCCTCCCCTCCCCTCCCCTCCCCTTCCCTTCCCTTCCCTTCCCTCCCCTCCCCTTCCCTCCCCTCCCCTCCCCTCCCCTCCCCTCTCCTCTCCTCTCCTTTCCTTTCCTTTCCTTTCCTTTGCAGAAAAGCCCACTTGTTTACTAAGTGCACTTGCTCCTGAGCCCTTCCTTTGGGGCGTGGCAAGTGTACACTGTTCTCTGAAATGAGAAGGAAAAGGTAGGAGTAAAGACGTCCATTACAACCCGCTAGGCTATAGTAAGCGTTCACTGAGAGCCAAATAAAGTTTTCCTTTAACTTTTTCCAATTTACTTTGTATTCTGTGAACAATGAAACCAACAAAGATTATATATTCAAAATCTCAATGGTGATTGCAAAAATAAGATTTGCGTGCTCTACCCATCCTGTCTCTCATCCAGGCGGTTCCTGTTTGGAAACCTGTGTTGGCCAGTTCTGGCTGCCAGGTCCTTTTATGAGTTCAGTGTTCGGGGTTGGAACAGGCACACTGAGCCCAAGGTATGCGTGCAAGAGCATTTCCCAGACCAAAATTAATAGATACTTGATAGGCATGTAGACAGAAGTATGTGATTTCTCAGAGACAGAGTTATGTCCCTCAGAGGGGATGGGGGTCTTTTTATGAAGAGGTTACCTGGTTTTGCCTCCAAGGTCAGTTGAATGGGGTCATATTTGAATAGAGTTCAAGGGAACAGCTCATTATTTCAAGGTAATATGCTTTCTAACACTACAGTTCCTCCCAGACTGGCAATGTGAGGAGAGGCACCAGTGACTACTGTTTGTACGTCACTCTAATTGTTTGTATGAGGCAGAACAAACCGCTGAGTCGGGCTTCAAGCAGCCTTAGTCTGTCTGTCCCACAGGGGAGTTTCACTTTCTATTTTTAGCTCCCTTATTTTTGCCCTTTTACATCAGGGATTAATCTTAGAGCCTCACATATTAGGGAAGTACTTTCCCACTGAGCATTTATCAGCTCTTTTCTTGGTGGATTTCACTCAACACCCAATGGTAAGTAGAAATGCATATAATTTAGTGATTATATAGAAACTATATAGAATGTTAGCACAGCAAAGTTCATGCTGTTGTAGAAAGATGATATGCTTCTAGTGATCAGGTAATAAAGTACATGAATAAGGCTCTTTAGTATGGAAAACTGTTCCTCACTCTCCCAGTGTGGCAACGGCTGAGCATAGAAACAAAACAAAAGTCTGAAGCAGCAAAGTTTAACTTGTTGTCCCAGTGACTATGAGGAACGCACCAAGCAGGGAAACTCAACTATCCAGAAAACAATCCCGACAGACGCACAAGGTTGCTTGTCTTTGCCCAAGTCCTTAGATCATTCTCAGGTAACAGGAAGTTCCAGTTGTCTTTAGTTTTCTGGGAAAGGTGTGTCTTTCCCAGAGAAGTCTCAGACTTCAATTTTAGAGCTAGACAGAGAGATGTTTTCTAGGAGGAAAAGGTGGTCTTCTGTTTGAAACTGGGGGTCAGGGTGGGATACACTCCTTCTTTCACTGTTCTGGTTTCAATCTGAAATGTCCTCTCCCGAGTCACACTTATCAGCTGGTGGAAGGTTTGAGAAAGTTTCAAAGGTGGAATCAATACGTCATTTTGGATCTTAGGTGTGTTTCATTGCTCCACCCCCCTCCCATCCCAATCTAGCCTACTTTTCCCATAAAAATCTGAATCATCTTATCCCTCAAGAAAAATGAGGAAAAGGCATATATAAGATTGATCCAAGACTACAGCCCACAATTTTTTTTTTTTTTTAAAAATGCATCTCATTACAAAAACAATTCTTTGTTTCCGGCCTTCTCCCTGTCAAGCGCTGTATCATTTGATCCTCTGGATTTTGTACAGTAAATTCTCAGGAAGGTTAGGCAATAATGGAGCAAAGATTTGAATCTAAGTATGCACCTCTGGACAAATGAGAGTCGCCAGCAGGTAATGCTATGACTATGATGTAATTACTTCAATAATAATAATAATAATAATAATAATAATAATAATAAAACTTTCGAAGTTCTAAATACTTGGGTAACTTTTTTTTCAAAGAATTCTCTACTTTCCAATTCATTTGAGTAAGAAGCAGAGGTCTAAAAATGGCTAGATACAGGAAATTTCTGTGCATAACTGCAATGATTTTTTTTTTTTTTGCAAAAGTCCAAGTTTCTCAGAAATGCAGTCAATTATACGGTTATACCTAGATAGGATAATTTAATGATTAAAATGATTTATTGCTAGATCCATAGGATCATGCTTCTAATCTCTGCATTCAGAAAGCAAGGGCAGGTGGATCTCAAGGGATCTAAATATAGAGAAGCTGTCACAAAAAGTAACAAACCAAAATCAGATTTATTAGATGATTTGGGAAATCATGTTCAAGGCTGGGAATTCAACTGTTTACTTTACAACTGTATATTATTTAAAGTGCCTAGAAAATATACTTAGTACACACTTTGAACAGACTTGTCTTTACATCAATTGCACTGCTTTTCATTTGGTTTAGCTATTATTTGACTAGTAAGATCAACATTTATTTTTCTCCTCTTAGACACAAAGATTAATTTGAATGGGGTGCTAATATTTCAACATATTTGAGGTTTTTTTTTTAAAAGATTTATTTATTTATTTTATATATGTGAGTACATTGTAGCTGTCTTTAGACACACCAGAAGAGGGCATCGGATCCCATTACAGATGGATGTGAGCCACCATGTGGTTGCTGGGAATTGAACTCAGGACCTCTGGAAGAGCAGTCAGTGCTCTTAACTGCTGAGCCATCTCTCCAGCCCCCATATTTGAGTTTTTAATAAGAAAATGTTTCAAGTTATATTAAACAAATTGTATTTTAACTATATGAACATTTTTTAAAAAATTTTTCAGTGTGTGTGTGTGTGTGTGTGTGTGTGTGTGTGCACTGTGCACATGTGTTTGAAGGTCAGAGGATAAGTTGCTAGCGCAGTTTCTCTCTTTCTATGTAGATCTCAAGGTTTAGATTTGGAAGCAAGCCCCTTAATGGACTGAGCCATGTCATTTACTTTTATGTCCTATAGATGAAAGAGATAGGATGTATTAAAAGTCCAGTAGATGTCCTCTGTTATACTAATGGTACTGATAGTGGGTTAAACAAGGAAAAAAGGAGAGATTAATCAAAGAATACGTAAGCACACCAGCTACGTTTTAACTTATGATACATGAAAATATTCCACTTTTTTTCACATATGCTGAAATAGTTTAAGCAGCTGTGAGGGCTTATTATTGTCTCTTTCTTCCTTAAGTCACTGACTGATGCATGAATAGGTTGCTTTAAAAGAACTATGACTTTTGAAGTGCCCATGAAAAACCCTGGTGTATAATTCCTTTCCCCATTATTTGCTTATTTGGGTGGACATGTTCATGTGGGTGGTTGCAGTGCACATATGTGCATCTGTGTGGTCTGAATGAGGACGGCTTTGTAGGCTCACAGACTTGATTACCTGGTCCCTCGTTGGTGGAACTGCTTGGGAAAGATTAGGTGTAGCTTGGTCGGAGGTGCGTCACTGGGGGGTGGGTTTTAAAGTTTCAGAAGCCCACTCCTTTTCCAGTCTCTCTCTCTCCCCTGAATAAGGATATAGACTCACAGCTACTTCCTGTCTGCCGACTACCATGATTCCTGCCATGACGGTTATGGATTGTAACTGAAACTATAAGCTCCCAATAAACTTTTTCTTCTGTAAGTTGCCTTCACAGCAATAGAAAAGTGAGATAGTGTGTGTGTGAAGGAGAAAGGTCAGCCTTGGGTTTTTCCTTCAATTCTGTCTTATATTTTTTTCTTTATTCTTGAGAATTTTATCCATGTATTCAATGGAAGTGATCATATTCAACTTCTCCCGTAATCTCCCTCACATGTCCTGCCCCCAAAATCACGTCATCTTCTTCTAGATAATTAACCAAATCCAAATTGGTGTTGTCTATGTATGCACGGGCGTGGGTCCATCTGCTGAATCACAGGAAACCTAATTAGGGACCATACTATCAAAAAAAATTTTCCTCTTCAGTATTTATAAACTACTAAGAGCTCCTCAACAAGGGGTGGGGCCTGAAGAGAACTGTGCCCCCCACCCCCGAGTTTATATTGCAGTATTGGTTGGCTTGATCTAGTACGGCTAAGCACAGCAGAGGTGAGTCCACGAGGTGATAACCCCACTCTGTCTGGAAGTCAGCACTGCACAGAACTCCTTGCCATCTTCCTGCTGAGACTGTTTTCTAACACTTCTTTGCCACCTTTCCCAGAGCCTCAGCAGGGGTGGTGGTGAGGTATAGATAAAGACGTCTTTTTATGAATGTGCACTCAGTAAATTGCAAGAAGACTTGGGTTATTACATGAAAACTGCCATGAAAGGCATGGTGTACCTCTGGGAGATCTCAGAAGTCTCCAGAACAGCATAAGCTATTGTCATTGTCAAAGTACATGGTGAAACCCTATTGCTGAAGACACCATACCCCTTGGCTGCAGGGCAGAGAGACACCAATCTCAAAGCTACTGGAAACTACCCCCTGCTATCTACAGTCTGCTGGGTGAGGAAAGACAGGAGTGCTTTTATCTAGTGTTGGATTCCACATTCAACAGTACCTACCAGGCCAAGCATCATGTGCCCCTCACTGCAGCAGTGGCACAACAGTTATGGGGTAACTGCTTTCTGATTGGATTGGAAGCTGGCTCCTCAGGAGAGAATATCATATTTGGTACTATAATCCTGATTAAGAGCCCATGGATGGAGAAGTCATAGGCCCTAAGGTAGAATTTGCCACTGTTATTTTTCTAGATGGCTAGGTTTTCAAATAGCTCTGTGTCTATTTGTCTGTTTTCAAATAGGGACTGTCTTCAATTCTTAGGGACTCTCCTATGTTCACTCCCTATAGCTTTAGAATGATAGGCACAGGTAGGGGGTCATTGTTTGTTTTGTTATTAATGTGGGAGCTGGAGACAGAACTCAGGTTAGTATGCAAATTGCATTATAATCTTATAAGTGGTAAAATTATATACATATGAAAGATCTGTATTAAAATTAGATTATCAGATTTGATTTATATCTGTTTTATACACCTACAAACTATAGTTAAATACAATTTCTTTTTTTCAGGCAATGGGGAGCCATGAGTGGAAAAAGTTTTAAGAAACCCTGTTTTAGGGAACAGCCTAAGAACTGGTTCACCACAATAGGCAGTGCATCTTATCAAAGAAATATATTAGTTAGTGAACATAAATGGTTGAGAATTTTGTGACTAGCTGGGAGAACTATGACTATGATAATCTTGTTCTTTAAAACCAGCTTCATACTGGTTCAGATATCTTGTTACAACTATTGAAGAATTCTTATTAAAACAGGAAACCAAATATTTAAATAAAACTTCCTTAGTAGCTAGGATTTACAGGAAGAAGCATAATATAGACTATTTTAAGCTACACAGTCTTCTGTTTCAAATGAATTATACATTTTATTTGAGGTATAACCAGATACTAATAGTCTCTTACCTTTCCCATTCCCATCACCTTTACCACAGTCAGAAGTCAACATGCTTCATTACCAGGAATTCAAACTTTGTAGCTATTACATTGTCATGAATTTTACCAGGAATACCAAGTTTCTGTTTTAAAATCTCATAATAAATCATTGCTTCCTCTGGCCTGTTTCTCAGACTTTACTGATTTATCATGACCTTGAAGGCTTTGAGTAGTATGGTCCAAGTCTCCTGATCCATCTTATTTGATGCTCTAATGTGGGCTCTGGGTTTTGGTGGAGCTCTTCTTATGTCCTAGCACAGTGGTTCAGGTTCATGCTGTTAACATATCACTAACGTTAACAATCACCTGGCCTAAATAGTTTTTGGGTGCTTTCTTCACTGTAATTTTTTTTTCTTTCTCTTTTAGTATTCCCAATAACCAGAGTGAGAGCCATCCCCTTGGCAAACTCCTAGCATCTTCTAGCTATTTCCGGAACCAGGACCCGGTTTCGGGCCCTCAGGGGACGTGTGACAATGGGTGGCTTATTTCACCGGAATTGCCACCCTTCTCACAAAGGACCTGGCAGCACTGACTGATAATTCACTTAGTCTGGGAGTGCATCTCCTATGGTAAATCCCTTGCCAGAGTCCCATGGCCGCGACCTCTCACGCCCCCGCTGAATCCCCTTCCAAAGCATCGGGAGGCGCGCGGCGCTGGAGGACGTGAGGAAGAAGGAAGCTCTTTGGGGTCAAGCTGGAGGCGGAGGACGCGGGCGCGCGGGATGGGTGGGAGGGTGTGGGCTGCTTCTGCTTCCCTCTTTTCCGGGCTACGTGAGTGCTCTCAGACACAAACCCCAGCACAGGCGACTTCCGCTTCTCCAGAGGGATAAAAGGGCTTGACTCCACCCCGCGGTACGTGCCTAGTTCTGCTAGCATCATGGCCGCCTCCAAAGCGCAAAGGCCCGGACTTCCACCCTCTTCGCTCACTGCTTTCAGTGCGCACGCGCGCCACGGCCCCTTGGGCTTCGCCCCCAACGGGGCGGACCCAGGAGGGTGGGCCTGGCCAATCAACTGGCAGGCCGCGCAGCAGGCTCCGCCCCTCCCCTTCCCTCGGGGGTTCCCGGCTGCACGTGTCAGTGTTTGGGTACGTGAGGCCGCTGCAGGGCAGGGAAAACCGCACAGTGCAGAACTAGGCCGTGGGGACACTCCCAGGCTGGGGAACGGCGGGGAGGGGCCGCCCTGCAGGTCCCCGAGAGCTTTAAATTCTCCTGAGCTGGGGCAGTCCCTTGCATTCTTACCGGCCAGTGTCGCCTCTCTGAGCTCCCGGGGACACTTGTCATCTGCGTTAGGTGGGCGATGCTGTTGCTTAGTTGCAACTTGGAGGTGAGACTCTCGCCCCTTCTAAGTCCTGCAGGCTAGATCTCCTAGAGATCTGTCTTGGGAGCTCTAGCTAGCTTGACAGTGACAGACCGCTGGGTTACCAGGTCAAGCCTTGTAAGATCTTTTTTCCGTGGCGGGGTGGATTTTCAGCTCACAGGGCTCGAGCCGGACAGGACAGTGACAATCTGTTCTTTTCCTGCAGGAGGATGGCCTTAAGAACTTGCTGGAGACAGGAGCATCAGTCAACGCACCCCCGGATCCCCACGAGCAGTCGCCTGTTCACCTAGCTGCAGGTGGCGGCCTTGCCTGCTTTCTTCTCTGGCAGCTGCAAACAGGTGCTGACCTCAACCAACAGGTAACTAGGTAACCGATTGTTGCTATGTACAACCCTCTTCTCCACCCAGTGTCTGCACAGACATTTCCTGGTTGCCAGTTTCAGTTGGTATAAACAGGCAAGAATTTCCAGGAAAAATATATATACTGCAAGATGGTAACTTGGAACTGTTTTTTAGTATCCACATTAATAAAACAAGTCATTGGGGTTTTTTTTTTGTTTTTGTTTTCGTTTTTTGTTTTTTTTCCGAGACAAGGTTTCTCTGTGTAGTTCGGGCTGTCCTGGAACTCGCTTTGTAGACCAAGCTGGCCTCGAACTCAGAAATCCACCTGCCTCTGCCTCCCAAGTGCTGGGATTAAAGGTGTGCGCCACCACTGCCCAGCCGTGGGGTTATTTTTAATAATCCCGAATACTGTTTCAGTATGTAATTATATCAGCAATGGTTGATGTGCTATTTTATTTTGCTTTCCTACCACAGTTCCTAATTCAGTGTGTATTTTACTTTTTTTGGCATAGCTTAATTAAGTCTAACCACATTTCAAATGCTCATTAGGTGGCTACCGTCTATCACTCTACATAGCGTGGTGTATCTACAGTACTTTTAAAAGTATTGCTATTTGTCCAAGTCCCAGTCAACCAGGAAATAAAATGCGGGGGACACGCCCACCATCAATTCTTCAAGTAGCCTCATCTTCATTAGAGTGTGATGAAGCTTTTAATTGTAAACCTTTGGCTTCTAAAGAACTCTAGTTTGCTGGCATTCCCTTAATTTTTAATGTATGTGAATATGGGTTCATGTTTTTATTAATGGAAACTTTGTATTAGCACAGCCAGAGAACTTTATGAAAAATACAATTAAATGGAATAACCCAGTTGTTACAAGGTAGTTTTCACTGGCTTCCTCAAATAGCTGGTGTTACATCGCCCACTGGCTTCTACAGAATGTTGGGGAGACCCTAATGTGCAGTCTTGCCCTACAGGATGTTTTGGGAGAAACTCCCCTCCACAAGGCCGCAAAAGTTGGAAGCCTGGAATGCCTTAGTCTCCTGGTGGCCAGTGATGTTCAGATTGAGTGAGTATAAAATCAGTGGCTTAAGGCTTTGTGAGTTTTTTTGTTGTTGTTGTTTTTGTTTTTGTTTTTGGATTAAACTAACTATGCTCCTAAAATCTAATTATACATGATCTTAAAAATCATACTCACCTAACTGGTAAGTTAATATTATCCTTCCAGTAATTGAATATTATCGGACAGAGTAAGTGGAAATAGATTTTCAACATTCAGAGGTGTCTGAAGTCTCCATGGCGGATCTACTACAGTTTTCACTTAGGAAACCTCTTAGGAGGACTCTTGCAATAGAAGCCTCGGCTCTATTGAACTATATAATTAAATATAGTGAATTGGAACACCAAATACTCTCATAGTCATTCAGATTCTTTCAATATGAAATACAATAATGGAATAAAAATACAATAGAATGTCCGTGATATGCAGTGTGCTAGCCACTGAGTACACAGCAGTGAACAGAATTTAATTTCCCTGAGCTTTCTCTGCCCCATCCCTATGTGACATCTTTGTTTGAGAGAGTGAGAGACCTCTTTTATCCTGTTGCCAGTGTTGATATGTATTCCAATATCCTTCATTAGAAAAATAATAAACAATAGTTTTCACTTAACTCAGTTTTTGTCTAATTTCAGTGTATGCAATAAGAATGGGCAAACAGCTGAAGATCTTGCTTGGTCATGTGGCTTTCCAGAATGTGCCAGGTTTCTAACAATGATTAAACGTATGCAGACAGCAAAATCATCAAGTGGGCAGCCTGAGCAGGAACCGCACTCTCCTGTGCTGAGACAGAAGCGGAGTTTCAGAACTGTGGAGAGCGGAGTGTTGAAGAGGAAGTGTTGGTAAGGGCCTCCCAGCTGCTGCCTGCTTTCTCCATCAAGGATCTGGCATAGTTTATTGTTGCATTTAATATTGGCGTTCTGATCTAAGGTCTAGTATATTTTTGCTTTTTAAAATTTTATCATTGGTTATAGTTACTGCTTACCAGCTTCTAGAGAAATCCTGTATGGTGGGAATTTGGGGAGACCTTCTTTTGAAAGGTTTTTAAGGTTGTGTGTCTGTGTATACACACACTCATGTGCCTGTGTGTGTGGAGAGGACCTGGGAGTACAGGCCAGGCGTTTGTAGTATGCCTGGCTTGTTGCTTGGGAGCTGGGATACGAGCTCCAGTCCTCGCGATTGTACAGCACGCATGCCTACCCCTGAGCCATTTCTCCTGTCCCCTTAAAAATGCTTTTAGTCTCAACATGTTTTTTTCTCCCAAAACAGATGTCTTGTTGGGCAAGAGGAAAGAAGAGGCTTGAAGAAGGGCCGCTTCAGACAGATCAACAAGCCATTGCTTTGGCTTATCATATCGCTAAAACTCCTGAGGAGGAAAACTTTCTTCTAAGTGAAGAGAACATTCATGAATACATGTATTTACATGACTACAATATTTTGGATGTGCATCTTTTGTTGCTTAATTTATTAAAAGAATATTCAAGGAATTAAAATTTCTGTGCATTCTCTACTACTATTTAAATTAAATCACAGCTAAAATTTAATTTAAAATTATGCTTTTATTAACACTTAAACAGCTCTTTCATGTTTATAGTCTTGACTCCAAGATAATTTAAAGAGCATTTGGTCGTTGAGGAAGACATAAGTTATAGTATGCATCCTTGTTCCAAAAGTCTGGACTCTTCCAACCACACCAGCCCTAGATTTGGGAGAAAGAACAAACCTATTACAACACAAGACTCCATGACAGAAACTCTAACATCAAGCTGTCAGCAGGACCTTGGCTTAAGACTCACATACTGATGTAATTCAAGGATTTTCTAAGAAAAATAGTTTTTCTATCCTGTACTAGACAATAGGTTGCTCCTGACTGGGAAAATGTTGCTATTATCTAAAGAAATCACTTTGTTTATTTTGTGACTGTGGAGGCATAAGGACAACCTGTAAGACCTGATTTCTGTCCACCGTGTAGGCTCTAGGGGTCAAAGTTAGATCATCAAGTTTGGCAGAAAGTGTTTTTATCTGCTGAGCCACCTCACCAGCCTGTCATCAGAGAATTAGCTGGCTATAAATCAATTTATATTTATACCCCATGTAGTTGATATTATCAACAAATTGTTCCTCAACTTCCAATCTTTAGAATTATGTTACATGTATGTAAGTGAGAAGCAGCCACATCTTCATAATGACTGGTGTTTATCTATTGATTAACTGATCCTAGAATTATTGAGGGCATATGTGCATTTGTACATGAGATGTTGACCATGGTATCCGCGCGGCTGTGAGCCCCATGAAATGGGCACTGAACTGGGAACTAAACATTGTTCCTCTGCAAGAAGGGCAAGAGCTAGTAGCTCCCTAGTCCTCTCCATAGTTCCTATTTCAAAAGTAAGAAAGTTTATTCTGCTCTCTTGCTTTAAGACACTGATGAGATAATACAACTGCATGTGCAATACATTCTGTAAAGGAAATGTATCATGTTCTATTATGAAGTTTAGTAAAGAGCAAAGCTTTGATAAACATTCAGTCTTGTGGTTTCTGTCGTATTTCCTATCTTCCCTACAGAGAAACACGATTGCTCAACAGACTTAGACCTGCGGCCGCCAGGTCACCACCCTTGTCTTGCTTCTTTGCCAGCAGCCGTCTCGGCTCCTCGCCTTGTGCCTTGCGGTTATGCGACAGGGACAGTTACCTTTTCCAACATGACTTGCAGGTCTTCGGCACCTGTATAATGCGGGTCTAGAATCAGGAATTTGATCTGCCCTGTAGTTTCGTTCCACGCGACTCCTAGTATTGTGTGAGCCAATACTCCTCCCCCTAGAAAAAAGAAACATGAAGGGCGTAAGTTAATTTCAACTGCATATTCAGCTCAAGTAAACAGATTGCTTTCCTATTAATTGACAACTATTAATTATACCAGACTGTTATATATTGTAAAAGAACATGATAGCAAATAAACTTAAAAGATAAGATTACACATTTAATGACTGTTACATACGGAAATATGTAAAAAATGGTATGGCTATACCTATAATCATAAAAAGTTTACATTCTGTTGCTATAACCATAATTTCTTAAAATCAACTGAGAGGGGCCCACCAAGAGGCCAAGCTCCTCCCAGCACGGTAGGATCAGTGAGGTGCCTCCTCCAGCAGGCCCTCCCACCTGTGCCGGCAGGGCGTGTCTAGCCCATCTCTGGGACTCTGCTGACATCCACTGCAGCAGTGCATCTTATGCTATTTCTCAGAGATTCATCTATCTTTAGCTCAGTTAATCAAATTTATTTTACAATGAAAACCCTAAAAAGGTAAGTAGTCTGTTGTGAATAAAACCAATTTAGCAGCAGGGTGGTGATTTACAATGCTTAGTGAAATGGCTATCACCTTTAAAAAAAGTTCTACTCTTGACTCTTTAATTGTTCAAACACCGCTATTATTTTCTTCTTAGGATTTCTTTTTTTTTTTTTTTTGTTATTAACTCTTTTTTTTGCATCTTCTCTAACCTTTAGAAACTAAAATCCAAACAACAGTGTATAAGTTTACTTTAAAATGTTTAAATTTTTATTTTATATATATATAGGTGTTTTGTTTGCATCTTTGTGCATGTGATGCACTTCCTGTAGAGACCAGAAGAGGCGCTGGAGTCACTGGTACTGGATGATTGTGAGCCACCATGTAAGTGCTGGTGAGCCCTGGTCATCTGGAAACACCACCAGTGTTCTCGGCCGGGAAGCCATTTCCCCAGACCCATTTTTAAGATGCTTAAAATGACTTGTTTTTAATGTAACACTAAAACATACAAATACATTTTACTTGTTCTCCACTCTGCCAAAGAACCCAACATGTCCAAAACACCTTACCAATCATTACTGGCGTGCCCACATTCTGGAAATGGTTGGCTAGTTCCCGTCCTTGAGAAGCCATTTCTGAACCTTGGCTAAATAAAAAGAAATCATCTTCTGTCAGAGAACTATTTTCAGCATTCAGTCATGTGATGAGTTTGGGAAGGGGGCAATGCTTTTACTCTTTTTGTTTGTGGATCTTGAAAAACAAATGAAGTGGTAGGGACCTGACTCGTAACTTAAAGCAACATAAACTCTAAAATTGTTAAGTCTTCTAACTGGGGAAAAGACAAAAATACTTTGGCTTTCTGCTTCTGGAGCTGCATAAAGGTTCTGGATTTTTTTTTTTTTTTTTTTTTTTTTTTTTTTTTTTTTTGCTTTTGAGACAGGGTTTCTCTATGTAGCCCTGGCTGTCCTGGAACTCACTCTGTAGACCAGGCTGGCCTTGAACTCAGAAATCTGCCTGCCTCTGCTTCCCACGTGCTGGGATTACAGGCGTGCGCCATCACCGCCCGGCAAGGTTCTGGATTAACATGAGATAGAAACTGGTTACATTGCCAATTTTCTAAAGTCTACGTTTTTTCTATATTTAGATTAGGATCAATAATACCTGTCCCTATGTAGGCTAGAGGAGCTTTTAGGACTAATCTATTTTTCTTCAAAGTGTTTTCCCGCGCACGGTAGTTCATGGAGCAGTTGGGGATTCTCTGGGGAGGAAGGCGGGAGGAAAAGCACATGTATTCATCCCTCAGCGTCCCACGTCCTGACAAGGGCGGAGCTGCAGCACACCCCGCCTTTGTCCCTCCGTGGGAGGTTAACTGGGGGCCAAGATATGATGTCTGAGTGATAAGACACCACATCTGAGTCTTAGGTTGCTATTTGTAAGATCAAATGAAAAATCGAAAGTAATTTCATATCATTATAAAGTAAAAAAAAAAAAAAAAAAAAGTAAGCTGACTCACCAGTGTGACTGTTATTTTAGCAGAGGTACCAGGTGGGTTACACCTGGCAGGCTCTTGGCTGAGCGGCTAACACACGAATGCTTTAATGTACCAAACCATTCTTTAATGTCTTAATCTATGCATTCTGTGAGTGTGCATGTGAGCACTTGTGCTATGGCACACACATGGAGGGCCTAGGGATCGGCGTGGGTCGTCAGGCTTACTGAAAAAGTCTTTTGCCTCATCTGTCCCAAACTTAAATTTCTAAAAACAGTGATTCTTATAATTCCCATTATGAGATCAAACATATTTTAAATACTTGGACAAGAAATACCGCTACTGTAGTTATTAATACAAGACAGTTTAAGGTCTTGTCTCAATAAGCACAGTTTAAAGTATGCCCATAGAAACAGTTCTTTAAATATTTAATTTATTGATTTAACAAAGTAGAAGAAAATTCATTCCTAGTTTTTTATGTGGTGTTCAGGACTTGGATAAGGTGGGGTCCCCAGGAACTGGTTTCCCCAGAGTACCTGTTAATTACATTAGGCATAGCCAGAATGCTCTTCTGCAGTGATAGATTAGGTCCCCCAAAGTGCCTTGTCCAGTACTTTCTGAAGTGTACTCACCTAACTGACAACCTAATTGACAACCATGATACCCATAATCAAGGCTGGGCGTTGGGCGAGGAGAGGGGCGGCAGGTCTCCATGGCATGCTAAATTCTCTTTTTCTGTTGACCACGCTTGGCTCCCTAAGTCCCCCACTGCTCCCTATGGGACTGGACCCGTGAAGACACTGCCTCTGCTTCCTCCTCCCCAGGCGGCAAATCTCTCTTGGGGCTGTGTAGGATCCAAAGCCAAGTGAGGTTCAGGCCTCTGTCTGTCTGTCTGTCTCAGCCTTGAGCGTGTGTCTGTTACAGCATGGGGAATCTCAAACTCAGGAGCACCTGCTTCCTGAGCTAAGGAGTTTGTCTCTTGGGGGATTTTAGTGCTGACTGCAATGATGTTACATATAATTCATTTAGCAAAGTAAGTGTTTTATACTATATATGAGAAAATGGAGTATAATGTTTTTGGTGATAAAATCAAAAGTTTCTTAAATGGTTAATAGAAAAACAAGTTATGGTCACATGAACTGACACGTGATAATTTATATTTTCTCTTATTTTGTTATTAGAATTGTAGAAAATGTAAATTGAATATATTATTACATCTGTTGGCTTATTCACATCTTAGCAAAAAAAAAAAAACATGATGATCAGCAATCAATATTTGGTTTTCTCCTTATTAGACTTTTAGAAGATTTAAACATTAGTAAACTACATTTTGTATCTAAAACTAATATATACCCAAAGATAATATATTTCTAAGCTTCCACATGTAGACTAAAATTAGTTTTAGAGAATATATGTATATAACACAGCTTGTTTTAAAACAATGAGATTTATAAAGTAAGGAGATAACAAAGAAAAACAAAGGAAAAAATGTCACTTTTCTATTATTTTAATAAATATTATACACTGTTATATGTGAATGATGAGGTGATTTACAAGGCTTCCTTACCTGACAAACAGTATTTTGGACGTTACCCCGATCAGCTGGTTTAGGACCATCTGGACTTCAATAGACCCAATCCACTGCCGTGACCCAACAAATGTCGCTGGCTTGTCCCCAGCATCGACGAGAGCCTTTGTGTATCAGGAAGGAAAAATCCATACGTAAGACAGCTACTAAAGTTATGGCTAGGGCCTTCTGATCACCAGTGAAATAACTTTTTCAAAATAAAAATAAATCTATGGCACAGAGTAATAATTACTAATGACACTAAAAACCAATGGAATACGCGATTGGTTATGAATTAAAATGGCAAGTGCTTACCTGCTGAATCTCCCTGTGTGTCGGAATGGACCTGTCTGTGTAGCCCTGATGTCTGAACCATGAGCAGATGGTCTGCAGGGACCTGTAAGCACAGCCCCAGCCGCTGTCATCTACCCGATCCTGCATATAGTGATGGTAAGCGTAGGTGCCCTGGACCACACAGATCTAGAGAGAGAAGTGTGGTAACACATTAGAGACACAGTGCACGCTGTGCACAAACACCCGAGTCATGCTTGCTGCTTTGAGAACTGGACTTCTACTTTTTACTGGTCAGTGGGTAGTAACCTGAGTGTCACAACCCCTTAGGGGTAGCCTAAGACCATCGGAAAACACAGACATTTACATTACTATTCATAACAGTAGCAAAATCAAAGTTAAGAAGTAACAACAATAACAATTCTGTGGTTGGGGGTCACCACAACATGAGGTGTCACAGCACGGGCAAGGCTGAGGTGCACGTTAGACCCTATGGACATACCTTCACAGAGCAGTGGCTTAGCATTACACTCTTTGGGCTTTTTTCCCTGTAAGTCCAGAGTCCTTACCAGTGGATTGACACAGAAATCAACCTAGAACAATGTGTGTTCTGGATCAACAACGCCAGCTCCCACACTGTCCTCTTTATTAATTTAATTTAGCTTAAAATATGCTCATGGTTATCTGATTGGGAAGCCTTATGATTTTCTTGACTGGAAATAGCCTTTTCCCAGTTAATTTTATAGCATGACCCCTGTCTTCATTTCAGTCTCTCTCACATACCAGAAGCCTTCCATTGCAGTCTACTTAAAAACGGCACACACACTTCTCCCCACCGCCCCTCTGTCCTGGCTACCAACTCCCTCCTGCCTTCGTGTATGCATGCATATAGGTGTTTAAATTTCAAAGTCATAGTTATTTCAAATATAACTAATTATAATTTTCAATGACACCACACCAGCATGTGGGCTAGTAAGCCTATGTTATTCAAATATAAGCATGGTATTCAAATATTTCTAAGCCCTAGCTTCCACGAAAGGCAGGACACACAGATGGTAAACATACTGCTGCTGAGAAAATGCTGCCTGAGGGAAGAAAGGAATAGGGGAATGCATAAGCAAACAGAAGCCGGCGCACCGCGGACACAGGAACGATGTTTCTGAGGATTATAAACCTGCCGCTAAACTGTGTGTTACTAATGCTTAAAACAGGGACTTCCGCATAGTATAATGCTTAAAGTGAACATTTCTATGACAAAACAGTTTTAAATTTATTTTACTGATTCTTTGTGAATTTCACATCATGCACCCCAATCCCACTCATACCTGCATCCTTGTAAAGATCCCCCCACAAAAGGACAAAAAGTCTCATGGAAGCTGTAGTATGTAACAGTGAATACCCTTTTGTCCACACAGAGTTGTGGGGAAAGAAAGGGCACTCACAAGACAATTAGGCAATAAGTGGACAAAGGATAATCTAAAAATGTATAATTAGATCATCCTGGTAGGAAGAAAACTAGCAGCTCCCTACAGGATCTACACTCTAATCTCCAAAACGTGCATTTTATCACAGCGGAACTAGAGGACTCAGCTCCTAGCGTGCCGGGACAACCAGCTAGCCACTGCCTGACGCGGAGGAAAGGAGAACCGATCCCGCCCTCGGGGTCCTGTGCAGGAGGATGGCCCTGGAGTGCTTTCTTTCAATCGAGTGATACTAGCTTTGGACTTCCGGACACATTTCTACCGTCTGCAGCTACCCACCACGCATCATCTGTCTGTCACAGCTCTCATAACAAATACAGGGTTTAGATGCTTTAGAAATTCTAACAATAGCCGGGTGGTGGCGGCGCACGCCTGTAATCCCAGCACTCCGGAGGCAGAGGCAGGCGGATTTCTGAGTTCGAGGCCAGCCTGGTCTACAGAGTGAGTTCCAGGACAGCCGGAGCTACACAGAGAAACCCTGGGTCAATGAAGGAAAACTGTTAAGGAAAGAAAACACTCATAGAGCGATATGAACAATTAAAAAGAAAATATAATTATATGAGGAATCAAAACCTAAGTAAATATGACTCACAAAAGCAACAGCATCTCATAAATACTAACAAAACTGAATGCTATTAAGGATATTCCCAAAGGGGCTGGAGAGATGGCTCAGCAGTTACACCACGCCTGCAGAGGGCCCCTCAGTTCCCAGTACCCACATCAGGCAGCTCACAATCTGAGAGGGACCCAGCACCTCTGCCTTCCACAGCCACCTTCACACATGCACACACACACACACACACACACACACACACACTAAAATCTCTTAAACAAAGAATTTTCTCACAAAGAAAATGCTAAGTCCAGGTTGTTTTTCAAATGATCAAGAAAACAACATACCAACCATATATAAACTCTAGAAATGGAAAAGATGGAACAGTCCCTAACTCATTTAATAGGCTGTAGATCACTGATACATTTTTTTTAATTAAGAGAAAATTATAAGGAACTATCAGTTATAATTAGAGATGAAAAGAGTCTTCATAAAATATTATCAGACTGAATCCAGTTGTGAATAAGAATGTCAATGAACACGGTAAAGTGGATTATATGACGAATGCAAGCCCACTATTCCTGGAGATCAGATTAAGTCTTTAGGGGAACAGGAAGTTTATAGCTTCCTCTGAAAAGGTTCAGGGAAGAAAGAGAGTCAAAAATGAAAAAAAAAAGTTTACAATTATTCACATACGTATGCACCAGACACATGAATGGGAATGTTCATAAAAGACTGCCTAACATCACAAAAAAATCTGAAAAAGTTACACAAATGTTTATCAGACAGGAATCAAGCTAACTAAAGCAGAGCGGTAGTGGCTGGCCTGACGCTGCCTGTATTCTGATGCTCATACTGGTCCATCACGTACTCAAGCGATGCCAGGTGAACTTCCTCCCCAGTTCCCCCCCCCTTTGTTTTTTTTTTTTTTTCCCCCCGAGACAGGGTTTCTCTGTTTAGCCCTGGCTGTCCTGGATCTCACTCTGTAGACCAGGCTGGCCTCGAACTCAGAAATCCGCCTGCCTCTGCCTCCTGAGTGCTAGGATTACAGGCGTGCGCCACCACTGCCCGGCTCTCCCCAGTTTAACTGGTCAATAAAAGACCAGAGCCTGGGGTTGGGGGGTGGAGGGGAAGGTGGGACTGGAGGCTTAAGAGGGAGGCGGGTATGGAGGGAGAGAGAGAAGGTAGAGAGAGGAGAAAAATGCCATGGGTTGGGATCAAGAAAGCATGGCCACGAGGGCTGGCCAACTGGAGTTAAGAACGGCCCTGATGAAACACAGTAAGTAATAACTCAGGGTTATCAACAGGAAATAGAGTGTAATAGCAAAGAGGGTAGCCCAGCATTAGTGCTAATAGAGGCTTATAAATAAGAAGGCCATGTGTGTCTTTTATTCAGGACCTGAATGATCAAAGGGGGCGGGGGGGGGGGGGATGGGCAGAAGCCCTGGATTGAGATGAAATTTTCTACAACAAGAGTGAGACAATAAATTTTAGATACAGAATGCTGAGTGGAAAAGCAAGTTGCAGAAGACTACACATACGTTAGATTTTTATAAAACTCAAAACGAAACAAATATTGCTAAAGTGATGCATATTTATATGAACACATATACATGACTCTCTTAACAGCGGGAGAGAGAAGGAAGACTGTCTCTGTGCAATGGTACTTTAGTAGACTTAGAAATCTGTCCCAGGACTCAGTGTAGTATAAAACCTTGGATACTTGGGCTCTTTATGAAAAATGGCATAGTGTGTGTTAATAACCCATGCATATCCTCCCTTGTATTTTAAATAACCTAGATTACCTATCACGGATAAAAACAATGAAAATACTATATAAATGTCCACTGTATTTTTCTAGGAAATAAAGGCAAGGCGAGAATCTATGTATTCAGTACAGACTTTTTTTTTTCTTCAAATATTTTTGAACTAGGATTGGCTGAATGCACAGATGTGCAAAAACCCTATCTGGAGGCTGTGTAAGAGTTATTTACCTGGGATTGTCTTGAGGAGGTAGTGAGTAGACACAGAGGCATAGAGATCAGTAATGTTCTGTTTCTTAACCAGAAACTCCTAGTTCCTCACATGCTATGAAACGCTGTGTGTTTATCCATCAATGTGTGGATACAGGTGTGGTCAATATATACAGGTCAAATACTATAAATACTAAAATGAAGAGATGCCTTCTGCATTTTGTAACATGGATAAGGAGCCTGTTTCATTGTCAAAAAACAATCAGCATGCACCTAGTTCTTTACAATCTCCAGGCATTTTTAAAGGAACCATTGAGAATTAAAAATACACAACAGGATGCCATACCATGGAGGAGTTCTAAAACTAGTTTTAGAGAAAAAGATTTAAGTCAGGAACTTGTAGAGAGCTACTTAGAGTTTTGTTGACGTTATAAATTCCATTTCCTAACCCATGACTCCGTGACAGAGCAAGAGTTTAACAACAGTTTCCTGGGATTTCTTCCTGTCTTCTCAGAGTCAGTGAAGTTATCTAACATCCCTCATACTGACTTACAAATCTACATACAATGGTGGCAGCCAGCTAATGCTAAGTCCAGTGGAGGCCGGGCTGTCTACAGCCCTGGCAGATGGGGCTTCCTGCATGTGTGGACTGAAGGCTGAGGCCACAGCTGGGCTCCTCAGCTCTCTCGCAGTTACCATAGATTTACTCATCTTTTTGATTCATTTCCTTGCAAAGCTCCCAGACACTCAGCGGGTACTGAGAGACTGGCGAATCACAATTTCTCTGGAACGTCAATTGAGATGTGTGCAGTAAACTCAGCAGTCCGGGCAGAGGATCAAGTTGCAAAGAATGCAAGCAGAACAGCTCAAAGATGCAGAGGGCGAGGTTCTACACAACTGAAACAATGCAGGTACAGAAGGCAGAGGCTGTCAGGAGAGAAGGGGCAGCCAGGAGCCGACACTGAGAAAGCAGCTGCATGCCAGCAAGGAGCCTGCCAGGCCTCTGGCGAGCCTGCGCCAGCTCCAGCCACTGCGCTGCTGTTTCTACGAGGCCTTGCCGTTCCTGTGCTCCCTCCCTTGGATGACACTGAGATTCTCTTTAGTGGCCTTCATGTATCCTTAATTTAATGTTTGTCCTCACCCTGTGCCAATCCAGTTATCTAAGCTACTTATACAGTCTATCTTTGTAACCAGATACAAGCTGTATAGTATAGGAAGTCAAGCGTCTTCACCTTGTCCACACGGTGGTTTGGGAAGACCTTAATTAGCATGATCTGTAAGCTGCAGAATGAGAAGAAAGTGAAGAAACCTTTACAGGAATCAGAGGATGTTATGTTGGTAAGAGATGTGTAGTAAATACTCTGTTCATAAACCTTTTATATTCTTAATTACTGCTATCTTGTTTGAGGCAGGGTCTCCCTGGCTAGCCTGGAACTTGCTAAGATTAAAGCCATGTGTGCTAGCACGCGACTAATTACTTTTCATTTTCTTTCTTCCTTTCTTTCTTCCTTCCTTCCTTCCTTCCTTCCTTCCTTCCTTCCTTCCTTTCTTTCTTCCTTCCTTCCTTTCTTTCCTTATCTTTCTAAAAGAAGAGTGTGTGTGTGTGTGTGTGTGTGTGTGTGTGTGTGTGTATGTGTGACCTATGAGTTGCTTGACGTGGGTACGTAGGTGCTGCACACCAAACTCATGTCCTATGGAAGAGCAGCAACACTTTTAACTTCTAATTAACTCTCACCCACTAATTACAGTTATCTTAAATGAGGTCTTTTTCTTTTCTTCTTTTGCTTTGTTTTTCACAGGACTTCTCCAGGAACTGGCTATGTAGACCAGGCTGACCTCGAACTCAGAGATTCACCTGCCTCTGCCTCCCAAATGCTGGATTTAAAGGTATGCGCCACCACGCCTGGCTCCTCAAATGAGGTCTTAAACAAAGGCTTAAAAAAGACAAGTAATAAATCATTTTTTAGGGATGACATACAATATGAATCAATTCTCAAAAGTGTCTCTTGGGGACCAATCCAAAACAATGAATGACAATAATCAATCAACTCATGAAAATTAGTTAGACTCACCATACTACCCTCTATGTTAGGTGGACTCAGGTAGGTATGTGGGTTTCTGATATAGCCATCTTTATATAGTTCATCTGGAAAGTGATAAGCATTAATCCTTTTGAAATAAGGTCTGTCATGAGGCAGATTGAAGAGATCATGTAACTCCTAAATAAAATCAGAATCAATAGACAAAGAAAACAGTTTTAGATTTTTAGTTCATATAGTCAAACTCAAGAATTATAAAATGGAAAAATACATTGGGTATAAGTTTTAAAAAACATGACTTAATTCATTACGGTTAATGGATAAATAAACTGAGACCAACTTATAATCCCCTAGTAGGAACCAGAAGGGAAGATAGAAATGTGAAATTACTTGCTAGAATTGGGCTTTCTGTAAATCAGAAATTATAATTCAAAATGATATATCAAAGGATTTTGGAAAACCATTTTTACGATACTTTAGGCACCTAAGGTGCCGTTATTAAATACAGAGAAGTTAGTGATTGAAAAACCACCCAGGATGCCATGAATGGAAACGCTGACCAATGTCTGTAATGTGTTATTTTCTCAACAGCATGAAAACATACAATACTTATTCTACAATGTCTGGGAAATCTCCAACATACTCTCATGGTTTTGACAGGTTAGCTTATCCAGTATCTGAAAATCAATTTATCTCTAACTTTTGGAACAGTAGAGAGGGTTCCTGTTATTAACTCTCAGGACCAGAGTTTAGGACATAATTTAATGTGTGCCAGGCAAAGCCACTGGTCCAAAAGTTAGATTCTAAAAACCAGTCCTTCTGTGGATAATCCTCATTTCTTTAAATGCTGGACAGGTCTCTCTAAAGCTTCTCTACTGAAACTTAAATAAGCTCATTTGTGGTTGCAACATTACCACATATAATCACAATTAGCACAGACTCCTCCTTCCCCTGGGCTGCTGTAGTCTTTCTCACAATTAGGTAGGAGCAGTGGGAAAAGGAAAGTAATGTCTTAACATCCATCAGCTACTCTAGGCTTGTAAGCATCTTTTCATTTCTCACTATAGAAAATGGTAAAATTTCATAATTATGAGCCACACTGAGCATCTGAAATTAAGGTGTTATATGCTATACTAAACTAGCATGCTTTCATTACAAAAAAAAAAATTCATGAAAGAAATTAGCCCATTTCTATACTTTTAAATTAAACGACAAAATAATTTACATTTATTGCAGATTATAATTAGTACAAAATGAATGGAATTATTTTTCCAAAAATAACGATCTGTGTTTACCTTCCGATAGGCTTGTAGCTGATCATCTGGGATTCCCGATGGATATAAAACTGTAACAAGATTCTTTTTCCCTGGCAATAGAAAGTGCAGTGGCTCAGGAACCACAATAGATGTCCCTTTCATATATCTCAAGATGCATTTTTCCACATCAACTAGTTGATTGAGAATTGCATCCACTAGAAGTTTGCGCACTCTGTAGAAGATATTTAAGTGATTAACAAAAGGTATAGCAGCTAAAATGATGTTTAACTGATATGCCCTGAGTGGAGTAAACACTTTTACTGATGAGGCTTGTCAAGCAAAGTCTAAATTATGCAAAGTCAAAGTCACTGTATTTGCTCTGGGTGGATAAAGGGAAGCCTTCTTGGTTTCAGCATGCGATCCCATTTCTTCCAAATAAATACTTAATTCTCGATGACTCTTAGGTTGACAACGAGAACTACATCACAGCAAAAACAGCCCATCACCTTGTATATGATTCTTAAAGAACTGAGTTCTGATTACTTTATAGAAAGGTCCGCATTTAAATGTGGCAATAATACTATAAAAAATACCTACTTTCCCCACGTTTCTTCTGGAGCAACAGATACAACCGCATCAATTGGCAAGCTCATATTAATGTAGTGGTGTTCTTCATTTTCCCTTTCAATGATGGGGGTTACGGCTCCCAGAGGGGTCGATATTTCCAGCATGAGATCTATATTTACTATTTGTTGCTATACAGACAGATAGTAAGAGTCAACTTGTGGAATATTAAAGACTGAATATAAAGGGTAGAGTTGTAAAGGATATATAAAGCTAGTAACTACAGGAAATCCCTTTCTGCTTCAAAGTAACCTGCATGAATCTAGAGTAACTGTTAAGTAGAGATGGACTCAGACTGTCTATGTGTTTATTAGTATAGAGCTGTGTGTACAGCTCACGGGGTTATTATGCTATTCTTCCCTTCTTTGCCCAGACCTAAAGAAAAACAAAACCAAACAAAAACCACAAATAAAATTGTTCAGCAATTTTAAGTTTGAGGTCAGCCTGGTCAACTTATCAAGTTCCAAGCCAACCAGAGTTGTATGGTGAGTCCCTGCCTCGAAACAAGAAACTCATCATGCAAAAAGCACCACACCAAAATACTATACACTCTTGGTATAGGAACATTTTGAAATTACATTCTGTGTATTAAGCTAATTAGCAGACTAGCAGAAGTAATCTGGCTTCTCTCCCAGATTAGTTATGAACTTTATGAAGCTAAACATGTATACATGTATGCAGGTAAACATGTATATGCATGTTATATATGACTGTATGTGTATATAAACATATATATTTATATTCTCCAAGGAGAATGGCTGACCAAACTGGAACAGGGAAAGACACATCGGGGATAATTTATTGATGAAAGTACAGAGCACCAAGAAGACAATTTTCTTTTTCAATTTTTCTTTTCTTTTCTTTCTTTTTTTTTGTTTTGTTTTTGTTTTTGTTTTTTTTGAGACAGGGTTTCTCTGCGTAGCCCTGGCTGTCCTGGAACTTACTTTGTAGACCAGGCTGGCCTCAAACTTAGAAATCCACCTGTCACAAGTGCTGGGATTAAAGGTGTGCGCCACCACTGTCCAGCTAAAAAGACAATTTCAAAAGCATCACCAGAATCATCTTGAAGAAGTTTGTATTAACTAAATCTTGGGAAACATGGATGTCAGAACGGCTAACAATGCGGGCTAGAGAGATCGCTCAGTACTGCTTAAGGTTAAGGTCAACTGCTGTTGCAGAGGACTGGAGTTCAGTTTCCAGAACTTACACTGGATAGCTTACTATCACCTGTAACTCCATCTCCAGAGAGATCAGATGCCTCATGTCTCCAAGGGCACCTGGACACTCTCTCTCTCTCTCTCTCTCTCTCTCTCTCTCTCTCTCTCTCTCTCACACACACACACACACACACACAATTAAAAAAATAAAACTGAAGTCTTAAAAAAAAAACAAAATAATTAATGATAGCAACAGATTCAAATCCACTCCAT
The DNA here is from genome assembly GCA_964023405.1 of Apodemus agrarius. Classification (NCBI taxonomy): domain Eukaryota; kingdom Metazoa; phylum Chordata; class Mammalia; order Rodentia; family Muridae; genus Apodemus; species Apodemus agrarius. The sequence continues at coordinate 38,602,077 of OZ030023.1, read as the reverse complement.
CCTTCCATCTCTACCTAAGGAAGGAAGTAGATTTACAATACCCCAGTTTCCAAGACACTAAAAAGAAAAGAGGAAAGCTTGTTTGTGCACAGAAATGCCAGACTTAGAGAAATCTCTGTCTCTCAATCCTTAGATTAATATTGTCATCAATGGTTCCATGTTTGGTGGCTTCCTTGAGCTGTGGGAAGTCCACCTGGAACTCTAACCGCAGAAGGTTGGGGTTAGGGGAAGGTGGGTAAAAATATGATGAGGTGTGCCTGCGGGCTCAGATTATCTTTCCCTGCAGTATTAGACATAACAGAAAGCACAGTGCTTTTTACAGTGTATAAAAATGGCAAGTACCATAAGCAGCTGATAAAAAATGTCAGCATCACCAACATAGAGCACACATAATGTAGAGCACCCGCGTGTTTTAATATGACATGCTAGGACACAACATAACTCCTATAGTATGCCGGCTAACGACAGTCGGATCTAAGCAGAAGCAAGCACAAATGAAGCCACACTGGAGAACATGCTACTGTCTGCACTGCCACACACTCCTTTGCTGCGGATAGCCTGGGCTAATTGGATTCCAGGATAACTCCGTTCACTTGTGAGGGACTGAGTCAGCGCTCAGGTGATTCCCTGTAAACCTGCTTCCCACCTTAATTTAGAAATAAAGACTAGAGCCGGTGATTGGGCAGGAAGAGAAGAAGGTTTTGGGTGAGAAGGAGAGAAAGAGGGGGTTTGGGAGCGGGAGAGAGGAGAAGCAGAAGAAGGTTTGGGGAGAGGGAGAGAGAAGCAGAAGCACCTGGCTTGGAGATACTGCGAGTTCTAAAGGGCCTCATAGATGGGAAGATGGTAGTGTAGTGGGAAATCTGCCCAATCTAGGCGAACAGCTTGTATTCATAGTTTTTGAGTTGTGTTTTCCTTGCCAGGGCATGATTAGGTTGGAGATTAACTGCAATACGTCTCAAAGGGTAAACTCCTTTTAATAACCTTCAAACCATTATCTCTAAGCCATGTTTTTATTTTCGGACACTCCACGTGTGTAAAACTCAGCTTATCAGCATATGTCAGCGGCGTCTTCAACAGAACCCAAACTGAACTCCTCCTCCTCAACATGTAGGCCGACCTTTGCTGCCAACTGGATACAGATGGAAACAGGAAACCCAACTGGGGAGTTGCCTCCATCAGACTGGCTTGCGGGTATCTTCTTCACTGCCAATTGATGGTGGAGGGCCCCGCCCACGGTGTGCAACCATCCCTGGGGGGGTGGTTCTGGGTAGTATGAGAGAGCTGGCTGAGCAGGAGCCGGGAGCAAGCCAGTAAGCAGCCGTCTTCCCTACCCCCATCCACTCCCGCTCTGCCTTCCTTAGTGAAAGTCTGTGATGGAGACCTGTAAACCCAATAACCTCCAACCCCAAGGGGCTATGGGGTTTTACTTTTGGTCAGGGGGTTTATCAAAGAAACGGAAAGCAAACGCAACACCCACCTTCCATGTCTACTCAAGGAAGGAACTAGTTATGCCATATCCAGTTAGGTCCAATACCTCCCTTTGTGCTTCCTAAAGGTGTCTACGGTACTGTTGACTGCCAACTTAGACTCTAACATCACCTGGGAGATGCTCTGGGAATGCTTGGGGCGATCTGGAAAGGCGAAGTGAGACAGCGCCATTCCCCGACCTGGCCCTGGACCGTTTCCATAAAGGGACCCGAGCAGCGGTGTGCATTCATTGCTCTCATTCTCACCAGCTGCGTCTCGTTCCTGCCGCCTTGACTAACCCCCCATGAGCTAAATAAACTCTCTTACATTACTTTGGTCTGAGTACTTTATCGCATCCCTGGGAAAAGAAGTCTTACCACTTTCATGTTCATACCTAGTGGTTTAGTTACTGCCTCCTATCCAGCCTAGAAAAACACTGCAGTGGTAATAACAAAACTACGTTTTGCTTTTTGCAGGAGCAAAGTAAAATAAAACTGTCAAAACCACACATTGCAACAACAACAACAACAACAACAACAAAAGAGTTTAGAAATATAAAACAAACATGCAACATTTCTAGGCCTCGATATTCTAGGAGGGCAGGACTAAGTATCAGTCACATCTCACTTAGCTCCGAATTCAAGGATTTGATCTTTTTTTTTTTTTTAATCAGCAGTGAACACAAGATTTGCTTACCGTGTCAGTTAACTTTTTGTCTTTCCTTTTAATGAATTTTCGCCTCGTATCCTCTTCTTGATCAGATCTAAAATGTTGATATACAAAGACATTTACAAGCAGGATGTGATACTTGGAGAGTATTCCCAGGAACTCTCTGAACACTCACTGAACGAAGTGAAGTACGTTCTTACAGGCAGAGCTGTCCGACAGCTCCCCCGTGCTCGCGTCACTGTTCGGCCACAGGTACACGGAGCTGTTGCAAATTCTGAACACAAGAGCATCTGAAGAGAGCTTGGTAGTCAGGTCACTCAACACCTGTCTCAGTGCGTTCTTGATAAACATTTCTAGATGAGCAGTACAGAAGTTAGAAAGACGGTCGAAGTTAGAAAGACGGTGGACTTCCAACACGAAGGTTTTTATACATGAGACAAAAGTAGAAGACAGTGCACATGACTCTCAGACGCCCTCCCTATTTTTCAACCACTGTCACGATTTTAGCCTCTCTATCTTTTGGATTCTGAGACCATAAATTCCATGCAATGGCTTTTAGTAAATTTCTATAAAAATTTATAACCACTACCTTTTTCTAATAGTCATTAAAAACTTTCATTGCCTCCAAAAGAAGCCCCGCCCTTCTCTGCAGTCTTCCGGCCCCTTTGCCTCTCACTCCTTACCTTCCAACATCTGTGGCCCGAAACATCACAGACATCATTTTCAAAACTGACATCATCTGTCCTCAGGGAGGGAGTTAGCTGCTGCCCTTCTGACCTCGTGGTTTCCATCTCCTGTTCTACTGCACACCCCTATGTTTCAGATTCAGCCAAGTGCTTGTTGAGAATCTGAACCCCATGGAGCAGCGGCATCTCAAGAGCACCACGTGTCAGCCCTGACTTTCCACACTCCTCCCCGGACACCCTTTATCTCAGGGCTTGGCATCAGCCTCAGCCAAAAGCTAGAAGACATCCTGGAATTTGCTTCATTCAAATCATGCTGATTTTTTTATTTCCCTCTGAATTCCTTCTAAAATTCCAATAGACTATAGTATTTAAAGGAGTTTGGTGTCAGAACACGGGTAACACACAATTACAACTCTGCAACATACAGTTTCAAGAACTGTATTTACACTGCATGACAATTTTCTTCAAGACGGCCCTACAGGTTCAAAAGGAAGGTTCAATCTTCTAATTTACACAGAGGTGTCCTGTGGGCTGCTAAGGGAGTTAGAATATCATCCTACTGAATCCCATTTAATTGGAGTTTATTTTTATTATCTAATTAACTATTTTTTTTTCTTGGCAAAATGGAGAGATTCTTAAAATCACTATAAATTCTATGATAAAAGCTGATTTGGAAGACATACCTTTAGGTGGTGCTAGCTGAAAAGCCAGATCGAAGCCACCTCTTATTCTGAAGAGTAGATCCATAGATCATAGTTTTAGGAAACCACCTAGAACAAAGAAAACCACAATTCCCCTGAAATGCAAAACAAACTCATCTTCATATGAGTTAGAATATTCCTCAGTTAGGGTATGGCATTAAACTAGACTCTTCTACTTATTTCATGAGTTCATTCCTTATGTATGAATACACAGAAACCCTGCAGATTCTTTTTAAAAAAAAGTTTTCAAGCCTTAATCCCATACTGAAATCATCTAGGGACACTTAGGAGGCCAATGCCTCCTAATTCTGGGACTCCATAAGGCTGCCTTAGACACAAGACTATGTAAAAGCCTTCCCTGCTTCCTTTCATAGTGATTACAATGAAAGAGGTTCAGAATCAATGCATTTAGCAACAACATGAAACATTGGTGGTAAAAAATACTAGTTTAAGAACATGGCATGAGGGGGCTGGAGAGATGGCTCAGCGGTTAAGAGCGCTGACTGCTCTTCTAGAGGTCCTGAGTTCAATTCACAGCAACCACATGGTAGCTCAAGACCATCTGTAATGGGATCTGATGCCTTCTTGTGGTGTGTCTGAAGACAGCGACAATGCACTCCTATACATAAGATAAACAAATAATTCTTTTAAAAAATGTCAAGAACACTGAGCCTAACGTGCGGAGAGACTGTGCGGAGAGACCTGCTAAGCCAACGGGAGGAGAGGAACTACAGATGGAGACATGCTGGAACTCATCATCGGAAAGGTCCAACGGTGATTTCACATTTAGAAAATACACCATGAGATACAGGGATGTGAACCTAATGGCAGCAATGAGAATAGCACAGAGCTAGAGAGTGTGCGAGACAGAATTTACTTGGCTTGGACAATGGTCGCCACTGACAGAGAGAAAAAAGCATCTGCAAAATGGAAGCAACTAGCAGTTCTAAGCTTGGATCCATATGTTGAGTTTCAGGTAGCAAATGAATATATAACAAAAGACCTGTATCATAGTGTGTGTGTGTGTGTGTGTGTGTGTGTGTGTGTGTAGGGGGATGGTTTGTCTGGAGGAAAGTTCTCAAAGATTTTATCTAGTTCTTAAAATATGTCTTGAACACTGAAGAGCTAACTACATTACACAAGAACCTGTGGTGCTTTGAAAGAGAATGAACCCCAGAGGCTCAGGCTGAAATTCTTGGTCCTGAGCTGTTGGGACTGTTTGGGAAGGATCAGGAGGCGTGTCGTGGAGGCTGGCTTTGGGGCTTCAGATGCCGCCCACTGTCCCATTATGCTCTCTGCCTCCTGCTTGTGGATCAAGACGGGAGCTCTCATTTGCTGCTCCAAGACTTCATCATGACATCTATTTCACCGCCACAGGCACTAACTCTGGAACCATAAGTCATGTGCACGATGTCTTTTACAGCAACCCAAAAGACACTAACACAGAGGAAACCTGTGATGGTTTCTATATGTGTGGCCTCAGGTCATGGCACAATTATGAGGTATGGCCTTGTTGGAGTAGGTGTGTCACTGTGGGTGTGGGTTTTTAAGACCCTCATCCTAGCTGTCTGGGAGCCAGTCTTCTGCTAGAAGCCCTCAGATGAAGACGTAGAACTCTCAGCTCCTCCCGCACCATGCCTGCCTGGATGCTGCCATGCTCCCACCTTGATGATAATGGACTGAACCTCTGAACCTGTAAGCCAGCCCCAATTAAATGCTGTCCTTGTAAGAGTTGCCTTGGTCATGGTGTCTGTTCACAGCAATGAAACCCTAACTACGACAAACCCCATTCTGAAACAAATGAGTTAGTACTGATACCTACTGCATGAAATGACTGAATACCGGGCATATATTACCTTTGATTGTCAGAACATTATAAAGTAGGTACCGCTGCTGCTTTTTATTTTGTAAATTTCTCGCCACATCTCTGCAAGAGTGACAGCTTTTATTTATTTTATACACTGTAACCTATTCAAAGATTACATCACATGTCCCAACTTCACTCCATTAAATTCATTCTAAGCAAACAATAAAAAGTTTAACACATAATGCCATCCGTTTATTCTACTATTTATCATAAAAAAAAAACCAAACCCCTCAAAACTGGAAAATACTGTGAGACCTACCAGTAAGAAGTTTGAATAAATTTAGAATACTACTACTATTTGAGTAAGAAAACTACTTACATAAATTGAAGACTGAAAAGACAAGCAAGAATAAGTTTTAGCTCAGGTACTTATTGTATGATTTCTGGTTAATGTAATCACTCATGCCTATTCTCTTCTGTAAATTTGGAGGGTACTTCCCAGGGTTGTTATGACAATTGCTTAGGCAATCATTTGTGAAAAGTGCCAGGGTTTCTTTAGGTTTTTAAATCAAGATCCTCTATGAAGATGTAGTATTTAAGCTGAAATCCGAAGGGCAGGTAGCCCATAAAAGAAGCCTTAAATTTTCCAAAGGAAAAGAGGTATTCTTATGTCTGTATGCCCATTCCAAGCATAGTAACCAATTGCTGAAGACTGATGTGTGGTATATGACTGTAATTCCAACATTTGGGAGGTAGAGGCAGGGAGATCTGGACTTCAAAGTCATTCCTGACTGCATAGCCAGTTCAAGGACAGCCTGGGTTTTGTGAGTCTCTGTCCTAAAGGCAAAGCAAAAGATGACTTAGACTATGCGCCAATTGGATGATAGCAAGGACAAAGGTCAAGGATGGTAAAGAGGCTGTTAAAACAGACAGACACTCAGAAGCAGAACCCAGGTTTGATTATTGACTGTATGTTCTTGAGCTGAAGCAAGTTTGTCAAGGGTCTGGTGGGCACAAGGAGCGGTGAGCTGGGTTATAGGCAGAGACGGGAATTCTGCCGGAAGAGTGCGGGAGAACAGGAAATGTTGAGCCAGCTCTATAACTGCTGAGTTTGAATGATCTATTTAAGTGGAAGCAGTTGCCTAGATTTATGAGTTGGGTTCAGAGAGAAAGCTCAGGGTGCAAAGCTGAAGATCATCATCTATGGTACAGACGGCAGGACCTGGCTGAGCAAGGAGACTGGAAAAGCTGGAGAGTACTGTGCCACGTAAGCGAAGGGAGCAGACCATTTTCAGGAAGTTAGGCCTATCTTTTCAAAATCAAAAGTTCTTTTTCATAGCTTTCAAATACGACAAATAGCGCCTTACTGTCAAGATGTACTGACTGACCCGGAGAGTCGCGTGACTGGGTGCTGCTAGTGACCGCATCGCGCAAGAGATCCAAATGAGGCAATTTTGCACCGCGACCTTTGGCCCCCTCAGGAGCAGCTCCTTTTAGGGGACTGGAGCCATTCTCCTAACGGTTGCCTAAGTCCTCCGGGGGGATAAATACCGGGAGATCACTGACAAGCAGAATCACTTACCAGGCACCACTAGCGATGGCAAGAGCACCTAATTCTTGAGAGCCAGGGGTCGTCCCGGAAGTGACGTTACTCCCGCAGAAGGCGGGGTTCCAGCGGAAGGACTACAACTCCCAGAATGCCTCGCACTCCGAGAATGCTCCATCATGGAGCGTACCACACTGGAACTATTCGCCGATGGCGGGGAAGACAGAAGGCTTAGTTTCAAGAGATTTTATTGGCTGGGACTTTTGTATTCTAAGGTCTTTCATCCATCTTCGCAGACGTGCTGTGCTGACTCTACTGTTCCGAGGGCCTCCAGGAGCTTGTTGGGAATGGGTTTTCCCGTTCCCACGGCAACGCGGCCTAACAAGCGCCAGCTGCCGCTTGCGGAACTGTGCGGCGCGCGCCTCTGCAGCTGTGCCAGAGGCTCAAGCCCGCGTGCGGGCGCGTGGCCCCGAGCTCGTGGAGCTCTGCAGTGGAGTGATCCCCGACTGGAGCAGGGTCCATCTGATCCTGGTTGTGGGATTAGGTGCCTTTTGGAGAGGTGACTCTGCCTCGCAGACATGGGTTTTCCTTAGCTACCTGCCTACTTCAAGCTACCTTTCTTTCCCTAGAGGGAATAACTTAAGGCAATCAGTTCATTTATTTTCTGCAGCTTCTCCCTTTTAGCCAAACTTTTTTTTTTTTCTTGGCATAGGAAATAGGATTTATTGAGTAAATTGCAAGGATGTAGCGGGCAAGGCTATAACAAAAGAACCTTCTTATCCAAGCCGTTTGAAGGGACCTTGCCATATTCCACCTGGGTAGAATTCCATGATTTTCCTCTCTACTTCATTATAAACCATGATTTGTGCCTTTTAAAGTCTCTTTTCCTACTTCTACCTGACCAGAAGGAGAGGGTTGCCAAGCATTTCTTAAATGTGTGAATAAATGCTTTGTAAGTTTTACTTCGGAGTTTAAGGTCGGGACAAAGTTGAAGGCATAGGCTTTGTCAGCGCTGGGGCTACCATGGTAATAACTAACTAAAGGGGCGTTGACCTTCAAGCCACTCTGGAGGCTAGCCCAGAGGCTCCCTTGATTGCAGGAGTTCTATTCCAGTCTGGGCATATTTGCCTCAAGAACGTGGTGAAGAGGATTCAGACTCAGACCGTGGTTCCCAGTTGTGGAGCCATCGGTTCCTTGGGGAAAATAAAGGCTGCCTACATAAAGGAACGTTAGAGGACTGCTAATGAAGCTTGGGAAGGTGTCAAACCTGAGAATCTCAGAGAGCAAATCCGTGATTGTCCAGTTAAAGCAACCTCTGTTTTGGGGTGTGCCCTGTACTAGCCTGCTACTGTCTCACTCTTAAGTTGGTATTCGGAGAGCACCCCTTGCTGGTAGCCTTATTAGGTGCTTTTTATAGGAGAAAATGTTCACCGGCTAATATACATCGTAAAAACAAAAATAAAAAAACAATGAAAGGGAAGGAACAAGGTTACATCATGTGAATCTGGTAGCATGTTTAGGGTAGGTTGAAAGACATTTCGCAGTGTACATCGTATCTAAGTAAAAGGGATCTATCCTTAATTTCAAATAGAATTCTCAACTTGGAAGCACTTCACACTGGACAAACAGGAACTTATTCTTTAACTACAAGCAGAAACCTTAACCTGCAAAGTATATTGTTCCTAGTTTGGTCTCACAAAGGCTATGCACAAGCCGATCTGATGAGGGTTGTGGGCGTTGTGTGAAAGAGGTAAACCAACTAACCAATCCAGAGACTTAAAATAATGTCGAGTAGTTTGACATTTCATAATCATTCTTTTCATTAAAAAATTTTCCTGTAGTTTTCAGTGTAAAGTAGGATTTTGCTGCAAAAGGAGAGTTAAGAACCTTTGTGAAGTTACCACCCCACGAAAGCAACCATGCCGATGGAAGGTGGGAAAACCGATATGGAGAGGATTGGCCTCTTCAGTGAGATGGAGTACATCACTGTGGGCGACAAATATGTGTCACCATTTAATCGTGAGTATCTTCCGTGTTTTTAGATACTTGAATAGCATATATTTCCAATACAAAAATTTTAATTACATACATATTGTCTTAGGGTTTTACTACTGTGAACAGACACCATGACCAAGGCAACTCTCAATAAGGATGACTTTTAATTAGGGCTGGCTTACAGGTTCAGAGGTTCAGTCCATTATCATCAAGGCGGGAGCATGGCAGCGTCCAGGCAGGCATGGGACAGGAGGAGCTGAGAGTTCTACATCTTGTTACAAAGACAAACAGGAGAAGACTGACTTCTAGGCAGCTAAGGTGAGGGTCCTAAAGCCCACACCCAGGAAGACACACTTCCTCCAACAAGGCCACACCTACTCCAACAAGGTCAAACCTCCTACTAGAATACTCCCTAGGCCAATCGTATTCAAACCATCACACACACACACACACACACACACACACACACACACGAGAGACAGAGACATATATATGTATGTATCTGGCTGTCCTGGAAGTGCTATGCCTTGAACTCACAGAGATACACCTACCTCTGCCTCAAGAGTGCTGAGATCAAAAGTGTGTGCCAATCATCCCTGGCAAGATTTATTTTTAATGGCACATATTTTAGAACATTGAGTTGCTGCAAAAGAAGATCTAAGAAGGGCTGGAGAGATGGCTAAGCGGTTAAGAGCACTGGCTGCTCTCCCAGAGGTCCTGAGTTCAAATCCCAGCAACCACATGGTGGCTCACAACCGTCTGTAATGGAATCTGATGCCCTCTTCTGATGTGTCTGAAGATAGTGACAGTACTCACTTATTCATATAAATAAAATTAAAAAAAAGAAGATCTAAGAACCTTTGTGAAGTTACCACCCCAAGAAGCAATCATGCCGATGAAAGGTGGGAATCTAATGTTGATATTGTGACAACTTGTGATATTGCAGCAGAGTTAGGAAGAACTTTATGAGAGTGAGAAGCTCATTTTGCAGGGCTTCTTTACTTTCAATTATTAAAAAAATATTTATTAATTTATTTGTATTTTATGTGTATGAGTGTATTGCCTGCATGAGTGTCTTTGTACCCTATATGTGCATTGTGCCTGAGGAGGATGGAAGAGGGTGTGGAATCTCCTGGGACTGGAGTTACAGTTGATTCACTTCCATGTGGTTAGCTTCCATGTGGATATGAGGAAACCAGAGCTCCTAACCACTGAGCCATCTCTCTGGCCCCAACTTTGTTTATTCTTCATGGGTAATTTTATTTCCTTCCATGGTAACTTTCTTCTAGAATAGTGGACATTTAGTTGTTTAATTTTTTATTTGTTTATTTAATGTGTACTTGGCCGTATGTATGTATGTATGTATGTATGTGTGCCAAATGTGTACTTAGGGTCCATGAAGGTCTTAAGGGGATATCAGGTTTGCTGGACGCCGAAGTTCTGAGAGCTGAATTCAGGTCCTCTGCCAGAATAAGTGTTGTTAACCTCTGAGCCATTTCTCTAGGGACCCTAGTGTACAAAAAGCGTTTGAATCCACGAAGGGTATCCATTATCACTTGCCTGAAAAACAAAATGCTAATTGAGCATCTGAAAGATTTCTTTTCAAGAAAAGCCATAAGACAGAATCTAAATTAGCTGAGTGTGGTGGGCCATTAGAGTAATCCTAGTACTTGGGAGGTTGGAGGCAGAAGGACTGGGAGTTTCGAGCCAGCTTGGACTGTAGAACAACCAGTCTCAGGAAAAAGAAATGTAAATATATACTTCCAAAATCTCAGGTAAGGCTTTGTATTATCAGAAAGTTAACTGATATGTCCAAAGCAAATGATTAACTAGAAAAACAAGGTATAGAATAATGTATGCATTCTGCTAAGCATTAACCGTGAAAAAGGGGTATGCAGCATCCATGACCGTGTCTGCACATTCTCTGGGCAACACAATTACTATCATTACCTGTAAAGGGAAATGGGTAAGGAAGCACAGAAAAAAATTCATTCAGATGTTCCCATGGTAGAACGTGAGGCGATGTGCCCAACCTTTGAAAAAAAGAAAGAAACTAAGTTAACAAGAGACTCGGTGGGTCACTATGATTTCAAGGCCAGTCTAGTCTACATTTGAAAATCCAGGGTCCATAGTGAGACCCTGTTTCAAATAAACAAATAAACAAAATGCAAAAGAAACAGCAACCAAAAACTGGTTTACAAAAACAAACAAAAATTTAAATTACCAAAGTTGAATTCACATTTCAGTTAGCTGCAGGTGTACACTTAAAAACAAAAAACAAGCCAGGTGGTGGTGGCGCACACCTTTAATCCCAGCACTTTGGAGGCAGAGGCAGGCGGATTTCTGAGTTCGAGGCCAGCCTGGGCTACAGAGTGAGTTCCAGGACATCCAGGGCTACACAGAGAAACCCTATCTCGAAAAAACAACAACAAAAAAAACCCCAAAACAAACAAACAAACAAACAAACAAAACCACCACCACCACCAACAACAACAAAAAAAAACAAAACAAATCAAAACAAAAAACCACTACCACCACCACCAACAACAAAAAAACAAAAAACAAACAAACAAAAACCAAAAAACCGTTGCCCTTAGGAAGTCAAGACCTTCAAGATTCAAATTATGAAAATCTACCTATTCACAAGAAAGCAACCTTTAAACACATTTCTGGACTATGCTATTTTGTTCTGCAAATATGACAGTTGAAAGTTTACCATCAAGGCAGATGTTGGGCTGTTTCATGTGTTTATTTAAAAAGTAAGTGCTGGGACCTGTCTGGGCTCTTAGTGAACATGGGCCCCTAAGCAGACAGGGATTATCTATGTAGCCCTGGCTGTCCTGGAACTCACTGTTGACCAGGACGGTCTCGACCTTGAGATCTGCCTGTCTCTAGTTCCTGAGTTCTGGGGTTAGAGGTGCTTGCCCCGCTGTGGCTGTAACCATCATCACTTAAAGCCATTTAATTCACAGAGGAGAGGATTGCTTCTATGGGAGCGTGTGGAACTCCCTTTATCACACTGAAGCACTGTCCCCTAATGGCCGCTGGGGACCAGTAGGCTAGACGACCTTTTAAGGTTTCTTTCAGCTCTGAGGTTGAGAGTATTTAATATATCACCCCAGCTCTGTGTGATGGTGCACGAGTATAATCCTTGCTGCTTCCAGAAGCAGAGGCAGACAGGTCTCTGAGTTCAAGGCCAATCTGGTCTACAGAGAGTACCAGGAGCACTGGGGCTACACAGAGAAACCCTGTCTCAGAAACAAAACAAAGAAACAAGAACAAAACCTAGCAACAACAACAAAACAATCAAGTTTAAAAACAACAACAACAACAACAACAACAACAACAACAAAACAGACAAAAACCCACTTCAGCCCAAATGTTCAGACGGTTTCGAGAAAACGTCTTAGATTTTGTCGCCCTTCCTGCAGTTTTTAGTGTCTATCAGCGGAAACGTTTAGTTGGCTCATTGTTTTTGTTTTAATTCCCTTTAATTAGGATTGAAGTCAAGATTATAATGCTCTTTATCTTTGAAGGACCCTTTAATGAGGCTGCAAGCAAAAATAGACAGATGCTACCTGGGGGAACCAAAGAAATGTCCAATCTCCAGGCAGGATACTTCGATTCCCAGTTTACAAGGATTTTTGAAGGGGAAGGCTACGTGAATTTGAATCAAGTGAGGAGACGGTATATGATGGCAGAAGCCAAAAAGAACCTAGGCAAAGCCTTCATTCCTAGTAGTGGAGAGAAAAAGCCGTAAGTACTCTGGGGAAATGTCTTACCGGTCTGTTTCATCTTTTTCTAACTTTCAGTAGATGCTTTCCTGTAGGATTCAATTTTTAACTCTGATTATCTTGTGTGGAGACAGTTATTTTGGGTGATGCAAACTGACAGGTAATTCTAAATAGATTTTTATCTCATAAATATATATATATATGTTTTTTACTCTCTGGGTCACTGGTGTCTATTGTTTCATAAAAAAATTTGCGAAAGTAATAATGGTGAAAACACTTAGGAAAATGCTTCTGTGTATTTTTCTGCTTATAAAAAATATAAATAAGAATGTGAAATGAAGGGAAACCCTTTTTAAACAAAGAAAATAACTTATCACTGTTATATTATTTTTACATACCTGGACAATTATAACAATCATGGGATTTACCAGTAGTTGGATTATGGCCACTGTCAATGTTAAAATTCTTATTTTTTCCTTCCATTAAACCACAAGACTCTAGTCTATGATATAGAAAAGATTTAAGATATGGTTTTTCATTCACACTTGGTAAGTTTGGTCTTCTCAGTTGAGGATTTATGGTAGATGAGGACTGACCAAAGGCTAACTCACTGCTTATTTACCTGAACTTTGTGAAACGTCATTTCTATAGTTCAGACTTCCACCCAACAGGTATTCTTTCATAAATACAATATTTTCTTAATTGAGAAATACATACAATATATTTTAATCGTATTTGTTCTTCCCCCTTCCCTCTTCCATTTCTCTACTCCCTCACCTCAAACTCCTTTTTCCTTTCTAAATAGCCTGAGGAGTTCAGTTTGTGCTGATCATGTACTCCTGGGTGTGGGGCCATCCACTGAAGCATGGTGAACCCACTGGGGGCTGCACCCTTTAAGAAAACCAACTCTCCTTTCCCAGAAGGCAGTACCTGTCCTATAGTTAGGGTGAGCTCACCACTCTACTCCCTTCTGTGCGACCATGTTATTGGCTTTATCTTGCGAAGGTCTTGTCCAGGTAGCCACAAATACTTTGAGTTCAGGAGTACAGTGGTCCATCATGTCCAGAAACGCATTTTGTTCTGGCCCTCCCCCTCCTATGGCTCTTACAGTCTTGTCACCCTCTATTCTGAAGCGCTCCCTGAGCCCTGTGGTGAGGGAGTGCTGGGGATGCCCCACGTGTGGATGAGGGCTCCACTGATGCCTATTCTCTGCACGGGGACCAGCTGTGAGTTTCCGAGTTAACCACTGCCCACGGCAGAAAGAAATGTCTCAGCTGGTGTCTGAGAGGTGCAGCAACCCATGGGTATAGAGGTAGAAATGTAGAGCGTGGCTTGATCCTATACGGATTTAGCAGAACGCCTGTGGCAGGCTCACCTCCAGGAACTGTGAGATTCCTATCAACCATGGGTTCTTGACTAGATTTACTCTACGAGGCATGGCTCCCCCTGTGGAGTGAGGGGGCCTGAATCAACCAGAAATCAGTTGGTTGCCCCTATGGGTTCATGTCACTGTTGTATCTGTTCAAAAACAAGTTAATTTCTCCATCTTTTATGGTTCTTATATATTCACCAGTAGGGTCTAAACTATTAAGTACTAGTGAATATCCAGAGTAATGCCAATAGCCTGTATTGTTTGACTAAAAAGTTGAGGGGAGGTATCCCATATCTGACACTAGGCTTTTTATTTGGCAACCTATAGCTATTAGAGAAATATTATATATCATATATATTCCATATATTATATTATATACACAAAATATGTTATACAATATATTATATACTAGAACAACATATACAATGATATATAATATATCATACATATATATTCATATATATTATATATATCATAAAAGATGGAGAAATTAACCTGCTACTGACCAGGATCCACATGATTAGCTCTCATGGTACCAGATGTGCCATGTAGCCTGCTGTGGTCAAAAAGTCATCAATAGACACATCCAGCTATGACCGGCAGTAATGAGCAGTGTGGCAAGCTATGCCCATAGGTATAACAGTGACGTGAATCGATTTCTGGTTGATTCAAGGCCCCTTCACGCCACAGGAGGAAACATATGTTTGGTACAGTAAGTCTTCTAAGATTTCTGCTTTTTTCAATCCTTTAAAATAAACATGTGGTGATGTATATAATATAGAATTTGACATTTTAATATCTTCCTTTAAAAAAAAACCTCCAAATGCCATTGAAGAAGTGGATTGGGAAGCTATTATGGAACGATTGGCGGCCCTGTCCCGTTCTTCAGTGCTCAGATAAAACCCAGGGACAAGTATCAGCCACCGGGGAAGAATTTATATACCAACCCAGGAAAAAAAGGGACTGGATACGGGTAAGTATTCCTAGTACTTTCCACAGCTGCTTGTGCGTTCACCCAGTCGCCTGAGCACCCTCTCATTCACCGTCACCTACTCCTCTTTTTAGCTATGCCAATGTCACCATAGGCAGGCAGCTTTCCCACTCTTCGGACCTGTATGACGCAGCAAAACAGAATTATAAGGTAAAATCATATGTTTCCAACGTTCCAACCTTTATTTGTTCAACTTTGAAAATTAACTCACAATAAAATTTTATTTTGCTTTGTCTCTTGATCACTGGGGTATCTGCGTGTTGACTAGCAATATTCTAGGTCAGCTGCTGATAAAAAAATTGGTGTCTGATAAAACATGACCACGGTCTAGTAAACACAGGAGACTTAAAACATTTTTAAGTTTAAGTTAAGTGGGGCCGGAGAGATGGCTCAGTGGCTAAGAGCACTGGCTGCTCTTCCAGAGGACCCAGTTTTGAGTTCCGGCTCCCACATAGCAGTTCACAACCACCTGTAACGGGTTCCAGGGGATCCAGTGCCCTCTCTGGCCTTGGTTGGCAACAGGCATGCAAGTGGTTAACAGACAGACATGTAAGGCAGACACCCATGCACATAATATTTTTAAATTGCATTTTAATAGCAGGCTTTAGAATCATATGTGTGTTAGCATTTCTGATGCAAAGGCCACACAACAGGTCAGTGTAATCAGAGGTCTTTGAGCTTGGTAGCTTATAAGCTGAATTGATTCCCATGAAAATTAAATTGTAAGAAACAATGTCCAAAGGATATACATAATAGTTAAAATAGTGGAGAGAGGAAAGCAGATGGCTAACAATTCACAACATTCTACAGGGAAGCAGGATATGAGCAGGAGGAGACTGAGGGGAGTGAGGACCCAGAGAGCTACAGCATGTCCCTGAGGCTTCCCGTTCCCTTTGCTGTTAGACACTGACAGCAGCTTGGGGAGCACAGCCCTTTATACACTTACAACTCCTGGGTCCCATGCCAGCACTAAGGGACCTCAGGGCAGGAATTGAAGTGGGGCGAGAACCTGGAGAGGGGAACAGAAGCAAAACCCAATGCTGCTTACTGGCTTGCTTAGCTTGTTTTCTTAGAGTACGCAGGAGCAGCGGCCAGGGTGCCAGCGTTTGTGAGCTCCCACGTCAGTCACCGAGTGAGAAATGTGCTGCAGACTTGCCGACTGGCAGCCTTTTGTTTGTAACTGAAGAAAACCTTTGTTCTTTCCCCACGTAAGATATTTTGATCGTGTTTTGCCCTCCTGCAAATCCTCCACGATCGCCCATTCCTTCCTGCACACCCACCTTTATATTCCCCCTTTTAAAACATTGGTTCTCAACCTGTGGTTTGAGACATCTTTAAGGTCACATGACAGATATCCTGCATATCAGATATTTACATTACAATTCACAACCATAGCAAAATCACAGTTATGAAGTGGCAACATGTAATTTCATGGTTGGGGGTCACAACATAAGGAACTGTATTAAACTGTTCCAGCATTAGGAAGGTTGAGAGAAACCACTACTTTAAAACAAACATAAAACAATGACAACAACAACAACAAAACCCACAAAAATCTAAGAAACTGGTGCGCGCGTGCACACACACACACACACACACCTCACAAACCAACCAAAATGGAAATCAAAATAAACAAGCAAAAGACCAATAAGACAAAAAGTACCTAAACAAAGCAAAATGAGACAAAAAGACTACAAAAACACCATTGAGTTTATTTTGTGTTGGTGGGCAGCTCCTGGGCCTGGGGCCTGCCTGCAGTGTGGTTAACAAACCCAGGGAGACCCCACTGGAGAAAACTGGCTTTCTCTTTCCCAGCAGGCATCAAATGCTGGGGGCTTCTAGGTTGTGGGTGGGAGGCCATGCCTACCCCCTCACTGCTGGGACCCCATCTGGCTTGAACCTGTGCAGGACTTACGCATGCCATCACAGTATCTGAGTTCAGAGGAGCATCATCCTGGTGTGTCAGGAAGCCACTATTGCCTTGGGGTCATCCACCATCTATGCCTCTTACACACTTTCTACCTCCTCTTCTGCACAGATCCCTGAGCCTTGATGGGAGGGCGGGCTTTGGTGAAACATTCCACTTAGGACCGAGTTCCCCAAAGCCTCACTCTTTGCACACTGTCCAGCTGTGGATATCTACTTTAATTATATACTACAAGAAGACACTTCTCTCATAGGGCCGACCAAAGCACTGATCTATGGGTATAGCAATATATCATTAGAGTCATTTTATTGCTATATTCCTTTAGAAGAATTAATACCATTGGGTTTTCTTCTAGGCAAATGACCTATCTAGATTCTTGGTCACTTTGACTGGGTCAGGTGTGGATTCCGTCTTGTCCAGTGCTCCTTAAATCCAATCAGAAAGTGCCGATTACCCCCAGAACATCTGTGCCACTGTTGTATCCATATATTTTGGAGGCAGATTGTTGTTAGAGGTCATGGCGTATGTTGTTGGGAGATATTGATGAAGGCTAAGGATGAAAAGCTATTGATTCTCCTCCCATAGTATGCAGAGTGCCTCCCAGTACCATGAACGTTATCAGGGTAAAGCTTGTAGTTAGATACCAGCTTGACATATGTAAGTATTGTCTTCAACAATAGGAGAATATGTCGTGGAGAATAACATACCATCATGTCGTGGAGAATAACGTACACGGTCGTATCAATAGCCTGTACTGTTTGGGGCTTTTCATGGGACTTCCTTTGCCACCATCTCAACAAGATCTTCATTTCTGGTACTGGAGATTTCGGTAGCGTATGATGTCAAGTTGGGGCTTTGTCTTCCCTGTTATTCATTGACTCCCTTTAGATTCCTGTCATGTATGTATGAATTTACGGAAGCAGCTGTAGCAGTAGGTGTCTATAAGGCTTTTCAAATGACCTACGCTGGCGGTTGACTCGCCCCTTCTCCTTTATCCCTCACTTCTATGCCCCTCCCTATTTAATCCTCCAGTTCTAATGCCCCCCCATCTTTCCATAACGATATATTCTATTTCTTCTTCTTTGAGAGCTCCTCTCCTTTTTGCTGGTTCCTTCCCTGGCCCCTAACCTCTGTGGTTATTCACGTTGTGGCATACGTATAAAATGCTTAAAAGCTATCGTTCACATAGAAGACAAAACACCTATTTGTCTTTTTGGGTTACCTCCCTTGGGATGATTTTCTTTTCTGGTTCTATCCGTTTACCTGAGAATTTTACATTGCTCAGCAGATGAATAATATTCCATTGAATACATGTATCATATTCTCATTTTCCATTCATCAGTTGATAGATGTCATGGGTATCTCCAGTTTCTGGCCATTGTGAATAGAACAGCAATGAATGTGGCCAAGCAAGTGTCCTTGGGGTAGGATGCATTGTCATTTAGGTGTATGTCCAAGAGCAGTGTAGCTGGGTGTCGAAGTGGGTGGAGTCCCAGCTTCCTGGGGAGTGGCTGCACTGGTTCCCATAGCTGTCACTCCTCATGAAGGATGAGTGCTCCTCGCTTCACATCCTCACCAGCATGAGAGTCCGCTTGTTTTGTTGATCTTGGCCATTCTGACTGGTAAGACGAAATCTCAAAGTAATTTAAATTTGTGTTTCCCTGGTGACTAGGGATGTTAGGCATTTAAGTTCTCCGGCCATTTGTCTTCAGAGAACCCTTTGCTTAGTTTTAGTCCCAACTTTTAATTGGCTTATTTGTGTTCTTGATGTTCAGGTTTATATCTCTATCTCTATCTCTATCTCTATATCTTTTAGATACTAATTCTTTAATAGGTTTCTAATTGGCAAATATCTTTTCCCATTCTGTAGACTGTTGCTTTGCCCCATGTCCATTGCTGTACAGAAAGATTCAACTTCATGAGGCCTTATTAATTGTTGTTCTTGGTGGCTGTGCTGTCAGTGTTCTGTTCAGAATATCCTTTACTGTGCCAAGGAACTTAAGTCTATCCTGTCTTTCTCTTTTATCAGATTCAGTGTATCTGGTTTTATATTGAGGTCTTTGATCCACTCTAAGTTAAATTTTGTACAGGGTAAGAAATATGATCTCTTTTATTCTTCTACATACAGCCATCCTATTACCCAACATGTGTTAAAGAAGCTGTCTTTTCTTCATTGTGTACTTTTGACTTCTTTGTTAAAAATCAAATGCTTATAGGTGTGTGGCGTTATGTCTGGGTCTTCAGTATGACTCTTTGGTTGAGTGTCTGTCTTTATGCTATTGTGCATTCTTATGGAGGCATTTTCTTAACTGAGTACCTCTTTCCAAACGATCCTCGCTTGTGTCAAGTTGAGATAAATCTAGCCAACACAGCATACTAATGTGTGCTTGAGCACTTTAATCTCATTTACATTGTTCCCATTCCGTTTGTTAAATGATGAAACATCAAATTTCATGTGTGTAAAAAATGAAAAAAAATCAGTATTTTATCTTTCTAAATCTGTATTTAACATTTTTTTGCTATTTTATCAAGAGCTAGCTATTTTAAATTTAGTTCTTCCAAATAGAAAGGATTGTAATATAAGACTGAAAAAATAACTCTTGTTTTGCTTGAATATTAGGTAGCTAGAAATACTATGATATAAAAATGTTATAATGTAAGCACTAAGTATTTTTTGTGCTTAGAACTAAGAACTGGTGTTTGCTAAGGGCCAGCCATGTGCCAAATGCTTCCCTTACATAATCTCATTTGATCTTTAACAATGTCAAGGGGGAAATAGTATTCTTATTTACATTCAAAGATGTGACACCAAAGGTGAGCATTTTCCTTTAATTCTTGAAAAATGATAAAAAGGAGGATGGAGCTGGGACTTGACTTAGCAAGCCTTTTCCTTCCTGCTGACCAGGGCTAAGGTCTGGTGAGAGATTGTTAAATCTCAAATAAATTGTTTTCCCTCCCTCCTTCCCTCCCTCTCTTCCTTCCTTTCTTCCTTTCCTCCCCCTCCCTTGTTCCCTCCTTCCTTCCTTTATCCTCCTCATCCTTTTTTTTTTCTTTTAACCCTACAAGTTGAACATAAGGGGATGTTTTCAATAGCATACCCAATGGCATGTGCTATTGAATCTGCACATGTATAATTAATGTAAAAGGTGATTTTGGTCTTGATTTGTGTCTAACGTTCAAACTCCTCAATTCCAGAAAGAAAGTGAAGAACACCATCGACTACTCAAAGGGTCACCTTTCAAGTTGAATCTTCACCCGAAGGACTATTTTGATTCTAACCCTTATTTTTTAGAGCATCCTTTACCTCCAATTAGGAGGGAAGAAAAGAAGGAAGTTTCTCTAAAGCCCTTTAAGCCCTCCTCTCCTGGTAAAAAGGTAAACCTTTTGGAATGAGAAGTTACTGAGCATTATGAAGAAACACAACCTCGAACAGAGTGTCTGCAATCCTCGTCCTTCTGTAGCTAGAGCAGGAGGAGTTTTGGGTTCAAGTCTAGCCTATGCTATGTAGCCAGACCAGAGGGAAGGAGGGAGGGGGATAGAGGATGCTGGGGCTGGGGAGAGCCTGTGTTTTGCTGTCAAATCATTGAAGTGCCCATGTGAGCCTTTCTTTGTGTGAAGATTTACGAGATCTTATAAAGCCACAAAGTGGTCTGGGGAGATGGATATGACGATGTCAAGTCGGAGGCCCAGCATGCAGGCAAAGCTGAGCCTGGCAGCATGTGTGTGCAACTTTGGTGATGGGTGTAGGGTAGAGGGAGGAGACAGGCTGACCAGAGGGGTTTGCTGACCAGCCAGTGTAGCCAAGAATGAGGTGTACACACACAGACACACACACAGACACACACACAGACACACAGACACAGACACACACACACACACACACACACACACACACACACACACACACACACACGCCCTGTAGCCACAAAGCATGACTGGAATAAGAAAGGTGTCCCAGGCAAACAGTTGCTCTTTGCTTTGGATATGCTTGAATTTTTAATGAAGTTTTGAAAGCCATTATGTGAGTTGTGAAACAATGAAAATAATTGTCTCCTGCTGCTTCTTTCAGAAGCTTCTAACTTGTGTGCATACAAACAAAAGTGCTTTGACTGTTTATGAACATAACTTGAACCTTGGCCTTTTGGTTTCTGGCAGATCCTTCTCATCTTGCTGTAGACTCTACAAGGAGTCATATGCTGTCTGCATTGAGAAAACTTTTTTTTTTTTGTCTTTTCGAGACAGGGTTTCTCTGTGTAGTCCTGGCTGTCCTGGAACTCACTCTGTAGACCAGGCTGGCCTTGAACTCAGAAATCCCAAGTGCTGGGATTACAGGCGTGCGTCACCACGCCTGGCTGGAGAAAACATTTTTAAATACTAAGAATTTGTGTATTTTTGTCCTCTGTATTGAAATACTTTCTCTAGTCTGTTGCATCTATGTGTGCACGAGCATCATGTACACACAGGTGGAGGGAACTAGAGGGGATGGGATCCCTGGACACAGAGGTCCAGAGGGTTGGGGGTAACCCAGGGTAGGTGCTGGGAACAGAGCCTGGGTCCTCTGTGAAAGCAGCCAGTGTTTTTAACCACTGAGTCATCTCTCTAGCTGGAAAGGCTTATCTTTACAAAATCAAATTCTCCTTTTGAGAACATATTTCTTAATTTATACTCAAGATGACTCATCTGTCTGTTTCTTCTGTATCACTTTTAGTTGCTTTTACAGTTAAGGTTCGGTAGTCTAACCTTTTCTTCCTTCTCAGCAGTCTTGAGATTAAGAGTCTTATGCTCTACCAACGTGAGGGTTAAAAATACAGATTTTACTTATTGATAATGACCTTAGAACTATGTCATGCAATGGATTACATGTTTCATTTTATAGAGTTTAGAGAACTGAGATATGTACACACATTGATGTACCATGTTATTGATGTATGCTCGGAATTTCAACAGGCACTTACCTTAAATTCTAAAGAGCATGTTTTTAAGATTAAACATTTATTAGAAATGATGGCTATCTTGGAGATGCCTCTGTGGACTGAAGCTGAGGATGCCCAGGCATATGTTTCCATTAGGATACAGCAATTCTTCTAGACATTATGGCATAAGGCCTGGTTCCAGGACAGCTGCAAGGACAGCTGGGAAGCTCACTTGGTCCACCATCACGGGCTGTTCCAGTCAGGACTTCAGTTAAGCCCTCACCATTCTCAGCATGCAGAGACTAGACAACAAATACTACAGCTAATTTTCTTAAGACTGACTTGACTATTATCACAATTTTTATTGGGGGGGGGGAGAATAGTGACACCCCAAATCAACAGTAAACAATTTAAATCCTAAACAACTTAAGCCTTAATTGTGAAACTATAAGTACCTGGTCTTCAACCCCATTGGAGACCCGAGGCGGAATAAATATTATCTAAGTAAGAAATCAGGCAAGCGGCTTCAAAAATTATAGAAACCCCAGAGAAGGTTGGCTGTCTGGAATGTTACCCCAAAATCTCTGAGTCATAGGAGCATCAGCCTATGGCCCAGTGTATCTGAAAGACTTCTGAGAAACAGGAATCATGAAAGACTTGCCTCTCTTACCAGTTGACTTCCCTGCATCCATGTTTGTCCTGTTGAAGTAGCTGAGGCAAGGGCGGTTTTGCCACATTTGAAGCAAACACCACACGTGGATTCTGATCCCCATCATCTTCTTTAAGCAGAAAGGGCTGCTGGCAGGAGCTTGTGTGTTTCAAGTTAAAAACACATAATAAAACATCTTAAAGTGCAGTGATCTGTAGGTCTCTGGGATTTTTGAAGACCATCTATCTAGTATATCTGAATTGGCAACATTGCTTGTTACTAGCTATTTATTATCTGTTCAACCTAGGAAGCATATTTCTGTTAACTAAACGAGTATCTAAAATGACCTTGAGTTTGATTTACCACTAACTTACTTTTCTTAATTATGGTAAACAGTTTGTAACATCAGCCCTTAAAAGGATTGGAACTTAGTGTTGCATTTTAAAGAATCACTACTTAGGTACAATGTCTCAAATAGGAGTTGAATATATATATATATTCTGTTGTAGCAAAGTAGAACCTCAAATTTGCATCAAGATACATGGATCTATACCAATGTAAGGTTTTTGGCTTGTTAGTACTCTTTTGTCTAAAAGTAGATTTAATAATCTACCCTTTTCCTATTATTCTTATATTATTCCTATGTTCCCTCTTCTTTTCATTCCTTCTCTCCCTTTCTCCCCTAACATTAGATAAGAGAGAAAAAAGGATAGAGGGAAAAAGGAATCCCTGAATCTAACCTCCCTTACTGTTTCCTTCCTGATCAAGACCATTAACAATATGTAACCAGCTCTCCTAAAACAACAATAAACATCCATTACTCATAGAACGACCATAAAACATCTACCCCACCTTTTGGGAATGGGGCAATTCTCTTAAAATTGTTTACTGTTGATTTAGGGTGTCACTTTTCTTTTGACCCCCCTCAAATTGTGATAATAGTCAAGTCAGTCTTGAGAAAATTAGCTGTAGTATCTGTTGTCGAGTCTCTGCGTGCTGAGAAAGGTGAGGGCTTAACTGAAGTCCTGACTGGAACAGCCCGTGATGGTGGACCAAGTGAGCTTCCCAGCTGTCCTTGCAGCTGTCCCGGAACCAGGCCTTATGCCATAATGTCTAGAAGAATTGTTGTATCCTAATGGAAACATACGCCTGGGCATCCTCAGCTTCAGTCCACAGAGGCATCTCCAAGATAGCCATCATCTCTAATAAATGTTTAATCTTAAAATCATCCTCTAGAATTTAAGGCAAGCGCCTGTTGAAATACCAAGCATACATACATACCAAGCATGGTGCATTAATGTGTGTACATATCTCAGTTCTCCAAACTCTATAAAACAAAACACATAATCTATTGTATGACATTGCTCTAAGGTCATCATCAATAAGTAAAATCTGTATTTTTAACCCTCAGTTGGTAGAGCACGAGACTCTTAATCTCAAGGTTATCAATTTGGGCTCTACATTAGGTGCTATATGTTGAAAAAAATGGAGGGGGTCTGCCCCACTTTAGTCCATATTTCTCTGAAATAAAATGCACAGAGATCTGATATTTTAATTAACAAGCTGTAGGCCTAGACTGGGCGGGTTCTGAGCTATACCACCCTACATCCCAGACATAGGCCCCGTGTTACTCACTGTTTGAGCTTGCTTTACTCCATGTGTGTCCTCAGGGAGAGCTCCTCTTGGCCACATGCTCATGGTCCATCCTGCTGCATGGTTGACTTTCTTCTTCTCCCTCTCCTCTCTCCTCCTCATAGTCCCTACCTGAGACCCTCTTACTTAATCTCAAGTCTCTTCTTCCTCTCTCTCCTGCCTAGTTATAGACTCTAGCCTTTTCTTATCCAATCAGAGATTATTGGGGAACATTTTTTGCATCACATTGGTTGATACAATGCGCACGTCCAGATCACAGCCTGATTTGGGGCACAGGATTCAGCATCTGAATACACAGTGCACAAGATTAACCCCAACATATCGCTTTAGTGGTTCTTAGTTCAAAATGGCCAGTGGCCCTGCCAAAGACGTTAATGGATTCTCAAACTTCCTTCTGGAATGTCACAATCCAAGCCTCTACCTTTGCATTGCTCTCAAAATTCTTATTTGAGCACAGTATCTCCTTTGTAGAATGCATTTGTCACGACCTCTTCAAGATGGCTTGGATATTTGTGTTTCAGCTAATAGTACATACCAGCATTAGTTCTTTCATAGGACGCTTCCTAAGGATGCTTGAACCTTCTGTGATAACTATGGAACAAGGACTTTGAAAACAGAAAACTCTTCTGGTTAATTAAAAATATGCATATAATACTTTGAGAAAAAGTGTATGCATATATAATTACTGTCTATTTCTGATCTACATATATTTGGCTTTAGATATTGCAAGCGAAAGAATGGTTAGCTTTCTTTCTTCTTTCCTTCTGTTCATTACAATACTGTGGGTCAAACCCTCCACAGGCAAAGGCTCTGCTATATCCCTGTCTTCTCTCTTCCTCCTCCTGTCATTTTTATAAAAAAAAAACTACAAGAATTACAATCCTACATAATTGGCAGCAGAGAGACCCTTTGCTGGGGTTTGAACAGAATGGATAACTTTCTTTAAATGTAAAACCAACTCTGTTGAGTAGAAAAGTGTATATGAATTTCTTGACAATGTAATTTTGCAGAGGCCTTTTAGAAACTGATACTGAATCATCTTGTTTTTACTTACAGGCTGGTGGAATGAAAGCAGGAACATTTGACCCTTACCCAGCACACTCAGCTGACCCTTACGTGGTTAAAGTGGGAAAGGTGATTTCGAAAGGTGAAAAGGTTTTCCACCCACCCAATGGACCTAAAAGCAGACCCATTGAAAGTATAATGGCGCTGAACGTCAAAAGGTGGGCTTGGCTTATATTCAGTCCATTAACCGAGAAAGGCTATTTCTACCTTTGTGATGCCCTAGCCAGTACAGGTGGTTGTGAGCTGCTTGTATGGAGGTTCTGCTGGGTCCTTGGCAAAGCCATCAAGTTCTCTGAGTCTTCGGTCTTCTCCAGTCCCATTGTACATAGTTTTAAAATGCAAGATCTGAGCACAGGGGCTGGAGAGATAGCTCAGTGCTTAAAAGCACTGGCTGCTCTCCATAGGGAACCTTGGATTCCCAGAACCCTCATGGTAGCTCCCAACCATCTTTAACTCCAGATCCAGGAGATCTGAAGCCTTCTTCGGGCCTCTGCAGTATCACATGGTTCATTGACATACATGCAGGCAAAACACTCATACACATTGTCTTAGGCAGGGTTTCTATTCCTGCATAAACATCATGACTAAGAAGCAAGTTGGGGATGAAAGGGTTTATTCCTCTTACACTTCCACACTACTGTCTATCAAACGAAGTCAGGACTGGAACTCAAGCAGGTCAGGAAGCAGGAGCTGATGCAGAGGCCATGGAGGGATGTTACTTACTGGCTTGGTTCCCCTAGCTTGCTCAGCCTGCTCTCTTATAGAACCCAAGAATACCAGCCCACCGATGGCACCACCCACAAGGGGCCCTCCCACCTTGATCACTAATTGAGAAAATGCCCCACGGCTGGGTCTCATTGAGGCACTTCCCCAACTAAAGCTCCTTGCTCGGTGATAACTCCAGCCTGTGTCAAGTTGACACACAAAAACAACCAGTACACACATAAAATAAAACCTTAAAAAGAAGGCAATGTCAGCATATTACATATTGCTGCCTCCATTATGGAAGATATTCATTGTGAGTCACTTGAGACTCCTTGGATATTACGGACACAATAACAGTAACTATTACTCAGCAATTGTGTGGAATCCTAATGACCCTTGAAAGTTCTGTCCCAAACTTTGAAATATCCACCTGTAAAATTAAGATATATTCTAGATAATTATAAATATATATGTATATTATCAAATGCTGTCTAGTTTACAGTATTTGGTAAGAAGAACTGAAGTCTGTGTGGCCATACCTGCTTTGTGCTCCTTCATCTCTATTTAAATGCATTCTTTGCACAGTCACATGAAATTCATATCCTATCAACTGTTACTTAGTCTGCCTGCTACATTGCTAATAAGACAATTCCTCTGCTTCCCACCTGATTTCTACTGGCTTTTCCCTACAGTCTGGATGATCTCCCCAGGCAAAGCTTCTACTGAAGCTCTCTCTATAACTGGTCTGTGTGGATTATTATTATTATATGTTAGACCTTGTATTATAGGTATTGCTCATGTAGCTATATGATTCTTATATTGTTAGAAAGATGTTAAGCTCATAGCTATTTCTTGATAGTTTGTAAACATCAATAGCATTAACTACAGAAGGCTGTGTTTTCCTATTGCTTTTAACCTGTGATTATTTCATGAACATTTATTTTAAGCTTCATTGGAAATATTGCAATTAATGTCTTTCCCAAGAGCTCATCTTTTAAAATGTAACAATATTGCAATCACCTAGAATGTAGTACACGCAGATTTTATGTTAAGTGATCATTTTTACAAATGCTTGATCTCAGTAGCTATAAAATCACCAAATGGCGAATAGACGTGAATCCGTGCAGTCTAGGCAAAGTCTCTGGCTTACATGGTAATGTTGAGACAAAAGGTCATCTTTAGAGGCAATACAGAACTAATTCCAAGTGCGGTTTGTGTTGGGTCTTCATGTAGGTTCAGATGAACAGGCTTTGAAGATGTACTTTGTTGATAATTGATGATGATGATGACAATGTAGTTGATATATATCTATATATATATATACACATATATGTATATATAACACACATATAATGTCTATTCTTAAAAGTACTTTACAGTTTTGTAAAGTGAAATAGATTTTGCATTAACAAAATTAAAATATTCTGAAAGAGCAAATGAAAACTGAGCCATTTCTCTAAGCAACTTTTCCATACACAACCAGGTGACTCAGTTACTCTTCGTATTTAGGGTAAATTTATTATTTAAGCCACTGCTCGATCATAATCACCCTAAGTCCAGTTTCAAGTCCTTCTACACTAATTTGAAAGCTAATACACTCATGGATACTAGTAGTGAAATGTATTTCATAAAATTTTCTGCTTCTTAGATTTTCTAAGTATACCTGTTTTTAATTCAAAGTTTGTTTAAGTCGACAAGACTATTTTGCTTGTTGGCTGGGCTTCCAAAGAGCACGGTAACAGATTCCTTATCTGGAGCTGGAGCGCTTCAGGTCCCAAGGTTACCGGCACCACAGACAATTGCTGTAGGATTTTATGTCATAAAAATGTTGGTCTGGCCTTCTAATGCAAATATTTAAAGAATGTGAAGAGATAGTATCCAGGCTGGTAAGATTAAATGTGCATTTCTTTTCTGATTTCAGGGCACTAAATGTGAAGAACTATAAGAACGCCTCATCAGCCACCCTGGGAAAGCAGTTAGTTTTCTAGATTGTCTTGGTAGCTCGGAGAAAACATAATGTTCTGGAACAAATGGCTCCATAGAGGTTAAAGGAAATTTAAACATGAGGCTCAACTCTGACATCCTTCCTGATTTTAATGCTGTTTAATAAATAATGTTGGCTAATGATGTAATCTGGGGTTGCTGGCCTATATTTTTAGATCTGTATTTCTAGGTAGAAAGTAACCTTCACAAAAGAAATGTCAAATCTTGAAGTGTAATCCATGAGAAATAAAACTTTTCTAAATAAAGAAGACATACAGCATTGTGTAATTTCCTGCAAAACAGCCTCATTATGCATTCTCGGACACACATCCCTCAGATTTGACAGAGCTGGGGCAGTGGACTGCTGCTGAGGTCTTATCTCTGGACAACTTAAGACTGTACATTCTGCTCAATTAGGATGTAGGTGTGGCTTGGGTAGCTTTTCTTACCCACCAACAGTGAGTTAGGACTGATATAAACATTTTAGCCATTAATTAATCTGTGCTAGAAAGCATCTAACAACATTGCTTAATCCTTGTAACAAGGTTTGTAGATGTTAACTGGACCATGGAAGAATTAACTAATCTGACAGAACCCATTTACATAGGAAAGGACTTCCTGAACAGGTCCCTGAAAACACGTTTTAAGACCAACTATTCGTAAATGGGACCTTACCAAACGGAAACGTTTATCCAGCAAAGGACAGCATCATTTGAACAGAGAGGCAGCCCGACAAATGGGACAAGACAGCACACCCTGTATTTCCCTCTGTTCAGGTTTAACAGACATTACAAAGGGACAATGGGCTGATGCCCAGTTACCGAGACACCAAACGGTTGCCAGCGACATAGGCTGTTCTCACCAGCGGAAAAAAGACTGACTTCCCAACCGTGTAAGGGAGGCGTATCTTGAATCACACCGTATTTTGTGCCTAAGCACGAATATTGATCACTTGCAAGCATGTTTCTTAAGTTAATCTACCCTATCGCTGAAAGTAATGCCCTCCGTGGGCACAGGGAAGGGAATTGTGCTGTAAAAGACCTTAGCATATTTCCTTTTATATTACTCTCAGATCCTTGAGTTCACCATCTGGCGTAACAACTATAGCTTGGAATTTGGGGGAAGGATGCCCAGTTTTAGCACTTCCTAGCATCATCTTGCCTTCAGCAGGGCAAATCCACAGGGCTCTGAGACAAAATCCACCAGGAAAGTCAGGAAGAGGAGGAGAAGGGGAAACTCTTTACTAATTACTGACCGAGGATCAGCACACCTCACCAGGGACGCTCCTTCTGGAAGTAGGTGGATATTCACAGAGACCCATGACTGGACAGTGTGCAGAGACAGACTCTGGAGTGCTCAGCCCTGAGTGGAATGTCTCTATTACACTCCTCCTCTAAGGATTCAGGGATCTATATGAAGAAAAGGCAGAGAGATTGTAAGGTCCGGAGGTGGTGGATGTCTCCAAGAGAACGATGTCTTTGTCTTCCAGACAAGACGGGCCAGCTGCATGCATGAACTCACAAGACCTGCACAAGCGCAGGGCACAAAAATCTCAGCAGACTCTTGCCCCAGGCAAGAGCCTGTTCCCCAATAACAGCTGCTGGGTGAGGGATCGTCAGTTTTCTTCAATGGTACGGTGCTGGGCATATCAACCACAGTACAGGGCAGGCTGCAAGCTCAGGAGCAGTTGGCCAACACAAATTGCAAATTGGACTCTGTCTTAGTTAGGGTTTTACTGCTGTGAACAGACACCATGACCAATGCAAGTTCTATAAAAGACATTTAATTGGGGTTGGCTTACAGGCTCAGAGGTTCAGTCTATTGTCATCAAGGCAGGAGCATGGCAGCATCCAGGCAGATATGATACAGGAGGAGCTGAGAGTTCTACATCTTCATCTGAAGGCTGCTAGAAAAATACTGACTTCCAGGCAACTAGTGTGAGGATCTTAAGCCCACACCCACAGTGACACACCTACTCCAACAAGGCCACACCTCCTAATACTCCCTGGGCCAATCATATACAAACCATGACAGACTCCATGTTTTTAGTGGCTTTTTGGTTTTGTGTTTTTGCTTGTTTGTTTGTTTATGAGAGAGAACATGAAATTAGATGGGTAGGGTCTGGGAGGACTTGGGGGTGAGAAAGAATATGATAAAAATAGACTATGAAATTCTCAAAGAATACATTTTAAAAGGAGACAAATGAGGAACAAGACTTTCTAAAAGCAGCTGGAAAGTTCAGCCCTAGTACAGTATAGTTTTTTGGAAATAGTACCAAGATTTCTGTTTCTATAGATACTGCTTGATCTTTTTATATGTAAATATTGCAGTTCATACAAGCTATGTGTGTGTATAAATGACCTGTACTAGCTATGTATATGGGAACAAATTTTTGAGACTTTTCTTATGTGCATATTTACCAGAAAGAATTCTCATGAAGACTGAATTAAAAGCATTTTCTACACTGTGATGTATCCTTGAACCACCTATTTAATCATTATACACCAAATAATTTATTATAAGTTAATTTATTAATCTGACTTTCTATTATTTATCATACTACATTTTCAATTATGGTATTTTGTTTAAAAATATCAACAACAAAGTATTAGTTAATAACTTAGTATGCATCGGGAGCAATTTTGTGTACCGTTTTGTTTAAATGTGTTTGTGGTTGTCACTCTTTTGGCGCTCACGTAACCAGTGAAGAGATGGATGCTGAGAAAGGTTGAACCTCATGTTCAGGGCAGTGCACCCAGAAGTGAGAAGCCAGGCATTCTGGCTGCTTAGAGCTACCAAGTTATTATATTGTGTTCCCAGGAAAAGTCTCCAGTTTTCAACAATTAAGAGGATTACCAAATGTTTTCCAGTTACGGTATCCCCTGTACAACCTGTGTCAAAATCAGAGATTGAGGTAATGCAATTTATTTACTTGTAGACAATCAGATATAAGATGCAAACTAGTTGATAGGAAAAAACATACTGAGAAAGCCCACTTTCAGTTTTCCCTGTGGCATACCATAGCAAGGACATTGATTAGAAATCTAAAGGAGCTGGGTAGAAAACAATAATTATTTCATTTAAAAATCTTCAAAGGAAATTTGCAATGCTTCCTGTTTGGGGAGAGACACACAAGTCCGCATTGTTGAATGTTCTCGGTGTTCTGCGTTCTGTGTCTGTCTTAGCAAGTGAGTGGCCAGAGGAACGGCCAGCATGAGACTCCGGTGTGACGGCCGTGCATTCACTCACCATTTGCCTTCAAACACCGAGTGGCTGCCACATTCCAGGCATAGTCTGGCCCTGAGCCTCAGCAGGAAATGTGGAAGGATACACCTGGCATTTTGCAGGCCAAGGGTCTCCTAATACTAAAACCAGACAAAGTCATTGCCAGAAAACATATAAACCAATGTCCTTTGGTAGAAGAAATTCTAAATGGCAGATGTAAAGTTAAGCCCAGGAATATTCATTCAAGTGATAATAATAATAATAATAATAATAATAATAAGGCCTGATAGGGTTTATTCCAGGAATGGGAAGTGTATCAAACTTAACATAACAATGTATTAAGGTGGAAAAAATAAAACATTGTTTCAAGTAATGGATGAAAAGCATCTGACAGAACTCAACAAGGAATTACAGAGCCAAAATAGATTAGATAGTTTGGTCCTGTACAGCAAAGGGGAGGTCTGTACAGCACCAGCTCTTTTGAGACAGGACAGGTTTCTCCCCTACAATACATAGAGCCATCTACTACGTGGTTCTCTATGTTGTGTGTGGGAATATGTGTGAAGGCCAAATGCCAAGGAGCTTTGAGCGGCAAGCTCTCCTGACTCTGACTCTTCATTCTTGAAAGACGGACACGCGAGCTTAGAGCTTGATATCACCTTTTCCATAGCTCTAGACTCTCTAATGTAATTCTGATATCTAGTTTAAAACTTGTTTAATCATGTATGAGGCCTTTGGAAACAGGGGTAAAAGTTACTTCATTTTTTTTTTTATGGAAGAAAATTACTTGGAAAAAATGTTTTTAAAAACACTGATTTCCTTTGAAATTTATTTACATATCTTGGATGGGAGCCGTTGGTGCAGCTTATGTGGCATTCCTGAAAGAGAAAAGGAAATGTCTTAAAGCTGTGAACGCTAAGCACATTTCTAATTAGTGTTTTCCAATGCTTCTCCCTCCCAAAGAGGCTGTGTACATGTTCAGTGTATCTAGAGAATGAAATTCTTAAGTGACTCTATACATAACAAATCAGATATACCATCTTAACAGAACTAAATTGTATTCATCTTTATGTTGTCGTCTTCTTTTTAAGATTTATTTATTTATTTATTTTGTTATGTGTATATACATGTGTCTCCATGTGGATTTGCACACCTGTGGATGTAGGTGTCTCTGAAAGAAGATGTTGGATCCCCTGAAGCTGGGTGTTGGGTCCATTTATAGGTGGATGGGTGCTGGGAACCAAACTCCACCAGAGCAGTACATACTCCTAACCCCGGAGCCACACCTCTCTAGGCCCCTCTTATTTCTATACTTTGGTTAGTGCTAACGAGCTAATTAGAGTCTTAAAGATGCCTCTACTTCTCTATCAGAATGTACACACCTTTTAAGTCAGAGGCCAAAGGCCTATTCCTATGACTGGAAGCATCTTCATAGGCATCGTAGTTGTCAAAATAGAATTTTTCTCTTCTAGAAATATAGGTCGATTTTGATGCGCTGTTGTTCTGACCGGAGACTTTATCGCTTAAACTCAAGTAGTCTCGCTGAAGATTCCGCATCTCAAATTCCAGGGCATCCCTCTCGTTTTCTATGCTTCTCACATAGTTTTCCAGAAGTACCTTGTCTTCCGTGAGCCGACTGATGCTGTTTTCGAACTTGGTGTTTTCTTGACTGTGCTTCTTTAGCTCGTCTTTCAGGATCTGGTTATCCGCCTTAATCTCCAGGACCATTTTGGACAACACCTCACATTCCTTGCTGATTTCGGCCAAGCTGTTTTTGTAAACGCCCGTCTCTGACTTGGCGCTTTTGATTTCCTTCAGGAACTTCTCTTCCGTGGCAGACTGGTAGGCTTGGGTATCCACGAGCTCTCTCTCCAACATCTGTCGGGCGGAAGCGGATTCTTGTAACGCTGCCTCCAGACTCAGCTTCTCCGCTTTAGCTGCGTCCAGCATGCGAAGAAGCGACTCCTGCTCGGCCTCGGCCAGTCTCTCCTTCTCTTTGAGCTGCAGGATGTCCATTTTGCTCTTTTTCAGCTCATTCTCGAGCGTGCCCTTGTCTTTCAGGAGTTGGTACGTGTCTTTCTCTAGCATTTCCCTTTCATCCTGGAGCAACAGCGTGCTTGTTTTCATCGCTTCTATTTCTATATTCATTCTATTGTTTTCGTTTTGGAGAACGGTCAGGTCGTTTTGGGTCTTGTGCTCCTTGCCCTTCAGGTGGTCTACCGTTTCTAGCATCTGTTGCTTTTCCAAAGAGAGTTGGCTGTTTTTCTCCTCTAGCATTTTGTGTTGGCCTTGGAGGACGTTATAGGTGCTGACGATTTTCTTAAGCTCCCTGAGGCAGTCTTGGTTCTCTTCCTCCGCTTTGCTTAGCTTGGACTGAAGAGTGCTCTTTTCTTCAGCCAGGGCCTTCAGTTGCTTTTCGTGGGCTTTCACCTTCTGGATCAGGGACTGCGTGGTGAATATGAGGGGCTTCAATTTGGTCTTAAGGGCTAGGTTTTCGTTCTCCAGTTCTGTCATCTTTTTCTGGTTCTGCAAGGATTCTTTTAGGTAATTCTGTAGGTAATGAATTTTGGTGACACACTGCTCAGGGACGCACCTGCCTTTGGGTGTCTTCTCATTTTCAATCGTTACAGGTCCTTGGCTGACTATGAACGCTTGGCTTTCTTTTATTTTGTGCTTCCCTGGGTCCAGGACTGACAGAGTGTGCCTTGGTGCTCGGGAGTGGAATTTTAAATCCATAATATTCTTGCTGGTGATAGGGATGTCTTTATTTTTCTCATTCTTTTTCCCTCGGTATAGTTCACTTTTAGATAATTTTTTACACTTCCTACAGAAGTTCACATGCAGTTTTGACACCGTGTCCCGGAGCGGGAGGAGTTTGCTCACTAACGCTTCTAATTCGGAAATTCTCTTCGATTTGATGTCTTCACTTAAGCTACCTTCCGTGTTTTCGGGCCGGATAAAATTAAATTTTGAGCTGCAAATGGGAAACAGCTCGTGTTTGTGGTGACTCTGAGTACTCGCATCGACCTGGAAAGTGTGAAGTTCATTTGTGAGCGCCAGCTCCTTGTCGTTCGACTTCCGAAGCTCTTCTTTCATGTGCTTAATAGAGTGGCAGATGTCGTCTAAGTTTTCACAGAACTCATGCTTCAGGAAAGGGGCAGTGATGGCGGATTTACCCAGAGTCAGGGGAGCGGCTTGGGGCGCCACCATTTGAGGACCGGGAGGTAGAAACTGATAGAGACGGAAGCTCTTTATGGGCTGCTCCCAAGTGTTGGGGGCTTTGCTTGGAGGTGAGTTATCTGCTGCTCTCAGGCTCTGCAGAGCTGGTGTGTCCTTGCCCTGTACCTGGGGTGGGATATTTATGCCTTGAGAGGGGACAGTGCTGCTATCGCTTCCGAAGTTCTCTCCCGTCGAATGGAGAGTCTCGGGGTCCTCAAAATGATTCCTTTTCGTGGGAGAAAGTATTTCTTCTTGTGTCTCGTTAGGCTGGCGGCAATAGAAAACATGCTATGAACACATTGCCATTTCCCACATGACGGAGAGATTAAGAAAACTTGAGGAAGATTTATGCGTACAACCACATTGAGTATTTTTTCCCTACTAATCAGAGAAGCCTGTGTGTGTATCCCTATCTGTTTATCTGGGCATGAACGAACTAACACTGGGGATCCTGAGATCCCCAACAGAGTGCTTTAGGATTGCCTTCCTTTCTTAGAGGATGAGGTGGATCAGTCAACCTCTTAATTTCAGAGGCAGAAATGTAGTAAGTGTATTATGCTTCAAGAGGTTCTCCTAAGGAGATAGGCCACGTGAGAACTCAAGGAAAATGAGTGTTTCTGCTAGTGGGCTAGTTGTTAGTCCTTGCTTTCAAATTCCTGGTTCCACAAGGGTTTTTCTAGGACTGCAAGTGTCCTGAAAATGTAATTTCCTAGCCATCATGGGCAATATTGGCCACTCTGGTTTGGAGCTTTTCTATAGACTTCAATAAAAAGTTTGTCAATCCCCTCTGGACAGGTGGGCTCACCAAACTGCTTTGAATTTGCTTGGGTATTTTTTAGCATCTAGATGAAGTGAAATGCCTCTCCCATACTCTTAAAGGGATAGTCAAAGTCTACAGTATAGAGATCAATATACTTCTTTTAAGTTTCTCAGGGCAGATATTTCCTTATGTTCTTCTCTGATGCTCCATTGTTCCTTTTTGGGAGAGATAGATAGACAGACAGACAGATAGATAGATAGATAGACAGACAGACAGACAGACAGACAGATAGATAGATAGATAGATGATAGATAGATGATAGGTGAGAGATGAATGATACATACCTAGATGATAGATAAATATATAGATGATAGGTGATTGATGATAGATAGATAGATGATAGATAGATAGATAGATAGATAGATAGATAGATGTGAGAACTAGTTGTAAGGATAGTTCTTAAATAACAGAAAGGGGAATGATTTATTGAAAACATACCAAATCCTTTTCAGGATGCATGCTGAATACTAGATTTTTTTCTGAGTTAAATTGTGGGTTTTCTACTTCAACAATACTTTTGTTCAATATTTCACTGATTTCAGACTGTACCTTTAAAAGATAAATTGAGAATGTTAGAATTTGAATTAGCCCCTGGGAGTTTGTGTATGTGCACAAGCGCCTAGTTGGAAGAGGCCTTCACATTTTCTGAATGTCAGGAGTGCTTTGCCATTAAGAGAATAGGTTAAATTTATTTATCATAATCTCTGTCATTAAAGGACTCTTAAGAGAAGAATGTGTTTGTGATAAAATCAGAAGCCTCTAGTAAAATAGTAAAGATTTATGAGTCGTGTTACTAATTTTAGAGGCGTTGCTTTTTTTGCATTGTGGAGTAAATAAGAAATCTTTGATATCCACCATCAAAACAGAACGCATCCTGCCCCCTGCTGTGGAGTTGATGCCAGGTGGTTAGTGACAGTATTTGGTACATCTGCTAAGCTCACTCTGTCACCCTCCTCACTTTTCCCGTGTGTGAGCCTTTGATGACACCAGTTCTACCTTTAGCTGCAAGCTTGAGTCGGCAATGAGTCTCTTTCTAGAGAAGGATGGTCATGAATCGCTTCTGAACCCTCTGTGGCTCTCGGGCACGGCAAGCAACCTTAGTATCCTCAGCCTTCAGAACAAAGTGCCCCTCCCCCTTTCCTCATCCCTCCCGTTCCTTCCCTCCCAAGTGGAGTTTAGAAGAATCTGGAGCACCTTCCAACCAGCTCCCAAGATGTGGAATCTGATAACCCCTCATTCTGGAAAGTAGATCACCGTGTGGCTGAGGCTTGCTCCTGAACACTAAAGCCTTGATAATCTGATCCGTGCCACAGGAAGTGAGCCGTTCCTAGGATCTTCAGTGACTCTAGGTGATAGAGTGCATCCCCTCGACTCCAGGACCACGTTTAAGGTACAGGTTAAATCTTAAAGAGCGAGTCTCTCTTTGTAGCCTGTATGTAGGAAGGACTATTTATTTATTTGCAGTGTGAAGATCAAGGCCAAGTCTCTGCACGTGCTAGGCAAACGCTCAATCACCGCGCCACATCGGCCCCGGGCAGCCTTCTCGTTCCGCCTCACAGCCAAAACTCCGCATCCCCTTAACGACCGGCTGCTGATGTGTTTGGAGGATGGGTTGGTACCTGAAACTAGGAGATTCCCTACATATGGACTACATCAACCTTACCATGCTGACGTTCTGTAGAGTCTGCATCCGCAGAGCCTGAAACGACTCCAGCTGATGCTGCAGGACCTATAATGAGATTTAACACCGCGTCAAATGGAACACTTTCAGGGGGGCCAGACAGTCTTTAAAGGCTAGGATTAAAAAAAACATCCAAACCCCAGTGTGGTCTGTTTCCAAAAAGGATCACACGAACCTGCTAACTCATATTTAGCTGCTGCGGACACTCTATGTACATTCATAGACATTTTGGGGGGCGTGGATTGTGTGGAATTTCCACGCATGCGCATAAACATTTTCGTGAGAGCGGTGTGGAAGACCCAGTATTCATTCAGGAAGGGTTTTGCACATAATTAAATGAAACAGACTCACTCTCAGTGCTGACTGTGGTTGGATTGGGTTTTCTGGTTCTGATGCACAGCCATATTCTAAGGAGCAAAATAAAGAAGACGCGTCATTTCGTCCCTAAATTTATCTTTGTAGTTTTGCTTTCTGTGACAGGGTTCCTCTGTGCATCCCTGGCTGTCCTGGAACTCACTCTGTAGACCAGGCTGACCTCGAACTCAGAGATTCCCCCTGCCTCTGTCTCCTGAGGGCTGAGATTAACGGCGCGCGCCACCACCGCATA
Organism: Apodemus agrarius; assembly: GCA_964023405.1. NCBI lineage: Eukaryota > Metazoa > Chordata > Mammalia > Rodentia > Muridae > Apodemus > Apodemus agrarius. The sequence continues at coordinate 38,564,662 of OZ030023.1, read as the reverse complement.
GTTTTATTTTGCAGAAGCTGCTACAGAGAGCACACTCTTAGCCCAGACCGTGAGACAGAGAGGTGAGGAGAAGGGTTGTTACTCACATTATCCTGGTCACACGTTAAATTTAGGGACAGCTCTCGTACCTGTGGGGGCAGGGGGATGACCGAGCCAGTAAAAGTGCAATCTGAGTTTGAGTCCTGGAATCCATGTAAAGATGCAGAGAGAGAACTGACTCCATAAAGTTGACCTTGGACTTTCTGCAATTGTACTGTGGCATGAGTGTGTACCGCCTTCCCCAGTTTATTACGTAAAAAGAATGTGAGTGTGTGAGGGCATTGGTGCAAATGTGCCATTGTGTATCTCTGTGTGTGTGAGGAGAGGGGCGGGGGATCTTTCTATCATATGGATCCTGAGGATTAAACTTTTTGTCAGACTTGGCAGCAAGTACCTGAGCATCTTAGCAACCCAAAATAATTTTATTTTTGAGAAAGGGTCTCTAGCCTCTGTAACCTTGACTGGCCTAGAATTCACTAGGTAGACCAGGCTGGTCTTGAACTCACAGAGATACGTCTACTTATGCCTTCCGTATGCTGGGATTGAAGGCAAGGGTGACCATGCCTCATATACATACATAAGTATTATAAATATATGTAAATGTAAATGTATATTTATACAGTGTATGTATATGTGTGTTATAATATGTTTGATGCCTTGCAAAATTAAAAATTATAAAAAAGAATATGTACTTGGGGTTATAGCAATGCTTTTATTTTGTAAGGAACCATTTTGTTGCTGAGCTATGGACTTCACCCCTTTTTTGTTAAAACAATAAAACAGAACACCCTACTAGTTCCTGTACTATGAAAGGCTTTTGGTCAATGGACTGTACAGACCGTGTTAATTTTGGGAAATTGCCATGAGATGCTCTTCCTGGCTCATGGAAACAAGGCATGTGTACAGCACATCACATCTGTCTGTTGTGCTCTCAAGCAAAATTCTATAAAGAACAACTTGCACGCTCTCTTGGGGAAGGCCTGTGCGCACAGCCCTTTGGCTCTTCTTGTCTATGTAAAAACAGGACGTAGAGCTGGCGCACTTCCTCATCAAAGGTAGAGTCTTCGCAGCCTGCACTAAGCTTATCTCCTCTTGTGGGAAGGCCTTTCCCATTGGAGAGTCAATGTCCTTTGTTCCTCTGGGCTGCTCAAGTGGGCGTGCCCTATGACACCTAACAAATCTTGACACATCCACACCCATCTCTGTCCCCACAAGAGAGAGGATGGGGTCTTGCTGCTCCAGCACAAGAGAAGCACATGTGGTCCGTTGGTCTACACTGGCTGGGGAGACAGACCTGCTGCCAGGGCAGTGGGGGCTGAGAGTTTGCGCTGTAGCTGATCTTGTTCATGTGGCTTAGTCACCAAAGCCTTTCCCCCTCCTGCTCAGTGGCTGATTATTGTATTTACTTTTATTTACTTTTATATGAGTACACTATAGCTGTCAACAGACACATCAGAAGAGGGCATCAGATCCCATTACAGATGGTTGTGAGCCACCATGTGGTTGCCGGGAATTGAACTCAGGACCTCTGGAAGAACAGTCGGTTCTCTTAACCACTGAGCCATCTCTCCAGCCCCAGACCAGTGGCTGATTATTGTATTTCCTCAGCTACCCTAAAATCCACACATAGTGAACAGAGGTCCTGAGGTCCTCAGGATGGTAGACAGTGGGTGCCACAGGCTCAGTACCTTCCCAGAGGTTGTTATAGACCTACAGTAGAGGATAGATTGTGTGGTATTTATCCACCTGTTAGGTAACTTCTTTGCTTTAAAAAGTTTTTACATAGCCGGGCGCGGTGGCGCACACCTGTAATCCCAGCACTTGGGAGGCAGAGGCAGGTGGATTTCTGAGTTCGAGGCCAGCCTGGTCTACAGAGTGAGTTCCAGGACAGCCAGGATCACACAGAGAAACCCTGTCTCAGAAAAAAAAAAGTGCTTAAAAACTTTTACATAAGGAAGTTAAAACTTCCTAGCTTCCTGGGTGAAATACCAATTACGATGGAATGTTCTTTTAGACTGACAACATCTGTTCTCAGAGTCGGACTTCAGCTAGGTTTTCAGATCCTCTTTCCTGCATTAATGACCCATTAGATGGTGCTTTCAGTGCAGACATCTCCTTTGCCATTTTGGTCCTCTGAGGAGGCAACATTAGTTCAGAACGTGGAGATGTGTAGCCAACTGAGGAATCCTACCTTTGGTTGGAGTACAAAGAGAGACAGAGAGCTTACCTGGTTATTGTTTTTTTTTTTTTCTGACTATCATTGGGAAGTTGAGACCAAGGTAGCAAAGAGTTTCGAAGATTTTTAGACTCTAAACAAACCTATTATAATGTACTCATACTGGTCATGCCAAAAGAAAAAAAAGGTCACCTAGAATCCCTACCATGAAGAACTAGCCACTGGTTTAGATAATCTCTTAGGTCTCTCTCTCTCTCCCCCCCCTTTACACACACACACACACACACACACACACACACACACACACATCTGTGATCTGTGAGTGCATGTGAACAATGTTGGAACAGGGAGGATATAAAGAGAGGGGACCTTGTATATGATGTTGGAGGAAATGTAAATTAGCATTTCTGTTACAGAAAATAGCATGGGGGTATGTTAAACCGTTAAAAGTAACTACCGCAAATACGAGGTAATCCCACGGCAGGCATCTACCCAAGGGAAATGAAATCAGGATGTTCAGGAGGTATTTTTACCTGCAGGCTTATTGAGGCGCCATTTACAGCAGCCAAGAGGGCCAATCAACCTCAGTGCCTATCACCTGATAACCGAAAAAATGTGAGGCACTCACACAACGGGCCAAGGAAGAAAATGCAATTTCATCCTTTAAAAATGATGTGTACGGGTGTTTTGCCTGCCTGCATGTCTGTGCACATGTTCTCACATATCTGTGCACATGTTCTCACATGTATCTGCACATGATCTCACATGTATGTGCAGAGTAAAAGGGAATCTCACTGAAGAAGAGAATAGGTCGTTGGTTACTGAGCTCCAGGAATGGGTGCGAGGGACAGAGAGGGTGGTTAATAGGTAGGTAGTAGGGGGTGGTTATAATTGATAACAACTCTATCAAAATCGATGGTGAAGGATTCTATATAAAAAAATTTCAAATTAGCTCGTGAAGAATTTGAAAGCTCATGACAATAAAAAGAGAAACAGCTGATGGGTTAGACACATCAATTATCTTGACATAACCATTACATTATATACATCTACTTAAAGATTTCAATGTGCATATATTTTATATATGTATGTATGTGGTATATAGTATGTATATATGAATGTACTTATATATGAATGCTATAAATTGTGAATCTATATAATTAGTATATGTCAGTCAAATGACAATGTATTAAGAAATATACCATGGAAGAGATTAAGAGCTTGAAAACATATATTTCCACTGTATTCTGAGTTGATTTACTCCTCACCATAAAGGATGAGAAAACTAGCATACTTTCACACATACTATCTAACTCTATTTGCTGCTAAGATGACTTCCATGCTGGGGTTTATGAATCTCACTTTCTGTTCTGTAGTTGTAGTTCCCACAAAGCCCTGTGTTAAACCCACTACTGTCATATTTAAGTTATATATAGTATATAGTAAACTGCAGATACTAAAGTGGAATAGTAAATATTAGTTCTTGAGAAAGAACGATGGGAATTATATATATTGCTTCTCTACATATTTCCTGTCCATCTCTTCAGTTTTGATCATAGTATAATTCCATAGTTTCTTGTCACACAAATATCTATTTAAATGTGACCATGTGTTTAGAACTGTTATTTTTTGACCTAATATGTATGATTCATTTTTAAAAATCTTCTTGATGTGTACGTGCTTTGCCTGCAGAGATGTCTGAAGTGGAAACTTAAGGGTTCTTTGAGGAGTCAGTTGTGTTGGAAGGTGTTTTGCTGGGGCGAGCACGGGAAGGAATATTTTCTTGAAGTTGACACAGGTGGGGAGGGCTAAGGCAGATTGAAGTACATTTCACTGAAGCAGACACAGGAGAGAGGATGTTCTGCTAAAGCAAGCATGTAAAAGGACACGTGATGAAGGATTCCTTGCTAACAGCATTTGTCAGGACTCCACATAACGGGCTGATTGAATGCACGTGCTGAGGCAAGACCCGTGCTGAGGCTAGGAGGTGGAAGACACGTGATGTGTGGAAAGTATGAACAGGGCTTGGCAGAGCGGCACAGACAGAGCTTGGCTTGCTAGTACCGCGGTCTGTGCAGCGCTAGTGGGTCTTTTGTCTTTGCTGATCTTCATTTCCCTGATAGAAGGACAGCCAAGAAAGACTCCTGGTGTTCCTCCTGGTCCCTCCTGCTGACTTGAGTGGATGCTGAGGCCCGCCTGTCTCTGCTCTGCCATGTTGCTAACCCGACTCGATCGCACTGGACTGCTGGTGTATCCATGAAGTGCTTGCAAGTGGATGGAGCTTCCGCTGCCAGCTAACCTGTGGACTGAACTGCCAGTTTCTAGACCACACAGAAGGGAGCTGCTCCAAAGAACCTTTCTAAACAGGTCCACTCCTCCATATCCTTTCTTTCCCACTACCTCTGGGGGCTGGAGGGCTAAAAGGGAAATTAAAGCATTTGAGAACCATCATTAAAAATAGGTGTCTGGGCACCACATGTGTGGTTGGTACTCCGGGCAAGAAGAAGGGTTAGATTCCCTGAGTTATAGATGGCTGCCAGCCACCAGGTAGGTGTTAGGAATAGAACCTATGGGTCCTTTGGGAGAGGACCCAGTACTTTTAACCGCTGAGGCACCTCTCCAGCCCCTGGAGGTGATTTCTTATGCTATCCTTTCCTGAACCACAGAGACCTATTCCCTCTGATTTATTGATTCATGACCAGGGTAGGGATTGATGCAGGTGGGAAAAACCTTTCGAAAGTATGCTGAATGCCTTTGTGGGGGAGGTGGGGGAGGCGATCATATTGTTTATATTTTAAGAGAAAGAGAAAAAAAACACTATTAGATATTTTAAGCTTAAGTTGTGTCAAGTACTCCACTGAATCTGTTGTTTATGGGATGGCAATGAATGGTGATGGACAATGTGGGTGTTGCTACCTCGATAAAGGCGTTTTCTGGGGGAAAGTCCAATGAAGAACAGACGCACTGACTGATTTTGTGTCAACTTGACACAGGCTGGAGTTATCACAGAGAAAGGAGCTTCAGTTGGGGAAATGCCTCCATGAGATCCAGCTGTGGGGCATTTTCTCAATTAGTGATCAAGGTGGGGGGCACTGTGGGTGGTGCCATCCATGGGCTGGTATACTTGGGTTCTATAAGAGAGCAGGCTGAGCAAGCCAGGGGAAGCAAGCCAGTAAGTAACACCCCTCTGTGGCCTCTGCATCAGCTCCTGCTTCCTGACCTGCTTGAGTTCCAGTCCTGACTTCCTTTGGTGATGAACAGCAGTGTGGAAGTGTAAGCTCAATAAACCCTTTCCTCCCCAACTTGCTTCTTGGTCATGAGGTTTGAGCTGGAAAAGAAACCCTAAGACAACAGGTAATATGGCTTCCAGGGAGAATGTGATATAGAGACTTGCAGCCCCAAGTACGCACAACCTTTTTCAACTTTTACTGTGCAATGGAAGAGGAGTGATAGTAGTGTTCATACTAGAGGACGCTTGACAAGAAGATTTTTTTTTAACTTTTAAAATTACATTTACTTACTATGTGTGCATGTGTGGGAGTGTGTGTGTGTGTGCTCGAGCACGTGCACTCACACCAGGAGGTGGTGCATGTGAAGCTCAGAGAACAAATCACGGGAGTCGTCTCTCTCCTTCTACCCAGGGATCAAATTCCAGCTAGTAAGCCTGGCAGCAAACCCCTCCCAGGCCAGGCCATCTCACCAGCCTAGGAGGATTCATTTTTAACTTAATGTTTTAGCTATTGGAGATTCTCACATGCTTGCTTGCTAGAAACATATTGCAGAGAGAGAGAAAGAGAGAGAGAGAGAGAGAGAGAGAGAGAGAGAGAGATTGATTTTGATTGATTGATTGATTGATTGATTGATTGATTCTGGCAAATGAGGGATGCACTGGCAGAATTCTGGATGAGAAGGAATCTGGGTCAGCTGGGTATTGATTGAATATGACAATTCTTCCATCAAAACAGGAAGAAGGGAGCTTAGCGACCGGAAGGATGGGGGATTCCGGCCAGGCTGTTTCCACCTTTTCCATGAGATTATGCTATGAGAGAAGTGACATAGTTATTTGGGGGAGAGAGCATTTGAAGAGAGAGTTATTTTGGCAATAAAGCAAGCACCCCAAAGAGCATTGAGCTGCTCATTTGAGCTTCATGGTATGATTCAGAAGTGAATAGTTTTCTTCAGCAGAGTTCTGGTGATTCAGTGTAGGCTGTGAGCAGGCAGGAAATTGGGCTCACCTATTTTTAAAGGTAATGAAGGAAATTTTGGTTTCTCCTGTGAGTCTTTGGGTGATACTCATTCCTAAGGAAAAGTACTTTTAAAATTCGGTAATAGAGTCACATGACATTCTATGATTCTGGAATGAGAAGGGAACACTCAGAGACCCACAGGAGATAACACAGAATCACAGTTTAGCATTTACTAAGTCTTCGCTAATTGCATGGTATTGGGAGGCATTATAAGGAGTGAGGCCTACGGTCCCACCCCCGAAGAATCTTATCATCTATTGAGAATGTGAGAAATGGTATTTATATTTGCTTATTGTGTTCTAGAAGAGAGAAAAGAGGCTAAGATATGTTTGGTAGAGCCAGGTATGGTGATGGGGAAGGGGGCGCCTCTGCAGGCCCGTGCTGTGGCATCCCTTCCCCGTGAGGGACCGGCCACAGGAAGCAGACAGTATGCAATAGAGTTTGTTTAGGGTATGGTGAGCAGGGCTGAGGGGGGAGTAGAGACAAAGAAAGGCAGAGAGAGAGAGAGGAGGAAGGAGGAAAGAGGAAGGAAAAAGGAAGAGGAGGAAGAAGGGGGGGGAAAGGAGAGGTCAGCGAGGAACTTGTGGAGGGAGGGGAGGTGGGAGGGTGATGGGGAGGGAGGGAGGAAGGGCAGACAGTAAGAGAGTGAGGAGGGGCCAGACATCCCCTTTTAGAGCAAGCCAGGCATTATCTGGCTTTTGCAGGTAACTGTGGGGCGGAGCCTGGAGGGAATGCACTTATGTTTTCTAGTTCATCGTTAAGTGTCGAAATTTTAAACTCAATTATCAATGGGTTGACCTTTTTTTTTTTTCCATAAAGAAAAGGGGAATTTATTTCCAAGCCTGCAGAAAATTCTGTCGTATTCAATATATGCAGAAAGTGTTCTGCGTATGCCTGTGACTGAGGCTGAGGGGGGACATGGCGATTTCAAAAGTATAAAAGTGAAACTGGTTCTCAAGTGCAAACGCCGACTCTGTGGACAGGCCTAGTGACCTCTGCCGTGCAGGTGGCCTGTGGTTAGAGTGCGCTCTGCCAGGGTAGCTAGGGTATCAGCTACGGAGCCAGGCTGCCTGGACATTGACTTCTGGCTTTGTAACATACGGTGACAGGTAACTCTAAGCGTGTATCACTCTTAGCATGGCACAGAGCATGAAGTAAATACCCAGAGAGCATGAGTTCATGATAACAGTTCTAGTCCATACACACCAAATAGAACCCCACATCCTTGCCCAGAGCTACAAAGTTCCTCCTCTCCTACCCCACTCCAATCTTCTCCAGCCACCACCCCATTCATTCCGCCTCACCCACAGGCGTTAACCTCTCAAGCAAGCCAGCCTCTCTCCCACCACAGACCCCGGGCTGTTGCTGGTCTTGATGCCCAAAATATCCTTTTCTAGAACGTTTTGCGATTTCTTCTTTGCCTCCCCCTGGTCTTTGCTGAGACGGGTCCTGCTAAGTGGAGCCCTCTCGGGTCCCCTTCTCCCTTTAAAGCAGAAGGATCCTCCAGATACTGCTGCCTTCTCTCTCCCCTGAGGAATGGATGCTGCCTCCAATGACAACGTCTGCTCTTTACTGACGCAGAAGCTGAATGAGAGCTTACACTTATCATCTCGGATCCTGCCTTAGTTTCTTTTCTGTTCTACTGCAAATTACCCCGATAAAAGAAACCTAAGTGGGGAAGGATTTATTTCAGCATTACAACTCAAGGGTATAGGCTATTATTCCAGATAGCTGAGTTGCATCCACAGTAAAGAAACAGCAAAGGATGAATTCCTGCTGGCACTCAGCTTCCTTCCTTTCTCCACTTCAGCGCTCTAGAACAACAGCCTAGGGAATGTTGCCACCCACAGTGGGCAGCTCCTCCCACCTCAGCCATTCAAATCTATACGGTCCCCTACAGGCAGGCCCAGGGGTTCATTACTCAGGGGATTCTAGATTCTGTCAAGGTGACAGCTGGCATTTGATAATCACAAATGTCCAGCACTTCAAACAGGGCCGGTTACAGCAGGTTCTTCCAAAAGGCTTGGCAGTTGAACAAAGGGATGGAGGTTCAGAAGCAGAACAGGAGGGCCGGAACCAACCAAAAAGTACCCCTCAGATACTCACTCTGACAAGATAAGGTTAGTTATGTTAACTGCTCTTATTTGTATAAGTCATGCTATTGAGTATGACCGGTTTTGGGGTGTCAAACATCTACTGTGTTTGAGGTAAACGCTCTTATTTGCTGCTTATCCATGAGCTAAATTAGGCCCATGGCTTCCAGGATTCTGTCTCCACTGAGCCTGACCTTTACAGGGGATTTGAGCTGATGTTTGCCCAGTAAGAGCTTTCTTTACTCGTGAAACCATCTCCACAGCCTCTAAGTGCAAAACACCTCTGCTTGCCATATCGAGGCGACCCTGTCTCTTCTGACCTTTGTTGAGCTCAGAGGTAAATACCAGGCTGATTTAATGTTGTCAGCCATCTGTGATGGTGGCCTTTGGTCCCATCCCTCCAACGCCCTTTGCTGGTTGCTCACGGGAGACGACACGTCTTCATGCCTGGTGACAGAGGGATGCAGAAAGCGATGGTCCAGTCTTCCTCTTTGTTCTCCATCTTGAGTCAAGTTGATTTTTACCAGGTGAGGTGTGGCCTTGCATTGGCCAAGGTGTGGAAGGAAACCCCGTTGGAAGCTCAGGCCTCTGCTCCGTCATTTCTCCCTGCCTTACCTGGGGAACCCACAACTGGGGTCTCTCCCCTGTCCCCCCATCAATCTAAAAGCCACCTTTGCGCATGAGTGTTGGATCCTTCTCTTGCTGTCTTACTGTGCACCCAGGTGAGAGGAGTGCTGTCACTTTGGGCTTCTCTCCAGAAAGTGAGATCCCGATGTCCGTGTTCTGTGGTCCTCAAATTACTCTTCACATCTGAATCCTTGTTTATTGGAACCCGTGGCTGTTTGGATTCTTTCAAATATCCTCCCCCAATGCTATGGCTCATTTCTCACCAATATTTACTGTAAAAATGTAGATTTTTTTTGTTAGAAAAACTCATGCTTTGTTTAGCTGTCTGTCCAAAACTATAATCCGATCCAAATCAAACCAAACCAAGTCAACATTTTACCTGGTTCACTGCCCCCGCTTTCCTTCACCCCCTCAGAGGAATTCAGGATCTTGGATGCTGAGAGGAGAATGGAGTCAACATCATCATCTTCCGCGAGGTGCTTTTCTGGAACGGACCCGAGCACAGCTTTTGGCGAAGAGCTGGAAAGGTAGCCAGGGAAGGTGAGGAAGGGAGGCGCGGAGATTCAGGTTGCCCACGCCCCTCGGCGGCCACCAGAGGGTGCGCTGGGGCCAGGTAAAGATGTCAACTCTGCAAAAAGGGCTGGAGGCGGCTGCCCGCCAGGGGGCAGGCGGGTGCTTTCTCACGGAACAGCGGATTTGAGATAAGAGAAGATCTGCACACTACACCCATCCGGAAAACTCCGGAAGCTTTAGGATGAAGGACCCGGCTGTGGCTCCACTATCTTCCATTTCCCAGAGCTTCCCCCTCCCCCTAGAGGACAGCCTCCTGGATAGTTCTTACCAGGGCTCATTTCTGTCGCTTAAGATCTCTCTACCAACCGCCTTGCCCCAAGCATTCAGCTCTGCCGCTTCTAGCCGCAGCATCCCGTTGCCTAGTAACGGAGGTCGGGAAGCCCTGCCCACCCCCACCCTTTTCCGGGAGCTGATGCAGATGATGTGATTGGTCTCCATTTATCAAAGTACACTGATTTTCCTGTGTACTCGACAAAACGCTCTTAGAAGGCAGATGTTTCCCTGGGAAGCAGAACTTGCTTAACTGACTCGTTAGAAAACACGAACTTTTAAGTAAAACTTTTGCAAAATCAGTTATTTCAGAGAGAATATATAGTCATTGAGAATCGAATTTTAAATCACAGTGAGTAGGAATTGACAGCCACTATTATATAATAATTTATTACTTGATAAATTACACCTGGCTTACTTTCAGGGAGGAAGCATAATAGTTTAATGTTCGTTAACTATAATTTCTTATTTTCTAGAGCAATGGTTTCTATAAGACTTGGAAGTCTTCTTTTGTGGCATTGGGACAGCTTTAATACATTTAATTTTTTTGGTCTAATATATCTGTTAAATTGCCATCCTAAAGAAAATAATAAAGTTCATCAAATACTAGTACTAATGTAACAATGGAATATTATGCGACAGCTCTAATTTGTGGATGGTGACAGCAAGTGAGTCTTGGCTATTATTATGTAGGAATTACTTAAATTTTAACCTGTGCACTAGTCTCCACAGAAACCTACTTTTATTTTAGGATAACTTCTCAATCAATTAATCTATCAGAGAAATGATAGTAGAGAAGGATTATATTTTAAAGATGTATTCATTTGTTTTGTGTGTGTGTGTGTGTGTGTGTGTGTGTGCTGTATGTATGTGCATGTGTTTGTGTGCACATGCAGGTATGTATGAGTATGTGTGTGCATGTATGTGCACAAATGTAGAAGTTGGAGACTTATGTTGTATATATTTATTTATTGATATCCACCTAATGTTTTTGAGGCAAGGAGCTCACAGACAGTCTATACTGGCCGGCCAGTATAGAAAAGAAGCACAATACAACTGTTAATATTTGAGATTAGCGCTGATGTGTAGACAAGACACCCTATAGCTTGCAGGCATCGCTGACTTTCTTGCAATAATGCCCTGGGGAGCCACAGGTCCCGGCCCAAGGGCTGGCATTACATCTAATTGCAATGATCTGTTTACTTAATGTATTTTAGTCTGATCAGTTTGATTTACCTTGAGCTCCTATGGCCTTAACATTTTAGAACATTCTAGACCAATGATTCTGTAAAATGTTTTTGTGTGCTTTGTGGATGTTTTCAGTCGGTGGATCAGGCCATGCACTCTTGTCAGGGTGTCATAATGGCTGTCTGTCCTCCTTGTAGTCCATCAGGTGGTACAGGGTTGTGCTCTGTACCATCAGAGTGGTGTTCATTTGATGACTTACTAATCTCTACTGTAGATATTTAACCTTTGTTCTTTTTTGATTAAGAAATAGTTTGTATAAAATATTCTGACTTACACAACAATTCCATTCTTCATAAGCTTTTGGTTTTCTAATTTACCTATAATTATCTGTATGGATCACTTTCTTATGTTCTTTACTAGCTAATTATGGATTTTATTCTGTTGCTAATATTACTTATACAGTTGCTCAAATTTTCCTGATTTGGTCGGTGACAGTTTCTCTGATTCATTCTCATATCACATAGATGGCAAAAGTGTATTTTGTCAAGAGATGATTTCTCTGGCCAAATATTTTGATCATCACCACAACTATTTTATAAAAGCCTGACTTTTTAATTGTAAAGTCCATTCCTATGGAATAGAATTAAAATGTACATTATCGCCGGGCAGTGGTGGTGCACGCCTTTAATCCCAGCACTTGGGAGGCAGAGACAGGAGGATTTCTGAGTTCGAGGCCAGCCTGGTCTACAGAGTGAGTTCCAGGACAGCCAGGGCTATACAGAGAAACCCTGTCTCGAAAAACCAAAAAACAAACAAACAAACAAAATGTACATTATCATTTTTTTTAAAAACCCAAGAGTCACAACACTTCAAAATCTTTTTACTTCAAAATCAATTTTGCTTTTGGAAAAAAATCTACCTTTACCTGTTAACTAACAGCTGCAGGTTCAGAATTTGGAACAAACTCAGGCTTATTGCACAAAACAAGTTTGTCGGATCTATTCTTAGCAACTTCTTATCAGACTATAAGACGTCTGGGGTTTCCACCTCATGAGATCTTTTTTTAAACCTGGGATTACAGGGCTATCACTAAGCCTGGATGGAATCTACAGTAGTGTGACACTTGCCAGCTCACTCTGAGGACATACCAGTGTGACAGGGTTTATTTTTTGTTTGTCTGTTTTTTTTTTTTTTAAACTAAGGCTTGTGTTTACTAAGGAGAAAAAGAACCTCATGACATTGACATAGGAAGGCTTTGGTAGATTATAGAGGTAACTTCTACAGCTTGAAACATGAATGAAAATGTCTCTATATCCAGTCTCCACTAAGTTGCCAGAAGATTCTGATTCTGTCTATTGGGAGCTGAAAAAATAAAGAGGCTGCACAGTGGTGCCTCATGCCTTTAATCTCAGCACTCCAGAGGCAGAGGCAGGTAGATCTCTGTGAGTTTGAGGCCAGTCTGGTCTACAGAGCAGGTTCTAGGACAGCCAAGGATACAAAAGAGAAACCTGTTTCAAAAAAATAAAAACAAAACAAAACAAAACAAAAACACTCAAAAAAAGATTGAAGTAATTTTTATTTTAAAATAATTTATATTTTAACTAATATATTATTAGTATTATTTGTGTGTGTGTGTGTGTGTGATGTATGGAAGTCAGAGGCAGCTTCGCAGATGCAGTTGTCTCCTTACCTTTGCATAGACTATGGGAAATGACCTCAAATCTCCAGGTTTTCATGGCAAAGTCTTTATCCTCTGAACCATCTGCTGATCCTTATTACACATAACCTTTTTTTTGGGGGGGGGTAACAGCATCTTAGTATGTAGCCCTGGTTGGCCTAGAACTATCTATGTAGATCAGGCTGGTCTCAAACTCACAGACATCCACCTGCCTCTGCTTCCTGAGTGCTGGGATCAAAGGTGTGTGCACTGCCATTCCCGGCAAATATTTCATATAATCTTAATTTAAGATGATTGTATACCAGACACTTCTTATGGGGATAGTAACTAAGGTTAGGTAAGGTATTACACTTTGAATGATGTGTATGGAATCATGATTTGTGTTTTTTGTAGCCTAAAATGCCTGCCATGCCTTAACTCTTAGAGAAAAGAAAACATATTTTTTTTAGACATCCTCTGCATTCTTAGCCATTATTCTAAGTTGTTTTAAAAGTTAATGCCAATACCCGATTTATTTATTTATTTAAACATTTATTTACTTATTGTGAATATGTATACCTGGGTACGTACATAGCATGCTTGTATTCATGGGCATACATGTGCCATGCTTGTATACATGGGCATGCATGTGCCATGCTTGTATACATGGACATGCACATGACATACTGAGAGTGTGAAGGTCAGAAGACAAGTTTCAGGTATTAGTTCTCTTCCTCTTTGTGGGGTTCAGGGATTTGAACTCAGGTCATTGGGTTTGGCGTCAAGCGCCTTGACCCACTGAGCCTTCTTAGTGGCCTCTGATTTTATATTTGGTTGTTCATCAAGTAATCAAATGAAAATGATTGATAATGATCCCACAATCTAAAAATAATTACAATAATATAGCCCACTTTGAAGTGCTTGGTTTTCCGGATCAATCCTACGGAGCTTGGATGAGCTCTGGGAGCAGTAACATGAGTTCGTGTCAGGGTTTCAGCATTTATTGCTTGTCAGTGCCCAGAGAGTGTTTCCTGAAGCATCCATCCCCTGTAGTAGTAAGAATCTTGGTTTCTTTAAAAACCCATTATGTTATATGAATGTGTTTTGTTTGAATCCCAGGTGTGGGATAGGCGGCTGCTTCACTAGCAGGTGATTATGATTTGCCTCATGCCCTAGCAGAGGTGCGATTTTTGCCAGCTGCAGAGAGTTTAATTCTGGGGACTCTGGAGAGGGGCTGGAGCCCCAAGGGGGCCCGTGGAGGCTGCTGATCATCCTGATGCTATTGTGGTTTGATGAGAAGTTGAAGATATCCTGATGATGAAGATTGGATTTGCCCCAAGGAAACCAATGCTCCTAATCAGCAGGCTAAAGAGCTCTGTGCCCCTTTCCCCTCTAACCTTCTCTCTCCCACCTAAACTTGGAGGCTTAGAAGGGATTGGGGAGGAATAAGGTTGGAAGGGAAGTAGAGGTAACAGAACCCAATATAAAAAACTAAACAAGTATGCCAACAGTCCCTGAAGACATCAGGGATCTGCCTGAACCAGGTAGGGCAGGTGACACTTGTTTACTTGAATTCTTTTCATCCCTTTAGTCTCTCTTCAATGTTCTTTTCTTACTTAAAGTGCAGCATAAATAAAAGAACTTTTGGCTGTGACAACATAATAATAGAGTAATGGTTATAGGGAGCAACTTCTCTTTTGGATAAAATTAGATTGGCTTAAAGGGTAACATGCCAAATACTTGTTTTTTAAAAATATTATTCTTATTTATTTATGCATTTATCCATGCGTGATGCTTTTAAATCTAAATAATGTCTAAGCCTTTCCTTCTTTATCCCCTAAGAGAGCTAAGTCAAAATTGATTGTTTGCATATTTTTTTTGTTCATGACATGAGTTTCTTCTACACGGACTTTCTGGCACAAATTTGTTACAAAAGGACAAAATACGATGTAAGGGGAATATTTCTTTCTCATTTGTTTGCTTTAAAAATCTTCTTGGGGCTGGACAGATGCTCGGTGTTTAAGAGTATTGGCTTCTAGAGGACTCAGGTTGGTCCCCAGGAGTCATGTGGCGATTCACTATCTGTGACTCTAGTTCTAGGAAACCCAACCCTTTTTCTGCCCTCTGTGGCACTTTACATCCATGGCACACAGACATTCATGAAGGTAAATCACCCACACACATAAAAATAATTAAGTGTTCAAGAAAATGCTTTTAAAAACTTTCATTTTTACCATTGATATTTTTATGTCTTACACATTTTAAATTAATTTTCATATGAAATTCACTAATTCTAGTTAATTCTTTCATATACTTTAAGAACTTTGGATTGTTTGAAGAATAGTATTGATTCTAAATAATGCATATACAGCTTTAGGGCTTGCTTCACAAGCGTTAACCATATAACCTAAATTATCTAATTACAGCTGTATCTCTCTGAAGTTTCAGATTTTACAGACACTGTTTCATTTTACTGTAATAATAAGTCCCTTATTAAGCTTGAGTGTGAGAAATTCACCATGTACTCTATTGTATTTAAAATATGTGAACTATTATTTAAAGGAAGCTACCATAACTTCTTTGTTTGCTTGCTGACCGACTAATTAAATGAGGCTCATTGTGTAGCCCAGGCTAGCCCCATCTTTCTGTTTCGGTCTCTCATGCTGGGATTACAGGCATATAGCTCCATGTCCAGCTTGGAAAAACACTGCTGAACATCCAAAACCCAGTGTACAGTAATGTCTAATGCTTCTTTATGAGCCTTTCAGTCTTAATTCATTCTATTTTCAGTGAAGTATACAATTATCCTTTGTGCTTCCTTTTCTGGTTCAGCAGTGGACTGTTCCCCCTTTCTCACCAACTCACCGGAGGGGCGGGAGTGAGCAGTGCAGGGTCAGAAGGAGAGTGTGTAGGCAGTGAGTACTTCCTGGCTGTTGTTTGAAACACGGTCCTGTGTATTTGGTCCTAACTCTGTTAAGTAGCCAAGGATGACCTTGAACTTCTTCTGATCCTCCTGAGTTTGACTCCCTAGTGTAGAATTACAGATAAGCACTCCAACATGTGGGTTATTTCATGTGGGGAGGGGGTTGGAATCAAACCTGGGGCTTTGTGCCTAGGAGGTGTGCACTCCCCCAACGGAGCCACATCCCTAACCTCTAAGTGCTTCCTAAATACGTCCACGTATTCTCCTTCGGCGGCCCCGCCTCTAACCCCTGGTCCAGCAGTGCCTGGCCTTGTCAGTTCTCACGCTTTCCAAGAATCTAGAGAATAGGTGCAATGGTGTTTGCATTTTCTCAGCTGCTATTTTTGGTTTTAATTTTCTCAGGTTTTCTAAGTCCATCGCCACTCATTTATTTTCCAGCTTCCAAAACTTTTTGAGAACAAATTCTTAAAAATAACGTTTGAGAAAAAAAAAAGTTTTACATAATTCACATCCTGGAACTCATTAAGAACTAATATTTATTTATTTATTTATTTATTTATTTATTTATTTATTGGTTTTTTGAGACAGGGTTTCTCTGTGTAGCCCTGGCTGTCCTGGAACTCACTCTATAGACCAGGCTGGCCCCGACCTCAGAAATCTGCCTGCCTCTGCCTCCCAAGTGCTGGGATTAAAGGCGTGCACCACCACTGGCCGGCATTAAGAACTATTTTTAATAGCTGTGGTAACACACATGTTTTATTGCAGAGGTTACCATCTCAAATGCCCATGGGACTCAGGCAGGTATTCTCTGGAGAAATCAGGGTCATAGACAAATTAGTTAAGTGTCTCAACCTGGACACTGTAGGAGGAGGAAGATACCTGTTCTATGTTAGCACGCAGCAGCTCCAGCAGGTAGACCTGGCTGTGTCTACCATGGAAGGCAGACTCTCTGGGGCTGTCTGCATCACCTCAGCTCCCTGCTTCCCCGCTGTGTGAATGTTAAGAGGCCAGGAGGCTGGAACGTCCCAGTGTCAATGGTGAGGAAAGCAGAGGAGAGGTACAAGTCAAGGGTATTGCTGTGGGGTTGGCTTAGGTGACAGGGAAGGGGATGCCTAGCAGGAACTATGTGGCAGTCTGTCCAGGCCAGGGGCCAGAGAGAGTTCATGTCCAGATTCAGAAATCCTCGGCAGCCTGAGAGGAGAGGAAGTTACAGAGGGGTCAAGGCTAAGACCTGGCCAGAACTGTGCGAGGACAAAGTTCACAGCAAATCATGGAGATCGGCAGTGGGCACCGGCAAGCCCCAGTAGACCAGCAGTGCCCGCCTTCTCGGGGAGATCCCCCTATAGAGGGGCCGTCTTGGGATGGGGAGGAGGATGCTGCTGAGCCAGTGAAAGAAATGGCCCTGATGGACCTCCACCTTCCAAGTTCACTGAATGTTACGTGAAATAGACATTCCAGTCAACAGCCCATGCTGGGGGGCCGGGGCGGCGGCTTGTAAGTCAAGAGCACTTGCCATTCCTGCAGAGGACCAGTTGCCAGCACCTACATAGTGGCTCACAACCCTCGAATCAGTCCATTTCCAGGGAACCCACTACTTTGCCGTGACCTCTGCAGGCACCAGGCATGCATGTGGTACACAGACATCCCTGTGGGCAAAACACTCCTACACATACAATATAATAAATAAACCTAGGAAATAAAAAGAGCCCAAGCCAAAGCAAAAATAAATGTATAATGGGAAAGCTACCGAATCACCTTAAACTAGAAGATTCCAGTACCCCTGGGATCAGCAGAGATTCAGGGCTCATCAGAAACAGCAAGGGGAGCCAAGGAAGAGCCTCAGTCAACAAAGCGCTTACCTACCCAGTGAGAGGGCTGGAACTTGATCCTTAGCACTTCTGTAAAAAGGCAGAGGTGCTGACAGCTGGTGATGCAGAAAAGGGGAGATCTCTGGGACTGCTGACCCTTCAGCCTAAACAGCAAGTCCTGAGTCCCAGGGAGAGAGCTTGTCTCAAAACCCAAGGTTGGCTCCTTGACATGTAGGTTGATTTCTAGCCTTTACAAACATGGTTACACTTGTTCAGGCCCTCTTACACACACACACACACACACACACACACACACACATATACACACACATCCAATGCTTACCATATACACAAAGGACTGAGCTATAAAAACTGAAGAGGACACAGATTTTTTAAAATATCTGTTAATTTACACACTAAGAAAGGAGTGAGTCCTCTTGCAGGATCTGTTGGTCACTACTTCACCATGAATTACAAAAACATGCTCTGTACATTTATTTTGCTTGTGTTATCCGGTGGTACAGTTGTTTGCAGGTATAGTAGAGCAGTCCTGGAAGTGTCTTCCCGACATGCGCTTTAGAAATAACAGACACTGACACCAGCAGATTTTGAGTACAAGGCTGTTATTTGGCATTGCTTACTACAATTACCAAAAGCAACTTGGAAGGAAAAACAAGCGGACTCCCCCAAATATTGGGATGTTTACACATCAGATGGTTGTATAGCAGATGGGGCATGGTATTGTAGCATTATTGCTTTAAATGTCACCATTGCTGTCCCCAAAGATAGATAATTACAATCCATAAGTAATACTTGTCTTTTGTCCGCGGGTCAGCCTTTGCCTCCCCATGTCTTTCCCTCACTACACAGCAAGATAAATGTCTAAAAAGCCCCGGCTTTAGATTGGGAGGCGACTGCTTGAAGTCTCTACGTCATCGGCCGGAGTTTGTATGTGTGTGTGCGTGCGCGCATGCGTGCATGAGTGTCAGCATCTGCAAAGGATTTAAGCTTTGGGGTACAGAGTGACGGTGTCGTAGCCTTCTGGGGGCCTCGTGCGGGCTCTGGCGTGCGTCTCACAATACAGCTCCCCCTCCACGAAGAAGTAGCCTTTCTGCTTGAGGTTGAGGTTACAGTCAGCACACACGAAGCACTCCGGGTGCCGGTACTTATCCCGGGCCTTGACGACGGCACCTCTGTGGGGAGAAGACACGGGTACAGACAGGTGAAAACATCACAGATCGAGAAGAGAGAGGATGCTGGCGCCATGAGCCGGCCTGTTTCACTGTCAGGGAAACACAGAGCACATCGGGCACGTGTACGTGACAGCTCGACCACACCATCACCTTTCTCTGTGAGGTGTGAATATTCTTTAGGATCTCAGACAGGTAAGCTACATGACCTATGTAACCCCGCCCCCACGCCCCAGCTTCCTTACAAGTGGGAGCCATGACCTATGGAAGCCGAACCCCATAAAGGGGTAATGGCGATGGAGCCAGGCTACGAGCTCCCGAGATGGAAGTCCCACTGATGGCTTCTCATTCTTGTGGTCCAGCATTCTCTCTACCCCAGTAGGGATGGTGCACCCAGCGGGTGGCCTCACCTTACTCAAGGACACACAGTTTATTGTTTTTTTAGGAACAATAATTATTTTTGGTGACACTGTGAGTTGTTGGTTTTCAGATGTGCTGTTAGGCCATCCCCTTCCTTCACTCCCCCCCTGTTCCCTCGGTTCTAACCAGGTTCCTCTTCCCTCGCTGTTCTCTTAACGGGGCAAATTTGTCTCTCCTTGTGGTGGGAGAAGAGGTTGAAAGGGTGGGAGATTTCCTTCTTCAGAGACCTGAAGTTCTTGTCATAAAGATCTTTCACTTGTTTGGTTAGAGTCCCACCAAGATACCTTATATTGTTTGTGGCTATTGTGAAGGGTGTTCACAATTTCTTTCTCAGCCTGCTTATCCTTTGAGTACAGGAAGGCTACTGATTTGCTTGAGTTGATTTTATATCCGGCTACTTTGCTGAAGTTGTTTATCAGCTGTAGGAGATCCCTGGTGGAGTTTTTTGGGTCACTTAAGTATACTATCATATCATCTGCAAATAGTGAGAGTTTGACTTCTTCCTTTCCAATTTGTATCCCTTTGACTTCCTTATGTTGTCTAATTGCTCTCGCTAGAACTTCAAGTACTATATTGAAAAGATATGGAGAGAGGGGGCAGCCTTGTCTAGTCCCTGATTTTAGTGGGATTGCTTCAAGTTGTGGGAGGGGGATGATTGGGGAACGGGGTGGGGAAGAGGGAAGAGGGTTTATGGAACGTATGGGGAGGGAGGAACCGGGAAAGGGAAAATAATTTGAAATGTAAACAAAGAATATAGAAAAAAAAAGGTGGGAGAAATGTCCACATGAGACACATTTAAAATGATAGGACTCCCTCGAAAAATCTGAATTAGCCAAGGTGGCTGTATATGTACACATAGAGTTTCTTGATAATGTAGGCTGACTGTATTTTAAACATTTCTATCTTGATATTTGAATAATTAAAACTGCTGGTCACAAAATGCACTTTAATTCATAATCTAATGGTCCCTGCATGTGTTTCCCTCCTATATAGAAAAGTAGGTATCCAAAGATTAGATATTAATGAGATTAATTTTTAAAATAGAAATCATGATTTCTTAGAAATTGTTTTCATATACATGTTTGGGCAGTTTTGTTTTTGTTTTGTTTTTGTTTTGATCTCACACTAGTATTTCTGAAGATACAGACTGCTGGCTAAAGTTCTATATCAATTTGGGGTTATGACTAAGACACATTGGCCAAGCATGCTAAAGTGTGACAAGTGTTCTATTTTAAGTTAATGAATAGAAATTTAACTTTTCCAAAGTTGCCCTTTCTATGGAACGTCTTAAAAGTACGAGAGATGGAAAACTGCCAACAAGACAACAGAATGAATTCCCGAGCCGGTTAAACGCGAGACGTACACAATACCGCTCCCGCACTTGTCGCAGAGCGGCATCCTCTGGGCACTGCCGGCCCCGCCGTGGGCTTTAGTAACGGGAGCCCGCACGCTCCGAGTTCCAGCAGGACGGTCATCTGAAAAACAAAGTGTTTCCATTTATGGCGGGGAACAGCTGGCTCCAGCTTGTGCCTGGAGTCTATTTTAAAGCGAGCACTCTAACGTCTATTTTAAAGTGTGTGCTTTAGCCCAAGGAATTCTTGAGCCGCGTCTGTGCTGTGGTTTCAAAGGGAGCAGGGCCCATTGGTGTCAAAGAGGCTTGGTCCCTCTAAAGCGAAACTGCTTACAAAATGCCCTTTGGGGAACTGTTGCAAGATGCTATGAGGATTGGGCATCTTTCATTGGATGTCGATTTTTTTTTTTTTTTTTTTTTTTTTGAGACAGGGTTTCTTTGTGTAGTTCTTCCTGTCCTGGAACTCTTTTTATAGACTAGGATGTTCTCTAATTCAGAGTGTCACTTGTCTCTGCCTCTCCAGTGCTGGACTTAAAGGCGTGCACCACCGCACCTGACTGTTTCATTTGAGGTCTTTTGGAAACAAAACATCTAAGTTTACCACTCCGATGACTTGATGCAGCTCACCTGCTGCAAACTCAGAATCACTGTGGACCTGCCGCCCGTTACCATCCACACACAGGGACCGGGGACTGTGTAACCACAAAACAGGAGGCTTTCCTTTCTTTTCAGACCCTCTTCTATCACTTTTGGTGTACAAATTGGTCCGTTCTAGAGATCTCATATAAAGAGAGCCAACATGACCTTGGCTCTCGTGTCCCGTTTCTGTCACCGAGCACAGTGCTTTCAAGGCCCCTCCCTATTCTTGCAGCATTCAGAGCCTCATACCTTTTAAAGGCGGAATGACACTCTTTGCCAGGTAGGTTGTAAGACTTTGTTTATCCACTGGTGTCTCAGTGGGTAGCTCAGGGCTTCCACCCATTCGGTCCTTGTTAACAAGGGGAATACCACTGTACAAGTGTGTTTTCTTTTCTGCTTTGAGATGTCTGTCTAAGTACAGAATCGCTGGGTCATTTATTTATTTTTTTGTCCCCTGGGATAGATGCCTGCCTTTTATTTTAAAAGAATCCTCCATCAGAGATGATGGAACCTAAATGAATCTCCCTTGTTTACCCGGGAACACCGATTATTTTATTTATTTATTTATTTGTTTATTTATTTTTATTTATTTATTTATACTTACTCACTTTACATTCTACTCACTGCCTCGCTCCTGGTTAACCCCTCCCACAATCCTTCCCCCTCCCCTTCTCTTCAGAGTGGGTGGGGCACCCCTGGGTATCCCTCCCTCCCTGGCCCTTCAAATCTCTGAGAGGTTGCACTCTTCTTCTCCCACTGAGGACAGGCAAGGCATCCAAGCTAGCAGAATGCATCCCACACACAGGCAACAGCTTTCAGGACAGCCCCCGCCTCAGGGGCTGGAGCTTGGGGGCTGCTATGGAAGAATAATAGGAGGAAGGACTTCAGGCCTAGAAAGGGATACGAACTCCACAGGAAGACTGATCGAGTCGACGACCCTGGACCCTTGGGGCTCTCAGAGTCTGAACCACCAACCAAAGAACAGGCACAGGCTAGACCTAGGCCTCCCCCTTCATACGAAGCAGATGTGAAGCTTGCCCTTCATGTGCATCCTGAACGGCTGGGTCATTTCTCCGTGAACGTTGTAAGAGGGAGCTGCTGTGCTATCCGGAGTGGTTACGCCATTGTCATCCATACCAGTGATGCGCGTGGTTTGCTATTCTATCTAGGCTCTCACCAACCCATCTTAATGAGGCATGTTTGCCTTTGCGCGACTCTTAAAGGGCAGTATACATCTTTAGGGGAACACAAATGCGTGACCCGAAGTGTGAGCCAGAGGAGAACGGAAGTGGGTGAGAGGTCAGCTGTCCTTTGCACTGCCTTGTGGGACCTTATCTAAGGCCGCTTTTCTTACGCCTCTGTTTCTCATTCATCAAATGGGGCAAACAATACTTTCTTTCTTCCTGAGATATTGTGAGGTACTTTGGCAAAAAATGAGGTGCACAGCAGGCTTGATTTCATGCTCTTATTTTTCTCCCCGAGGTTGATAATGCTCTAAGGGGAGGGGGAAGAGAGGCTGAGACATCTTTTAGCATCTGTTGAAAACTAAAGCTTTGGTTAGTAAACTACTATGGGCTTGGAGAGATGGCTGAGAGGTTGAGTGCTTTCTTCTCTTCCAGAGGTTCTGAGTTCAATTGCCAGCCACCGTGGGGCGGCTCACAACCCTCTGTAATGAGGTCTGCTGCCCTCTTCTGGCCTGCCGGCATAAATGACAGCAGAACGCTGTATACATACAAAAACAAACTACTATGCTGCCCTTGACTACTACGGATAAAACTTGGGTTTGGTGCTTTTTATTTAAATGAGTGGCTCCATTTCACGAATCCTTAGACACGTCCAGGGAGTTCTTTCTCTAAATCCTTCTGAGCAAAAGACTCACTTTATTACGGACTAAAACCAGTCAGTATTCAGACACGCATCACGCCCCGTGGCTCAGGTCTCCCTCCTGACAACCCCTCCCACTCCCTCCCACCCCACCCTCACCCCCCGCCCCCAGTTGCCATAACAGTAGACACTGATGGTGATCACCTGGCCCGTCGTTCACCAGCTCCTGCAGCACCCTGAAGGAGCCCGACTGGCGAGGAGCAGCTGGTTCGTCCCGACCGTCATGGAGCATGCGGTACACATCCGACTGAGGGGACACTGAGGCTGTGGGTTCACTGAAACACAAATATAGCTGGTGACGCATCATCGGGAGCCCCAGGAGGCCACATGACAACAGATATCTTCCTCTGTTTACTGCAAGGGCTGAGCAGGGCTTACTCTCAAGGGAATCTCTTGGATAAGAAATACCATTGGAATTCAGCTAGGTGACTCCTGCCAGGATCTGGTAATTTTCTGAGACATGTCTGATGGCTGTATAAAGTATAGACATGAAACAAAACTGCCCCTTTACCCCCTGAAAAAAAGACAGCAGACACAGTAGCGTAGAAGGGAACTTGTTTTGGGTATTCTTACTCATAGAAGTTTAAATATTCCTATTTTTGATATGAAACCAAGTTTCATATAACTTGTAAGCTGAGGAAATTCACCCGACAGTGTTTCAAACCACATACTTCAGTAACTCAATAGGTTTGTTAAACCGATAATGCAATTTTTGAAAAAATTATTAATAATAATGAAAGCAGGTTTGTCTCCTTGCTTTTAGTAAATATATCAATAATAAACAATTAAAGATACAATTCTACTTGTCAGGCTCTACTTTCTTATTTTACTGTATTACTTAGAAAGAAATTTATCTGTGCATATTTTAATCACCTATATTATACTTGATGTATATATTCCTTTGCAAAATGGCTTTGGGATTAACTCACTGTAGAAATTTTCTGTGCATATTTTAATCACCTTGAAATTTATCTGTGCATATTTAATCACCTATATTATACTTGATGTATATATTTCTTTGCAAAATGGCTTTGGGATTAACTCACTGTAGAAATTTTCTGTGCATATTTTAATCACCTATATTATATTTGACATATATATTTCTTTGCAAAATCGCTTTGGGATTAATTCACTGTAGAAACCCTAAGACAACCTTGAGATAACATTCTTAAATATCGCAATAATTTATAAAAAGTCATTTTGCAATATTAAAAGAAGCAATGGGATTTTATTTCATAATAAATCTTTTAAATTGGAAAAGCTATGTGGCAAAGGTACTTGGAACAGATACATTAATAACAAAAAAGAAACTAGTCAAAATAAAGGCTAACAGGAATTGAATATCTTCAGTAACAACTGGAAGCATTTGCTTATAAAACCTTAAAGAGATGCAAACATTTAAAACAGCAAAAAAAAAAAAATTCCTCTCCACACATTCCCATTAGAAAAATAGAAAGAATCATCTCATAATAGTGTTTGGACATATCCCCTCCCATTTCTTCATCTACAAAAGACAGCTGATGTAAGATCTTAAGCCACTTCTGAGAATACTAAATCAGGCATTTACAAAGAACATTGCAGCTTTCAAAAGACATCCATTTGGTCGTTATGTAATTTGATTTTTATTTCTGTCCTATCATCCATGTAAAGTTTTTAACCAGGCTTAAATGTTTGCAAGACATTTTTTTTCCCCTTAAAGCTTTTGCATAACCTTCTTTCCACCAAGACAATGTTAAAAGATACCATTAAAGTCAACATTAAAGCCATGTGTTTAGTCAACATGCCCACAGTTCAAAAAGACTCATATTACCTCATGGAGGGTGTCTCCCCTAGAGCTGTGGCAACCTGACCCTGAAGTGTTTCCATAATATTGTCATCTGAGTACAGCTGCATGGGAGTGTTAAACTGAGCATGTACAATCTTCACGCCCGGCAGTTCCATTTCCAAAGGAATGTTAGGGGCCATCTTAGCAGCAACTTTCAAGTCACCTGGGCAGATCGTACTAACGGTACTGATGGAAGAAGGGGTGCTACGTCCACTGCCACAGTCAATACCGGAAGGAGTGCTGCAGCCACTGTGTTAATGACCACGTGATGCAAAGGTGGACGCGGGGAACCAGAAGAACACAGAAAACGGGTACAGAGAAGTTAGAAGGAAGTGGGGACAGAAGAGGGGGTCACATCAATCTGAAACACTGGCTAGAAGAGGTTTCCAAAAGGGACGTTGTAAAATGGACATGCCAACAAAACAAAACAAAAAACCCATGAACAAAACTAAAGGTTGCAGGCGATACCGCATTTATTGGCTCGATTCTGGCAAGTTGAGGGTTAACATGTAAAAGAGTTGCACATAAAGCAGGTAGATATCGAAGGCCTGTCTTCATTGTTTTAAAAGTAGGCCGAATAATTTCGTTTCTGATGATTTCACAGGTAAAAGGTAGAGGGGGATTAGCTGGATATCCCTTTATGACTCTGAATTTTATTTATTTATTTATTTATTTATTTATTTATTTATTTATTGGTTTTTCGAGACAGGGTTTCTCTGTGTAGTTCTGGCTGTCCTGGAACTCATTCTGTAGAACAGGCTGGCTTCGAACTCAGAAATCCACCTGCCTCTGCCTCCCAAGTGCTGGGATTAAAGGTGTGCGCCACCACCGCCCGGCCTGACTCTGAATTTTATAATTAAAGCATTAATGGCTGCTAACAAATAGTAGTATCACTATGTAGCATGAAAACGTATACTCGACATTTCAAAGTAATCATGCTTCAGTCATAAAGTCAAACTTTGACTGCAAAGTAATTTCCTACCGGTAAGGCTAAATAAATATTACTGTTCATTTCAATCAATATGTTATTGTTACCATTTCAATATATTATTTTTTTGTTCACTTATTTTGTTAAGAACATACTTTAAAAACTGCTCTGTGACTTAATACAGGAGCAAGAAACAGTCGATAAATGCGTATCACCTTACCCTCGACGATTACAGAACAAATAGTTCGCCTCCCATTATTTGAGTGCTACCCAAAGCTAACGTTTGTTTCCTTTGTACACAGGCATCTCATGCAAGATTTTGGCCACACATATATATTTCCATGCATATTTTTATTTCCCTTTAAGGACAAGGATTAGGGACTTTAGTCATATTACAGAGGTTGGTCACCCGAGTCAAGAACTAGGGAGGTTTTTATACTCACTATGAAACTAAATTGGACACCAGCCACACTGACATGCATTTTGTTAATTACTTAATTTGGCATTGGGAATCGAACCTAGGACTTCATGCAGTAATCAGTCTATCACAGAGCTACATCCTTCGCCGTCTACGAGCATAGTAAATCCACACAGAGATACATTTTATAAGAAGCTGGAATGTATGAAGAGAAAAGGCACAGCCGTTTAGAAGAAAGCAAAAAGAGGCGTTGATATTAGTGTAAACCCCTGTTATAGTTGACTGCCTGCTAGTGTTGCAGTGAACTTGAGACAGATACATATATGTGATGTGATTGCCTTCGGGTCAACCATCTGAGCTGTGACATGTGGGGGCCCCATCTCTGCATTTAAAGAACTACTGTTTTTAACCAGAGTCCCATGTAGACACCAAAACCCAAAAGGATGCTGAGTAGTGAGTTTTTAAAGTCAATGTTGCAGCTGGTGAGTTTAGACAATATCGTCAATCAATTAGTTAATTTTTTTTTAGGGTTTTGTGTGACACGATCCAACTTCTTACACCAGCCCTTTAACTCCTGCCTCTTGAGAATCTTTTTAAAATCCAACCAGGACACTAGTTAGGCCATGTACCAAAATAGCATCTGGCTTTTTTTAGGCTCAGCACTATTTCCCAAAATTGAATTTAACTGCCGAAAGAAAGGAAGAAACTTTCCTCTTGTAGAGCAGTTTGGTCAGGACTAAAGGATTTGACGTAAGCGTAATGAGGTTCATGAACTTGAAAAACGGGCGTCTGAGACAGTGGGTTAAATCTTGAGGGACTCGGGCCAAATATAATGGATCCATTCAGCAACGACTGTGGGATGCTAGATGCCGTATAAATGATTACTAGTGGGAATTCAGAGATAGGCTTTATTTTGATATGTAATTAGTAATCCTTGTCCGTTATTAAGGATTGTATATAGATGTGGATGTGCATATGGTTTTAATTTGTCAAAGATTATGTCTCTATTTCTTCTTCCTTTATCATTTGAATTAGGGGTCCTGTGTCCGCTAAGAGGAGGAAATGATGTAACAACAGCAAGAGACCTTTGGTAAATATCCAGGGCAATGTTAAAAGAGTTCCCATGTTGGTGATTTAAGTAAGATGGTTCTCAGGAACTCTAGACCCAGGGGAATATTGTCCTGAGATCAGTAACTTATTCTCACTGACCCAGAATGCAGAGGCTAATGTGATCTCCTGAGGCTGTCTTGGTCATGTGGCAAGATCACTTGTCTAGGGGAAGGTGACTTCAATTACTTTAGAATCAGGTAGGTTCTTTCCACAGACTGTGGTCTGTGTTCAGACTTTTGGCGAAGAGGTGTATTTCTGGAGGCAACTTGTTTAAAATTACCTGGAAACATTTCATTTTCACATTCAGGTTTATAAAAAAAAATCTTGCCTATATTTTGAATGACCACTCTGAATTTAAATTGTTGCATACATATTTCCATATAAAAACGCTGGTGCTTCCGATGGCTTCGACTGCGATGAAGTTATCAAACGAGCCAGAGCTAATACTAAAACACCAGGTGCGTGGACACGTAAACGCACTACACCTGTTTGACTTCAGGTTAGGCAAGCTGTTCATTCACAGTGCAGTGTTAGCTTGGGGCGAAGCCACAAAATTCTATCTTGATGAAAAATCCCTGGGAGAGAGCAAAAAAGTTGTGAGGCTAGATCAGAGTGAGGGGACAGAGGAAGAAAGGCAGAAGGGAGTGAGGTTTCCACCAGTCTTTAGGATCTGTATCCAGGTACTTGTTATTTATTTTTTTATTTACCTATTTTTAGAAGATTCCTATCATTCTATTGTATTACGAAGTACCTGCAAGTGACACACTTCTGAACCCCTTGTTCTTATCACCACATTCAAGATAAGAAAGCAAAGAAGAAAGCCTTTCTGACCTTCTTTGAATTTTTGTGCATTGAATAAATGTGTCCCTGAGTCTCTATTTATTCAATTTGTTTAGCTGCTTATCATTCAATAATGAAATAGCATTTGGAACTCTTACTGCAGTGTGTTCTGGGACTGCAGGCGGAGTGGTGTGGGGGTAGAATAGGAAAAAACAAAGATGGAGAAAAGGAACGGAATCAGGATAGCAAAGAGGATGGTGTGGCTTGGAAAGGTGGGGACGGGGAGACGAGCTTCTAATTCCTCTCTGTCTCACATTCAGGAAATACCGGGGACTCTTGGGATTTTATTCCTCTACCCAGTGCACATGCGATGAGCATTGCTTATTATGGTCCAGGCTCATCTCTAGGGGTTAGGGATTCAGCACGGAGCAGTGTAGACACAGCATACTTACCCCTCCCCGCCCCCAATTCATGTGTCTCCCTCTTGTCTGATGTTATGGAAGTTGTGTGATTTGGAGACAATCTTCTAGCCCTTCCTGTAAGCTTATTGCAGGGTCTCCACTTAAAAATCATATATTAAGTAATGATTTACTAGCCACAGGAGTTAAGTACCTACAGGTTCAGTCACGGAACTGTGAAATGTACCAGTTAATATGCACTTAACAGTGATGGGCATTTCAATAAGCTGGTGTGGAAACACATTCAATTACCCCCTCTCCATAGAGCAATGGGAGGATTAAATAAAATCATGCCTATGGGATGAGCTCACCTGTGGGCTCCCAGTTTGGGATACACGATGCAAACCGTTACGCCATGTTACTAACCAGATAGTCTGAATAGCCGAAGGTCAGAATGAAATTTCCTGAAGTTGCTATTTGCTGTCAACTCAAGTTCAATTTCTAGACAAGATTCTAGGAACGATGGTGTGGCCATGATCGCTTCTCTGATTGATAGGTA
Organism: Apodemus agrarius; assembly: GCA_964023405.1. Taxonomy (NCBI): domain Eukaryota; kingdom Metazoa; phylum Chordata; class Mammalia; order Rodentia; family Muridae; genus Apodemus; species Apodemus agrarius. Next base: position 38,535,559 of record OZ030023.1, on the reverse strand, counting down.
AGAATTTAGATCCTGCTCGTTACTGTTATTATGGGTTGATACAATGTATCCCCACGAGAGTCAGCAATACTCAGTAACCCTCGTGCTATTTTGATCTTCACCAGATAGAAAAGTCTCTTTCTCAAGGAGCCTTTGTTTCTTTGTAAGGATCCAGATGTGTGAACAGTTATTCTTATGTAAGGGCTGGTGAGTTTGACGGTACAAAGAGAAGCGGGCATTGAGGGGGATGGCAGGAATGGCCAGAGTCTGTCAAACACAGAAAGTAACCCCAGGTGCCCCTTGCGCCACCTGGAGCTGGTTTCCAGTTTTTGCCCCTGCAGGCTGGGCTTTCCTGATCTGCAGCAGGGTACATCTGGCTGACTCAAAGGTCACTGTGTTCTGGATGGGATCTCCAGGGCTTCTGGGGCACTAGTTATAAATACACATGGTGATCACATAAAACTTCATAGCCCTGTCATCTAGTCAATATTTACCCTCAGTAATGGATGCTCTTTGCCTACTGTTTGCTGCTAAGTGAGTCGTTTCTTTTTGCTTTTGAATTAAGCTTCACAATAAAAAAAAAAAAAAAAAGTCACTCCAGACACCTAGGAGTTACTTTCCCTGGTGATTAGTAAGAACTCATTAGAGCAACATGCACTTCAAAATCTCACAATCTCAGAATTTATGACCTGGTTCGGCCTGGAATTATGAAAGGTTTGGGCCGAATATTGTGCTTGTGTTCAAAGTAGTTCACATCCTGTAAAAAACAAAGGGTTAAAGAAAAAATCTCTCAGTGGAGGCTCAGTCTTCTGTGGGTAAAAAGTAAATGCGTGAGACCAGCGATCTCTTTTATGTTTTAACAGTCACACAGCCGCTAAACATTTGGGAACTGGCTGTCAGGGCTTCCAAGCAATTAGAGCCAAGTCTGAGATGTTTCTCTTTGAAAGCGAAAAGTTCAATGGTTCCTTGAGGACAATAAAGGGGAAAATGGCAGGAGCTGGACCTTGGAAAAGAAACCGCACCACGAGGAACGCCGGCCCGAACTGAACTTCAGTACTTACTTTTGCGGTGAGCTGGGGATGAGACCCCGCAGCTGTCCGTGGAGCGCGTCTTGGATATTGCTAGTTGAATAGAGCCCAATTGGTGAGTTATAGGAGGCGCTCACTACCTGTCTTTTGTCATCAATGTTTGCTGCTGCTACGAAAGGCTGGGCCCTTCTGTTGTGCGCGGTGCCAATGGGTTTGAATTCCTGTACATGGCAGACAAAACACACAGAGCCACAGAGAGCGCACAAGAAAGCTGTTAATGAACACAACTGTCAGCGACGCTGTTGTTAATTAGGGCATCGTTACCGGGCTACAGGATTAGCAAAAAGGTTAGGGGAGGAATTAGGGTCCGCCTGTCCTGTCTCTGAAATGTACACATGCTACGCTCATCTATCAAACGAACCTCATTTGATACCTCAAAATTCAAACAGTGTCTGGCCTTCTCCTTTTCTGGCTTCATCTGCTTCTTTTATGAGACAGTGTTATTAGAAGTGAGATTTATTTTATTTTATTTTATTTTTTTGGTTTAGAATAAATCACCAGACTTAATATTCTCTCTAGCTGTAGCTACACGTGTTTTCTTCTCTATTAATCCTTTTTTTTTTTTTTTTTGCTTTTGTGATACTTATGAATGAACCCAGGGTCCAGCGCATCCCAGGCACGCTTGCTACCACCACATCTGAATTAGTTTCCCTCCGTTTTATAAGGCGAGAGGATAAAATCAGTAGGCGGATGAGCATTTGTGAATTACTACAGTCTAATACTTAAACTGATCTAAAATTATTTTGTTTTTAAAAAATACATAATATGACAAAACTCAAGTTGTTAATTTGAGTATGACTGTACTTTCAAAAAGTAAGGAGACCAGAAAGACTTTTGAAGGCAGGAGCACCTCACACAGAATTCCCTTTTCTTTATTGTGATAATGTTGCTTGCACGTGTACTTAAAGAATTCTTCACGGTTGTCTCTTTCTTGGAAAAACAAATGAATCTAAAGGTGTGTGTATGTTAAAATTAAAAATAGATTTTTAGTCTGTTGCCTGAGGAACAGGACCACATGGCAGAGTCTCAAGCCTTGAGTTTGAAACACGCCTGAACGACCCAGCTAAGTGTCAGAATCATTTTTTCTAGTTTGGATACATGGATAAGTTTCAAAGCTGTTAGTTTTGTCCTAGAAGCATCAGAGGAAACTGGCAGGGATGTTAACATACATAGGAGACTGTTCTGTGTACAAATGTTTCTATTTGGCAGAAATGGCTACATCGATCTTTATAATCTTCATTTCTTTTGTGAATGTCCACTCAGTGCTGCACATTTATGTGAAAGAATGCATACTTGTTTGAAATGTTTCCCCACATAGGCCAACTGACCTTGTTAAAAGTAGTTACAATAGTGCAAATGAAGCACAGGTTCAACTGTCAGCTAACGAGTCATTTCTCCATCTGCTCCCAATGGTTTTCCACCAGAGACTCTGCCCTGGTATGAAGAACAGGATTTGTCTCTTCAACCTGGGATACATGTGTTAACAGTCTCCTGGTTCTCAAAAGGCTTAGCTGAATACAATGTTGCCCATGATGGGATAGTGTTGTTAGACTGACTAATTAATACCTTGTTCATCTAACCTTTTTCCTCTACAAGAATGGATTGATGCTGAGGCCTTGGCTGGATGACATTATTCTGAATGACACTAGGTAGCAAGAGTATTGAAACCACCAAATATCGTTTTAGAAATGTCCCAGCACTGAATCTCATACTGTGTAAAAATGTGTGTGCAAACATTTACATGGTCATACAGCCTGGGGTGTTAGCTGACTTCTTAATGAATTTGGATTGGCTGGATTTTGGGATCCCTGTTTTGACAAACCATTATCATGACTTGAAAAGAGTGGGCTGGAAATAATTGTAAGTCATGGTGACATTCGTGGTTTGAGTCTTTGTAACTCCTTTTGATATGAAAGAAGACGGAGGCTAATTGCCCAATTCAGCTTTGATGGATTATAAATCTTCCATGCTAATTATAGAGTGAGTCAGTCCAGGATAAGACAAGCCGTTCAAGCTTTGTGGAACCTAGTTGGTTTTATAGAACAAAGTATGAAATGTCTTTAAAATCTTGGTAAGTAACATTATTACTTATTATTATTAATTATTTACAATAATTAATTAATGTACTATGATGGCTTGATTAGGGAAAAATATCTGCCTCTAGTTTTTGTTTCATATGCTTTCAGAGAATGAATAAACATGGATGGAGATGTCCTGCAAAGGGGTCAGCTCCTCTGAAGGCTTATGTGCATTCGTGATTCCCTGTAGGTCTTCCAAATGGCAGTGTAGAAGTTAAGAGCTCCAAGCCTTTTCTTTGCGATTTTCAGTTTTGTCCCCTTCTCTCATTAGAAATGGAATTGGTTAAAAATGGCTTTATTTTCCACTCACACCATAAAAGGAAGTCTTTCTAATAACATTTTTTTTTTTGTTTGGGCTTTGCAAAGCATTAGTTTAAATGGGCCTCTAGAGTTATTCCTCAAAGCACAGGGAAGTGTATACACCAAAGTTAAACAAGAACTTTAACGATGGCACAGAGAGGCAGCATTCCGTCCAAGCCTTACATCATTGTTGATGGCCACGCAGCATCCAAAGACAAAGCCGATTAGATGCCTGCTAGTCTGCTGTAATTCCTTCTTTTCCCACTTTTCTTGGAAAAGCACATGCAACACAATTTTTTTTATAGCCGTTTCTATGTAGTCCAGCTCTTGATTTATTCTACCCAGAGAAAGCCATCCAATAATTCTTATCGAAAAGTGGTCATTCCTATTAATTCTCAATTTTAAAATATGGTTTTTAAATGTTAGAGGCTTGTATTAAGGAATAATACTTTGAAGAAGTGAAGTGTTAGGGCAGCCATGGCACAAGTTACACACCCGAGGAAAAGCCACTGACAGCAGAAAAATTGGCCTCCACTTAATTTCTTATTTGATGATGTTCATAGACAAAGTGTCCAGGCAATTATCTTCTTTATCGGAAGCAGTGTGCCTGACTTGTATACTTCATTTCTCTCATTTACCTGCCATTTTATAAATCTTTCATGTAAATACGACAAGGACTCAAGAAACCAGGGGGACATGAAGTGAGCAAATATTGGATCAAGTCAGAGTGAGGCAATGAAGCTGTAGCACCAGGCTTGAAAAATATGAAGCTATTCGTTCACGCTCACCCTTTAAGTGGAGAAAAAGCCATTCTTAAAACCATCATTTTGGGCTCCAAGTGTTTCCAATCCCCACTAGAGGAGCGTTGGGAGAAATGTCATTGAAAGCTTGCTTTGTATAGCACCTTCTCGCTACCAAAACATTGGAGGTTGACGTTAACTTTTGGAAACAAAGTGTGGCTGCCCACGTAATAGGAAGACACAGTTCTGTACAAACACACAGGCATAATGTTCTTCCTGCTTAGAAAGAGCCATTTTTTATTTGTTTCTAAAGAGCTTCTTTCTTGCTAAGCGAGGTGCATCATATCTTTGAGTTATGTGGTGTGGCTGCTATTAAGCAGGAATGAAAGTAACAGTTTGCTTGAGCTACAAAGCTTTGAAGAAGGACTAACCACACACTTGTCTAGAGCGATGTCTTGTTTAGAAATGCCTAAGCCTGTTCATAGACCGCCAGGCTCGAGGGGAATGAACTCATCTAGTTGTTGGAAACTGATCTGAACACTTCCTCCGGTCCTTTAGAAGCCTAAGACTCAAATCTGAATCTATAAAAACAAAACTCCTCTGTTTCATGATAGTATGGAAAGATGAAAAAAATCTAATCATTACTTTTATATCAATTATTATAATTGTATGAGAAAAAGTCCTCAAAGTCTGAACTTACAGGGAAAACCACCACACACACACACACACACACACACACACACACCCCACACCCCATTATCTATCTATCTATATATCTACATTATCATCTATCTATCTATCTATCTATCTATCTATCTATCTATCTATCTATATCTATCGCTATATATTTACATGTTATTACTTGGTCTTAGATAATGGGACATAGTTTTTCTCTTTCAGTGAGTAGATAGTGTGTTTAAAATAAGAAAGAATATTTTATCCAGTTGCCAAAGGTCATAGTATTTACTCCAATAACTTGACTTGGGTTGATAAAAAAGAACTCGAATATCCTCCTGTTTGTGAACATTTTCCACTCACCCATAACACTTAAATGTTCGCTGATGGCATGCATTTCCCCAGCCGACACACCTCTGCTTTCCAGAAGGTCATTCTGTTTACATAGTTCTCATTAAAGGGGAAAAGTAAGTCTTTTTGTAAAGCAGGGTATTACTTAAAACTTTCATTTTTTTTCCCTCCAAATGGAAAGGCCCAGTTAGGAGAAAATCTCTCTGCGAGGTGTCCAGCACACTCAGATGGCAGAGCTACACTGATATTCAGTTGTTTTGTAGACCAAATGCCTGTGCCATGTGAGTTAGTCATGTCAAAATCTCGCTGAAGAGCGGCAGGAGAGGAAACCCTTTGATGATTAGGAGAGCTGAAATCATTCTTATCTCTGAGTCAGTCAGACACTGGCCTCTTGGAGAGGGAGCCGGTAAGGACTAGGCATGACTCAAATGAATGGAATTTTAAAAGGCTCCATCTGAATGCCTGCTACAGTTGTTAACCTAATCGTCACCTTTCTCTCTTTCTCTCTCTCTTTTTTTTTAAAAGAAATTCATTTCCTTTCCCCTACTTGTAGAATTGTTAAAAAAAACAATGTAAAAATTGGTTGTTTCTAACCCTTTTAAGTTCAGGATATCTGGGTTAATAAAATGACTAAGAAGAGGTCAGAATATTTAAAGTTAGAATTATGCCTTAAAAGCTAGTTCTTAGAAGAATAATGATCATAAATGAATGCAAGCAGATTTGCAGAAGAGGTCTCTTTCCTCACTTCAGCTCAGGAATTGTCATCGACGTTAAATTCTGGAGAGAAGGTAGCAAAGCACAGATTCCCAGCGTGACTTAGGTGCACCTTGGTTCAACCCGTCCTTACAGGGGGTGAGCAGCAGCTGGGAGGAAGTCTCACCGTGGGTTTGGCCCATGGATTGAACCTGTTTAGTTACATCAAATCTTACACTGCAGGTTGGTGAGTTAGGGTTTGAAAAACAAGGAGACATTTGGGATAGGAATGTAATTTGCCAAAGAGTGCATGTAATGCAGTGTTCGATGTGTGATGTGTGTAGACAAAAAATGGGAACTTTATCCATTGCATTCGAGAGACTCCAAGTTTGGACAGTCAACAGATGTGTGCAGAAGGGCCTCGGGGACCTGCTTTTCACATGTTGGCTGCCTCTAAAGGACCAACCGATGTGGCTGGGAAGGAAACAGGCTTGTGTCCTATTGCAGAGCACTGTGTACACAAGACGGTGATGTGTCTAGAACTTGGTGCTTCATCTAACCTTTCTTTGTGTCGAATCAAGTGCTGATGAGAGAGGTGTTAGTAGTCGACGTACAGGACTAGCATGTGAGGTGAGCCACCAATGGCTTTCAGATCTCTTTCCGCCATGTTGACAGCGTGAACCTCTCTAATCCGAAATCCAGACATCCAAACTGTTCCAAAACGAGGAGTGTTTTGAGCAATGATAAGGTGTCACAAACAGTGCTGCATGCACTGGGTCCCAGTGAACTGGGTGGGCTCGAAACCCTGGACCTATGTGTCCAGATGGAAAAAGGGCAAAATGAAACCGTATGTTGTCTCTTCCATAAAGTCTTTCACTGGGTTTATGCAAATGTTTCAAATTAATGTAAAGCTTCCGGTCCTAAGCATTTTAGCAGAGGAGAGCGGATCTATCTTAACTCTCTCACTTTTCCCCTCATTTGCTCACTTCCTCCGAAGAATGAAAGTCTTATCTGACCTAAGTACACCACTCACCTTCCAAGATCACACAGTTTAACAGTTGGAGTGGTAGCTGAACTGCCCACGGGGACCAGTCCCAGTCACCGCTGGGAAATACACAGTTCATCCTCCGGCCAGCTAATCTCACCCAGTCATCAGTCTGCGATGTGCTGGGGGCTATGCCTTCGGGAGTCTCAGTGAGAACAGGCCAATGGCTCTGGTCTTTAGAATATTCTATATCCTCTTCATTTTCCTTGAGGTCCATTTTCTCTTCCTTTTAAGTATGATTTTTTAGGTATAGGCGCTCTCTTTAGTCAAAAGCTAGGGCAAGAATCTTATAAGTCCTTCATGTAAAGACGACAAGTTATGTTTCGTTTTCTGTGTGGGCTGGGGAGGGAACTCTATTTGAACTGAACTAAAGTTTTGAAGGAGCACAGTTTAGAATGTGATCTAATCTCCCTTGTAATCTTCATAAGGAAGGGAACTCTTCATTGTCACAGTGGCAGAGAAGAGAGAAAGCCCTTAGGTAAGCAGGTGCGTGTTGTTGAAGGTTGGGGAGGCTTCTGACATAGCTTTGGGGATAAGGGGGCAAGGCACTAAGCCTGAGACTGCCCACTAGCTTCAGGCTCTTGCTTTTACTGCTGTGTTTAATCTTTGAGTAGCCCATGAGATACTAGTACTCATGCTGTGCTGTGTCCTATTTTATGACATGAAAACAGGGCCTTCCTGGGGCGAGTAGAAAACATTCGGGTAAACCCAGGAGACAATGAGCCTCACAAGGCCAAGAGTGCTAAGTGTGAATTATAAATGCTCCCAGACAGCCTTCACTGGGTAGATAGAAAACTACATGCTAGGAATATGGAGCATAGAAAAGCTTGTTTCAAAGATGCTGTTAAACACGTATCTTTGCATCTCTAAGCCTTGGCAGCTTCTAAGCAGAGGTTCCAAAGCCTTGTTCTTAATTAGATTTTCCAGGGTATTATCATTGAGGCTCGATTCAGTTTCAGTGTTGCAGGGGGGCAGATTTTCAGAAAGTAGACACAGCCAGATAGGCATCAGATGATTAGATTCACGTGGGTCAAGAGACAGGGTTGCCTCAGGGGAAAGGTCTTTATATCGTTTGCAAGTTACAGAATATCTCTGTGATAACAGACTTCCGATTCTTTTGGGGTAAGGTAAATTGAATTATAGAATATCAGAACCGAGAACTGAAAACGGATGTCAAGATAAGACCTATACAAAAGACCTTAAAGGGCGGAAGAGCGCAGTGATTATTAGATTAGAGATTCGTGTTCCAAATGGCACAGCCTAGTTTTTATTTTGCTTTATTTGAACAGCTTAAGGTTCTTAGATTTACATCATGGCCATTTATTTGGCTCAAGTCTATCACAAGAAATAATAATTATAATTATAATAATAATAAAAGGTGGACTCCATGCAAATTAGTCATATTGTTCCAAATAATGTATATATGTCTCCATGATTTTTTGTATGTGGAACTTTCTGTATATTCTTTCTGGACTAACTTTCTGGACTAGCACTGACCTTTCAGCAATCTGTCTCCATCTCCTAAGTTCTGGGACTACAGACACTAAGGCGTCCAGCAGAGAAGAACGTGATCTTTAAAGAGACATTTGCCTATGGACACACTCTTATTTCTCCCTGGACGTAAGAACACATGAATCATATAAATTAATCTCACAGAGAGGAGACCAATCACAGCTTCACAGGTGACTTGTTCTGATTTTTTTTGGATTTGACCCTTCTTCCCCCACCCGTGCGGGAGAGGAGCTACCCGACCCTGAACAGAAACTGTGGTGTGACGACACTTCCTCTTAACTTCATACCTGTGGCTCAGCTTCTAAGTTGATTTTGAAGGGATGCGCTTTTCCATCTTCAGACACCTGCGGAGACCATAAGCGAGTTTCCGCCCTGCAAATAAAGTTTGCAAACTCTAAATCTGGATGGCACTTCTTTAAAAAAAAAAAAAAAATATATATATATATATATATATATATATATGCTATATAAATAGCATATATAAAGATATGCTAATATCTTTCATAAACATAATGGGAAATTATGTATAATTTCCCATTATGTTTATGAAAGATATTAGCAACCTTCACTGATTTAAGCCCAAAGAATTTATCATTTATTATTCTGAACATCCTCATCTAGTTAGTCTTATATCATTCGTGTCCTTTCGAGGACCTGATAATGCAGTAAGATCACCTGGAGTTCAGTGGCGTGGTTTCTGGAGAAAGCACGCAGTGTGTGTGAGAACAACAGAAGGAGGAGGTTTAGAGACACGAAAACATCGGGAGGCAAGCTGTCCAAGTCTCTCTTCTCTCCTAGCCTACCAAGGCCGCCCCAGGAGCCACATGTCTATATGCCTGGCATCCCAGAACTGTGGTTTGTCCTGCTCTTCTCCGGAGTCTGTGGCTCAGAAGCACAGGCACAGATAGAAAAGAATCTATTTTTCTTCATGAGGCTTCTGTATGTCTGATGGGTCCGGTCCTCTGTACCTGTGGTTGCTGAGTGCAAAAGCAATGTGGCAACCACCAGCAAGTGACCGCCATAACCAGTTACTACTCCGTGATTTTCATCTTCATACCAAGGCAGTCATAACAGGCTGGGTTCAAATTCTTGCTTTAGGAGGTGGTTTAGAGTGTCTGCATACTTTAACGTATGCACCTGTATTCTTCACACCTTATAGTGTGAAGAATGGTCTTTGGATATGAACCTGTACAAAAAGGCTGAGAGGATATTAAGGACCAATTTAACATGGTCACCTTAGGGCAAATCAGGTGATTCTTCACAATCTTTCAATCCTATTCCATATCACAGATACGTGATCAGCTCGTTATTCTTGTGCTCTCACGGCTATAATTATTTTCATTGTCAAGTTCCTGGGCTACTATATGAAGAAGCCATTCCTCTGCACAATTTTACTTTTGACATTTAAAAGATTATTTTATTTATTTATTTACCTACTTATTTAATGTATATGAGTACACTGTAGCTGTCTTCAGACACACCAGAAGAGGGCGTCAGATTCCATTATAGATGATTGTGAGCCACCAAGTGGTTGCTGGGAATTGAATTCAGGCCCTCTGGAAGAGCAGTCAGTGCTCTTAACCGCTGAGCCATCTCTCTAGCCCCAAAGATTTTTTTTTAAATGGTTCATAAATTGACCAATTACAGTGATTACAAGAATGAAATGGCAAATGCAGGAGAAACTCCATCAGAGTTCTAGCCCTATGACATTTGTCACAAGGCAGATGAGACCCATTAGAGCTCTGGCTCAAGTTCTCCAAAAAAACAGATCAAGTTCTGACCCAATTAGCTGAGGCGCACCTGTCAATCTTGAGACACAACTGGTAAGATGCCGCTTTAATCCTGTCCTGTGCATCAGCGTGAGTCATGGACTCCGTACCAAAGCCATCAATAGCCAGGATGACATCGCCAGGACACAGGTTGGCAGCTGCTGCCTTGCTTCCTGGAGTGATCTGGAAAAGACCAAGACACCAACTTAGAATCCACTATCCCAGCAGGTTCTTCTTGAGTTTTATACTTAGTAGTTGTATGCTATACTGGCAAAGTTTTCAGTGTTTCCCTGGTTGCCAAATCTTAAACCTAATTTTAAAAGAACTCCCAGTTGCTTGATTGTATTAGTGCTAATTTATTATGTTAAATAATTTTCATACTAGTCATATTGTAAGCACCATTTTATCTCTTGCTGTTTTTAAGACATTTCATATAACTACATCTTTGAATATTTTCTCTGTCAAAAACAAATAATTTTAAAGCTTTTTTGTTGTTGTTGTTAGCCAGAAATTTCTATTTTGAAATAGAGGTTTTTGACATTTTGGCAACTTGGTACTTGAATTGAACCTACTTAAGCAACTTGATAAGTTTTAGTTTTGACATTATCATGAGGTGAGCAGCATGGGTTAGATACTTAAACTCCCCCAAGTTCATATGTTGACTTACTTACTTTCTTTCTTTTCTTTTTTATTTATACATATGCAAGTATTTGTTTTTTAAATTTCCTGTTTTACTACTTTTTTCTTAAAGCAGATCTGTGGCTTAAGATGAATTGTTTGGTGTGTGTGCACTAAGAAATAAGTATAAGTATCCCCAAACCCACAAAAATATAAATAGTAATCTAATTCTCTTTTTTTTTAACATGAAAAGACAAAAATATATTTAATCAATATATCTACAGAGGTAAAATGAATATAAAATGAAAATATGGGTCTAAGTCTTTCTTTGAAATAGGTAACATGAGGATATATATTTAAATGTTAATATCTACTTTTAAGGACATGATATATGTAAAAATACAATTCTGGTGACAATGGTATCTCTTTGAACCCTATCCCAGTTCTTTTATACCACATTATCTCTATCCCTTAAGATTCAAAATTACTTTTAAGTAGTTTACTACTCCTGGAACAGAAGATGTTATTCATAACGGACATTGTCTTCACTCATATAACAATCACATATTTGTGCTTTTTTTTTTCATATGTTGTTTCAAAGTGATGACTTTTGAAGAAAAAGCCCTTGAGAAGGTCAGTAATCTAGCGCTGTCATGGCTTAGACTAGAACCCTTACAAGTAGTCTCCAAGATAGCTCTGATGTTTTTCTGCCATCTGTGTAGAGACACAAGAAGTTGGTCATCTGACATCTGGAAGAGGACCCAACCATGTTAGTACCCTCACTTAGATTTCTAGCTGTTAGAACTGTAAGAACCAACTTTTGTTGTTGAAAAGTCACCTGGTTCTAACAGCTTAAACTAGGACAAGAGTATCTCTAAGTCTAGGAATCTGGGGAAAGGGTCACTCTTGAACTGACCAAAAGAAAGCCTGACAATATAAACATTTATGGCATTCTAGAGAACTGAAGTCACTGGGAAGGAAACCAGAAATTTCAAGGAAAGACAGAGACCTACGCATGGTCATCCCCGTGACAGAGCAGGGAGGAAGAAGTGGCCAATGTAATAGCTGTTAAGAAAAACTCAGGTAAAACAATACATTGCTAATGGCTTGGTGTGAGTTAGCATGAATGTAAAGAAACTCTGGGAACCAATGACACAGAGGAAGTTTGTATTCAGTCATATTATCTTCTCCATGAATGAGCAGGTGGAATAAATAGAAAAATCTAATAAAATATTAGGTTTTAATGAAATCTGATCAGAAACTACATTAAATATAAATGGTCTAAACATGTTACATAAAAATCAGAGGTTTTTCAAAATAGAGGAAAAAAGAGATTCATTTTTTTCTATCAGAATGTGTATGAAATTTTTAGAAGTGGAAAAATGAAAGGAATCATACTTTAGGATATAGGAAAATATGTTACTGTATTTTTAATGCTTAGAAATAGGAAATATAGAATATTAGTAAACTGAATATCCAGTTAAAAATGAAAGGTTATTTTACTGGGTAAATGTTTCTCCCATTTTTCTGTCTGTATTCATATGGATATCTCCCTAGCTAACTGTCCAGACATCTGACTCCATTCCTGTACTCCTTTATATTATACACAATGGCTATTCTGATTTCCTTTAAGCTCCTCAAACAGAGCACTCCTGTACCTCCTTAAGGTTTTACCTGCATAGCTATGTCTATATGAAATACTCCTCATCTGGTGGCTCCTTCTTATCTTTTAGGTTTTGGTGCAAATAATGCATTTTAGAAAATCCCCTAAAGTTCTGAAGTGTCTTTTTTCTAGTCCCTCAACCTTGTTATTTATCTTTATGTCTTGTTTATTTCCTTCATGAAGACTACTTTTAATTTTGTATTTGCTTAGTTACTTTTGTATTACTGCCTTCTCAACTAGACTGCAAGCTCATGTGCTGGAGGGTCCCTGACTCCTGCTGATTTGACTGGCAACTAAAGGTTTACTATGGTTCAGAAGGTAGCTAAGTTCATGGTGAGCCACACTTTGGACACTGTGGCTTGGTCTTTTGCTTAGCTGGTGATTTGCAATAGGACACTTGCTAACACTTGTAACTGCAGAGCTCAGGTCAAGTTAGAGAGAGAGAGAGAGAGAGAGAGAGAGAGAGAGAGAGAGAGAGAACGAGAACTCTGAAGTCAGGCTAGGTAGGTAGACAACATTCTGTGAGTGTACTGTGCTTGTAAGCTACAGTGTTGGGCATATTAAATCTATCAAGATGCATTATACATATTCAACTTACAATAGTCTCAACTTTGGATGGTGTTATCAGGATATAACCCCTTCATAGGTCAAGGATTATCTGTATTTCTAATGTTTCCCAGTGTTTAAAGTCAGTAAATGAAAAACTGAAGGGTAAATGGAAAAGTCACTTAAATTAGGGCTTATGAAGAAAAAGCAGTACTCAAAAAGTATGTGTGTGTGTGCTGTGCATATGTGATCTCTCTCTCTCTCCCTCCCTCCCTCCTGCCCTCCCTTCCTCTCTCCCCTGTACACATGCTCACAGGCATAATCACATGCATCTTCATGTGTGCTCTTAGTACAAAGGAGGACTTTAGGTGACCTATGCTATCATTTTCTTATTTACTGTGATGGTTTGTATATACTCAGCCGAGGGAGGGGCACTATTAGAAGGTGTAGCCCTGTTGGAGTAGGTGTGACCCTGTTGGAGTAGGTGTGTCTCTGTGGGTGTGGGCTTTAAGACCCTCATCCTAGCTGCCTGGAAGCCAGTATTCTGCTAGCAGCTTCAGATGAAGATGTAGAACCCTCAGCTCCTCCTGCACCATGCCTGCCTGGATGCTGCCATGTTCCCACCTTTATGATAATGGACTGAACCTCTGAACCTGTAAGCCAGCTCCAATGAAATGTTGTCCTTATAAGAGCTGAACACAGTGTCTGTTCACAGCAGTAAGACCCTAACTAAGACATCTATTTTGGGACAGGATCTCTTACTAAACTTGTAACTTCCCATTTTCCTGCTAGGCCAGCTGAGTAGAAGCCCCCTGTTTCCACAACTTCACAATGATTGGGTTACAGGTCCAGCCATACCAGATTTATTACTAGGGGGCTGGGGATCTTAACTCAAGTCCCTATTCTGGTGCAGCAAGTGCTCTTTCTATTTAGTCATTATCCCAACTCAGTTTATGTTTATTATTGTGAACTTACCATTTTTATATTTAGAAACTAGAAATTGTACATCAGAATTACTCATGAGTCTTATTTTAAACCCCAGAATTGTTCCAGGAATAAGCCCTAGTGTTCCTAATATGTTACTCCAGGATTAATAGTCAATTCGCTGTTTTAAATTTGCTTATTTTGTTCCATCATGAGGCCCTAGAGAGAGTCAAGTTCATCCAGATAAATAAAATCTTCATAAAATAATTAAGCTCTCATGTGTCCTAGGTCTGCTGAACTATCGCTAGATTGCTTAATGCATTTGGTTAGTTTCTGTGTCATGAAGATTTTTTCTAGTGGGACGAGTGGATTAGAAGCTTGGTGAGGAAACTGAGCTTATTACATCTTAGCCTTTGGGAGCTACTTCTTAGCTACTTTTATTTAGAAGTTCTCCTGGGCTCAGGACTGTTAGGACAAAGTTTCCATCCCCAATGGCCCTGGTAGGGATAAAAGGATTCCTAATTGTTTAATATTCTTTCAATATAGAATATCCAGGGCAGTACTTTCTATTTTTAAGCTTCTAAGGTCAGAATGCTTCCTTAAAACATTAAATGAGGCTTAGTGTGTCTGTTTGTAAAGCCCCTCTTAGGTTTAATAATACAATTGAATGGACTCAAGTTGTAGAACAGTCAATCCTGATCTGGAAGTGTTTAACTCTGTTTTCTGTTTTAACTTTGATTTTGATGAATGATAAGTAGAGCTGTGTGTGTGTATGTGTGTGTGTGTGTGTGTGTGTGTGCACATGTGTGCGCACACACACACACACACACACACGCACAGGACTACTGAGTGGGTTAAGTGCGTATACACATTTTAAGCAGACATCAGACCTTAAATGTTAAACAAGTAATATTGACTTTATATATTGAGCAGACTTCAAATATCAAAGTTAAGTATTTTAGAAGGTACTACATTTTATTAACAATAAATCTGAAAGTTAATGACTTCATCTTCTCTTTCTACAAAATGCTACATTTTAAAAACTTTTCATATTTTCTTTTTTTCAGCAATGCTCTATGCTAGGCTGCGCAGAAACGGCCGTTCGTTCTGTTTTTACAGAAGAGAGGTCTAAGGAACGCAGAGCTTCCTGCTGAGCTGAGAGCTGCTACACGACCCTGCAAGGCCCGGGACACCAGGCTTTTCAGAAGCTGGGCTGGGTAGGTCATTTTGATAGAGAATAGCATCATTTGAAAGCACAGCCTCAACGGAGGGAGGGATTGCCTGGTCGGTCCTGCGGGCATGTCTGTAGGGGATCATCGTCTTAACTGTCCTTTGCTGAGGGAAGGCCAGTCATCATCAGCAGTGTCATCCCTAGGCAGGTGGTCCTGAGACAAATAGGAAAACCAGTACAAGCTTCCCAGCTGACACACACACACAGCTTCCGACCTAGTTCCTGCTGTATGCCTGGGCTGTGAAAAGGCCAGCCTTGGGTTCCCTTCCTTCAGTGATAACTGTGACCTGGAATTGGAAGCTGAAGCAAACCCCTTTTCCTCCACATTGCTTTTGCGCAGGGTGTTGTATCACGGCAACAGAAAGGGAAACGGAAAGAAGTCAGCTAGGGAATGCCGTAATGATCGCGGAGGACCCACCCACTCTGGCTTGGCTTTCAACACGGTCCTTACTGCTTTTAATCCTCCACAGATGGATGGATCAGACACAAAAGGGATATATAGAGAGAAGGAGACATACAAGGCTTTAATCCTCCCTAGTTTTCTAGTTCAGCAAGGCCAATGATTAGAATGACTAAAGTACCCGCTGAGGTGACTTTGTTTTTGTAAGTTAAACCATTCACTGAGGTATAAGAATTCACTATTCTCTGCTGCTGCTCTATTTTAATGTTCT
The DNA here is from genome assembly GCA_964023405.1 of Apodemus agrarius. Taxonomy (NCBI): domain Eukaryota; kingdom Metazoa; phylum Chordata; class Mammalia; order Rodentia; family Muridae; genus Apodemus; species Apodemus agrarius. The sequence continues at coordinate 38,519,676 of OZ030023.1, read as the reverse complement.
ACTAGTATATCATTACTTTGGATTTTTATTGTGAGCCCACAGATTTTTATTACTATGCTCTCTCCACTTGAGAGAACAGAGAGGGGAGATGAAGCATGTGGTTTTTTAATTTTTTTTTTAATTTTTTTTTCCCGAGACAGGGTTTCTCTGTGTAGCCCTGGCTGTCCTGGAACTCACTCTGTAGACCAGGCTGGCCTCAAACTCAGAAATCTGCCTGCCTCTGCCTCCCAAGTGCTGGGATTAAAGGCGTGCGCCACCACCACCTGGCTCGCATGTGGTTTTAAAATGAATTATTTCATATTTGTGGCCATGAATAATTTAACTATTAAAGTTACCAGAGAGATAACTGGCCATAGATAGCCCTGTGGTCAATCCCTCAGTGTCGTGATTTCAAACTTCCCTATTACAAGAGCCTCCTGGGGTCCTTGTTGGCCATAAGGATATCCTATATCAGATGTCTGGATTCAAGACTCAGAATCAATGGGAAAGGACCCAGGAACGGTGTCATTTACAGGTACCATAGGCGATTTTGGCTCTTCACGTTAACCTATTCAGTTGTCCCTCATTCCGTACCAAATGAACTTTGAAAGCCTTGCCAGGCATAAAGATCTCTCCAGGGGCTGGGTACTATGGAACTTTTTAGGGTGACACTCTCGTATCATTTACACAAGATGTTCTTTCTCATGACCCCGAGCATAAGGTGTTTTCAAAGAGATCTGCAAGATTCTAATGTATAGTCTGGGCTGAAAACAATAGTTTTACTGTCATGAGAGTATTATTATTATTGGAACTTTTTATCTTGCAAAAACAGTTACTATTATTTTAACATGAGAAAATTAATGCTCAGAAATGGTAAAATACTCACATGTGTTTATTTATCCCATGAAACATCTGAAATTCCTATTGAAGTTGTCTCACAGGCTCTTCCGTTGGCCTGTGCAGTTTCCCGGTGGCTAAACTCCCCACTCCTGTGCCTCTTGCTATCTCACATCATACTTTGCTTGTAAAATTTTGGACCAGTTTGTCACGGTAGTTTATGTACATACACGGCCCTTCTCCCACTGACATGTGCGCTTCTCAGAAGGGAGAGGCCCATCCACATTGTAATCATTGTCTCTCAGTGCCTCTCACGTAGCAGGATATTTTGTGATCAATATTATGAACATATGAACCAGTACTTCTCTGTTGACACCTTCATTGCTAGCACCAAATTACACAGGCTTTTATTCGCATCCATTTTTCTATTGTCTGCCCTTGTTTTATCCTAAGACAAGATTGTGTACAACTATACGCATCCCATTCTAAACTTTCAAATTTCAAATGAAGTTTAGATTGAAGAAACAGATTTGTGTGTGTGTGTGTGTGTGTGTGTGTGTGAGAGAGAGAGAGAGAGAGAGACAGAGAGAGAGAGACAGAGAGAGAGACAGAGAGAGACAGAGAGACACATAAACAGAGAGAAAGATGAGAGAGACAGGGAGGAAGAGAGAGAGAGGGATATATATATATATATATATATATATATATATATAGAGAGAGAGAGAGAGAGAGAGAAACAGAGAGACAGAGACACATAAACAGAGAGAGAGATGAGAGAGAGGGGAGGGAGGGAGAGAGGGATATATATACACACACACATATATATATATATGTGTATATATATATATATATATATAGAGAGAGAGAGAGAGAGAGAGAGAGAGACCATCACTGGCACGGTCTGAGTTGGTTCTCAGGTCTAGCTCAGCCACACCGACCCTGAAGTTCCCTGAGCTGAAGGAAGCAGGGATAAAGGAGGAAAGACTGATTGGCCTCAGTTCAGACTCAGCACCTGAGTTTGTGCTGCATTCCAAATTGGAATTTTACAAATGTCAACAATTTGTGTCTTCTGTGAGAGTAAACCCACTTCCTGGTTGGTCAAGAAACTTCCAGAAGAACCCTTAGGATCTTCTTACAAAGTAAAACAAAATGAAAAGCACAACCACCCCCTAAACAAAAATACCAACCAACCAACCAAACCAACCAACCAACCAACCAACCAACCAACCAACCAACCAACCAACCAACAACACACTCCAAAACAAAAGAGGCTCCTTTAGAGATGTGAGCCTCAAACATTGTTCTATGAATACAGTGTTTGACATATGCACTGTCTATGAGTTTGTGTCATTATGTGACAGGATCTCTAACACATCTATAGATGCTACCTAGGCTGGAACCAGTGGAATCACAGACCTCAAACCTAGGCTCTTGTGACTACCTCCATCAGTTAGGCCCCACCTCCTGAAAGCTCCTCGGCCTTCAACATTCCTAAAGACTGAGCATTCGAAACACAGTGCAGCGGGCGGCACTTCAGACTTGAACTGTAATGTAACACTCTCTCTTAAACCAAGTGTCCCAAACCTACATTTTTTATATTATACAAAATGTAGCGCAGGGCTTGTCTAGAAAATCTTGGGTCTGGTGGTTTATTTTCCTTCCTTTTGATGTGTGTGTGCATGCGTTTCTTCAAATTATACTAAACTTTATTTCACTAATTAGTGGGTTTGTGCACAATTATGGGACAGAAACTCTTTGTGGTAACTTTGTGAACTGCAGCTTCAGTAGATGGAGTGGGTCACATATTTGCCTTAAAGCAGGAGAACACAGGAGACAGTTCAGCAGCCCGGAACCCTGATTTCAGATATGTATGCTCCTCTAGTAATAATGAATCTGGTAGCCTAGTTCCTTCACCTGTAGACTACACATACCTCCACTCCTAACTGTATTTAACAACCTCTAGAAAACTGTGCAAAACCGTGTTTTCTAGCAAACTCTTAGGAGAATTTCCTATTGACTCTCTTATATCTATGTGTAATTGGTTATGCATATAATTTAAAACAGCTGCATTGTGAGAACGGCATGTACGGCCATAAACTAAGTACATAGCCTAGTTTATCAATCAACCTAATCAATCAATACTATATGACTCATGGTAATCAACTCTTTCCTCTTCTAAATCCCAGAAGAAGACCCTGCCCAATGATCAGGGGCCTTGAGTATTCCTACTCATAAGTCTCCTTGTCAGTTCTGACAGTGTCTCCCTCTCCGAGCTGTACTCAGAATAAAGCCATCTTGCTACTTTTGCAAGTCTTTGTGAGCCATTCTCTTCAATTCTTTGGATTTGAGGCCAAGCTTCGGCAGTCTTGGCTCAGACCCTACCCACCAGCAGCCTTCCCACAAGCTCTGGCTGCAGCGCCATTGTCACCTAAGGAGCAGGTACTTTCTATGCACAAGCTCCTTGACTTAGGATGAGGTTCTATCCCAAGCAATTGCCACTTCTTTATGCAGCTGAAGACACCTTAAATGTACCAAACTTGAATCCGTCAAACCTGCTGCACATCCTATTACAGAGCAGTGCCATACACTGTAGAGGCCCACGGTTGCTCTGCTGATCATGTGGTTGGCACTAATGGTGGCCTTTTACCACTGTCCAGAATCGAGGCAGAGTAGCACACTGTCAGTTGCTAGCCCAGGCAGAGGTGAAAACTCTTCAGTATGGTCTGAATTGAAGGTGTCACTTTCAAACCATTATAAAGTGGCAGTGTCATGAACTGAGAGCCCTCCATAGTCTGAATTTATACAGCACCAGACAGGAAAGGTATGTACAATCTGGCTTGTAGGACAAAACCAAACATAAATGGCTTAAGAAAATACCTCTCGTAGATGGAGTTTCTTTTAACAGTAAGTACAGCATTTCAGTTTTTTTGTGTCCTTAAGAACTTAACCAAACAGTGACTTTAATGTGGAGTATTTTGAAAGCACAATCTACCTATTTGTGGCAATAAAGTTACGTACAAGGTGAGCAACTTAGTTATGTATATTATAGCTGTGTTTATAACATACGTGATGTACCAGAGGCTGCTATGTATTGAACAGTTTCCGACATGAAAGGTTCCTGCCCTCGAGGAGCAAGTGACGGAATAGGATATGCTTAAGTATCTTGGGTGTAGACAAGATAATAAGACAGGATAGGCAGAGAGCTATACATGATTGTGCGATAGATGAAATGACCATGATTATAGGATTAGAGGAGGACTAGGTTTTCATAGGCAGAGAGGGCCATGGGGTAGGGCTGGAGAGAAGAATTCTGGGAGAAAGTGATGAGTATCAGAAGCACAGCCATACCCCGGAGATCATAAACAGTCTGGAGCTGTGGTACCACTGTCCTTGTATGGAGTGAGAAGTGGAAGAGGAGAGAGGCAGGGAAGAAAAGAAGTCAGCAGAGAGTAAAAAGCCATGCAGAAGAACCCATCTTCTGTTCTCTAGAAGCTAGTGATGTCACTGAAGGATGTTTCATGGGAAGAATCAACAGCCCCTTGTACTTTTCAAAGGCAGATGGTAAGAATATGCAGGGTGTCTTGGAGACCATAGGCAGGCTTCTGGGCAGGGAGTTATGACATCTCGAATAAAGACAGCAGCTAGAAGAACAGCCACTGACAAATTGGGTGTCACTGGGGACAGCAAGGGGCATTTTCCTCAGGTGGAGATTGAATAGAAAAATATTAAAATTACAAAAGAGAATGCCTGCCTACCAGCAGCAGATACTTTTGACTGATAACTCTGAGGTTTTTATCCAAATGACTTCTCATGTCTCTGTAATTATTATGAACATATTCTTAATAAGAATCCACGAGGGCATAAAAGCCCAAGTGAGCTGGCTTGCATTGATTTAACAAGAATTCCTGATATGCATGGCTTTGGGGACAGTTGGGGCGGAACAATTTAGTGTTATCTGTTCCCTAGAAGTTAAAACCGTCGAAAAGGTGTATTTTCAATAAGTAGCATCTGGTTTATTATTGAATCAAGTGCCCACAGTGGTGACACACCTTAGCTATGAGTTAAAAAGCCAAGACAGAATGGCTCTTCGAATAAAAATGTCATGACATCGAACACATTTACTGATGGTCTTTGTGGTCTGAACACAGATGTAAGATTGCATTAACTTAAACCTTGCTTTTAGTGTCAACAGTCCCAAATTTCAAACATATGATTCATTAGACAGATATGTTACAGAGTAATAGTAAGATAATTCTTTTATACATTTTTCCCAAGGGTCTTTATGACATTATTCATTCTTTCAGATTTAATTTAAATACGATTTATTCTTTGTTAGGATACAAGAGCTTCTGTTACTTAATATGAGCAAGTGGAACCTTATAAACTAAGCATATTTCTTAGAGACGGTGGAAACTGTTTTCTTTGGTAAATCTATAAAAGGAATTGCTTGGCCCACATCATGGAAGCATTTTCTGCTTAATTTACTTAAGAGCATTTCTGGGGGTACGTTTTAATGTCTCATATAAAAACACATGTCAGATGTGTTTACATGTTTTTGAAAAAAGTAAAACAAAGCTTGAAATGAGCCATTGTGTGCAGCTCTATGACACATGCTTTGGGCTTTTTAAAAGAGCATAGGGCTTCACAAATAATATTAATGCGTGTACATTGCCCTGTTCAAAATCTGTGATTGATCAGGTTAGAAAGCATGTATTCATCAGATATAGCATGAGCAGTAAGAAAAGCATAATGTTTAGAACATAAAATTATAATACTTAAAAGTTTGTGCCTTCACCTTTAGAAGGGCCTGCACAAGAACCTGAAAAGATTTCCTTTAAAAGTTGAGGAAGTTATCAACTTAGATGCTTCACAATTATTCTAGAAATTCGTTGACAGAAGAGGAGCCCTGGGTTTCATTTTTACAGCCCCCTTCTTGCTGGATTCTGCTTTAGATACCCTGGAATAAGGCGGTTTGGTCTTTGCTACTAAAGTCTTATTTTTCAAAGTTATTAGACGGAGCGGTCGCCCTCTATCAGGTAAACTATTGCCCAGGTTGTCTTTGTAGTTTGAATTATAGATAATGCTTCCTCAGCCAAGTTCCCAGCCATTGGAAAATATTTATCCAAAATGCCTGGAAACGGAGGAATGAATACACATTAGTAATATTTTCCCTGCCTGGCTGATATGAGAGGTTCCAACTTGGCCCGGCTAAGCTGTGCCCTGAGAACAGTACCCTGCTGGAGTTCTCATCCAGGCAAGAAAACGGCTCAGCTGGCAAGGTTAGCGCCACCAAATGACCTCTTTCTTGCTCCCCCATTATCTGTTTGATATGAAAGGAAATGGGGTTGGGGAAAGCCAAAAGCACCCCTCAGCTCTGGAGCCCTCCTCTGAGCCCAGGAATCCCGCACTGCCGGTTGACCTGTCTGGGAAATGTGGCTGGGGACCAAGGAAAAGGCATGCAGAGTTTGTGCACCGCCTTGGTTAAATCTCAAAACTTCTTTGCATCCTCCAGCCTTTTGCTAAAGTCCACAGGGGAGCCAGAAGCTCAGGTCCCCGCCAGTGCACCATCCTGCCTCCCTCCCTGGGTTTCTTGGCTACTCTCTTTTAACTCCAGGGCCACTCTCGGATGCCAGGTGACCTGTAGCAAAAAATCAGAATGGAAAACACCTACCCTGGTGATGACCAAAGGCTGGTTGAAGTCTATGCCCCCAGAGAGTCTGAAGCCCCAGGGCGCAGGGCCAGGGAGAACTACGTTCTGGGGCATGATGCCTTCCTGCGAGTGGGTCCAGCGACGAGTGGCTCTGCAAAGCGTTAGTCTCGGAACCGGACAACCCACTTAGCTCCTGGGGCTGCGACCTAGCTGGGAAGGCTGTCCGGGAGCTTTATCCCTGCTGCGGAGTGACGTCACTGGACTCCCCTCCTCCCCGCCCCCTCCCACCAAGGAGAGCTCCAACTTTGGAAGTGAGAGACAGCAGCCTGGCCGGAGGAGCTCCCAGCTGGGTGCAGTCGCCCAGACCTCTCCCCGCCCAAGGAGGCTTCGGGTTACAACTTCCATCATTCCCTGAAGGAACACCTGTCCTCCTGTTTATCGTCTACTTGCTCAGCAGTGCACTTTACTGGGAAGTTAAAAGCAATCACACCACAGCCTCTATGCTTTCAATTAAAATAAAACCCAAGCACATCCAGGCACTTAGGAATTTCGCAGATTTGACCGTGTTAATATGCTCTCTTAGTATCTAGCTTCGGCCAAGTTAAAGTCTTCATTTCTTTCAGCCGTAAGACAGGAGTAATTGTTGTATTTGTAGGAGTATTGGCAGGATTTGGTGGCAATAAAATGAAATGTTTCTGCATAGCACCCCGCACAGCATAAAAAAAAAAAAAATCAAGTATTTCTGCAATTAAAATATATGTCCCTAATCAGTTGTGTCTGACTTTGTGATATAGAAGTGACTTTGTTATCTGTGAAGTTTATGCTCGGAATTACCCCCCTCTTGCCCTGTTTACCCCTCCGTATCTCACCACGTGCTAAGTAAGTTTGAGTTTTAAGTTTGGGCTAACTCTCCCAGCCGCGGTGGCAGCATAGGGCTGAGGCTCTGCTTGTTGGACATGGCTGTGTGATACAGAGGCAAGTGTCAGGATGACCTAGGAGTGGAAGCTCCGTCTGGGTGCTGCGGCCAAAATGAAGGTGTCTATGGGAGTGGAATAAACGCGACCCAGAGCAGAGAGCATGCAATGAGCATTCTGTTCAGATGTACTTGGAGAAAAGTAAAAAGGAGATTCAAGAACCTGTAAATGGAATGAACCAGTCTGGGAAAGCGGAAACGGCGGTAAGTCACCAAAGAGAGGACTCTGTCGGTCACTTCTGTGGTCCGGGCGTGGCGATGATGGCTTTGCCTGTGTCTTTGAGCATTCGCCATCAGCCCAACATTGTGCTAAGGCCAGTGTCATCGCTCAGACTAGGGAACAGCTTCCCTGAATTGGGAGAGCTCATATAGGATCCCATAGCTAACAAATGGTAAAAGTAAATAAACAATCCAGGCTGGCCCGACTCCAGCGTCTGCTTGGTACCGGAGGAGAGGTCAGGGGTGTCTGGGTAGCGTCCTGGTTTAGATGTAGTATAGAATCAAGCGTATCTGATACTATGGGCCAGGATGCTCTGATTCCTAAGAAGAGAGGCAAGGATGCAGAAAGAGAAGAAGGAAATGCCAAACACTGAGGAGGAGGAGGAGGAGGGTCTGGGATTTATTGTGCAATAGCACAGGGCCATCCTGGCCCAGGAGAGCAGAGCTGTGCAATGGAGCATTCTGTTCGGATGTGCTTGGAGGAAAGATAAAAGAAATTCAAGGCTCTGTAAATGGAATGAATCAGTCTGGGAGAGTGCAGGGTTAGAATGGCCTCACCCCACCCACAATGCTGGGCTGTCCAGGTCTCAGGGGACAGAAAAACCTTTTTTTTTTTTTTTTTTTTTTTTTGTTCCAGGTATTTTCCAGTGTCCCACCTATGTTGAATTATCAGTAAAACAAACATAACATATCCTGTTGATTTTGTCCGCTTTGGATGGGTGTGTGATTGCAGAATGTGTTTCCTCTGCCAGTCACCGGCGGTTGTTGTTTACCGCCCCCCCTCCCCCACAGGTGTGTGTGACTACATACACATGCATGCACAGTCTCACACACACACACACACACACACACACACACACACAGAGATGTTTGCACACACATACCTAACTGTTGCAAAAAGAATGAGATGTTATTTGATGTTGTGTCACTGACACCACTAATTATTTAAACCTATCTCATGAGTTGGCTTATAGGTCAGGTTGGCTTATCTATCTATCTATCTATCTATCTATCTATCTATCTATCTATCTAATTTTAATCATTGTACCAAATATTTGGTGCCATTAGATCAGAACTTCTACAACTTTTTCCATTAATGACTTATTTTTATTCAGGAAATTTGATATGAACCTGAATATACATACAAACATACATATACACACACGTACATATACCATACATATATAGTAGGGGTTGGTTTTAATGCTATTTGTGTTAATTCAGCTCTCCAAATCACATGGGAACCTGCACATCTCCACTGAGGGTCCCTGGCCCCAGCTGGCTCTGATTGGGAAATAAAGTTGTCATCGGCCAATGGCTGGGCAGGGAGACAGAGGCAGGACTTTGGGGTTTCATGGGCAAGAAAGGCAGGGATTCTGGTGTGAGAAGGGTGTAGGAGACAGATCACACTGGGAAGGTATGGGAGGGAGAGACAGCCGAAATGTAGGTGTGAAGGGGAAAGCGGACCCAGAGGGCTGGCCAGCAGGATCCAGGGCAGCGTAGCTCAAGTGTAGATTTAGTATAAACTCAGCAATATTGGAGGGCAGGTGTTAGCCACATGCAGGTTCAGCAGTGGCCCCGTCGTTGAGCTAGTTAAAATATATTAAAATATAAAGCTTGCATGTGTGTCTTTTCACTCATGAATCCAAAATATTTGGGTGGATGTAGAGGAGACCTGTGTACCTGCTAAAAGCATAGAGCGGATTTAATAATTAACGGTACACATATATACATACATCATATATACACACACATATATTATAAGATAAGTATATAAGCCAAAAATTAATAATACTAAAACATAAATCCACTTGAAGAATTCTTCAGTATGCCCATCTTCTTGTAGCAAAGCAAGTCTATATATTAATGAGATGGGCCTGCTTGTTTATTTTTATGTAAACATTTTAAATCTGCCTGAATATTTCATACACAGACTATCTTTCTGTTCTGCAGAGTCGAACACTGTTTATAATTGTGAATGTAGGATAGAATGATGCAAACATGTTTAGGACCATGTCAGAAAGTTTTGAAAATTCCATGCTAATTTCAAGCCAAAAAAATTTTTTTTTTTTTAGTGATTTTGTATCATCCGGGTCTGTGACTCAAACCACAGTTTTCAAATCAAATATCTTAAGACCTGGTTGCATGGTCTCTCATTCATTTTCATTCCCGTTTTTTTCTCCTTTGGAAAGGGAACAGCAGAGCCCTGTTTCATAGAGACAGACTAAGAATGATGCTAGAAAAACACTGTAATAAACCAGTACGCTGCTCTGGAAGCAGGAAGTCTGTGTAGAGTAAAAACACCAGGCTCAGGCGGGCTTTGCTAGCGTTGCCTGGCATGACAGCACATGCAGTGAAAAGTGCACGTGTGTGTGCAGAGCCCACACTAGAACACAGCCAGGAGATGGAGCATGCGTGGGCCAGCCCTTGCAGAGACACTTCGGGCTCATTACTTGTTTGGTTTTGAATTAATCTGGGAACTTCTAGTGGTGCCTGTTTTGGTGATCGGCACCTTTCCTTTTATGAAACCCATATGAGGTTGCAACACACAGTTTAGCGAGCTGTGGTTTGACACGAGAGATGGCGAGCAGTTAGTAGCATTTGCCACGCAGCCATGAGGAGTGGCGTTTGTATCCTACCATCCACGTAACGAGCTGGGCATTTGGCAAATGCCTCCACCCACAGTGCCAAGGTGGGCAGGGGCAGGAGGATCTGTGGCTTGAGCTTGTTGGCGCTGAGCTTATCCCTGTAGACATCATCCCAAAGTTTAGGGAGAGACCCTGTCTTACTGAAATAGAGAATGACAGAGGAGGACACACGACAATGTCTTCCAGTCTCTGTGTACATGCACAGGTGCACACATCCAGTTGTGAGCATGTGTGGGTACACACACACATACACACACACACACACACACACTAAACATTTTTAAAAGCAGTCGTGATGTTGATACAGGTAACATTTATTCAACATTCATATACTACCCAATGGGTTTCTAAGGTTTTGCAGAATAGGGAAAGAACAAACTGTGACCTGGGCAGCCCCCTCCAGTCAGTGTCACTGAGGTCAGCAGGAGGGTGCCCAGAGATGACTGTCGAGGTCGAAGGGACAGCAGCTGCCCACGACTTACTAATTTTCACGTGCTCATTTTATGTTTTCTTCTTTCTTAAAGGAGACCTCAGAACAGCATGTTTGTATATTTTATTTATAATTTAAAAATATTGAAAATATTTTTCCTGCAGTATATCCTGATAGCTGTTTTCCTTTCTCCCAACTCCTCCCAGATCCTCCCCAACTCCCTACCACCCAAATCCATCCCTTATGCTCTTTCACTAGAAAACAAACAGCTAAACAGACCAACAAACTGTAACAGGACAAACAGGAAAAAAAGAACCAAAGGAAAAAACACTAGAACGTACAGGCACACACACTCTGTCTCTGTGTCTGTCTGTCTGTCTGTCTATCTGTCTGTCTGTCTGTCTCTCTCTCTCTCTCTCTCTCTCACACACACACACACACACACACACACACACACACACACACACATCCCACAAAACAACCAAAATTAGAAAACATAATATATAAACAAAAGGACTTTAAAAAGTATTATGAAACAAACAAACAAACAAAAATCCTTAAAAATACCCTGAATTTGTTTTATGTTAGCCATCTACAGCTGGGCATGGGGCCTGTCCTTAAGTGTAGTTTGTATACCCAGTGAAACTCTGTTGGAGAAAACTATTTTTTCCTTTCTCAATGGTTGTCAATAGGAGATAGCTTCTAAGGGATGGGAGCTCGTGTCTACTTCCCCTTTCAGTGCTCGGGCCCTATCTGGCTTAGACCTGTGCATGCTGCCACAGACTCTGTGAGTTCTTTTGTGCCCCAGCCCTGCTGTCTTCCATCCCCACGGGCTTTGACAATATTTCCTCCTTTGCATAGATCTGTGAGCCCTGAGGGGAGGGATTTCATGGAGACATCTTACATGGGACTGAGTGTTCCAACATCCCTCACTCTGCAGATTGTTCAGTTGTGTGTCTCCGTATTTGTTCCCATATACTGTACAAGGAGGCTTCTGATGATGGTTTAGCAAGGCACTGATCTATGAGACTAGGAGAATGTTGTTAGGAGTTATTTTGTTGCTATGTTCCTTTCGCAGAACTGTAGTATTAGATTCACCCCAGATCCATGATCTAGCTAGTCTCAGGTTCTCAACCACCCAAGTAGTGTTAGGCGTGAGTTCTCTCTCATGGAGTGAGCCTTACATCCAACAGAGAGCCGATGGTTTCTCCTACATCTTTTGTGCCACTATTGCCACAGCGTGATGGAGTAACAGCGCCCGAATCAACTGTGCTTGGGAAAGATGTCAAGAAAGGTTTGCAAGGTTGGATATAGGTGGCTACTGGGCAAAACCTTATTTTTTTGGGTCTTTTAGTTTTTTGAAACATGTACCTGGCTGGCCCAGCATTCACTGTAGAGTCCAGCCTGGCCCCAAATTTGCAACCCTTAGCCTCAGACTCCTGAGTCTCAGGATTGCTGCTTGTACCCCATGCCAGAATTCTCCTAAGCTCTTGTCATTTTATTTTCAAGGAAATAATTGAGCCAAGAGACATGGGAAATTTAAGCAGAAGTTTATTTAATGAAAAGCAAAGCAAAATATTCCAGAGAAAGAGGAATGGGGTCAACTTGAAAGGTGATACTGGCCCATTGAGTTCTGCAGTGTAGATGTTAAAGACTATGGTTTTCTATGGCTCCTTCTTTCTTCTGATGTCATCATTAAGTGCATCCCTTTGGCTACAGCATTCATCTCACGCTAAGATGTCCTTGTGATTTTTTTCCCATCTCATCAAGATGTTCTTTGATGGATAGAACTAGTCATCATGAAAGCGCCCTAGTATCTGGATTTCTGATATGGTGGGAAGCGTCTAACCATTGCTACTGACTGAGTCACAGAGGGGTATTTTAACCATCAAGAGGCAAAGCTACCAGGATATAGAATGATTTCCCTGATGGCCTGACATCTGGCGCCCTGATTCTGTCATATTCTCCTCAGTCTCAGGTGTGAGAATGCTCAACAGCCTTCTCTTTCCTGCCGACATCTGCCTAGCTGTCTGTTTTACAGATAATGGTTTCTCAGGTCACTGAATCAGGACAGGATTAGGAGAGAAAACACAGTGTGTATGAGGGAAGGCAAGAAACATAAGGAAGGCACAAGTAATTTGTCATAGCTAGAGGTTGACAAACATGAGGGGCAAGGCTCGGGTGGTCAGGGTCTCCAGAGGCCACATCAGAGGGGATTTGGGGTGGCACACTAACATTGTTTGGCTTATTCCATCAGAGTTTTAGCCAATGGTCATAACGATCAGTTTTTATACCTGCATCTTCATAGAAGGGAATAGGAAGCAGGAATCCAGATGAGACATAATACAGCCGGCCTGGGGATGACCTTCATGGGGTTCTCAGGATGGGAAACAGTGGAAGAGTATGGGAGTCCTTAAGGGGTCTACTGACATAGCCTGGGAATGGATTTCACATAGAGATTTGGAGAGATTGGCTCTCAACCTGTTGTTTGAACTTTATGTGAATGGTAGAATTTTTCATCAGGAGAGAGAATATGTAAGAAATACATTAAGGTTTTTTGTTTTGTTTTTTTGTTTGTTTGTTTTTTTGTTTTTTGTTTTTTTTTTTACTTTAACTGGGAAATGGTAGATTAAACCTCTATTTTGAGGGTACTGATTTTGAAATGCCTGTGGGAGATCTGTGCCAGGTAGTTTCCAAGTTAAAAACGCTAAGATTTGGAAACAGATTGCTTGGGTCGGAGAATAGCTCTATTGTGTTTCTTGGTCCACCCCAATGTGCATTGTTTAACATAGGTTTTAAAACCTTGATGATACGATGATACGTAGAGGAAGGCAATCTCCACATTTCCTCACTCAGATGTGGGAACTCTATAGGCTGACCTCATGGAAGTGGAGAACAGACTAGTGGTTGCCAGAAGATGGGGTGGAGAACGGAGGTGGTGATTAAAAAAGGGTTAAAAAAAAGAGAAAAGCAAAAACAAAGAGACAAAGCAACAGAGAAGGAAAGAAGGATTAGCATTCAGTGATATAGTCGGGTAACTACTTATATGAAGGAGTTCTGGTGTTTCCAAAGCAAATAATGACTGCTGGAGAATATGTTAGCTACTTCTTTCTGACCATTGTATGTTGAACACATGCATATATTACAGTCGCTAGTAAATATATACGACTATTATATACCAACTGAAATAATTTAAAAAATATTATCAAATAGTAGTACTAATAGTTTTGATCTATTGTGGGGTTTGTAAGATAGTACATATCAGATACTGAGAACTGTGTCTCAATTCTACGGAAGTGCTTACAATTATATCCTGTATTTTTTTTTAATAGTCATAATGACAATCAGCTGTGAGTGTAAGTCTAGAGCCAGGCTCGAGCTGAATATCTTGAAGCTATGCATACTCTGTGGTGATGGGTGTCAGATGTCTGTTACAAAGCCATTGCAATATTAGTCGACTGTCTTCATTTCAAGGGATGGCATGCAAGTCCCCTCGCTTTGAACTGGCATAGATGTGTGACTCATCTCTCACAGGTTAAAATGATCCTGTGTGGCTTCTGAGGCCAGGTCAGAACACACCACACAGCTGCTGCCTTGTTAGTCATAAAACCCTGCCCCCAAGTCCCAAGCCAGTGTGCTACCGGAAAGCCCAGCTGCACGGAGAGAGAGGTCACAAGTCAAACCAAGTCCTGGTCACTCCAGACTAGCAATGTGTACCAGTAAAGATTCCCCTCTGCAATCCATCTCAGTCCATTTGGGTTGCTGTGACCAAAATGTCACTGGCAGGGAACATAACAAAACACCAAATGCCCCTGTTTCTGCAACCTGAGGATCCAAGATCAAAGTGCTGGTAGATCCTGTGTCTGCTGAGGTACCCCCTCCGGGATGGCAGATGGCTTCGTTTTGCTGTCCCTTGTACCTTTAACTCTGCTCTCTTCCACTTTTATCCAGGGACACTGTCTCAGTATGATGCCCCCATCTGCAAACCCCATCCAACTCAATTTCCCCTTAAAGGTTCCACTTCACAGTGTCCTTGGTACCATTCCATTGAGGTTAGGGTTTCCAGATACAAATACCTGGGTTTGCACACATTTTGTCTGTCACTCACATCCAGCCTGTAAGTCACCCCCCCTTCTAGCCTCGAGTCCTCTTAGCTTCGGCTCAGATGTTTTGAATAAAGAGAACTCGTGCTCAGTGTTCCCTTTCCAGGGTCCTGGCCCCACAGTGTGCGAGAACACAATAACATGGGCAATTTTTAAGCTTCTAAATATTAGGGTAATTATTTTACCCAGACAATAGTAGCAGATGCCGGGTGAACATGCTCACAGAAATGAGGAACATAGATGTTCATAGATTTAAAAATAAGAGACAGTAGAAACAGAAGCAGTTAAAGCACAGGAAAAGAAGGGGGAACGTGGATGGTGGGGTTCCTCTGACACCCGGTTTAAAGGATTAACATGGAGGGCAAGTGAGGGGCAAAGGTCAGGGGGAGAAGTCAGGCATCCTAGGATGCCAGACAGACTTGGTGATTCCGAAGTTTCTGGAGGGTTCGGAGCCATGTTAACGGAACACTGAGGACAGAGGGAGTCTGTCATGGTGTGAAGGCTGGTGGAAGGAGAGGTGGAGTGTAAGACAGCCGTGCAAGGCTTGTTAATGACAGGAAAGGGAGGGGAGCCCTGGCAAAGTCAGTGCTGAGGATGCTCAGAGGAAAGTTCCCCTCCCCCACACCCCACCCCGACTGAGTACTTGGGAGGTTGAGAGACTGAGATAGCCCATCTTGATGAGGAACCTCACTGGTGTTTCACTGACCACAGGATAGAGCAAAGCTGCTGAATGCTTGCTCAGAGGGACTTTCATTGTCTGTCGCAGGCCATACATGTCCCAGCACACCACAGCAGTCACCGCACAGACTAGCCAGGGAGTGGACTCGACTGTCACCACAGTCCTCTACACAGGACTTAGATTCATGCCCTCGTCCCCTTCATTTTTATCTTCTCCTCCTACCTGCTTTTCTTTGGGTCTGCTGTTGAGGGAAGAATATACATTTGTTTAAGTTTGTCTCTCCTCAGCCAGCTCAATTTTTGTCTGCATTAAAACAGATTAGAAGCTTATTAGAAATGTAAATTTCTAGGTTCTCCATTCAAAGTCCAAGTCCATTGTGGGTGGTCTGTAGACCACACATTAAGAATCAGTAAGTCAAATCAACCCACGGGATTCTAATTTCTTACATACGTACCCTCACAGAGTCTTACACCGTCCTTTCTGGAATATTTTCTTTTGTCTATAACATCCTATTGTCTTTTTACTTTTTCTGGGAAAACTCAATTAGCTACCATCTGTTTCTAAATTAATCTTTCTCCTTACTTAACTTCTATTTTACTATTTTTCTTGTGCGATGGATGGTAGGGAATCAAATCAACGTCTTCACACATGCCAGAGAAGTATTGTACCAGGATCTATACACTGGGGTCTTCAGCTCTTATATATGGTCTCTATATAACATTATTTTGAATTTAACTTTCCTTCCATTAAGCCAAGCACCTAGCAATGAGCTGTAGGCACTGGGAACTAAACAATGAACTAAAGATGGATCTGAATTTTGAGAGGCACATATTTATATTAGGATACCTTTTCCCCCCAAGGTTTTTTTTTTTTTTTCATCCCCTCTCAGACCTTGGGCTGCATTCCAGGAAGGGTTATGTCCTTTAGAATCTACCATACCGACAGCCCAGGGCTGGGCACTGGGCTGCTTGTCAATGAGTAAGTGGAAGCAGCTTTTGGATCTGAGATTTGTTGTACAGGGAAGCCAATACCTTCCTTTCAGCTCCTTCAACAATAGGCTGCTCCTAAGGAATACCTTCCCCAAGAATTACCACCATGCCTATTGTTTATGGTTTCACCTCCCTCCGCTTCTCTTGGCTTCCGTGGCTGCATTTGCATGGACTTGCTGGTCTGGCTGGACAAACCAACACATTCAAGGTCCCGGGCAGGCAGCCAATGCTCCCAAGCCCTTCCCCGCATTGTGTCTGACTTCCTCTTTGGTAAAAGCCCATGTGATTTTCATGCTTTGGAAGATGTGGGCTCTTGTGAAATCTCTCCTGGGGAATTAGGCGCACTGAATTCTGTGCTCTGTCTGCCCTCTGTCCTGGCAGGAGCTTCTATTGTTCCCCCCATTCCCACGTCCTCTCACTCCTTGAGACACAGGATGGTTCAGCTCAAGTTCATTGGGTAGCCTGCTCTGAAACGTCGCTGAGTTTTTCCACTGTGTGTTCTGAATTAACCAGTAACAGTCAAGGGAATCATTAGGAGGCTGGGAGACATGAATTGGAGCTTTGTGGTGTGAGCAGGGATCTCTTCTGGCTACCAACCAGATCCAGTGACTGAAACGGCTGCCATGTTAATACTGGCTCTCTTGCTGGCACACAATTGTGAAGAAAAAGGAGGTGTGTGTGTGTGTGTGTGTGTGTGTGTGTGTGTGAGTGTGTGTGTGTGTGTGTGTGTGTGTGTGTGTGTGTGTCTGTTGGTCTGTTTGTCTGTGTGAGACACATAGAGACATAGAGTCAGAGAGAGAGAAAGAGAGGAGAGAGAGAGAGGGGGAGAAGAAGGGAGGGAAAAAAGGAAAGAGAAATATAACAGAAATAGAGAAAGAGACTGAGGGAAGGAAAAGAAGGGAGACAAAAAAATGAGAGAAAATAACTTAAGCCTCTTTTCCCACTTAAGGAGATTTCCAAGGGGGCATTTCTGTCTTTATAGTTACTGGATTATCCTCAGGTTGGATTTCACTTTGAAAGAGGGTACATCAGCTTCTGCCATCGGCAGTTTGAAAGCGGCCTGTTCTTTGTGGTAGTACTGCTGAGTGTCAGTTCTGGTTCTGCTATGGTAGAGGAGATTAGGAGGACTACCAGGAAATGCTAGGCAAAGTGCTAAGCGGTGGCCATGGTCATTGTTTTGAATTCTTAAAGCAAGTCTGCCAAGCTGGTATCACAATCCTAGGGTGCAGGGACCGTGGGAAGATCAGGGAATCCTGGCCATTTGGAGTCCAGCATGGCTCTGCTGCTGCCCGCCACGCCCTCTTTCTTCGACTTCCTTGTGCTTTGTCTTGAGTAGACTCATATGAACACAGTCCCTGATCCTAGATTCCTCTAACCTTCACCAACTGTTGGTGCAAGTGTTTGAATTCGTGAAAGGCTATCAGAGTTATTCTATTGATGTTTTATTCTCTCCAGGTGTCTTAGTTAGGATTTTATTGCTGTGAATGGACACCATGACCAAGGCAAGTCTTATAGAACAAAACATTTAATTGGGGCTGGCTTACAGTTTCAGAGGCTTGTTCATTATCATCATGGTAGAAAGCAGGGCAGCATCCAGGCAGACGTGGTTCTGGAGAAAGAGCTGAGAGTTGTATATCTTGATCCAAAGACAGCAGAAGGAAGCTTTAAACCATGTTGGATGTAGCTTGAACATAGGAGACCTCAAAGCCCACCCGTACAGTGACACACTTCCTCCAACAAGGCCCACATCTACTCCAACAAGGCCACACCTCCTAATAGTGTCGCTCCCCATGAGCCAAGCATTCACACACGTGAGTCTATGGGGGCCATGGCTATTCAAACCACGATACCAGGGCAGAAGGTAGAGCCATCATCAGCCTCAGTGAAGCCTGTGCTTTCTGTGGGCAGGAGCCTGGAAATTCCTGTCAGAATGGGTTTCAGACAGTTAGAAAAATCCCCGATCTTTCATTGAATGGTGCTTCACTCACTGGGGTTAACTGGCCTTCCACTCACCATGTTTCTTTTTGTGCTTTAATGACCCCAGAGAGCAAGCAGAAGAGCCAGGGTGCATATTCCCAGCAGAAACACATCTGAACCTACTCTTCAGTAACGGAGACCATGTGTCTCTGAAGCATTTCTATTTGGAGTCCGTTTATCATCGCTATAAAAACATTTCAAATGAGAACAGAGTGGACAGCACGGCCGGGAAATTCTACAGGGAGCTCTGGCTGCAGCCCGCTGCGTGCCTGGCCTTGGTTAGTCACCGAGCGAAGCACGCATGCTCACATCTCATCTGTCGTGCCTCTTGGCCTGCTCGCTCCCTGAGCACTTCCACCTGGGTCCCCACCAAACCCACATCAGCCTCTGAACAAATCAACCCTGTGTGTTCTGCTCTGGATCTGTCAGTTAAGTCAAGAGAGAACTTAGTGTCATACGGAGCGGTGCCTGGTTCTATTTTGGAAAAAAAGTCCCTTAACTGAAGATGAAAAATCGGTATAAATATCTCATGATTACTTAACACAGTACACATGTAAATTCCACGGGAAAGGCTGTATTCTTTTTCCAGGGCAAAGGCTGCAGTTTTCATCAGACACAAGCACGTTAGGAAGGAAGGTAGAACATCTTTTTGGATTTCTCCAGTTTTTTTGGTGGCACGGGGCAAGAAATGAGCATTTTGGGTTTATGTCCCGGTCATAGTTGAAGGGACTAAGTTCTCTCTGTGTGCACATTACTGAGTTTTAGACCCAGGTTAGACATTCCTGGTATGGACTACAGTGGAAGTCGGTGGAGGCTCTGGGGCTCAGGTCTCCTGATAGATACCAGGAACCTCTAGCTTGATTTCTCTGACATTTCTCTCCAGGTGCTTCTTTAATACTTGTGCATTTGCCCCCTGAGTGTCAACCCTTCCCACATTCATACCAGGGTTTGACCTCTCACCGACAGTTTATTCAAAACCCATGGTCTTTCCTCCTGGACAACAAAGCTTGATTCTCCATCAAATTCTCCTGTCCTGTAATGACTTCTTTCCTTTCCTTTCCTTTAATTTCCTTTCCTTTCCTTTCCTTTCCTTTCCTTTCCTTTCCTTTCCTTTCCTTTCCTTTCTCCTGTCCTTTCCTTTCTCCTGTCCTTTCCTTTCTCCTGTCCTTTCCTTTCTCCTGTCCTTTCCTGTCCTTTCCTGTCCTTTCCTGTCCTTTCCTTTCCTTTCCTTTCCTTTCCTTTCCTTTCCTTTCCTTTCCTTTCCTTTCCTTTCCTTTCCTTTCTCCTTTCCTTTCCTTTCTCCTTTCCTTTCCTTTCCTTTCCTTTCCTTTCCTTTCCTTTCCTTTCCTTTCCTTTCCTTTCCTTTCCTTTCCTTTCCTTTCCTTTCCTTTCCTCT
Organism: Apodemus agrarius; assembly: GCA_964023405.1. Classification (NCBI taxonomy): domain Eukaryota; kingdom Metazoa; phylum Chordata; class Mammalia; order Rodentia; family Muridae; genus Apodemus; species Apodemus agrarius. The sequence goes on along the minus strand of OZ030023.1, from coordinate 38,499,796 downwards.
CCTCTCCTCTCCTCTCCTCTCCTCTCCTCTCCTCTCCTCCATTGCCCTCTCCCCTCTTCTGCGTCCCTCTTCCTCTCCCTTCCCCTCTCTTCTCTTCTCTCCTTTCATTTCCATACCACCTTCTCTCTTCTTTACTCTCTCTCTTTTCTTCTCCCCCATCTTCATTCCTCTCTTCCCTTCCTTTCCCGTCTTTCTTCCCCATTTTTTCTTCCTTTTAGCTGGATTTGAGGTTCATAGATTGAGGTATCTACTTGATTTGTAATATCAGAAAAACTCAAGCTGAAGCAAGCTGTTCTAGACCTTCTCATCCCTTCCCTTTCCTTGCTTCTGTTCTGGTGAATAGCATTACTGAAATTTAACAAGGCTCAGACCTCAGGGTCATTTTGCATTCCACACCTTAGCACACTTTGAATGTGTGCTAAGTCACCAAAGCACACCTTGATCATGTGATGGGTCACCAAGCATCTTGAACTTGTGATAGGTCATCAAGCACACTTTGAACTTATGGTAAGTCACCAAGCACACCTTGATCACGTGATGGGTCAGCAAGTATATCTTGATCATGAAAGGTCACCAAGCTTACCTTGAACATATGGTGGGTCACCAAGTATACCTTGAACATGTGATGGGTCACCAAGCCCACCTTGATCATGTGAGAGATCACCAAGCATATCTTGATCATGTGACAGGTACCAGAACAAGTGATAAGCCAGCAAGCCCCAGGGATCACTTTAATAAAGACATGGCCAGCTCTGTGTCCAAACCTTTCTCTTGTCAAGCATTCACAGTTTATTCACATCTCTTCTCCTGATTTTGGCTTTTGTTCTGAACTTAGCTGTCACTGCAATATTTCATAAGGTGTAACTATGCACTTGTTTAAAATTCCTCAGGGACTGGTGACATGCTTTAGCTTTCAAGACCAACGGAAAAGCCCTTAGCTAAGGCCAAGAACTCCAAGTTCTGTTTCAAGCTCGTTACCCGTATTATATTCCCACTACTCCCTGAGTAAACTCCAGCCATCTAAAATGCCTGTGCTTCGCATATATGGTGTTTCATGCTTAGAATTTCAGCATGGGGGTGGGGTGGGGATCACCATGAGTTTGAAGTCAGAGGGACTCTAAAGTAAGTTCTTGAATGAGACCCTTATTCAAAACAAGACACATCTGGTGCTTAATGGGACTTAGTATTTACATTCTTTAGCTACAGTCTTCTTTGGTCTGGAAGTCATTTGTTCATTCATGTACTGAGTAATTGATAATGAATGATGAATGTTGTGGAGTGTTTATTCTGCTCCAGAGACTTTCTGGTGACTGGGGAATAGAGCTGTGAACACGAACAGGATGAAGGTTCTGCTTTCATGAAGCCCACATTGTAGTAGACAGAGACAGTCCATAAGTATACAATGAAGTTTATATCTGCAGGTTACAAAGGTAGTGCCCTTAAGTGCTGAGATTGTGGGTATTAAAAAGGCATATATATATATATATATATATATATATATATATATATATATATATGCGTGTGTCCATTTTAACAGAGATCTTAGCTGTCAGGAGACAAGCATGAGGTCCAAGGTAACAGCAGTTATGTGAATTCTGTGTATTCAGAATGCCCTTAATATTTTACAAGGACTGTTAGAGGGAGGGAGGGAAGGAGGGAGGGAGGGAGGGAGGGAATAAATAGGGAATGCCATCAGGTAGAGACGTGTAGGCAGCCAAAGAATGTTAGGCCTTGTAGGCATGGTGAAGTTTTTGGATTTTTTTAATCCAAAAAGGGAGAGGGATATGTTTGGCTGGGTTGGCAGTTTCAAAGGAGTATTATAGAATAACAAGTATCAGGATAAGGAAAAAATGAAAGGCTAGGATATTGATGGGGTGGATTTAGCTGCTGTAGATAACAGTCCAGCAGTTTTTCACAGAATAAAAGTCACCCCACAGAGTTGGCATAAGAAAACACAATGCTCAGTGAAAGAAGACAGACAGGCCAGACATGGTGTCCCACCCCGCTCTGTGACCCTAGCACTCAAAGGCACTGATGTAGGAGGCTGTGAGTACAAGGTCAGGACAAACTATCTAACCATGGGTACTGCCGAGAGTCCTAGTCCGGTCTATCTACCAGTAGTGTGTAGGCTTAGCTCACCACTCTACTCAGCAGGTAGGCAGGTAGGCAAGTGAAGTCAAGGAGCCATAAAGACTTTAGATGAATACCCAGAAGAGTCAAGTCCATAGAAATGGAAAGAGTCAGTAGTTCCCAGGGGCTCCGGGTGGGGATGGGAAATGGAGAGGGAATACCTACCCGATGGGGTGTTTTTGGAGGGTGATAACAAGGTTCTGGAACTGGATGGTGATAAAAATTATGAATGTGATGCCAAGGAGTTGAATAAACACTCTTGTTTTTATTAGATATATTCTTTATTTACATTTCAAATGATTTCCCCTTTCCTGGATCCTCGTCCCATAATCCTTCTTCCCTCCCCCTGTCCCCCAATCAACTCCCACCCGCTTCCCTGTCCTGGTAATCCCCTACACTGCTGCATTGAGCCTTTCCAGGACCAGGGGCCTCTCCTTCCTTCTTCTTGGGCATCATTTGATATGTGAATTGTTTCTTGGGTATTCTGAGCTTCTGGGCTAATAGCTGCTTATCAGTGAGTGCATACCATGTGTGTTCTTTTGTGATTGGGTCACTTCACTCAGGATGACATTCTCCATTTCCACCTACTTGCCTAAGAATTTCATAAATTCACTGTTTTTAATAGCTGAGTAGTATTCCATAGTGTAAATATACCACATTTTCTGTATCCATTCTGCTGTTGAGGGACATCTGGGTTCTTTTCAACTTTTGGATATTATAAATAGGGCTGCTATGAACATAGTGGAGCATATGTTCTTATTACATGCTGGGGAATCCTCTGGGTATATGTCCAGGAGTGGTATGACAGGGTCCTCCAGTAGTATCATGCCCAGTTTTCTGAGGAACCACCAGACTGATTTCCAGAGTGGTTGTACCAGCTTGCAACCCCACCAACAGTGGAGGAGTGTTCCTCTTTCTCCACATCCTTGCCAACACCTGTTCTCTCCTGAGTTTTTAATCTTAGCCATTCTGACTGGTGTGAGGTGAAATCTTAGGGCTGTTTTGATTTGCATTTCCCTGATGACTAAGGATGTTGAACATTACTTTAGGTACTTCTCAGCCATTTGCTATTCCTCAGGTGAAAATTCTTTGTTTAGCTCTGTACCCCATTTTTTAATAGGGTTATTTGGCTCTCTGGAGTCTACTTTCTTGAGTTCTTTGTATATCTTGGATAGTAGCCCTCTGTCAGATGTAGGGTTGGTAAATATCTTTTTCCAATTTGTTGGTTGCCGTTTTGTCATTTTGACAGTGTCCTCTGCTTTACAGAAACTTTGTAATTTTATGAGGTCCCATTGGTCAATTCTTGATCTTACAGCATAAGCTATTGGTTCAAGAAAATTTCCCCTGTGCCCATGTGCTCAAAGCTCTTCCCCAGAATGAATACTCTTGTAAAATGAAATTAGTAGTAACTGTTATGGTGTTTGTTTTTTAAAGAGATCAGGCTCTCAGAACAAAGCAGGAGGCTTAAACAACAGAAAGATGGAATCTCCCAACTCTGGAGGCAGGGGATTCTAACGCGAAAGTGGGTGTGACGGGGTGATTTCTGCTGTCTCCCTGTTTGTGCACGGCAGCCTTCTTGGTGTGTGCTCACGCCGTCGTGTTTTCTCTCTTTGTGTGTGCACAGGAACAGATGAGAGGGATGAAGGGAGACCAAGGCAAGAAAGAAGAGAAAAGAAAAGAGGAGAGGAGAAGAGAGGAAGGAAGGGCTGGGAAGGGGAGAGGAGGGGAGAGGAGAGGGGGGAAAAAAACCAAGTTCCTTCCCATTTCTTTTTTTTTTTAATTTTCTATATTCTTTGTTTACATTCCAAAGGCTTTCCCATTTCCCAGTTCCCCCCTCACCATATGTCCCATAAGTCCTCTCCCCACCATTTTCCAATCACCCCTCTCCCCACCATTTAAAGTGTATTGATTCTACTGGAGTCCCAAATTTCTGATCTTATTTAACCTCTTGCTTCTATTCCAAATGCAGGCACACTGAGGGGCAGACCTTCAATATACACATTTTAGAAGTGAATACTTCCACCCATTATATTATGATCTATATTTGACAGTACTAATGATAAGAGTTGGTAGGTGGCTGTGGGGGACAGAATCATGGAGAGAATATGAAGATTAGCTAAGAGACTAGTGTGGGATGGGGGAGATGGTAGGGTTGAACAAGGTGATCCTAGACAGGAACTCTCCTCGGGCTTTACCCTTCTTGTTTTCCTCTAGAGATGCATGCCTGCCTCCCATGGTAGTGCTAGTCTCTTACTGTCCCTTACTTGGTCTTTCTAGTGCCTGGGTTGTGGATAAACCCATCAGACCACATCCCTAAAGGGGTAGAGTGTTCTATTAATATGCTGTGAAGATGGGAGATTCTGTGCCTTCCCTTCCGTCTCTTCCCAGGCCAAGTGAGGTATCATTTCTATTCTGCAGACCCACACTCTTAGTGCCCAGTCTATGGTAGACTTGGCAGATCCAATAGCATTTGACTGCCAGGGAAATGTTTCTTCCATCAGCTTTATCTTGGGAGTGCTGTTTTGATTTTCATCTTCCTGAAATCCTTCACTTCCTCCATAGAACCCTCTAAACTTGGTTTAAAGTTTGGCTTTCTCCCCCCCAGAAAGCATTCTCTCACCTTCACCACACTCTAGTGTGACTTTGTGTTTGCCTTTTGGGTACGAAACGTGTGTGTGTGTGTGTGTGTGTGTGTGTGTGTGTGTACGCGCGCGCGCGCATGCACACACACACACACACACACACACACACACACGCTTGTTAAATACTAACCATTAATGCAATCACTTCTTAAATGCTCTCATGGTAGAAATAGAGCCACATACATTTTGTACCGGCAGTAAAGAGTTTCCAAAAGCATCAAGTTTTTAAATTAGTTTTTATAAAGAGTTGTATGTGCATACCCGCCTGCTTCGATTTGCAGTGAATTTCCTGCCTCTGCCTTTGGGAGCTGAGACTACAGGGGTGCACCACCCTATGCCCATCTGGCACTAAACATTTTAAAGATAAGAACACTCCCTATTAGTCTCTTCCTGCCTCCCATACCCCACTTGATTTCTATCAGACAAGTGTCCAATGAATGCTCAACATATTCTCATATGAAACCCAGTGTTCTTACCGGATTTCTTTGCCCCTTCTCTACTGATGCTCTCAGAAAAGTGTATAATGTGATTTAATCCGTTTCCCTCCCCTCCAATCCCCTCCTTATCCTCACCACCACGCTGCCTTCCCAACTTCAGATTCTTTGTCTTCTTCTTTTCTTTTACCCATAGAGCCCTCTTTATGCTGCTCGGTGCATACATGACCATCTCCCGGAGAATGTATAACCAGCCTAACAGGCACAGCATCCCTGAAGGAAACCTACTTGTCTTTTCCTAGTACCAAACAATTATCATAGCCTCTCGGCTAGGGCTGAGAGAGACGCCAGGGGCACCTCCCTAGCCCCTGCTGGGCTAGCGACTGGCTTGCTCTTAATGCACACAGTCACAGCTGCTGGGAGTTCATGTGCATGATGGGTCTGCCATGTCCAGGAAATGATGTTTCACTGCAGACATGTGGACCACGAAGACGCCTTTAAATGCTGGGTTGGATCTTGACAGTGACTGGACTTATAAATGTCAAGTTCAACTTACAGGAAGTGCCCAACTAGGTAACTGATGTTCTTTCAAGATTTGTATAGGACAACTGGAGCTTGTAAACTTCCTTGAAGATTTTCTGACTTCCTACTGCCACGGAGTGACAACTTCTTGGAGTTGATTACCTGAAAGCCAATAATAGGTTAAATTTGTATGTGTTTTCAATCCTTGGGATAATAATTTAAAAAAAAGGTGGCAAAGTTATTTCTACTTGCTGGGCAGTGGTGGCACACGCCTTTAATCCCAGCACTTGGGAAGCAGAGGCAGGCGGATTTCTGAGTTCAAGGCCAACCTGGTCTACAGAGTGAGTTCTAGGACAGCCAGGACTACACAGAGAAGCCCTGTCTCAAAAAGCCAAAAAAAAAAAAAAGTTATTTCTACTCTCTGAAAATGGAAGGTCAATATAAATTATATATTCTATAGGTACAAAAAATGATAATCTATCACTGGCCATTTGTTCTGAGTTAAGCTGACTTGATTGAATTTTGCTGTCTGCATATACATTTTCATCTAGTTTTTCTATATCTAAGGGATTATATGCCTTCCACAGTTGCCAGTCTTATAGCTGTAGTCTAAGTGTTTTTGAAATAGGTTACAGTCAGCTTATTAATGCTGCATTTAAAACTCATGATTTGTGTTTCTTTAATATTTTCGGATTAGGGAACTGGCTTCTTGAGGATTATAAATCCCATGAAAATTAAACTGTAAAATGATTTCAAAACTATTTTGAGATATTCTAGACATCTTTTAAAAATAACAACCATCGGCTATGCCCTTCCTAAGATAGTTCCCTACTTAAAATGATAAGCAAAGCAGTTTAAATGTTATGTTTTCTGCAAGTGCGATATAAATGATGACTTGTAAACTTCCCAGAAAGCATGGAATTTGAAGGAAGCCAAACTTAAGAGGAGATTCACGTCCCTGACTGCCAGGGAAAACAGCCCCTAGGCCTGTCCTCCCATTCAGGAGACACATTTGGTAATATGCTTCCTTGTCTAGAAAAAAGTGATGTATTGTTTTTCTCATGGGTTTAATTTAACTCTCTAACTTAAACTTACTTTGCACAGTAATATAGGAATAGAGAAATCCCTGAACTAACTATTTTTTGAAGGTAGAAGAAATGGTGATTGACTTGAGGGGTTAGTAGGAAGCTTACAGACATTCCTACGACTGGGGCAATTCCCAACTTAATTTTATAAAGCAATTTAAAATACAGGCCATGGTTCTTACAAAACCCAGTACTTTGTACAATAAATATGTGTCAGTAAAAATACTTAAATTCACAAACTCTCACAACACAAAACAAATAAAAGAGAAGACACAGAATAACCCTCTTCAGCAGCTTTAATATTGCTTTGTCACCTAGTTGTGATGGGAAGCCCAGGGCAGTGGTAACTAGGGCATTCAGAGTCCTTGGTATAATGATTTTTTTCTTGCTGCCCATCCCCTGTGACCCTCAAATTAAAACAATATCACGACTAAAAGTTGCTTAAGAAAGTCCCGAGACTTCTAGGTTGTTAAACCCTATTATGGAGTCTAGCTTGGAACTTCTTTTATTATTATTTTTCTATCTTCCATTAAGATCTTGATGGTTCCTTTTGGGATTAATGAACATACTTTAATTTATTTAAAGAGGACCATGGCGTGTTGTATAATTTAAGAAGGCTATGGTGTGCTATATAAATTTACTTAAGAAGGCCCTGATGTGTTGTATAAAAGGCGACCGTTGTACCTTAGCATTTCCTTTGACGTGGATGGAAAAGGCTCCTGGGCCTTACAATAAATTAATGATTAAGGCATTGCCAATTACTTATGGTGATATTTTAGGGAGAACAAAAAAAACACCCTAATATACAAAGGTTGAAACCGAGATGAATAGTTATAATTTTTACAACTCAAGTTTCATATTTAAGTTTCTCTATCAGCTGGCATGAATAAAGACGAGAGCATTTTTTTAAAAAATGTTTTCTATAAATGATCTCTCTTCTGAAGCAAATACTCTCAATGAAAAAAAATGGATATTTGTAACATGAACTTCCTGTAGTAGAAGATTTTCTGGATATGTGTGGAGGACTTGTGAGTTCACCAGATACTCAGTGTGTATTTCGATAAAGGGTGTTCACATGAACAACTCCTTTAGGATGCACTAGTCCTAAAGGAAGAGAGGATAGGGGGTTGGGCGTGTGCTCAAGGGTTGTAGCAAGTCCATGGGTTGTAGCAGGTAAGTGTCACTTCGGAGTAACCATGGTAATGCATGTCTGGATTATAAGGCAGTAAATTGAGAGAAGTGACTTCATGAAAATATTTGTGGGATCTAAGCACACATTCTACCACTTAAAATAGTGTCAAAAACATCGTGGTTTCAAAAGACAACTTCCTTCGCCAACATTACCCTCAAAAATGGCAGAGGCAACTGTTGGACAATATTAATCCTAGAACATTAGTAGGTATACATTAACATTGGCAGCATGGTGCCTGGGTGGGTGAACACATTGGGTGGTGTCTGAGGGGGTGAACACATCATGAGCATCATTGTCTGTTTCCTAGCAACTGTTAGATCAGAGCTTTCGTAGATATTAATAAAAGTTACGGCAGTGGTTTTGACTTCATGACTACTTGTATACACCCACTTGACTGGGCCACAGGATTCCCAGATTGCTGATTAAACATCATCTCTGGGGATTTGTCTGCGAAGGTATTTCTGGGAGAATGGATAGACCCAACAAAGTAGGTAACATTCCTACTGTGAGTGACCATCAATCAATCTATTGAGGGGCTAAGTTGAACAGAAGTTGGAGGATGGTTGGATGTAGTCCAGCTGCTAGAGAAGGGGCATTTATCTTCGACTCACAAATTCTTTACTCTCAGATCTGTAGGTGTGGTCTGAAATCTCATCATGAGCTCTTCGGTGCTCAAGTCTTTGCCCGCGTCTCAAGCATGAGCATGAAAATCAAGAAACTTCTTCGCTCCCACAAATATACCAACCAGTATTTTATAATAAACCTCGTTCATCTCTTGATATGTTCATGTGTATTCATAGACACCTTCATGGATTAAGTGTGTAATTTTAGGTCTCACCTGGTCTATGCCGCCGCTCTTGGTGTGAACCTTACAAATGCCCGTGTGAGATTCACCTGGGAAGTTAAGAATTAGAGAGGGACTCGAGGAGCATTGGGATTCCTCTAAAACCGAGGCTGCAGAGCAAGCATTGTAGTTTGCTGCTTTTAATTGTGAGTCTGATTTTTATTTTTATCTCAAGTTAGAATAACCTGTGAATGGTATTTGACCAGTGTTGAAATAGTGGCTGACTAAGAAAGATGGTGGCAAGAATAACAATATCAACCAACTAGACCTCCCAGAGTTCCCCGGGACTAAACCACCAACCAAAGAATACACATGGAGGGACCCATGGCTCCAGCTGCATATGTAGCAGAGGATGGCCTTATCTGGCATCAATTGGAGGAGAGGCCCTTGGTCCTGTGATGACTCAATACCCCAGTGTAGGCAAATGCCAGGACAGGGAGGCAGGAGTGGGTGGGTAGATGGGTGAGCACCCTCATAGAAGCAGGGGGAGGGGAGATAGGAGACAGGGGATCTGGAGAGGAAACTTGGAAAGGGAATAACATTTGAAATGTAAACAAAATAACCAATAAAAAGAAGAAGAAAGATAGTGTGGTTCATGGCTGAAATCTCAGCAGCTGTGAGGCTGGAGGAGGAAGGCCTTGTTCGAGGCTAAGACCTTGTTTCCCCAGTAAGACCATGTCTCCAAACAGAAAAATAATGGAGAAAGAAATATGGTGCATCCCTTTCATTTTCTTTCAAGCTTCCTTCTATATATCTTAACAATGCTTTAGAACGCAATAACTTCAAGAGGCTGAGCTTATTTCCTACCAAGGGCCTTTTATGAAGCAAATGTTTCATTAACATTCTTTCCAAGAATGTAGAAGAACAATAAATGGAGAAAAACTTTATTGATGCCCCGCAGGCAAGAGCCGATGAGATAGAGCCTATGTTACGTTACGTTAGCTATGTTATAAATATGTTATAACTGTTGCTGGAAAATCAAACATCATCATGTTCCATTCCATCACTCGCTCCCAGGGCCTTAGCTCCATGTTGGTCATTAGCATCAAACATCACCGCCGAGTTTGGCAAACAGCTGCCCGGTTTGGTTTAGGGCTAAGACCTATTCTGGCAAAGATGAAACTTTACTCAGTCCAGAAGAGAGGGTTTGGATTGAAACAGTGTGGAAGTCTGCCAGAGCGGCAGGGATCAGAAGGAAGTCCTGGCAGTGCATGGCTTGTGAGTTAGACCCTCTGGGGCTACAGAGAAATCTACAGACTCTGGACGCTGGGTGATAAAGTACAGATTTTCAATCTGTGGGCCAGGACCACGGATAGTGTTGAATATGTGGATTGCTGACCAAGCCCGCTCAGCTAGTCAAAAGGTTCTCCATTGCAGGAGCAAGGGTTAAAAAGAGAATATTAGACAAAATGCAGCATGACCCCAGTTAATTTTGAGACTGAAGGCAAGTTTAATAATTTCCAATCTACTTTTATACCAATTTAATTACATGCAGAAATTAAGATCAATAGTAGTACAATGAGGAACAAGCAAGACAGTAAACACAAAATTGTCGAGGCAGTAAGCAAAGTCCCACATCACTTCGGTGACAGTTGTTTCCAAGGGTGTGTAAGGAGGACCAAAATACCTGAGCCTACTTCCTCGTCCAAGCCCAGAACCTTGCCTGAAGCTTGCTTCTATCCTTCCACCCTAAGATAAAAATAGAGCAGAGATATGGTGGGGTGGTGATTGGGGAATAGGCGGGGGTGGGGGGTGGGGGGTGGGTAGGTGGGTGGGGTGGGGTGGAAGAGGGACATATGGGACATATGGTGAGGGGGGAACGGGGAAAGGGGAAAGCCTTCGGAATGTAAACAAAGAATATAGAAAATAAAAAAAAAATGTAAAAAAAAAATTCCTGCTATAACTACTTCCCCGTTATGCCCTAATATTAGATTCCTGCTTGAAGCCCTCATCCTTGGCCAATGTCAAGTTCCTACCAGGCAGTGTGGTACCCCAATAAGGCTCTCTACAGATTGCAAATATTTGGTGATGGTAAACGCTTCTTAATTTGCAGTGGCCACAAATTAGTTCAAAATCAAAGGCATGGGTATGAGGAACTCCTGGTAGTGTTCAACCATTGTACCACGTGATCTCACTGCAGTCTTGGTTCTGGACACACAACACACACACTTTGCACCATACATGATGTTCCGCCAGTAACTGCTATCGGAAAGAAACATCTAGCCTCAGATCCGAGTCTAGCACAGGCTATGAACTGACTGCTTTTGCTGTGTATGCAAAGTTTCCCAACTTTTCTAGAAACATAATGGTTTAATTATAGAAAACAAATAATTTTAATTTTTTAACCATCATTCTTCAGAGTGTAGTATTACACACACACACACACACACACACACACACACATATATATATATACATACATACATACTTAGGTCATATTGTGTTAAAATGCTTGATTTTAATAACTGCCATTTGAGTTGCTGAATTGAATTTCATTAAAGGTCATTAAATCATTAAATGAATTTTTGTTTGGGATCAGCACAAAATTCCTACCAATTTCTGAAATGGCCACTAAAATATTTCTATTATTTGATACTATATATTTATGTGATGTGATTTTTTTTCACATCATGAATAATTATAAATTCCAAATAACATTCAGTGTTTAGAAATGCTGAAGAGACTCTGTTCTGCAGTATCAAATATCCAGCTAACATTTACATTTTTATGTAAAAATAATTAAGCACATAAATTAGTATGAAAATTTGCTTTATTCTTTAAAAAATAGTAAAAGCATAATACATTAAATATTATTTTTAAATAAGTGTGTTCATGATTTATTATCACTGATTTATATGCTTATTTAAGATATTTATATACCCAGGATTTATAATAATTTCTCGGTGAATAGGGATTATGAGTAAAAAACACTTAAAAAATTCTGTGCTCTAAGATCAAGCCAGTCAAAACTGAAGCAGGAGCTGGGCGTGGTTGTGCAAGCCTTTAGTGCCAGCACTCTGGAGACAGAGGCAGGGGAATGTCTGAGTTCAAGGCCAGCCTGGTCTACATGGGGAGTTCTAGGCCAGCTAGTAACATAGAGAGATGCTATCTCAAAAAGCAACAAATTCCATCAAGGATGGGCTAGGGCCCCCTGAGGCCCCGCCTCTGTCTGAGGAGACATTGGCGGTGGATAGCTGTCGAGGGAGAGTCACTCTCCTGCAGGGGTGTGGCTGGTGGTGAGTTAGTCGCTCATCCCTTGTGGATGGGCACATACCCATGTCTGCATTTATTGGACCTAGGAGTTATTGATGATAAAGACAAAACATTGAGGGAAGGAGTAGGGTGAACTGGAGGTGGGTGGACTGGAATAGTGTTCATTCTATAAATGTATGAGAGATTTCAAAGGATGAAAATTACCACTTTTACAGGGGCCCGGGCTGGTAGATAAGAACACTGGCTCTTCTTCTAGAGTGCCTCTGTTCCATTCCCAGCACCCACGTGGCAGTACATAACTGTAACTCCCATTTCAGGGGCTCCAGCACCCTCTTCTGATCTCCTAGGGCCCTAGGCACTCCAACGGTGCATGGGCATACATGCAGACAGAGCACACATGGATAAAGTTAAAAACTAAAACACTATTTTAAAAAATGTTTAATTTCAGAAATCGTAATCACAGCAACCATGCAGCCATGAGGGTCAGATGTGGCATCGTGTCCCTGGAATACATTTACACGTGGCAAAGGTCGGGTCCTGGTCAGCTCCTCACAAACCTCCAGAGCTGTGCATACCAGCACTAGCAAGATCTAATATTGTTACTAGAACTATTTTGAATAATTTCATTTCAGACTGCCATTGGCCTGTCAAAGTGAATCCATTAGCATCTTATTTGATTACCTAAGTGTATCCCCAGCCTTTGAGAACCAGGACATGCTTTATAAAATGACAGAGGGCAATTCAAGGGTAACCAAGGTTCTGAAAGCCAAAGCAATTCTGAAAAATATCGACCTACATGTCTAGAAAGGGATCCTTGAATATTTTCCATATCATAAACAAAATATTGGATTTTTGGGGGGTAGAGTAGAAAGAGTTGATTTGAATATCAAAGCCTGTAGGAGATAGCAGTAGTAAAAGCATCTTATGTAGGTTGAGTGGGAAGAGGGAGGCTGTGGTCATGTAAGGTTGGGGTGAACACTAGGGGGGCAGAGTACTGAGAGGTCTGCCGTGAAGTTTTCTCATTAGGAGCATCGGAAGAAAGAGTTGGGTAGATTGGGTGGATCTCTGGGGTGGAGGGGCTTAAATGCGTGGCAAGGGTCTCTGCAGTTTCCGTCCCCCATTTATGGGTCAACTGATTAAGTGTTGGGCTTTGGACTAGACATTAGAAATGAACAAGATTAACGCTGTCTTGGGGCGGGGGGTGGGGTGGGGGGAGGAGGAAGGGAAAGAGACAGAGATAAGAGGAGAGAGACACACAGAGGGAGATCCTGAGAGAAACACAGAAATACAGATAGAGGGACACACGCGCGCGCGCACACACACACACACACACACACACACAGACACATGTGCGAGCGTGCTCATGAGTGGAGCTGGGGGCGCTGCGGGCGGGGGAGAGAAGCACCAGACATCCTTTTTACAATTTAATAATGTGGTCTGTGGAGAGCAGGCTCGTAACAAAGGTGAATGTAAGCAGAAGGATTCATTTTCCCTGCAGCGCAGAGGGCAGGGCGGAGGACTAAAACATCTTGACGAGAATAAATGTCCCTCAACAGATGGAAATGATAAACAGGCTTGTAAAAAGCCTGTTTCAATTCCCACACAAGGAGAGCTGAGCGAGTATTGGAACACGGGGATCACTGAGCAAGAGGGCAGCAGAGAAAGCCCTTGAAGACACAGCTAAGCTCAAACGGGCTGTAGATGTGGGCGTGGTCCGCGCCATAGGGACCCGGTGCTTATAAAGTAGACTTGGCTGGTGTCCTAAGTACAGATGAGTCCTCGGCATTGCTGCCACTGCTCATACACTGTGGGAAAGGACTGTCGGTCTCAACCACGTTACCTTCCCAGAGACTGCCTTCTTGTTGTTTTTTTTTTGTTTTGTTTTTGTTTTTTCTGAGTCTCTCAGTGGTTCTCAACCTGTGAGTTGAACGACCCCTTTGGGAGAAGAATGACCCTTTCAAACGGACGGGTCCCATATCAGATATCCTGCACAGTTACATTACAATTCATAACTAGCAAAATTACTATTAGTAGCAAAGAAAACAGTTTTGTGGTTGGGGGTACCACAATGGGAGAAACTGTTTTAAGAGGTCACAGCATTAGGAAGGCTGAGACCCACTGCTCTAGGCAATCGTGTCCAACCTGAGGCCGGGGGGTTCCACTTCCAGCATCCAAGCATAGCTGTGAATGCTGCCCACTGCACCTGCAGACGACCATGTAATGTCACAATGTCACCTCTGATATTTTTGATGGCAGAGAATCCAGATCATTATTGGCAAATAACGCTCTTACCTGTCAAGAGAAACTATTTTCAATTTTCAGTTGTTATTTGTCTAATGTGGCAAGAAATTTCTCTCTTGCCTAGGCAAGATATATTTCTAGTTAGTTAATCGTGGTTCATGGCACCTAACATGTTGTTAGTTTAGTCTTTGTGTATTACTCTTTTATCCTAGATGGTTCCTCAAGGCTGGCTTCCTTCCTTCCTCCTCCTCCTCCTCCTCCTCCTCCTCCTCCTCCTCCTCCTCCTCCTCCTCCTCCTCTTCTTCTTCTTCTTCTTCTTCTTCTTCTTCTTTATTCTTTTTTACAGTCCAGTAGTTATCGCCCTCCTGGTCTGCCCTCTGACTGTTCCTCATCCCATCCTCCTGCCCCAGCTCCAAGAGGATGCCCCCCCCCCCCCCACCCAACCAAACCTCCCCACTCCCTGGGGCCTCAAGTCTCTGGAGGGTTAGGAATGTCTTCTCCCTCTGAGATCAGATCAGGCTGATCAGACCAGACCTCTGCTGTATATGTGTTGGGGCTTCATATCAGCTGGTGTCTGCTGCCTGGTTGGTGACTCAGTGTCTGAGAGATCTTGGGGGTCCAGGTTAGTTGAGACTGCTGGTCTTCTTACACAGTCACCCTCCTCTTCAGCTTCTTCCAGCTTTTCCCTGATTCATCTACAGGGGTCCCCGGCTTCTGTCCATTGGTTGGGTGTGTCTGCATCTGACTCTTTCAGCTGCTTGTTGGGCTTCTGGGAGGGCAGCCATGTTAGGCTCCTGTCTGTAAGCACACCATACATAGCAGCAGTAATAGTGTCAGGCCTTGGACCTCCCCACCTCAAGGCTTTCTTATTGATAGCAAGTACAGAGCATGAGATTAGTCACAGCTTGGCATCCCTCTTGCATCTTATAGTCTCAGATGCTCCCCCCACTTTACTTATCACAGCGAATCATACATAGTCAATAAAGTTTCTGATTAAAAACCAATTCAGATCATGTACAAAAAGCATAGGTCATAGTCATGGGGTCATAGAAACACAAATATTAGTTTTTTCTTCTTCCATTCTTGATTGTGTGTGTGTGTGTGTGTGTGTGTGTGTGTGTGTTCAGTGTTCTGTGCACGGCCCAGTGTCTACTGGAAGGTCAATAAACTTGAGCTGAACTTCAAATGTTAAATGTTTACTGAGGGCTCTTCACATTCCAATTATGTTTCTAAGCTCTGTACATACCTACTAACTCATTTAATACTCTCCCCAACACTGGGAGGATTGTATTTGAATTCCCATTTTGTTTATGAGGAAGCTAACCCAGAAGATGTCAGGTACTTCCTTAGGAAAGTTCAGTAACTGATACTGGGGCCCCGGTTAGTGGTAACTCTGAACTTTGTGCTTTCTCCCTGACCAAGATTCTACATGTTCATTCTGCGTGGTTTATAGACTATGGGAGAGACCTTTCGGAAGTTTCTTGCCAGTGCTGATCCAGTACGCTCAGAGAATTCTAAAAGTAGGTTGTCTTGTTCCTTGTACTTCAGAATTGTTCATATATTCCCGTGAAAACTCATTTCCCATAGCAGAATAGAGCAAATTCTGTCTTGTTCCTCCAGGAGTGTGAACTTCATTCAAGGGTACTTGTGAACTGACTGAATAGCATCTATCTGACATCCATTTGTACTGGCTGGTTTGTGTGTCAACTTGACACAGGCTGGAGTTATCACAGAGAAAGGAGCTTCAGGTGAGGAAGTGCCTCCATGAGATCCAGCTGTAAGGCATTTTCTCAATTAGTGATCAAGGGGGAGGGCCCCTTGTGGGTGGTGCCATCTCTGGGCTGGTAGTCTTGGGTTCTATAAGAGAGCAGGCTGAACAAGCCAGGGGAAGCAAGCCAGTAAGAAACATCCCACCATGACTTCTGCATCAGCTCCTGCTTCCTGACCTGCTTGAGTTCCAGTCCTGACTTCCTTTGGTAATGAACAGCTGTGTGGAAGTGTAAGCTCAATAAACCCTTTCCTCCCCAGCTTGCTTCTTGGTCATGATGTTTGTGCAGGAATGAAACCCTGACTAAGACACCATTCAACATTTATTCATCATTAAACGCAGAGTATAAATCCATAGCCACCCCTGACTTGTGACCCCCACCACTGCCACTAACTGCAGTTTCCTGGGCTCCTATGTGGCAGCTGTTAGACACAAGTCCTGTATGAACTCTATTCTGCAGGGGACAGACCTGGAGTCATAGTGGTGACTTATCTGTCTGTGTTTGGACAGCCAGCTAGGCTCCCTGACTTGGAAAAAAAAAAAGGACAATGTGATGAGAGGACATATGAGACATATGGTGAGGGGGTAACTGGGAAAGGGGAAAGCCTTCGGAATGTAAACAAAGAATATAGAAAATAAAAAAAATAAATAAAAAAAGAAAACAAAGCAAAACAAAATACTCCACTCCCCGCCCCCAGCCCCATCAGTTCCTCAAAATACCTGTTTCTCCGCTGTTGTCATGTAGAAAGTCTAGAAGCTGTGTCAGCCCCCTCCCATGAAGGATGTGTGGAGCTGTTTATCCCTTCCTGACAGTGTGCGTATTATTTTATGCACCGTGCCCTTGGATATACCGCATCTTGTCAAAGAATGCCAAAACACACTACGACAATCCCCTTTTAATTATTTCCGATCTAAATATCAGCACTAAATTTTGCTTTGAGCAAAAGAAGAGCAACATGGCCGAAAACTACTGTTACTTGAAAGTTAGACTTTTTTTTTCCAAAAAGAAGATGGAGTGACAAAATCAAATCATCTTTATTTAGATGAAAGATGTTATGCCTATAATATATTGTGTTTTTAAATTAAACAAATGAAAATCTTTCTTTTCAATTCCTTCCTTCCTTCTTTCCCTCCCTCCTTCCCTCCCTCTCTCTCTCCCTCTCTCCCTCTCTCCCTCTCTCTTTCTCTCTCTCTCTCTCCTGGCTAACTATGTAATTTTTCAGTGTGTATGGAAGTCGGAAGATGAATTACTTGGCAGGAAATGGGAAGTTAAATAAATACTGTTTCAACTAGGCATCATAAACAACGTTAATTATAAGCGAAGACACAGGCAACTCCAAGACATCCAAATATGGCAGTGTTACAGCGCGCTGATAGATGAAATCCAATTTCGCTTTTGATTTATTCAAACCTATCTTGCAGTTCCTGAGCAAAAGTCTCCAAACTGGACAAGCAAGCATGATAAGGAAGCATAACGCGTACGAAGCACACATTCTTCTCTGAGCTGGAAAGGGCATGTATTCCTCTGCTCTGTCTCCCTCAACTTGACCAGCTAAGCACAGACTGTACTTGGGAATAAATCAAGAATAAAAAAAAAGCATTTATTTCAAGGATACTGTGTTGAAAAGTGATTTTTTATATTTAAGATTTCACTTCGAAAAGCTAATATGGATGGTAGGCAAAGAAACAGATGTTGCTCGGCCCTGATCGAGGTTCTCCTTACTGGCCCTCCTTTCCTGATGACATGAGCATCCTGGTGCAGGCAAAGGCTGGAGAAATCTCCAGGCTTCTGTAATTGGGTGATATGGGGAAGGGCTAGTTGTAAGCCTTCTAGTGCTGATTTCACGTAGAGCCTACGTCTAAGCCTTTGGTGCTAGCTCTCACCACAGACCAGCACTAATGTCTTTATCTCTTCTTTTCAATCTGAAGGACAGCCATATATAAGCACTGTGGGTTCTCCTGCTTCCCTTCTGTGCACGGCTATGTTGGTGATGGTGACAGCCTAGCAGGTAGGTGCTTAGCATTCTTTGGCAAGAGGAAGTCCCTGAACTGAAGTCAACACCACTACGGTCTTATGAGGCCGGACTAGGCAGGTTTCCCAGGTGCCAAGCATCTCAGCCTTTCTCTGATGGCCAAAGAGAATGAATGGGGTCTCTACTCTCATGTTCCTGTTCAGCCAAGAATATCCCACATCACAACGCTCTGAGGTCTGAGCGTCTCTCGGTGGTCATAGTTCTTGGTGATAAATCCTTCTCATCCTTGTATGGAGCCGTTATCTTTTTGATACTTTTGGTATGACGATGGGGACAACGTTGTGTCAGTGGTGGGTACACAGTGGCTGTGGGACCAGCAATTTCACACACTGCCCAGACCCTGCTGTGCTGTGTCCCTCTACACTTCCATTATGTGTGTTGTTCTGGGCTCTTAAGTCTCACACATGGTCATCCTATTCTGTCAAGTATGTTGGAGATCGTTCATTCTCCGGCAAAAAGGGTCAGACCCTCATCTCGTTTCTTCTGGCTCCTCTGTTTTCTTGGTATGCTCATCCTTGTAAAAGAAAACATGGGTGTAAGGCAGAACTCAGGAGCTCCAGTCAGTAAAACGCATAAATGTGTTGATGATGGGTGAGGTCTATGTCCTTCCCCCACAGTGTGCAAGACTCAAAATCCTGCCACATCCCAGTGAGAGAATAACCAAGGATTGGAGCTAGATCCACACGCCAAGGACTGAATATCATACACAAGGCCATTTGCTTATAGGCAACTATTTCTATTCTGAGTCTTCTAATTGGATTCTACTTGTTTCTCTTTCAACAATTATTTCACAATGTCAAACATTTTTGTAACATCCATGAAACCTTGTTAATGTGGAGTGTCATTCTAGAGAGTTCCATTCCAAAGCCCCATGGTGATAAGTGAGTTCTCTCTCATTCCCGACTCCAGGGTGGAGTGACACATTCCTGGGACCTTTAGTCATGGTCTCCCTAGGCATGGGCATGTTGCTCTGAGAATCCAGTTCAAGTTTGTGGATCCTCAACCCTGAACACAGTGTTCAAAGTTTCTGTCTTTTGTCTCAGACAGAACCCATTTTGGTCCTGAGACCTCCCAGTTGACCACACCTCTGCCCTGCATCAACAGGGAGTGTTTGCCAGAACCTGCTCCTCAGGACGGAGGGAAGGATGCTGGAAATGAACCAGTCCATGGCCAGAGAGGAGTTGAACCAGATGGTTGCCAGACAGCGCTGGGATGGAAAACCTCCAGCAAACATAAAACAGCGGTCCTATCTGCACCTTTGAAAGGGACACATGGGCTTTCTAAAGCAAAAGCTTCTCAGTGGGGACTGCTATCTCATTAAAGAAGAGGATTTGAAGCAAGAATAGAGGCTAGTCTGCGGGGAATATTAATATTCTTACCAAGCAAGAATATTAATGATGGATATGTAATATCAAATGCTGTGTCAAGCCTATCATGGGGAGGGTCCTGTGATTTGCAAGTAACTATAATGATGAAGGAGTGCTAAGACCCTGTGTTTGACTCACGGAAGGGAAAGAAACCATATTTAAAATGTACCAGAGATGTAAAGAGGTTCTACAGAGAGTGAATCCTCTCACAATGAAAAGAATGTTGCCCAAATTACAAACACTCACTTAAAACCGAACAGTTATTTTGCATTCAGTTTTATTGGGGTAAAGTTTATATACAGTCAAAAGCATCCACTTAGAGAATGCTCTTCAGTGTATCCACAGGACACAATGAACTGTGCTTTCTCATTAACACAAGCCCAGGAAATCACTGCTCAGATTAAGATGTAGAACAGTTTCATTGTCCCAGAACATTTCCTTCTGTCCTTTTGAAGTCTCACCCCCCCCCCCAGCCTCAGGCAATGGTCGATCTGCTTTCTGTCACCAGGGACTGATTTGCATTTTCTGGGATTTTTAACTAGATAGAGTCCTGCCGTGTGGACATATCTGTGTCTGGCTTCTCTCGTCGCTGAATGGCACAATGATCTCCATGGATGGTAGTCTTCATTGCCAGTGGGACTGGATTTGGAATCACCTAGGAAACACACCTGCAGGAGGGTCTGTAAAGTGTTTCCAGAGGAGTGTGACTGAAAAGACCCACCCTGAATGTGGGGAGCAGCATTCCATGAGCTCACAGAATCACCGGGCTGAGACTGAATAAGAGGGGAGAAGAGAATAAGCCCAGAGAACTCTGGTGTTCATCGCTCTCTCTGCTTCCTGACTGCCAGAAAGAAGTAGCTAATAACTACTAGACATTTCTCATGTCATGGCCGGAAGCCACACCCACCTCGGAAGCCACACCCACGGGAGCCACACCCACCCTGGGAGCCACTCCCATCCTCTCTACCACAACAGAGTACATCTTCTAAATCAGGAAGCAATATAAGCCTTTTCTCACTTCCGTTTCCGTTTTCTTTTGCTCAGGTACTTGGTCTCAGCAATGAGATACCTTAGAAATACAATGATTTGAAGGTTCACCTGTGATGAATGTATCAGTTGTCCACCATTCCTGCTGTAGCACAGCCTCTTCATTTTTGCCAAGTAGCTATCTTTCATATGGACACACAAATACTTGTGTATCCAGACCTGTTGATGAGTGTTTGGTTTGTTTATAGACTTATTTTAAATTATGTGGCTGTTGACACTGGTGTATGACTTGGGTTAGATTTTTGTCCTCATTTCTTTAGGTCAGTATCTAGGAATGGACTAACATCCCATGCACCTCACATGTTCCTCCTCTTGGACGGTGACTGCCACATGGCTCTCCAGGGTTGTTCCAGCATTTAAGTTCAGCAGTGCTTGAGTTCTGCTGGCTCCAATATCTCCACCAGAATTTTGCAGCATTTGGCATTTCCCATCCTTTCCCTCTCTTTTTCTTGCTAATATCCTAATTTAGCAGACAAAATAGTGGGTTTCATTATAACATCTTTTTTTTTTAAAAAAAGATGTATTTATTTATTATATGTAAGTCCACTGTAGCTGTCCTCAAACACCCCAGAAGAGAGTATCAGATCTTATTACGGATGGTTGTGAGCCACTATGTGGTTGCTGGGATTTGAACTCAGGATCTTCAGAAGAGCAGTCAGTGAGTGCTCTTAGCCACTGAACCAGCTCTCCAGCCTCTTATATAATATTTGGAACTGTAAAAATACATCTTTTTAAGGTGTAAATTCAAGTAGAATGATTTTTGTAAATGTATATCAATTATGTATATTATAAATAATCCTGGATAATTGTTAGCTTTTGGTGGGTTTGGAATCTGTTGTCTCCCCTTTCTCCTTTATGCTAAATTAAATCCGACACTAGGAGGGGAAGCCATATTCCCTAAGTTCCCTGGGGACCACATAACTCATGGTAATAGTAGTTACTACCAATGTCATGATTTTTAGGACTCTAACTAGAAAATAATATCTGAGTTATAATGAAGGAGGGATGAACAGGAAAAATATTAGAAATATGTATGTGATCGGGGAACTAGATGCCATGTGTGATAATTCTCACAATGGTGCTAATGATGTAACCATATCACCAAAGCTGCACCTACAATTTCCAAGGCTGGATGCAGAGTGAATTTTAAGCTAGCCTTTAGGATGTAACCTCCTCCATCACTCTGGACATATCAACAAAGGTCTTACAGGAGGCCAAGAGTTGTGGGAAGTACCAGCAGATGTGAGTACTTTTCTGTTTTGCCTCTAGGCCCTGTGGCTGCTCTTTATTGCCTCTGATGTTCAATACTAATCGAATAGATTAATACTAATACTAATAGATCAGAGAAGGAAGTTGTGAGAGGAAGGGAGGCTGAGGCTCCACCCGGCCACAGCCAGGGCTCGGGTAACATCTTGAGTTCAGTGTAGATGGGAGTGGAAAAGTCTGCAGGCTACACTGGATGGTACATATGCAAACAAGGAGTGGAAGAGAGAAAGACAGATACAGAGAGAGATAGAGAGACACAGAGACACAGAGAGACAGACAGATACACATATACACAGAGACAGAGAGTCTAAGATACACAGAGAGACAGACAGAGATAGAAAGACAGACACAGAGAGATAGAGACAGACAGACAGACAGACAGACACACACACACACACACACACACACACACACACACACACAGATATTTAAGACTAAGACCAGGCTGGAGAGATGGCTCAGTGGTTAAGAGCACTGACTGCTCTTCCAGAGGTCCTGAGTTCAAATACCAGCAACCACATGGTGGCTCACCTGTAATGAGATCCAATGCCTTCTTCTGAGGTGTCTGAAGACAGCTACAGTGTAAGTATACATAATAAAGAAAAAGAACCGGGCGGTGGTGGCGCACGCCTGTAATCCCAGCACTTGGGAGGCAGAGGCAGGCGGATCTCTGAGTTCGAGGCCAGCCTGGTCTACAGAGTGAGTTCCAGGACAGCCAGGGCTACACAGAGAAACCCTGTCTCGAAAAACCAAAAAAGAAAAAAAAAAACCACTAAGACCAAGGAAAAACACTTTTCAAAACTCCAAAAACAATATAAAGAAAATCTCTCCTTTTCAAATAATCTCTTACTTTTGAAGTTAAAAATAGAATATATTAACTATTATCATTTGTATCATAAATGTCCCCCAAAGCCCATGACTGTGGTAAAGCCTTGATTGCTAGCAAAGACGTGAACAGTTTAAGAGGTGGGGCCACCTAGGGTGACCCTACTATTGTTATTCTGCTGAATGGACATAGTATCAAACTGCTCTCTAAATTCCTCTCTACCCATAAGTTAGTGCAGCTCTCAGACCTCATCAGAGAAGATTCTATGTGCAGTTGACTGTAGTTGACACAGAAACTCACAGCTGGTAAATGTGCGGAGAATAATTGAGTGTCTAATACATTCTGACGGTGATAGAACCGCTGTACTCATGAACTCACAACTGGAGTTGCCTCTACAAGACTTGCACAAGATCAAGCCAGTCAGCACCCCAGCACACAGGTAGGGAAGGTTCTTGAACCCTGTGCTGTTTAATGTCAGTTTGACCCAAGCTATAGTCATCTGAGAGGCGGGAACGTCAGTTGAGAAAATGTTTCTGTAAGACTCAGCTGTGCGCAAGCCTGTAGGACATTTTCTGTCGGGCCTTTGCTTTTGCAGGGATTGCTATTGGAGGGCCCAGCCTGTTGCAGGTGGTACCATGCTGGGCTCAAGGCTGTTCTGAGTTCTGTAAGAAACCAGGCTGAGCAAGCCTGAGCAAGCTAGTAAGCAGCTCTCTTCCATCCGCTCCTGCCTCCCGGTTCCTGCCCTGCTTGAGTTTCTGCCTTGGCTTCCATCGATGGACTGATTTAGGATATGTAAGCCAGATAAATCCTACAACCCCAAAGTTGCTTTTGGTCATGGTGTTTCATCACAGCAATAAGAACCCTATCTAAGACAGAAATCGGTACCAGGATCACGGATTATTGCTGGGACAGACCTGACTGTGTGTTTTGGGGAGGAATGTGGAAAGACTTTGGGACTTTGGGGTAGGGAAGCCTTTGAGTTTTTGAGTTTGGTGAACTGTTATAAGAGCTTGGAAGATTAGAGGGCAAAGCTAAAATCAGTGGTGACAATGAGTGTCCCGGCTTGTGAAACTTCAGAGGGAAGCAAAAGACTCCATTAAGAACATTTGATATTTTGAATTAAGAATCTCTGGTTCTGGTTAGTTGGGCATGGAGAATCAGCTGCTCCTAACAAGGGACCAGTACCACTGCAGTAAAACTGATGCTTTACTGGGACAATTGATGTTGGTCAGGTAGAGCTGAGAAACTTGTGGTAACTAAGAAGAGAGCAGCATCACTGGGGTGAAATCTTCTGGAAAGTGTTTCCTTGAAGTCAGCACACAGAACTTGTGGTTCAGAAGTGGCCAAGGTTGTACCTTGTGCAGGCAACTGAACTTGGTAGTATAAGCCACCAAGGTGATACTTTTTTTTAACAAATTTGAATTTTATGCAAACACTTTGCTTTTATTTTGTACATTACTGGGACCTAATGCCAGTTACAGTTAGACAAATACTTCCGTTTTCTATCTCCAGCCAGAACAAGAATCTGTGGTGTAACAGTTTCATTATGCAAGACTTCTTGAAGATGTGAAAGGGTCATGGGAAGACCCCAACATTTTGGAGGTGCCAGTATCGTGGGAGGATCGCCAAGAACCGCAGCAGCAGTGGATCGGAGCTGGCCTGTGCCTCGGAGACAATCTGGGTGAGTTGCTGAGGATGTAAGTGACCCAGGCCATTGGAAGCCACAGATCTGTAAGTAAGTCGCAGACATTCAACACTGAGTCCTTTACACTGCTGGAATTTGATTTTTACTTTGATTTGATTGTAACTCTGTCCCGGTTCTTTTCTCTTGGAATAAGCAAGTATTTCACATATTTTGATTTTATAGGAGTCCCTAGTTAAAGAAACTTTGACCTTTCAAGTGTTTGAAGTTTTAAAGACTGTGGGACTTTTCAAAGATGGAATGTTCTATATTGTGATCTCGCTATTAGTATGTGATCTCGGTGATGAGTAAGAAAGGAAAGGTTATGTCTTAACGGTTGATCAATTGCGCTGGCTAGTTTTATGTTAATTTGACACAAATCATAGTCATCTGAGAGAATCACAATTGAGCAAATGCTTGCATAAGATCCAGCTGTGAGCAAGTCTAAGGCAGTGGTTCTAAACCTGTGGGTCATGACCCCTCCGGGGGGGTCAAATGACCCTTTCCTTTCATGTCAAATGACCCTTTCACAGGGGTCACCTGGGACTACCAGAAATCACAGATATTTATATCATAATTCATAACAGCAGCAAAATTACAGCTTTCAAGTAGCAATAAAAATAATTTTACGGTTGGCGTTCACCGCCACATGAGGAACTGTATTAAAGGGTACCAGCGTTAGGAAGGTTGGGAATCACTGCTATAGGGGATTTTCTTCATCAGTGATTGATGTAACAGGGCCCAGTGCGTTGTGGGTGCTCCCACCCTGGGCTGGTGGCCCTGGGTTCTATAAAGACCAAGGCTGAGAAAGCCAGTAAGTATTGCTCCTCCGTACTGTCTACCTCAGCTCCTGCCTCTGGGGTCCCGCTCAGTTCGCGTTCCTGCACCGCTTCCCTCAACGGACTACGGTTCAGGATATTTAAGCCAAATAAACCCTATGCTCCCCACGGTGCTTTTCGTCATAGTGTTTCATCACAATACAACAAATCTCCATTCATAAATGAGAATCTATAGACAATTGCTGGCTTCTGGAGGAGAATCAGTTTGCTTTTAAATGTGGGGTCTTTGTTGGGTGGACTGTGCTCTAGAAGACGGCCCTCACACTCAGGGCTGCACGGGCAGCAGAAATTAGACTCCATGGGTTGTTAAAAGACATTGAGGAGACGGTGGGGAAGTGAGGGGGATCCGAAGGGGAAAGTAAGGGGCGAGTGTAATCAAAGTATGTTGTATTAAATACTCAAAGTTAATAATAAATAACAAATTAATAATTAATAAATAAATAAAATTAATAAATATTAAAGGGGTTGGGCCTGGGAGAAAATATTCTGGTCTTCACGGTATTCTCTTCAAGGAGCTAGAGGCCATCTAGAAGGCTTCATTCTTTCTGGTCTTGGCCATAATTGCTTTTGTTCTGCCTTGCACTTACTATGCTATGCTGCCTGTCGTGAGTCTAAAAGAATGGAGCAATTTATTATGGGCTGGAATACAAAATACGTGAGCCCAAGTAATCCTCTAAGTTTTATCAGTTGACCAGCTAATGTCTCTACATGCTATTTCGGTGGCAGTCTGCAGGTGAGTTCCAGCTCCAGAGGAGTACCTGTGATGCCTCCAGCTCCGGAGGAGTACCCTGTGATGCCTGGTGTGTTGGCGCCATCTGAGCATTCTTACCTGAAGCTCAGCTTGTGTGGGATGGAGGCTGGGGAAGAGGAGGGTAGTCTGAGGGCAGAAGCCCGGCTCTGCTGTTTCCCGACTTCAGTTGCCCTGGGACCTAGTTACTTCCTTGCCTGTAATAATATACACTTATCAATGGGCAACCAAGGAGCTCATTGAGATGTGGCTTGGAACCTTACTTACATAAGTAATCTTTCTGTTCTCAATTCTTTCATATGGTTAAACATGCAGTCACTTCCAGAACTGAAATTCCTTGTCATGCCTTTCAATGATGGTAACAGGAAAACGGGATGGAAAAGCTCTTCCCAACGTCCCTACTTTTCTGATTTTTGGCAGCCTCGTTGCTTGCAGTCAGGCAACCGGAAGCCAAAAGCTGACGGCTCACAGAAGGTTAATTATTTCCACTCAACCATGAAATCTCAGCCGTCTTCTGTTCAGCTTCTAGCCTATCTGGCTAAACCGAGCCTTCCTTCTTGAAGATTCTCACTTTTTTTTCTCCAGCAATCCCTGTAGTAAGTTTTGTTACCAAGATCCCGAGGTTTCCATGCCTACCGGTCCTGTTTGCTCAACTAGTCGTTCTCAGGCTGGCAAGAGGGAGCTGACTTAAGTGCAGAAACAGTTCAACTTCCAGTAAGATTAACTAGCCATGAGCACGACTCCCCCTCGTCCCCCCCACACCCCCTCTACCTGCGTCCCCTATCCTCCGAAGAGTTCTCCGCTAAGGTCAGGTCCGCGCATGCGCGCTCTTTATAAATGTGATGAGTTCCCTGTAGTTCTCCATTTGAAATGTAACATCCATCAAAACCTTGCCCTCAGCTGTCCTCCTTCCCACCCCTGCTCTGTGGGCTCCGACTACTCTTTGGGTGAGTGTAATTTCTACTCCTCAGAGCTTCACCTATTATTGCAAACACCCAATCTTCACAGTCTCTTGACGATGATGCTCCCCCCCCCCCCCACCCGGGGTTGACGCTCAGGACTAAAAATAGCAAGACTCGTAGAAGTCTGGAGTGTTCTCCAAGGAGATAAAGTTGAATAACATAGCTGGATTATTCTTGGTTATCTTGCAGATATCCGCGTGACCAGACGTCTGCAAATGGTGGTGAGGTCATTTCTAGTCTCCTCTTAATCTGTTCGCAGATGGCTTCTGAAGACATTCTGAGATGGTCGTATTTACTTTTGTTTTTTTAAACCCCTCAAGACAAAGACAGCCAACAGTGTTGGCATTTTGACTCTCACAAGTAACTCCAGGGGCCCCTACCCCTTTCTCTCCCCACCTCAGGCTCTTCTCTCGGAGTGGGGGGTAGGGTTTGGGCGAGGAGGAGTGGAGCTGTACTCTTTCAAAGTGGTTGCTAAGAAAGGCTCTTCTCTGTTTATAGGTTCCTAACAAATCCTGTCAGCTGAAGGACAAATATGGCGTTGTGCTTGCAGGGAAGGGGTGGAAGGAGGCCAGCAATTAGCAGCCCCGAGCACGAAGGCCCACAATGGGGCCTTTGAGTGGGTTGGCTCGCATCATGGGTCCACACATAGCTTGCTGGAACTCACAAAGGCGTTTGCCTCATGCCCTCAGTGACAAGTTTACTTCCACAAATCAGCCTTGCTTGTATAGCTTGACTGGATTATAAAGGAGCAGAGCCTCCCCCTCCCCCGCTTTTTGTGTATCTGAAGGAAACTTTGGCTGCGTAGGAGCCAAAACTCCATCTTGATTTGTATCCAGTTTTAAGACAAAGGTCTCTGATCTTTGAGGAAGAGGTTGTGATGTCACGGTCTGATGCAGACAACCCAGGGTAGGCGGAGCCACACTTGCCATTCTTATCTTTTTGTTTTGGAGAATTAGTCTAGTTTGTATTAGGGACAATGTACGCTTGACTGGCCTAGAACTCTCTACTTAGGCCAGGCTGGCCTCGAACCTGTGACGATCTGTCTGTCTCTGCCTCTGAAGTGCTGAGATTAAAGGCTGGTGCTACCACGGCTTCCCTATCATTCCATTTTATTGTTTGCTGTAGAGCAGGTTGGTAGTGATGGTATTGCAAGGAAAAGAAGATGGTGGTGCCTTTCTGTTCAATCCCAGTGTCGGAGCGGATGGTGTGGTCTGAATGTACTTTTCAGAGTGCACGACAGAACTCAGTCCCCTACTGAAAGTGATGTGAGTGTCCTGTGGTGGGAGATTTGCCCTTAGGAGTGGGCACCACCAAAGGAGTACTCAGGAACAGGCTTCAGGTAAGAGGACAATTTCACACCCCACGTCCTACCTCTGTACCCCCTCTTCTTTCCTCTCTTCCTCTCTCCTACCTTTTCTTTCCTGTCTTTCTCTCTTCTACCACGGGATGACGCAGAAGGAATAACCTCACCATATATTGACATCGATCTTGGCTTCTCACAAAAACCACTGAACATAAACCTCCTTAAAAGTCATTCTTTTCTTAAGAATTCTGTTATAGCTTCACAAAACGGACTAGGACGGCGAGCAATCGGGCTCTTCATTTCATTACATTGTAGATGGTTGTCTGAGGAGACTCACGGGCCCGGGATGACGCTTATTGAGAATGGGGTCCAGAGGAGATGGGATGAGTGTCTAGGCACAGTGGGTACAAACCTAGAGTGCCCTGGTGATGACTGGCTGAAGGGGCCGAGAAACGGGCTATCAACGGGGTGCCAACACTGTTTAGAAGAATATCGACTCATTCAATATTCATGAAGCTCTAGCATGCGGGTATGGTTCAAATCTTGAATTTCAACAAATAAGAAGGCAGAGTAATTAGTGTTCTAGGTCTAGACATTTCGCATTGTTTATAAGTCATGTTTCCAATTGTTCTGGATGGTTATACAACCAGGACCCAGAACTTTCTTTTTTCCCTATTGTTTTGTTTGTTTTGTTGGGGAAGGTCTTGTTGTGTAGCCTAGGATGGCCCAAAGGTCAAGATCCTTTTGCCTCTGACGTGTGTGTGTGTGTGTGTGTGTGTGTGTGTGCTTATGTGAATGTCAAGGTCAGAGTAGGGTGTCTTGTCTTTTTCTTGCTGTCTGCCTCCTTGCCTTGAGGTAGTTCTTTCACTGAACCGGAAGCTGACCATTCGGTTAGGCTGGCCCTTCAGCTCTGGATCCTGTCTTCACCTCACATGCCTCTGCCTTCGGAGTTCTGAGGAAACAGACATGCAGCAACGCACCTGGTCCCTTGTTATTCACTTATTATCAGCAGGACTTCCATCTCCTGAGTGACGCCTGCCCTGTAAAGGTATGTTCATGGACTTAGTAGAGGAGATTGCTTTGAATCACCTCTCTTCTCTCGTTTTCCTACAAGCCTTTGTAATAAATGTGTTGTGTGTAGAACCCTTAAATAACTTTGATGGAGGAACATGGAACTGTGATTGGAAAAAAAAAACTAAAAATGTTAGTTATTACAAAATCCTTGATTACAATTGAGAGAGACAGAGACAGAGAGGGGGGGGGAGAGAGAGAGAGAGAGAGAGAGAGAGAGAGAGAGAGAAAGAGAGAGAATGAGAGAGAGAATGAAAGAATGAGAAAGAGAGAGAATGAGAGAATAAGAGAGAGAATGAGAGAGAGAATGAGAGAGAGACTGAGAGAGAGAGAGAGAGAGAGAGAGAGAGAGAGAGAGAGAGAGAGAAACAGACAGCAGACAGCACGTTTGGGTGTTGGTTTTGTCCTCCTCCTATCCAGGCCTGGGGACTAAACTCCCATTATCCGTTTGGGTAACAAGTACCTTTATCTGCTGATCAGTCTTAGCCCAATAATTCCTTTCAACATAGCCTACAACATAAAATCTGAGCGTCCAAATTTAGTTCTTTGTGTCACATCAAATGTCCCTGTGCAAGCTGAAAGTCCATGGATTGGTTATTGATTCTGGGTGTGAAGTATGTTGGAAATTATCTATAAGTAAGCGGTGGCCATCAGAACCAACCTGTCACACATATGTTCCTGTAAGACAGATGTGACACATTCATGTCCCTAGAAGCTGAAGAAGCAGAGTAGTCACTGCCTTCAAAGTGAAGCTGATACTCATGGTGACAAGCCCTGGCCTGCCTTTTCATCTGCAGATGGGTGTCTTTACGTATGCAGTTCTCTGTAAGTCCTTTGTTTTCCTTCCCTTAGAAACTGTGCCATATATTCCTTTTATAAACTTGCCCCCCCATACTATTCACAAAGCAGCTAGAAGAGGAGAATTCTGGGAGCAATGTAAACACCCCCACACAGGAAACTAGAACTGAGGCTGGAGACAGGACTTAGTTTTCATTTTTATATACTTTTGCCATATGATTATTTTTGTTATTAAAATTTGAGCACCGTTATTTTCAAATAGCAAACTTTCAATGATGTAAAATACAGCAAGATGGCTCGATGGGTAAAGCGCTTCCCGGGCAAGCCTTACAACCTGAGTTTGGTCCCTACATATCCTGCAAAAGTGAGGGAGAAAGACTCCCCCCAGCTGTCCTCTGACTTCCACACGTGCTGCGGTGTGTGTGCAACTGTACACCATACACACAATAATAATAAAACATTTGAAATGTCCCAGGCAGTTGGGTGGGCAGATGGCTCAGTTGGTGTAATACTTCCTAAGTAAGCATAGGGACACAAGTTCGATTCCCAGAACATTATTGAGCATATCATTATGTGGTGAGGATCTGAGGGAAGCCTTGGGCGTTGAAAGAGAGGTGGGACTCAGAGCATACGGGACATGAACGTGTACAGAGAACGGTAACACAAGCCAACTGCACGGGTTGGCTTTGTGTCACCTTGCCACAAGTTGAAGTCATCAGAGAGGAAGGCGCCTCAGTTGAGAAAATGCATCCACGAGATCCAGCTGTAAGGCATTGTCTCAGCTAGTGACCAACCGGAGAGGGTCCACCACACTGTGGGTGGTGACCTCTCTGGGCTGGTGGCCATCGATTCTCTAAGGAAGCAGAATGAGCAAGCCACGGGGAGCAAGCCAGTGGGCAGCGCCCTCCGCTGCCTCTGCATCAGCTCCTGTTTTTAGGCTACAGTCCTGCTTGAGCTGCTGCCCTGACTTCCTCCAATGCTGGACTATGACCTGGAAGGGTAAGCCGAACAAATCTTTTCTTCCCCAACTCCCTTTTTGGTCATGGTGTTTGGTCACAGCAGTAAAGCCATGACTAAGACACCAGCAAAAAAAAAAAAAAAAAAAAATCCAATGAGCAGTAAAATTATCTTCTGATGAGAGCATTGAGCAAGCAGTGAGAAAAGGGTGGAGAGAGAGTTCATGGAGGAGATAATACTGGAGCTGCATTTTGAAGGATTTATTTACTCATTCATATGACATTGTTGAATATATCCTGAATGCCAGACATCAAAATAGATGCAGTGGTAAAAAAAAACCAAAGAAAACTAATTCGAAACAACCAACCAACGAAACAAACCAACCTCAAGACCTGTCCACGTCTCACTTTTAAAATA
Source organism: Apodemus agrarius (assembly GCA_964023405.1). NCBI lineage: Eukaryota > Metazoa > Chordata > Mammalia > Rodentia > Muridae > Apodemus > Apodemus agrarius. The sequence continues at coordinate 38,468,410 of OZ030023.1, read as the reverse complement.
GATGCAGACGCAGAGAAGGCATGACAGGACGTGGCATGGCTGACACGGAGAGGCACAATCTTGGTGATGCCGGGGCAGTGTGGGGCTCCGACATGAGACACCGTCATCGGCCAAGAGTCCAGTCAGGACCAGTTGTTCCTGAGGGGCCCTTATCCCAGGGTCCGGACTTGTCAACCCACCTTCCTGCAGAGGCTAGAAGAGGTGACATCTCACCCTTGTATCATGTCACCACCATTTAGGTGTCCCTTGTGGGTAGCTGAACTTGAAAAGAAAGAAGAGAAACAACACTGCACGTGAGTGTACTTTAAGCTTAGTGTTTACCAAAAACCCCCAGTCCTAAACGGCAAAAGTAACGCTGACTGCTCAATTTGATTGCTCAAATCAAATTAAATCAAATCACATCGAATCGAATGCTGATGGCTCAACTTTTACTGCTGCCACGGTGAATGAGAGTTCAGAGGGTCACACAGTTCTGTTTACATTTGTATACGTCTCTAAAGCAGGAAATTCATAGAGACAGAAAGTTAGATGAGTGTTTATCGGGGGCTTCTGCGCAGCCCCCGATAAGAGCAGAAGTGGGAGCGGCTGCTAATGGGTCTGGAAGTTTCCTTTGGAAGTGATAAAAGTGTTCTGGAGGAACTAGACAACAGCAATGATTGCCCAGATGGGCGAGCCTGAGTACTTTAAAGCAATCTGTGACTTGTATCTCAGTGGAAACGCGATGATTAGATTGGTTAAAGAAAACAGGGAGGCTACGATTTCCTTTATGGATCTGAATGGCGATACGTGCGGAGTCTGCTATCTCTGACAATTGTTAATCAAGCCACGTTTCCTCCTGCCGACCCAAAGCTGTAGCATGTCAGATGAAAGCCCAAGATTCCATTACACTATTCCTACTCGAACAATAAGCCGGCATCAGGGTTCAATGCAGCTACCATATACAGAAAACAAGTTCTTACACAAGAAAAAGGAGCAGTGTGTGGGATATCAGTGTGAGGTTCCCTTGCAAACCCAGTTATTTTAAATCAACCTTGAATAAAATATATAAGTCTTATACTCTATCAAAATGCTTATTAAAAACATTTCTTAATATCACTGAATATACTGAATCCTTACCAATTTTTGTATTACTTTTTTTTTTTAGGTCTTTTCGATTTTTTAAAAAATATTGATTTATTTTAAGTGTATGAATGTTTTGAGCCAGGTGCATGCAGTGCCCGTGGAGGCCAGAATTGGGGTGGGATTCTCCTAGAACTGGGGCTATAGATAGCTGTGAGCTGCCAACGAGGGTGCTGGGAATTGAACTTGGGTCCTCTAGAAGAGTAGCTGGTGATCTTTAACCCCCCCTCCCGCCCCCGAACCATTTCTCCAATTCCAGGTCTTTATAGCCTTTGAAGAGAAAATTTGTGTATGGAAATGAATTGCTATCATTCTGTGTTAAAAGCAAGATGGGATGAGTTTGTTTCTTTCTAATCATTTCTGCATTTCATCACACAGTCACTTCTTTCTTCAAACCCCAGAGCTGGCCAGAGGCCAACCCTTGCTCAGCTTACCTCTCTGATGCCTGGGCTTGGTTCCTCGTCTATTTGCACCTGCACCTTTCTGTCTGTTGACTCTGAGGCCATCTGGCTCCTCCCACGCTCTAGAGTCACCCCCATTAAAGCAATCACCTGACTATTGAACTCTTGTTTCAAAATGGCTCCCTTCTTTCTGCACCTAAGATTCCTTTACTTGATAAAACTGTAACTTCCACACTTTTCCCTTTTAACTCTATTCTATCTTTATAAGCCTGGAATTTATGATTATTAAATGTCTTTCGTAAAGACTGTTTTTTTTTTTCTTTTAAGTGTTTTGATCCATTACTGATCAAAACCCTGTTGGCTGCCTGTGATTCTTTCTCAAACAAGTTGGCGAAGAAATGAAATATGGCAGTGGTGTTTGTGTTGTTTATCTTGCTGCTCTCCTGGAGGGTTTGTGCCAGTGTCTGGGAGCTTGTGTGGTTCAGGGCGGCCTCTGAAGTACTGGGGTACAGATATACATCTCATCTATAAGTAAAAATGCACAAGACATTTACATTTGTATCTTGAGATCTCTATTTTTGTCCTGGTGTTTCTTAATCCACTTTGTGATTTTCCAGAATCCTTCAGTTCTCAGATTAAAGTGGCTCTCCCTTTCCTGCTGTCTTCTGTTTTAGCTAGATAAACGTTTCTGATGATTTAGTTTTTCATAAAAGTAACTTTCTAATGGCTACAAGCTTCCAATTATTTAAAAACCTGTTTTTCTCTACCATCTTCCATCATTCAGCTAGCTAAACATAGTTTTAATAGTAGAAACGGCAAGGATAACCAAAGAAATATTTAAAATTAATTTTGACGATTTTAGGAAAGAATGAGGCAAGTTATCACTTTAAGCCAGGATTCAATGCCTTTATCAAATTAACCATTGAGAGATTTTCAAAGAGTCCCCTTCCCCCCAATAATACTACAAAATATCTGCCTATCTGCCTGGTGGTTTGGAATAGCAGAAGTAGCAAAGAATGCTGGTTATCTTCTGTCCTGAGAAATAGTAAAAGGAGGGAGGGAGGGAGGGAGGGGGAGGGAGGGAGAGAGGAAGAGAGGGAGAGAGAGGGAGGGAGGGAGAGAGGGAGAGGGGGGGAGGGAGAGGGGGAGGGAGAGGGGGAGGGAGAGGGACAGAGACACAGAGAGGGAGAGAGACAGAGAGACATAGAGACACAGAGATAGAAACAGACAGACACACACATACACACAGAGACAGAGATAGAGAGGCCAACAGAAGAGATTGCGATTAGGACATTTGGTTAAGGTACCTAAGGCAGCAATTGGGAATTCTGACATCAGGAGAGCTGAGCACCTTAGTGTTCCCTGCTGCCCCAAGACTTTATATGCTAAAGATACAGAACAGGAAAGTGCAAGGCTGACACGGGGAGGTCCTAGGCCTGGGCTCCAGGATCTGCAGACAGGCTGTGCCCTGCAGACTGTAGGGGCTAGCAGGAGTTGGAGTCAGCGGGAGCAGATAATCCTCACAGAGGGAGAGCAGACCACCAGCTACACCCTTCTCACAGTTAGGCTTTGGAGCCCAGAAGGCACCCAGGAGGCAAGGGATAAAGCCCCGGAGAGAGAGAGAGAGGAGGCAAGGTAGGACCAAGAGCCCAGTTTTTCCCTGCCACTCCCACTGGAGGATGTTAGTTTGCTTCCGCCTTCTGCTGGGGCCATCTTGGGAAGAAGTATAGGACAGGAGAGCCCCTCCTATGGAAGACTAGGCAGTTTTATTTTGATGATTATTTCTTAACACAAATACTGAAATCTTTAGGCTGCCCTAAAGTTTTGATTATTATGCATTCATTTTATACATTTGAATTATATATGCATATATATTATATGTATTATATAACATTTATGTATTATATATACACATATTATATATATACATATATTATATACATACACATATATGTATTATATATAATACATATCTATGTATTATATATACATATATATACATATTTGCTATATGTGTGAATTTTATTATATATACATGTTTGTTGTATATAACTTCTGTTAACTAGAAGTATGAATTTGAAAGCCAGAGTAATTAAGAAATCATGTGTTTTAGGCTTTGGGGACCTGCATGCAACAAATGTTTTTCTTTGCCAGTTTTTGTTTGATATTAAAGTAAGTGCATCTCAACTTTAAAACTTAAAATAATACATCTGTCTTTAATTACTGGAGATATGGCTATCATAAAAAAACTGTGTTTTGTAAAATTTTAGCCTCTTTTCAGTGTGTGTGTGTGTGTGTGTGTGTGTGTGTGTGTATTCATTTATTCAGTTTTAACCTAACCTATGAAATCACTGATATCTGACTGTTTTTGATTTATGAAGTTGGATGTTTTGCTCATAATATGGTCTTAGAAAATGCTTATGCACATAACATACACACACATACACACACACACACACACACTCTCAACTTCATGTTCTGTGTGCTTATGCACATTGTATGCATTGTAAAAACTTAGAATTTGAAGATAAATATATAGGGCCAGTAGATATATCACATTTTAAAATTGTTTTATTAATTGGAAAAATTTTGTTTCCTGTATTTTATTGACTTCCATGTTCTGTAAACATGGTATAAAGACAAATTCTTGCACATATGCTAGGTTAAAAACAAATTTATTTATTTATTTTTGTTATTCAGATGCTTAGAAGTTTTGAGCTTCTTTAGTCTTCATCTTAAAAAAAAAGTTAATTCATGCATTTGTTGCTTGTACTGGATCAATCCAGCCTAGATAGTCTGGCCTCTGGTTCCCTCTCCCTCCCTCCCTCTCCCCTTCCCTGTCATTCTCTTCCTCTTTCTTTCTTTCTCTCTCTCTCTCTCTCTCTCTCTCTCTCTCTCTCTCTCTCTCTTTCTTTCTTTCTTTCTTTCTTTCTTCCTTTTTTTCTTTCTTTCTTTCTTTCTTTCTTTCTTCTTTCTTTCTTCCCTTCCTTCCTTCCTTCCTCCCTTCTTTTCCTCCTTTCCTCCTTCCTTCCTTCCTTCCTTCCTTCCTCCCTCCCTCCCTCCCTCCCTCCCTCCCTTCCTTCCTTCCTTCCTTCCTTCCTTCCTCCTCCTTCCTCTCTCTCTGTCTCTCTCTGTTTCTGTCTCTCTGTCTCTCTGTGTCTCTCTGTCTCTCTCTCTCTCTGTCTCTCTCTCTCTCTCTCTCTCTGTCTCTCTCTCAGAATTCACAGTGGCCGGGCAGTGGTGGCGCACGCCTTTAACCCCAACACTTGGGAGGCAGAGGCAGGCGGATTTCTGAGTTCGAGGCCAGCCTGGTCTACAGAGTGAGTTCCAGGACAGACAGGACTACATACTTCCTGTCTCAAAATAAATAAATAAATAAATAAATAAATAAATAAATATTCACAGTGTAGCCATGCTTGCTTTGAGTTTGCCTCTACCTGACTCCAATCTGAGTGCTGGGACTCTAGATGTGCCAGCACATCCCCTTCTGGTGACTAATTTTAATGCAGGGTTTTCATCCTTAGAGTCGGTTGTTACACATTTCTTTTAATCTGCTGGTATTCTTTTCATTTTTGTCTAACAAAGAGTTCACAGACAGTTTAGAAGTGGAGAGAGTGTGATTTAATTTTCTTCACTTAACCTGAAGATGCCAGTGGCGATCCTAACAACTGTCTCCATGTCACAGCTCATATGAGGACAGGATCCAGGGCTCCACAAATACATTACTGGCCTCCATTACCCCCCAGCCTCTCGCAGTCTCTAAGGGACCAGATCTTTGTAGAGCAATCATCAAAATAGGACACTAGCCAATAGACCAATATTCAAACTTCCTTTTAAGTTTTTTTTTCATATGTCTGATTTCCGTTTTAGTGTTCCTTCATTCTTAAGAATTGATTGGTTTACTGTAAAAAAAATGCAGTCTTTCCCAACAATATCATGTTGAAAAGTCTCTTGTTAGCTCCAGCTGATTAAGATGGTCAGTGAGCCAAGAGGATCTGACAGCCAACATGGGAACTTCAGGAGGAAGAAATAGGGGTCTAGCCAGTTGGTACTAACTAAGTGTTTGGCTGTTTGTGTATTTTCTCTCATTTACATCTCAGAAGAACACTGTGTGATATCTTTATTCTATACATTATACAAGCCAACTGATGTTCTAGCCAGTTAATAAGAAAGCAAGCCCAAATTTGAAAACTACTCTTCATGGTGTTCAGAAGAGTTGTATTGATAAAGTTAGAAATTCATACTTTCTCTGTTTAAAAAGAAATTGAACTTAAAATATAATTTTGTGAAGGCTGAATTCCGGAACAATCCACAAATTATACATCATCAGTAGTATTCACGCAGCCCTGAAAGAGGAAGCTTTGCCGTTTTAGTATTTGAAAATTAGATGGTGATCCTTGTTGTTTTTAAGCCATGTGTTATAGGGAAAAACTGCGGGTCCTGGAGTAGGAAGATTATCTATGGTTACATTTAGAAAATAGGTCATCTCCTGTATGTGTCATCTGGGCCGAGAGGTATGCTGTGGTCGTCAATACAGCTGCCTAGCAATTTATCTTTGACAGTGAAAGAAATACCATACCCATGAATTCATGAGCAGATGTCTGTTAAGCTTTCTGTCATATCATGGGACAGCTGACCAAAGGCTTAAGTGTGTGTGTGTGTGTGCATGTGTGTATGTGTGTAAGACTGTATGTGAGTTGGGTGGCCAGAAATATAGATAACACTGGGCCTAGAATTCATAACCATTGTGAGAATTATCCACTCATAAGCAGAAAAAAGGAAAGAGAGGTAGAATAGGGAAAAATATAATTTCGGGACTTAATTACAAATTTGACCCAGTAGTGCTGGTGTGTTCCTCAGGAATACAGCAAAGATAACGGTTCCCACTCATCTCTTGGTACCAGCAGCTGACTTTTTGTATTAAAGGCTTAGGAGAAAATGCCAATAATAGGTAAGTTTGTATAGGAGCAGTTAGTGGAGGGATTCTTGTTTAAAAGATAAAGTAAGAAGTCTCCATGTTCCCAGGGTGATCTATAAGGACAGAGAAGAGTCAGAATAGACTGGGGTTTATGTGTGCTTCTTTTCATAAGCTTTATTGTTTTAAATTGCATATGATGTATTGATGTGGAGTTATCAGGATGAACCTTATCTTTCGAATTATGGAAAAAAAGAGTGATGTCCAAACACTTCTGAGTCCTAGCAGGGATTCAGGTGGCATGCAGCCAGGAATTGCCAAGGCAGAGAGCTGCAGATACCAAGTTTCTGTGAAATTTTGCTCTTGGTGACCATTTTTTTTAAATGAAAGTTCATCTGTTAAAAAAGCAAGAGTGTTATTTCAAATCTAGGGTAGCATCTTGGTGATAGTAACACCACGTGTTGCTGGTTGATGGTGTATCATAGATGCCCTCCAAACGAACCCTGAGTATGCCCATCTCATCCAGGAACCAATTTTTCTCCTGACATGATTAAGGACTAGCCAGCTGGGAATTAAAAATGCATAAAATTCTTTGCTATTTTCTGCAAGGCAGTTTTTCTTAGATGAGCAAATGGCTTACTAACTTCTTTATCTATGATCTTGTCTACATTTTCACATTGGTGGTAAAGAATTTGGGTATTCTATAATTATCTAGTGAATATAGTATTTGTATATAATATTTGCAATAGCTTGTGATATTTTATCTTACTTTATTTTAATGCTTCATATGTAATATACGTAGTACACATGCTCCAAGTCGTGCTCGTGAGTGGGCTCATTCATACATGATCCAGTGTTCCAGTGCCATCCTCTGTCCCTTGCAGAATGGAACTTAGAGTGCTGGTACTCACCCCTCTTGAGGCCTCTCTGAATGTTCACATGAGATTATTTCTGAAAGCGAGTGATTCCAAACACAGGATGAAACAAAGGAGATCAAATGGTCAGGCTTTAGGGGATAAGGGGCCAGCTAGAGAGCTTGAAACAACCTGAAGCATTATGGGAAGAGCTCAAGGTACCTACTCATTTCCTGATGCTTTGTCTCTTTAGCATACATTATAAAAATTAATTTCTGTGTGTGTATGTGCGCGCGCTGTGTATCTATGCCTGTGTCTGCTTATGCACTTGGTGTGGAAGCTCAGGGGGTCTTCCTCAGTCATTCTTTGCGTTGTTTCATCCATTTATTTTTATTTATTTAGAGAATCTCTCACTGAACCCGGAGCCCAGAGCACACCAACTGGCTAAGCTGCCTTCCTAACTTGTAGCACAAAGCCACGCTGCCTCGTGGATGCCGGAGATCTGAACTCAGGTCCTTCCCCTGGGGCCTACGAGAGATTCTTACCCACTGAGAGATCTCCCTTGGCGTGCTCAGTCTCTCTTTTCTTAGTGATCCAATGACAACTTGGGACTAGGCTGTGCTGCTCACTGAGGGCATGCCATCAAGGACGAAGCACTGGCCCAGTGGATGTTGGTATGGTGCGAATGCCCTGCACTCCGTCAGATTCGCATTACACCCCACTATGGTGTTAGAGGTATTAGGAATGCGATTGGTGCCTTATAAAAGAGGAACCAAGCATTCCCCTTTTCCTCCAAGAGAGAACACGGGAAGGAGGTGGCTGCTCTTGAGAAAGGGAGCCCACCCAGATGTCGTATCTGCTGGCACTTTGACCTTGGACGTGGTGCTCCTCTAAGACATCCTGCAGAGATGGTTGTTTACATTCAGGCATCATTCATCTCCCATGTTGTCATGTCTCCTCACCCTCTCGTTCCTCAGTACTTTCCAGCCTCACTTCCAGAACACGGGAAGATGGCCGCTCTCTGCCAGAGGCCCCGGGTCCGCCAGTCATTTCGCAGAAGGTAGTAACCATTATGGTTACAGTTATCCACTCATTAATTCAGGGTTAAAATCACCTGGCCTAGTAAGCTTTATAATACAAATATCCCTTAAACATTTGAGTTACCCTAGGGCAGAACTTCTGACCCTCAACGGTAGAGAGAGTTAGGTGATTCCCAGTTGTAGCTGCCTTCCTGTGCATTGCTGGACATGGAAAGCATCCTTGGCCTTGTGGGAAATTATCAGCACCCTTGATCTTGATACACACCAGATGGCAAGAACATGTCCATTCCTGATCACTGCAAATGTCTCCCTATCTTGCCAAATGTCCCAAAGTCTTCCAAGTGAGACAAACCATGGAAACAGAGATAGAAAAAGGTTTTGTTTTTAACTTTTTAATGACATGCTTATTTTCAAGATAAGTTGTTACTTACTATGGTACAATTGACTCAGAGCGTGTGTCCCTTGTTACCTTCCATGATTGTTTGGTTCCTACACCCAACTGCTCCTTGGTTTTCACCCTTCTCAGTTTAATATCTTTCTTTATACAGCACTCAGTTAGAAAGATATCTAATCCATGTAAGGGGGTGGTAAATAGTATTATCTTCTCCCCTCATCTTTCCTTCCCCTCCTTGGTCAAGTCTTCAGATTATATTGGTTTCTTTTCTTTTTTCATTTGGTTATAAATGAGCAATTCTTGGCCTTAGGTATTTATTTGCATTGATTGTAGTTTCATGAATCCCAGATCAAAGTTGCCTTGACCTTCTTTTCTTTATAGGTGCTGTTAATGTCACCTTTGTCACTTGACTCTAGTGCCTCGCTCAAGGATAGTTGCAGAATATGAGTATTACGTCCAGTTTCAGTATTACCCCAGTTTATCTGCACATATATGTGAGCACTCTGGATGTACATGCTCATGTGTACATGCACATATGTTACACACACACACACACACACACACACACACACACACACACAAAAGAAAGTACTCTGGAGGGATATGTTTCAAAGCATAAAACTCAAACTTGACTATTTCTATTTTCTTTTGACCATTTCTATTTTCTATTTTTGGTATGAGGAATACGTAATGAGTGTTAAATTTAAGAAATAAAAAATGCTTTACGGAGTTATTCTTGAGCTCCCTGCAGCATAGTGCAAGACTTGGCACCTGTCTCAGGGTGTTAAGAGTAATGAGAGTTGATTGAAATGGCATTTATTTTTAGAAGACACAGGGATGCCTGAGTCACCCGCCGTATTTTAGGGGGAAGGATGAAACAAGAAACCCCAAAGGAACAGGTGAAGATTTGTGAGGCCGAGTTCGGCCTTGTGCTCCAGGTTTTACAGGTCAAGATATATATGTATGTGTGTGAGCTCAGACAGAACTTTCCTGAGCTCCCAGGGGGCTGAATTTAGCAGTGAGTTAAGGCTCTGAGCCATACGACGAGTCACCCAGCAGAGAATGGCTAGTGTATCCCGGGACTGTGTATATTTAAAAGCTTCCCAGCGAGTACACTGTGTTCCTACAAGCTTGTTGGGCTTGCCAGTCTCCAAGTGGCTTGAATAGCAAACACCTCCCTGAGACGCCACTGGCTGCTGAGCTGGTTCCCCAGCCGTGGCCTCCAGAGCCTCAGTGAACCAGAACTCACAGGCAGTTACTGTGTACTTCTAGAAACCTGAGCGAGCTTCCGCCAGGGAGATGTAGAGTGCTGTACTGGGTGCACACTCTTTCTTATCACGCGTGTGGCGATACAGCAGACAGCACGCAGACTTGGGCGATACACATCAGACCCGAAATCTAACTTCTCCCCCATGCTACACTTCACACACAACCAAGAAGCTACTCAGCCTCTCGAGGCTCTATTTTCCTCATCTATAGAATGGGTTTTCTCTTAGATGTACTGTGAGGAGAAGGACATGCAAGGCGGGGCAAGAGCAGCCTGTTGTGTAGCAGCTGCTGCCCTTCCCTTTCTCTCTGGTCTTCTTCTGGATCTGACCGACAGGTAGATCACAGGTAAATTCACAAGCTATTTGCTATAAAGGGACAGAGTCAGTACTTCAGGTTTAGTGGGACAAGATGGAAAAATGAGGGAACCACATGCACAGAGAGAAAACACATGTCTCCCAGTTTCCGTGGATGAAAGTGAAGAGAGCCTAAAGCGCTTTATAAACTTCTTCTAACATAATCCTTTCTAATATACCATAAAGTAGAAATAAAGGCGTTATTTTTCAGGGAATAAAATTTTCCTAAATTAAGGTTCAGAGTCAGAGCTGCTTACCATAAAATTAATCATTGCTGTTTTCGGCGTAAACCATTCTCAACCTGCAGGATATCCAATACCCAATAACAGAGTGGATTTGTTTCATAATCAAATCCCCACATCGGGACATTTTATTTCTAAGGTCCATCTCTACATGTGCTCTGACCCTGCCTCTGAGTGAGGAATGAGTTATTCGAAACATAACTGATAGAAACAGTTTTTAAAAAAAGGGAACTGATAGTCGGGCGTGGTGGCACACGCCTGTAATCCCAGCACTTGGGAGGCAGAGGCAGGCAGATTTCTAAGTTCGAGGCCAGCCTGGTCTACAGAGTGAGTTCCAGGATAGCCAGGACTACACAGAGAAACCCTGTCTCGAAAAGCCAAAAAAAAAAAAAAAAAAAAAAAAAAAAAAAAAAAGGGGGGGGGGAAACTGTAGTAGGTGCGATGAAAGAAGGTAGAATATTGACTGGGTTCATGTATGTAAGACTTCAGTGCTATCTTCATCACAAAAATTATAGTTTTAGACTCTCCACGGGAGCTCATGACAATAATGAATGTCTTGTTAGATAATTCTTTTTTTTAAATGTAAACAGTTTTTAAAGAGTTACCATCTGAGGTGGCTGAAATAATTCTTTAAATAAATGGACTGTGAGAAGCTGTCAGTGTGCGTACCCATTTGCAATCAAATGAGTCTTTAACATCGTCCTCTGAGGACAAAATCTGGAAAAGAGTGGGAAGGAAGTATCAGGCCACACACACTGGCCACCTACAAAGAGAGATTGAGCAGTAAACAGTTATGAAAGCAGACGGTCCCTTAAACAGATTCTCCCTGCCTTTCATCAAGTAAGAGGAGGACGGGCCTGTTTGTGGTGATGACGGAGCTAAAGCAGGACTTACCACGCGGTGCATAAATATCAGAGTTCTTTCCTGTTAGCCTTCCAGTGACCCGGGTGGGCAGATTCAGGTGTATACATTAAGCGACTAACCAGTGCTCGTGTGAAAACAGGACTATAAAATTGTCTGTGAGGTGTGTCCGTCCCGTCTGTGAGGGACCACCTCACTGAGCGTGAGACTGTAGAAAGTATCCAGTGGAATACAGAAGGCCTGTGCGGCTGTTGAACTGATGGGCAAGGGCAGGGCCATGCTTCTGAACAGCTGACAGTTCTGTATGTGTGCTGAAATACAGGCACGGAGAACGGACTGAGATATTTGGAAGGACCCGAGTTCAAGTGGTAGCTCTTTGGTATTTGTGTGGTAGAAAAGGATGTTTCTTCCACGGCAGGAGTCTTGAAATTCACTAAGAGACCAATGAAGGTAAAGCTCTTTCAGATAAGTATTTAAAAGTTACAAGATGGGGGATCCTAACTTACAAGTTTTACGACTAACTACTTCTTGGAAAATAGTCCCTTTTGAGGCAGCACTATTTCAAGATGCGGTGCGTTGTCTGAAGAGTAATAATATTCCAGTAAAGGGGATCTAGCAAGCGGGCTGTGCTGGTGATAGGCTGTAAGATATTCCTCCGCGTTGATGCAAGCATTCATTCCTCCATCTGTGTGTCAACACAACAGACACGATGCTTCAAATTATTTTTACCTAATACCTTGGAATAAGGCACAGTCTACATAAATGCCAACGAAAAGCAGAGGTATACTTTCAAGCAAAATTTATTAGGTAGCTACTCAAGAAAAACACAACGGCGACCTTTGCTTGTAAGAATTCAAAGTCAATTACCTGAAAGTCAGGTATGGAATATTTTTTTTTCCTTTTAAAATCAGATACAGAGAGTAGAAACAGCATTTTTTTTCTTAAATATAACAGGCAACAGAGTTGAAGATTTGTTTTCATAAACGGTGTGAAAAAGTACCCATTTATCAGTAAAGCTTCTAGTGCCTGGCTGGCTGGCTGATTTTCTAATCCCAAGTTTTTCTAATATGAAGCTGGTTGTGAACGGGATAGTAAAGTGGATTTCTCTAAGAGGTTTCTTCACCTCCTGCCCCCCAACAATCTCCCTCTGTAGCCGGCATTTATGTGTATTTCAGATTAGTTACAAAGATCTTTCCAATTCATAGAATTTTGTGTAGATGCCATTTTCCAGACTCACATTAGCTTGTGATCTGTGAAGATACCATGAAGGACCATCTGCTGAAAGAGTTTAATCTCTGTTTTAAGTGCAGGATAAAGAACAAATTGGGAGATCTCGCTGTTTTCTGAACAAGTAAATAGTCTGTACAACAACAACAAAAAGAACAAACATATGTACAAAATATGCTAGAGTTTATATGTTGTATAAGATCAAGCATTGCCCACGGGAGGAAAGCCATAAAAAGTTTTGTCTATAAGGTGCTAAGGATGAACAGGTCTTAATGCAAATTCATTCAAAATACAAAGCTAAGTCTCAGGGTATGTGGAATGCAGGCACTGCGAATCCGTTAAATCTTTCAGGTTTGGTATCATTTTGTAGATCTGGGGGGCAGGAAACAACCTGAATGATTTAATCATTATTTCCAAAAGTGCGCAATGCATTCCTAGGAAGTATTTTACACACACCAGAGGAAAAAAATCAGGTTCAACATATATATTCCTGTCGGCAAATGGAGTCGGGATTCTGGGTCTCATAGAAGAAAAATAATTATTGTAGTAAAAATAGTTGTATTGATCACAATCCTTGCTAAAGCCAGCCTTAACACTTAGGATGATCCTGAAGTCCTCTATAAAATAATATGGGGTTCTTTTATATTTCTGTAAAATGTACAACATAGCATATGAATTATATAAGTCCTCATACAATCTCAAACGTGTAAGTGTGCACGCAGTGAAACTTACCTACTGGTATTACTTTCATCTCTCTGCCTAACTCACTAACACTGCTTTGAACAGGTAAATAAACCAGTAAGAGCTGCTTGTTCATGGTGCTGATTACATTTTAATACACAAAACAGCAATGCGAATTCACATGATTTGTCCTGTAGTGTGGCTAAGCCTTTTGTAGTCTCCTAACAGTGTGGCCAACGGCTCTTAATCGCTTGACGTTTGCACTTCTAATAAGCACAAAAAATAAAGTGGGCAGGGAAAAGACCCCCGTGTGAAAATGTAATGCCGTCAACAAAAATCACACTCGTTCAGTGAACTTTCCTACGCGCTCCTGATTTTATAACCACTGTGCACGAAACAACGTAAAATAAGTGCAGGCAAACAACAACTGAAGTGTAGTTGTCATATAGTGTAAACCAGAGCACTAGGCAAACTCGTGAAAGGAAAATAGACTGCCAAGCTGAGAGTGAAAACAAGAACCATAGCTTCTCAGAAAAAAAAAAAAAAAAAAACAACCTTCTGGCTTCCTGAGGACGGTACACCTTCCAGAGAGGTGGAGATTCAGGCATGAGACCAGACAGTCTCCTGAAGTCTCTTTTTTTCTTCCTCTTTCTTTCTTCCTTATTTTCACTCTGATTCCATACACAGACATTTCAAAGTTCAGGGCAGAAAGCGGGAAACTGCATATTTATGTGGGGGTAAGTTTGCCGTGTTTCTCTGAAGTTCCCAGCCTCCCTAAGGCTCCCAGCAGCGGGCGGCAGTCCCTCTGCTGGTGATTTGGTGGCGGCAGGTGGAGATGGTAATGGCCGATTGGGAATAGCCAGGCATGGCGGCCAAGGGCCTGCTGGGATGTTTCAGGTGGGTTAATGCAGATGTGTGGCTGAAATGGTGGCGTAAATTAGGAGTGAGGTGAGTCACAGCCTTTTGACATAGTTTCCGGGAAAAGTACCAAAGAATTTGGTTCTTCTTGAGGTTCCTGAAAACAGAAGCAATACATGAAAAGGTATGTAACAGCAATGGAATGTCAGGCAGGCCCTATGTCAGCTTGAAGACCTTTCTGTCTGCAAGGGTCCACTGAGAATGCAAGCTCCCAATAGTTTGGGAGGGAATGACGAAAACTCACTTCAAGACCATAAAAAGAGAAAGCGGGCCATTTAATCGTCTTGCCCAATGTAGTCATCTTTTCATGAACATAAAGGATAGATTTCCACCATGCTGAGCTAAACGGGCACGCCCAGCCTCTCAAGCTAGAAAACAATCATGCGGAAGAGCTGAGTGGTAGGACTTGGTTCACCATGGAGTTATCTCTTACAAGGCGTAAGAGATAACTGTGCGGTTGTAGCGGGGCACAATGACTGATAAGGCACAGGAGCTTGTCTCAGGAGCCAGAGGCCGCATCTGAGGTACCACACCAGATACTACGTTGGACGCTGCCACTATCACAAGTGTTATAAGCTCATGGTCGGTGCTCCCTCACTTTCTAAATAACACATGCCCTTCTTAACAAAATATAGAATTTTGAGCAATCAGAAGATCACTACATTTAAAAATGTGCAAGACTGGCCACTATTTGTCTGGGCATGGGGAACGGAGTCCAACCATTTGAGAATGATTTCTAACATGGCCAGTTAAAACCAAGAGCACATGTGGGTATCCTTATGGCCCCCTTTGGTTTCAATGATACAGCTCTTTAGATGTTTTCTATTAAGTCTGTCCAATACATTCTTTTGCGTTTTAGCATAGCAGGGCTCCTACAATTTCATTTCTCATTCACACTGTACAATTTATCGGTTTGGTTTGATTTCCCTTCCTGCAAATCCTGCGTGTAAACCACTTCTCTTTTCTTTGAGATGGCGAGCAATGCAAACAGTAGACTCTAGCGCACGTGTCTGCCCCTGTGCTCTCTATTCTTTGTCTCTCAGCTCTGCTGGACCAGCCTAGAGAAAGCTTTCTTCCTTACTCTTTAAGTTTGTTTTTTCCTTCAAAATGTGTGTATATATATATATGTGTGTGTGTGTGTGTGTGTGTGTGTGTGTGTGTGTGTGTGTGGTGTGTGTGTCTGTATGCACATCTCTGCACTGCGTGTCCACAGTGCTTATGGAGGCTGGAAGAGGTGTCAGGTCCCCCTGGAACTGAAGCCAGAGACGGTTAACAGCTGGCATAGGTGCTGAGACTGGAACCCAGGTCATCTTTCCTGCTGAGCATCTCAGCCCACCTCACTCCTCTCCTTTTCACCTCTTTCCTTTGTGTCTGGGCATTCACTTTTGTCTACAGATGTTTTCATAGAAGACCTCGTGTCGCCTCTTCGTCATCTGCCTTGCTCCTCCCCCCCCCTCCACCTTGGTGCTGGGAACTGAACAGTTGAGCAGTGGGGAATGTTATGTTTGCTCCTGGTGGCCGAGCTTTCAGTCTTTAAGGCGGTAACTACTGTGGGCTTGCCTCTGAGGTGGCAAGGAAGGGAGGCCTCCCTTCCACTAATGGGAGCAGGGATGGACGGACTATCCCTAGACGTTTGGGATTGCTGCATGAGAATGGTCCAGCGAACGGTCCAGGTTTCTTTTCATCTTGCCCCCCATCCCACGGCATCTCCCCTGTGGACTAACGTTTTCCGTTGAACAGTGCAAGGAGCTTTTGTTCTTGTTATTGTGACACCACAGCCATTGCTTGCTGGTGCCATTTAAAGAAACTTTCTTGGTTTGGTTGAATCAAGACTAGCCGAAAATCACACGTAATGGGAGCAATAAATGCTACACTACATCAACATGCAGGGCTTGGGGAGTACATAACACAGCATGAATTCACAGAGAGTTCGATCATCACAGCGGACCATGAATGTGAGCAAACTCACAAAGTGATGAAAACAGCTAAATGTATCCGAGAATAAACAGGCACGTACCCACGAACCACCCGTCGTCACACTTTTCCATGACATCAACGACATCACTTTCTCTGAGTTCCAGCTCATCTTCATTCCTAGGAGTATAGTTATACAGAGCCTGAAACCTTAAACGGGACAAACGGGCAGGTTTAATTTACTTCACATCTCGGCGAAACTGGAGAAGTCAGCGCAGCATGCTGTGTCAGGATGGCTTAAGTCTTTGCTAAACACGTAAAGTCATTGGAAATGCTCAGACGCTCATGGGAATCACACCACTTTCATAGTACTTCAAAACTTACAATGGAAAACATTTTTGGGGAAAGTTATAATATCCGTGAGTCCTGATATTTGTAGACTAGACCTGCATTTATATAGTCTAGACATAGAAGGTCTATCATTCAGATGCTACTTAACAATATAGAATATAAAATTAATGGTATTTGTATTGTGCAGCTATAGCATCAACAAGAGAGATTGCAGATTTATCTAGCTATAACCTTAAACAAACAATGGAGGCATAGAAATGGAATTCTCAAATGATTCTAAATTGAATCGCACATACCATTTCAAACATGCATCTGTAAATAGTGATATAGGAATTATCACAAAAGGAAGACCATGTTTTTTATAGGAAATCCTTTAAAGCAGGCTTGTATTACTGAATCAGGATTTGAGATGTAAAGACTTGGTGCAGTTCACCTTTGAACTTGAGTCCTAGATGATGCTTCACGCATGGGCATTCCCGACCCAGCTCAGCTGGTAGACTATAGACTTTTAAAAATGTGTCTGGGTAGAAGAAAAACTGTGCTTGAGTTAAAAAGCCTCCTTTGAAATAATCGTATGGGTGGGAGAGAGTTACTGAGCAAGCGGTGCCAGTTCGTTTCTCAGGTCTGAACTCTCTAAGAGAAACACTGAATCTCTCTGACATCCACGTTTAGGACTATTAAACTTGGTGACTATTAGCACAGATTGGAACCTTGGAAAGCAAAGACTGACTGACATTACAGGGGCTAAGAAAGCCGGGAAGAATTTGATTTGCAGTTGGAGGGGAAATTTTATGATGTAACTTATCTATCACAGGTAAAATTGGACAATTAAAAGGACTGGTAAATTTGTTTCCATTGCTTTTTAATAACTGTCCCACAATGGTGCTAATGTAAGAAAATAGCAACACCCTGGGGCACTGTGGATTTATTTTTAGGCCACCATTAAAAAGAGGGCAAAACCGAATTATGTAATAAGAATGCTTTAATTCTACTTACTTTATTGAGCTGGAAAGGAAGTTATATTTTGTGGAATAAAGTTGTTCTAGTACTAGAATTCAAACACTGTGCTATAAATGTTCAACAGCCTCACGGGCTCCACACTACCCTCTCCAGTGTCTCCTGATCATGGGATGGAGATAAAGTTGGCTCCGGGGAGTTCTAGGAAAGAGCTCTGCCTTCCCATAAAAACCATACTCTTCTGTAGCCTGGCACCCAACCAGGCGAGGGAAAGGCAGATTTATAAATGTGTAGGAGTCAGTAAAACATTGGAAGATGTTTTCCTCCATGCATAAGTTGTTTTCCGTTTTCCTCTGTTATTTATTTACGTTTTAATTTTATGTGTACAAGTGTTTTGCTTCCATGTTTTTATCTGCAGCACGTGAGTGCCTGGTACCCATGGAAGCTAGGAACTGGAGTTACAGATGGTTGTGATCCGCGCCTTGTGGGTGCTGGGAATTGATCCTAGGTCCTTTGGAAGAGCAGCTCTTCACCACTGAGCTATCTCTCCAGCCCTTCTGTTCTCCTTTAAACCTTAGCGCCTGATCTCATTGATAAAGCAGAACAATGGGATCTCTTGTGCTGGAGACCCCATGTTTGCTATTTAATCCCCTTCACGTACAAAGTCCTGCTGTCCTTTGTATCTCTGCAGTATATATAGTGCCCATCTCGTGGTCCAAGCTTAGTCTAGTATTTAGAAGATAAGAAGAATACTTACGGTTCTACCCCACCTTGAATGTTTTCATGAGAGAACGCAGGACGCTGTGGCTGAAATGAAATGATTTTCAGTGTCATCAGTGTTTGAACTGGTATCATTAAGAAGGTAATTTGGATAATAGCATGGTACTTTTTTTTTCTTGACACTTAATATTTCCTGTTGTAAAAAACCAAGAGGAAGGAAAAAAAATTCCACCAAATAAAGGGTTTCTGTACACTTAGTAATTCAAATATTTTGAAGGGTGCTTAAAATCGAAATACCCAAGGTTCAAACTTTTGAACACAATCTGGTCTCTTCGAGCTTTGGGGGAAAGTTGACGTTCAGTCCCATTGATTTTTCCAAGGTCAGGAATATGGCAAGAGCAAGAACGAAAGCCACAGGAGCGGGGAGGCTGGACACCATTCACCCGCTTTCCCAGACAAGCAGAGGGGAGCCGCGGCTAGCCAGAACCACACCCGCTCCGCGCCTTTCCCTCACAGACGACATTGCCACGTACGGTACAGGGTACAGATGAAAATGTCACTAGCCAGACATCCCATGCTGGATTCGAATTTAAATTCTCTGCTCTCAACTGGGTGAGGGCCAGGGCAGGGAAGCACATGCAGTTTTCCAAAGGGAACACAGAGAACTTTGAGAGGAATGCAAACGGACAAGATCCAGGTAACATGTAATGCTTTACCTTAGAAGAGAAACATTGGTAGGAATCCCCAGTGCACTGCACTCTCAAAAGAGTTTCCTTTCTTTTTAAACTAAGCATCAAGACCAGTATCTGTAATAGATACTTATAATATTGGAAATGACAGAGCCTTAGCGTCCTGTATAGCCACACAAATACTTCAGAGAATGAAATTTAACATGCCTGTTAAATATGGGAGCTCGGTGTAATTTACATCAATCATCCATATGCCACGTTTTATGGAAAAAGATACATTTGACCCGTTCACATTTCAAATCTTTTTCTGCTAAATGACAGCCACCTGCTAAGATAACCACCTCAGAGCCTAGAATCTAATAATAATGGAATTAGTCATTAGGGCCACATCTTCAGATATCAGATCCAGTGCTTGGATACATATTAGCATTATTGATCATCATAAACTAGACAGATTTACCCTGAAACTGTCTATACCTCTGGTCCAAAGGTGGACATAGAGCCCTGGGGTCGCAGTCAGCATGAGACTGTGAACAGACCCCTTTCTAAATTCAACATCCCTTCCTAACCCGCCTCATTAACTTAGTGCACATTAAGTATTTTCACTGCTTTAAGTCTATTAATTGGGAGCATTTTTAAACAGTATTCCTATAATTTTTTAAATATCTACGCATGGAATGCATACATTTAAAACTGAAGAATGGATAGGAATTGCCAGCCCCATGGATACTGTACTTCTATAAAACAGTATTTAAATTTATAAAATGATATTATTAAATAGAAAATATTGAAAGTATAAATTATATTATTTTCAAGAATAATGAAGACTCAGCTGTATATGGGGGTACACACCTTTAATCTCAGCATTCTGCAGGCGGAGGCAGGCAGATCTTAGTGAGTTCAAGGCCGGCCTACAGGGCTACCCGAGGAATGCCTGTCTGAAACATTGTAACAAAGCATCCTCTAGACATTGTTGAGATTTTTAATTCAAGAAATCATTAATGTAACCGATGAAGAGCTGAGTGTAAGATACCTACAATGCACATGTTACATTTCCAGTTCTTTTCTAATTCCTTTTTAAGTTAACAACTAAATCGACCTGTTAGTGAACATAAAGCAATGTACTTTTGAAGGTGATAGTCCGTTATTTAGTATTAGCACTAGAATCTTACTTGCTTTTGATTACTTGCTTACCTTTGATTCTCCAGCCTCCTACATTAGTTAAGCAAACTGTCTCTGTGACAGTTAGGAAGGCCGGGCCACAGCTCTAAGTGTGGGACTCCCATAATTCCCGGCTGTGTGAGCCACCAACTTCCTGTCTTTTAATCACCTTTCAAAAGATGTCTTTCCCTTGCCTCACACCCTCCAAACCTCACACCCTCCTCTTTCTTCACAAATCATCAGTCTCCCCCATGGAATTAACACTCCCAGGCTATAATACAATACCACCCTTTAGTACGAAAAGTTTGCATCATCTCATTCGATTGTGACTCTTGTGACATTTCAAAGCGTTTCTTTGATAGGAATCTTCCTCAGATGGACTGATGCCTACTGGTCTGTTTCTAAGGAAGCTCTGTGACCCCAGTATTAGTTAATAAAGTTTACGGGTCCTTGGCTACGAGAGGGATCGGAGTGCACACAGTCCCCTATGGATGTGCATTTGTTTCTGTGTGCGGCACTGTCTGCTATCGACCTTGGACAGGCAGCTTAGACGCCTCGTCCTAAGATCAGGGAGACAGGATCAAGAAGCATCTTGCCCTCCTGGAGCCCATAAAGGAATAGATAATTCACTTCAAGTTTTCTTTTGTCATGTACAGATTCCTCTCCTTAATCTTAAATGAAAAAAAAAGTGATGGAAGGACAATTTCGATCGGCCCTTCGTTGAGAGAAGTATTATGACAGACTAGATGGGTTGATTTGGTTAAACTCAGCATCTGCATTTTGCATTTCCTGTGGGTTATTCAAGGGAAGAGCTTCCAGATACCATCTTTGCTACTGTGTGTGCACCACATCGCCACCTAATGGTGAGCGGTGGTAGTTCCATGCTAAAGTTGTTTTTGCCTTTTGTCCGCAGGATTAAATTCCTTCAGCCTAGATTGATTCTGAAAGGATATTCTGAAGCCTACAGGATAACTTGAAGTAGATAAGGATCTGTTTTTCTGACCACGCTCTTCCTTTTCTGCAGTCTCAACTCTCTAGAAGAAACGGCTTGCTAGCCAGCACAGTTTAAGGTCTGTGTTGACTTCTATTTTAACTGCTCAGGCATTTCTATCATCATAGCATCTCGGCAGTGCCGAGGTTAATATAGAACAATACCCACTTACAACATTTGGAGAGGCTTACACAAACTGTGAGCCTGCGGAAGCAGCTTTCAAGTTAACAGGCTGCCATTACCATGCAATACATTTTCGAGCAAGAATTGGGCTACGGTTATACTCTCTTGGTAAGGTTTTAGAGTTCGACAAAGATTTGAAAAACCCAGAGATGCATCGTGCCAGTGTCATGGCACTCTAGATATTTAATGTCTGTCTTCTCTCCTCAGTGTCACCATGGGGATTAACTATATGAAAGCAATGGTTTCATCAAGAGATTTTCATAAGTACACGCTACATCCTTCGAGTTTTCCTTAAAAAAAAAAAAGATATAGAAATGGATACAAAAGAGGCAGGTTTTAAACACACGGCATTGAGCACAGCCAGGATCAGTTATAAAGATTAAAAGATGAATTATAAAAAATTATGACGCTTCTTTGAAGCTCTTCCTAGGATCTGGGATCAGTAGACAGCACACACCATTGCCGCTGGAAGGTTGACAGCCAAGTATTTATTTTACACTTCTCTCAGGCTCTCCTGGGAGGATCAGGTACAGGTTAGATGGTTCTTTAAAAAGTACGTGCTGCTACTTTAAAAACCATGGTGGGGAAAGTCTTTGCAAGCATCTCAAGTAGCTCCGGGGTTCCCAAGCCATTCCTTCTCAGCAGATGCTGGCTGTAGCGTTTATCAGCCAGAAACTGTGGCTGTGACTCTGCTAGCTAACGATACCACTTACCGGCCTCTTATACCTCTTAGGTTAGGAGCGTGAAACACAAATCAAAATAAATGAGAATCTTCTGGTCCTCAAACATTTAAGTAATATACAAACTTATAAAATGGAAGTAAGGTCAAAGAAAAAAATCTTCAGGGTAATCTTACTAAGGCATGGGAAATTATGGATGAGTTCCTTTAAGTTTCGTAAAATTAACACACTCTCTGGCTCCCTGTCTGTCTCTGTCTGGTCTCTTTCTTCTCCCCTCCTGCATGTATTTGCGTTATCTCTGGGAGGCTGTTCAATAGAGAATCTCCACAAACTGACTGCCCCTTCCTCCCTAGGGCAGTCTGAGTCTGCTTCAGCAAAGGAAGCAGATCTCACTGTGCAAATCAAAAAGCACAAAATGCAGTCCGTATGAAACAATGCTCATAGTTTTGAAATAAAAAGGGGACGCTAAAAATCAAGCCCCGAGATCTTGCAATGCGGAGCCGTGTGGCAGGCCAGCCAAAGCGAAACCAGGGCCTGTTAACTCAGATATGGTGAAAGGAACCCCGGGGGTCTGCACAGATGCAAAAACCCCACATTCCTCGGCCTTGGTCCCCAGAACTCAAGGTACTACTGAGAACCCATCCAACTTGTGCAGATGTTACAGAACTGCAGAATTGAAGGAACAGCAACTGACTTGAAAGATAGGAGGGAACTGGGAACACACAGACGCCCAGGGGGAGCGGTGGTGGCACCACAGAGAACACTGTGGTGGAGAGAACGGGCATGTATCTCCTGAGCTACAGAATATTTTGAAATGGGTCACAGTTTAAAATAAATCCACAGAAACCAAAAGGCACTAGAGTTAACATCACTGGAACCAGGCAAGCTCTGTATATGACAGGCCACAGTTAAGTTCTCTGTACTAAAAATAGTGGCTGGAAAAGGCAGCGATTGAATACGATGGGGAGACAGATGCAGAAAACAATGCACACAGCGCTTTTGCTCGTGTAGTGGAGTGTCTGAGGCGCCCTCTTGGATTTGGGAAACTTTAGCCACCTAACAGGGCAGCACACGACCCATTCAGATCTGACTTCCTAGCTCCTCAACCACTCATCTCAAGGGACGCCTCAGCCTCATTTTACTGCCCGATCACAGCAAAGTCACCTAAGGTAGAGAGCCAGGGCGGCCAGGATGGCTGCAGCAGGTAGGGGATGTCCGACCCTACCCTGTGGCAACCGCTGACAGGTGAGCCGCAGGACCTCTTAGACATCACTGGGCTCCGAGGCGGCTTACCCAGGACAGATGGCTTGCCTTTTAAGTCAGCCTGGAAAAGCCATAAGAAGTGAGTTAGTTCTCCTCTTCATTCCGAGGCCTTCGGGAGGAACCTTCTCGATTTCGGGTTTCCCAGGGGCGCACACAGCATGCCATGCTTTTAAATACTAGCCGACAGGGAGGGTGGACCGTCGACGCGCGGCTTCTCTGTCCGCTCGGTTCAGCTTTCACCCTTCCGGGATCAGCTGCTCCTACCGTAAGGGGACACACAGTGAAGAAAAAGTGTGGAAAGCCAAACTGGCAAGATAATTTGAATGCAATTTGTCTGGCTAAGACCTCCTTCCTAGGAGAAGGCTTAAAGCCATCCAAAATGACATCCAAAGCCACCTTTAACCTGCCTGTTTTCTCTGCGTTTAACCAAAGGGTAGGCAGTAAGAAACAAGGTGAGACAAGAGAAAATTTGGCCGAATGCTTACCAAGCATTATAAAAAAAAGTGTTAGTAGTTTTAGAGAGAGAAATGTTCTAACAGTGCTCCTAAGAAGAAAATGGTAGTTTTGTAGGGAGGGCTGGAAAAATATAATCAATCAATATCAAGTGTTGCCTGACCACAGCTTCTTTTGGCATTTTTTTTTCCAAAGAAAGATCTTCACTATGGCAGTGAACAAGCGAATCTTGACATGAGTTTTCTTTACTTTTTCTTTCTGTGGCAGCCAGCTAGAAATGCATGACCTGGAATTTGACTAGAATTAAGAGAATGGCAGTAAGACTAACTTTTAAGTTAAAGATTGGAGCTCTAGGTTAGGGCTAAATTTCATGATCTCTAGTCTCTCAGGATGATACATACTTGTCATGCATGTCTAAGGCTCACGGAAGAGGATATTGGATGCTCGCTTCCGGAAGCGGATATTGGAGGCTCGCTTCCGGAAGCGGATATTGGAGGCTCGCTTCCGGAAGCGGATATTGGAGGCTCGCTTCAGGAAGCAGATATTGGATGCTCGCCACTATCCAGTCCTGGTTTTGTCTCCACTCAAGCACGTGGTCACTGAGGGTAGACCACTGTTCCTAACCTTCCTTGTACCTCACTGTGTGTGCTCGTGCGACATTTTCTAAAAGAGGAAACAGCAAGTTCTGAGACTGTCCAGGTCTGATGTCTGTGGGACTACCATGATGTTCTTCTCCTCTACCCCCTCCCTCTCCCTCTCTCCCTCTTCCTCTCCCTCCCTTTCTTCTTCCATCCCACATTCATGTGAGTCAAAGAATGGTTGATATGGGTTAACAAACATGTTACTATAATGGACAGGATACCTAACTACACTGTTCTATGACTATTAGAATGTGTCAGTGCTTTCTTTACATGGCTTAGAAAGCTCAGTGGGGAATTAATGTTCAGCATTTGTTCCCAAACATGAGGGAAATTACAAGAGACAAAAGTTTTTTTTCCCTGAAGTTAGTAATTTCATATACTTATTAAAACTGTTTTCAAATATAATTATTGTGAATACTTTACTGTCCCTTGTTATTTTTGACACATTGGTCTCCAAAGATGATGAGAAATGTTCTTAGCTCTCACGGTAGAGATAAAACATTTTACATTTTAGCTTTTCCCTTATTACTATAACGATGAATTCAACATCTAAGTCAGAGAAGTTAAGTGTCTACAACAGTGGTTCTCAGCCTGTGGATCACACCCCCATGGCAACCCTCTATCTCCAAAAGATATCTATATTACGATTCATAACAGTAGCAAAATTATGGTTATGAAGTCGTAAGGAAGATGATTTTATGATTGGAGGTCACCACAATATGAAGAACAGTATTGGAGGGTCACAGCGTTAGGATGGTTGAGAGCTGTTGACCTAGAGGTGCTTTCTCATGTACTGATTAAGCATCAAAGCTGATGAATGTTACAGGAAGCAAGGAATAAATATGTTTGCGTTGGAGATCAGACCAATGGAGAGCATGCTAAAAGGCACCTCTTAGCCTTGACTGGACATGATCTAAGCATGTCTTAAAAGTTCTAAATTATCTTTTGCTAGCTAAGATGAAGACTCAGAGTGGAGAAAAACTGGTCCTTAGAGTAGATTATTATTTTTTTACCAAGATCTCTTTTCATATGTAGAGCAGCATCACATGGACAGGTATGTTGTCTGATGGTGATGGGGATTTGTGAATGGGTGCTCACCGCTATGGAATCATGGTTGTGTTAGAGCCTTAACTCCTTTCTTTCTGATCTACAGAGGCCCTTGTTTCACATTCAAAAGATGAAATTTGGGGATGAATGAATTTTTATTTGAAATCTGAAGAAAAAGGTTTTGGGGTCAGGCTCACTCTAGAATCAAAAATTTTTTTGTGATAGAGAGATTTCATGTTGGATTGTTGAGGTTGCTTTCTGTTTTTATTTTTGAATTATCGATATTACTTTCCAAGACCAAGCATTCATGTACAAAAAAGTAGGATGGATGCTCTGCAGTCAACACCAAAGACCATCCTCGGTGTATCTTATGAAAGAGTGAATCCGAGGACCACTCTGATCTCAGGCACTGTGAACCTGTGATGGGCGAAAGGATGGAAGGTATCATGTCTACTGAGGAATGACTCAAGCTGGCAGGCACCAGACTTGTGCCTTTGAATGTGATCGCTCCCATGTTGACTCAAAGCTTCTCAATAAGGGTATGGTTGCTACGCAGGTTGGACCCTTCAACTGTGGGGTGGAGGCCATGCCGACCATGTTAAAAGTTAGCAGTCACAATTTACATCACGTTTTAGATCTTGTAAGGCCGCATGAATCCAAATGCATACACACCTAATGAACATCACGGAGAGACATGCAGTAAGTCGAACCACACTCAAGATGCAATTACCTTTGCTTTTGGTGAACGTATCTCCTGCTGATAAGGGTATTTGGGGAGGAGAGGAGGTGAGGATGGCCGGGTAGGCTGAAAAAGCTCACAGGCCGGGTCAGAGACAGAGGCCAGAGGAGAAGGAATTGGAGGGGAAGGGAACAGACAGCTGGGAAAAGGCGTAGCAGTTCCATCTCCCGAAGCAGATGAAGGTGGCTTAAATGTTGAGGAAAGACAAGATGCGATTATGCCTGCGTCCAAATGAAGGGTCTTAAGAGTACCTTCCATAGCTAATAACTTTTAAGTTGTAAAATATCTTGGGAAAAGTGACATATATGTAGTTTTGCTTTGAGAGCACTGACTTAGCCCTTTAAATTTTGATTTTGAAATCTCAGTGGGAATGTAAGTGGTTGCTAATGTCTGTTTTTTAACTAGTCTGTCTGTGAGGACATTTTTCCCCCCTCAACATGAAGGCAGTAAAGTACCTAGAACTCTGTAATGACAGGTAACATGCTTGTAAGGTGGGCTAACATAAGGTATTGTGGTCACATAGCCAGTGGAATTGGAGCTTCTAGGAACAGAGATGCTCTTGTTAACCTTAGAAGGAAAGACACTATGCCTAAGATCCTGTCTGAAACAGGCAGATAGCACAGCCCATGAACAAAGGCTCTTCTCATGTCTAGTCACCTTCAAGATACTAATATTGAAGAGAAAATTCAAATGTTTAAATGACATACTTAGTTGCATGCTTGGCTTATTATAGTGAATTTTCTGTGTCACTAAGGTGCGGGTATCTTTTCTACAGTCATGGCTAGTCATTTAGAGGTAGAGGAATCATGGAAGGAAATGACTTGTGTAATATCACCATGACTTAGTGTGCTACAAACTTTATTTTTCATAATTTATAGATAATCATACTTGCTCTTAAATTTAGATAATTTGTATTTGAGAGAAGAACTAGTTTATTTTTAAAGAGAGAAGTTCATAAACTTACAGTTCAGGTCATTCCCTTCCTATGTTGATGGAAACTATTGGCCAAGGTCCTTTGTAGGACAAAGATGCAGGACCCAGACTATAAGCAGCTGTAAAACTCTCCCAGAAGAGTCAAACAGGGACGGGAAAACTATTTAATTTTTGACATTTTGCTTTATTTACTTTGTTGTTCTGCTTGCAGATGGCCATCACGTACGTACGGGGCACTATTTGTTCTTCTTGGAATTAGACAAGCCTGTTTACCTATCTGCTTCCTGATCTCTAAAGCAAGGGTAACCATGTTGCCTAGGATCTCTGGGATTTTGAAAATTAAAGATATTGGGTTCTGAGAACAATACCCGACACTAAGAGCTAATGATTAGCGATTATTATTAACATTAGAATATTAGAAGGGCAATAAACTTAATTGTATAAAAGTTGGATTTATAGTGACAAAGGGATAATGAGTGGGGTATTCCCATCATTTAATAAACTATGTTATCTTTGCATATCTTTCCACCCCAGAAGTTCTAATACTTATGCTCCTCATAAAACCGTCTATTATGACAGTGTCAGAAGTAGGTATTTAGTAACATTATTAACTCTTCTGAATAATTGTATGACTGATTAGTCCCAAGTAACTAGGCAAAATCAGATACCTCATTACTGGTTTGGGCTGCATTGATGTCTTCCTTGGGGCTCCTAGGATGTGTGGTAATGCCTAGTGAATATGTTAAGCAGTCTGGGTTTTCATCTTCCTCTTCTTCCTCTTTGATGTGCAGTTCTGGTGTTATCTCTGTACTGCTGGGGTCATACCACATGACAGCTTGTTCTTGAGATCCTGGCAGCCATCTTTGGTATGCAAGTCCCTCATGGGTGTCCTCATCTTCCTCTCCAATGACAGGAAGAGTTATAGGCAATGCACCCACGTTGGTGCATGCAGAGGCCACAAATTTATCACCTAGGGCTTCAAGTATCTTGGTAGGGTCTGAAAAACTTCTTCTCTTTTGATTCAAATCTACACGTTTTCTTTGAGTATCCTTTGTGTGATCCTGAAGGGACACTGTGGCAGCAGTCTGGGCCTCGGTTGAAGTGGCACTTGAGTTGGGAGAAGGTGATAGACAGCGAGGTGATTCGACTGGCACAGAGGTTGGAGGCAGTGAGAGGGGGAGAGGAGAGGGCTCCTCCTTAATTTCAAGGATGACCTGGTTTAGGATGTTTGGTTTGGCCTGGTCAGATGGTAAGGTTAAAGCACTAAACTTCTCTAGTTCCATCAGGAAGTTGTCGAGGAAAGATGACAGGGTGGGAGCCAGTGGGTTTGCTGGTGGGCACCAGTCTGTCAGGGATAGCCTCCCTTGGGCAGTTCCCCCAATGGCTCTTTTCTCTGGGCCAGGCATAGCCTTGTACATGGGAAGACAGGTGTGTTCGCTGGAAGCCAACTTACAAGTGATCAGGAGTTATGAAGTAAAACAAAGAAAATAATGACACATGAAAATGAGCGACAGAGGTACAGTGATGAATATAATTTTAGCACAGACATAGGTGGAAGACAAGCGGAAGATTTCTAGATGGGGAGAAGTTATTCGAAACTTAAATGCATAAAATCATTTGGGCTAACTGTAAACCTTACATGAGTAACCAAGCACTCTTAGTTATGGAAGATACCACCATCAAAAGAGAAGACAGAGAGAGCTTCATAGACATCGTGAGGGCAGGCAATGCAATCCTAAAAGGCTTGCTATTGATCCACGTCTCTGAGACTACATGGGTGCCTGCCTATATTTCAAGTGTTTCTGGGGATATTTAATGACTAAGCTATGTTTTAATCTCTGATTTGATTGACTGTTTTCCTTCCCCACAGAGGTGCCCACTCTTAAGTTTTCACAGTTGTCCTATTTATGAGACATAAAGTATTTTAGACTTAGTATAAATGGGCATATGTTTAAGGGAGTAAATGCTAAAATATATTTCTTAATCATAGAGGCCCGTGATCTGAATGAAACCAATCTTGCATAATCACTGCTTCAAAGTTTCAAACACCTCCAAAGTAAATGTTCACACCGAAACAGACAGGTGATGCCCATGCAGGGATATCCGCTAAGAGTGATAGTCTAGGTGAGTCCAAGGAATATAACCTATGAAGCTGGATCTTGGGAAGTCAAAACTATCATGATTTATATGTTAATATCATTGATATAGTTTGAATGTTTTAAATAAAACAAGTGCAAATTCTAAAGAAGTCCTTCTAAAGAGCCTGCCTGCTTAGTAACATGTGTGATATACTGCTCTTCCCTCACTGTATGGGGGGAAAGCAATGTTACATGCTGTGCATACAAGGGCCATGAAAGAGGCTGGCAAGGTGACCTTTAAGTTCCTGCTTAGATACGGGACTTTGGTTTGTGAGGCAAAGTCTTTCAGAAAAGGTTGCTGGGGAGGCATATTCTGGTTGGCTGTTTAGGGTACTTTACACACGCAGCCAAGGGAAGCCTTGGGCTTCAATTTGTTTATTTCCCACTGAGTAATTGACTTAACATGTCCTGTTGTAGGATGGGGCACCAGTGGGACTGATTTACGTTTTAAAGGAAATAGGATGGAATCTCATCATGGGGTGTCGCGAATGGCACCAAGTGTAACACAACCGTGTGAGCATCTTCATACCAGATCTAAGTCTGCTGAACTACTGATATGAAGTCATGCTGTCCACTTGTTTTGTGATGGATTGACAGCCACGTTGGTCCTAAGGTGAAGTCTCATCTGGTAGTCTGCCAGTCCTCTTACTGGCTAAAGTTCTATTTTACACTTCTGGTTACAAACACAGAAGTGTTAGGGTTGATCTTAGTGATTAGATTTGGGGAATGAGTGAAACTGATAGTAACTCAAGGTGAGCACTTGAATTTCTCTCTCTCATGTTTGCATGAGAAATCTCTAGGTTTCACCATGGTCATTACAAGTGTAATCTGCTACTGATGACTTCACTGTTACTGTTCCCACGTCACCTTTATTCTTGTTAAAGGGCCAAAAGAGCAAACACGTTAAAATGGACTTGATAATACTAAAATTAAATGTTAATTTTGATTACGGAGTTCCTATCTCACAAAACATACTTATAGTACAAAGTCAGTTATTTCATATTAAAAAAGGGATTAGAATTGGGTTCTGTTGTACCAAAATAGGATATAATACCAAGTTATATTGGAGCCTTTCTCAAAATAGAGATACATCAAGCTATGTGATATGAATTTGCCAAAGAATGATTCAAAAGTTACTAATGCATTCCTTTCTCTATTTGTAAATACCAATTAGAAAAAAGAAGGTCTATCTTTTTTTCTGCTTTTGTATTTTTCACTACTCAAAAATACATATTTTTTTTCCTGAAATTGACCTGTACAACACTACAGGAATTTCCTTCATTAAGCCAATGGCATAGGGTAGATAGCCAGTTGAAAGGAAACTAGAATTTCTTTCAAATCATCGACATAAACTTGTTGTTGTTGTTGTTTTTAAGCAGTAAGAACAAGACAATTGGTTATTAGTGAACCTTGTACATTCCTCTATTAAAATTTGGTATTTGTACATTCTTCTTTGTAAAATGCAGTATTATAACACAAGCCACGGATGCCACTTAAAACATATTCAGGAAAAAGACAAAAATACTCATTTAAAGCATTAGCTTGCCATCATTGGTTAGAGCATCCGAGAGAAGTCCTCCAATGCTAATAAGCATTTATAAATGCATGCTGTTCTCTCCTGCATCCGTGTATTTAAAGGTTCAGTGACTTGAGGGTCATCTGAGAGTTCTCTTAAGATAAATGGATGGTAGGTAATATATAGATGAATAAAGATTCTTTTTCTACTGTCAACAGAACCTACTGAAGGAAGGATATTGCCTTCTAAATGTTAAATTCTGGAATCTTCATAATCAAACTGGTGCAAACTGCTCAGTTATGCAGGAAAGAGAATTTATGGTAATTATCCAAGACTAAAACCTAGTTTTTGAAGAGGTTTAGAATTCATAAAAATGCCAAATCTTAGACTTTTCAAAGGAAAATATCTCAATTGAGATAGACCCATAGGTTATTTACTTAGGTAGGGTAGTTTAGACTCCTGGGGACACTGTCTGAAAATAGCCTTGACTTCACATTTTCAGTCTTAATGGTCTGTTACCCATATCCTTGCCCTGAGCTCCACAATTGACATAAACTACAACTGAATACATGACTTTCATTGTTGGGAGGCATTTGACAATATTTTGGAAATAATTTTACTTGTGCTTTACATTTTATATTTTAAAATAATTGTAAAGGAGAAAGAAACCCCTACATGCATCCATGAGATATCTTCTAATTCAACAGAAAAGTGAGGGAAAAATTTGGGGATAAGGGAATGGGGAGAATAGCCTTGTCTAATGGATCAGTTCAGGATGGGAAGTCCTTTCTAGATTGTATTGAGAAGGATAAATCAATCATCTTCAGCTACCAGCTTTGGTGAAACAGTGGAATTTGTGACCCCCCAAATAATAAAAACCTGAGTATTTAAATTATCATATTTAAACTAATAACGGAATTATAGGCCCTAAATTAAATATAATACTTTAGACTGTCTATGAAGAAAATACCTTAAGACATTCATAGAATATTATATACTTAGCAATTGTATAATGATTAGACATGCTATATATATATATAATATCTATATGTGTATAATTTCTGTGTACACAGAAATACTGAGATGTGTAAATAAAGGTTGATGATACTAACATTTTCTCTCTCTCTCTGTAGACTCTAACTTGAGAATGGAATTAACACCAGCATGTACTTGAGGAAAATTAACTTAGATTTTCTAACCTGAAACTCATGTACATGAATCCATGGATTTGTTTCTTTTCAGTAGATATGATCGTCTGCTATCCCCCAAATCTCCCACTGAGATCCCAAGCACAGAGGTAGCATGGTGCAGTGGCTCCTTACCTTGTTGGAGCTTAGGCTGTAAATTCTATCGCTGGAGTAGCTGTGGGGTGGAGGAGGGGCGGGGTAATCCTCAGAACCCTTCGTGTCCCTCTTGATAACTTCTACGTAGGAAACAGGGAAGATGCCTTGTCTGTTGGTTCCTGGGATTTTACCTTCGTACCAGTTTTGATCAACTCTTTTAAGAAGAATAATCCTGTCGCCCTGGAATGAGCGTTGGGAAAATGCATTATAAGTAGAGACACATGGTGTAATATATATCCCAGTGTTTATTAGGAAAGCATAGGTTGTCAGCAAAGATGTAAGCTACCTTCCATTCCTGATGTTAGAGTCCTAAGGGTGCTCGGTGCCGGGAATGGGCTTGTGTATGTTTCATACAGGTTCAAGGTAAAATGACTTGCGGAAGTTATTCAAAAGGTAAATGGTATCAAAAGTGCCTTATCAATGACTAGTCTCTACTAGAATCATTGCAAGGACATGCAGGAGGAAGAAATGGTGTCTAAAATGGGTCACAGAAGCCATCTTCTGGAAGGCACAATGTCGGATGGCATGCTGCTTTCCTTCTGTAATCTGCATGTCTTGAGAGGTGACAAAGCGACTGAAAAGGGTGGGGCAGAGACGGCCCCCGAGAATATCCACAGCTGTGGAGAGGGCTTATGTCCCCCTGGGTCTGATCAGGACAGTTTAACACCAGCGTCCCTTCTAAGTGCTGAGTGGCGATGCCACTCTGCCCACTAAGCGTTTGAGTACAATCTTCGGCTTTTGCAACCGTAGACATTTCTGTAACCACAACGAGCAGACCAATGTCAGGTAACATTATTTAACTCCTTACTCAAAACCATACGTGGGCCAGAACCAAATCAGCGAGCTGCTGAGCTGTTTGGTGTTAAAGGGCAAACCCAGCAGGTGCAGCTAGAGGGCGCTATCGAACTGTAGGGGGACTGGGTCTGATAGTCGTGGTGGCGACATCTACTGTTCAGCTTCAGCACAGCAGGGAGCCCCTTCCAGTGCCAGTGCATTGAAGGTTCTCTTTAACCCAAAGTGCTGCATGTGTTGTTAAATATGCCTCATCACCACCAAGCAGAACATACTGAGGAAAAGGGAGTCTCCCTTTTCTGGGTACCGATTTTCTCATGTGCCTAGAACAGGCAGTTGATAGGCTTTCCTGGGGTATCTTAAAAGTATGGCACCGAAGATGGTACCATGTGCAGCGCTGTGGTTTTTTTGGGGTGGGGGTGGGGGGTTAGTAGTGCACAAGGAAAGTGAGAGAGGATTGCTGATGATGCCAACCTAGGGATGGAAGGAGAAAACTGGAGCGCCTCCTGCAGCCCTGAACGGCCTTCACTTTACCTACTATCCACAGGAGTAGCACATTCTAGACCACCCCAATTAGCACTAGCATATTTTCTGTGCGGTGTGGAACCCTGGTTGCCTCAAATGTATTATGTAAATGCCTAGCAAATGACAGCAGTGCTTCATGTATTATCCTGACCTGTGCAAGGAAGGAAATTAAAGAGTTCCTTTTGATTTTTGTTTTCGGACAAATTACTTGTAGTGGATGGCTTGCTGGAGAAATTTGGATCCATCACGAGGCTTAGCAAAGAATGGTCAAGGAAACAGGATTGCATAGATAGCTCTTCAAAAAGGCCCCTAGAGAGGTCATAATTTCATTACAGTAGGACAATTCCTTGATTCCAAGATAGAGAAAAGCAAGTATTGGTATACTTATTTAAGGTTGAGTAACGAGGCAGTATAAAGATATTTTGAAATCTTATAATTAAAATGCACTCTCCTCTCAGAGTTCTACATATGTGCTCTTAGTATCTAGTAGAGGTGCCCCTTGGAGGGGACTCAGGGTCAGGATTCTTAGGCTAAGCCATAGACAGACTCTCAGAACTCTGTGTTTCACAGGGAAGGGTCTCAGGGTCCAGAGGTAGCAGTGACCCTGGACAGTCTTGAGTCTTTTGCCAAAGAAGACCTAGAATGTTTTAGAAAAGAAGGCAACCTATCTCAGCTTCAGAACTGCACAGTCACTGAAAACACCCCGATGAAGAACACAGCCAGGTTACCTTTCGCAGGGAGAGCTCCACGTTTGTGTCTGCATTGAAGTTGTACTTGGCTATGGCCTCTCCAATCTCTCCTGGCTGGACTGGGGGTGGTGGTCTCGCGGGCTGCGCTTTTTCTGGGGGCGCTAGTTTCTGTAAAGGAGCACAGCTGTTGGTTTCGTAGACTTGTGACGACCTTTGGGACAGCATCCTTCAGGTGAGGAGAAAGGACATACCTCTACGTATGAGATTGGGAAGATGCCCACTCTGCCGTGGTGCTCCCCCTCGTACCAGTTCTGGTCAATTTTCCTGAGGATGTAGACAGTGTCCCCTTTCTTAAAGGACAGCTCCCTGGAGGAGACATGGTCATGATTAGTGGACTCTTTCTGAATGAATATCAATTGGTATTATGATCCATATTCTTTACCTGAGAAATACACTCCTCACATATACACATCTGCCAAGCTCAGCTAGGTGAGAATTTTCCTTATGAATTTTGACAAGTTGCTTACTATAATCTCAGAAGTGGTTTTGAAGAGCAAGTATAAAGTTCACACCCTATGTAAATCATATCATGCAATGATATGCAGTTTGAAAGAGGGGACAGGCTATTGTCACCTTGCTAGTATATAGTCATGTAATGTTTGTAACCTAATAATTTGGCTTGTACCAAGGGCATTTCTAAACATAACCAACTTAAAATTTTAGAATATACATGGGAATTATAGGTAAGAATTTTCTTCTAATATGAATATAGATAATTTCTACTTGATATAGTAAAATTCTATATTTAAAATTCTGGATATATTCAGTAAAGGGAAAGTTGCCTTATTCTCCAACTTTCAAAACTCTGCCCCTCATGGCAGAGCTAAAGTCCCATTTTGATAATTTTCTGTATTTTTATTGCATTTTAAAATGCTGGCTATTGTGAAATCCTATGGGAAATGAGAAGTCATCTCTTCCTTCTCCTATCTACAATTGAGACATTTTTTGGGGTGAGTTACTTAGCTGTAGTTTTATAATTGTTACAATTGAGCTTATTGAATAATAAAAATAATTTTAAATGAATACTTATTTAAAACACATATATGTGTGTGTTGTTGTTGTTCATATTACATACAAAAACATTCACATCTTCTACTTTAAAATGACTAAAATTGGCCTCTTCTACAGTTTTCAAAAGATGGTTGGGTTTATGAGCCTTGGAAGTTACACAATATAGAACCACATTGGAGGTGACAGATGTTATTTTTATATCTTTAGATCTTCTGAGACAAGAACAAGAGGGGGATCATTAAGCTATAATAAGACAAACCTATTCATAGGACGAGCAGACCCACTTTCTTCTTGGCCTTGATGAGTGGCTGGTGAATATTCTTTACCAAAAGCTCACACAGATTCTATTAGTTTAGATACACACACACACACACACACACACACACACACATACACACACACACACTGTCTGTGAAAGCTAGGATGGTACAGGCAGGCAGTACCATGGTCTTTCCCCTCCTGCAGTGTGGGAGAGCAAGCTTCCCTAACTCTCCATCAGGGGCCCTGCAGAGAAGGACAGGGAGGGGGGGGGACCAAGAATAGGGGAGGGGCTTGGCATGTGGGACAATTTCAATGCAGTGGTCCAGGCATGTTCCTGTCCTTGTCCTCCGTGATGTGCATCCTATTTTATTTGAAGCTTATTTATATTTTTATTACTTATTTTACATTTACTTGTGTGTGTTTGTGTGTGTGTGTGCATGCACATGCATGTGGGTACCCACATAACACCATGTATGGAGAGCAGAAGACAACTCATAGGTATTGGTTCTTTCTTTCAATTAGACAGAAAGGAAGGATCAGGTTGTCGGGCTCGATGTCAAGAGTCTTCACCCCCTGAGCCATCTCATTGGCTCTTAGTCTTGTGGAATTTTTTTCATGCTCAGACTTCGTTTTCAACTTATTACTTGTGAATGTTATACATGTATACAATGTGTTTTGATCAAATCAACCCTCATTCCTTCCACGTTAACTTTTCTCATCTTGCTTTCCCCTTTCCCTCTTAACTTCCTGTACACCTTTTAGTATACCTGGAACACCTACTGAACGCTAGGCAGACACCCTTCCTGTGTTAGATACTCTGCTATTCCGTGGGTGGTACATACTTCATACTTAGGAAAAAATTTGATGGCTTGTCACAAAGAACAAGTAAATATAGTTTATATAACTTTTTTCACAATACCTTATAAAGTGTCAATATTGGGCAGGGGAATGGTGGTGTATGCCTTTAATCCCAGTACTTGGGAGGCAGAGGCAGGTGGGTTTCTGAGTTTAAGGCCAGCCTGGTCTACAAAGTGAGTTCCAGGACAGCAAGGGCTTTACAGAGAAACCCTGTCTCGAAGAAAAAAAAAAAAAAAGAAAGAAAGAAAAGAAAACCAACAACAAAAAACCAAAAAACACCCAAAAACAAAAAACCAAACCAAACCAAAACAAAACAAAAAACCCAAAACAAAAAACAAAGTATCAATGTCCTGCCCGGACTACAGAAGAAAGTAATTGTTAAGGTGTAGTTTGTCTCTCAAATGCTTCACCAAGGCCCCAGCTAAGCCCTGCTGTGAGGGGGTGATGGGGATTTTGAGGTGAATCCGTGGGAGGATTTCTGGTGATGGGGAGTCGGCACGCTTTTGAAGGAGACAGTCCTCTCCTCTGAAGAGCTCTATGTACGCTTCGTACTAACCCTCCTCATTTACCTGCCTTGCCTTTTGGATGAAGACGTTCCTAAAGAAACAGGAAAGCCACACGGACTATGAAAACATCAACGCTCCCCACAGCCAGGACAGGAGTGGGCTCTCCCAGGAATCTCTGAGCTCTGAGTGCTGTGAGTTGCAGCATTCTCTGCGGGATCCTCTGTGTGCGAGCGGTCTTGTTAACGCTGCTATCTGCCCTGGATGTAGCTGGACAGACAGATGCTCTCAAGTTCCCCTCACTAGGCAGGGACAATGACTCCCTATTGCTTTTTAAACACTCAATTCTTGACAGAAAAAAAATACTCTTCTTGTTTCCCTATGAATCCCTTCTGAATTCGTTGTGTGTCCCCCATGTAACTGATGGGATGTAAGATGTGGCGATTCATAGCTGAACACGAAGATGAATTATCCTGTCTGTTAGTAATTCTAAAGGAGCTAGCTGATTCAAGTGGGCTATAGAATTGAGAGTTGAGTCTTATTTGTAACAAATTCACACACACACACACACACACACACACACACACACACCAATAGTAAAAATGAGGTTCAAACGTATAATGAATTTTTATTCCACTTACTTAGATGTCTGAGCTTTGAAATCATATACAGCTTTTGCAGGCAATTTCTGAAAAGAAGGTAAACATTTTGCACCAATTTTAAAAATTTTAAGATTTCATATAAGGACTATAAAACACACGTAATTTAAGTAATATGTACAAGTTACGAATGTATCGGTTAGCGCTACCCACAGACCAGAGAGTTAAATGGGGATATCGCTGATTTCATCAACAGGCTTCACTTTAGAACTAAAGTAGATCAATACCATAATACAATAAAATGCCCGTGAAGTAGCCTGTCCTATGTGTGCCATTTTTGAATACTACAAACAGACAATTGTGGAAGGCTAGCTGTTCTAACTTCTATGGATTGACACCAGTCTGCCTGAGTCATAAGAAAAGAAACAAAAAGACATAAAGAAAGCTATCGCAGTCTTCACTAAATACTGACTATCCAAGAAGCAGCCCAGTTACTAAGAGGTTAGCCAAAAATATACGAATGGAGGGTTGAGGAATCCTTTGTCTTATGTTTTAGTTATGAAGTAATACCCACACCTTCCCTCAAACCCTTGGGCCCATGAATCCACTTGAGGCACAACATACTATGTAGCACGTGGTATCAGTAATTCCTTCACCCCATTTTTCTTCCCTTGTGGTTCTAGTGAGCATCAACAAACTTGGGCAAATTCTGACGTTACAAGGCTCCCACAGGCTGTCTCAGGAGTTGGCAGTCAAAGCCCTCATGGCTTCCAAGGCAGTTAGGAGCAGGCGTCCAGCTATGGTTTTGGGTGATGGAGCAGGAGTCACTGGTGTATAAAAACTTCTCAATGCTACAAGAACTTGGTTGATAAAAACCTGCATCTGTTTTCAGAAGTATTCTCCGACAAAAATACTTGTACAGATCATGCACCCCGCCAGACACACAAAGCAGGCTGACTAGAACTCTACTGGTTCATGAGACAAGACTCAGAAAGGGCTCACTGCCCAAAGTGCACTGAAGAGGAAAGGAGCGGCGTGTGGGCCCCAGACTCAGCCTCTAAGCAGAATCGTTTATAGACTCTTGAGGCTGCCTGGTTTGGGTCCAATACTGTTCAACTACCTACCTCTTTTTCTGGAGTTCCTCGTCGTTCCCGTGACACACTTCTTCCCAAGTCAGTCAAAGTAGATGAGTAGCTTCGAGGGGACTCGTGATCTGTTGGAAAGGATAAGGGAGGGGAGCCTCAGTGAGATTTCGCTCCGTTGAAAGGAGACGGGCTAGCCGCTTTCCCCTGTGGCAATTATTTTACCCCCAGATTTGGAGAGATGTCGTAGATGAGAACATGGATGTAAAACTCATAACTGTAAAGTATTGATGTAAGACATGTACACGCACATTGAAAATGAAGAAATATACAAATAACAAACATTCTAATCATATATAAAATATTCTGTTGCCAATTAATTACACTGCAATTATTGGTGTAGATGGTATTCCCAGTTATCAGGATTTTCATGCTCCAAATTTATCATGATCAATATTTCTATTCTTTTTGCTTCTAATATATAATAATTATTATAAGATACAGAATGAATGGAAAATTTAAAAATGATACATTTCTAGAAACCAATGTTTGTGAGATACAATCTAAGAAGTGATGATGAAAAGAAAAAGTATGAACATGACAGGACTACAGTCATACCCCACCCAATGTGTGTGTGTGTGTGTGTGTGTGTGTGCGTGCTTGTGCTTGCATGCATGTATGTGTGTATGTTTATGCTTGTGCTTGCATGCCTGTATGTGTGTGTATGAGTGCTTGGATGCATGTATGTATGTGTGTGTGCAGTGTGGGTGCATGTGTGCATGCATGTATGTGTGTATTCATGTGCTTGGATGCACGTATGTGTGTGTATGCATGTATGTGTGTATGCATATGTGTGAGACTGTTTTTAAATACTTATTGGGCCTTAAGTTTCTATACCTTTTATGACTTTCCCTTCCATAAGAATGTTCAACTAATTAGAAAGTAAAATATTTATTCCAGAAAACAAAAGGACAACCAGAAAGCTTCGTATGAAGTTGAAAAATTGCCTATGAAATAGCGAGGCCTTGTCCTCACTAAAGCAAATTATAAATAGTTACATTTACAAATGATGACTGTAAATCTCCCTCTCAGTTTCTTAAACCTCACACAGTTGTGTGATTTGCATGCGGGATGTAACTAAAGGTGTAGAAGTGTCTGGCAGCATCATAGAATTTTACTTGTGTTACTGGGTCAAAATTTGAAAAAACATTTACTCACTTTAACAAATATAAATGTGTTGAATACTACAAATCATCAAGATAATTTTTATTTATGTATTTAGTATATGTTTTCAATGCTTCAAACTCATGTTTTGATATTGTACTATATATCAGGGTATCAGAAAATCGAAGAAGGCAGTTAAGAAATTGGATTACAACTTGTTTCAGTCTCAAGAGAAAGTGATTAAAAATTCTATTTTTTGAATTTGAAATTTATTATTTTATTTATCAAGTAAGTTTAAAAGAAAACTATTAATATTATTAAATCATTATTCCATTTATTATTCTACTCTTTTTATATGATAGCATTTTTGTGTATGGGCTTTCATCTGCACGTACGTCTGTGCACCATGTGTGTGCAGTGTCCTTCATGGCTGTCTTTCCCTGGGTTTGGAGTTATAGAGCATTGTGAGTTGCCATGCACATACTGGGAGTTGAACCTGGGTCCTCTGGTAGATAAGCAAGGGCTCTTTACTGAGCCATCTCCTCAGCCCTGTTTATTCTAATTTATTGTTTTCCAGCATGTTGTACAGTCTAAATTAAAGTGAAGGTAAATACTAATAAATAAAAATTGTCCAGTGGTTATTAAACACTTTGGTTTTTTTTTTTTGCCGTTAGAAATATCTTATATCATATATTTTTAGTTAATAGGGCTCTGACTTCTCTTGCTGTTACTGTAATCTGTTTTATATTGAGACGCTTTCTCCTCCTTTGCCCTTTAATTTCTTAATTGGAAAACAGCACTTACAATAATACAAATGCATTGACTCATGCTGGTTTCAATTAGACAAGGCATCGAGCTAAAGCTCCGCAGAGCCAGCGTATATCGCTTCTCTCCTGACAGCCGCCCCCCCCCCCGAGTCTGGACTGTTTCCTCTGGCCTGTGTGTCCTACACAGATTCACTTGAGAATTAGATAAGGGTATCAAAGCATCCTGCTTTAAAGTCACCGTCGGTCAATAGCTCTGATTTGAACTGTCGCTTGCCTTCTAACATTTGTGTTAACTGTGAACATGGACTTACTCGAGAGGCATGTTTAGCATAATCCAATTCACATCCCAGTACAAGATTATCCCAATATGATAGCCAGCGAGTAAGTCAAGTAACAGAAAGAAGAAAATGAAATCCTTGAATGGGAGAAATCATATCTATATCTTAAAGATACATTCATAAAATTCCATCCAAATTACATCCCTTAAATGTAGGGAGCTATTAAATAACTTGTGGGGACCAACTCCTTTGCGTGAGTAAGTATAGTGTTCTAAGGTTAATATAAAAATCAAAGAAAAGTCTGCAAAGCCACTGGCTTTGGTTAATAATGAGCCCAAATAAATCTTCGGGATACATATTATTAAATTACAGTTTTTATCTTGATATATTCTCTTGCATTTGAGAGGTGATTATTTTAGGATATTAAATAACTGAAGAAAATGGCTATTTTGCTAGAAAAGTGGTTTCTGGAATGTATTGATTCGAAGCTTTCCAGTTGTATAGCCTGCTTTTTAAAAACATCTACTGTTTGTGAAGCTGCGGTGTAGCGTCAGTATAAGTAAATACAGACTTTAATAATGAGATTTATCATTTCATTTCATTTTTTTTTACAACATCCTATCTGTTTTAATCCTACTAGTAAGTGGCAAATTTGAGTTTCCTTTTGGTTTTAAGTGAGTAAATGTTTGTGAGTTGATGATTACTTTCAGCCAACGCACGGATGCCAAACGTCACACAGGCGACCGAGAAACTAGAAACTACGGAGTCAGACACGCCTGCGCAACACAGCTCTTTGCCTGGCAACACAGAATGACGTCACGTGGTCTCACGGCTCAAGAGCGATGAGATGCAGGATGAGAAAAAAAAAATGAATGCGCGAAAGGATGGGATCTGAGCCACACGAGAAAGAGAAAGGAAAGCTCATCCACCTTGAAGGCTCAGTGCACTACCATAGTCCTGTGCGTGGTAGCTGCTGCTTGTGTCCACGTCTGGGAATGAGGCACTGTGAGGCATTCTCCCACAATCATTTTGGTACAGGGGACAAGGAATAGCACCATCTTGAGGCAGTGGGTGGAACGGCTGGTGCATGGGGCTCCTTCTGAGAGCATTAAGGGATGAATTCCTCTCAGGAATCTGCGGCAGCAGCTCACTGATAAGCCTGTGCAGTATACTGTTGTCTGGCAAGCTTCCTCGCCGCTTTTCGGCTTTTATTTGGTCGCAGATGTCTCTGAGGGCCGAGTCCAGGGCCTCCACCACCGAGGCTTTGCATTTTGCCTGTTCAGTCTGTTTTGGGGGAGTCAAAATTTTTTTCCTCCGGAAAGGCACAGGGCTGACAAGAAATGCAAGTTTAGACAGGCCAGGATCCATTTCTTGCCTTCTGGGTCGGTCGATGGTTTCATGCTTGGCTCTTTCATGTTTTAGCATTGTGGTAAATCGAGTGTA
Organism: Apodemus agrarius; assembly: GCA_964023405.1. NCBI lineage: Eukaryota > Metazoa > Chordata > Mammalia > Rodentia > Muridae > Apodemus > Apodemus agrarius. The sequence continues at coordinate 38,426,385 of OZ030023.1, read as the reverse complement.
AGAAGCCGGGCATCGGCCTTTGCAGGAGCTGATGAGGTGCCGGTGATGGTGGTGGTGATGGTGGTGGTGATGGCTGGATCCATAGAAGCTTTCGGAGGAGGTGAAAGAAAAGTGGTCGAAGTCACTTTCACTGCAAAAGGACGACCCTTCAACGTGGACGTAGTCGCTGTGGTCCGACACAACCCCGTCCTGGTCACTGTCGGAAAACTCCACGTGTGTTCTCGGTTGCTCGTCGCTGGTGACCTCGATGTGGATGGGCACCAGCGTGTTAGATTTGCAGCTTCGCTGGCCCTGAGAAGGGTGTCGAACCTGAGTTTCTTCCTCCAGCAGAGACTCAATGGAAAATCGCCTCTTGGGACACAAACCATTTTGCGGGGGTTCTAGGGTTATAGGAGATAACATCTCGTCTCCTAGATTGGGCATAGACTTTGACTTCTGAATCAGCTTTTCAAATTCCGAAATGCGAGTGGGTACCACGTCCCTGGGCACCTCCTCGGTGGAAGACTGGCTCCAGCCGTGGAGCAGCCCCCGGTGCTGCTGCTCCTTCTCGTACTGCAGGATCCTGGATTTCACAGAGCAAATGACCTCCGAGTTCATCAAATCCTGGCGGTTGATGCGATGCATTTTCTTGTACAGTTTGAGGAAGCCTGGGGCGTTATGGGCTGACCTGTGTTTGAGCCTAGATCGGCTGTTCCCGCACACTTCCTGGATGTAGGGGGACGTCCACGTCATGGGGCAGCTCTCTTTGGAGTCTTCGTCACATAACAGCGAACCCATACTTTCCGACTTGGTTTTAGGGTCTGGGAAGCTGTCGCAGTCATCATTCAGGAGATCGTCGCAGCTCCGTGATTTGATTTTGGGGGAGACAGCCTCTTCGGTGCTACTCCAGATCTCTGCATTTTGCCGGGCCATTTGCCAGCCGTTCTTGAAAGTGATGGACCTTTGAGAGTCCCCAGGGACGTCCAAATGCTGTCTATAAGCGTTGCAGCACTCTAACTCACCAGAGGGGGTGCCATTGAGCCCCGCGTAATTGCAAAGGGGCGGACACATTTTGCTATTATCCCCACCTTTCAGTCCGGAGCAGCGTGGCAGGAGAAAGACATTTGGAGAAGTTAAAAGGTTCACAGAGAAAGGAGAGCATGTCAATATTAGCACAGCAAAGAGAAGGCAGTTAGTGAGGGTTTAATATAGACCACCTTAACACGCAGAGCTTTAATCTCAGAGGGATGCTTGATGTTAGAGCGAGATAATATTTTTCAGTGCAACTTTGTAGACATCACTGTGAGCACAATCACACATGAAATATACTTGGTGTAGCTAACACATTTCTATTGTCTTAGCCAGCAAGCTATGCCCAAATCACAACCCTATCTCTAAAGCTAACAGCATGGCATCTTCTCTCTCTCTCTCTCTCTCTCTCTCTCTCTCTCTCTCTCTCCTAACAATTTATAAATTATGATCTTTCCCAAATTCTCCAAAAACTGGCAATTCATTCAGTTAATATGTAATGCTTGGGAAAAGAAGTTGGTTTAAGAAAAATACTTAAATTTATCAGGATCCTTTCACATTTTGGATTGTATCTGAGCATGAGGATTTGGTGGCATTTTATGACTGACTTGTTACTTGGGATATTTGCTCGTGTGGATGAGTAGAACACAATGAAGGTGTGTTAGTTAATGAAGGAATGACTTTCTGAAAGGTAGTTAGTTAGGTCTTAGACAGGCCAGCTGCCTACCTACACAGAGACCACTCATCTAAACTGTGCCTTTTGCAAACACACCAGCTTCTGTTTCCCTTTAACCAGTGCCTGGCAACAGTTTTAGTGCAGCAGTTGTTACTGTGCACCTGACTCTGTCTACCTTCACAGACACTTCTGATACAACACATTTTCCTTGCCTGCTTTAAAAACCCCTTCTCTTCTGTTTTAACTCCCGGACACTGGAGGGACTCCAAATTTGGCATTCTCCTGGGTCGATAAATTATGGTTCAAAAGAAAAATAAAAGGACCCAAGTAATTTACCAGAGACTCCAGTGAGCCACTGTGCCCCTTCAAAGTGCAGGTTATTGTATTTTCAAAGCAGAGACAGGCCTCCTGAAAGAGTGGCTAGCCTTCCTTCCTTCCTTCCTTCCTTCCTCCCTTCCTCCCTCCCTCCCTCCCTCCCTTCCTTCCTTCCTTCCTCCCTCTCTTCCCTCTATCCCTTGTTTTCTTCTTCTCTCTTATGTATGTTACATACAAGTGGAAGTCAGAAGACACTGTGTGTGTGTGTGGTCTGTTCTCTCTTTTATCGAATGAGTCGTGATCATACTCAGGTTGTCAGGCTCGGTGGCAAATGCCCTTACCCACTGAGCCATCTCACCGTGCACGGCCCCTCATTCTAAGTTTTGAATCTGTGGCTTTAAGCCAGGATGTACTCATTATGGTAAACCATTGTAGACCGCCGTGTTACGTGGGAGAATGTGATGCTCTCGTACAAATGAAGGTGGAAGAAGCTAGAGCGACTTAAACAGATCGCTTTCTAGTCTAGAATCTAAAGCGTCCCGTTGCATGTTTTAGGCCATATTTTTTCTGTTGCAATTTTAAATTCTTATTCTACAAATCAATTCTACAAATTAATTAGTTATCTATAATAACATTAGAAAATATCACCATGTAAAAGTCTACAATTGCCATTTCTGTAAATATGACAAATTATTTAATACTTTGGGGTTTTAAAGAAAATAATAATAAATTCAATTTGTTTTTGAGAAAATAGTAACATGTTAGTCTGAGTTCCTTTTTTTTTTTTTTTTTTTTTTTTTTTTTTTTTTTGTCTCAGACAGGGTTTCTCTGAATAGCCTTGGCTATCCTGGAACTCACTCTGTAGATTGTGCCCGCCTTGAACTAACAGATATCTACCTGTCTGTTTCCAGGGTGCTGAATTAAAAGCATTTGCTACCACTACATGGCTTGGTTTGAGTTCTTTAAGACACTCGAGTGACTTGGCAGTTTGAATTGGACTGAGTAGGCGCAATGCTTTGTGGGAAACTATTCCCTTCAAGACACTACAAGTCAGGACAGCACAGGCCACAGTCGTAGGATTGGCCCGCCCCCACACTCCGGGCTAAATTGTGAACTAGCAAGTGGGGTTCACTTATCACTGCTCACCTTGTGCTCTCGAGGGAGAGGACGGAGAAGAGCTAATGAAAGACTTTGTAAAGGTGGAACTTGATCCTGGGAGGTCTGCCTGGCCAGGGCTGGTCCTGCTCGAACTCTGATCCCCCAAGCTCCTGGGCGGGCCCACTGCAGGTTCGCTCTTCCTCCGTTTCCTAAAGTCACCGGCCATGCTTGCAGAGCTGATAATAGACGGGATCAGTTTGGTTGGCTTTGGAAGAGGTCAACATGTACACACGAAAACTGACGATCACGTTAGATAATGACGTAGCACCTAACCTTGCACTCCCAAAGCTGCACAGTGAGAAATGTATTCCGACATACTCAAAATACATTCTGTAGGAGCATCCTTTTAAACATGCACAGATCTCATTTTTAAAGGGACGTTTCAAGTTTCAGACTATCTGACTGGACTGTATAGACTCTTCATACCCATGAATTAAACCAACTATGTACAGGATTATTATATTAAGGAGTGGATCGCTACTGAACATGTACAAATTTGTGTTATTATTCCCCAAGTGATCCATTATAACAGCCACTTGTTTAAGTTTTACTCATTTTTATTGTATGTGTTATGAGGGTTTTGCTTGCATATATGTCTGTGTACTACACTCAGTTCCTGGTGTCCATGGAGGTCAGGAGAGGGCATAGGATCCTGTGGAAGAAAAGTCATGGATGGCTGTGAACTATCACTGGAAACCTTTGCATGAGCAGCAAGTGCTCTTATCCAGAGCCCTCTCTCTAGTCCCAACATCCCCTTTTAACAGCATCTGTGTTGCACGAGGCATTATACACATTTCAGAGTATATAGGAGACTGTGAATAGGTTATCTGCAAGTTTCGTGCCTTTCAGAGTCAGTAGATTTTAGTATCCTTGGCGAGTCCTAGCATCTCTGTAGAGATTAAAAGTCAATTGAGCATGGAGCTCCTCTGTGCCCACCCTTTTCTTTTTAGCACCTTTGTCTTCATATCGTCTATGGATATTTGTGACAGCTAGTGACCCCATGTGGACATGTCATCTCTCAATGTCTACATGTCAGGTTCCTGCCATCTGTGACATATTTTAGGGGTTTATAAATGTATAATGAAATAGGTCTGTTATGAATGTGACTTGTAGCAGACTTTTACTCCCACAGAAGATCCCTTGGGTGCCACTTTCTAATCCATCTCTTTGTCTTTATGTTTCCTAAAAATCATAGCTCTTGTTTCCATAGACAGCACCACAATATATAATCCTTTCAGATTGGCTTCTTCCCCGTAGTAAATTTTTTTTTAACCATGTCCTTTAAAAAAAATAAATTATTTTGTGGGGCTGAAGAGATGGCCGGTCCAGCACCTGTGTCGGCAGGTGTTTATATATTTTATCATTACAACTATCAGTAACTCCAGTTCCTTGGGCTCCATTGCCCTCTTCCTGCATTCACAGACACCTGTGTGTGACTGATGCACACATATGCACTCAGGCACAAGTGCAATAAAACAAGTGTTCTTTAAATGTTTTACTTTGTCAAAGCACTCATGTTGTCTGGACATGAGGCGAAGGATGACCTCGAATTTCTGACTGTCCTGCCTCTACTTTCCAAGTGGTGTGATTACAGCCCAGTGTCACCATGTGTAGTTTTTATTGTGGCCCTGGGAGACTGACTTAAGGGTTTCGTACATGCTAGGCGAACGCTCTACCGAGTCTATTGTGTCTCCAGCTTTATCTATGTCTTTTGGTCTCTTGTTAGCTTATTTCTTTTTATTGATGGACAATATTTTATTATATAGATGTGCCATAGTTTCTTTATTAACCTACTTACCTAAGAAATAACATCAAATAACATCTTCATGGACTCTAGGACTTGGCAATTTTGAAAGAATTGATGCAAATTACAAATGCAGGTTCTTTCTCTGGTGTGTGTGTGTGTGTGTGTGTGTGTGTGTGTATAATCACCCTTTAAAGTGCAAATTTCTGTGCAGTGAACTTACTGTTCTTGGGAATTCAATGTTATGATTTCTATTTGAATCATGTATTTTTTATATATAAGAAATAGATCTGATGACAAGCATCTATCTAAAATGGTGCCGAAATTGAGGAGAGGGCCATACGAAATGAAGTCATCTAGCAAAACAAGTCTCTTTGACCTTAAGGACTCTCTTTTGCTTTCCTAATATGTTGGGAAGAACCTTACACTAGAATTCCCATATTTTCTATTTAAATCATGAGTGATTAAAAACTAATCGGCAAGTAAACTGTTAAAAATTCCTTTCACAGAGTTGTGGAAAAACGGTATTGATGGTTTATAAAGAAAGGGAGGTTTTTTGATCATAGTTTTAATTAAGGTAGCATTTCAGAAAAGCATTCACATGTGATTGATTATACTCCATGAGATCTGGTACTTAAAATGAGAGTTAAATGATCATTTAAAGACATGAGTATTTCAGCAGTGAAGGTGACTACTGAAAAAGCAATTGCTGGCATAGAATATTCGCTTAGTGTAATGTCACCAGATCCTTACCTGCTGGGTCTCTCCAAGCTTCTGTCTATGGAGGACTGATAGACGGAGACCTGGTAACATAGAACAGTAGTCCCATGAAATGAATTTTCACAGCAAATTTCACTGATTTGTCACCGTTGAGTTTTGCATTCTAAAAAGGATACTCCAAAATATTGCAATTGTTTTACACTCATTTATTGTGATTACAAAAACGTCTTTCCAAAGAGATAACCTGTCCGAGTTATCGTTTAATAGACCACACTGCATTCTGTGATGTAACACAACCGAGACATTCATTTCACCTGGAAGAAGAAAAGTCAGTAGCATTATCATCAGGAAGACATTCTCACAGGGCTAATGGCATCTTCAGCTTTAACTTCAGGCTCTCAGGAGCTGCTAAGTAGGAGCTTCCTACATGAAGCTTTTACTTTGTGTAAGAAAATATTTGCAGTCATCTTTAAGTCCTTATAAATCATAAAGTGCTTTATAATTTCGCTGTTTGTGCCAGGTGTTGTCTTGAAAATATAGCATAGAAGCCAAGCTTGGTAAGGGCATACGACATGACATCTTTATAAAGCTCACAGAATTTGATTTGAAATCACCCTAAATTACCTGAGACTTCAGCCAGGTACAGGTTTATAAATCTTGAGCAATTTGAATTTATCTTAAAATCTTATATATAGAAATATTTTTATCATAATATTAAAAACCTATTTAGATGAAATGAAGACATCACTGAAAGTAATTTCTACTACTATTTTCCATTAACTGGCAAGTACTATCAGTTTCCCAATCAAAGCACTAGGCTATAACTTTATGATTCCTATATAGAGCAGACTGATAAGCCTTATACCTAATTTTTACTTTAATTATATATTACTGATTGAGAATGGAATATTACCCATAATCAAACAAAAATATCTATTGGCTTGAAAATATTTCTTCTTCTCTTTAGACAGAATAAGAATATTTAATATTTGTGCCTCTTAGAAAATTCTGAGATTCCTATGTTCTCAGCATGTGTAGGAATAGAAAGATGCTCTGCTATGTTCATAAGTTTACATTACTATTTGAATTTGTCTGGATTAGATACTAGGAAGTAAGGAAAGCATAATATGGAAGAAATATAACAAGTAAAATCATATTAGGTAATTCTGCATGTTTGCAGAAGTGGTATTAGGGAGCATCAGAGCAGCACCATCTGTAGGTCACCCGCAGGTTATATGGGACGACCTGACACACAGCTGACCTAGGAAGATCAGAAATATGAACCCACAATGATGATAAACATAGACAGTATTATAGTACAAAACACTGTATGAGAATTGAGAGTACCTCAGAGTTAAGCCAAACTGTAATGATTCTTCCTTGTTCGGCTTTTTATGTTCCAAACAAGTTAATACTAGTTTAAAAGGAGTTTAAAAAACACAGTTGTATGTGTGTGTATGGGAGGTCAGAAGACAACTTGAAGACGTCAATTTTTCTCTTAAACAATATGGATTCTGGGGATCAAATTCAGGTCACAGCTGAGTCATCTTGTTGGCCCATAAAACCAGGCTTTGACTTTATGTATCATGAGAGAAAGTTCAGTTGTCAATTATAAAGAAATAATAAAATAGGTAGAACTTTGTATGATAATTATGACACTCCACCCCTCCCCCCCAAAAAAAGAAAAGTTTTCAGAAAAGAACTAGCCCATTTTACCCAACACCATCTGCCCCTCATTTGCACAGGACGACTGTTTTTAACATGATAGAAGGGCATTTCGAAGACTGGCAGACATTACATCATCATTTCTGCTAAGTAATTATTGATTAAATTCTGTAAACAGGTTATTAACTATTCTTTAAGAAATGTTTCAAATTAGCAACATAGAGGTTTCATTCTGACATTTGCAAACAAATGTCTCAGTTGCATTTGATTTAAAAGTATGACATTTGTAGCATATACTTGATAGAACCAGGTACTTGATAAATTATAGCTTAGGTATTACCTTATAATTTACACTTTTTGATAGCAATCTCATACAAATGTTTTAAAATACAGATTATAATATCTTGTGGGAGTCTATCTTCTTATACTCTAGAAGGCTACGTTAAGTTAGCACCCTAGTTAAAATGCTATTAAAGTCTCTCCTATCTCTCAGTCCCCAAAAGATACAAACATATATTTTAACTGCTTTCAAACAGCTTTTTATTAATGTAGTGTTTTGGCCACCACCTTAACATTAAAAATGCATTAAGTTTTTCCCATCTCTGCCCTCAGTAATTTTATTGTGTAGTGGTAATTTCCAGAATCCATTTTATACAAACTTAATAATTAAAATTGTTTCTAGAATTGCTGAGCTTTAAATACATCTACAGGGGATAGGAAAAGGTGTGGCTTAAAGGAAATAGCTTTGAAACAAAGGCTGAGCAATTAGTGATTCATTCTCTTCCCAGCCATCTTAGGAGGCAAATGAAGGTACAATCCTTATTTCATTCCACTTTTCTTCATTAAAAAAAAAAAAACAGTGAATTGAAAAATGTCTAAATCCTGTTTCAGTTCTCAATGAACCAACTACTTTGAAAAATCCAGAAATACCTGCTAAAAATACCCGAGGAGAAATATATACATACATATTTGTTTTTCTTTTTATAAAATGCTAAGTCATTTAAATACATCATACTGAACTTTAGAAAGGAAAAACATACTCAATATGATAAAGATATCCCTTCACCCAACTGGATTATAAATCTAATGAAAGTCCTTCAACACAGTAATATAGTTTTGGTGTGGAAAAACACAAGAACATTTTTGTTTTTTTTTTTTGTTTGTTTTGTTTTTGGTTTTTCCGAGACAGGGTTTCTCTGTGTAGCTCTGGCTGTCCTGGAACTCACTTTGTAGACCAGGCTGGCCTCGAACTCAGAGATCCACCTGCCTCTGCCTCCCAAGTGCTGGGATTAAAGGCGTGCGCCACCACCGCCCGGCTGAGAACATTTTTTTTTTTTGACAGAATTACATTTCAAAATAAATTCTTGGGTGTTCATACATGGAAACGACAACAAAACATACAGAATAGAGTTGCTTGTTTTGTCTAATTCTCTTTAGAGAATAGACCTTGCTACAAAATTACTTGGAAAATTACGGAACTCAGTATCTCAAAACATTCCTGGTTACTGGATTTACATTTTTAATTGATTTTTTTTACCCCAGCTACCTCTCTGTTTTAACACACTCCATGATGCTTATTCCATGATCTGTAACTTTGATTGCAGTTTGAACGTTTGGGAATTTGACGATTTCTCCTTTCACCTCCATGTCTGCAAACTTTCCTCCCCACTGTATCAGGACAACCTCCCTTAACAGGAGCTCTTGGCTCTTCTATTACACGTAGCTTTGCAATGAAGTAAGGTATTAAGTGTTATATTCACCGAGGAACATGCAGCAACCGCTGTGACAAAATCAGTTGATCCTATGAGCCTCTATCCTGGCTGCTTCTGAGAGCACCCGTGGGAGGCCCTTACAGGTCAGAGAGCAAGCAGGACAGTGGTATTCCTGCTTATGTCTTCTAAGTGCTTTTCAAAATAATCTTCTGGTTTTGTGGTAGAGGGCAAAGTTTGGCTTAGGATACCTCCTGTTCCTTTCATACTATCTTTCCCTCATCCAGGTGAAAATTCATGTGGCCTGGCATAAGTTCTTCACTTTGCTGGTTGGCTGACTGTCATGTTCATTATTCTTATTTCTAGTTCATGAATGCTTTGCCTGACTATATGTCTGTGTACCGTGTGTGTGCCTGGTGCTGGTGAAGGCCAGAGAGGGTGTTGGAAATGGAATTGTGGATGGTCATGAGCTGCACATAGGTGTACATAGCTGCACAAAGGTGGGTCTTGGGCAACAATAGCAAGTGCCATCTTTCCAGCTCTACTCATAAGGATTCTTCAGCTGAGATTGACACTAAGTTTTATCCCATGAGGCAGTCAGTGATGACTATCTGCTGTAATGGCTACCTGGACTATAATGCCAAGAATGATTAGTGATGCCCGTCAAGGTGTGGAACTGGGAAACTGGAACACATATGTTTGGTAGTCATCATCTCCGTTCTCGACTGATGGCCAAATCCACAAGTTATGAGCATTTAGGAAAACTAAGGAATAACAATAACATTTAGGAAAATATAAGCAATAAGAAGAAATCTAAACTTGTGTTGTGTGTGTGTGTGTGTGTGTGTGTGTCTGCATGTCTGTGTGTGTGTCTGTGTGTGTGTCTGCATGTATGTATGTATGTGTGTGTGTATGTTTCGTCTGTTTGGACAAAGCATACTTATCACAGCATGTGAGGGATGCTCTTCACCCAGTGTATAGATTGCAAAAATGGAAGTCAGGCCATTGGGTTTGCACAGTGAATACTTTATGAGCCATCTCCATGGCCCAAGAATCTAATCTCTAAGCACAATGAAAAAGTGGCTTCTAGAAGCCCTGTAGTAGTACTTTGCTTGGTTTACAAAAATGGGTAGTTAATATATTTCCCAACTTTTTTTTTAAATTCTCATGCTTCTGAGTATTTTAATTCAAAGTAACAGTTGGATGATCCATCACCAAGAATTCAGAAATAGCCAACCCCTTTGCCCCGCCTAGATAATGCTACTACATGCAACACAGTGACACAAAGAGTGTTTTCAAAACCACTTGGAACAGCACCATGGACTATAACAACACAGATGTTCAGATTGACAGCGACAAGGGAAGGACCTGGAAGGAGAGAAGAATTTGTCTTTACCTCATTGGACACACCGGAAGAATGATCTTGAACATAATCCAGAGCCTTTTTAGGAGGCTGGGTGTAGGTGCACCACAGAAGCAGAGGTGGAGAGATGGGATGGAGGAGAATCAATGCAGCAAGTAATGGACATGTGGAAAAGGTGATAACAGTTAGAAAACTGAGTGCAGATAGCATCAGGTACACATAAAAGAGTGACAGGGATGGAGCAAAATGGCGGCCGGGGAGCAGGAGTGCCGAGCTGGAAAATAGTCTCAAGCCCAGTGCTAAGCTGCCTGTGCTCAGTTAGTCAATTTGCAAGCCCAGCTCATCAAACTGAAATCAGCACTCCCGGTCTTTGGCCACAGCAGATTGCAAAGTTTTTTCAGGAAACACTGGGGGTGGGGGGGTTAGGGAGAGCATGCTGGTGAGCCACCCTGTGTGACTGAGAAGGGTCACAGAAGGTGCTGGGAATTTGGGCATCACAGAAATTAGGATAGTCTCTAGAAACTACCCAGTAATAGCAAATATATAAAGCAAAAATTGAGATTTTCCCCAATGAGATAAAAATACATTTATAATAATAAGAGGAGATATCAGAAAAAATAAAAACCAGGAGGAACTAATCCTTTTATTAGTTAATAGAAATGCCAGGAAACTTCTATTAATATTTGATACAGTTCAATAAAACACATAATGAGGCTAACCAAGCCTGCATTTTAATGTATGGAAGGAGTTCACACAGCCATCCAGTAAGGACTAGGTGATCTGCACATTTATAAATCCTTACATGACACGGTATGAGAAAGAACAGATTCTGAGTTCCAATGATATTTCTGGGCAGTGGAAGTGACGTGCTATCTAACAATTTAGGGGTTATGCCTGTCACAGACAGTTTCCTGATACAGCCTAAGGACTAAAGGAAGTTATTTGAAACCTGAGTTGACCCTGTCCCAAACAGATCAATCAGATCCCACAAGGTCCAAACTGGGGTCTTTTGGCATGGGACTCTAGGGATCAGAGACCTGCTGGATGCTCGTGAGGACACTACAGAGCAGAGTCCACAGGGCTTCTTAACTCCCTCTTCTTGTTATCTCTCCCACTCAAAGAATGGCTTTACTGTGGGAATCATCTGGTAATACATTGTAGAGGCAAGTGCCCAAAGATTTTCATTGTTATATTGACAGGCGTAGGTTTAATTAGTGACTATTTTGGGCCAATACTTTGACCTTTTGGGTCTACTTTCTCATAGTTTGGTCATCAGGAAGATCAAGTCATTGAGTTGGGGTCCAAGCACTCTGCAGGGGCATGATAATTTCTCAGGCAACAAGAACTATAGTAACTGTCATTCTCAGAAACAGTAAGGGACTTGTTAAACTAGCCCAAAATGTGCTGTACACAGTACAGTTCTCCCCTAAAGCTGTGCTAGTGACCTAAATATTCCAAGACAGAAATTGCCCCAGCATGCTAGATTTATAATTAATTAGATGTGATTCTAATGCATGATTTGGAAAAAAAAAAAAAACAAACCACATATGGGAAGCCAATGAACACATTTAGGCATTTGTTACCAAAGCGAATTTGCACAAAGCTGGAACACATGTATTTAACTCATCCAGCTTCTGTTTTTTGACATGACACCGTCTCCCTCGTGACAATTAATATACTTTAAAAATCAAACAGCATTCTCCTATTTGTCTTATAGTAATTGTCTAGCCTCACTTACCGGACGTCCAAACTCCAGTTCTGAAAAGAATTTATACCAGGGCTCATTTTCTAAATCTATGTCAGCTGGATTTATGCGACCCGTCTAGAGCAGATGTGAAGGAAAAGGGGGAGGAAAAGGTACACTGAGCGAAGTGAGGGAAAATGCCGTGTGGAATGAAAACTCGCGCGCATCCACACACAAACATGCATCGGACTCATCCAACAAACCTCGGCAGGACAGAATGGAGAAAGTGAAGGACAATGAGGATATGCAAATGAGGGTCATGACGTCACGGGGGTCCCTGACTGCCACCATTGCTAGTTCTTTAGCCTTATGCATGAACTAGGGAAGTTTATCCTGGCCGTGACAATGGGGATGGTGGCACACCAGTTTGTTAAGATATGTCGAGCCAAGGCACCAGAGGGCTTTCCTGGGCTTCCCAGTTCGCTGTCCCGGAAGTCCCTGGGAACTGGCAGCGGAGGTCTGCATTGGGCAGATGTTGCAGATGGGGCATGGAATGATGGAGATGAGGGTGTCTGGGAGGGAGAGAAGTAGGGTCTAGGAGCAGGAATAACCCCAGCAGGGACAGGGATCTAACCTTGTCTTAGTCTCAGAACAAAGGCTGAGCTCAGTTTCCCCACAACATGAGAGAAGGCGAAGGAGGGCGCTCACCGGGGTGGGAGAGAGATCTGGGACACTCGGAGGACGGGGTGCAGGGACACAGCTCCTGGGCGGAGGGGAAGGGCTACGCAGGCCATCTGTTGAGGGTGACACAGAAAGAGGCTTCCGGCTGGGTTCCCTGGGAACAGGTGTCGGAGTTGTTGGGAGAGGGGGCTGTAAGAGAGAGGGGTGAGGAAACACTGGTTCGTTAGACAGGGGTTCTTGATGGCCCCTGAAGGGCCCCAGCTGATGTTAGTCATGGAGACTAACATTTCAGGACGGGGCTACGGCCTGGGTGACGGTGGAGAGCAGATTTCTTATGAATGGCCCACCATAGCAAAGATCTGAAGGTCTCAAGTCTCTCCAAAAGTGAAGAAATTTTGTGATTCAGTCTCGCCCTGTTGACTTGGAGCTAAAGAAGGGTGTGGGTAAATCAGGCTTAGCATAGTGGGTAGGGGAGGATGGGTAGAGTATAACTGACTTGCATAAACGGTTTATGAGTGTTGGGTGTTTGAAGACAGAAATGCTTGGATTGATAACATAAACAGCTGAGAAAAAACAAACACAATTACTTTAGCAGTAGAACATAGACACGCAGCCTTTTCTTAACTGAGTTAACATTAACTTTTAATGTGTTTTTTTTTAAATGGTACATACCAGGCTAGATGCTGTCATGGTGGTTGCTCTTCTATAAAATGATACTTAAAGTACTGAAGGTGTTCCTAGCTACTTCTTTGATGTATCTAATGTCCCTAATGAAATGTGTATACTTGCGTTGCATAATACATTAAGTCAGAAAAAATTCTAAGGAAAGATACTTGGTTCCCTAAAAGCCATTCATACCAACCAAGAAAAAAGCTGTGAAGTCTCAGTACCATCCAGGGGGGCTGCTAAACACCCACCACTCCAATCCCATATTATTCCCCTAGAATTCTTAAGGCGCTCAGGGATTCCCACCGAGTTGATCTAGAACCCTATAATGCTGGGGGCATTGAAATATACATTATAAAGGTAAACACTATTTTGTCATGAACTTAGTGGTAGTAAAACATTGCAATGTTTCATCATCATTATATCTATTACATACTATTACATATCGTCCCAGGCTATTACATACCATTACATACTATTGTAGTGTTTCATTGACATTGCGATAGAAAAGTTGGAGGCATCGTAAGAACACACTGCAGAGACCAGGCTTCGGTGGTGTATTAATGTGGTGATTGTAAAGACTGCAGAATAACCCTGGGAGTTGCTTGTGACCAGTGGTGAGCGAATAACACTTTGTAGTGGCATGCTTGTATGGTGGCTTGATGGCATCCCGAAGTGGGTGTCTGGATGGGCACTTACAGGAATGCATGTGTATGCAAAACACGATGCTGTTGGTCGAGCATTGAAAATGGCCTAATTTTAGCATTTAATATTACCTTTAGTATTTGGCCTTTGGTTACGAGCTTGCTTTTGCCATCACTAAGAATTGAAGAGGTTACTCAATTAGAACGAGAGCACACTTCAGAAGCTCTGAGTTATTTACCCTAATTTATGTCAATGTTACCTTTGGTTTCAAAATTAACAGTGAGATCTGTTAGAAAGAACACTCACAGTAACCAATTCCCACTGGTTTAAAAGACACACATGAACTTATAACTACTTTCCATTGAGTTAAAATTTTTGATCCATTAGTTATAGGAGTGTTAAGATTGCATAGAATTGCTAGAGCCTTTATCTCTGAACAGTTAACATTAAGAGGATTGGTCAGTAATGTTTTATAGTTCAGAGGGCTATACTATCTCCTTAACAGAAGAGAAACCTCTATAGTTTCTATTGCTGGATATTTCGTGTCCATGAACTCTTACTTTTAAAGTTTTTGCTTTCAGCTACTGTTGGGATGACCTACACTCAACAGGAGTGTTTTATTTTGCTCAGGGAAGATAGGAACTTGTCAGAACAGTGGTTCTCAACCTGTGGGTTTCCTGAGACCATTGGAAAACACCGATATTTACATTATGATTCATAATAGTAGCAAAGTTACAGTTATGAAGTAGCAACAAAAAATAACTTTAGGCCAGTGGTCACCACAACATGGAGGAATAAAGGGCTATATATATAGCATTAGGAAGGTTGAGAACCAGTCTTATAGTGGGGGAAAAAGTTGCTTCAAAAACACTGTGAACACTAGGGGGCAGCAAACTTACTAAACAAATAGACAAGCTTTTTCACTTAAAGAAAATCAAAAGCAGTCCACATTCTCCTTTGTGGAGATACATTTCTGTAATAGAATCTGGGGAAAGGAGGAGATAGCTACCGTTCTGCTTCAAATGCGAAAATAGCAATTTCAATAAATAGGAAGGGTTCTAATGCATTAAGTCTATAGTCACAGTGAGCAACTTGCTTCCCCCAAATAGCAACACGTCACCCTCAGCAATTCTGGAATGCCGTCGTGAGTTATACACACTGGAGCAGGGCCTTTGCTTTATCGGCTGGCTGTGCTGGCGCACACTTGAATTGCAGGCACTTAGGAGCCCGTGCGAAAGAGGATGGTAAGTTTGAAATCAGCCTGGGCTGCATAGAAAGACCTTGTCTCAAAAGAAAACAAAACAAACAACAGCAGCAAAATAACCTTTAACAAATAAACCCCCGAAAGGTCAGACCCCTCAAGAAAAAAGGAGATGCCAGAACTAGAACTGTCCAGTTGAATTCTTTTAGTTAGACAATAACTGAGTGTGTCCTGTAGCGATCCAGAACTATTCCTAAAGGACCCAGAAACATTGCTACAGCCAGTGACACATATGCAGACTGTCAGATAACAGAAGCGTAGGCGTAGGATCTCTGTCAGCACCCCCTCAGTTCCCTCACATCAGAGAAGCTCCTCTGTGTAGGAATCTGCTAGGGGATAGCTACCTCTCAGCGGAATTCCTGCAACGGCAGGCGAGCAGCTTCTGATGGACGGATGGATCTCTCTCTCACTCTGTTTTATTTCTGTCAGTTCACAAGCCTAGCAACCTTCTGCTGACATGAACCATCTATTTCCGGTGTGAGAAGTGCTTAAGATATGCTAACACCAGGGCTTACATGTGATTGCTCTTAACAGCTCCCTAGAATGCGTGGTTTTTAAAGTTTTATAATGTAAAAGCCTTTTGCTGTTTCCTGGTCTTCTTGCTGGACATGCACTCTCTGTGTGTTAACATCCCAGAAGACCTGGGAGTTTGTTCTTGTAAATGCTCATTGGCTTTTAAGCTTCAAGGCACAGGTTGCTATACTTTCTATTTGTTTTTCGCAGAAAATACTATTGCATAGTGGGATAATTCTTCACAGGTCAAACCATCAGCTATAACTTCTCAAATTTTTATAGCTTTGACTCTAAGTAGTAATTTCTGTTGATGAGCCATGTTCTCCTGTGGTTTAAATTGCCCTTCGACTCATCTAGTATGTGTCCCTTTTGGTTATTATTAGATATTAGCACAGTTACTGTATCAAAGGCAACAATGTTTTTATTTTTTTTTTTTGATTAAGGATAAAGATAATTAACATGGCTGATCTACGAGTGTATCCAATTCAGATGATCTGTTATGCTTTTATTAATATCATCCCAGTGAGATTGCTGTGATTGTCACATAGAGTCTGTAAACTGGAAACGCAGTCTAATCTGTGGATCGAGTCATTTAACACAAATTTCTGGTGATCGCAAGGCCTCTTCTGGCTCAGACATTAAGTCAGCACTGAAATTTATAATCAAATAAATATGTATGAGCTTCAAAGAAATGCATTTATTTTTTGTCTTCCTGGTAAAGAATATAAATAGATATGGCTTCAATTACTAAGGATGAAGGCAATATCCTGCCTCCCCCCATCCCCGCCCCGGGCATGAGGATTTCTGCTTAAGCAGAATGGCTCCCTCCTAGAAGCTGGGCTTGAGTTATTTGTGAAATCCATCTGTGTCTTGATGGGGTCTTACTGGGCCTCCTAGACAGATTCAGTCTCTTACCATTTTATCTATCAACTGCAAAGGTATCATCAACTCCATTTGCTTAGTCACTCAAGGAGTTATTACTGCATAGGTACCACATGCCAGGCATTGAGTTTGGTTTGGAAGATAGAGGATGCTCTGTCAGACAAGGTGCTCACTTTCAGGGAGCCTCACATGCAGTGAAGAACCCAAACAGGTGGACAGGTGCGTGGTAAGGATGTCAAAGTGGGAACTGGAGGTGTTCAGAGCAAGAAGAGTTACGAACCCGCTGCTGGGGTGAGCTAGCCCCTAGGTGAAGTGTGCCTCCCATAAAACTGCGGAGGAGGGGGGGAGAAACCTTCCACGTGGAAGGAAAGGTCTTGCAGAAGAGTGCTTCCCCGGGAGAAAGAAAAGACCAAAGCCCCGAAAGCCCTTCGTGTAGCTGGCAGGGGAGGGTGAAATCACAAGATTTGGGTAGGTTTTACTTGTTGTTGGCTTTTAGCTTTTGTAAATTGGATCAAGGGAGTTAGGTTCTGCTCCAGGGATAAGAAAAAGTCTGGAGAAAATGTAGAAGTGGCAGGCTTTAAAAACAAAACAAAACAAAAACAAAAACAAAAACAAAAACTGGTGATTGGTTTCGCTAATCAGGAAGTGAGTGGGCCACGTCAGCCCAGACAATGGACAATTGTGGACCGGAAGGGCCGTGACATTTCTTGTGAGTAGGAATGTTAAGTTCATAGAGAGTGAGGGGCATCTAAGAATAGAGCGACACTGACAGGGTTGCTGGAAATCAAGGACAACAGCATAGGACCGCCTAGTGGTTGTCTATCATTTTCAAAAATTAGAATTGAAGAGAACATAGGGATACTTTCAAAATACCTGGGTAAATGCAGTCATAAGGCCTTGAGATTCACTAGCTCTTAGTTATGTCCTCTCGGTTAGCAAACCCACTCTCTCTTCTATGGTCTGAGCCTTCAAGACTCTTAGCTGGCCTCAAATACCCTTGCCCCAACCAGCTCGTTGGTTGATTGGTTTGTGTTTGTTTCTTGTTCCAACTCAAAGTGGGATAAATTCAGGATTGATTTTTAAAAAGGTAATAGTCTCTCGATAACAATGATTTAGCAAGGCTTGGTCAAAATTATAACATTGACTCTCTCATATCATTTGCCATCACTCTGGCTCCCAACAAAATGGTTTAGGAAGGATAAAAATAGAGGCCTTGTGTTCTCATTTCCTTCCAAGTTACCAGTTCCTCCCATCCATCTTCTCCTGTGGCTGAAGAGGCTTGTCCATAGCAGGATCTCTGCCCACGCCCATGGCTTCTGACACCCCCCCCCTTATCCTCTGAGACCAGCCAAGAATATCCATCTTTATAGTTACCCTGAACCCAGCTTTCTGGTAAAGTTAAGTAACAGGAACTTAGTATAAGTTAGCCACTAATTATACTACACTTGAAACCGGTGAAATAAATTATGGTGAGTACTAGCAGCTAAAGTCTCCCTGTTCAGAGGAGATGGCATGGGAGGGGCCAGTGTTTGCCTCCGCTCAGCTGGTTCGAGCCCAGGCTAGCTACGTGGCCACGTGGCATGTGGTGAATGCCGCTTCTGCCTCCTGATCTGTAAAGGAGAAGGTTTGTGCATCTGCTTTCTAGGGTGGTTGGGAAGGCTTCATGAGATAAAGAAAATTATTAGTCGTTACAGAGCCTAGCATGTAGTAGATATCTCTGCTGTTACTGCTATCATTGTTATTAGTAGTTTAAAACAGAGGGTCTTCAAAGCTTGCACCCACAGACTTGTGGAAATATCAGCCACAATGAGGGGACCCCATAAATATGAGCTATAACAAGGAGAAATTTTTTTAGATATGCTTCTATTTTAGCCATTTGAGAGGTTTCTTATCTTTAGTCATACCATAATCCCAAGAGCCTCATAAATCATTAGATTTCTATTATGATTTATTATATTCCATTGAGTTTTGGTTTGGCAATTTCACTTTCTTGATATTCAAACAGACAACTTAGGAAATGGGTTATAATGTAGAGCCTCAGATCAGTCACGGTCCCCTCATTTTTAGTCTCTCTGTTGCGACCTGATTATGCGAAGATATTTGAATTCTCTGAAGAAAGGCAGCTGAACTATGTGATTGGAAGATTTTGAACATACTCAAGAAGAGAGCTGCAAAACACAAGGTGTCCTACTCTAAATCAAGGGCGGTCATGGTCAAGGCTGTCCCACTCAGTCTCAGGGCCAACCTTGTCGTCTCTGTGCCATCGTGATGCTGGCGTGTGAGCCGGAGGGGCTCACAAAGAAAACGCCAAGGAGGTTTCATCTGGGATGGAGTCTGGACATACAGAGGAACTGCAGAGCTTTAAAGAGGTCATAGGGACACTGATCTCTGAGAAAGAAACAAGGGAAGCAAATAGGGACCAAGAAAGACACTGCTGTTAGCTTAATGGAGGCAGGTGGCCTTTCCAAGCCCATACCCTGTTTAGTTTGTGTGTCGCTGAAATAAACAAAAAAAGACTATAAAGATCAATACAGTCTTGATCCATTAAAGTGGTAACCAATCGGGAAGCTTGAGGCTTGGTAACCTGAGAGGGATTTAATAAAAACCAATTAAACAACTTGTTACGGGAAGTGTGTTAGGGAAAATGTCTTCTTCAGTGAACTGAATAGCAGGAAACCAACATACAAGTCAAGGGACTCATCTGCCTGGGCCTGTACATCAGGGATACAGTCTCACGATTTTTCTCTCTGGCAAGATAGAGTAGCAATTAAGCATTTCATTTATGAGTGCTGTGATTAGGCACAGTTAGCTATAGCTAATGATAATGAGACTTGCATATATATATATATATATACATATACATATATATATATATATACACACACACACACACACATATACATGCTACTAAAGTACCTCTTTCAATTTAGAGACAAGATACACAAATCATGACTAAAAATAAACAAGATTTCTGGACAATGTCAAACAAATAAAATGGGATGAGACTCGGGTATGCTTGGGGACCCTGTGGCCTAGCAAGCTGGCTTTCAGATCAATGACAAGTGCTTACGGGTCGCTCGTGCTGCAGGATGGATGACTTCCCGGGCTCATATTCAAAAATACTCCTTGGCTCCGATCGAAATTTTCTGGTGTCCACCTTTCTGTCTGGAGGGTCCCAGTCATGCCTGCAAATGAACAGCAATGCACATTGGAAGCACTGTGAGATACTACCACAGTCAATTTCCCAAGGTTAATTTTAATGGAAATTTACTGGTTTAGTGTGTGTGTGTGTGTGTGTGTGTGTGTGTGTGTGTGTGCGTGTGTGTGTGTGCATACATGCAAGTGTGCTTATGTGCATGCAGAAAAAAAACTTTTGGTGCTTTCCTTCCACCATAGGTTCTAGGGATGGAGCTCAGATCTTCAGCTTAATCAACAAGCAGTTTTCTTGCTGAGCCCTGAGAGATTAAGACAAAACAACAATATAACAACAAAACCCCCACACAACATCTCTCTGGTTGAAATGTATGAAATTACTATATATGTTTAACTTTATATAAATGACTTATAGCAAACTATCCTTTATAGCTCACCTTTCTACTTTTGTAAATGTGACTATGGCTGCAAAAACTCTTTTTCTAGACAAATGGCTAGTGACTTGTTGCTAGACCCCTGGGTCCCTAATGACATGTATGTCTGAGTTGAAAGTGGCAGAGTGTTCTGTGAAGCTTTGTCAGTTTGACCATCTAGTGACCTGGCATTCTTGATGCAGAGTGACAAGAAACAATGCCCATAGCATGTTTGACCATGTGTCTTGTGAACAGCATTGGAAGTCGTGTGTGAGAATTACAACTGCATCACTTGGGCTGGCATACACAGGGATAAGCAAACTGGAGTGGGAGATCCCTTGGTGTGAGCCTTGAAATACTCTACTATGGGAATCTGATCTTTTCCTTGACTTGATACCATTGAGAGTCTGTCAAGAGCTCGTTGCAAGTACATTTTCACAGGAGGACACAGAACACTAAACTCTACTGGACAGCTAGAACTAAATTAGAAAACCTGGAGAAGCAGAAGAATTATTACACACACACACACACACACACACACACACATATATTATTTATATTTGAGAGAAAGGAGCTTGTGTCTTTTGAGTTTGGAATTCTGATTCCATAGAAAGGAATGAAATTCTTTCTCCAAGGAATAAAAAGCACAGATGTTCTCTAAGAACAAAGAAGAGGCAAGTCCTAGGTGTGTAGAGAATAAATGAGCTCCATCCAGCAGAACCTGCAGAGCTTCCTGCTTCAGTTTTCCTACCTGTGCAAAACTGTGTCCTGTCTGAGCATTATGGAGACAATTCATAAAAGAATGTGCAGTGATAAATATTTCTCAGTTTGAAGACATTTGTATTTCTACACAATATGTCATGAGGAAAGAGGTATTGTTATATATTACATCATGATCCTATAAATGATCATCAACTATTCCTAATGATGCAATTTTAGTGGTGTTGAGCATACTTTTTACGAGGTGTGTTTGGTGGTTTGCATGAGGACAGCTCCTATAAGGCTCATATGTTTGAATGCCTGGTCCCCAGTTAGTGGAACTATTTGGGAAGGATTAGGAGGTGTGGCCTTATTGGAGGAGGTGTGTTACTGCTTTGAGGTTTCAAAACCCTCATGTCAGGCCCAATGTCTGTCTCTCTGACTGCTGGCTGCAGACCAGGATGTAAAGCTCTCATGACTGCCCTAGCACCTTGCCTGTCTGCTTGCCTCTAAAACTGTAAATGGACCCCTAGTTAAATGCTTCCTTTTAAGAGTTGCTTTAGTAATGGCGTTTCTTCATAGCCACAGAACAGTAACTAAGACCATAAGATAGAAAATACTTAAAAACCAGTAATAATAAACAATTTTTCTATTACTATTTATTCAACACCACTAGAAACAGCATAGGCTTTGGACTTGAAAGAAACCAAGGCTGAAAACTGGCTTAGATACTCTGTTCATACAAATAGAGCAAGTTATTGTAATTTTCTAATCCAGTTCTTCCTCTGTAATATAGAACATGTCCACTGGGTTGCTATCAGAATAAAACAATGTAATACAATGAAAGTGCTTAGCCTGCCCTTGCCTTATAATCAGCTTTCAGTAAAGATTACCCATAACTAGAAACATTAGCCACGGTCCTGCTAAAATAACACAATTGAAATGTGCTCCTAAAAGTTTTACTTGAGTGTGAATAGCTTACTTAAAAATATTTCAGTGGAAATATGAAAATGAGAATTAGCTAATATAACAGGCAAAAATGAGTCATGGGCACTTGTTAAATAATGATTTGTTTACAATAATTTTCCTTGGTTTCTAAAAGGCATCTTAAAAGACCTGAACTTTTAAACCTGTGAAAACCACAAAAAGTAACTGCTTGTTCTCTTTCTAATATGGGGCAGCAGAGGGAATCTGTGCAATTGTTTCCAGTTACTTTATTTTTATATGTATTTGTTTTGAGACACAATGTTACTGTGTAGCCAGTTCTGGCTTGGAAGTTACTATGTAGCTCAGTGGTTTAAACTCATGCCCCAGCTTTATGAAGACTGAGATTACACAGTGGTGTGCCATACTCTAGCCACCTTCAGCTCAGGAATTGGACCCAGAGTCCAGGGTGTGTGGAGCAAGCCATTACCTCTGAGCCTCATATCCAAGGCCTATTGACATAATGTATTAAGATATAGTGTATGTGGGTGTGTGAGTAGGCCTGCTTGTATGTGTGGGTGTGTATGTGTGTACATATTTTGTTGTCATTTGTAGTACTTGGATAAACTCTCTACTTATGAACTACATCTGTGGCCTCCTTGTTTATTATATGAGCTTACTAAACAAACAATAAAGGTTATGTCCCTGCCTTAATTAGGGTTTTAATGCTGTGAACAGACACCATGACCAAGGCAAGTCTCATAAAGGATAACATTTCATTGGGGCTGGCTTACAGGTTCAGTGATTGAGTCAGTCCTTTATCATCAAGGTGGGAGCAAGGCAGCATCCAGGCAGGCATGGTGCAGGAGGAACTGAGAGTCCTACATCTTCATCTGAAGGCTGCTAGTGGAAGGCTGACTTCCAGGCAGCTAGAATGAGGGTCTTAAAGCCCACACTCACAGTGACACACCTACTCCAACAGGGCCACACCTCCAAATAGTGCCACTCCCTAGGCCAAGCATATACAAACCACCACAGTCCCTGATTCATCAAGTTTAATTTAGAGCATCTTGCTAGCATGACACAGACTTCCCTGAAAGTATTCAGTATAATCTCTGTAGTGAGGCTCAAAATAGACTGATAAGGTCACGTATAAATTCACTTCACAGTGCTGGGCTGATTCTTCACTGAGTACCATTGTGGGTTGGTTTTTTTTTTATCCCAAGAGAAGCCATCTTTGGGGAAGGAGCCTTACTTTAGTGTTGAAAACTGGTCTCTTGGTCGTGGCGGAACATGTGGGGGAGGCACTGGGGAGGGTGCGTCCTTAAAAGCATCGGTGCCATTGTCTGAGTGGCTTTTGGAGAGAGGTCTGTAGGTCTGGGTCTTTGCAGCAGGGTGTGACTGAGCACTGTAGGGCGAGTTGTACAGACCTACCATGAAAAAGAAAAACCAGAAAAACAGGCAAATAACTTAAAAAGTGCATTCAGCGGTTGGGCTCTGCAAAATCACCGATGGTTTTGCAAAAATTATGAATAAGCATGTTTTAATATACGCATTAGGTGGCACATTGTTTATTAATTTATCCACATTAATTTACAAATTATCACTTATGAATTAGGCATCAAATTTTCTTGCACGTAAGTATTGATTATAGCCAATTTCCAGTCACTGTAGAATTAATGAAAATTCATGCAATTTAGTAAAAATAAGACTTACAGGTTACTCAGCAAGGTTTCCTCTCAATTACAGAAACTAACACCCCAGGTAAACTTACAGAGGAAGATTAAAGTAGCACTAATATTTCATAAATCAACCGACATATGACCGTTGATGTGTTAATAGCAACCCAACAATTTTCGAGCATGCTTGTACAAGCAAGGTGCTGCTCCCACGGCATATGGGAGTGCGAGTCCTCCTCATCCACCTGCGACACAAAGGCCAGTGATTGGACAGAGCTGGCGACAGTTCATAAAATCCAAGGGAGAAAGACATGGTGAGAATTAGAGGGTGTTAGGAGATGATGAGCGAGACGGCGAACATGTTAGAGACCCGAAGACTTTGATTGATAGAAGAGGATGATGACAGGAAGGTTATGCGAGACACAAAGCCGTGGGTTTGAGGAAAGTTAGAGAGGGGCTGTAGGTGTTTTGTTGATGGACTGACGGATAAAACTCCCCAGACTTTACAGGGTGACATAAATGGACGTCAGCTTATTCACTACCAGGGAGACACACTGACTTCAATATGTGAAAGGTTATAAAAAATTCTTAAGTTTCTCATCATCTCAATCCTGGGCCAAGTCTATCTCTGCAGCGTGGTTTCGCTTTGTACTTGTGTTCCCCATGAGATGTGACATTGGACAACTCTTGTTTGTTCTTAAGTGTTTTTTTTAAGTTCCACAGACTTCAGCTTGTGAGGTAACTCAGTGGGGTGAGCTTGAAGGAAGGACAAGGGCCAGGAAGGGAGTATTTACTTTATGGACTTCCTGCAATAATATGAGATATAGAGTCTAACTCAGAGGTCAAGAGCTTGATATTTGTTTATTTATTTATTTACTTTTTGCCCCCCCCCATTTATCTTTGGAGTAGAGCAGCAAAATCACCCAGTTAAAGGGCTGGTTGCTGGTCATCGGATTTTAGATTGGGGAAGAGTCTCATGGATATTTCTGTTAGGGTAGCAAAGAGAACCCCAAATGAGGGTACAACCCTGAGCCTACAGCTTAGGCTGGGTGGAATCTCCTGATGTGATAATCAGGAAAACGTGATGGGAGGGGGCATCTTCTAGGGGGTCTGTCACAGGAGCAGGAAGACCACTCCACAAGAAACCAGCACATTCAAATACAAACAGGAATGGCACAGCTGAAGTCCTTCCATTGTGAGTACTGGTAACTCTGAGTCAGAAAAGCGACTCGGCCAAGAGGGAGGGGTTTCACGTCTTTCAATGAATGAATGGCTCCCTTTTGGAACAAGAGGCTGGACATGGTCATAAAACCTTGGATTTACTTGTTTTGGGGGGGAATACTATCTGAAAGGTCTTATGCAATCATACTCACTCTTTCTGCTGATAGAAAGATCTTTATTTTGTTGTGTAACCCAGGCCCCTAGTCTGTTCTCTCACCCTGACCCTTCTTTACACTGTGGCTAAACCTTCCTGAAGTTGAGACTGACCAACAGCCAGGAATGAATGACAGAACGGGGTTAGTTCCCATTTCCGGGAGAAAGGATCAATCTCTTGTTAGGCATGCTCTGAGAAAAGGAGTAGGGAATTCTCCTCTCATCCCAGGAACGGACAACAACGTGGGATCCCAGTGGCAAGACAAAGGACCGAGGCTCTTCCCAATAGCAGAGTGTGACTGGTCATCGCAAGCAAGCGCGGAAAGCCATCCTACCTGCGTTGTATGTGTAAGGAGTATTATACATGTCTGTGTCCTCATCTAGAAAACGAAACATAAACATGATAATCCAGATGCTGCCGCCTTGTTGCCAAGACAGCAGAAGATCAGAGAAATGACAGAAATATACTAGCAAAAAAAAAAAAAAAAAAAAAGCATTTTTTTCTAGCACATAACAGCACTTTGTATTTTCAAATATTGTGTTCTCTGGGCAGAGCGATCTTGTCTATAAAGTAATGTGCCTTGCCACCCTGGTCGCACATGCAAAGCTGCTCTCTTGTCCTCACGTCCCCAGGAAGCTTCCTGTGTCCTCTGCACTGTAATTTTTTATTAAGTGCTTTTGAGGTAACTTGTCAACTGTACTGAGTGAGATCAGGAGAAGCCTGATCCGCCTACACTCACTCTCGTGGTAAGAAACAGACATGGGCAGGGGGCACGGTGGGAGGGGGCAGCAGCGGGTGTAGAAATGGACAACACCCGAGGGTAGATGCGAGCTAAGACTAGGACACCTGGCAAGCTCCAAGGACAGCTCTTGGGTCCTTCCTGACAGCCCGTGGTTACGGCAGAGGCACAGATCTGTGACGTAGGCGGGATGGAGTAAGGACAGGAGAGATGCTGAAAAGAACGGGCCACCAAGTGCGCCGGGGTCCTGAAGGTTTTGCGTGGAGGAAGCCTATACGAAAGTTGAGCCTACGTCCTTCACTCCGCAAGGACTTGATAAAAAACGAACAACGGAAGAACATACGCACCCGGCTTGTGTACCATGTGGATTTGCTTAAACATTGTCTTGTACCAATCCTTCGGCCGGTCAACGGTCTGTTAAAGAGAACATCAGAGAATTACAAACTCTTTCGGTCAGGTTTAGGCAAAGGGCTACCCTGACTGTGCCCACTTGCTGCAGCCTGTCTGTCTGTCGTCTGTCTGTCTGACTGACTGACTCTTCCCCATCCCCCCACCTTCCCAGCTGCTATAAGATAAATGGCAGACATCTTACTGTGACTGTGAGTCTATAATTCTCACTGTCCCCAAAGTAGTGTACCTAGCACTCTTAAGTAATCAGGGGCTTTAGGTGGCGCATTCTAAAGGACAGATACATATTATTACCAAAGGTTCAAATCTTTCCCACTTCCCCAGCTATAGAGTAACCTGAGACAACCTGACTGCCTGCCTGTGCTATGGGGGAGACACATCAGCTACATGACACGGGATAGCATTTTCTCTGTAAAACGTTGAGAGGCTTTAGCCTGTGGGCCTGACCTGTCTTCAGAACCTCTGCTATGCTGATGCTTACATATGGTGACATAACTCTTCTAAGGAACACTCCTGGACAGTCTTAATGGCTAATACTGGATATTTCTAACAGCCGATTTGCATTCCTGCTATGACTTGATGCCAATTTCAGCAATTTACCCCGTTACTTGTACCGATTGTAAGCGGAGTATCCCATGTTTACTGGAGTGAAACGTTCTGTACTCTGGTTTTATTTATTCAAATCAGCTGTGCTTAGTACCAAATAGTATTTGATAAAAATTAGCTCCTGATGATGATGATGATGATGATTAAGCATATGTGTCTGAAGCAGGGCTTTGCCATGTATCTTGAACTAGTCTTTAACTCATGATCTGTTCATCTAGTCTCTCACATGCTGAAATTACAGGGACTTAACACTAGCTCAGCTTATTAGTGTGTGTGTGTGTGTGTGTGTGTGTGTGTGTGACATAGGGTGATCTCAGGTGTTTCTCTAAAGCGATCCTGTTTTTGTGAAGGGGTCTCTCTCTGGGACCCAGGCTTTATCATGGAGGCTAGGCTGGGGGAGGAGCCCTCCCCCCAGGGATCCCTCTGCTTAAGGGGCATGGCACCACGCCTGGCTTTTTCTGCCAGTGCCATGCGTGGAACTCAGGTCCACACTTGTGTTTACCCAGCAAGCATTTAACAGATTTACTTCCTCATCCTTATCGTTATTCCTAAATATCCAATGTTCTATGAGGACGTCGAAAAATTGAACTAGGGGATATTTTTGACTCGGGGATAAATATCCTGATCAGCTTCAATGAAGACAAAATTAGCATTTACTGGTCTATGTGACTAAAATACTGAATGTATCAGGCAATACAAAGTCACAGAGAATATTTTAAAGTGCAGTTAGGCCTTCAAAACTTCTTTAATAAAAAATTAAAAAGAAGAATAAACACAAACATAAAAAACTGCTAAAAAAAACTTCTTTAATAAGACACTGGCGTGCACACAGCTTTTGCCTTGTTAATTTATAAACTACGATAGTAGCCATTCCTCAGACACGGTCAGGTATGATAGAAACAGCAGGTTACAGCACAAATAGGGAATTAATGTCCAATCATGAAACAACATTCAGATCTTTGAGCCTGTAGTTACCTCTTAATTCTTTCTATAAACAGGAATCTGAGAATGTTACATATCTTTTATTTTTGGGGTGTAGGTGTGGAGGCGAATGCATTTGTATACAGGTGTATACGCCATGGAGCAAGTAGAAACCAGAGGTGGATACTGGGTAACCTCCTCCTCTACTCTCTGCCTTATTCTCTTATAGTGTTTGGTAAGGGGCTCAGGATTGTCCTTCCACTATAACAAATCTCAAAATATTAAAATAGGTGTGTGTGTGGGGGGAATTCCAACATCTGTGGAGTGAAATACCGAGGGAGCCTAGCTTATTGGAAGTGACTCTGTTATAGTCTGTGGAGACACACACTCCTTTTTTGAACTGTAGTGCAGCAATTTGCTCGGCAAGATCTTCATCTCAATGATCTCAGAGCTATTTGAGCCAGAAGCTAACCATTCTGTGTCCAGGTGACTGAAAGCATCTTGATTTAAAACATTGGCTAGGATGTATACTTGTGAGAGCAGAAACTGTTCAATATTTTACATTCTGAATTTTTTCTTTTGTATGTGTGGTCAGTCATTGAGTTTTTTGTATTCTCCCACAAACTGCTGGGCAGCATTTAAATGTATTTCCACTTCTGAAAGTAGACAGTTCTACCGGTTCCCAGAGAACATCAGTTCTGTTGAGAGGCATATATGCACCGTAGGCTTTTTCTACAATGGGAGCTTGAGAGCATCAGTGGTCAAATGATGGCCAGATTATGGAGACTAGTGTCGATCGGGGGGTGGGGGGTGGGGGGCAGTCCAGCAAAGAAGCAGGAATCTGCTGTTTGCTGGTTCAAGCACATTACTGGAACAGAGTGGCAGGGGTGGGGGCTGGTGGGAGGACTTAGACCAGTAAGGCGCCTGTCATTTAAGTATGAGAACCTAAGTTCCTGTTTCTAGTACCCATGTAGAGAGCTAGGCATGGCAGTGGGCTCCTGTGATCCCAGCACTGAGGAGGAGGCGGGGCAGCTCTGGGTTTGCTGAGAAAGCCCGGACAGCAATGGAAGAGGACAACTAGCATCAACCTGTAGCCTCTCCACGCACATCCACCCACACGTGTGCACATGTCCGCATACATGCTCATACAGAAACACACACACACACACACACACACACACACACACAATACTTAAACACACATCTTTAGGAGACTTTTTTTTTCCTAAAAGGCAGGTTTCTCTTTCATAGAGCTCCACATCTTTTATACTTTTATGCTTGTAGAGCAACGACAACGGCAAAGCAACCTACAACTGCATATAAAAATAGTTTCTCACTGTACCTGGACACAGCCAATGGGGACCAGGATGCCGAATAAGGAAACAGGTCCCTGTGTATGGCAATGCATTGTGTCAGACGGCACTGTTGTCTACACTCGCCAGAGGGCCTATATCAGGCAGGATCTCACAGTTACGCCATCGGCTCGCTTTATTTGGTGAGCACAAAGACGCCGGGAAGTGCCCAGCCGGCTGGCAGAGACGCTACGAAGCTGGTAATGCCGAGATAGGCAGACGCGGTGTCTCTTTCTAGAACTGCTGGGAATGCTTTTGTTCCTTTCCACAATGCCATTTTGGAGCATGCTATATCTCACGTTGAGATTATGAATGCAGAAGTCTCCGGCTGGGAAATTTACTTTCAGATGGGTCCTGCAGAAGCATTTGGTGTTGACTATCTAACTTCTGGGACCCTACCATGCTGTTATCCATGGCCCTATTGGAAGGGGCCCCAACTTTCATTTTCTTCTAGTTATGAAACATCAGTACTAGATACTTGTTTAACATGCAGATACTTAAAAAAAAAAAAAAAGATATGTTTTCTCCACTATCCTACTTTCCTCTGCTAGCTCTAAAATAGCCAAACACGTGTTTATATTTGAATCAGAAAAAAAGAAATCTTGCACATCCTTAGCTAGCCAGGCTTCGCCAGGCTTCTTCCGGTCTCATGGGCTCCGAGCCCTAGAGACTTTTTGTTGCTGCTAGAATATGGCAAGAAAAGGCTGACAGACATCCTAGGTCACAGAAGAAGGGACACCCTGAAAAGCTGTCTCCCTCCATCATGAGAACTCAAAAGTAGAGGGCGTTCGGGTGCTTGTTTCCAGCAGTCTCTGGACCAATACAATATCCTGTTACCATGGTATTCATTAGTTGTCTGAGAGGATTCCCCGACATGGCTCAGTGAGTCAGTACCGCTTTTAATGTACATACGGAGCAGGAAGCAGAGGCAACCTGGGTCTGATAATCCCCACTTTCTACACGAATGAGGGAAGAAAATAACCTTGGACTTTCTTGGCCCAGGGATGGCAGGAGTTTATAAATACAGATCTATCCTTGGATGTGTAATTCGTAAGGCTACAAAGTAGTAGACAAGAACAGGATCCCTCCTGCCTTTGTACAGTTTTAAAGGTCTGAGCAAGTTAGACAGAAAAAGAGAGGGCTCCTTATAAGGACCTTCTGCAGTGGCTAACAATTCACCTTCAGTTTTCTATAAGGGGAATTACCATCACACTCGGAGTGGATATATATGGTTGCTTATCATTTGGCAGCAGATAATATAAATTTAATATTACTTTTAATAATTGCTTTATCAATCACCTCCAACATCTTGGATATTTCCCTTAAAAACACAATAAAGCAACAATTTTCAAATGAAACACTACAGATTAAAAATCTGTACATTAGAAAGAATGGGTCACATTAATGCGCCTATTTTTATATATCCTTTACTAACTTAAAGAACACATACATAGGTTTAAGTCTTTTTCAACTCTGCACAGAAAGCAATGATCACTTAGGCTATGTGTAGACTGTGTCTCAAGGGCTAGCAAGCAAAATCCATGACACCATTCCTGTCTGAGTCACTGTGCCTTCGTTATCATGGGAAAATTCAAATTTAGCCATTTCAAGTTAGAAATTCGGAAGGGAAAACAAATGTCAAAACACTGTCATTAGAAACATACAACTGTCATAAAACGGAGCGTATTAGTCACAAGCCCTGGGATTTTCCTGTCTCTTAAATATGACCATCATTATTCCAGCACAAAATTTCTGAGCTTTATAATTAGTTACATTTAACATTCTTAACAATCTGAGAAGTCTAAATCCCAAGTGCATGCTATATGGATATACTTTTTTTTGGCTTCAACCGCAGCACCAATGCCAAGAACAATCAATTCTCAACTGTATATATAACATGATGACTGCAAACTCAAAGACAGAAGGAAACCCTCACACTTCTTCAACTTTTTCAAAATGTTTCCTGTCTCACCACTGCTCCTGGCCTGATACCCTGCCCATTCTTTTTCTAGGTTCCTCACTGTCTCTGGTCCCCTGCGTTTCCATTCAGGGAAACCCCGGCTCTTGGCAGCACCCTAGCCCTTTCTGTGGGTGCACAGGCAACCTCACCGCGGTCGGAGCTTCCTCCTCTCAATCCCCGCCCCCACCTTCACCTGCAAAGACGCTGTGGCTCTCATCCTGGCTTCCCAGGTCTTCCTCCTCTGCTGCCACAGACCTCCTCTGCCAGTGGACGTGGTCAGCACACAGCTGCCTGCCTAGACTTGGCTGCTTTCTGGCAGCGGTGCCAGAAAGGGCTGCCCCAGAGAGGGCTGCCCCTGTGGCGGCGGCACACTGAGTAACGCTTTGCCAGAGTTTAAAGACTAAAAAAAAAAAAATGCCTTCAACACTTTCCACTTTCACTTATCTTACAGCGAGGCTCAGCTGGGAGGGATTCTCTCTCTCTCTCTCTCTCTCTCTCTCTCTCTCTCTCTCTCTCTCTCTCTCTCTCTCTCTCTCCAGACAGCTTTTCCTTCCTGTGATATTCTCTCCCTTTACTCCAATCATCTCGCCTCCCAAGTCCCAATTCACAGTTTCCCATCCCCCGGTGTTAACTTGCATCCATTTCAAGAACCAAATCACTTGTCTTTTTACAGCGCATGTGGGAATTGCGGGCAGTGAAAGGAGAAACTCCCCCACCCTCTTCCTTCTCTCTCTAGGCTTCACCTTGCTTTGATAGAAAGTTAAAAAACAAAGTGTTATTATTCAACAAACCCCACCATTTTCATGGTTTGAAATTCAAATGGAAAAACCAGGCTGGGAGGCTGTCCTCGCCCAGTTTTCTCCCTCTGCCACACAGCATGGTATTCATGGGGAATCCGATGGCTCAGAGGACAATCTTTATGCTATAAGACCCTAGGAATGCACAGCGCTGTGCACAATCCATCCTTTGTGGGGCTCCTGTGCAGACCCAGAGACACACATGTGCTGGCACGCGTGCGTGGCTTACCGTTCTAATGGCTGTGGGGATTCCAGACTCATCCACAGGGCCGATCCCTGGGTAATGCGGGGCTTTGATGACTGTGACCCTCTTCTCTTCCTCGGAGGATCGATAGAGCGGAATGGAACTTCCTATGGTGCCATCCAGAGACTGGGCATGCTGGGAATATGTCTCAGCAGAATCTGAGTGGAAAACAAAGTGACGGGGAGCACGTTGGATGCATGGAGGATAAATTAATGGTGCCTCTTGCCCACTGATTGACAACCATCATAGAATCCTCTTGCTACCTCAGTGCCTTTTCCCGTATTTACTGTCTCATTCAGTAGCAGATATTACACATATGTATGGGACAACAAGGACCTTGGAGTCTTATAAAAAAGGACAAGAGGAAGACTATTTGATGAATGGGGCGTGCAGCCACTGCTGAGGAAACATCAGGAGGGTCCCACCTCACTTTCCTTCCAGAAATCTTGGGAGGCACAGGACGAGGGGGTCAGCAGAAGCTGACCGAAGCCTGGCAAAGCTTACACAGGTCACAACTCATAATGACCCTTGTGAGGCTGACGGCCGCCATTGTGAGAAAGTACTAACAGGCGTGTTTTGGAGAAGCCATAGGATTATTGATCCGAAATACAATTCCATAAAAATAAAAGGAAATTAAAAGTCAGTTGAAAATTATCTTTAGAGCTAGACACACACCTGAAAGTGAAGGCTTCTAGGTAAGTAAGTGTTTTTTCAGAGATTATGTTTTATTGGATTCTATTCAATCTTGTTGGTTTTATGGTAAAATGCCTGTGCCAGGGCTTTTTATCCTTCAAGACTGTTGACTGTTCTAAGGATTAAAGTTACATGAGGCTTACCAAGTTTCCATCTTCATGTTAAGGTTGTGAATCTCTGAAATACTTTCAGAGGTAACAGAGAACTTATGTGTACACTACCTGTTTTGTTCATTCTGAGTTAAAAAATGATAGTTTGTAAAAATCAGCATTTTTTGGTGGTCTTGTCAAACAATAGTTCTGTGGCTCCCTGAGGTTTAAAGGCTTGGCGCGGGCTGTGCTAGCAAAGCCTGCCGCTCAGCTCCCTTCTGTGGAAGCTGAAACAGTTTTTATTTCAGGATAGCATTTGCTGATTATACTCATATGTATGTGTTTTGTTCTCATATATATACATATATATATATGACTTACAACTAATATTTATATCGTGTAGATGGTATAATGAACTTTTATATTGTGTACATGTATCTTTATGATG
This sequence comes from Apodemus agrarius, assembly GCA_964023405.1. Lineage (NCBI taxonomy): Eukaryota > Metazoa > Chordata > Mammalia > Rodentia > Muridae > Apodemus > Apodemus agrarius. The sequence goes on along the minus strand of OZ030023.1, from coordinate 38,393,195 downwards.
ATATCGTGTAGAACAACATAAACATTTAAGAATTTGACTTATTTCACATGGGTATTTAGTATTAAGCTCTCTCGAGGCTAATATCCATTATGATACTATATCGCTATAATTAAGTCCACTTTCAATTTAGTTAATGACAGAAAAGTGGCGTTAAGGCATTTTTGAACAGAATGGATGAATCTAGGAATGGAGCTGTGTCCTGTGACATTGCTTCTATAAACCCTGTCTTGCCAGCCACTCTGAGCGAAGCCACAGCACGGTTATTTTGCCCTGGTTGACCTTTTATTTCTTCACGGGCCTCAGCAGGATAGCCACAATGTGAGGATTGTTGTCAGCAACCTGTATTTTCTGAGCACATAGGATGTGCCACCATCCCAGCATAAGAGAGTATCAGGTCTGTCTCCATGTATAGTTCATGTGAGTGTACAAACCCACAGCTCGCGCAATGAAAGGGACCTCTTTTTATATTTCTCTTATATGGCCCCTAAGCTGTTATATTTGCAATCTTTTGTCTTAAAGTTCACCTAGGGCAGAACAGACTTATAAATTCTGTTCCCCTCCCATCACTGCCTTAGCCAATTGGAACGTATTCAATGTTTATACAGGAAATTTCTTTCCATGTTAAACTGTTTATGTGTAAAATCTACTCACTAGTTAGGTCTGAAGTCAAGGGTTGTCTGTACTTGAGTATATTTTTTATTCGGTGGAATGGGGAAAACCGTCCACTAAGACAGGCACTGGGAGAAAGACTCGCAGTTAATGATTATTTAGGAAAATGTTATGGCTGAAATAATTTAGAAAGTTTCATTTTCATGTGTAATAACACATAATTCCATTACAAAATGTTGAAATAGTGGAGTGTGTTATAAAACTAAACTGTGGACTGGCTGTCAAAGAGAAATCTGGCACAAACAAGTTCTTTCTTACACTCTAAAAGGAGATCATTACAAGCTTCACAAATGGCTCCCAGGAGCAGCATTAGAAAAGGCACGAGTATATTTAGACTCTTCTTTAACGAGTCCCATGACTATGTTTAAAACTGTACAGCGGTTTTGTTGACCATGGAAGCTGAGTTCTACCATGAGTGGGCTTGAACTCCACATAGAGTATTCTTTAGTAAACTTGTGGCATCACACTCTTTCCGTTAAAGGGTCAGTGTGGGAAGCGGGAAGGGGGTTGCTATCAACTAAAGAATGGTGTACAGCTCTGTGTTCTAGATTTTTCTCTCTGTTGCTGACCTGTAGTGGCTGTAAGAGGGGGGCTCTCTTTTTGAGAGGCTCAAGTATGTCCGTTTTCCTTAGCATCCTTGGTTTTGCCCTGAAAACCCTCTAGGTTCTCAGCATCATGGAAGCCTTTTCAACCTAACACATAATGGTCCATTTTGGAATTTTTACATTGAATTTTTAGCAGCTACAAAATACTTGTTATATTACCTTTAAGCTATGGGAATAGATTTGGCTACACAAGAGCCAAATCTATTTTTGAACCAAATCTATTTTTTTATCTTTATGAACCACACAATTTTTCCCAGGAGGCTCCAAAGAGTTCACAAGATAGACAATATCATATGCTTAGAGTTTTGAAACATATTTGAAAATTTTCATATTTCCACTGTTTATGTAACTTTAAAAAACATGCTCAAAAATCTACTTACTGGTTAGGCCTAAAGTCAAGGGCTATTTGTACGTGAGCATTTATATTTTTTAATTGGTAGAATGGGATGAACTGTGTTTGCTAAGACAGGCAATGGGCTAGAGTCACACTTAATGATTATTAGGAAATAATAGTTATCACTGGAGGAAGACTATAACTTGGACATTTTAAATTAGATTTATGTGTTCTATTTTGTGAAAGAGTGTTTTGCTTGTGTATATGTATATATATAGTATATATACCATATATATGTGGTATATATATGGTATATAGATATGCATGTATATATATGTGGTATATATATATATATATATATGGATATATATGTGGTATATATGGATATATATGTGATATATATATGGATATATATGTGATATATATGTATATATATGTGTATATATATACACATATATATACCACGTGGATGCTTGGTGCCTTTATAGGTCAGAAGAGGGCATCAGATCCCTTGGAACTGGAGTCACAGAAGGGTGGAGACCAGCATTTGGGTGTTGGGAGTTGAGCCTGGGTCTTCTGGAAGAGCAACAGTGATCTTCAGCACTCAGCCATACCCCCAGCACCCAGGGCTGTGGCTTTGCCTACATTCTAATATCCAGTGTATTAAGAACCTATATAAAGTGTGGGATCCTCACTGAATGTAGTCCTTCAGGTCCTCTCATTGCTTCCCAGTGCCCCCAGGATGACAGACGGCCTTCAAAGATCGGTTTGAACAGTTTATGACTGTGATCAAGAACTTTAGGCTTGTCCTGTGTTACTGTAGCCTGTCACCTTGTTACACTATTTTAATGGCTAAACAATTTTTCCATAGCAGTAACTAAAGCGTATTCTAGAATGAAAGTTCTTCCACAAAGGAAGAAGCCGCCTCGGTAGAAACGTGCTACATTAATGTTTTCTGGGCCCCATGTGCTCCCCTTTGTCCACTAGGTATGGCCATGTTCTTTCTACTCCATCACTTAAATGTCACCCAGGCTTCTCCAGGCTCAGCTGCGGATGGAGCCACCACCTCCAAATAGCAAGGCCCCCCTTCTCTACAATGTAGACCCGTCTGCTCTAATTCTTCCCAAGTTAGGGTCACCGGAGGATTGTCAGTCCGTCCCGCGACACCACGTCACCTTACATTTTTCTCTTGTGATCTATAGCTGCCACAGTAGAGTTGCCATGGAAACATGAGCGCGGTACTCACCGAGCGACCTGCCGTGCTGCATGATCAGGCTGGAGTGCAGCGAGGCCGGGAGGGAGTATGCAGAGGGGGAGAATGGCCTCTGATAGTAACTCACTGGACTCACGGCGCCACCAGAGTTGCCATTGACAGTGATCTGGCTCTGAGAAAGGCAGAGAGGACCCGTCACACCACATGCTTCCCCGTGAACATCACGTCCTTCATGGGACGGCAAGAGTTCCCAACTACAGGGCGGTCATCAACTACAGGGCAGGGATTTATTTTGAAAACTGGTGTCAGGGGGACCAACGACCTCCCCCACCCAGTTTTCTCTCTTCCTCCCTTTATTTCTCACCCTTTAGATTATTACGGGGCCTGGGATGTGGTTAGGAAAACGAGAGCAGCTAACCAGTGGGCACACCGCAGTGCCAACAGAGGTGCCGCCTGCGTGGGTCACCAGCAAATGAACAGGCAGGACACTGGGCTCTCACGGCCTGGTGTTTAGTCTCATCTCTCTCATCCTTCTGCATGGTGGATTTGAAGTGGATGCCCTCTCATAGGAGGAGTGGGGCTGCTTCACGGACTCACTGCTCTAATGAATCAATGTTTCCAAAACAAGGTGTCTGACACAGAAGGCAAGTGTTTGGCTTAAGGAGTCAGGAAATGACCTGTTCTGGGCAGCCACATACCCGGTAAACCATTGTAAAGATGTTAAAACACTGGTTTCTCTCTATGTCAACTGTACTTGGCATTCTCATTTCTTAACCATTGAGCTATTTGCTTTACATCTGACTATTTGTCTATTTCTAATGCTACCCCGGAGCTTCTTGTTGAGATGGGCACACGTGCGCTCCTTTTGTGGTTGTTAGAACACGCCACTTGGTATTGATGGCCTAGTAGACATTCAGAGGGCACATGTGCTGACTGAGTCGAATCAGCTTAGTCCACAGAGGTTGAACTCAGGACTGTCTTTGCACAGCAAACCACTGAGCGTTATGCAAACCGGATAACGCATGCAAATGAGATAAAACATTAGTAAGAGCATTTAGGGAGTGCAACATTACATACATGTACATACAAACACACATCTGCACAGGCAGAGACTCACAGCTTACAAACTTTTCTACTTTTTTTAAATAACAAAAGAAGCTTCAGTTGAACAGGTCTGAGCCACAGCAAGGGCATGTCTATCTGATCTAGCTTTAAGATTGTCATGCTTTCAAATGATCCAATCAATAATTATTCAATTATGAGAATTGTACTCATTAAATATGTCTTTAAGGTATAAGAAAATATTTTCTCTCTTTTTTTTAAAAAAAAAAACCAGCCAGCCATATATTAAAGGCCCTTTGAACCGGACATTTAAGCAAATATAATACATAGTACTTCAGAGCCTTAATGTGACTTTGCTGAACAAACAGATATTTTTGTCCCTAGTTTAAATCAACTTTGATTTGTTATAATAATTAATGTAAAAGACAGAATAATTCTATTAAAAACTAAGGATTCTAGCACAAATGAGTATCTCTTATCCAAATGCTTAGGGTCAGAATTAATTCAGACTTCTATAGATTTGGGTGTGGGATATTCATAAATACATATTACATATCTTGGGGATGGCCCCCAAATCTAAATTATATTTTATAATTAATTTTATAAATTAATGTATTTTATAGACAATTTATATGCATAATCTGAAGATAATTATATAAAACTTTCAAATACAATTTTATAAAAAAAAATTGGTTTCAGGGCACTTGAGATTGTTGTTGTTGTTTGTTTAATCATGTATTTTATGGTATTTTATGTACATGGCTACTTTGTTTGCATACATGTCTTCATGCCAGAAGAGGGCATCAGATTCTATTATGGAGCTGCCGAGTCGGTGCTGGGAATTGAATGTAGGTCTTTTGCAAGAGCAGCCTGTGCTCTTAACCTCCGAGCCATTTCTGTAGCAGTGGATTTTTTTTAAATTGCAATTTGTCACATGAAGTCAGGTGTGGAATTTTAAACTTACAATGTCATGTCAATGCTTAGAATGTCGCAAATTTTGGAAATTTTTAGAATTTGGGTATTTTCATTAGGAATATCCAACCTTTTTTATTTTTCTTTTTCTAACACAGTAGGACATGGAAGGACCCATATCTGCTGAGTACCCTAGGCTAGTGGCTGGTTATCTGTGGTTAGGGGTTGGTTTAGTCTGGTTATTTCCAGAAAAAAAAAACATCTAGCCACTAGATGAATACTAAGCCACCCCCCAAAAAACCGAAACAGGGTTGTTGTTGTTGTTATTATTATTGTTGTTGTTGTTATTTTCCTTTTCTGTAGTTGTAGAAGTTAAAGAATATGGCTTCTGGCATTTCTCTGTGCATGCACGTTAAAGTTTTATGTCTTGACAGTGTATAGCAACTCTGTGGTGCAGATGTTTTCCTTGTGACGGAACCTATGGGGATGGTGACAATTTCAGAGCACCTCTTTGTTTGCTCAGAGCTGTGCATCCTTCAGTGAAAGTCACGGTCTCTTTACTATCAGCGGTGGAGAATCTGCATGGTAAAGATTCACAGCATTTTAACTGCGATTTTAGTGACTGCTGACCAGTTATCAGTAGTTACAGTCATATCTCGGTGATAGCATGCATAGAAGAACTATTTATATTGTTTCAATGCAAGGAAAAAAAAACGTCGAGGTAAAAAATGTTTTCGTAGGTTTTGAAACTGGGATGGCTCAGGAGAAATATTACAAAAGACAACCACAGGCTATACACTTCTGGAAGATGCACCAGGATGGTTTGCATTGCTCACTCCTACACGACAGCAATGTTCGTCCCAGGTGGCTGCCATCCAAAGAAGAGTAGGAACAATTGGTGCTGCACAGTCAGCATGGGAGAAAGACGGTACATCGAGGGTTAAATCAGCGATTAGCGCAGCGATGTGAGTCATACGGGACAGCATCATGTTCCATGGTACTAAGGGGCAAGCTACGATACCTGAGACATTTTAGACTTTCTCTATCATTTAAACATAGCAGCCTTATTTACATCCCTGACCAAATGCCTTATAAATAAACCAGTTTATAGCGTACGTGCCACAGAAAAACAGGAAGGTAGAAGCTGAGCATTCTAGAGTTACCATAAATAGCACCTATGTGCAAGAAAGGGGCCTATCAGTAAAATTTTTCGCACCGAGCGTGTTTAATGGGGATGACACCAATAACTTTTGCTAACAGATGGTATCGGGTTGGTTTGCTAATCAACACCTATGCAAATAAAGATGGTCGGCTGCAAAACCAGATAGCCAACGAGTGCAGTCCTCACATAGGAGGCAAGGAAGAGTGATTACAGGGGTGGCGGCAGCGGGGGTTGCTATGGTGATGCCATCTGCCACAGCAGATCTCTGACCCCAGGTGGGGGAGGGGGTCTCAGAGAAGTCAGTAGTGTCAGAGTGTCCCGGCTGTAGTTTCAACCAGAATGGCTGTGGAGGACTCACTCTCAGATTGGGAGGAGTGTTTGCTCAGGGAAGGGTCTGACCCAAGAGTGCCTATGGCATGGCTGTTATGAGCTAGGAAAGATTGTTTGCATAAACAAGCTGACAGGCCCCCGGGTCGAAGGCAGGTGGGAAGGTCCCAGATCATCAGGGACGGAGCCACTGCCCGGTGGAAAAGTGGGCTCGTGGAAAGCACGTGAAGAAGAGGCATTGGCTGTGCCTTGCCTGGGTGTGTCTGTGAGGCATTTACCTGCAATACACTGGCAGGTAAGTGCTGGTGTTTGAGCTGAGGTTGAGGGAAAAGAATTACGAGGAAGATATAAATCATTCAGGTATGAGAATATCTGTCTTACACTGCGGCAGAGAGGGTGCAGTCTTGGCTTTCTGTGCACACACTCTAAGGAAATACCTCCAGATGGATTAGGTGTCAAACACACTGTGGGAAAAGCTTGCAAGCGTGAAGAACATGAATCCAGTGCAGTCTGATCGAAGGCCCTTGCTCCAGTACTATTGGCAGTGGAAGCGTTCTCAGAAGTGTTCAGGTTTTGTCCTGCTGACAGCGCAATGGTGTCGAGCTGTCTGTTGCTTGGGCAGAATTAGTTTGTCTCCCAAGAAAAACTTTGAAGCCTGGTTCTTCCTATTGCTTCCCGACTATCAAAATGGTCCCCCAGTGGAAATCTATTTTCCCCCCTCACTTAATGTTTAAATTGATCAATCTGTAAACAATTACGTGGAAAAGGGATTTCTGCTCACTTTCTACTCACCAAATCTGTTCATTGCTTGTACTATGAAATACAAAAAGAAAAAAAAAACCAACAACAAAACAAAACAAAACATAAAAACCAAACCAAACCCAAAACACTGAAGTTTTAAAATATGCTAACAGAGTTAGTTGTGGTAGTGATGTGCGTAAATAAATGGAAATAAAAACCAGCTGCTGACCACGGTTAGAATGGGTTAGCTAAAGCCACTGTTGGCATTGAGTCTTAAGAAAGGAGAAAGAAACTGAAGGGGAAATAAAAGGCTTAAGATCTCCAAAGCTGCCTATAACACAAGAGTTGGAACACTAGGAAGAGACCAACCTAGTAAGGAGAAAAAAAGATGCCCGTCAAAGATTTTGTGGGTGCCTGCTCCATCCCTGATGTCAGACATGATGATAAGCATCCAACTTAAGGAAGGGACACTCAGAGTGGAAGCATTTTCCTTACTGCATGGCCTTCAGGCAGCTCTCAACAGACTGGACAGGTCAGTTGGGCTGAGCCCCTTCCAGGCTGCTTGGCTGGCTGTTGTATCTTCCAGGTGGCCCAACTTGCCTGAGACTCTTCTAGGCCACTTGGCTTATTTTGACTGTTTTATCATCTTGGTTGGGAGCAGGGAGGGGCTAGTGAAACTGGTTAGTTTTAGGTACTTCCTGAAGCTCTTTTGAGTCCTTTGTGCTCTGCCTTAATGACTTTCCCCTGCAGGATAAAAAGCAGAAAGCTATCCAGGAAGTTCTAATCTAGTGGATATTCAATAGCAGGAACTGTGGTGTGATTTTACATCTGAGAAGCTATCGTATTCTAAGAACGCTGCCCAAGATGGAGTGTAAGATTGGTCCTGAGAGGAAAGCAGAGGTGGGAGAACCTACCAACTGTCTCTCTGCAGTGACTTGGGCAAGCTAAGTTCCCTCGGTCTCGGTTTCCCCGTTAGTCAGTTACAAGCATTAACACAACTCATCTTCCGCAGTCTGGGAAGGGTGAGCTGTTAAGAAGGAAATATAGGTCAGGGTGTCTGGTGTGTGGTCGCAGCTGTTGGAAAGCATCACGATTTGAAAATGACAGCGCTTAGAAGGCACAGTAACGCCTTGCACAAAGCCGAGACCAGGGAAGAGAAGGAAATGTCACAGAAAGGGAGAAGAAAAGGTCGCCTCTTTTGTCCCCTGGGATAAACATGTAGAACTTAAAGAAGGCAGATTGTGGAAGTGCTTCTAATAATTAGATCTCAGAATTCTTCGGGCACTAAATTGCTGCCTTATAAAGTAATGGAGCATTGCATTATGTATATTTGGGAAAGGGCTCACTGCCCATCAGGTAGAGGATGGAATAGAGGGGATCTTGTGCTACTTGTAAATTAATTCTATTCTCGCCTACCATGTTGCAATGTTCAATTATTTTAACACACACACACACACACACACACACACACACACACACACACCCCTGGAAGCTTGCCAAAGACTTGTTCAACTACAAACATAACATAAACCCACAGAGACATTACAGGACACTGATTGACCTTACAATGGAAGATATCAGTGGTCTGGGTGGGCCAGAGGCAGGGGTGATACAGAAAGCGTGTTCTGAAGTTTTATGTTCTGTCGTCTAATGCACCTGACATTTACACAGTTTTGTGATAAAATGCCACAACCAAAAGCAACTCAGGGAAATTAGGCTGATTTCATCTACCAGCTTATAGTCCCTCATCCAGAGATGTCAGAACAGGGATTCCGGACTGGAATCTGGAGGCGGGAGCTGATGTAGAGGCCATGGAAGGATGCTACATACTGGCTTGCTTGCCCTGGCTTGCTCAGTTTGCTTTCTTATAGCAGCTCAGGGGGTGATACCACCCACAGCAAGCAATGCCTCTTACACCCATCATCAGTCAAGAGAATGCACCACAGGTCTGACCACAAGCCAGTCTGGTGGGGGCGTTTCCTCTTCCAAAATGGCTCTAGCTCGTGTCAAATTGACACAAAACAAGCCGTCACACACCACCTTCCTTAATTTTTACACATTGATCTCATGGAGCCAAAATAAAAGTTTTCCCTCTCTTCTGCATGACACTGATAGGGGTTCACCCTTGAAGTCTCAGCATCTGTGCAGTAGCAGCTGTAGAAGTGACACTCTGACTGGCGATTGGTTATGTTACCCCACAATGGAAGGGCCAAGTGCTTCCTTCAGAAGCAAAGGGCACAGCACTTACAAGTACCGTGGGAAGTTTCAGTGTGGCTGTTTGTCGTCTCTCCTAAGCATTTGGCTTACATTTGTATTCATTTAACATGAAGAACAATGATAATTTTTAGCAGTAGGAAATTTGTTCACAGAGAAGGGCAACATACCTCATATGTGGCCTTTTTAACATATAAACTATAGGAGCTATTATTTAAAATAGACAGTTTATAAAACCATTATGTCCAACTTGTCAGGTGTGGGGAATAGCCCTAACAGTAGCCGATAATCTTCTTTTGGCACTAATTATAAGATATTAACATATATGTAAATGAAACCCCTGCAATATGGAAATTTTATTTTTATTCCTTAGAATAGTTTTGTTTCTTGGAAGACTAGTTTACACACACACACACACACACACACACACACACACACACGATTCATAGAGTATAGCTTACAGTCCTTGACATTTATTATATCTTCCTGACAGAATTTGGAATGTAAAAACCATTGTGAAAGACCATTAAATAGAAAGTGAAACTTAAAATTGAAGTATTCCATGGTAGGGAACACATGAAAATTAAATGTCCGTTAGTGGAAGAATAGATTAAAAAATATGATTTATAACATAATGAACTATCCTTTAGTTTTTTTTTTTTTTTAAAGAAGCCAACTTTGTATTCATGGACTTTGAAATGGATAACCAAGAGGATATTATGCAAGTGAAATAATCAGCAAGTCAAAGAACAAATACTTTGTGATTTCACTTACAAGAGGCATCTGAAGTAGTTGAAATAGAAGCATACAGGAAAGTTAGTAGCTAGGGGCTGGCCACGAGGGAGCTGGGCAAGAAGGAGCTGAGCTGCTATCTAGGTTGTAGGATTCCATTTAGGTAAGACAAACACATTCTAGGACTTTTCTATATGACGTTATACCTAGAGTTAATAGTTTTATATGGAACACTTAAAGTTTAAGAAGAAAGGCCAGAGGGAGATGACGCCATCTGTAAGTGCGTGCTTACACAAAGACCAGAGCTGGGATTTTCTGAACCCACAAAAAAGCCCAGCATTGAGGAGATAAAGACAGGGATCTCTGTGGGACCCTGGTAGCTAGACTAACCACAGTTTTATAGCTCCTGGCTCAGTAAGCGACTGTGTCTCAATAAATAAAGAGGAGAATAACCCAGAAAGACACCCAACGCACACCAACACACACACACACACACACACACACACACACTCATGGTTGCCACATACATGAATTGCAAAGATATTGTGAAGAGTGTAGATGTCATACATTCTTGGCAAAGTTAAAATAAAATCCACAAGAATTTATGCCACCTTTTGACAATAATATTGACAGCGCAATGTAGTAGAATATACCTCTAATCTGATGAAATAAACTTTCGTTCATCTGTGATTTAAAAAAAAAACAACACTGTTGATAACCTCAATTTACTTTCCCAAACTGCTGCATGATTTGGGAAATATTGTTTTGAAATAATAACAGCTTCTGCTCATGGGGGAATGACTATGTAGAAGGTGGTATGCCAAATTCCCCATATATATTATCATACCTGCCGAGAAACTCTCTAAGATGAATCTTGTTATTAACCCTACATTATAGATGAAGAAACGAATGTTGAGGGAGGGACATAATGACACCCAGAAAGGACCGCGGTCTAACTGCTCTCCTCCCTGTCTGTCCTAAGCCCTCGCTAACACAGTCCCCCCCCCACTTCTGCTCAGCACGCTTTCTACCTTCATCTTACTCTCCTACCAACAATGTTTGAAGGTCCTTTCCCTCTCCTCCAGTGATTTCCTCATTGGCTTTTAGAATGGCACACTTCCCTGGACTTTCTTCTCCTTTTGGAGATACCAGTGCTAGACTGCTTGACAGGTTCTTCCTTTGAATGTGAAGGTTTGCATAAGCCCAGTTCTTGGGTTAACTCCATTCTCCACCCATGTTGATTTCACTGTCTATTGGCTACAAAAGGCATCTGTAAGCGGATCCTTTTTGTTGTTCTTGTTCATCTCCAACCAGGACCTTTCCCCTGAGCCCCAAACCCTCCCATCCCACACTTCACCACTCTTCATGGTTGTCTAGAGATATGCCTTTCCTGACACCAATGATTTGGTGCTAATACTTGGTCTCAGTTAAAGGCACAAGCTCTTCTCACCTGGAGTCAAGCCTGGCTATTCTTTCTCTCATATCTGTCCTGCTTTCAAAATAAAAGTCCTACCATTGGATTTCTCACCTCCCTCCCTCCCCCATCCCCATGCCTCCACCCTGCTTTGAACCACCATTTTTTTCCTTGTCTGAGCTCCCCCTACAGTTTTATTCAATCGAGATGCTGGGACGATTTAGTTGAAATGTTAGCTGGATCAGTCTAGTGGTAGCCTCAAGATCTCCCAGGGAGTCCTGTTTTTATTAAGCCTAAGGTAAAGACTTCTTTCCTTTACAAGGGCTTCTGGCTTTTGCTACCTCTGAGTTTACTTCCTGCAACTCCATGCCCTACTTGGTCCCCCTTTCCCGGCCTGCCCCAACCTCACAGCTTTGCCCAGAATTTGCTCTCTCTCTTCCAAGTTGTTTCATCTTCCAGGTGGGGTCTGACCGACCCTCCCATTTTACGTGGCATCCGATCTTCCCACCACTGCTTAGCGTGGCATAACTTCTCCAGTCTTTCACACATGAACTATTGCTTGTTTTATTACTTAAAACTTGCACAGCTGACAGTGAGACGATGATGGAGCTTTGAGGACATTAACATATCAAGAAACCAGGAAATATTTAGTGACTGAATAAAAGCGATGAGGTCCTAAATCCTAACTTGGAAATCAGGTTAATATTGGGGGGGTTCTTTCATGAACCCGCACTGTTGCTGGGCCAGTCTGGATACTGGCATAATCATGGAAAAGGAGAGTATAGGAACAATGTTTCAAAACATTAGAACATCATTTTGAAGAACCAAATAAGGTTGGGCAGTTCAAGTAGTTGGGAATGTTCCTGTGACTTCTCTCCCGCTTCCTGGAGTGACATGTCACAGGTCCCAGATAAGGCAGCTGTTGGCACTACAACAATCCTACATTACAGATCTGATTGGCTTTGCTCCTTTAGACCTTCCTGGGCTTCCAAGTTCCAACTAGCCATATCTTCCCTTTCTGTATACCACAGTATCGTTTACTCCTAGTCATCAGGGAATGCCCAAGCTGTTCTGCTTCCTATATGGCTGGATGCTATATAGGAATACTAAGTATACATGTATACTTTGCTACCTCAGTTGCCTTAAACTGCAGGCAGTCATAATACTGCTTGTGACAGTGAACATATCAACATCAATATGTTAGTATAACGGCTGCACGTAATTAAATCTTCTATTCATTAGTTGCTATTATTGTAATTGGCCCATGCTTTTAAAAGTTTCATTTGGGCTCACAGGCTGAGCATGGTAGCATATGCCTATAATCCCAGCTCTCAGAAGGTAGAGACAAGAGAATGCTGAGTTCAAAGCCAACCTGATATATATGTAGAAAGGAGATGTTTACAATTGTGCTATGGAATTAGCTTCATATGAAATAATATAGAGAGAATATTATAAGAGATTTGTAAACCCCCTACTTATATGTTTAATTATCCACGTTTAAGATTTCTGCACTGTGAGTAGGTGAGGGGAACCTTGATGTCAGCCATATTATCAGTTAAAGGTTTTCTACAGATTGAAAATGTGTCTTGCCAAAGATGTTTGTGTGATCTCCAATGACTCAGATACTGAGAACCTATGTAGGGAAGTGTTGTCTTCAGTCCTGTCCTCTCTGCTGCCCGGATCCCTCTCTTTGTGGCAGCTACCTATTAAAATTATTGGTGTTTCCCTTGTTCTTCTAAGTCTCTTCCCCTGCCACATCCTATGAATGAAGGATCCATTTCCATTGTCAATTCTATTTCAAACTCGCAGAGAAGTTGCTATGGAAGCTACATCAGATAGCCGGCAATGAACGAAGCCTGGAGAAAACTCCACAGCTCCTCTTTAAAGCTTATGTGGGCAATGCCTTTTCACTTGGTCGAGAAGCTGAGGAGAGATGGCTTTCCATCCAATGTAGATGGTTGACATAGCGACAACGGTGCTGTGATAGAATTTTATGTAGGTAAGAAAATCATGATCTCCCAAAAGTCTAGGTAACAAAATTTCATGAGTGTGCTTTCTGAATTGACCAACTTATCAAATTTTAGTGAGGATAAGTGTCAGTTTATGAAGGAATAAGTACTGCTTAAAATTAAAATAATGAATATTATAATTAAGATTTTTCTTAGGAGATGTACATTTAAGTAAGGTTAACCTGGTGCCCAAAAGGTCTAACATAAAAAAAATAGGCCTTCGGTACCTGGAGGTACTTTATGGATGGATGTGGTTTACAGTGTCTTAAGAAACTATCAATAATTAAAAAAAGAAAAACGTTAGAAAGAAGAGACTCTTAGAACATAATTTTTATAGTAAAGATTTGTGTGCAAATAAACAGATGCAAAAAAAAATTGCTGACTTCAGCCAGTAAGGTTTTAAAATAGTTTCTTTCTCCTTTCCCTTCCTGCTTAGAAGCTAATAAAGCATTAGGTTTAATAAAAAGCTCAAACTCAAGGAGTTAGCATCTCTGAGATACACACAGAAGAAGAGATTGGCAAATGTCATGTACCGCTGGGGACTGACAGGTCATGGCATCTGAAGACGTTTGTCTATCTTGCTGAAGAGGCATCTTTGCAGACTCTGGAGGAAGCTCGGGGAACTCTCTGTGGCTTTCAGGATCATGTCCTGAACGGGGAGCTATCTGAATGGAAAGCGATGCTGTGTGTGTGTCTGGGTTAGGGGTTGGTGAGCGAGACCTTTTCAGAAACGATGGAGCGTCAGTGGTTTGCGAAAACTGTGGTGTATTAAAGGGGAAACTGCTTCCTCGGTCTTGGCTAGGGGTTAGTTTCAAGGTAGAAATTCTTCGAGTCTGAGAATCTTGCATGTAGTCTTCTCGTAGAAATGGGGTGTTGATGTCTCCAAAGTGTGCAGGACTGGAGCTGGAGGCTGCTGGTAGGGGGTTAGTGATTTTCTGTGTGTACGACACAGTGGTGCTGGACTCCTCAGAATACACTAGTGTCTGGTTAGAATCCTCACCTGAACGCATAGTTCCTTGGAAAGGGTTAAGGTTAGTAAAGTCCTCTGTACAAGATGGAGTTTGTGTGTTAGTTACTAATGAGTCTGAAATGTCACCCTTTGGTTGATTGGTTAGGAAGGGCTGACTGTCAAAGCTCTCCTTTCTGGCTGGTGGAAGGGGTGCCTAGGTGGCCAGAAGTGTTCAGAAAAATTATAAAGAAGGAAAAATAGAAAGAAAGTCCAAGTTAGGCATGAGAGGCACATTGTCAAACCTGGCCTGAAGACATCCACACATCCTCGGCCCTGAGCTGTCTAGACTGAACGGTTACTGTCCGTCCTATAAGAATATTTTGTATCTTATTATCAATGCTTTCTCACAGGTTGGAAAAGATGTTTTAGTTTAGAATACATTACGAAGACATTACTCCCACCCAAAATTCTTTAGAAATTACACTAAAAGTGAGAGTATGCTATCTTGTCATATTTTTAGACCTGGAGGTCATTTAGAGACCTAGTTTTTAGCGTTTTGCATGTACGGTTTTACTAACATCTCAAAAGCTCATTGTTTGTCTGACTCATATTCATTCAACACATAATGTATCACTGACTCTCAAACTCTGAAACCCAAACGAACAGCTGCCAGAGCTTTAATAATTAGACTTTATCTTAAAGATTACAGTAGAAGCTGGCCTGCTTTTATAAGCTTTACCAGAGAGTAACAGCTAAACCAACGACAATAACAAAAACCTGTTTTGAGCTTAAAACTTAAGCCCTGTGTTCATACTACCATGACAGGCAAAGCAAGTAGAGAAGGCAGAAGCATTTTAGCTAGGACACTAGGAATGAGATTTCCAGGAGGATGAGGAAACAGAGAAAACTAGACACACAGCAGGCACCGAGCTGTATTACCTGGGTTGGTGATTTTTTGTCTTGCAGGTTTGGCCGAACGCTTCTAAAACCTTTTGCTGCAAGAGAGGAATATGTGGCATCTCCGTTCAGTGTCTCTGGATTTCGATCATTGTAAGATCTCCAAGCTTTTATTAAGGGAAAACAAATCGAACACAGAAACATCTACGTTCACTTGAATTTGTTTGTTTGTTTTTTTGGTGTGTTAGAAAATGGATTTGTTTTTCTAAAACCAAAAAACGGTCTTGATAGAGAATTATAATTCATTATGTGGAACAGCGTATGAAATTTAAATTTAATATAAATTCAGTAGTGTGGCTATGGATATGGAAAAAGAAAAATGTCCTTGAAACAAAGCACAATAGCTTTTCACAATATTTTTCTGTACCTGAATCCGGAGACTGAGACTCACGCCCTGAAAGAAAAACAATGTTGAAATTAACTTGAGTGTGAAGTAAACTGAACATCCTGTGAACATACTCAGAACAGAACCATGTTTTTTGTTTTTTGTTTTTTGTTGACATTATCTCATTTCTAAAACAGGGTACCTTAAATGCAGTAATGAGAGGTCTGAGCACTATTTTAATTTCAACAGGCTGACCATTTGTTAAATACCTACATCTGAAGGACTCAATCTACAACTAGAACATATATCAAACACTACTTTTTACCATAATAATATTTCAACCATGTAATTTTGAGCTTATTGTGGCCCAGAATGGATATATGAATCATGAACACAGAATTAAAGGATTGCAAAGAATTTGGTTTGCAAACAAGAAGAACTTTTTAGACCATTAAAGTTAAGCCACCACATCTGCGGCTGGCTGAAGCTCATTTGTGATTATTTTTAACTGTTCTATTAAACAGTGACTAATGCTTCAATAGCTTATTTTTTTTGTTTTTGTTTTTTACTTTAACAGAGGCAGATTTATCTACTGTATAAGATAATATTTCCATATTGTTCTCTAGAATTTAATTTTTCTAATTAACCTTTCAAAGTTTTTATTCAAACAGGAAAACTATATTCTTTTTAACTTTTGAGTTCATCAGCTGTAGAAAATAAATCATAGTAAATGAATTGCTTTTGGTACAAAACCAATTTGTTTGACCATATACTAATCATCAATTGTTTCAGAACGATATATTCAAGAACTTCTTATATGGCCATCTGAGGGACTCAGTTTGCACTGTTTGGCCTATTGGACCCACAAAGCCTTGATCTTGGATAGGATCATGGGAGTCCTTTAGTTTCTCATTCATTATATATTATCATAAATTGGATTAAAAATGAGGGTAATGACATACCAAATGATGTCTGACAAGAAGGAAGGAGTGGACCCTGGTTCTGGAAAGTCTCAAAGCATCAGTGTAGGGGAATGCCAGAACGGGGAAGTGGGAAAGGGTGGATGGGGGAACACGGGGAGAGAAAAGGGCATGTGGGAACTTTAGGGGGCAGGGAACCAGAAAAAGGGAAATGAAATGTAAATATAGAATATATCCAATAAAAAAAAAAGAAAAAAATGAGGGTAATGCAGTAATCCAGTTAAAATATCTTTGTAGAATTATTCATGACATGTTTACTGGATTCTATACCTAGAGTTTAAGGGAGCCTGGAATTCATACTATTTTATTCAGTGGAAAGACAGTTACACCTCTAGAGTGAAAGCTAATGTAGTGTAGTGATGCATCTTTAGGATTCTGTTCTGGGGCACTTAAGGAAAGAGACTGACTGATCACTGGGGTGTTACACTCTGTGGACAAAGAACAAACCTGGGGATTTGAGAAGGGCAATGAACAGGGAAGCAGCATCAGTAATGATTGTTTGCTTGAGAATAGGAAGTTTATATTACTCCTGGTTTGATAATATGGGCTGGGGCGAAGCAACAGGAGCCATGTTTGTGGAGGTACCAGGGATAGAGATGAGGGGGTGGAGAAAGGGTGCATGGAGTCAAATTGAAAAACAGTTGGGATACATATCCAATTGATAGTTCTGGATGGCCAGCTCTGTTTCTTCACAATAGAGATTACATTATGGCATCCTAGAACCCCAGAGGGAGAAACAGAGGATACTGTACCTAGACTCATCCATGAGATATTGACAATAATAAACTCTATGAGCAGGCCTGCAAATGAAACATCAAGATGAGGCCATGCTTTAATAAAGCTTGAGTCGATGATAATTTTAGCATCTGTGTCAGTGGATGGTTAATTCTCTAGCAATGTCGAAACATAAATTCCTGCCTCGTAAGCTCTTGTGAAATCTGCTACATAATGATTCTGGGCATAAAGGATCTTGATTCTTTTATTTAAAATGTAATTAAAATGTCTTTAAAGGTAATAGGAATATTCTTTTAAAGTTAGAGCAGAGTTTCAAGGCACTGCTAAAAATCTTAGTTATTTCTTTTATAAAATAGGTAAGAGATTCTAATTGCTCATGTTGCTGATGTTTATTTAGCGTTCCTTACTCTTTCCCTTTCCCTTGGGTACAGGGAATTGAACCACAAGTCTGGCACATTCAGGGAAGTGTTCCACCACTGAGCGACTTCCCATCCCTAACTCTGATTTTATTGTTTTAAATTTTGAGACAGTGTGCCATATTTGCCTTAAACGTGCCTGATGGCCCAGGCAGCTTTGAACTCTAAGTAGCTGGGGTCATAGGTTATGCCATCAGGACTGGTTTGGCTTATTTTTCTACTTTGACTGTGAAACATTTATTCTTTCCCAACAACTTGAATGCTATGGAATTGCCTGTAGCACAGTTTGACTCTCTCAAATGCAATCTCTAGTTCAACCCAATGCTCTCTTTTGCAGGTTTTTTTTATATAGATGATAATAAATAGGAATTTTTAACATGGTGTGGTGGTTTGAATAGAAATATTCCACCACAGACTCATGTATTTAAATGCTTGGTCCATAGGGAGTGGCACTATTAGGAAGTGCGGTCTTGTTGGAGGAAGGGTGTCACTGTGGGGGCGGGCTTTGAAGTCTCAGATACTCAAGCTATGCCTAGTGTGGTATAGAGTCTCCTGCTGCCTTCAGATCAAGATGTAGAACTCTCAGCTCCTTCTCTAGCATTATCTCTACCTGCTTGCCACCATGTTTCCTGTCATAATGATGATGAACTGATGGACTAAACCTCTGAAACTGTAATATAGCCCCAATGAAATGTATTTTACTTATAAAAGTCACTATGGTCACGGTGTCTCTTCACCTCAATAAAACCCTAGCTAAGACACATGGTAAGTCATTACAACATGTGTATCAGTGGTCACAACTGATATCTTACTTACTTGAAATGTCAAAGACATTCACAGTTCAGGCACTCTGGCTATGTGATGTGCCTTCCTTCTATTACTCCATTTCTCCTCACTCTCATCCATCTAATGCATCTAGAGAAGCAAGTCCATGCTTCTACAGTTCCTTCTCATATTCATCCAGGCATGAACAAACATCCTCAGAGTGGATCAGTAAGATCAGATTACATACATTTCAGTGGTTTTGGGTTTGTTTGCTTTGTAAAGAAGGACAACATGAGGCTCCTGACTTGACATTTAAACTTGGACATTGAAATCCAATTTTCAGTTGGGAAAGAATGTGGACGTCAGCTTTCAAAGGGTTCTTCTTTGTGTTTTTTTAATAAGGCCGGGTAGGGCATCCTCAGTACCAACTGCCCACTAAATATGAGTTTACAGAAGGCTGAAATATGGAATGATAATTGAAATTGTTTAGAGGCCCCACCACTTTCCTCCTTCTATTATATAGCTAATTAATCTTATACTTCAACCTTGTCAACCAATTAAGTATCCAGATACCAAGAGGCATGGGCTACCCCATTAAGGGTCCAGGGACAGGCTGGACACCAGTCGATCTTCCACAGTGTCAGACTCTCCAGATGAGGCCTGTGTCTCAGGTGGAGGTAAGTCATTACAGACATTGAGTTCAAAAGAGAGCTACCTCAGTGGATGCTGAAATATCACATCCTCAATTGCTTTCTGGAGGACATTTTTAATCTGTGGGCTTGCAGTTATCTAAATTAATCAAGATTCTGATATGCTCTAAAGCATGTACTAGATATATGCAAGCAGGTCTGTTTCCTGTTTGCAATCTTTGGGGAAGAACCAAATTAATTCTTGAAGAAATGCATGATATCTTAATCAAGTATCATGCTACATTCGTTCATGAGATAACCAAAACTTAAATAGTTAACACTTGCAGTTAATATATTTTTGGCAAGTGACTGATGCTTTTAATCATATTTTTAAATGTTTGTTTTTAAGAAGGTATCAGTTTCCTTTGGCTTTTTATTTTTAGAACAAAACCAGAAAGGGTAGAAGCTATTCTCGGGATTAGAAGAAATAAGGTTGAGTGGGGGACTTGAAAGGCATTTAAAACCTCTGTCCACATTCCAACAAGATGATTCTGGAAAGAGAGAGGTGAGGTGAAGCCATTCAGGTGTGACACTGTGAGTTAGTGACGTTATACCTGCAGCCAATAGGTTTGGAGAACTTTGAACTCTCTTCACAGATGTTAACGTAACAGACATGGCGGCACGTTTGCGAGCACACCCACCGCTATCTGGAAGCAAAAACATGATATGGCAGAGGCCAAGGCAAAACAGAGAAAGCACATGCGATGTCATGCATTTTAAGTGAGACGTGTCAGTCATTCATGAGAAAGATGAACAGCTGAGTATTAGTAGTCATGGAATACACCTGCGACTTTCACTCCCATCCCCAAACTAAAACAGATGAATGAGACACGAGCGAGCAACCAGGGAGCTGCTCAGGGAGGTGGCGATGCTCCCACAGGCTACAGGAGGTTTAATATTGAATGCTCAACCCTTGTTATCTAAAGATATCCCAGATACAGAGCTCAAGTTTGTTTACACCATTTGGTTAATGCAACCTAAGTCTAGAAACTAGTGCCACGTTATAACATGCATTCATATAAATAATTTAAATTTACTCTATTTTATTTATGGTTGCTAAAGACAATCAGAGTGGCTCTAAAGAAAAGCAAGGGTGAGTTACCTTGATTAACAATTCTTGAAGTGATTTTTTTCAGCGGATATATATGTCATATAAAGAAACACATAACGTTATGCATGTCTTCCAATCGTTCTGAAATAGTTATTCTAATTGAAATCAAGAGCAGCTCCGATAGACAAGTATTGGAATGAGCATATTTTTGAAAACAAACACATGGCCCTTATAGTTTGAGTTGTGGGTAAGACATAATCTATATGTATGCTAAGAAAATCAAAATGCAAAGTGAAATGTGTGCAAAGGCATCGGCCATTTTCTATTCTGTGAGAAGTTGAGACTTCTAAATTTGGAAGACAAGACTCCTGGACTGAAAGGTTAGCGTTCTATTTCTGAGTAGATTCTGATTCCACTCCCACATTCCTTGATAATGTAGCATGGGCCAGAGTTTCCACCCTTCTCCTCCTCATCAAATCAAAGTCACAGCAATTCTCTCTTTGAGAGTGAACATACACAAAAGCATAGTGTAACCAACAATAAGAAAATATCATTGTGGGAGTATAATTACCGTGTCCCATCACATGCGTTTCTTATTTTTTTTATTTCATAGGGAAAACACCCAAATAATTAAACATGAGAGAATTCAGATTAGTAAATATAGTTGGAATTATGAGTGAGTTAATCACTGATGAGGGCAATAGAACACAAAATTGGTGTAACTTTTCTATAAAATCTAACTTGAAATTACAATTTCTAATGCAAAAACCATCAAACAGGAAACCTGAGTTGAAACACAAAATGAAGCATTTGTTGAATGAAAATACTCTAGCTAGGAAATAAAAGAGGAAGACACAGATGGTAGACAATTAAAACTGAAAATGCCTTCAGCAGAACACCAATAACTATTTTCAATTTGTTGAAATCCTATGAGAGACAAGGTCTCTAGGGAAGTGGGTGCCTATTTGCCACTGGACACAACGTAGGATCTTGTCACTACTGGCTGCTCTGAGGGCTGGTCAGCTAAGGATGTCGAAAGTGAAAAGTGACATCACTTTCAGAAGGATTTTACTTTCTGGTTCTTTCAACGCTTGGCGTCTGAAAATGAACAGAGATGAAAACGCTCCATCTTGGAATGAGACGAGCCAGAGCCATGGCTTAAGCTCAGCCTGTTTAAACCATACTGAGGAGCTCTGCGTCACCTCCATGAACCCGCAAGGCTGCTGGAATGTATTGAAAAACTAAGAGAAAACAGCAGGACACAGAAGGAGAGCCCAGATTGAAGTAGTTCAGGGCTGCTATATTATATTTATTTTGGTCACATTGTATCTCTAAGAGCTAGGAGGGTCGTTACAAAGTTAAAAAGCAAGTGCCCTCTGAAAGTCATTTCAGTGAACCAGAGTAGTTATGTACAATTTCATTTCATGGTCTGAGAAATCTCCCAGGGCATGACAGGCACGCACATACCACTATTAAGTAATTGTGGTTCCACTGAAAGTAAATTACTATTTTTCTTTCAATTCACATATATTATTTTGTCAAATGACTTTTAAATTATCAGGACACAAATACTTATTATATTGTTTGCACTGAACTGCTTAATAAATAGAATTATTCAATGCTTCTTATGGGCTTGAAACGGTATGAAAAGAAAAATACTCAACCATCGTCACTGTGAGACAAAGAAGTGTGGGAATTTTCAGGCTAAGTAAATGGAGACTTTCTGCTAACACTTATTAAAGAGATATTTTCAAAAGCTGAGCTTTTTTTTTCCCCCCGAGACAGGGTTTCTCTGTGTAGCCCCGGCTGTCCTGGAACTCACTCTGTAGACCAGGCTGGCCTCGAACTCAGAAATCCGCCTGCCTCTGCCTCCCAAGTGCTGGGATTACAGGCGTGTGCCACCACGCCCGGCTAAGCTGAGCTTTCTTGAAGTGGGTAGAATAGTAGACAAACCATTAGAAATCAATGTTCAGTATTTATTTATCTTCTGATATTTTATGTTATTCCTTGAAGATGTTTTTAAGGACTCAAGATGAGGACGCTATCTCTGACATTTAGCTCATCTCTGGAGCAGCCTGGTGCTGGCCTTACCTTCACAGTTATCCATGAACCACAGCCTGGTTGAGCATCCTTTCACGGAGCTTGGAGATGTCTGATGGCTATTTGCAGAGCTAGAAAGCACTTCCCTGGGTCAACTAGAGTCTAGCCTATGAATTACTGAATTATCTTTCCCCATTCTGAGGATTGTGAATTCTCATGCATTGGAAAATAATGGGTCACAACGGTTGAGTGGAGATAGGACATCGTTTAAACATTCTAAAATTAAACTCATTCTCCTTGGATAGTTTCTTGTGTATTTGATTGAGAACAAAGATTAGATATAAAAGAAAGTTCAGACCTTAGTGACTGGAAAATATGTTTTTTTTTGCCTGGGTATAATATATATCATATATTAACATATATATATTATATGTATGAACTATTCATCTGGGTACACACAGCTATGTGTATGCTTCTGAAGTCAATAGTAAGAGTATCCCCATTTCTCTTTCCATCTTAGTTTTTAAAGACAGGGTCTTTCACTGTGCTTGGAGCCCACTGACTAGGATTGGCTAGCCTGTCCAGGGGACCCCAGGAGCCTCCTCTCTCTTATTCCTATACTGGCACTGTGGGTGGTGCTTGCTTCCATGCACAGCTTTTTACCTGGGTCCTTGAGGTTTGAACTCAGGTGCCCTTGACTGAGCAGCAAGCACTTTACTCAATGGAGCTACAATACCAGACCTGGCATATAGGATTTTTAAAATAATATTATATATCATTAATAGATAGATAAGGTGAGCCAATTTTATTTATTAATTACATGGGAATCAATTATTCCTTAATTTTGTTATACAGTGACAGTAATTTCAGTTGCCTCAAACAATATGTACTATCTTCTATCTTCTACCTAAATATCCTGTAAATATTTGTCATCTGTATTTTTTTTAAAGTAGCATGTTTTTATAGCCACATTGTAACATTACTTTGGAATTTTAAACAAAGGGTTTTAGCTTATCACCAAATTTGCACATCCGTAGATACATTTACCCACATAGGCAACCCAATTTCATGCACATTTGTGTCCATCTAGCGTCCAGATCAGTTTTTACATGTGGAAGGCTGTGGTAGTGGTTCCTGTTGATGCACTGCAGGGGTGACTTGGTCCAGAGCAGAGAGTTAAAGTAGGAGCAGAGAGGCTGGAAGATTATTGTTAGGATGCAGCGATGGGAGCAGGAAGGCCAACTGGTGAGTATATTGGATACGAGCAAGGTATGTTCAAATATATAATTTATATATAGTATCCATCATATAATTATATATGCAAATCTATCATAATATGTTAAAAATATGAACATAATATGTAACACAATATGTTACAAATAGGAACATCCTATTTTGGGAAGCCGTGTAGAACTTAAATTTTTAAAGGAATCCCTCCTACAGTGAGGAAGCCTCACGTCTTCCTGTGGGCAGTCTAGAGGAGTGGCTTTACACTCATGTCACCAGGCTCCTCACAGTCCATTTCACATGGTGCATACAAAATGAAATAAGAACCATCATTAGGCAGAGGAAACAGAAGAAAGCAAACCAACTCCCACTGCCTCTGCTTGGTTCTCTGTGAAGGTCGTCAAGTCTCTCTTCAACACCCTTGTCTTGTCCAATACTCCAAACATCTATCTACAAGTGGGCTCCGCCCTCAGGAGCCATCCGGCACGATGTTCTCTGAGGCCAGTTTGAGCAGGTTTCAGCTGAGCAGATGCCACAGGGAGGTGGACCTGGCACATGTCTCCACACTTGATCTAGGGATTAAATACTGGCTCTTACTAGCTAGTTGTTAATCCTTCTTCTAGACACTGATACAAGGAACTTGTTGAGAAAGAATGTCCTGGGTTTTCTTCATGCTCTGTTATGGGGTGGCTGGCCAAAATAACTTTTCAGCCATCAGCCATGATACAGTCACAGGATTTCAATGAGAGAGTTATTTTCTTTAATTACTGTATATCAGACTTTTGAGGCAACGGAGGTGAAAATGAAATTATAAGCCAAATACTTCTACTATGGAGACAAAATGATGCTTTATATATATTTACTAGGTATTTGTAAACTATTTTGCAATTAAGCTCTATATAACAGAATTCAGAGGCATTTGTGTTAAAATATTTAGGGATAATGTATACAAGGCTAAAAATAACATGTTTATGGTCTTATGCAAGTTGTGATGATAAAGAATTGAGTTCATTTTTTTGTGAGGCTTTGGAGTCCCTATCTGCTTACTTTGTCAATATAAACACTTTGTAAATGGGAAAAGTTTAAATAATTGTTTACCAGAGCAACTTGCCTTTGAGTCTAACATAAGAGATTTCAAATGTATAAATATAATTTCAACCATCAAGGACTGAGGTCATGGCTTAGTTGGTAAAGAGCTTTCCATATAAGCATGAAAACCCCCATTTGACCCTCAGAACCTATGTTTAAAAAGCTGGGCACTGTGGACTGTGCTTATAATTTCAGCACAGGAGTTGTGGAGACAGGGGGATACCTGGGGCTCATGGGACAGCTAGCCTAGTCTAATTGCCGAGGTCCAGGTGAAATGAGAGACCCTGCTTCAAAAACAAGGTGGCTTGAAATACAAGGAATGATACTGAAATGTAACCTTTGGTCTCCAGCACACCCATCCATATACATGTGTACCCTACATGAAATCATATCCACATACATATAGAAGAAGAAAATATATAATAAAAGATCAATAATAGCCAGGTAACAAAAAATTCTATTTCAGGCTATAATACTGGGATGATAAGGCAACATGACTCTCCCGATGCTTAGAAATTCTGCAACACATTTATGATCAATACAGTGCTGTGCTAATGTAGGACCAGGTTGACTCTTAAAGAGCCAAGCTAAAGAGTTAAAAAATATATATATATATATCAGAGACAGTATACCTGTATTCATTTTCACCTTGAAGGGTTTGTTATTAAAGTCTTCAGTTTTCCTGTAAGGGAAAAAGAAAAGAGATAAGAGTCTGCTCACCGGCACCTAGAACAGATGCTGTCTGAGTGTTTTTGGTTTTAGTGTACCTATAACAGTGGTTTTCAATCGTCCTAACGCTGTGACTTTTAATCCAGTTCCTGTGTTGGGATGACTGCCAATCATCAAGTAAATTTTGTTGCTACTTCATGGTGGTTATGAATTGCAAGGTAAATATCTATGTTTTCTGATGGTCTTAGGTGACTCTTATGAAAAAGTCATTTAGCCCCCAAAGTGGGGGGAGGGGGGTCCTGACCCAAAAGTTGAGAACCTCACCTATGAATTAATACTACTTTATCATTAATCTTGCTTAAGCCAAAGTTTAATAAAAGAGGGCAGAATTTACAATTCCATTCAACTTAGGGGGTCGATCATTCATGTCTTATGGTAATAAAGTTCTATTTGCATTTAATGGTGTTCACTAATGGTTGAAAATGGAGATCTACCTTCCTTTTTCTCTGGCATGGTTTCGTTCTTTGCTGTAGACTAAAAATAGCCTCATTCACATCAAGCATATGTTCTACCAGTGGATTACACACACAGCCTAAATTTCCATTTTAAGAAATTTAATTTCTGTGCCCAACATATATGAGAGCCTTTGATTCAAACTCAGAACACAAAGGAAGTGTGTTTGTTTGTTTACAATTACCCATACTGTCCTACAAGGACAGTTCATTGTTAAGTATCTCTTCCAGAATTTCAAAAACAAAACAAAAAACGAACAATCAAACAAAAACAAACCACTGCTATCTTGAAATTATTACCTTAGACCTGTGGATCAGTTTTCACAAGTCAATGGACTTTTAAAAAGTCATCACAGGAAAGTTTATCATAACACATTTTGCCTTTTAGTTTTCAATGTACACAAGTAAAGAAACTCTTTTCTGCGTGTTTTAGCATTTTTCTAGACTGTGGCTTATTTCTAAACACTAGACTGGGCAGCCTTATTGCCTGTGTGGTAGGGATGCCAATGGACCCGAGGGAGAAGGCAGGTCTGCGCAGGCGCTCTGAGACTGTTCCTCCCAATGTATTTATTTTAATCTCTCAGTAGCAAAACTCTCGATATGTTCCCCTTAAATGGACAAAATAAATGGAAAAGTTGCCTCGAGGGATGTCTGGGACCGTGGCTGAGGCCACTTCTAAAACAAGAAGGGGTAAACAGTCCCCAGAGCAGGAGGCCTGTAAGGACATTTCCCAAACCCGACCTCACCTTCTGAACAAGGCAACATTAGTTATGCTGACGACTGGTTCACCGTATAGTGGGGAGTGAGGAAGGCAGTGTTCACGGCAGAATAATATTTGCTGATGCAGAGACCACTGTGGAAGGAGGCCTGACTGTCAGGACACAAAAGCTGATCATTTCTAAACCAATGTTTCTACACCAAGTAGAGAGTTAATACCAACAAGTGTCATTAGAATCCAATGCAGGTATTTGCAAAACACCAGACTCTCAGACAGCAGAGGAGGATTGTGTAGGACAAAGGAAGGCACCACAAATCCTTGGGCTGTTCATTTTTGAAGTGATGCATCCGGTTATTTCTGAGGGTGATTTGTTAGTTTTTGTTTTAACTTTATATTGTTTTAATTGTCAAAACGTTAAGTGACTAACTTCCTAATCAGGCAAGATACTTGGAGGTTCTTACAGAGGAGCCTTGGTGTTTGCATGCTAAGAACAACCTGAAACCAAAGGCTTCTTGGGTGACTAATAAAAATGCATGATTCTGTCTCCCTTGTTTGCACAAAAGCCATTAACAATTCCACCACTGAGAACTCTATTTAAGCAATTTAAATTACAGAGAATCCAATCTCTCTTTTGTTCTGTTCTGAAAAAGTGTCTTTGATTGCACTTGCATAACGGGGCGCAGATTATTCTGGAAGGCATCAAATTCCTAGAGTGTTTGTGTGCAGCTGGAAGGTGACAGCACTTCAAGCATTTTCTTAAATTGGAATTGAACTGGGGCCAAGATTATGACAATCGACTATGAAATAGAAATCATTTACCCCTAAGAAGGCAGTCCACAGAACAAGAGCCTGGCATATTAACGAGGCAAAATAATTTTTATGGGTTGTATGGGCCGGATTTACTTAAGTCAGTTCTTTACAGAGATGATAGAACAAAGCAACATTATACCAATTCAGGATACTCATGGTGGTGAGTTGGTGTTACTTAGAGGTGGGTCTAACTTATTTTCAGTATATATATGGCCATGGATTGGACTGCTTGTTAATACTTTAGAAATGACATGACGTCATGGCCAAAAATCTAATGAAATGTACCCAACCGGACATTTCTCTTATTGTCTTGGGGAACAGTGGCCTTTGTTTTCAACAAGCATCGAAGACTAGACTGCAGCTTTTCTTTTGAGTTGGGGGGTCCTGAGAGATTTGATCACACCTGCATATCGACAAAACTGTGGACATAGACATAATTATGCTTGAATTGGTTATTACTATTATTGTTGTGATTAATCATCATAAGCCTGAATTCTGAAGCCATATTCTGAAGAAAAGCAGAAACAATGTCTTTCCTCCAGTTTTACCTTGTAACTCTGTATAAGTCATGTTACTTTTTTATAGAACTGAGTTTAACCATCAAGGTCATAGATCAAGTGAGAGAGTTAAACTTGAGATTTAAAGTGATCTGAAAGATAAAGTGGCTTTGTTTTTTTTTTTTTCTCCCCCGATAGACGAGTTTTAATCACCCAAACTGATATAGCTATTTTGAAGTAATATACTGGTGGTTTATATATTATTTAGATGCAAGTACACTGATAGTCTACACTGTTTAGAGATGTATTTTTCACACGAGAATGAGCCTATTCTGCACATTAAGGATCTACGGTAGATTCTACCTTGTACTGTATGTGTCCTGTGAAATGAGCCCTTTTGTGTCCCGTGTTCTGGTTAAAATGCCCTAAGTGATCAATGCCCTTTCCTTTTTCTCTCTGACTGTGACATGATGAGAAGTATTCAAAACTGCTAAATGAGTTCACCCGCTCAATTACTTCTCAATTACAGCCAAATGGCGTAATTCAGGTTGACATTTTGCATTACCTACTTTCGAGAATATGTCGACATGCCACTTTGAGATATTTACAAGAAAATACCAATCAGTTCATTTTGTCCTTTACGTTTACTGAGTTTTGAAAAGCAAAAACACACCGTAACTGCCTTTCTGAACACTTCTCTAAATTGTTCCCCTATATGAGACATCACCTCCTCTGTCTCCAAGTAGGCGGACACAAAACTCATGACAGTAGATAGGAAGGGCAGGATGTTCCCTGCCTAGGAATGCTGCCTCCCACTATTACTGAGCTAATGGACCTTGACCATGGGCTCACAGTATTAATAAGGCAGATTAGACACTGAGGTGGGGGTAAACACATTCAACACCCTTTTTAGGAATGAGGAGAAATAATTGCAAGCACTACAGAGGCAAAAGGTCACAGGGCCATAGAAATAGTGATTTTTATAGGAACACATATCATTCTTTTAAATCATATTAATGTGCCTGATACTCAGAAAAAATTCTAAAACAAAACTATGGGTCGAAAGAATTCTATAATTGTTCTTTTTGGGTTGTTACCATGTGAGCTATTCAAAACACAAATTTTCCGAAACACACATGCCCAAGGACATATTGAAGAAAGAAGTCAACACTAGGCAGGTAAGACTGCTGGTATTTTTCCAATGCTTCAAAGTCAGCATCAGGGGTTGAGGATGGCTCAGTTGGTAAGCTGTCAGGTGCAGTAACACCACAGCAGACTGTGGAGGCCCTCAGGTCAGTCAGACTTGCCCACTGATAAAATCTACATTCAGTGAGAACCTGTCCCAATAAAGATGGACCATAACTGAAGAGGATGCCAGTGTTAACCTCTGACCTCCACAGACAGATGTATGTAACACATTGGTATGTGCATGTGCACAAATGTGTATATCACATATAAGTAGATAAACCCTACACACACACACACACACACACACACACACACACACACGACGTCAGCCAAATGCTCTCAATGAACATTGGTTTTACTTTGCCTGGTCCCATGAAATATTGCTTCAGCATCCTATGTTCCCAGGGTTGTTTTATAATCCTTACAGATAACTAGAGGATACCTCTAAATGCTTTAATTGTACATTTTCTCCTATGACAACCATTTGTTCAATTTAACAGTACAGATCTAGGAAAACTACAGAGGTTTATATTACATAAATCAAAAGTCAAATGGACTTTTCCTGAGAATATAGATCCTCAGAGATGAGTTGGTGAGTCAGGTATAGAAATACTATATAGTACATTAGAACAGTCCTACTATTCTGGTGACTGTGATCTGAGCAGTACTGGAAGGATGGGGCTGGGGTTTGAGTATATTTTGTGCCTCCTAGAGCTTCATGTATGAGACTTAAAATTCATTGTGGGCTATCCACAGTATAGAAACTTCTGGTGTTTAGCAGTGGAGTCTTTAGGTGAAGTGGTTAGGATACCTACGGTCATTAGAATGGAGTTCACACAATTGAATCCTGGTAGCTTCCTAAGGAGAGGGAAACAGATCCGAAGAGTCACAGACAATAGACAGTTTTTGTCTCTTGCTATGTGTTGATCTAAGCTGTTTCCCTTAGACTTGAAACGTAAGTTATAGTAAGCACTGCTCTTTACAAATTTCCCATTCTGCGAGACTGCATTTCTAGTCAGAGAGAACATTCTAATACAGAGAAGACATGGGGAGGCAGGGCAAGGGGGACTGGATTCAAAACAGGTCAGCTTTGAAACACCTACACAGTGTATTCCATATATGATCATCATCTTCAACAGATGCCAGGAGTCAAACCTGCCCTTTCTCCTACTGACAGGTGAACAGCATACATCCCACTCATCAACACAGAAAATATGTTATAAGAAAATAACTAGAATTTCCTGCAAGGGTATGGGGTATTACTGTGGCACTTCAGAGCGAGGCAAGCTAAATGGTTTATCGGATGATCTGTAGGCATCTCCAATCTCCCGTCATCCCACGCAGGTGGGCAGCTTGTTGGAACTGAGAGGAAAGTCTGCTGTTTGGGCGGGCAGCTTTTCCATTGAGCTAGGACATTTTCCTTTTTAAAACCATTGCCAGAAATGAGATAAGACAAACTTCAGGAGTCATTTGGAGCAACTCAGCCCACTTAGCTTAACTACAGTCAAGACTGCTAAAGCCAAAGAGAGCGGCACGAAGAGGTAGCAATGATCAGCCCGACAGCTTAGAGCCCTCAATGGCGGCTACAGGAGAAGATGCTTATAAACATAGTGCAGTGAGCTGTGTGACAAATGGAAGCGTTCTAGCATCCTTGGTAGGACTGGCTTCTCTTTCTGTCGCTGTGCAAAAAGCACATATTCCTTTCCTGAGCGGAGCCTCTGATATTTTAAAATAACTAGTTTTTAAAAGTGCGTACTTTGCAGAATTTCCCTCCTCTGTGATACTTTGCATCTTCCCTTCTGGTTTTTATGTATTGATAACACAAATACTCTGACATTAAAAACATCATTCTGTCTGGTTGGTTTAGTTTTCCACACTTCATACAAATGTTAAGTGTTTTACTAAGTGTATACTTCCCCCCTCCCCTAAATTCCAATCCTGTAATTTCTGTAAGAAAACAGATCTATGGAGGACAGATCTATGAGGATTACAAAAAATGGTGTTTTTTCCAAGATGACAGAGCTACAAGCCAACACTTGAGAGGCAGCTCAGCTCTCTGGAGTCTTAATAAAAATAAAACATGTGTCATTCTTTTAAGGTGTCCTGAACTGATGCTTGAAATCAAGGCCAACCCCTCCTAACCCTCAGAGCATAGTCTCAATTAAATATTGGATCATGGGGGAATAAGAGGAAGAACACAGTGTAAGAGGAACGTGTGATGGAGACCTAGACCCGTTGATGATTAAGATGAAGACTGTTAACCTAGAATCACAGCCTTACTCTTCCGAGACCGAGAGGCTAATGGCTGCCCAAGGCAGATTGCTTTCACCCAGCTACTGTGTAAACTCACATGGAAAGCATTATTCCGCTTTCTCTAAGCTGAGGCCCTTGGCTATTGATACTTTTTCTATGAAAACCCCAGAAATTTAAAAAGTATGCTTCTTTTAAAATACCTCTGCGGCAATGTTATGTTACCTAATTATGATTGTAAAATAATCCCATGTATTGCTAATTGACTGTTAAAGACAGTCACATGTTTCTTCTGATTCAATACACCTGTTTCCTGAACACCTGGGAAAACATTTACACAACGTGGCAATGACAAGGCTGATTGTCCAGTTCTAGTATTTTTATAAATGTGTGTTGAAAACCCATTTGTTCCTTGGAGTTTGAATTTTGATAAATGATTTGGACAAAATTAATCTAGCCTAATTAGTTTTCATGTTTCCAATACTGTATTTCTTGTTAAGTTTATTCAGAATAAAACTATATTCAGTCCCTTTGTATATATTTTATGGTCGGTAAACTGGCTCAATGTAGAAAACCCAAGGAGGAAATAATGGGTCAAAAGTAGAGGGGGAAAAAGCTGTGTGAAGATATATAAAATTTATTAAAATCTGTTTATGATATTTTGTTAGACTATTTGGCATAGCATCCCACTGGCTCTAGGCACTTGTGCTATAAACACAGATGACTTGTGCTTTCATTGTCAGACTAATTAATCTTCCATATCAGAAATGCAGTACTATTATCACACATGTACCACGACTCTTTTGGAGTATAAAGATGGTAGCTCAGAACTTAGCAAGAAACCCACCAAGATTCTTGTAGAAGTCCCCGCGTGCCCTGTGTTCAGGAGAAACAATAGGCAAAGAAACACTCATTTAAGAAGTTCCTTTTTCTGACTACGTGATTTTGACATTCTTATTTTGAAAGGAAAAAAAAAAAGGAATTCTCACTGGTCCTGTAGAGGGAATACACAGGAGAGAAGAAAAATAATAGAAAAATAACTGCAAGGACATTAAGTTTTAGCCGAAGAAAAGATGAACTCCTTCAAGGTGGTTAAAGAAAATACGATGATCTGGTGGATGAGATTAAACTGCCTCTCAAAACTGACATGAAATAAGTCCAGGGGACTTAACAGATTGCGTGTTTGGTGGAACACAACTGTTTTAAAATGCAATAAAAACAATGTATAAATCAACTGTTTTTTTGTTTTGTTTTTTATAAATCAAGATCATGATCCTACCATGCTGACATGCTGGGCCCACTCAGATCATGTTAAAAAGCATCTCCTTTATTTATGTACAGGACATTCCGGTAGGAAAACAAGTCTAAGCAGGCTTTGAAGGTGTCTAGCAAATGCTGGCAGGGAGCTGGTAAAGCCACAGGCAACGCGGTGGAGGCACTATGGTGAGCTGTCAGGTCTGTTCTAGCCACCATGGGAAATACTATAGTGTGCACTCAGACTGCCTTTCAACGTCAGAGAATTCATGCTGGTGGACCTTCAGGATGACCCCCAATTTAAGAAATACAATATCCAAACATGACTGTCCTTTAATGCTAGGTTCTCAGAAGTAGTAGTTTTCAGCCTTCACTTGAAAGAATGTAAATCGGCCCATGCTAAAACTGAGGGCTTTAAGATTATCCCATTTACAAAATGGGATTTGACATGTATTGCTCTTTTGTTCAGAAAAATGCCAACCCAAGCAACCCGACTTCTAGTCCGTAGGCAACCCATGAGTTCCCGGCATGGCTTCCTTGTTTATACCTAATATAGTCCTTCATACCTTACCACTATTTAAAGCTAAATCTCAGCTGCCTGTCACTCAACCCACCAAAAATAGGCAAGGAAAACAACATACAAATTTTTCCTTAAATTGTGTGCTGGAGAACGGTGAAGCTCTCTCGAATGACGATTCGTAAAACTCCATGTTGATTTGACACGGTAGTTAAGTAGTAATGGTTAGAAAGTTCGACTACGATTTTTGGCATAATTTAATATAGACAACTAAAATCTTACTTGGTCTGATCTTTACCAGTCATCTGTTCTCTATAAAAACTCTCAACTACTTTTAAAAAATCCTTCATGTTAATGACTCTTGGAAAGGCAAGGGAGCGAGTTTTAGATTCCTGAATGGACCAGGCCATTAACTCTTCCCATCTGCAACATCCTGGTTACATCTTCACGGGGGTGCCAGGGCACTGAGGCACGGGCTCATGAGATTCCTTGTCTCCTGGGATTCTCGGGTGGGTGGAGTCTACCACGACATGCAGAGACAGCCGTATTCCAGGTTCACAAGTGGAAGTGTATCTGTCTTGAAACTTGAGAGAACCTGGTAATCACTGGGTTATTGCCATTTAATCTTTTTCTAACGAAAATACAAGCATTTTGTCACTGTGCTATAGCAGGCTAATGGAAACTCAGAATCTATGTCGGGATCTGGCATGCTGATATCGATCCTCACAGCATGTCTGAGGATAGCGATCGCTTTCCAGAAGTACGTAGGTGATTTCTAATTTATTCTATCATCATTAATGTGTTGGTTGTCTATACTTCTTGGGTTATGGCTGAGGACCAGTAATGCCACTTATGGGGGTGGAAGTAAAATGTACAGGCAATGCAAAAGTTAACTCATTCCTACAGAATCAGCTACTTCAAAATGCTAATGCACACGTGTGCACACACATATATGTATAAATACACATTAACAGAATTGGACAGAATCCAACAACTCAGTTTTTGGGGAGCTTTCAGGCACATGTTCTTAATATAACTTTCTGTTTTGTTTTTCAAGACAGAGTTTTTCTGTGTAGCCTTGGCTGTCCTGGAACTTGCTGTGTAGACCATGCTAGTCTCAAACTCAAGGGATCTATCTGCTGCTATCTTCCCATTGTTGGGATTAAAGGCATTTCCCATCACTGCCCAGCTACTTTGTTATCCTACCACTGTGAATGTCCTGTTAATGTGCCAGAGAGGGAAAGAAAACAAGCAAAACAAAACAAAACAAACCACCACACAAAACACCACACATTACTCTTTAACGGCTTGATTAGAACACAAATGCGTTTCATTGTAACAGTTTCATACATATGCGTTTCATTGTAACAGTTTCATACATTGTATTGCACTTGTTCTTATTCACACCCTGCCTTCCCTGCTTTGGGCCCCTTCCCTTCCTTCATCAGAACTGGTTCTGCCTTCAGGGCACATGCATCCTTTATCTTTCTTTTTGTTGTTTCCTATTTTGATCCCTCCTCCCCTCCCTACTTGCATTGCCCCCTGGACACACCCATACACTCACAAAAATAAAACCTAGAGATTCCAGTAAATAGGAATTTAATGTATAAAATGAAAGACTTGTTTTTAACACTCAAAACCACAGGATTTCTGTCATCTGAGATATACTGAATCAAGGAAAGCATAGAGTCGATAAGTATCAACTGATAGTTTCAATATGGACCACTGTGCTCATTACTCTGATTACAGGTCCCAAACAGAAGCTAACCAGAAGCCAGTCTTAACAATTCATTTGGGTATTATCAAGAAAAAAGTCATTGAAGATTCATATTTTGGATAGGACCGGAGTAAGACAGGACATGTACATGGCTGCCTACGACAGTTAGGCTGTCCTCTGGGCTCCAGCTTAACTCCAGAAAAAAGGTCCACCGGTCACCTCTGTATATAACATGTTCATATTATCTCACGTGTCTGCCCCTTAGGGTTCTCAATGTGAGAATTTATGTCTAAGATAGTGTCCATTTTACAAATCCACACTTAAAAAAGGAGCAAGCTTCAGTCCATAAATTATCATCCCCTTGTAAAAGCAGGGGAGATATTGGGAGTGACAGGAATTATTAATTTTCTTGGTATTCTGTTAGAGTTGACAGCAGAGAAGCCCTCTGAAACTAATAAATCAAACCCCGGGTTTACCATTCCAAATGCCACATTCTTTGCACAGCTCCTATTTTAAGAGCAAAGTCTACCAATTTTGAGAAAAACAGGGCAAGAACATCGAGGCACATTGTATTTCTGACCAATATTTTCATCACGTCTTCCCACTGGCAGAGTCACCATGTCATCGCTTGCTAAATTACAGCAGCACGGGGAGCCTGGTGGCATTTGAAGCTATTTTTCGTGTGGGTGACTGCTGTGCTGGGTTTTGGAAACAATAATCAAAGTCTGTGACACAAAAATGTCAGCCTGTTCCCCTCTTTATAATAACGTTTGGAATTAGACTGGTTACTTAACACATTACGATTTATTATACTTGGCAATATTTTAATGCAACCCTACAGCACAGGTGTCAAGAAAATACTGAGCGGAGACAGATCAGGGAGAACACGAGGAGTGTGAATTGTGGAATGTTTATATTGATGAACACCAAGTCCAGAAAATTAATGCTCAGATGGGTCCCATGGGCCTTATTTTAAGGACTACATAAAACGGTCTGCACTATAAGATGTCAATTTACACGCAGCAAATGGTTTTGGAAAGGTCTGTGTGTAATTTAAGTACCCAGAGTAGCATTCTGCCAAAGAACCCAATTTTCAGTATCCACCAAAGCATGCCTGGCTCTCACTGGGTTAGCCCAGTTTCTGTATGCTATATCTATGCTCTAATTCAAGTGGGATTCATATTCGTTTCTCATGCTGTTCTGAGCTTAAGATATTCCTTTGTCCTCAAATTCTTTACCTACAAATCCATTTTTCATACCTCTCCCATCTCAGAGGATGGTATTATTCATTCTTCATTTAATTATTTGTCAAACATTGCAAATGCTCAGTCTATCTCAGACCCTGCTTAAACTAAATCTTGGGGTTTCCTCCTTGGTATGACACTAGTGCTCAGCTATGTATTTCTTCAGAAGCAGAAATAAAAGGCATTTTACTCTGGAAAGAGCATATCCTTCTACCCAATTCCCACCGTTTATTGGGTCTAGACCCTAGAGCTTGGGTAGGATGGTCTAAGCATAAAATCCTTTTGATTTTATAAGTCAAACACAGGTTAGGGGTAGTCTAGCTCATGGGGTGGGGGAAATGGGAGCCGACAATCAATTAATGGTGACAGAGCAAATGCTCTTGGTTACTGTCCCGTGAGAAAAAGGAACACCGAGTAGGTGATCTTCTAGTTGTACATGGGAGGAGGTAAGCACGGCGCACGACAGCGTGAGCAGATGGTTGTTATCACGTGTCTCGGGGGTGTTCCAGGCCTCTCTTCATTGAACTTTAAGTGGCGTTGGCTCCTTCTGTGGTCCATTGCTAAGAGCACAACGTGAGCCCTCAATTAGCCCTCAGACCCTCCCAGGTTTGTCCCACAGCCTCCTCCAAAGTGCACGGATCTGAAGGAAGCATATGAAAATGACTTACCTTAATTTTGTGTCTATTACCACGAGTCCCTGGTAATAAAATCCAGTCGAACTACATTTCTACTCATACACACAAACACAAAGTCAGGAAGCACATAGGGCGTGGCTTCACTTTGTAAGGCTCAGGATATCCATGGGACCACCCACGGTGGCTGTTGATATTTTCATTTATCTTGATCCTGACCACTTTGTCCAAGGAGGGAGGGGAGGGCTCCTCATTGGAGTGAGTCACTTTTCTAATCACCGGAACACTCGGAGATGAAATCATTGTATTCAGCTGAACCAACATTATAAAAAGTAAATTACTTCATATATATTTGGAATAAGGCTAATTTGGCTATTCTGAGCATTTCCTGGAATTATCTCACCCATTCTCCCTATGCTGTGTTACGCACATATCTATTTTTCTTCCATTCTCGTACTTTCGTGGTCATGGTAATGAAGAGAAGGAGGAAGAAGAAGCACAAAGCTCTGGTGATTTTCAAATCTTTACTGCAAAGAGAAAAGATGCTACAATATTCTACTCATGTGTATGAGTAGAAATGTAGTTCGACTGGACAATATTTTAACAGCGAGCACCATCCCAAGAGTCAAGCTGTTTTGAAGACCATTTAATGCTATAATTATTATAATATTTACAGTATCCTATTTCTTAAGATATGAATTTTGAATATTACTTCTGGTTTGCCTATGTTTATTTCTGTCTCTATGTAGATGAGTGAATATATATATTTATACACCCATATATACACATACATGCATATACATGCAGATTTTCAATATATATGAACACAAAATATAAATGTAAGATGATTTTATATTAAGCTCGAATCTCTCTTTTGTCAAAAGTTTTGATTCAGTCCTTGTAAACTAGATATATCTTCATTTTTTGGCTATTTAATAAAAGGAAACTAACTTACAATCAAGCAGTTTGTATTTTCCTGACTTGAAATGACAGATTTAGAGAAGGGCTCACCTTCTGTATTAGAGTAAGGATAATTTTTAGTGACTTTCCCTTTATAATCTGTCAAGTGTTTGCAACATATTACGTGACTTTTAGAATGCATCTTATTAGTGGTTCAATGAAATGAAAGGAGCATATTAGTAAATTATAACATGTACACACACACACACACACACACACACACACACACGCACGCACGCACGCACACCCTCCCTACAGTTAGAATAATGTCATAGAAAAATTGATGTACTCTTCTTTAAACATCAGCCTTTCGTTCCTGTTCTAGTCTCTTGGATGTCTCCAAATCTTGTCTCTCCCCCTCTAAACCCAATTCCCTTGCTTTCCAAAGCTCACTTCAATCATTCGAACTTCTTCGTCATACAACCGTAACAAGATAAGCAAGAGGAACTGTTCTATTAGCAGTCGAACGTCTCCAAAGCCTATGCTTTCAAACAGATCTGCATTTCTCTGAGATTTTAAAATGAATTGTGTTTTCTCTATATTTATCCCTTCACTTTTTCCTTCTATGTGATGTTTGTGTCTGTATTGTGGATACCACAGTTTGCCACTGAAGTAGACTTTTTTGTCTTTGTTTTCTGTATGAGTTGCACAGTCTGTCGGTAGAGCCTTGCCTCATGCATATGTGTTGTGTACCGATGGAGTCTCTCAACGGTGAACTGAGAATGCACCAGTCTGCTGTCCATCCTGAAAGGAACGCACCAACAGAGATGTAGAGAAAGATGTCGTATTGCCTGGTAGAGTTTAGAGAAAAGCAGCCCTATGGGCAAATAATGGTATGCTTTCTTAGATGCAAAACTGAATTATAGCTCTGTTCTTAACTTGCAAATGAATACATGTGAGGCTAATTAGATACTCTGGCATATTCCTGAAACTAAGTTAGTGGTTTCTGCAATTAAACAAAACAGTGATTGTTTAATAGACTGTGACTTATTTTTTCTTTTTTTCCTTATTTTTCTTTTTTTTGCAGATATTTAGTATTTCAAGTTCAGTGAGGGTCATGTGTAGAAATTCAAAGGTCGAGCTAATATTTCAGTTCAAGTGATATGATGGTTAATCTTGCTAGGATTTATAATCACCATGGAAACAAACTTCTGGGTATACCTTTGCAGGAAATTTTAGACTGAGATAATAGAGATTGGTAGACCTGCCTAGAATGTGCACGGCTCCATCCCGTGGGAAGGGGTCCTGGACTTAATAAACGGGCGAGCTGAGCACAAGCAGTCTCTGCTGCCTGCCTTCCGACTCCATATTGGGTATGGCCATACACTTCAAGTTCCTGCAGCCATGGCTTCCTCATTGTGATAGAGTGTGCTTCCAAATTGTGAGAGAAAAAACAATCAAAAAACAAAACTTAACAAACAAAAACAAAACAAGAAAGAACCCTCTTCCTTCCTTAAACTGATTTTTTTTCAGGTACTTCATCTCACCAGCAAGACAAGTAACATATTATGTATGTGTATGCTTATGTGTATGTATTTGTATATATGTATGTGTATGTATGTATGCATATATGGTTATATATACCAGTATGTATGTACATATCACATATATACAGTTATATACATGGTATGCACATACACATTGGCACGCACACACACACACACACACACACACACACACACACACACACAGAGTCTGGCCGCACCACATCACCTCACTGAGTTCTGAGTCAAAGCACCTACAAATGTACAAAAGCGAGGCAAAGCATCTTGCCGTTCAACCCCCTTCTCTCCCATTTAACCCCTCAGCATGTTTTCCTCATTATTTTTGCCCCATCGCTCTCTTTTCTCTATCTCCATCAATGGAAAGTCTCAACATATGTTGGGGTTTAGGGAATCACAGTAGAGTCAGTCACAGAGTAAGATGTTTAGATTTTTTTTAAAAGGGTAGTTGAGCTAAATTGTAGCTGCTTGATCATTCATAAATTACTACCCTCAAAATGTCAGGCTTGGAATAGCAGCTGCCTATTTACATAGCCATGTGTGCATGTCAAATAGGCACATGACTCAGATCTTTGGTCCACCCTGATCTCTCCTCTGTAAAAAGCATCACCACTTCCAGGTCTAGTGGCACAGACTTGAAATATTAGTACTCAGGAGGCAGGGGCAGGGGCAGGGGCAGGGGCAGGGGCAGGGGCAGGGGCAGGGGCAGGGGCAGGGGCAGGGGCAGGGGCAGGGGCAGGGGCAGGGGCAGGGGCAGGGGCAGGGATGTTACAAGTTCAAGTCTAGTTCAAATCTGAGTTTCAGATTATCCTGGGCCCTCAATGAGACCTATCTGAAAAGAATGAGGAGGAAGAATAGGAGCAGGAGGAGGAGGGAGAGAGCGGGAGGAGGAGGAGGGAGAAGATGAAGAGGAGGGAAAGGAGGAAGAGGAGGGGGAGGAAGAGAGTGCTAGAGATGTAGGAATAAAGTTCAATGATAGAGCACTTTTCTAGAATATGCTGCCAAAAATTTTACTGCTTTCCTGTGCTGCCAAAAATTTTACAGCGTTCCAGTCTCAAAGCATCGACATCATATTTGACTCATAATTGTGATTTACCATGTTCATTTGCGGTCAAATCTTACAATGTCTTATATGGAGAACTCAAAGACATGCACATTTAACTTCTCCGTGGGCCTCTTCTAGCTTGTCTTGACTGTTTTAGTGCCTCACGACTGGTTTCCCTCCCTCTGCTTGTACCTGCGGGTGTTGCATTCAGATGCTGGTATATTCAGAGGGGCAGCCGTAACATATGCTAGAGAACAGTCATTTTGTCCAAACGTCCCCAACTCACCGTCCCATCTCCCATCCTCTGGCCCCACTGCTGCCATTCCTGCTCCCTGTCCATTCTGTTCCAGGCTCTGGAATACTTCACTGTCGCATGCACACACCAAGTCCACTACTATCCCAGCGTTTTCTTCTCTGCCTAGAGTACTTCCATCTAGCACCACCTTTGCCCTTTAGTCCCTCGGCTTAATGCTCAGATGCTTTGAGCCGCAGAAGGCAGCTAGAGGTGACGTTGGATACATAAAGACTTAGTTGCTTTTCTATTCCTGTGATAAAACACCACGGCCAAGGCAGCTATAGAAGGAACAGGCTTGGGCATAATGGTTTCAGAGGAATACAAGTCCACTACCATGGGACACACGGCAGCAAGTTGAGAGCTCATGTCTTCAAACCACAAGCACCAGGCAGAGATAGCACATTGGAAGTGGACATTGCTTTAAGCTCTCAGAGTCCACTCGCACAGACATACTCCCTCCACTGAGGCTGTACCTTTAAACCTCCATAAATGGTGTCAGTCTTTGGGGACCAAGTGCTCAAATAATCAAGACTATGGAGAACATTTATGTACACATCACCCGATTGGAGAGACCATTCCTGACTACTCTGTATACATGACTGTATTCTTTATTTCCATTATTCTTTGGGAGTTTTTCTGCAGAGCACTTATTCCTGCCTTGCAGCTTATATGTTTGTTTATTATCTCATATTCATCACCACAGCAGGGCCCCTCATCAGGAGAAGGTGAGTCAGAGGCAGGAAACTCAGTCATAGGGTGGAACCCACAGAGAGGAAAAGCCCTTGTTCTGGTATGGCTCCATACCGGGCAGTCAAGGGGAAAGAATGAAGGTGAAGTGTTGAAGTCAAGGTTTCTTTTCCGTTTAGGAAGTTCAAGGAGATAGTCATTTTTAGCACTCGGGTGACTCTGGAAATATTACTGTGGTAGAGATGTGAGCCAGACAGTATCGAAGAGAGCAGAACTAGTCTATGCTACATGATATAACAAAAACAGTAGCTGAGCATGGTGATGCGAGCCTGTATCCCAGCACTTGGGAGGTGAAGGTCGGGAGAAGAGAAATTCAAGGTCATCTTGATTATATAGTCAATTTAAGCATAGTTTGGGCTGCGAGAATTCCCGTCTCATAGAAGCGATACTGACATTGCGGCCCCGCCTGTCATTAAAGTAGCAGCCTAAGAATTAATTTTGCCACATGTTGATCATGAACACCATGATTTGCTTTTTTTTTTCCATTTGGGAAATTAGGCATTAATTGATCTATCTTTGGACTCTGAATGATCTATCTTTGGATTCTGCCCAAGGGCTCAGATCCAGTCAACATTAGGACAACTCGGTGCACCCCGAAACTACCACTTCCCATTGGGACCTTCATTTTGAATTCTATAGTTAAAATATTAGCAACTATCACTCATCTTGAAGTGTAATGAGAAATTAGCTTTCTCAGTTATACCAACTGTCATCAGTTAATTGGCTATTTGGATAAGTCAATTGGCTATGTGCATGGGGTTAGAGCTTAACATCTAATCTTTTGGGGTGTTAAGATTACAAGTGATGAGATATTCTCTCATTAAATTAAAACATTTGCATTTTAACAGACTTATTAATTTCTCTCAAGAGGAACAGTTCTAACAATGGACAGGTTGGAAGTCATGATATTTGAGCAGTACCTTGCAAAAAAAAACTTCAAAATGTGTCACCGGTCTCTCAACCCAATGATTCTCATATTTGATCGGTATCAAGCTCATACTTGAACTTCATGAATACATTAAGCCAACCCCGATCAGAATAACAACAGACTATAAAATTTTAACACACTTCTGTCTGTACATTCATTGCTTCAGGCTTTTACCACCTCTTGAGCACCCAGAACTTGTTACCTAAAGTTTTCACAAAAACATGTTTTGTGATAGCAAAAAATGCAATAAATATTGAGACTCGAATATCTCAAGCAGTAATTTTAGTGTTTATCTCATGACATCTTTCTAACACTTGATTCTATGAAAAGATAAGGAACTATCTTGTGAGACTAGACATTAAGGGCTTCTAAATCATCTTGTTAAAGGTAAATACATCATAATGCAAATGTCTTATGATAGGCTTTAAGGCATATCAAAGTTTTCTTGTCAATGTATATTAACATTTGCAAATAAAATAATTTACTTAAATCATGATTTAATCAGAGTTTATCTAAGACTAAAAGCAGATGTTTTAGTATCTATTCTGATACAATACTGTAAGATAGGATTATTCAAACAGAAAAGGAATAACTTTATTTCAACATCAAATTTGTCTCCCACAATTTGTAGCTTTTCCCGCCACAAACCATTCCTGAATTCTAAGGAAAGCATAACAGATTTAGGGAAAGGCTTGTAATAAGGCCCTGCCACGCAAGAGGCAAAGACAGCATCACTGGTATGGGTAGCTAACAGCTTTCTGATTGGATGAGAGGCCTGTTCAACAGGAAGAAATTTAATTTCTTACCTGGTATGGTAATCCCTGTTGATACTCCTTGACTGAGGTCATAGACCCTTGGGTGGAACACACTATTGTTAATTTGCTATATGGTCATATGGCCATGCTGTCGAATTGCTTTCTGTTTATATGTTTAGACCTAGGCTGCTCTTAACCTTGGTTTGGGAAGACATCTTCTTCATTTTGTTTTGTTTGTTTGCTTGTTTGTTTTTTCCACTGAACAGCAGTCACTGGAAAGATATGTACAAATCAAAGAGCTACAGATAGGAGACTTGGTGTTCAGCCCTAACAATAATATCTATATTAACTCCAAGCTTCAGGGCATATCATAGACAACAGGAAGAATATAAGAACCAGAGAACAGTGAGGAATACAATCTATATATTGCAGTCATAGACTCACAGAAGCTATCTTTATTTATGCAAGACCTGAATAGAATCAAGTTACCCAAGCCTCACCCTATACTGAGGAGCAATTGTCCATAACTATGGGGGAATCATCTATTGGCTTATTTTCA
The DNA here is from genome assembly GCA_964023405.1 of Apodemus agrarius. Taxonomy (NCBI): domain Eukaryota; kingdom Metazoa; phylum Chordata; class Mammalia; order Rodentia; family Muridae; genus Apodemus; species Apodemus agrarius. The sequence goes on along the minus strand of OZ030023.1, from coordinate 38,349,779 downwards.
TATGAGTATTTTGCCTGCTTGTATGTATGTGCATTATGTGCCAGACTGGTATCATCAGAGGTCAGATGAGGGAATCAGATCTCCTAGAATTACAGTTACACGTGGTTGTGATCTACCATGTTGGTGCTGGGAATTGAACCTGGGTCCTCTGCAAGAATAAGGACTCCGAGGCCTCTCTAAAGCTCAGGAGAATCATTCTCTAGGGTGTATATGACAAGTGGTAGATTTTCTGTACTCCAGTGGATGACTCCACACCCATGCATACATGAATAGGACCAATTTGACTTAGTTTTGACTTAGTAGGTTATATTTTTTTTAAAAAGATATGAAGTTGTAATGATATGGGGGGGGGACCTGGAATGGGAAGTGAGGGGAGACATAATTATGTGTTATTATATACATGTATAAAATTCTCAAAAATAATGAAAAATTTAAAAATAATAAAAATGTTTTATCTTATAGAAATAAATCAAGTATAGCCTACAGTAATTGAGGACAAAGAAAAATGTTATTGACAGTTTAAAATCAGGATAAACATTAATAAAATTGATTATTTCCATAGATAGACTCCAACTTACTGGAATAACAAGGCACTCCATTACACTTTAGAAATACCTTAAGAGGGGAACAAAATACTCACAGGAGGACGTATGGAAACAGAGTGTGGAGCAGACTGAAGGAAAGGCCATCCAGAGACTGACTACCCTACTTGGGGATCCATCCCATGCTATTGTGGATGTCGGGAAGTACTTGCTTATGGGAGCCTGATATGGCTGTCTCCTGAGAGGCTCTGCCAGAGCCTGACAAATACAGAGGTGGATTCTCACAGCCAAACATTGGACTGAGCTCAGGGTCCTCAATGGAGGAGTTGGAGAAGGGACTGAAGGAGTTGAGGTTTACAACCCCATGGCGGGAGCAACAGTGTCAACAGGCCGGATCCCCCAGAACTCCTGGAGACTGGACCACTAACCAAAGAGTACACATGGAGGGACCCATGGCTCCGGCCGCATATGTGGTAGAAGATGGTCCTGTTGGACATCACTGGGAGGAGTGGCCCTTGGTGCTGTGGGGGTTCAATGCTCCAGTGTAGGGAAATGCCAGGGTGGGAAGGTGGGAATGGGTGAATGGGTGGGTGGGGGAGCACTCTCATAAAGACAGGAGGATGGGATAGGGGATTTCTGGAGGGGAAACCTGGAGAGGGGATACCATTTGAAATGTAAATAAAGAAAATATCCAATAAAAGAAAAAAAGAGAAATAGCTTAAGAAAAAAAAACATACTTATTTTATATAGTACATAAAAAAAATCATCTCGATGATTTGAAATGTAATTGACAGAAAATGTAGCCTGAGCCTAATTCCTTTAGGAGTATGTGTGAATGATGGTTTTATTCATATTTCCCTTAAGTATAAACAGCTTAAAGATAGTGTTAGTCAAGAAGAAAAGATACTCAGTACCCAATGGGTAAGTAATGATATACATTAATTGCCCCATGAATTTCAGTGGAGCAGACATATCACAGCATACATTTAAAAGAAGGCTATTACTGGGAGTGGGGCTTTCTGCTCGGTGGTGTCTGGTGCTGACCCTGGACAGTACTAAGCAAGCTTAAAGTCAATCACAAGACCCTCACAAGAATGAAGTCTTGCCCTTCCCCTAATAAATAGAAATAGGTACATGCTATATGTCATGGGAAGACAGCAAGCACAGAAAAAGCATTTCAGAACAAACGCTCAGGATCCAGATTTGAGTTATTTGAAGGAAGGGCAGCGTCCCTGCAATCGTTGGTTTCCAAGCTGTGACTGGAGTAGGGGGCCCTTGTTGCTTACCAGGTTATAAGCAGGAGCACTGAACCGGGAGCCCAGTCAGCTTTGTCAAAGCCCCTTCTACTGTCTGCAGATGGGTGACTGTAAAACCGGCTCACGCACCCTGTCTGGATCAGAGTGAGTTTCCTCACCTAGAATGAGGGCTGGCCTTGCAGCCAACCATCTAAGATTGTGGGAAGACTCTGTGGATGGAAATGCAGAGCTCTTAGCAGTGGCTAAGACTGAGACACAGTTGCCCATGTGGTGCCTCCTCTGCTAGTAAGAAGAGAAGTAAGAAGAGAACACCCAGTGTCCAAGGGTGTGGATCCTGGCTAAATTATTTCAAATATGGAATCCTCTGTTGCCTTGGTTATCATTCGAATGAATTCCCCACAAATTCTCTTCACAAACAATTTCAAAGGGAGTTGGATTAAGTCATGGATTGGAGCAACAGAATGAATTATTCTCAAGCCATATTTGTTTCTTCACTGCACAGATGGCAGAATAAAGTCTGTGTTGATTGCACCTTCTTCTGGCTCATTAAGGCTCCGAGTGGGGCAGCTTCCTGGGAGTGAGTAGGAGCTGATTTGATTGACTGATCTCCTCAGTTCACCAGGCTTCACAGGCAGAGAAGATGCCCACTGGGAGAACACGTCAGGGAAGGCCAGGTTGCTATAGCACAGACCACCCTCGTGTGACAGATGTCTCTTTACATGAAAGAGGAGGAAAGGGCTTCAGCAGAGGCAGTAGTCGAATGGCAAATTTATTATTAGTGACTTCTAATTGTAATTAGATTTTCAACAACAGGAAAAGGTGGTATTAACGCTTGACTTTTTCACATAAAATTTCCCGTGTGTGACATTTTTTTTTTTTTTGGTGCCTGTTGGCTCAGTGGTATATTTCAAAAAACACGCTCACGTATTTGTAGGCGATTGAAAGATGTTAATGATCAAGTGTGGGATCTGTTGGCTTTGAACCTACACGTTGCTTGCACTTACACTCAGACCCATAAATTATTCCCTGGGAGTAATCTTTAGTGAGTTGCTAGGCAATGGCCAGTTCATGTTTTCCTTTGATTATAGGGCATAACCGCTCCATTGTCAAAGTGCCAAAAGGAAAAAAAAAAAAACAGTTACTTCCAGTAAGATATTAAGACACAGACTGTTTTCAACAAAGGGAGGAGACACAGAGAGCCAAGAATGTGTCTGGTGTCAGAGCAAGGCAGGTTTGTTCTTCAACCATGGTCTTGCATTCAACATATATTATTAGTTTTGTGAAATTATCCATTTGTTTACTAATTTCTTAACATAATAGCATTACACACAGGCATGAGCAGGGGGGTACCTTGCCACATAAAATAAGAGCTTAGAGATATGTGTAGTTTTAGGTCAAAGGAGAGGATGTGACACAAATTAAGAAATACAAGCCGGTTGAGTTAAACCAGGAACAGAGAGGAAATAGGAAAGAGAAAAGGCCAGAGTTCAGTCCACTGCTTCCCATATGTACACTTACGAGAGACATCGTCTGTTTTTGCTTGTAGTCAGTACAGATTGGTGAATGCAGTGGCAGCTGCTTCCTAGCTGGCAGACATAGGGAGAGCTACTACGTGTTCTTGGTCAGACTCTATGGTCATAAGCAGGATAGGATCAAAGGGAAAATGGAATGAAATAATGTACTCAACAGAAAGGTACCGGGCATAAAACAGAATTAAAAAACTAAAACAAAAACAAAAAAACAAAATAAAAGACAGAAGCTGCTGTTTTCCCTTGTGTTCACCAGCTCTATTTTATCATAGCCCGAATGCAATGCCATAGTAACCAAGTATGGGGATTCATTGTATGTAACTTCCAGTAATGGCTCCACATGTTTAGATAAATAGAGTTATATTAACCCATATAGGAAAAGTTTGAGAAATCCTAGGGAAAATTGAAAACTGTTTGCTATATCATTAGGGTTTTTTTTTTTTTGCTGGTTACTACTTTATTAAATAATTATAAATTATATATACATATATACATACATGTACATACACCCATATAATGTTCCTAAGTTTGGGCAGTTTTGAGTATGTGTTCAAGGCTCTGTTTACTGCATCTAAAATTACTATGCTAATCTGAGAGTCAAGACCAGAAAGTGTTCTTTTCCAAGGGCTTGGCTTCCAGAGTCCAGTGCTCGATTAGCTGGGTGCCTTCAGGTCACTCTCTACCTGTGTGGAGTTTTCTTCTTCATGTGCACAATAAAAGTCAAACATTTGCAGTACTTCCTACACTCTCCTTTCTATAATTTTCATAAGGCCAGTTGTGAGCTCTCATCCCCTCCCAGTTCAGCTCAAAACTGACTGACAAGGTGTAAGCCCTGTGGTAAATGGAAAGCATCTGGATGATTTACTCGGCCCTGTGAAGGAGCCCAACTCCCTGCAGATGGATTGCCAGATTCCACAAAGCAGCAAGTTTGCCCAGAGACTCTTAAAAACAAATCCGGTTTTCAGAAATTTACCGTGCCTATTGTCTGTCCTCCTTGATGGAGGACAATGGGGCTATGCATTATGCAGTAATGCTAGCATCACAAGCCAGTAGGCAAGCTGGAGAGTTGTCCAGGGAAGCAGCAGGTAGGAGTTGCAGTTCTGAACTAAGTTAAGAACACTCTAGGAAGAATGGAGTGATCAGGCTTGCCTGTTTTTACCGAATTCTCAAATCAGCGTGTAGTGTACACTGCAATTAATTATTTAGGGTTAACAGACTGGGGCATTCTATACTAAGGCGATTTGAACATTTTCCCCCTTTCTCTCCAGCATTTGGTTATCAGTTTTGTGGCATATAGAGTAACGGTTATACGGATCAATTTCTGCAACTCCATCCCTCAACCTACTTTTTTGTCGTAAATAAACCAAACAAAGGCAGAGGGCTAGAGCCCCACGCTTCAAGAACATTTGTCTCGGTATCTTGGTGACAAGCTTAATTTGGCTATGTCTAGCTTAGCAGAAGGTGTTAGGTTTAGCTGCAAATGAGTAGCACTTGACAAGGTGAGACGTCTTCCTTCAAGTCCTGAAATGGTCCAACAACATTCCTAATCAACGTTAGGAAACAAAGCCCCAGAGTAGGGCACATAAATTCGTCTATCAAATATAGTTAGGTTATGCAGCAGGAGATGTAACATCCTCATTCCTAATCCTTCCCTTCTTACCTTATTTATAGAGATCTTAGCTGGACTCCAGCTTTACCTGGGCTCTGGTTACAGTTCTCAGGTTCTGGGACCACATTCTAGCCAGTGGACCTGAGAAGACATCATGTGGGCCTTTTTCAAGAGATTGGTCTTTAAAGGAAAGGCCCTGCTTGACTACTCTTTGTCCTTTTCTTTTGGCTGGAATGTAGAATGTACACTTTGTTTGGGTCTCAAGTGGGAGTCCAAAAAGGATCCAAAAGGTGCCTTAGACAACTGAAAAAAAGCAGAGCTAAAAAACTTGAAGGAGGCCCTGTCAACTGTGCAGCTGCCTGCTGTGTAACTGTTTGCTCTGGCTCAGACATCACCGTCCCATTCTTGGAAACAGAGCCACCATGGTGACCTGAGAGAAAGACTCATGAGGTTAGGCCTATTCCACCACAGAGGTAGAGAGTGGCTCAGTAGGCTCAGAAGACTTCGCCAGTCTTCAAAAAAGCCTTCCTGAAGCCCTGTGGCCTGTGCCCGGACTACTTGTCCTTGGGGGTTGAGGTGGCGAGAGTCAATGACACAGACTCCAGGAGCAGGTGAGAAGAACCGCACTGCACTGCACCCCATTGTTCCCAAGAAAGCATCTCTTCTAAACAGCAGTTCCTGATTGGGTGGCATTGTCTGCACCAGCAATCCTTGGTTTCTCACGCAGTCCTCAGTGAGGTCCTCCTGGAGGAGATATCTTTGTGGCCCCTCCACTCCTTGAGATTGTGTAAGAGATAAACTTTGTCTAGGATGAGGCGTTTCGATGCTTCCTTTCCTTAAAAGACACCCATGTTCCTGAAAATAACCACAATAAACTCACTAGCAACCCAGGAGGATTTTAATAGAACCTCTTTGGTCTGTATGGAGTGACTAGGTGTTTTTTTACACCACCTAGAAAAGGCCATACAAGGCTGGTACACCAGCTCCAAACTGCCCGTGTCACATGGTGGGCAGCAAAGCTTTCTCTTGCTAGTTCCTCTGTGGCTTTTGATGCGCAAAAGTAGCTGAGCTTTTATCCACAAGAAATGTATGACCACAGGTGATGTCTAGAAAACTCTAATACTCTTATTAAATTTATATTTATGTCTCATTATAAGGAAAAAGTCCCCAATTTTATGCTGAATTTTATTTTTCTTTAAAGCAGTGGTCTTTCAACTTTCCTAATGCTGTGACCCTTTGACACAGGTCTTTTGTTTTTTTAACAAAATCTCAAACATCTGATTTTACCAAGAAAGACTTTGGGTTGGAATCCTGTTAGATCAGAGAGGCAGAGAAAGCGCCCAGCTGACCTTTCTCCTCAGCTCATATCCCAAAAGGAAGTTCTCCATGCGGTCTCAAAAATCCCCCAACCTCCACGTCCCTCCCTCCTACTTCCTGTGTGTCTCTTTACCCATCCTCCTGACTTCCTCCTACTCTCTATGGTTTTTCTCCCTTGTTCACTTTCTGACAACTGGCTGCTTGCTCCGCCTCTTGACCTATGGTTGACTTTATTTAATCCTGTTTACAATAAACAGAAAGCTCTTGGATTAAAGGTGTGTACTAGGGCTGAGCCAACCACAACTAGAAAAAGGGTTTTCTGGTCAATAACACAATCTTGGGGTTCACTGCTTGATCAAATATCCTGCAACACAGTTCCTCATGTTGTGGAATTGTATGTTCATTGCTCCTTCTTAACTGTAATTTTGCTGTTATGAATCTTAATGTAGAGGCTGGAGAGATGGCTCAGCAGTTAAGAGCACTGACTGTTCTTCCAGAGGTCCTGAGTTCAGTTCCCAGCAACCACATGATGGGTCACAACCATCTGTAATGGAATCGAATGCCCCCTTCTGGTGTGTCTGAAGACAGTGACAGTGTACTCATATACATGAATCATCATAATGTAAATATCTGATGTGCAGGATATCTGGTATAGGACCCCTATGGGAGTTGCAACCCACATAGTGAGAACCACTGATTTAAACTGTCATAGGCTGAATGAAAGGCCCATTTAGACATACTTCTGACCAGATGATCAGTTAACAGATGGCGCCATTGTAATTGCTTTCTCTGCCGTGGTTCCAGGTTATACTACATTCTCTCCCTTCCTCTCTTCCTCTCCTTGCCTTATCCCATCCAGACAAGCAGACTGTACATTCCTTGAGAAGACCTAGGCCTTAACCCATTCCTTGAAGAGAGGGAGTGTGACATCAGCCACACTGAAGCAGTGCTTTGAAAGTTTAGGATCTGACCACAGCGCAGACATGGCTCCACGAGACTAAAGGTACTCTACATTTGCCTCCTGGCTTCAGGCTTCTCGACTTCACCCTGCAGTGATCCACAGATTCCTATTTGGTAGGACCATGGGGAAGACAGTGTGAGACGCGGTCCAACCGTGAGCCCAAAGGTAATCACAAAGAAAAACAAAGGCAATCTTATTCTTCCTCCTGTTGAGCTATGGTGGATAGGAATGTTTGATTTGTTGTCTCTCTGAGGATAAGATCACCATGGTGAGTGGTTGGATCTTTCTCTTAACTTCCTGTAAGAACGGCACAGCCAGTGGGCAGGGCAGGTTTTGAAGCCGAGATAGGAAAGGTTTTGGAGAAGGCCGTGGAAGCCTTACCTTTTCCATTTGGTCATTTTCAACTGGACATTTGACCAGATGTGAAAAGCAGAAGGGACTGGAAAGCAAACATACTAGAGAAAAAGCATTTCACTTTGCTTCGACCAGACAAAATCCGTAGACCACATGGCCTCAACAAAACTAAATGTTTTACAGTAAAGTAGAAGAAAATGCCCAGATCTTCCTGTAGGACCAAAAGGAAAACAGGCGTTGTTTTGGGAGACTGAGTAAATCACTTGAGGAATTGCTGTGTGCCAGATAACTGTGGCCTTCTTAGAATTACAGGCCTCTGTTCCTTGTAATTAGGTCCTATGTTGCTCAACTTCCAAATAATTTAGCAAACTTTTCATGAGAGAGTACATTCTCCCTGCCCTGCCCCCACAAAGCTTTTTTTTTTTTTCTTTTTAAGCAAAATGTAGGGGAAAAAAGATGTGGTTGTGTTTTGATTTTTTTTCTTTTTTTTTTTTTTTAGATCCTGGCCCAAACAATAATTTGAACATCCAAGTCATATATACACATGAACACCATTGATATCTATGATGGATATGGGGGTGGATTCTATGAGAGATTTTAAAACAAATAACACTTTCAGAATAATACACATGTGAAACCATGCACCAAATAACAATGTTGCTATGATCATCTGCCTGTAATCAGATGAAGTTTACCCACTCATCTGAAAGAAAGGGTCAGGGCTTTGTGAATATATTAGTTAACTTTCTCCCTTTTACTTCAAACAGATGAAAACCTGTTTGTAAATCTTTGGATCCTAAGCTTAGTTTTTAGACCTACTTAGCTATGAGAAATCACATTTCTGTTAAATTTATGTAGGCCTTGAATTTTTAAGTGGTATCATTTGGAAGATGGTCTCTGCAATTCGTTCTGAATGAGTTTAACATGAAGCAGCTGTTGCATTTGGGGGGTATTTTTAGCAGTGTGGAAACCCTTCAGGTTTTGCAGAATAGTGTTGTTGTACAACAAATCTGTCTTTGCCTTCTGACTGGTGCTAAGAAACAAAATGAAAGGCACCCTTAGGTGTTCTAGGACAGGATTCCGAGGAAACTTACTAAAAGTGGGATTGGACCTACCAACCGCAAGGACTTTCTTCCTTTGTCATTAAACTATCCAGAGCTGGTTCCTGTCCCCTTAAGCTGAGCACTGATGATGCCATTATGGCTGCTACCCAGAATCACAGGGGCTTTCTAACCATTCATTTCATGTTGCTCAAACAGTACCTAACATCCTCAGGAAAATTAACTGGTTTTCTGAGGTTTTGTATAATTTTAATAGCTGAAATGATGAGACTTGAATTGATATCATCACAGGGAAAGGAAGGAAAATTTCACATTATTTCATTCATTCATTCATTCATTCATTCAAGACAAAGTCTAACAATGTGGACCAGGTTGGTTTTGAACTCTCTACATAACAGCCCAAGATGGAACTTGTGATCCTGCTACTTCAGTCTCCAGAGTGTTGGGATTACCGGTGTGTGCCGCTGTGCCTGCTCACTGGATATATTTTAATGAAATAGAACTTGGATGTGTGAGCTGGGTAATCTATTTCTATGAGGATACTGAGGAAACACTAAAGGGAATAAATAGAGAGGGGGAACCCCCCCCCAAAAAAAACCAAAGGTATTAATGCAAATACCCTCAACCAAGAGGAAGAGGAGACTCCTGTTGCTTTAAGCACTGTCTTTAGCTCCATTCTGTTTCCTTAAGATAACCTCCCATGTTATCAACACGCAGAAGTCATGGGCTTTAAATAGAGTAGGCCTTATCCACCATGTAAACGTTAAAGCTCATCATTTGAGAATTTCTTTTCCAGCGTGTGTCTTTCTAGCTCAACTGTCTTTGCAGTGTCAAGGAAACATACACAGATTTCATGGCCGCGGGGTAAGATGTGCACATTGTTTCATTGAATGCCCAGGCCCTAGGTTGGAAACAGGAGAGCAGCTGCAGACCCCAGTCACAGCACAGCTATTTTCTATTGCTTTCCTTGATATGCCACACGCAAGGCACCTCAAGCTTCAGTGGCTGTGATTTTCAGCCTCTTCAGCATCTTCAGCATCTGCTTGCTAACGTCTGATATGCTCAGCCATCCCCTCTCCATCCTGTATGTCATTCATTATAGCCGGGAAGACTCCGGGTGAGAGGAATTAGCTTTTCATCTATTCAACTTGCAAGTGGAAGCTTAAGCAGTAGAAAAATCCCGAGTTCTTAACGTGGAATAGCCTTTCCTCTCCTTTTATTCAGATCTGGACTCTTTAGATGGTGCTAGGTATTTTAGGAGAGTTTAGTGTTTTAGCTTCACAGCTCACGCTGGGCTGGGACAAATTTATGTATTTGACTGAATGTGGGGTATAGTGAAGCAGGGTTTTACGAGACAAAAAGGGGAAACAGCCAGCCAATCATCTTCACAGCCACTGGATGAAGCGTGCTGTGCTATTGGTGAGAGCTGGCTCCAAACATGGCTCTGGCGAGCCTGTGAGTGGTCAGATGGATGGTCAGACACACCCTCAGGTGGGCGTGTCCGGTCTGGCATCTCCATTGCTCTTTACTGTCCTTTATCCTATGCCCCAGGGTTCTTCCTAGATCCAACCCCCATGAGCCAATCACCTCCATTCTGGTGACTCTTTTCTAAGGAATAAGCTTTGAGCAAATTTTCCAACGTCTCCAGCACAGTCTGCATTTACAGTTGCTGAATCTCCGTTTGCAACATCAGCTATTTCCATGTCTTTCCAGTTTGGCCTTTTTGAAAGTTTATTATGATCTCCGTTTTGACTCCCCAAATTTAGACATATAATTTATGTAACTCTTTGATTTCCCCAAATCTCATACATCTTTCTTCCCTTTTTTTTTTCCTGCCCTACATGTTCTTTCTAGGGTCATGTAGCCCAGGCTGCCCCCAACTCTAAATTTGCCTGCCTCAGCCTCCTGATTGGTGAGATTACTGACATGCATGATCTCACTCAGCTCCTACACACCTTTCAGGGCTTCCTTCCCCATAGATTAATTACTCTTTATTTCTCTGCTTTCAGAAACATGTTCATCCAGCAAAAAGAGGGTGCTTATTCCTTTCATGTCTGTCTTCGCTGGGTTTTTATGAGATTCGGATGTTACCTGTCTCACCGTTCATCTTTCACGGCTTCTAGTTCAGCACCTGGCATATCCTGATACGCTCAGTGCGTCGAGCCATCCTCGCGTATAAGAATGTGTTGTCAGTTTACATTTTAACGGTAAGCCTTTTAGTCCCTCTCCCAAGCAATTGCTGTGGATCTGTGACTAGTTCTATAAAAAGACTTGGATCTATTTTTGAGCATTGCTCCTGTTAATCTGTACGCTGAACTTCAGCCTTGGGTGGGTTCACAGTCATGAAGCACGCTCACGCGCCTGTATAAGCCCACAGGAGAAGCACAAAGCGTCCGGCCTGAAGGTGTTCTACTTTTTAATCGTTGCCAGTGGTGATGGGTGAAGCGGCTCATTCATATGGACTGGGAGCCTGCATCCGGCAGGCGCTCTAACGGTGGCTTTCTAGCACCTCCAGTTGGAACTCTATGGCAGATACACATGGATGTCTTCTGAGAGAGCATCTCTCCATTACCTCCAAAATGGGGGAGGGAGATTCTAGCAGAACATCCTCAAGCAAGTTAACCCCTCAAGTCTCTGTTTTCTTCATGGATGAACTTTGGAATAACAGCTCTGGTGAGAGTCCTAAGGGGATGTTAATGGAACTGCTAACTTCATGCTGGCTCGAAGTCGTGGACCATGAATACCAGTGATTGCTACTGAGGATGGAGCACTCACTGCTGCTGCTGTCAGGATTCCGGTCTCTAACAGCTACTTAATTATAATAATCTTTTGATTGCCCTTCCCCTCTCCCCTATCTCCCCTTCTGAGTTCTTCCCTCCTTCCCAACACTGTAGTTCCAGGCAAAATTTCAGGACAGTGTCCTTTATTTCCCTCACATTGGGGTCTTGACGATGTTTCCTGCCTTTTGAAGATCACAGTTGATATTTTAACCTTCGTTAGCATCTAAACAGCACTGCCTCGTGCTGTGCTAGATACTGCCCTGTGTGTGTGTGTGTGTGTGTGTGTGTGTGTGTGTGTGTTTTCCCCATTAGGATTCTTCCTAATGATTCTTAAAAATAGTACACATTGTTAGAAGCACATTGAGGAGCCCCGAATGCCTTCCTTCCCATATAACAGCTCTTTGCCTGAAGATCGAGATTGACTTTATTAGAACATGCTCCTTTAAAATAAATGTTTTCATTATGAGGCAAGCCTTGCTTGAATCACCTCATCTTGTCTTATTTTATGGTGTACATGGTTTCTTAAGGGCAGGGTCCATATTTTATTTAGGTTTTTGTTACTATGCATCTTATATATTTGCTACCGAAGGAATAGCCTATTACAACTTGGCTTTAAATTTAAGATTACCCAGTGTTTTCATGGGTCCCCTTTCAGAAGCTTCACGTTTCAAAAATATATAATCTATGAAGTTTGCTTGATGTGAACTTTGTCCGGCTACACTAGAGTACAAGCAGCTTTGAAAACTACACACACACACACACACACACACACACACACACACTTGTATTTGATGCAACTTTAATGTATAATGAGATGGATGTTTATTTTCTTGTTTTTTTAAAATACTTTTCTTTGTAATTACTGATATATTAAAACCTTATGAAAAGAACACAGGAAAAAATAGAATGACATAAATATAGTATGGGATCCTGGCCCCAGACCAGGACTGTAGAAATAGACGGGAGAGAAATGTATCTGGGAGGAGAGTCCGTTTTTAGGACATTCGAGCATGCATCTTTAAATATGAGACACATTTCTGGAAAGAACATAAAGTCCTGAGTGCACAGTGTTTGGCTGCCTTCTTTTAAACTTACTGTGGCTTTTACAGAGAGTCAACAAAAGTGTGAAGGGAGAGGAAGCCTGAACGCATGGGGACAGATTAGGAATCCCTAACAGATTATCTCTGCAGAGGCCATGGCATCAAAAGGGTCCACACAGGCTCATCCCTTCTCATTGCTTGACTCGGTTTCCATGGTTACCCAGTGAGTCACTTCAGGCAACACTGATGTGATTGATCTAAGTAGCTCCAGCAAAATATATTCTCATCCTTTCTGAAAAGTGGGTGGAATATCAAGAAAAGACCACATTTTATGCTAACACCCTTTTGTTTATATAGCTTTGGTAGCTAGCCAAATAAATGCAGGGTCAACATACTTTGTTAATGTCTCGTCATAATGGTAAAAATACATAGAAGTAAAGAGAAAAATGTAGCAAGTTCATCTGTTGGTATTTTACGGTACTTTTGTGTAGGGTATTTATAATGAGTGACTTTTACTTGGGTAGGTTATTCTTTTGTATTTTGAAATTAATAGCAGTTTTGTTGCCAAATTACCAAATCAAGCCTTTTATCAGGTCATTGGAGCACATGACAAATACCACAAGCGTGTCCTCATTAAGAAGCAAATTGCTCATCGAGGTAATTAAATCATTATCATACAACAAACATGGTCTCCTAAAATGCCCCCTGGCTTGCTTTTTTATGATAAAAATTATGTTTATCCCACATTTTAATGTAAAGCAAGACGAACAGCTGGCTCAGAAGAAGTAACTACATCCCAGAAAATATACCTTGATCCCCATTTTGAATTACTGGCTAACGTTTGAGAATGTGCTTAGGGTAGAGTTGATACTTTTTCTAATGGCTAAGTCTCGGAATATGATTGACATAAAGATTAGCTTGTCCTTGTGCTATGTATGGCCTTGTGCTTACAATTTACATGCATAACACAATTAATTGACTTTTAGTACACTTAGATGAAATAACTTCTGTAGAGATTACTGGGTTGTTTGATTTTTTTTTTTTTTTAAAAAATCTGTTTTTGCAGGTGGGCCAAGGCTGGCTTCAAGGTTCTATCTTCTGTTACAAATATCCGAGGTTTTATAGAAGCCTATGGTGGCTGTGATTTCCATTTGTTGGGGTGAGCATTTGTTGAGGGAGACTGACCTTGGTTCTATGGGACTTTTGTGTAGGTGTCCCTTTTTCCTTACCTGTCACTCAGATAGGAGCTCTTAGCTTGTCAAAAGAAAAACCAAACTAATAAACAACCTGCCTCCCAGGTCAAAATGCTTGTGGAAGGGAACGTCTTGAGAATACTTTGCTAGGTTAGCAGACACCATGGTGCTTGTTACTGGAACTATGAGTGGATCTATATGTGCACTGAGAAACACTTCTTACAGTCTCAACCACGGACATGTAGGGGTTAGAAAGATTCGTTTTGATCAAAGAGCAAAACCATGTGTAAATCTGGTTAACCAAATGTCTCCTTTATTCACCAAATCCTTACAAACTAAAGCACAGTAACATAAGTTATTTCAACCAGAGAGTCTTTTCTAACTCACTCTTGGTGACTCTAAGCTCAGGAAGAAAGTAAACTGAGATGACAATATTTTCCAGGCTTTTATGAAACCTCTGAGGTGTCTTAAACAATCAATCAAGCAGTTCATTAAATCACACTGTTTTGATGCTTTTGAAAAAGACCAGAGACAAACTCCAGTGCTATGTCTGTCTGCCCTATTATGAAGTTGGTATGATGACCAGATCCTGATGGTATCTACAGCACTGGCCAGTGTCACCCCTGACCAGGAGCCTCACTAGTGCTTTCTCAGGGAAGATGTCACCCAATAGAGTCAGGCTTCCCACATTCCCTACCTTGATGTAAAATAAGACCCAAAAGGTGGAACACTTACTCGCCTTTAGTTGCTGTGCAGGTTAGATGACAGATGTAGAGCATTTACCACAGATAAAAGAGTATGGTAGGAAACTGTGACTGAAAGCTACCGGTGCCTCGGGCCTGGAATCCTAACACTCAGGGATGGGAGAAGATTGCATTAAGCACAAGACCATTCTGAGCTAAAGAGCCAACAAATAAAAGGCAAACAAAAACATGCCTCAAAAGAAACAAAACCCCTTAAAATGAGGGGCTGGGAATAGCCTAGACTGAAAAGCTCCTGATGTGAAAGCATGAAGAACTGAGGTGAGGTCCCCAGTACCCACCCAAATAAGTGTACCACCTACTCCCCACTACATCAGGAGTGATGGTAGGTGCTATCACCTTAGTGCAGAGAGGTAGAGGTAGGTAAAGCCCTGTGCCTTATATACTAGTCAGTCAGTCTAACTTAATTGGTGAACTCCAAGCCAATAAGGAATAATGTCTCAAAGGAGGGGGACAGCATTTGTGGGACTGGCACTTTGGCTTAATCTCCAGCCTTCGTGTGTGTGTGTGTGTGTGTGTGTGTGTGTGTGTGTGTGTGTAGGTGTAGGTGTGTAGAGAGAGAGAGAGAGAGAGAGAGAGAGAGAGAGAGAGAGAGCTATAGAAACTGTTTCTTATTTTCCTTTCTTCTGTTTTCTTATCTGGTAAAGTATGTCTTCCCAGTATTGAGCAAATAAAATTCTGTTCAGGGAACATCTACTTTAAAACTAGTAAGTTGGAGAGATGGCTCAGCAGCTAAAAGCACTGGCTGCTCTTCCAGGGGTCTGGAGTTCAATTCTCAGCACTACCAACCACAGTGGCTCACAACCATCTATGAGGATGGTGCCTTCTTATCGGCATGCAGGAGTACCTGCAGAGAGAGCACTCACATACATAAAATAAGTGAGTAAGTCTCTAAGTATATAGAGTTGACAAAGAAAGGGAAACTGGGATGAGTGTTACGTGCTACAATCCCAGGTATTTGGTGTGCCAAGGCAGAAGAATTTCAAGTTCAGTGCCAGTTCAGGCTTCAGAGTGAGCTCAAGGCCAGCCTGAGCAAATTGTGGAGGCCCTGGGCCCTGTCTTGAACTAAAAAAAAAAAGTAGGTGAAAAATCTGAGGAATTTGCTTGTTGGAAGAAAGCTCACCTTGCATGAGCAAGACCCAAAGTTTGAACTCCAGTATGGTGATACCGGCAGGGCTAGGTGAAGCTCTCTTTGACTTTCTATTCTTTTCTCCCTAAGAAAATCTCTCCTCTTCCAGGGCACTCCTCTGTGTGGTCTGTCATGTCACCTCCTTCTGAAATTTTTTCCCACATTCCATTTCCTCCATAAGTAAAGAGCAGCATCTCCCTTGCCTGCCCTGAATTGGTTTAGGACAGCCCTTGCCATCCTGAGAAATGATGGTCACAGTTGTGCAGGGGCCAGGTTCTCAGAGTCCAGGGAACTTGTCTCTGTGGTCTGTGAGCACAGGGAATGGGCAGATCTCCGGTTTCCTGGGAGAGGGCTTTAGGACTTTCTCACTTTTTCTTTATCTTAGTCTAATGACTCATTCATACTCCAGATGGTTCTGTTCAGTTTTAGAACGATCACAATCTATGGTGGTGGTGGTGGTGGGGTGTGTGTGTGGGGGGTGATGGTCAGGTGCTGGGCACCAGCATTTCATGTACAGTACAACTTACACATTTTCTTTTTTTCAGGGAACTTGGACAAATATAGCACACTCAATGTTAAGAATTTCTGATTCCTTTAACATTAGAAAACATCAGCTTTCAGTATTTTTACCTTTGGGGGTGTTACAATTTATATATTCAGTTTCCTCTGTAGCTAATGGAATTTTGTTATCAAAGAATACTTTCATGCTACGGTAAAATAGTAAAACAATGGGATGGAAGTCTAATATACAAAGTAACACTGAGAATATAATTTGAATTTTTAAAACATCAACGTTAATGTTATCAAAAGAAAAAAAATCCCCAAATACACATTTTGTCACCCAGATGGTAGGCTGAAAAATTTCAAGTATTTATTTCCTTCACATCCAGTCTATATTAAAGAAGAGCTCTTTTTTTAGTGTCGTTCACTGGATGGAGCCCTGAATTGGCACACTGGAGGCTTCCCTGTGAGGATGGGGACCCACCACTGTCACTTACGAGTCATATGTCATCTTCCTTTTATCTGTTTTGACATATACACTCAAATGGACACTTCATGGTTTGGCCTCTAAATGTTTCCCAGGGCCATATCAGATAAAAAGTTGGTCAGTGTCCTGTGGTAATACCAAGAAATAGTAGAAGAGGTTAAGGAGCCAAGGAGGAGGATGTTAGGTCCCTGGGGGTGTGCCCTCAGACAGGACACTGGCACACCTAGCTTCCCCCTTGTCCTGCTCCGCTTCTTGGTCTCTGTGATATAAACATACTCCTCCACCACATGTTCCAACACCGAGATGTTCAGTGCAACACAGGCCCAAGGGAGACAACATGGCCAATTGGCCACAGACTAAAACAGGTCCTTGTAAGTTGGTTAGATCAGATATTTCACCATAACGATGGAAATCTGACTCACAACGACGCCCTCAGGATGTCGGAGAAAATGTATCAAGTCTTATGCTCCAGTAGCACTTACTATTTTGTAAAATAAGAGCGGCATTGGCATGTAGAGAGTTGTCAGAGAATACTAGCAACTCAGTTATTTCTGTCCCTAACAAGACAACCTTCAGGATATGACTAAAATGTCATTTCAGTCCATCTGAGACTAAAATGTCAGAGAACCCTTGTGTGACTGCTACAGCCGTTGGCGTAGGATCCAGATTGCAACAGTTGCTTTACACTAGCTAGGCCAGAACTAGAAAATTGAGAAAGTTCAACTTTACTTCAGAGACGATGGGCTTGTGTAGACCCAGGGTTTACTTCACACGCACCACTGCCTTTGCAGCTGGGCAGCCAGTCCTGGCCTGCTTGCCTCCGAGTGAACAGGTAGGTTGGAGATGGGCCTAGTGAGAGGAAGTTAGGTCACTGGAGCCGCGCCTTTGGAGGGCATGGCGGGATGTTAACTATCATGGATCTGGGACTCCTTCCCGTCCCAGCTCAAAATTCTACCCAATTTTATTCTTCCTGACAAAATGGTATGTTAACATGAAAACAATCAATGGATATATTTATACTGAACACTCCTATGGAGACCACTAAATTGGTCCATCTTCTTCTATCATGACAAAGGCAACTTATGGTTCTATCTGTTTTGTAGGGAGATGTTGTGGCCAAGTGACCACACACTTGAAATGGCTTAGAGTATGGAAAACTCAAATGGTTAACTTAAAACCCTCCTTTTCAATAGTGCTCAGGGTTTGTGTGAGTGTACAACATCGCCCTGGCAATTCCAACAGAGGCTCTCAGCCTGCACACTGAAAATAGGGGAAGAACTGGAACCTAGAATAGATCATTCCTCCAAATGGAAAACATGTCAGATGGTTACTGCCGATGAGGAATTTCAAAGGGCTCTGAAAGCAGCATAAGGCAAAACAACCTCTTCACTAATAACTTCCTCTCCTATCAATTCAGCAAAATATTTATAAAATAAATTTTCAGTGTCATGCCTAATTAAGCCTCTTGGTATTCATTTTTCAGTGAAAGTCTCATTGTCCTTATATTAAAAACTGTTACAAAAATCAAAGATTAGGAAGTACTGTCTATCTGTCATATACCTATGTCTGTAAGCCCATCCATCCATCCATCCATCCATCTATCCATCTATCATCCATCTCTCCACCCATCTGTCTGTTTATCTATCTATCTATCTATCTATCTATCTATCTATCATCTATTTACCTGTCTCTGTATTTGTCCATCTACCCACCTACCCATCCATATTTTCTTGCTTCAGGAAGACTATCACACAGATTATTACTGATCATAAAAAATGGAAAACAAATTTCACAATCTTCTACCGGTGCCACGATATGTGATCTTTCTCTAAAAGCATGTACATGTATATGTAAAAAAAAAAAAAAACCAAAAACCCATGACTTAACAATGGAGGAAATAAAATTTCTCCTATACAAAATAAATTATCATCAAAGATGGAAAATTCAGCGGTGACCAATGACCTTATAAATTGTTTGCATGAGAAAAAAAATCCAGGGCATTTCCTTGCTTTCCAAAGTCAGGGCAATCAAAGGACGTGTTAAGCTGTAGAAAATGCCATCCTGTTAGAAGATTATCTCAGATACAGTGTGTGAATAGGAAGTGCATTGAAGTATGACAGAAATAATTTACAACAAAGTGACCAATTACAAGGAGATTCATAGCACCTAGGAAGACGTGAGCTAGAGAGATGATCATATATTCTTTAGGAGTTCATGTGTTGTCTGAGGACCAAAGCGCTCCGGGGATACTGAAAGATGATTAGTGCTCTAGACCCCTGGTTCTGCTTACAAATAACTTGGAACAGTTGTCCAAGTTCTTTCCCCCTACATCCTGCAGAGTGGATTAGCTGTCTGGGTGTGGAAGAAAGTGAGTGTTGAGATTGGGAGGTAATGGTTAAGCTTTGAACTTGCAGTGGATATTTTGAAGGTGTTATCTGCTTGGAGATGACTCCATGTCTAATAGTCATTGTTGTGGGGTGAGTTGTGTCTTCCTAGAAAGTATGTTGAAGTCAGCATTCATAGCACTCAGTATCCAAGAAGGCAGTCTTAATTAGAAGTAGCATCCTTATAGATGCACAGTTAATTGAGTAGAGTACCTAAACACAATGACTATTATCCAGAGGGATGAGGGTGAGAGAGATATTGAGATTGATGTGGAGACAGTCATGAAGGAGGACTTGTGTGACCACAGAGGCAGAGACTATGATCTTGTCACCACAGTCCTGGGATCCCAAGAATTGCTAGAAGCCACTGGAGCCTTAGAAGAAGCAAAGAGGGATTTTCCCCCTCAAATCATCTTAGAGGCAACATGACTCTCTTAACTCCTTAATTTTAGTGTTCTAGACTTGGAAATTGGAAGATAACAGGGTTACCAGATCGTTGTACTTTGTTTCGATGGCCTTAAAAAGCTAATACCTGGCTAAAGTATAGACTCTGGGTCTTTTGCCAACTAGCAACCAAAGGACTTAACTGACTTAACCCAAGCGGTTATGAAAATTAAGAAAATCATCATGGGGTGTGTGTATATAAAGGTAGATTTGTGAAGATTACTCAGTGGTTAATTAGATAAGCGATTTCAGAGGAAAAGAGAGAGAGGAAGCCAGGTAGCTAGTAAGCAGGCAAGATGACCCTCGTAGCCAGAAGCATGGGGTGGTGATACCCCAAAGGAATGAGGTTCCTGTCCCTTTTCAATTCTGGTGCCCAGTTGAGGCAAAGATTGAAAAACTAGAAAATCGAATTAGAAGCTCTATGGAGGTCTTCAAAGTGTTGGCTTTAAGTGTCTATGTGGTAAAAAGGGCCTTTACCTACTGAGAAGTTATCAGTAGACAGGCAAGGTCATTGACAAGCAGAGAGTATCATGGAATGGTTGCATAAACAAGTGGTGAGAACAAAGACTTTCTAACATTGA
This sequence comes from Apodemus agrarius, assembly GCA_964023405.1. Taxonomy (NCBI): domain Eukaryota; kingdom Metazoa; phylum Chordata; class Mammalia; order Rodentia; family Muridae; genus Apodemus; species Apodemus agrarius. Next base: position 38,329,850 of record OZ030023.1, on the reverse strand, counting down.
AAATAGCCTGCAGAATTTTTATAACATCAACATTGAAATATGTCTTGATAAAATCTGAACATTAAAATGTTATATGATACAACAGAAGTAGTGAATACTGGTGCAAATTCTCTAAACTTCCAAACAGTTTAAAAGTACATCAGATCATTAATGATATGAAGAGAGCATATTTCATTATTTCAATTTGGAATTATTTTCAAATTAAAATTCCCACGATTGTTCTTCCCTGAGGGAGAGCTCTTGGAGGTAGAAGGTGATGAGGTCACCAGCAAGGGAGAAGTTTGTCACATGATCTTGATGTCTGAGCCCCACCTAAGAGTGGGACCTAGCTAAAATTAGACAGATGAAGTCACCCAGATCTCTACAGGTGGTCTCTTCTTTATCTCATTTATATTCACAATTATTCACTAGATACTCAAAGTGTTTGAGCCTCTCCTCAATATGAAGTCTTGTTAGATCTGTTACTGTGTGAGTAAGATCTTTAGCTAAAGAAAATATGTTTTAAAGTTTTTTTTAAGGGGCTAGAGAGGAGGATGCTTGGCTTTGGGTTGTAGCATTTGTGGTATTGAGCAATAAGTAGAAGATTTAAAACTAGTGATGTTGAAAAAGGCAAGAAGGGTGGATTCTGTTTTTTTGTTTTGTTTTGTTTATTAGGTTATTTTTTTTTGTTTTTGTTTTTATGGTTTTTGGGGGGTGGTGGTTTTGATTTTGGTTTTAGTTTTGTTGTTCAGATGCATGCCCCATGCCACATTGTACAAAAGGGTGGCAAAGGCGAACAGACAACTGGTCTATCTCCGTGTTCTATTCGAGTGGAAGATGGGTCAGGCCATTCACTTCTAAAGTTGGTAGGGAAGAATCAAGCAAATCACAATATGTGCTGTATTTTCTAACAGTTTTTAATGAAGAACATGGATTAAGGTCAGAAGGAAGTTAGTACTAGATATTCAAATGACCTTTCAGTGAAAGAAGTCACATTATTCAAAGTCAACCTCTAACTGGGCACGATGTGTCACATTTCATAAATACCCTCCAATCGACAATAGACAACCTAACCCTGCACTGCCTTGAGAGGGGCTGAAAGCTGGGTCTGGGCGTTCCTGATGGCAGTGATACCTTTCTTCTTGCTTGGCATCTCCATGAGAATGAAGACATTTTTAGGACAAGGGTGGACTGCAGTTACTCTTTCAGTGTTTTTAGGGCCCACTCAAGAGATTTCCTCCTGTGTGCTTGGGATATGAGCTAGTGGCAGAGTACTTGTGTATCATGCCCAAGGTCCTTCCTGGGTTCCACCCCTAGCACCCCTGAGTAAACAAATACAATCACTAAGCAAAAAGAAAGTCCTCTTGAGATGCTGCCTTGGCCTGACTCCCTCTGCAGTCCCCAAAGGCCTTCTTCTGAATCAGCTTAAAAAACAGTTGTCTGTGCAAAATCTCAAGGTAGTCGTTCTTCTGGGAGTTACAGCAGTAAAGGTCAAGGAGAGATCAAGGCATTCGTACATTCTTTGGCCTATTGCCTTATATCCTTACCTTCACTGCAGTATCTTTTTACTAAAGGACATGCATTTAACGTCACCCCAGCACCATAAGCCCCAAGCCCAGGCCACCAAGGTTCCCCACGAGGGCAGCATACCTTCTGAAGAAATGCACCCAGATCAGAATGGTATATGAGTCTGTCCTAGTCTGGCTCTAGAAGAGAAATGTTATAATGAATAGGTGGGTGGGATCTGCTTGTCAACCGCACAGTCACCAAAATAGCAGTGATATCTAACCAAGCAAAGCCTGACCTTAGGGTATCTTTTATGCTTGAAGTTCACTTTCCCAAAAGATGGAAAAAAAAATGTTGAGAGAAAATTGTGCAAATGCATTCATTATTGTGAATCCGTTACATGCCACAGCTAGTCTGCACAGATTCATAATTCTATGTCATCAGTAAACTCGGTCTGTTTTACTCTAGATCACATCAGTTGATTATGAAGCAACCAGTGTTGACCGTCTTAGACCCTGGCATGTATTACTGATTCATTTTCCTTTCTTCTTGATCCTTGTTTAATACAACATTTTTCCTCACAAAGACTGCAGACCGGCATCCCAGACAGAGCTTTTCTAGTTCATTCTAGACATATGTAGAACAGGGCAGGGGAGGCTAGAAATACAGAAAGAAGAGAGAGGCAATTCCACAGAGTTTGCCCGGCTGGCCCCACCAGGCGCTACCCTAACTCCCAACTCCTTAGAGCCAAAGGGTAACTTCGTATTCCTTATCATCGAAAATCATCCTTTAGGGTTGGATGAGTCTCTACAATGTATGAGAGTACAGTCGCTCATTTGACTGTGTCATAAAATATTTTAAGCAAGTGTCTAGGCTTTAAAAATACAATGTTTTCTCCTGCAGTAGAAATTCAAGAAAAAGGAGGGGGCTATGGTCCTGGGAAGTGCTGTGAGTACGTTGGAGCTAGGGGAAATGTCTCAGGGTCTTCCACACTCAACGTCAGCCTGTTTGAAGAGATGGCCTGATGCCACAGTGAGAAGTCGAGTGTGATTCTGTAGATAGATATTCTCATAACAGCACTCCATCATCTTGACATCCTAGGATGCTTGCTTCAGATGATTCATTGTAAATTATTTCTCCCTTCTGGGCAGAATACTAATTGTAGATAGCCTCGAATTAAAAAGAAAAAGTATTTCTTTCCTAAAGGGAACCACTCTGAAGAGGAGAAAGGGCAAAAGACACAGGCAGACAGGGGGTTGCCGCCCAGCCCCAAGTCCCCTCCAGTCTTTAGTCTGTTTGAACTCTTGTTTGCAAACAGCATTGGGTGATTAATCCCACTGAAGCTGCATCTGCTTCTCCATTAGCTGCTTGTTAATCCCTACACTACCTCCCTGAAACATTTGACCCTATGGATGTCCGTGTATGTATGTGTGGTGTGTGTGTGTGTGTGTGTGTGTGTGTGTATTATGTGTGCACATTTGTCCCTTTAACATAGAATAGTCACAGTCTACTAACACATATCTAAAATTCTGCACATATGCCTTGATGATGTTCAACTCATTTAACAGTAATGATTAATAGACCGTCCTTGAAAATATTTAGGCTTTAGTATTTTAGCACAAGTTTAGTGTTGCTGAGTTCACCATAAGACAATCACAGCATCCCCGTCGCTAGCGCTTATGGAAATTGCTGTCATAAAGCTCTTTCCCAAGGGCTCACATTAAGCCAGGTTATGCTTCCAAGAGCAGACAAGATGGAGCCTGCCACTGCCTTCCCCCCATTGACAAATTGGAAATAGAGTCACAGCCAGATGCCATTTATCCCCATTCCACAAATTGGAAGTAGAGCCCTGGCCAGGTGCCAAGTTACTCAGGCCTCAGTGGTGGGATGGAGCTCCTGGACAGCAGCCTCCCTCTGCACTCAGTCCTCAGATCCTCAGAGTCATTGCTACTGTCACAGAAGGACCTGCTGTAACTAACAGTCTCAAGTGGCTTTCGTCAACACTGCTTCTTGAGAGCTTGGCCACAGAGACAGCGAAGACCCACTTTCTACATAGTTTGAAGTTTTGTCATCCTCAGAAATCTGACTGAGCCTGAAGATGTTGCGGTACAGGTCTAGTCTTTTATTAAACAACAGCAAGGCGTGTTTGCACCTAAGGGTAAGAAAGGGCGTTCCTGTCACTGGAGTCTTGAGGACATTGCAGAAGCTGATCGTGAGAGTCTGGGTAGTTGTGTGTTCCTCATGCAAGGGGAGGTAGGAGAAGAACTGTGCAGGGGGGAGTGAGGAAGGGTTAAAATCAATGCCATCCACCATGTTAATGATCCCATGATATTTCCAGACCCACAACCATACAGAATTGAGAGTCCAGAGAATACCCTTTCTAGATGAGGGGAATGCTCGCTATCTAGCTAACTATCTAGCTATGTGGATGACACCAACTCTATCACTTTCTATAGTTATTCTTAGAGGTCGTTAGCCCAACGCCACCCTAACACACCCGCCCGATAGCAGCAGGCCCCTCAGAATTATGCTTAAGGCTAACTTATTTATGTTTGCTACTTATTTTCTGAAAGTCCACTGGGGTGCCAGAAGATAATCACCTTGACCACGTCTCATCTTCAGCACAGACTTCAGAGATAATAAATAAAAGATAGTCCATATCATGGTAAAAAAAAGAAATGTTTTCGACATGCAAGCATGATTCATTGCATTACCCAAAGCAAGTACGCTCACTGGCGCAGGTTTTCCCATTGTCTCATTGTTAGGCTAACATTCTAAAACTCCAGCTTAACATGTCAAGTATCGCGTGATTAAAATGCCTTCGCCGCGGGTTGCTTTTGGAAATACCCATTTCACCTGAGCGTCTAAGCATGTTCACTAGAGAGAGAACCAACGTCAGCATTGATGCTAGCCCACGGCTTTCCCCCCTTTTCTCTAATAATGTCTGTCCTTTAAAGGCAACGCTTCTCTCACGTAAGAGGAGCGAGAAGGAAGGTAGATTTCCCAACGATTGTTCTAACTGGCAGCCAGCCTTAGAGCTTCCACTGCCTTCAGGTTTCAGGTTTGGAACTTAAAACAGCTGCTGACAAGAGAACTGGATCGACCTAAATCTGACCTTTGACCTCTCCCTAAAACTGATGGAGAGAGGAAGACGGTGGGGGCAATTAGCCCACCCTGAGCCCCGGGGTCATCTCTTTCCTCAATCAATGTCAAGCCACGCATGCCTTGGCTTTTCCTGGATTGCCTGGGCTGGTTAAGAAGAGCTGTGGCAATATAGGAGCAGTTGAAAAGGCTTTAGTGACACACATACCCCACAACCCTTTACATACGTCTAGTCAAAGCATCAATGGCCTAGCAGGCAGAAAGTGTACAGCTGTGTCAATTCTGGTATAAGGAGAGAGACCCTGTGAATGTGATCAAACATGGGTGAAGATCTAACACCTTCGTCGGGATTAACATTTTACCCTGCCAGAAATGGGTGTGAGGAAGGGAAGGTCCTTCCCCACCGATAGAACAACATTTCTGTAAAATCAACCTCTGTCTGCTGGACTCACGCTCAGCTCTTAGGAAAAGAGAACACATGTTCACAGCGTAGCAGCCTCTGTTCGGTCGACAAGCCCACCCACGCTCCTCTTGGTGCGCAGAAAAGGTCTGTGTTGAGCCTCGAGGGCACACAAGTCCTGTTTACTAATCCCAAGCAGGTTAACTAGCTCCCAACAAGCTCCGTGCACGTGACTTTAGGCTCCATTCTATGCTGAGACAAGAGGCACCAGAAGAAGAAAATGACAGGCTGAAGGAGGGAAACTGAGGCACATTCTTATGGCCTCCATGTTGTCTCCATCCCCAGCACCTGCCCGTGCTTGTCCTTGACTCAAGGAGGGATGCCCAGGCTCAGAACTCAGCGAGCAAACGCTGTGCTGACCCGGACGGACGCATCATCCCCAGTTGAGGGCAGGGGATGCTGATATTCTTTGTCTTATGTCCTTAACTCCACTGAGATACTTTTACTAAAATACAGGTTTAATTTCTTCCCAGGCACCATGAGCCCCAAAAGCCCAGGATCCAAGGTCCCTCATGAGAGCAGCAGCACTCCCTCTGAAGAGATGAACACAGATCAGAGCATAGGAGTCTGTCCAACTCTCTCTAGAAGAGAAATTTAAAGCTATATGAGAGAGAGAGAGAGAGAGAGAGAGAGAGAGAGAGAGAGAGAGGAGAGAGAGAGAGAGTGTGTGTGTGTGTGTGTAGTATATTTCCTTTCTGTGTGGTGTGAGTGTATTTGTATATGTGTGGTAGGAGTATGTGTGTGGTAGGGGTATGTGTGTGTATATGTGGTGTGTGTATATTTGTATGTAAGTGTGAGGTATGTATGCATATATATGTAGTATATGTATATGTGTATGGTATATATGTGTTTGTGTGTATGTAAGTATATATGTGTGTGTATGTGTGGTGTGTAAGTGTATATGTGTATGAATGTGTCTTTGTATGTGTGGTGTATGTATGCATGTGCATGTGTGTATGCATGTGCATATGTGTATGCATGTGCATGTGTGTATGCATGTGCATATGTGTATGAACATGCACATGTGTATGCATGTGTGTGTGTGTGTGTGTGTATAAATGAATGTGTTGTTAACCTTCAAGGGTTATTCAAATATTTTTTGAAAATTAGCTGGGTTTGACTCTCTCAGTGCCATGTGTTTCATTTTGATGCAGACTGATGACAGGCTGGACATTCCAACGGGAGTTTAGTTGATTCAACCAATTCCTATTAGCAGTGGGACTCGCCCATCCTAGCCAAGGGATTTTCCTTCTCCCATAGCAGAGAAAGCAAAACAGTATGTGAGGTTTTGCAAATGGACAAGTTTAAAATTGTTCTAAGATTCTGCCTTGCCAAATGTTTCATAAAAAAAACTGTTTCCTTTCTACTTCGTGCCAAAAAATGTCAACCCCCCCAAATATATTTTTCCCATATCTGGCTGCACATCCAAGATTTTTTTCTTTTCCAAGAATAAATAATTTTTTCTGGGTTATAAAAATGTCACTTGCTCCATCAGATTAAGCATATCTTTATATAGAAAAGGCATTTGAAATATCCCATCAGTGGGTCTAAGGAGGAATTCTTGCTTGGGACGATTTTGTGAATTCAGATGGAATGACAAGTTTGGAATTCCACGCGAGACTCTCAGTGGGAATTTCTGGCTTCTTACCTAATGATTCTTCCTCATTTGCCTCTCAGTATCCTTTTACTAGAAAGCATGAAATGAGAATTAAGTTCTGTCTTTGACCATAACAGTGCCTGGGCTAGGGCCCTGATGCAAGGGTAGTCTCTGAGCTCCATTTTTCTATGTGCATAGTTGGGAGGGCCCAGAGGCCAGAGAGCACCCTAGCTTTTAATAAGTGTGAATGTGCAAATTAGCTGTCCAGTTTAATAGGAAGTGGATAAAGCAGCCACCTGGAGCTGACCTGGTTCCAGTCCTCCGTTGGTGTCCTATTGATTCTGCTGTGAGGTGACGCAGCACCTGGGCAGCAGCAGAGCCTATGTGCTGCCTGAGAGCCTATGTGCTGCCTGAGAGCCTATGTGCTGCCTGAGTATTTTCTCTCTTACCAGATCCGTTTGCTAATTACATTTGCCAAGTCAAAAAAGCTGAGTAAGGAGTCTTGAATGTTAGAAACGGGGCAAAATGGGAAAGATGCTGGAAAGAGCAGTAATATTTATACCTTGAGATGTGCTAAATATTCATAGAGAAATAAACCTAATGCATTCTATCTCCTACATTGAACACTTGTTACTGATGGCGAACCACCCTCGCAAGCCGACAAAAAGACTTCTAAGTTGGAATAGGTTTTTTACCAGTTAGCAGGTTAATTTTTAGTTACTGTTGCTCTGTTGGTGTGAAGGGTCTGTGTTTAAGGGTGTGGGGGGAATATTTCTAGCTCCTTACACATGGTTCCTTTAAAATATCCTATTTTGAAAGTTATTATCCCCCCTTTAAGCCTAAAACTGCAATAAAAACTATCGTATTTAGAGAGTACATAAAGATGAGAAATACAAACATTTCTGAAACTGTATGGCAATCTGTTTTGTTTTCTTGTCTTTTGCTTTTCTTTTCTTTTTTTTTTTTTTTTTGAAATACCACAGAGCTGCTTTAGGCGAAACCAAGCATCTCTAAAAATTAGTGATCTAATGAGAAACAAGAGGTTGCGACAAGTTATTCTGCTCGCCTCTGCTCTTCTGCCCTCCTGACAGAAGCCCTACCAATAACCTTAGCATCTTAACCTCTGCCTCTCATCTTACTTTGACTTAGTCCTTCCCCCTCCACGCACAGGAAATTAAGCATTTACATTATGGAAATTAGCAAGCACCTCAAAACACTTACGTTCGGATGAGCCGGGTCTCCCATGACAAAAATGATAAAAACCCAACTCCAGTAAGTGTGCCTCCTAGGAACAGCAAATCAGCATGGTGATGTACCAAGTCCGAAATAATAGCCCTCCTTTGCTCCAACTGGTTTAGTGTCGGGGCTATAAAAAATAAATGATGGAAACCCGGAGCTGCAGACGAAACACAAGTCCTCTGTGTGTGTCTTACATGGAAAGGAAGTAGAAAGAAGTGCGGTCCTGTCAACCCATCAGAGGGGGCTTGTCCCGTGCTGACGAGTGGACTGCACTCCTGCTGTCAGGGCACTCATCACTGTGGGCACAGGGCAACGCTTGGTTCAATTTTCATAAATGGCAGGAAGCTAAACATATGCACGCCTGCTAGAATTATTCCAGCGCTGAAACGTGACCCTATGGGATGTCACTGCAGAGTAGGCAAGCTACGTTCTTTATGGTGTTTGCGGTTTTTCTTTATTGCTTTTGCCAAAGGAGAATTTTCAGCACCAGCAATGTCCTGTGGCATAATGAAAGCTTGAGAGTGGCGTGGTAAAGACTGGAAAGTCACCCAGTCTGTGCTATGGCATGCGGTGATGCTAGAGGAGGGCCCAGGGTGTGTAACAGCAGCCCGGACGAGAACCAACCGCAAATGCTGCTGTTTTGGCTTATGCTCTAAGCCCCAGTCCAAGATGCACAGAAAATGTGTGAGAGCTCTGCAAAGCTGACACTGTGGTCTGTTCCTTGCGCGGCTACAACAATGTCCGTTATCATAGGTATGAGAAATGCAAGACAAAGTCATCAAGAAGAACGTCTTTCGGGGTGGAGGATGTGGGTTTAATTGGTACAGAGCCTGGCATGCAGTATGAAGAAGACCTGCATTCAGATTCTCTGCATCCATGTATGAAGTCAGGTGTGGCTGTGAGGCATCTATCGTCCCTGCGTGGGAGACAGACATAGGAGGGTCCCTAGGGCTTTCCAGGCAGCAAATCTAATCTAATTGGTGAGTTCCAGGCTCAGTGAGAGATCTTGCCTCAAAAAGTAAGGAAGACTGTGTTGACTTGCAGCTTCTATAGGCACATGCATAAACATGATGCGATTCTTCACACGCACACGCGCACACACACACACACACACTCATTCCCCCCCCCACTCAACACACACATACACACTCATACTCACACATTCGCACTCACATACACCCACACACACTCACATACACTCACACACACTCTCACACACACTCACACACACTCAACACACACACACTCACACTCATTCACACTCACACACACACACACTCTCACACACACTCACACACAATACACTCACACACACTCATACACACACTCTCACAAACTCACACTCAACACACACATATACACACTCACATTCACACACTCACACACACTCTCACTCACACACACACACTGTCTCACATACACACTCGCACACACACTCACTCATACAAACTCTCTCTCTCTCTCTCTCTCACACACACACACACACACACACACACACACACACACACGGAATCTCTAGCATTCTACAGGAAAGCATAAAGACTCCTTGACTCCTTTGTGCCTTTTACACTTAAACAGAAGCCCCCTCCCCTGAGACTGACCTTTCATTCTGTTCCTTAGTTTGTGGTCTTCTCTGGACATAGCATGAAATAAACTGAGAAGACATTTCTGTTTTCAGTATCTGTTTTAATTACTAACCACAAATCACACCCTGGCCAGTGGACAGGAGCAAACCCAGCTTGGCCTTCCTGGTAAGCACTAAGAGCCCCACCTCCTTAGCACCGCCCTGTACCCCACTTGATCCCCGCATGTATCTGTTCGGTTTCCCTCCTGCTTTTCAGACCCCTCCTGCCTGGGCAGCCTTTTCTCCTCCCGGAGTCAGAGGCTTGCCCTGATTTTCTCAACTTCTCTTCCTTGGTTTTCTCAGCTTCTTTATTTTATTTCCAGTTTAACTTGTCCCACTGACTTGTTTTATTCGTTAATATTTGGCGAAGACAATAATGCCTGGTCCTCTAGGGCCTCGTCCTGGGTCTGACAACTTCTGTACAGAGTTTAAACAACACCAAGGATCTTCTTTTTCAAGCCAGTTGGCTGGCATTTTATGGCTACTCAATTTCTAAGGTGGGCAGGAAATAAAAATCAACTGACCAACGAAGCAACCAGCTGATAACAACAACAACAACAACAACAACAACAACAACAACAACACAAAGCACAGACAACACACCATCAGCATGACCGTGTGCCTGACCCGGCTTGGAACTCTGCTATTCATTGGCTACTTAACTCGGCACAACAATAGCATAGATTTTGTACGTTGCTTTTCCATTTAATCATTGACCGTGCATTCCTTTAGTATTTGTTGAATCGTTAAATCATTCCCAAGCAAAAAGGAAGAGAAAACTAGGGTCTGTGTGCACATGCAGTTTACTTTAGGGAATCATATAATCATATCCATCAAATCTGCATGCCATAGGGTCTCAAATGTGGAAAATTCGCAAGAGCTTTTAGTTAGTATCACAGCTATAAAAATAAATGCTTAGCCCACGATTTAACTGGATTAGGCTACAATAATAAATAAAGACTGGGGATGAAGCAATGACATTGTTTGGCCTGCAAATATGAAGACCGCTGTTCAAATGCCCAGCGTCCACGTAAAAAGCCCGTGTGGAAGAATGTGCCTGTAATCCTGGAGCTGTGAGACAGAGACAGGAGGGTTACTAGGCAGGGCCTCGTGGCCAGCCACCATAGCCAGTGTGTCCAGGTTCAGTGAGACACCCTGAATCAACAGTGATGGAGAGGTTCTTATGTGTGCTGACCCCACTTCTGAACTCCAAGTGTGCATGCGTGTGTGTGGACGCCATTCCCACACTCTCACAAAACCTAAAACCTGCTACAGCAAAACAGAGAGTAAATAAGTGGAATCCGCGGAAGAGGAATTATTTCTCGTGCAGGACTGATACTAAGTAGACTCTGAGTATCTCCTGAGCCTTAACCCATACTAGTCTACGTGTTGTTGCATATCCAGGAATATAGAGAGTAAACCAGTCTACTGGCTCTGCACACCTGCACAGCTTCAGAAGCATTGGCCAGCATCCCTTTAACAGACGATCCTCACAGCGCACAGCAGCTTATAGCTTTGAGCCCTTTGGCCCTGGCTGGAAGAGCTCAGTTTCCCGAAGAGACATCTTGTTTACACCCATCTACCAAAGCAACCTAGATCTGAACTTCTGATCAGAAAGACAGCAGGATGGAGGTTCTCCGTGCTTCTCTTTATTGGGTACACTGTCATCTTTGGGTTATGCTGTCGTTTCTCAATGTTTCATAACATCCTAGTGAGGTAGGCTAGTTTTAAACCTTGCAGCTTAGAGAAAATTTGTTGTTGGTAATGAATTTGATCTCACTGCATGCTAGAGATTTTTGGATCTTTTTCAGCTATCTCTCTCTCTCTCTTTTGCATGCCCATTTCTTTATTAATAGCTCAACTGGATCAAGCTTTGGTTTCCCTTGGGTTTTTCAAGGATTTCCCAACTAGCTTCCCAATGGTTACCAACAAGTATGACCAAACCATCCCTTAGCATGTTAAAACACAAGTGGGTATTGCATTTGTTTATAACACAGTAAACATCTCCCTTTGGTGATGAGTATGAAACCATACATATAAAAATTGTATGCGATGACTTACTGCCTCCCTTATGTATAATCACAGTATCTTATAACTCTGTTTATAGCTTCCAAAACATATTAATCTATATGTTATTTTCCATAGCTGTCCCCTGAAGATTTTAGGCTGGACCATAGCTGTTCCCCACATCCTTAAGATTTTATGCTGGACAAGACAGGGTTCAGGTGTCCATGCATGGTTAAACAACACAAGCTTTGTGATGTAGCTCCTCCATTGCCCCTTATTTGTTATGCTATCTCCAAATTTTACTTTCTAAAATTTCATGAGCTTGAATGCTGTTATAATTATATAATTATATTCTCATACTGTGATCACACGAAAGATGGCAGTTTCAAACAATTTTTCCCATGTTATGAAATAGTGCATTCATGTGGAACTTGGAAATGCTGTAAGTTCAATGTAGCCCTTCCCAGATTCCTTAAAGTAACTGGTAGGTTTTGAATCTAGCTTTGTTTCATTACATCTGTAGATTATCAGTCCACAGTTTATGACTAGGATTGAAATAAACCATTGGCTATTGTCTATTCTGTGTTACTAAACAAAACCTGCAGCTTGAATTGAGATAGGAGAGACTTGATAGATTATCATTGCTGAAGTCATCCTTCTCTTTAGCTCAAATCAATCAAGGAAGTTGTGTCACCTTGAAACCTCTGCGAACAAGCGATGGTGGCAGTAAGCCTACTACACTGAAATGATTAACTGTTAGAATCCCAGAATGAATACGTTACAAATTTGGTAATATTCTACACGCTGGCAGCATGGACCTATGTTATAGGTAAAACCACAACAACGATACAACAAGCTAGATGCCATGGTAATGGCCATTATAGGTAAAGGCTGCGAAATTCAGTTCCTAACATTAAGACTGCTCTACACTGTGAAGAAAGGTTTTCTTCTTAACCATTGGCAGCATGCTTTGGTGATTTGTATTTGGGAATGAGAACTCAGAGAGGAGAGGCAGCTCAGGTGTTGGGATAGCTACCAGAGGACATTTTACAGCCATCCATCAATAAGGAAAGGGAATAAGACATGGATAGATATGTGTCACCTAGTTGAGGTCAGAGCATATCAGGTTCTAGTTATACTGAAATGGGTGGGCAAATAGGGCATATTTCCTCACTTCCATTTACGAGTACTTGAACCAGACATGAAGGATGAAGGAGCTGTCCCATAGACGGCTAAGTAGGTGGTATCAGTACCACCATGTTGAACAAGGACAGATAGGAATCCAGGTCTGACCAGAAATATACCTAAAGCAAAGAGGGAGATCATAAGTGGCCCTACATTGTAGTTATCAAACATTTTTAGGCAGATATATTAAAAACTATACAGTTCAGTTCCATAGTAGAGTTAACTGTCTTCTAAACTAACCTTCATGAAGGCAATTATGAATTAAATTAAATTCATGAAGGAAGAATGAGGGCCACGGTAAGCAATTTCCACATGGCACCTTTGTCCTCCTGTATTACCGCTCTGATTTGATCGCTGCAAGGTCTTTCAAATCTGCTGGTCAGTTGCCATACAATAGTTAATGGTCGTGTCTTGTTAAACACTTCAATCGATACTTGAGAATATAGTTAGATATTATCATCAGAGATTAAAAACTAAACAGTAGGAACAAATAACATTCTCGTCTTGGTTTTTCTTTAACATGTTAGTTTTTAGGCTAATATAAAAGATTTCAGCTCAAGCTGTGTGAAGAACACCTAGAAAGCCGGTCCCACTGGTTTCTATGGTTACTGTCTTTCGGTCATTACTGCCACCATTCAGCCTTCCCACAAAATTGGTGGGGGTGGGGGAGATCCGACTCTCAGAAATATGTCTTCCTGTTCTGCTTTTGATCTTTCCACAAATCAGCAAAACCTTAACTACATCTATCTCCACTGTAAATATGGCAAAGGAAGCCCGAGGGAAATCGTGGAAGAAATAACAAGCTGACAGACACGGAGCAGGGAGAGAGCAAGGGACTTCATCGGGGCTGCATTTCTGTGAAATTTATGGCAGGCCATGTTTTCTCTACAAAGCAGCTTGAAGGGTTATGGAAAGATGGATGCCTAGTGAGATAATTCAAATACGTTTGCTTATGTCTGAGAATGTTCCAGCGCTATTATGAAACATGTTCTCAGGGCTGTTTTACATGGTGCGATAGGTTTCTCTGGCTCTTCATAGTCTCTTTGATCTGATTGGAGTACATCAGTGGGAATGAGCCTGAAACTAGTGCCTGGGACAAGCTCTTGAAGCACAGATGACCATCCTGGAATTAGTCAATGATTAGGAATATGAAGGCTGAGGTCCCAGTATGAGGCGGTTTAGGCTTTCTAAGACTACACCACTCCCCTCCCCCCCCAGTCAATGACTTATACTAGTGGTAACCTCACTAAGGACTAAATTGTTTCCTTTCAAAATACCTGTGATGAGGGCTGGGAAGATGACGCAGAAGGCAAAGTGTTTGCCATATACAAACGTAGTCCTTAGTTTAATCCCCCACAACCTACAGAAACAAAAATAAGCTAGGAGAGGCCGATATACCCATAATCCTAGTACTAGCAAGGTTGAGACAGGTATATCCCTAAGGCATATTATTTGGCCAGTCTACCAAATCAGTGAACTCCAGTTTCTTTACATATACACAGACAAATGTATGACCACACACACACACACACACACACACACACACACACACACACACACACACTTTCTATGTTGAAGCCTCGACTCCTAAATACCTCAGAATGTGACTATATTTGGAGTTAGGCCTCTCAAAAGATGGTTCAGTTTAAATGAGGCATCGAGGGTGAGCCTTCACCAATTTACCTAGACTCCATCCCATAAGGAAAGGAAAGGAAAGGAAATGTGGACTTGCAGAAGAGACACCACAGATACAAGGACATAGATAAAGCCTGACCTCATACAGTGGGCAAGAAGGCCCCTGTCTAGAGGACACACACACACACAGCAAGGAGAGATGTTGCCAGGAAAACAGGCTCTGCTAGATAGAGCCTCCATCTTGAACAGACCTCTTTCACTTCCTTCTGGCTTCCAGGAAGTTGTTTCAGCAAAATAAGATATTTTCTAATTTAAGCTCTAAGTATAGGAGGCAACGATATTGTAGGTTTAGAAAGTTGAATGTAGATACCAGTGCTTGAATGGAAGGCTGTTGTGATCTGATTGGAATGGACTAGAAGACTCTAGTCCATGGAAGATAGTGTCAGGTTAACTGAACTCTGCCCTAGAACAGTGCAACCTTCCTAATGCTGTGACCTTGTAATACAGTTACTCATGTTTGTTGCTACTTTATAACTGAAATTTTCTGCTTCTGTGAATTGTAAATACCTGTGTTTTTTGGATGGTCTTAGGTGACCCCTGTGAAATGATCATTCACCCCCCCCCAAGGGATTGTGACCCACAGGTTGAGAAACAATGCCCTAGCATAAAGGACACCTCTGTCATCTCTCAGCGGCAGCTGGGATCATTAGTATTTGGCTAGAGTGGACCACACCCACAATAGATGACTTAGGCCCAGAGGTCAGATCAATGGTGTCTCTTTGACCTTCAGTACCACTTGCTCTGTACCTGCAAGATCCTGGCTCCATCTAAGCTGTGGTAAGAGCTAGCAGCCAAGCTTGTTTTTTCCTGGAGGCACACTTTGTAAGTTTTGAGTGGCTAGCTTTGAGGTAGGAAGGGCTGTTCTCACTTGAACTCGGAAATCAGCATGTAAGCATAGACTACCGGGACACATGACCTTGGCCTCATTAGTTGGTGCCAAGTTTTAATGAAGGGAAATGCCATGCAGGCCTCAGTGTGTGCAGAATGGAGTTTCTGGGAATAACTAGCTGTGTTCCTGGTCCCTCCCATATTCTCCAGGAAAACACTTCAATCATGCTGCCTTTGGCTTATGTAATATATTATTGAAAATATTCAGAGTTATTGTCTATTAGTCTTATATGTCCATTTTTCCATCTATTATGGAATATGTAATATGACATTCTCGGTAGCAGGATTCTAAAGCCCTATGGATCCCTCCAATATCCCTGTATATTAAAAGGAAAGTAACCGCCACAACTGAGCTAGGATTTCCGGACAGACCCTAGGGACAATCCTAAGGAGCCTAACACTTGTGGTCAGAGGCTTAGTGTGGGTTTTTTTTAATCTGTGATCTCATTGCTAATTAGATATGAGTCATAATAAACTAAATCGGTTAATTATTTCAAAATGATTCTCTCATAAAATGAGATTTTTGCTACTCAAAGTATACCCCAGTTTTGGTAATCCATGGTGAATATAGCTACACTAATGAGGTAGAGCTGCCTTTGATACCTCTGAGATTTCCTTGGGCTCCTTGTGACCTCTACTTAGAGATATAGCATCATGTACTCAATGAGAATGAGACTCCATACCTACTGTACTTTAAGAGGAAAACCCTGTGGGGAAACATAGGAGAGTCCAGTTGGGTTGCTATTCTGTAGTGATATGATGACAGGAAGGGTTGGGTGTTTAGAGCCTGGTTTAGTGAGCTACAGGTACAGGTTCATTTTTAAATGCATCTTTAGAGTCTAAGGGACTCTGAGCAAGATCCCTTGGGGAAACCCCACAGGATTCTATAACCACCAGTAGGAAGCACTGCGGTTGGCTGCTCACTGAAGGTGGTACCCTTGGAGGATTATTCGCAGGTATAAAAGCTGGTCTAGGGGAACTGATCAAAGAACCATAGCAAAGACATCTGGGGTCTGGGAAGGCTACAGCTCGATAGCCCATAGAAGCTAAGATACTGTTGTTAAGAGCAGCCCTAGGATCAGGCCTGCTCAGAGCTGCCTCTGGCAACAATAGAGATTGGCAGGGAAGATTTCATTGCTTTGACCTTCCTGACTTCCTGATATCCCATGAGAGGCAGTCTTTAGGGACAAGATGAGGAGCTGTCATTTTGTATTAGGAAAAGAAACTAGGTATGAAGACAGGAAGAAAGGAAGAAAGGGAGGAAGGAAGGAAGGAAGGAAAAAGAAAGAAAGAGAGAAAGAAAGGAAGGAAGGAAGGAAGGAAGGAAGGAAGGAAGGAAAGAAAGGAAGAAAGGAGGAAGGAAAGAAGGAAGGAAGGAAGGGAGAGGGAGAGAGGGAAAGAGAGAGGGAGGAAGAGGGAGAGGGAGGGAGAGAGAGAGAGAGAGAGAGAGAGAGAGAGAGAGAGAGAGAGAACAAGCAGGCAAGCTAGCTTTTCATCATCTGAAATCCCAATAGGACTGGAAATCAATTAATCAACTACACAGACCTGCCCATTTTGGCTCCCAATGTCAGAGATCAGCATATTAAATTATGCAACCTTATAGTACAAGGGCTTTGATGCCAATAGCACTTTATAGAAGAAAAAAAACCTGCAGACAAATTAGTTCAGTGCCTGCATTCACGTATGAGGATTCAGGTCTGCCTGGAGATTCTGAGAGTTGAGAGCAGAACGCTGCAGAGTAGTTTACAGATCAGTGGAAGACTTTTAGTTGCTCTTTTAGACACACCAGCATAACCAGGGATGAAGACCATGGCCTCCATGCGAAGGCAGAGAGGAAACCAATGACTGCTTACTAGACATATTCCTTGTCAGATCCTTAAAAACAAAAAATAATAGAAATCAATCTTCAGGGATTGTTGCTCACTTGCTGAGTACTATGGCTTCAATTTTTGTCCTTTAAACACTTACTGAGCCGGTTAGGAAGTGAACCCATTGGGGAAGTAGTTAGCCTTGGTAAACAACTGCTTATAAGGGTGTGTAGAAATAGCACCTTCTGGTCCCATCAGCACCCTGCAGAGGCACGGTATGTTGAGGTGGTCCGCTGTTGGAACCTGGACTGTCCCCCCCAACTGATGTTAAGAATTCCTGCTCCGTCATCGCAAGGCATGTTGATTTCGACAAGATACAAGATTTGTCTTTATCTGCTGTAGAATTATCTCTCATGCATAAGAGGAAAAAGACAAACCCAAAGTGTGGTTATTAAATGTCAATAGTGTAAGTTGTTGTTCATACATAAATTTAAAACTGCCGGCTGAGGCAGGGCTCTAATGTTAAAGTCAGAGGGTGGGCGTCTAGAGTCTAAACCATGTGGGCTAAAGTAGAGAAATGTGAGCAATATGGACATAAACATGTACAGGCAAACACAAGAAGATAGGATTGTTTAAGAGGAGAGAAATACAAAAGGAAGCGATATTAAAGAAAGATGTCGGGTGCCATGTCCTAGCTGTTTTTCCTGTCGCTGTGACAGAAAGCAAGTTAAGAGAAGTTGAGAAAGAAAGATTGCTTTAAATTTCTTGGCTCATCATCTAATGATACAGGCATCATGGCAGAGGAGGGGTGCTGTAGGCAGAGACAGTCAACACTGGTACTCAGTATGCTCTCTCCTTTGAGCCGAAGCCTAGGGAATGGCGCCGCCTTCTTTAGGGTGAGTCTTCCAACTCCAACTAATTCAGCTGAGACGCTATCTCATGGGCACAAACAGAGGCTAACCTAACCTTAAGTGTCTCTCATAGTCGTACCCGGAAGCTGGCCTGAGGTGATTCCAGATCCTGTGGAGGTGACAATTCCAACCATCACACATTGCCGAGCACAGAAACAAAACAGCTCCAAGCATCATCAAAGAAAGGTTTACTGGCATTAACGCCTACTATAACGCGGCAAAAGCAGTTTTGCATTAGGGCGAAGGTTATGAATATTTATCACCTAAGATATTGAGGATCGGCCACTGTGACTTTGCTTTCCAGGGAGCAAGTGACATCTGGAGACAGTTTTTAATTGCAATTACTGGGCTATGGAGAGGTGCTAACTGACATCTCACGAAAGACAGGATGCTATTAAATAGCCGACAGCATGCCAGAGAATCCACTCTAACAAAGAGTCATTTAATCAAAATGCTAATAATGCCAAAGATGGAAAACTTGGTCCAAAGGATCACCGCGGAAACAGAGCAAGATCTTAAAGATAGATGATGTCATCTAGTTGCAAAATAGGAGTGTCTAGTTGGCATATACTCACATTGTGCCCTTATTAAAAATGCAATTAAATAGCAATATTATTGTAGCTAAACTTCTTTTTATCTGACTATGTAGCATGGGAGGCTTTCAAAGCACATAGTCAGCCTCATCACTTTTCTTAGTAAACTGAAGAGGACAACCACCAGAATCCTGCCAGTAGAAGGCAATGGTATGCTGGCACAGTCCTTGTCAGAAAGTACCTAGCTGCTGTTGAGTAAGGAATTACCTTAAACTAAAGGATTTAATTTAATTAAGTTTGACTGGGGTTCCATTTTATATTTGTCTTCTCAAACTGTTAATGAATGTTGACCCATTTAGTCCTGACAAAATATGTAGCCAGGGGAATGTCTTCTGTCCTTTTTGAGGTACCTAAGGGATGTGTATCTGACACGAAACCATCGCTTGTCTTGCAATCATAATACTTGATATTTAAGTTGGCATCAATACACCACATTTAGGACTATAGCAGGAACTTCAGCCCAATGTATAAAGCAGCCACTGACATGAAAGACATTCCTTAAGGGGGCATCTTCTTGGAGTCATTTAACATAACCATGAGTATTTCATGGGTTGCTACAGTACATTAGTCACAAACAATCCCATCATACGAAGGATACTGGGTGTAATTACTGGTGCATAATGAATATTTGATCCTAATTAGACCTAATGGATAAATTATAATTCTGTATTTACTGTGGTTTTGGGGGGGTGCACTGACCCATAAATATGAAAAAGAAAGGGTCTGGGGAGATTGGGATTTTGAATTGTAGTCATTTCAACATGACCACTCACATTGTTTCTCAGAGTCAAATTAACAATGGTGAAGACCTGTCTGGAGTGCTCTTAAAAGCTAGCTGTGGTTTAAAACCACAGGAAAATTCCAAATAGTGTCAGCGTAACATATTTTCATTTTCTCTGCTTATGTTATTTTATTTCCTTGGGAAGTTCAAGGTCAAAATGTACTTTGTACAAAGCATTAATTTTACAAAATCTAACAGGGACACTGATTAGAAGTTTGACTAAACAGATTCATGGTTATTTTTCAAGATTGTTTATAAGAACTAAACAAAAATCATATGCAATACTCTTCCTTTAGTTTCTCTAAATTTAAGTCTTCCTCAGAGGGAGAGATATTTAGCAAAGAGAAAGTGTGCATGTGTAATTAAAATGCTTGCAAATAGAATAGGGAAGTCCAATCCTTTGATTTTTTTTGCCCCCAGTTTTATTAAAATCATAGCACTATAGAATGAGTTTTGACTCACTGTTATTCATTTGCCTTTTAAAAATTTCTCCATGGGGGAGGAGGATGAGGAGGATGAGGAGGATGAGGAGGATGAGGAGGAGGAGGAGGAGGAGGAGGAGGAGGAGAAGGAGAAGGAGGAGAAGGAGGAGAAGGAGGAGAAGGAGGAGAAGGAGGAGAAGGAGGAGAAGGAGGAGAAGGAGAAGGAGAAGGAGAAGGAGGAGGAGAGGGAGAAGAAGAAGAAGAAGAAGAAGAAGAAGAAGAAGAAGAAGAAGAAGAAGAAGAAGAAGAAGAAGAAGAAGACAGATTAGATGGAGAAAAAATTGCCATGGTACATGTATACTAACTTAGCTATGATTATCAGTTTAATTGCAAAATATATTTGCTGAATTTCTATTATATGTCTTAATTTCTATTCAATTGCTTACAAAACATGTTTTGGTTACATTCCAATATTCAAATTAAATTTAGCCAGTTTTTTCCCCCCAAAAAAATTTCTCCATGGGAAATATAACTTAATGTATAATCATAAAATCCTTAACAGCACACTCATGATTTATATTATAATCTTGTAATTCTACAGTTTCACCAACTGTGTAAATTTATCCAACTTCTTACACTCACAATTTCCAAATCCTTGTGGCTGACCACCAAAAAAATCAAATATCCAATGCAGGTCAGGTAGAGGTTCTAGGCCCCTGTCCCTGGCAGTCATTTAGGAATAAGGCTTCTTTCACACACTGCTCCAGCATTCCAGAGGTGCTCCGAGACTACCACACTAGCTGAACCCAATGGCAGATGGGAAGAGGGGGCAACATGGGCATTGGGAGGCAGATTGATGGGGCAATGGACCATTTTCACTGGCTGGGTGTCAGCCACAGTGGTGGATGTAACCTGGCTGTGTGCCCAGGAGGAGGGGAAAGGGGGTTCATTTAAATGCACAGCATCATGTCTGGCAATTAAATCCCAAGGAGAAAAAAAAAGTCATTTATCTGTATACTTGACAGCTATAGAATCAATGCTCAGTTCTCTTCCTTAGAGAATGCTAATTCTGGCTCGGCTGTGTGTCAAGATGATCACCCTGTGTACGCATGGGTATCCACAAAGCAAGCCACCCGGAGGTCCTGCCCAGATTATCTTCCTGCTTGCCTAGAAATCATGGTCTTTGTCCCACTTGGTGATTGCCAATTCTTGCTTCCCCTCGCGGTTATGGATGAGATTTGACTGTTGTCACCCATGCCACATCTTCACATGGGGAAGAGTCACTGTGACCTGGGATGAAGCCATGGATCCCACTGTCCCCACATATTCTTTGAGACTAGCTAGTGGTCCTCAACCTTCCTAATGGTGTGACCCTTGAATACAGTTCCTCATGTCGTGGTGACCCTCCCCAACCATAAAATTATAGTGTTGTGACTATGCAACTATAATCTTGTTACTGTTATGCATCATAATGTAAGTACCTCATCTGTGACCCCAGTTGAGAACCACTAATTTAAACTCTCTGGAGGGAAAAAAAATCACAAGAAAACAGCAGAATCCTAGGGCATGGACCAAGGTAAAGATTTAGCCACAAGGTAAAGATTTAGCCACAAAAGACGCTTGTCTAACCGCTTAAGAATAATACTCAAAATATGGTGGAAATCCAAGGTCCTTAATAGAGCTGGGCATACTTTGCAGCAGATATTGGGCAGAGACGGCACAATGAAAATGACACTGAGCTCACAAATAGTAACAGGCTTGAAAAGCCCAAATGTGATTATCCACAAAGGGCCCAACTACGGATTGACCCAGATGACAGGGGCCAAAGTTCTCATTTAAAATTTCTTATTGTTTGGTATTACAACTAGAGGGATCTGTTTTTTCTTTTTTTCTGATTTGTTTTCTCTTAAGACTTCTCCTTTTGAAGGAAACATGTCACTACTCCTATCTCAGTAGGTATAACTTCTGATGCTTGTACATCTCACTTATTTTTTATCTATCATCCATCCATCCATCCATCCATCCACCCACCCACCCACCCACCCACCCATATATCTCTTTATCTATCTATCTCTCTATCTCTCTATCTCTCTATCTCTCTCTCTATCTATCTATCTATCTATCTATCTATCTATGTATTTATTTTTGTGTGTGTAACATACGTGTATGATATCTGTGTGTATAGGAGATGTACTCCTGTGTGTGTGTGTATGTATGTATGTGTGTGTGTGTGTGTGTGTGTGTGTGTATGTATGTGTGTGTGTGTGTGTGTGTGTGTGTGTGTGTGTGTGTGTGCATGCCTGTGTAAAGGCAGAGCTTGGCTCTGGCTATCTTCCACCATCACTGCCCACTTCAGTTTGTGAAGCAGAGCCTCTCACAGAACCTAGAGCTGATCATTTGGGATAGAAAGGGTGGCCAGCAAGCTCCCAAGCTCCTCCTTCTCCTGCTCTATCATACTCAGCTTTGAAGTCAGGTCTGAGGATTCGAACTTAAGTTCTCATGCATGCCCAGCAAGTACTTTATATACTGATCCATCTTCCTGTGCCCTGATCTTATCCTGCTTGCACACCTAACCACATTGATTGAAGGGATCTAACTAGGAGTGCCAGACAGCAGATCTGAAATAAGTGTCTATCAGTTAAGATGCAAAGTCAAGAGTTAAAAGAGAGAGAGAGAGAAAAAAAAAACGGCCCTGGATTTTTACAAATGTTTTGAATGAACTATTAAAAACAATCAGGCAGCTTGATAGGAAACAAATGAAGACGTCCAAGTATTTTAATACTGCACAGATTATCTGGGTCACTGGTCAGTGGAATAGACAAGAAATCCCTGGGTCTCTTCATTCCCAGCTTCTTAGAAGGGCGGCTCTCAAGCAAGTGCCTCTCCAGCATGCAATTTTCTTGTTCATGCTGCTACAGCCATCGCTCAGATGAGGACATGTAGCTCTGTGAAACTGAAAGACGAGGTTTAGTCATGCTAAGAGATTTTTTCCTTCCTATAGCTAGAAGCTATTTACATCATATGATGCTTTCAATCATGCAAACTTTTCAAAGCCTCGAACAGAGTACTATATGAAGTTTTGTTCTTCTGATTGAGGGTCCTGACTTGAAGCAGCTTATTGTCTAGTCAGAAAGCAGACCCACCAGTTCACACAACTAAAATGAGGCTTCTTTAAGTTACTCCAAACCTCAAGCACCATATCCTGATGCGTCTAGCTGGAGTGCTGCACAGTTTTGTGGGATGGGCCTGCAAAACTAAATTTAGTGTACAGATTTACAACCTATTGAGGCCCCCATTGGGGCTGGATTCTGTTTCTCTCACTGTTCTTGGATTTCAGAGAAATCCTGAGGAGACACTAGGAGGCTACTTTTTAAAGACGGTCTAGTTCACTAATGTGTTTCAATGTCATTCTTGGTCATTTCATCCCCCCTTTGACCTCAGTGTCTTCTCTTATGACCTCGGATACTTAGATGATACAAAGGTCCTTGAAAATGTGATTTGTATAACAGGAAGTTGATCATGTTGTCGGTTCATTATCACCCTCGGAAATGAAATGAATGATTCATTCATAAGAAGACAGACCAGAGCATTTGCAATTTCTTTGTTTGTTGTTGCTCACTTGGTTTTGGTTGGCTTTTTAGAACAAAAAGCACATAACGGAGGGCCAGATTGCACTCTGTCTATACTTCTAGAGATGATTGTTCACGTTCCTTCTCACTAATAGTTTGGTAGTGTTCCTAGGCATTCAAAAACTTCAGGAATGAAGCCTTTCTATTGGCGTAGCTCTTTGATGTGTTTCAAAGTCCTCAAGCAGTGCTCAGACTTGGACAATTCTCAAATTTGAATGCGTAGGAGGGAATGACTGTGCCCTGTCACAAATGGCAAGGACGTCAGTATTTCTAAGTTTAGAAGTTAAGCATCTCCATGGGACGTCAAAAGCCTGAGGGGAAATTAGAGCTTCTTTCTCAAAGATTGGATGTGGGATAGAACAAAGCTATTTCTGCCTTATACAAGGACAGTGGCATTCATATATCAGCCTCTAAGAGCTGACTGCTCTTCTTTTTCCTCTAATTCTCATGAATCCATTTGCAGTCATGCTCTTATATCCTGTTTTTATATGTTAGGAGGTAAGTTGTTTTATTTGTCCCACGCAAAAACAAAATAAAGTCTGTGTGTGTGATGGAGGGGAGCGGTGTTGTTGGGGGGGCGGGGCTATTCTGGATGACTGGTGACATGGTGTGCACATTTAATGGCAGTGGGTAGGGAAAATACCGGATCAACAGTTCACCTAAAAAATCCCTCATGAATGAGTAAAGAAGAGAAGACTTAAACCTCTGAAGTAAATGAGTTTCCTGGAGGTGGATAGGGTTTTCTCACTGTAATTTAAAAATATGTAGAAAATGGACTCATTCAACAAGATCTGATATTGTTTAAGATGATTGCTCTACAGGTTATTTAAAGCAATAAAAATCCAGAGATTAAATGTTACTTTGGACAGAAGTAAGTAGAAATCATTACTCTAATTCCACAATTTTGCATTCAACTCTCTTATCGAGAGCAATGATCATATATTATAATATGTTTAGTTTCCCAGGAATTGAAAATGACTTTTAAAAAATACTCTCCATGATTGGGCAACCCATGGGGAAAGAATGCAAAATTAACAAAATGCCTCATAGGCATCCTCTGTCTGTAGAGTGGGTCTGTGGAGGTGGTGGGACCTTCAGCAAGCGTTTGCTAGGACAGTGTCAAATGCAAGAGAAGCAATAACACAGAAGGTTCCAGCCACCTGCCACATGGGAGTTCCCGAGAGGACCCAGAAAGGTAAAAGGTCAATGCAGGAAGACACATCCATCTCTAGCTCCATGTAGAGAGTGTTTAGCTCATTTGTCAGTTACAGGAGCGGGGGCGGCAGTATCAGGGCCAGAAAAACTGTTGCTTTTGTCCTGAATAATTTGTCACTATATCTGAGAAGCAGAAATATCTCTTTCAATGATAGCACCTTTCAATTGCACAGTAAGAGTTAGCAGCGACAACACCAACACAATATTAATACACATACATTCATACATACACAGAGAGAGAAAGAAAGAAAGAGACAGAGAGACAGAGATAGGTTTGTATTCTACACAGAAAAACCTTTTATGTTTTACAACTGTGCATTTCCTTAAAATGTATTTCAACGTAAGGGAAACATGAAACATTTTCTTTCACTCCTCATATGACCAAAATAAATATCAGAACAGGTGTTAAAGGGCCTGAGTCCACAGCTCAGCAGGCAGTGTCCTTACTCACTGAGAACTCCTGTTCCAGTACTCTCCTGTTGGGCTTCCGTCTTTGGGATGTTAATTTTGAAGATACATACTAAAAGCTGCAAGAAGCTTTCCTTCAAAGACATACTTTTTTTTCCCCTCACAGATCCCTGTAGAAATTATGCTTTGATACTTAAATGGAAACAAATAAACAGCATCTTTACAATCCATGGATGAGTTATACGTACACTGAGACACGCTGTCATCACTTTTGAGACATTCCTCACGAAGAGCCAAATCCATCAGAGATACAGACTGGACTCAAGGAGTGGAAGCCTGGGTGATCTGTTTTGGGAGAACTCTATCTTCTTTACCTTTCATCTCAGTTGTTGATAAAGAAGCCTTTTGTTCTAAGTACAGGGCACCACCTCCACTCCTCCTCAGAGTAGTAGGGGAGGGTATTAGACAGTGTCCCCTGTATCCTGTAGGCCAGCCTTGAACTTAGCTTGTAGCTGAGGGTGGCCTTGAACTTCTGATCCTGCAGTCTCTGCATCCTGAATGCTGAGATTATAGGCATGGTCGCCATTTTATCAAACGGAGGTCGAAATGGGAATGGAGCTCAGGAAATCACTTATGCTAGGAAAGCTGTCTTCCAACGAGCCACACCCTCAGCCCCTCAGCCCCTCAGCCCCTCAGCCCCTCAGCCCCTCAGCCCCTCAGCCCCTCAGCCCCTCAGCCCCTCAGCCCCTCAGCCCCTCAGCCCCTCAGCCCCTCAGCCCCTCAGCCCCTCAGCCGGTCTTTAAACTTAGTAGTCAGCCTTCTTTATGAAGCCACTTGACTCAAATCAGGAAATCCTCATTGTATGCGTCATTGACATCTAGCTCTTCGGATTCAGCTCTCCTAGTTTCCCATGTCTTCCTTCTGTTGCTCTGTTACAATTTTAATTTCTTGTTTATTTAGGACTTTATTGTGCATATAATTTTATATAATTATAAAGTTATATTTACTTCAGGGTAATGGTTTGAAGAATGGAAACTTCATGCTATCCTAGCATATGTTTTCATCCATCCCTCTTTTGTGAGGTTTGGTCTCATAATGTGGCCCAGGCAGATTCGAAAGTCAGAATTCTCTTCTATCTTAGCCTCCCAGGTACAGATATCTCCCCAGGCCTAGAATATAATTATTCTGGAATTATTAAGTTCAGCACTGTTTTAAATACAAGAAGCTGTTACATTCATGAAACAAACAGAAACAATGACTAAAGGTAGTCATTCATTCTGATAACCCTGGACCTGGGAGTCGGGACAATAGTAAGAAATCCTAGCCAAGAGAGTTGCAAGAGCCTTGCGGCTAGGGTTCAGGGCAATACTAAAGACTCAATGGATGGTGAGTGACCAAGGAGAAGTGGAGAAATCTTTTCACACTTGTCTACGATTCCAATCCTGGGTAACTGGGTGATCTCATTACAACGATGCATCCCTGGGTGAGAAAGAGTGGGGAGGGAGATAGAAGATGGTACATTGTAAACGTGGTGAGTTTGAGGGGTTCAGGAGGCATTCACACATGAGCTACTTGGAACTCTGAGTCTGAGTCCTATGGGACAGACCATGGAGAGGGGTAGAAGCTGGAGAGCATCCCGGATGAGGCTTTTGAACGCAGGGAAGGTTACAGAGCTGTAGGCAGAAGAGACAATGGAAGGGAGTAATTGTATGCCTGGGCAAAGAGAGGCCCACCTCAGGGTGGGATGCAGGTCCTGGGATCAGACCCGGAAGGAAAATCAGGAGCTCTAGTGATACAGAAAGCGGGAGAGGAGATACCAATAAAGAACGGATGTTCATCAGTGTCTATTGCCAGAAACCCGTGTCTTTCCCTCATTCCCAAAGTATTATTTCTTATCATGTAATACTTTGTTTCTCAGTATTAATGACAGCAGCATGAGATTCAAAGTCACTCTTTGTTTTTATTGGAACTGTATGCTTTCTCGTGTGCTTGTTATTTTGAAAATCCTTTACTAATAAACTTCATGAACATCACCTATGAGGGAATTGAAACCATGCCAACTCTAACTAAGCCCCTCTGGCATATGATTTTGAATTAAAGACTCTTGAGCAATGGCAGATGTGAAATCACTCTGACCTTCCTTTTATTTCTTAAAATCAAAGCATGCTTATTTGCAGATGATATGATTTGTGTGTGTGTGTGTGTGTGTGTGTGTGTGTGTATATGAGAGAGAGAGAGAGAGAGAGAGAGAGAGAGAGAGAGAGAGAGAGAGAGAGAGAGAGAGAGAGGGCAAGAGGGAGCACTTAAAATTCCAGTGGAGAACTCCCACAGCTGATAAACACTTCCAGGAAAGTAACTGGTCACAAATCCAACTTGCAAAAACTAGTATGTACCAATACGATATGCCTCCTATACACCAATTGCAAAAAGAAATCATGGGAACAACTTCCTTCACAATAGCTTTAAATATGTGAAATATCATAGGATAACTCTAACAAAGAAACTAAAAGGCTTGTATGATAAAAAAAAAAAAACAAAAAACCAAAAACAAAATAAAATAAACCATCAGGTCATTAAAGAAAGAAATAATATTCAATGCAATCCCATCAAAATTCCAACACAATTCTCAGATCATGAAAAAACAACTGTCAGCTTCGCATGGACACACACAAACTCAGGATAGTTCAAACAATCCTAATAAAAGAACTTCTAGAGGTATCACTACCCCCAATTTCAAGTTGTACTACAGAGCCACAGTAATAAAATCAGCATGGTATTGGCATAAAAACAGACATATCAATAAGTGGAATCAAATTGAAGATGCAGACATAAATTCACACATTAATGAATATACCCGGTATATTGTTTTTATAATAGAACAAGAAATACACACTGGAAAAATCACAGCATCTCAGCAAATGGTCCTGGTCAAACCAGATAGTTTTATGTACAAGGAATGTCAGATAAAAGCATTTGTTCTTGACAAATAGTTATGAAAAGTTATCGCCATCCCTCTGTGCTATCAAGAAGTGTTGAGTGTAAATGCTAATCAGCAGCTGTGTTTATATACACATTGGTGAATAAATTAAATGATAAGAAATACGTTAAATTGCAAAGTGAATTCTTTGTTAAACACATATTTTCTATAATGTACTCTCAGCAAATGGTCCTGGTCAAACCAGATAGTTTTATGTACAAGGGACGTCAGATAAAAGCATTTGTTCTTGACAAATAGTTATGAAAAGTTATCGCCATCCCTCTGTGCTATCAGGAAGTGTTGAGTGTAAATGCTAATCAGCAGCTGCGTTTATATACACATTGGTGAATAAATTAAATGATAAGAAATACATTAAATTGCAAAATGAATTCTTTGTTAAACACATTTTTTTTCTATAATGTACATGGTATATCTGTACATATAGAGCCACACCATTGTTTACAATAGATTTGTGGCAGTTGATATATAGAAATAATTAGGATTGTTTGTTTGTGCAACCTGGTCACTTTTAGACCTGTATAGCATGAGTTCTTTCAAAACAAGAATCTATCCTTTTTATTTCATTACCACAAAAGCAGTGTTAAAGAGCGAAGACAATACAGATTCAGTCTTTATTGCAAAGTCTCACGAAGCATAGTGGATAATTATTTCATAGCTAAAAAATAAATAATACATTTATAACAATACTATCTAAAAAAAAAAGCAATAACAAGCCACATAATCGATCTTAAATGCAGGTTTTCAAAGCTATTTGCTTGCTCCACACTAACTTATTTTAACCTCAAATTTATCATCCATGGGTGTGTTGTACCCAAGGTAAAAGTCTAGAGATACAAGCCAAGTGCTGTGCCGTCTGGGTATCATTTTGTCTTTGTGGCCATTTCTGGTCACTTAGAACAGTATTTTATTAATAAATTCCTAGTTCATTCTTGATCTATAAAGCCATTCTTAAATGGTTAAGTACAGTTGAATGCTGAATGTACTCGATTTTAATATTCATTAGCAGTATGAAAAGATCTGCTGTGAAATGTGTCCTATGATACATATGTCCTTATTCGCTCTGAATGTTGATTAGAAAAAAGACATTTCGGGATACATATTGTGTATTATGTAGATGTAAATGACTGGTAGCCCTTTTTTGAATTTCTGTAACAGAAACAGATGAAATTCTATAAGGAGGGGGAAATATCTCACAACAGTCAAGTGTTCTCGCCAAATAATTATCACTTTGTTTTAGGCTCAAGGTTTTATAAGCCGGGACCATCCACCAGGTGATGGAGTTTGCCACACATGACAAAGAGAGTGGGTGCCAATTTTAAACAAAGCCGGTGAAATGAAATGCATTCATGATGTTGCTCAAAACCAGGATAAATAGTAACATATTTTATACCTAAATAGCCATCATGAAACAAAAATTAGATTTAGGAGCTGGGGAGATTACTCTATCCATAAAGAGCTCACTATACAGCCTTGAGGACTGAGTTGGATCCCAGAACCTGTGTAAAAAGCCTGGCGTGGAGGAAAGCTAGGACAATAAGATGCCCAGAGCTTGCTTACCAGCTAGTCTCAGCCAAGTCTGGATGCCCAGGCCCCAGGGAGAGGCTTCATCTCAAAAACTAATTTGAAGGACTCCTGAGGCATGCTATCTGTGGTTGATCGCTGGTCTCCACACATAGGTGGCCATACATACACATGTGCACATGTGAGCACACACGTGTAAACGCAAAGTAAATAAAGAGCTCCCAAACTGTTAACGGTAACCTCCATTGTTCTCACAACATATTGCTCACGTAACCCTTTTCCATTGTTTTATTAGTTCCTTGTAAGCCACACACTTTCCTCTATTTCAAAGGAACCTTTTTCCTGCAAAAATTAGGACTTATTCAGCGTTAAATGAAAAATAATCATAATGTATAAAAACAAAATGTGAATAATTTAATGTCAGAAGCACAATTAGTATTCTTCCTCAGACTCTACGACAAAGGGGTAATATTTTGAGTGCTATTTGCTTCTCATTAAAGTAGGTGTGTTACAAGGTCTTCCTTGAGCAGGCAATCTCCAATTCTTTACTACCTCGAGCTCAAAGCTCAGGCTCAATCAAGGCCGTGCAGTGAGTGCGATGCAGATTCCGAGCCATTCCTCAGCTCTGCTGGTACACAGTGAGGTGGCTTCTAATCTAAGTGCACCTTTGCAAAACAGTATTTGTTTGGAGATGGCTTCTCATACTCATCCATGGTATTCAGCCATTTTAGTATAATTGGGGAACCTAATGGACATATCTCAGTGGTGGAGGATATGTCTGTTTGCTGGGAGCTGAGCGTTCAATCACAAACACACATGTGCATGTACGTGCACACATAGATCCACACCCATACCCACACCCCCCCACAAGAATGCTTAGAAATATGAGCTAGGAAATATTTTTGACCTATAGATAAAGCTGTATTTGGAGGACTGATGTCTTGGCTCAGAGGGTTTAAATCACTTGTTGCAAAAGATGGATGACCCAAACTCAATGGTCAAGCCCTGGAACCCACAAAAAGCTAGATGAATGGCTAATACTTGGAATTTTAGCACACCTAGGGGAAGATGGGAGGAAGAAACAGAAAACTAGCATGGTAATTCGTGGGCAGGCCAGTTTGGGGTAAACAGAGCTGCAGATACAAGAGAGACACTGCCTCAATAAAGAAGGAGATAACTGACTCCTTTGTGTGTCCCCTACATGTGTGCCATGCCTGGGTCTACTTGAGTGTGTGTGTGTGTGTGCACGCATGAGCCTGTGTGTGTGTATGTGTATGTGTGAATGCTCTGCCACACAATCACACACACTGTAACATATAAAACTAAAATTAAAAAAGTGAAAAGCCTGTATTTGGAAGCTATTTGGAAGCTATTTGATTCTCTATGTTCATTGAGGTCTTATAATATACACCCTCATTTAACTTTTCCAACATTCCTGGGTATTTTTAAAATTGAACATCTAAAAGGTCAGTTCAACTAAAACCAGATCACCAGAAGTATATCATTCATGACTAAATTCTATGCCAGCAAATGTCTTGTGTTTACAAATTCAAATGAATAAAGTACCACTGAGCTGAATGCCTGTCTAGAGCAATTAAACCAATTGGAAGTTTTATTTGGAGTGACATTTTCAATGGGTTGAAATAACCAAAGTGTGGTGCTTTAAACACGTATGCTACCACCTACCCCCACCCTCCCAGATGTGTATATGTGGTATGAGGGTGTGTACGTGTGTTCATGTGTGGTTACATATATCTTTGCCTGTGAGCATGTGTCTGTGTGTATGAGAATCAGAGGTTTTCATCATGCATCTTCCTGTGTGTTGAGAAAGGATCTCTTGTTGAACTGGAGATTGATGATTCATTGAATCTAGGTAACCACCTCATTCTAGGTACCCTTTCTCTGCCTCCAGATCACTGGGTATGCAGGCAGGCTGCCTTACCCACCCAGCACTTATGTGGGTACTGGGTATCTGAACTTGGTTCCTCTCACCTTTTTTTTTGTTTGTTTGTTTGTTTTTGTTTCTGTTTTTTTTTTTTTTTTTGAGACAGGGTTTCTCTGTATAGTCCTGGCTATCCTGTAACTCACTCTGTAGACCAGGCTGGCCTCGAACTCAGAAATCCACCTGCCTCTACCTCCCAAGTGCTGGGATTAAAGGCGTGCGCCCCCACTGCCCGGCAAAAACTCCTCTCACCTTCTTACTAGCATCCCCATGGGCCCTCGAATGTTGGTTTTTACATGCACATCCTCTTCCCTATTAAGTCTAATTCAGACACTGCCATTAAAGTTCAGGTGCAAATGAACTTAAGAATAGGGCAGTCTTGGGTCTTAATTCTAAATTGTCTGTTAACAAGAGTAAAATTTTTAATATAAACTCCATTGCGTTATTAACACTCTTTACTTTGCTGTATTGATAGGTTGTTTCAGCCGACCTAATCAAAACCTTTGGTTCTTAATAGGTATATTTGTGAACTGCTTCCATTTTTTTTAAACCTATGTTTTCCCTTTTATGTAATAGAAAAGTTAAAACTGGTTATAATTTGTAAATATTGCACTCAAAAATAAAACTGAGTGCTTTGGGCTCACTAATACTATTCTTCAATAAAAGTAATTAGAGATCTTTGAGGAAAAAGCTGGTTTGGGGATCAAAAAATACACCAAAGGTAGCATCTTGGGGAGCTAGAAAAAAAAATCCTTAAAATGAAAGGAGTCTGTCAAAGAGACATGGGCATCAATAAGCAGAGCCACCCAGGGCCCTGACTGGAAGAATGAGAGAGAAGGAACCATCAGATAGCCTTGGATTAACAGTGAACTGTAGGAGCTATTTATTTCAGTCCTGAGACAGAACACCAGACAATAGCCACTTAGAGGCCAGCGTCTATCAGGCGGGGTCGGTGTGGTAGCAGGAGGAGGAGGAGGAGGAGGAGGAGGAGGAGGAGGAGGAGGAGGAGGAGGAGGAGGAGGAGGAGGAGGAGGAGGCTGGTCATGGTGCATCAATAGTCAGGAAGCAGAAAGTGATGAATCCCAGGTCTTAGCTAGGTCTCTCCTTTTTATGCAGTCTGCAATCAACCCCATGGCCCGGTGCTGTCCACATTTAGAGCTGGGTTTTCACACCTCGTTTAACCTAATCTAGATAGACGGTCAGTCCTTCGCCAACATGGCCCAAAGCTTGTCTGTTTGGTGATTTATATTTTTAAAATCTCACCTATTAATATTTAGATCTCAAATATTAAGTATCACATGGCCCACAGTATAAAGTGAATGTCCATATGTTCACGATGACATTAGTAAATGAAGAAGATTTAAATCATATGGAGTAGAGTTATAAATATTCACTGTAGAAGAAAGTCAGCCTTCAGGATGTAGCGCTTATACAGTGACATAGGCCACTAAAAGTGAGCCTTGGAAGGTTTCATCCCTCTAGTTCGGATTTGGCTCTCTGCCTCCTTCTGGTCACCGCTGGAACAGTATAGGGCAAATGTCCCCACCATGGCGCTTCCTCATCCTGCTCTCATTCAACCCTGTATCTACAGGAACTGGGAGCCACAATTAACTCTGCCTCCTGGATGTTTTTCTATCCCTATGTGTTATCATAACAATGTTGAAAGAAAAGCTAAAAATACAATATAAAAAAGGAGATAGAAGGCACCTTTATAGGAATGAAACCTGTTGTGCGCTGCCTCGGCCAGAGGCTCAAAGATATTGCCAGCCGCTGTATGTTTTGTTGATGTGCTCATGTGATCGTACGAGACCAGCACTTGCTCTGACATTTCCCTCTCCCAAGCCAGTGAGCCCGGGTTAGTTATAAGAAAAAAAAATATATGGGGAATTTCAATAAAGTGGTCTACAAAATGCCTGACAAGTATTCCCCAAACTGTCGCTGTCCTCAAACACAAGAAAATAAACGAAAATAAACTGTCATAGCTAAGAGGAGTCTGAGGAGGAATGATTAAATGTAATATGATAGTCTGGAAAGGATCCCAGGACAGAAGAAGGTCATTAGGTAGAAAGGCGGAAAAAGCATGGGGTTTAGTTATAATGTCATTATCTATGAGCTTAATTAGAGTGGGATACCATCTAATATGTTTTACTAAGAAGCATGAAACATAAGATAACTCTTGTCTTCATAGGTTTCCTCTAAGTATCAAACTGATCTAAAATAAAAGGTTTGGTTGAAAAAAGTAGAAATGGAAATCTTGTTCAGTCTATTCACATTTTAGTGTGAATCAGTGAACAGTGATAAAAACATGTCCCTTGTGCTGCATACATACCCATCTTCTTCTAGCTTAGGGTCTGTGGGCTAATTCTGTAGTATGTGTGGATGGGGCAACCCAGAGTTAGCTATCTGAACCTCTTTCCTCATCATCAGCAAATAATGAGTTTTCCAGAGATATCTGTTTCTTAGTAAGGCAGAGGTGAACATAAGAGAAGAAAAGACCTTGAGAGAAAGGAAAAAATATGGTGGGACCTGGAGACTCAGGGAGTCTTCTGCCAAGTTCAGAAGAGAGAGCAATCTACTTTCTCCTCCAGTCTGGTCCTTTCTCTCTGTCTCTCCACATGGTAGACCAGTTGGCTTGCACTGCCCGGTGAATAGAGGACTGATTCAGAGGTTCCTTTCCAGCTCTTACTCCATGATACCTCAGCAAAAGCTCAGGGAGGGGAGCAGCAACGAGCAGGCCCATTGTATCCTTACAGTCATCCCTGCACTACAATACCAGACTCTGGTGTGACTGTAGGGTGTGGGTGTTGCAGTGATTAAAATGGGTTTTAATTCTTCCTCCCCCCCTCAACCCCTCTTTTTCTCTCCGACTCCTCCTGTGATATATCTGGAGATCAAACTCAGCTCAGGGTAACATGCATACTTGGCAGATGATCTACCTTTGACTTTGCTTAGCTCCCTGTGCTGCCTCCTGTTTCAATATTTCTTATTTCAAATATCCTTATTTGGTTAAAATTGGTGACTTTTCTGTAGATGAGTGCATTATCTGTGCTGTGCAAATAATCCTCTTTGATTTACCAGGAAGGACACTCTGATCTTGACCTGATCCAAACCACACTAATTTTTTTTAAAGAAAAAAAAATGTATTTTGTATAAAATTAGGCTATTGTGATATATCCTTAAGAAATATATAAGAATGAAATAGCTCATATCTTTCTGGTAGTAAATTAAACACAATATGATTCTTAATTCAGAGAAATTTGCATTCTTAAATGATAACTGAAGTCATTTGTGAAAAGGCCCTTTAATGAATTAGAGAAACGAATGTGTGTACGCGCGCGCGCGTTTATTTTGGGTGTGGTACCTTTGCTCTTTTCCTTATGAATATGATGGATGATGGAACTGCCTGAGAGACTAAACTCTTAGGCCAGGGTGCATTTAGTGATGCTCTCCTTAGTTGGAGGATTCTGGTTTACTTTGCCTTCTTTTCTCTAGGACCTGGATTTGAGCATTTTCTTTTCGTTTTGATGATTTGGGACTATTTAATTTTTATATGCCAATAAATCTTACACTAAGAACAGTGAAGCATGTATTAAACCAGCTTCTTCCCACATACATTAGCCCCACATTTTGTGGTAGCTATCTTACAATGCTTTATGTAGTGTGGAGTCAAACAGTAGCCACTTTACAAGTTAGCTACAAAATTACAAACTTTACTTAATGAAAGTACACGTTGTTAAATTTAAGACAAACTATGAGGTTTCTAGAAGAAAATTTCCTGGAGTTTCATCTGACCATGAATCTGTATTCATAAACATCATTCAGTTTAATCTAACTAGGTCTTTATTGAACTCACTGATTAATTTCTCTGAAATGTCTTCAGATTGGGTACACACTGTCCAATTAAGAAAATGTCAAGTTGAATCTTAGTTTTCCGGATGGCTTTGAGTCTTATGATGGCCTCAGAATTATGTCAACTTTTCTGAGACCAACCCATGGAAGTTCTACAACGATGTACCCTCCAAAATGGTCCCATTTTCATTGGTGATTATTTACTGTGTCTGGAGTCCTAATGCTTGATGCTTTTAATGAGAACAATAATGCCATCACTTCTTGGCCTTTTGGCTAAGATCAAGTGGGAGCAATAATACCAAAAGTATTTTGATATTCATCCAAAAAAAATTTATATGACCAACCAAGGAAGGTTTTTAGATCCTGACCTTGATCAGTTTTGTTTCTGAGGTCACAGATCTTCTGAAGAAAGCATTGCAAAACCGTTCTCCCCTCTTTCCCCTCCAGTATCCCTGCCCACGCCCACAAGCACACAGGCACACACACATACACATGCTCGCCCTTTAACGACCAGGTCTCATTAAACTGTTCACGTACACAGCAGCTCTGGGTCTGCAAGCCTTTCTGAGAGAAACCGACTTCACCGACTACTCCTTTTTTCTCAGTTTACACGACAAGGAATAGAAGCAAACGTTTCAATGCTTACAATGTTCCCTATGAGTATATCAATTGAGCAAACGGGTGGTGGGGGAAGAGTCTGGGGAAGTTTATTATTTTTCCACCAATATAGTTGACCCCACCTTTGGAGAGTGAACAAATGGCACACTGTGAGGAGGACAGACCTGGACAGAATGTTACTGTTTGTTCTTCACAGGCACAGAGGTATATTTAAGCAAAGAAAGACATTCCATAGCTCTCTTGGGACGTCCTTCCTTCGGCTGAATTACACCAGCATGTCCACGCCACTCTGTTCAGACCGTGCTGGAATTTAAAATGCGGACTGCTATTTGCGAATGCTTAAGTAGTGCATCTACAGAAATCCATATGGGACTTCCACTTGTCCTCAAAATATCACAGGATAAATAGAAAGAAGTGTGTACACACATGAAATTACAGTAGAGGTCTGGGAAATGAGAAATGCTCTTGTTTGACAGCTTCTGTCCTTATACAACAAAGCCTCTAAAGTCCAGAAGTCACCTGGTTTGGGATTAGGTTTCCAATCCAGGCTTGCTGACATGCACAGAAGTTTTGGCAAACATGGGCTGGGTTTCAAGCGAGGCTGGGTAGAATGCTTCATTCATGTGGAGCCTGTGTGAAACTCGGCGGCCTCTGCTAGGTTCCTCCTTGAGTTTCACGTTCAAACAGTCCAACGTTTCAAAGGAAAGTTAAAACGGAGGGGCATGAAGGAGGAGGGAGAAACAAGACATGGGGTTTGCTGTCTCGCAAACTTAACGCCTGCCTGTGTCTTTGATTTTGCATGTATACTAATAGCACTACTACCAGCTCTCGGAACAAACAAACGTGCACCTGGCATGCTCACCCAACCTTCCCAGTGCTAACTGGGACTGCTCCTGATCCTCAGAGATCATTGGAAGCCATGAAGCCCTTGCTTGAAGTGACAGGGGGACTCAAAGTTTGACTGTTCCCAGAAATCGCTGATGGATATGTTCTTTATGATGTAGATTCCAGGAGGCGAGGGAGCAAGGCAATGTCTCAGCCTTTCCCAGCTTTGCCTACAGTAATCCACATTCTAGAAGGGAGCACGCCATGTGCTTCTGCTTGGGGGAGGAACATTCCTCAAACATTCCCCCTCCCTCTGCCTCCTTCGAGTCCCGTCTGGTGACCACTGGCTTCCTTCCTTCACAAGGTTCACAGAGCAGGCTGTCAGCTCCACCAAGCCACAGCCTGGGACCTCACAGCCTTCCAGGCTGGATCAGGCTCCTGACCTCCAGCAGACAAGGAACGATATTCAGTTCTTAGAGCAGAACTGACGAGGAAGCAAATGCATTCATTCCGCATGAGGTTTTGAACGTGAAGACAATTGTGAAGCTGATTAATGATTAGAAAACAAGTTCACATTTGTCCGTGTTAGGACCTGCTTCTTATTTTGTTTTCTCAAATTCTTTATCCCATTCATGAAAAAGTTTCACTAAAACATTTGGCTACTGAAAAAAAAATTTTTTTTAATTTAATCTTTGGTTTTCTTCTGCCTTTTTCTTTTGTCTTACTGGTTTTGTTACTCAAAAGATCACTATGCCATTTAAATACTTATGTCATTTAAATACTTGGGGTTGTTTGTTTGTTTGTTTGTTTGCTTGTTTTTGTTTTGTTTGTTCATTTTAACCAAAACTCTTTTTTGTAAAAAAGCATCTTGAAATGCTAAGGGTTTCAGTACTCGTAAAAAAGCAACAATTAAGTCTAAAGGCATGTGGTCATTTGGGGAAGCAGACACTTAAGTAGGGCTTGACAGGACTGGTTCTGTGGACTGTCCTTACTACTTACTTTTAGACATCTTGCATCGTTAGATCATCAGCTCTAACTCATGGGTTGTGATCCTTTGTGTGTGTGTGTGTGTGTGTGTGTGTGTGTGTGTTTGGGGGAACCACCCTTTCACAGGGGTCGCTTAAGACGATTGGAAATATCAGATGCTTTCATTATGATTCATAATAGTAGCAAAATTACAGTTATAAAGTAGCAAGGAAAATAATTTTATGATGGGGGGGGAGTGGGTGGGTCACCACAGCTTGGGGAACTGTATTAAAGGGTCACAGCGTCCCAAAGGTTAAGAACAGCTATGCTAGAAAGTCAACATGGTAAAAGAGCTTAGCCAGAAAAAAAAAATCTTTTTAAATTAAAGGTTCCTTTAGGAATGAAGTCAAAAGCATAACGGCAGGAGAACTCAAGCCAGTAAATTATCTGAAGGAATTGCTATCAAAGCATTAAGCTTTAAAAAAAAAAAAGCCTTTTTACTGAACATAGTAAATACTCACAATCAAAGTAAATGGTATGTTTGAGGTTAAAGTCCACAGATCAAAGTACTTTGCAAAATGTCAAGTGCATGCATAAGGAGGTGGGAAGGGGGAAAGCCAGAAAACTATCCATTAAAAAAAAGAAAAAAGTTGACCGTGTCAGAAGAGAAAAACCTGTCAGAAAATCTACCTCAGACGAGAGTAGCTTAGATAAGATTCAGCCTGGGTCACCCCAGAGTGCACTAGGCACATAAAAACCCAATAGTGATCATTACAGTGAAATCCCCTAAACGATTTCTCATTCCATGCCAGCCTTGACTAAAACCGGGTTCGGTGGGGAACGCACTCGTCCACAGCCGCCTTGCTGTCCATCCAGAGCAATCACTAATGTCTTTCCCCTGGTGAGCTTCGTCTTGCTGGCTTTAAAGCATGCCTTTAGAAAGTTAAAATAAGAAAGTAGTCTAAACAGTGTAATGACGGTGTCTACAGGTCCTCCCGGCTCTGTGGCAGTCACGCCTGATGAGAACTCTGAGACAGTGCTCAATCACTGTCAGGTCTGTGTGTGCGCGCCGAGGACACAGGGACAGAGAGGGCTTTAGGCAAAGTTTACAACCACACTCACGAAATGCCTGATTGCTATTGCCGCATCCCGGGACTCGGCGTTTACCTGGGAATCTCTCCGCCTCCTCCTATGTTTACTAAAAATATATTTTAGAGACACTAGCTAGTCACAACCGACCACACCAGAAAGCAAGTAATTCCCGAATAAAATCCTTACCGAGAGACAAGGCTGAGCTTCTCAGTGGCTCCAACAGAGGAAGTAGGAGTCGCTGGCCTTTTACATGTAGAGATTGTTTGTTTAGCCCTTTTTAAAAGGTCTTGACCTCCAGAGGTTTGAGATTAAGTCCAATCCAAGTGTCTGCAGGGAGGAAAAGGAGGTGGGGTGGTCAGGAGAGAACTCAGTGAGAGAGGCGAAGAGTCTCAGCTGCTGGGTGGTGCTCCCCTGGCCTGGGAGCATTTGAGCTATTTTCAGCATTACCAGCAGCTGGACCGGTCTGCGAAGGGATGAAAATGCCTTGCCCACTTCACCACCCCCACTCCGGGGGGGAAAACCAACACAAACCAGGAAACCCACAACAACTTGGTTCATTGTGCAAATATTCATTGAAATTTTGAGGAAAACTGCCAGCGCTATTGAAAACACCACACACACACACACACACACACACACACACACACACACTCTGAATCTTAAAGGAACACTGTACCTTGCTCCAACTATGATGTTTTCGAAAAGGTTTACCTGATCAGCAGAAAGCAAAATGCTAAGGCGTATTGATGAGGGAGACTTCTGATTATCTATTTGCTTCCTCACAACTCCTAGAGCAACATTTTAGATCTCAGGTAGGAACATCGGCTACCAGCCTCTTCTTAAGACCACAGGCAAATGGTTTCTTTCTAGCACACACCTACGTGTCCACTTTAACTATGCTATTTTTGAAAGCTACTAGGTTGAGGCTGATGACATTTCTTATCTGCTGGCTGAGACTGGGGACCATTCAGTGACACGATGCAGAGAGGCTTCTGCCTCAAAAGTCCAGTGGGGAGGGGGAGAATCATTCACACCAGGTCACCAACCATGACAGACAAACTTAGGACTTCTATTTGGTTTTCAGAATGAATAACCACAATCTAGAAGCTGTATCAGCTCACTGGGAACTCTGGGAAGACAAAACTGGGCAGATAAACGTTGCATGGACTCAGGCTGCAAGAATAAGTAAAAACAGACCCAAAGTCTCTCTTTTGGCAGGACCGAAGGAAAGGACTCTGTATACAACGTTATTTCATCAGGCCCTGGCTACATCACTGCCCTATCTTGCTTTCTATTTCTGTGATAACACACCGTGACCAAAAGCAGCCTGGGGAGGAAAGAGTTGATTTCATCTTAAGGATTACAGTCCTTCACCGAGGGAAGACAGACAGTTCAGAGACTCAAGGCACGAACTTGAAGCCAGAAACTGAAGCAAAGACCTAGGAGGGAAGGTGCTTACTGGTATGGTAGCTCTGCCTGCTGTCCAGGACCACCTGTCTAAGAGTAGCACCACCCACAGTAGGCTGGACCCGCCCACATTAATCACTGATTGAGAAAATGCTCTATAGGCTTACCCACAGGCAATCTCTCACTTAGTGGTTTCTCTTCCCAGATGCTCCAGCTTGTGTCACAAACAAACAAACAAACAAAAACAAAAACAAACAAACAAAAAACTAACCAACACTGCCATTAGGAAGGAAAGACAGTGACTAGACCAAGCGGACATTACAATTTTTTTTTTTTTAAACCTTGATTCCATGAAGATGGATTCCTGCAACCTTTTCTTCCTCTATCAGGCAGCACAGAATCATATGAGCAGTCAGAACGCAGAGTTATACTCAAGAGCTACAAGAGGGCTCTCTAGTCATTGTGTACTTTGTTTTGAAACACATACAAAACCAATTTCTTGTTTGCATCAGTGACATCAGGATTGATTTTTCAAAGCACAGTGGACCAAGCATGGTAGAAAATAAGTGTTACATGACTCTTTCAAGCAGTATGCTATAATGGTGAGATCTTTAGGCTGAGTTCACCATACCCTAAAATGATGTGGCTATACTAATATATATTAGAATATATATAGTGTCTTAAATGTAAGATATCTAATTATAATCTTAAATAAGGTTTGCTTCGATTTTCAAAGTACTTACCAGTTTTAAAATATCATTATAGAATGATGCATTTTTCCATTTGACTACATAGTCATATTTTATCAAGTGTTAGTCACCTGCCGGTTTAAACTGGATACTTGTTTTCCTTGTTGAATGATAATTCTACCAATAAAGATTTTGAAATCTATTCTCAGACAACTTTCTTAAAGTTATTGTTGTATGCTCCTTATAATAGCTCATAAGAAGGACCAGTTTTAAATGAGAAACTATGAATGTCAATGAGAGAAATAAGGATTGACTCTCTGATCACTAGGTCAGCTATTCTTTTTAATTCCTGACGACCAGCTTTCCACAGCAATCCTGTGCGACACGCCCTGCCTCACTAGCACCTGCATGGTCACGTTACCTCAAAATCCATGCTCAAAGAGGTTATGGATCTGACCCTGCATCCATGTAATATCCATCCTGCTGTACCCTGTGTCTCGCCAAAGACTTTTTTATTCCCATAGATCCTGAGCCAGGATCCAAATAGCTCCTTTTAACACATTCAGCGTCTCGGAGAACAAATTAGACTCAAGCATATTTTAACATGGTAACGGATGGTCAATTCTGACTCTTCTATGTAACTACTATGACTTTTATCTCAACATTGATACTAATTACATTCATTCATAGTTTCTTTTCTTTTGTAAATACAATAGGTTTGAATAATTTATCAGGAATCATATTTAAGCGAGCCTCTTACTTGTTTTGGAGATGTGAGAACAGTAGGCAAGCTATCTGGGCAGAGATGTGGGCCCTGAGAAAGAAGGTAGGACCTCCACATGGGAATGCTAGTTAGAACCCAAAGAGACCAGTTACCTCCAAGGTGACTGAATGGCGTGCGCTCTGTGACATTCACACACACAGAATAGTTTTCAGACACGAGAGTTGGAAGAATCTTGGGTGGAGATTAGTAGACACGAAATAGAAGCAATGCTGAAGGTCAGTTCACTTGTGCATTTTCTTGTCTCCCTCCCAATACCTAGCAAGAATCTAGATGGTTCCAGGATCAGTGCTGTATTAGAACCCTGTTCACTCTGACACAGTTTACATAGACCAAGGGAGGATCTTGCTAACTCAAATAACACCCCAATTAGAACCGCTGGTAAGATAGATATATGATTTGGCAGAGAGAGGGAGTCTTTATTCTGTTATTCTGTTATTCTTTCCTATACCGCTGTCCCACCCTAAATAAATGAATATGCCAGTTTAGAGTTTGAATAACCTCGTCAGCCTTCCAAATACACTCCTCACTGTTGCAAGTGCCCCCCTCCCCCAGAGTGCTCCATGTTCCACAGAACTTCATAAAAATAAATCCTCACTGGAAAAGACCGTGCGGGCTCACGTTGGCAACCTTCGGGACTTTCCCCTTGGTGGATCTGTGGCATGGCACTCACTTAGCACATATAGGTAGGTGGCTTTGGGTCCATCCCCTAGCACAACAAAACAGACAGAGACAAACAAGAAACACCCTCCCACCCCAGCCTCTCACTGCCGGCTTTGCTTCTCAGGTGGTTTGTTTTTGTGTGTGTTGGGGGATAATTTTAGGAAAACTTTAAAAACATGTAATGGCTCACCGGCCAGCGTGTGCGGCTACGTTTAGCGATTATTTTTAGATAGCCTGACGATTTCCCAGAACTTATCTGCAGCTTCTCCAATTCATGTCGTTCAGACTTGTAAAAACTCTTTTCTCAAGAGCACTCAGAATTCTCAGTCACCGTTCATCATTTCCTACGATTTGGGGTGAATCTCGGGAGGAAGGAAGTAAAGGTAGCTTTCCCAGGAATATTGTTTTCCAGAGTTCACCCCCTGTGGAAAGTGAATTGTGCTGCGGCCACCCGAAGGCTTTCATAGCCTTCCTCCTCTGGGTGGCATTGTCTAATCCAGGAGAACAATGTGTCATTCTCTTAGGTGAATGCTTTTGTGTCTGAGGCCTTGAGACCCTCCAAAGCCCTGGCACCGATTTCAAGGATGTATTGAGAAGACCGTCAATCAAATTCTTCTACTACGGAGACTTCAGAAATGTGATAGACCGGAATTAAGGGAAGGCATGCAAAAGACTGGAAAATAAAGTGGGGGGAGGCAGTTGCTCCCGTCAGCCATCTTCATCAAAATAAAGAGCGTGCGAGGGAAACGCCGCGTTTTGTTTTATACTGCAGCAAGCATCGGTCCAAGGCCATCCTTAGGTCTGCTGTGCACTGAAGGAAGCATCAAAGGCCTGAGTTGGGAAACTGAGGCCCAAGACAGGGGCCTGATCACTCACAAAGCCCCCCTCCAGACTTGCACCATAAGCTAAACTGTAAGTCCTTGCCAGCCTCGGAATCTGTTTCTGTTACATAAGTTCCTCTGTTCGAGAGTTATCACATCGTATTTCTAATTACTTCCATCACCTAGCTGTGAATGGTATGGTAAGTTTTGGTTTTCAGAAGATCATTTTGTGCCCATATGTACTATTATGCCCTGAGACTGGGTTTTACCAAGTGAAGCTAAGATCCTCCATGAGAGGTTAACGAGCTAATATTATCAGACACAACAAGTTTCCTGAAAACAACTTCTTGAAACGTTTGTTAAAACTCAGTTTTCTAATAAAGACTTTGCTGATTTTAAAGCCACCACTTGAGGGGCTGGAGAGAGAGTTAAGAGTTGCTGCTGGGCAACCCCGAGACCTGAGTGTGGATCTTTGAAGCACCA
The DNA here is from genome assembly GCA_964023405.1 of Apodemus agrarius. Taxonomy (NCBI): domain Eukaryota; kingdom Metazoa; phylum Chordata; class Mammalia; order Rodentia; family Muridae; genus Apodemus; species Apodemus agrarius. The sequence continues at coordinate 38,286,146 of OZ030023.1, read as the reverse complement.
ACCTAACAGGCTGGGCATGGTCTCATGAGTGCTAGGACCCCAGAGCTAGGGGAGAGAGGACCAGAGACAGGAGGATCCTGGAGCTTACTGAGCTCAAGGTTCAGGGAGAGACCCTGAATCAAAGCAACAAGGCAGAGAGAGGGTGATGGAACAGAACTTTCAGTGGCTTGGCAAACATGATGTCCTTGGATTGGAACCTCTCCATGCCCTGTTCAACTGTCAATGCTATACAGAGGTCACCACGCCCTTCCTCAGAAAGGCTATCAGTGACCCACACAGATTGGTTGTTTTCTCATTTTCATCCTTCCTTCCTTCCTTCCTTCCTTCCTTCCTTCCTTCCTTCCTTCTTCCTTCCTTCCCTCCCTCCCTTCCTTCCTCCCTTCCTTCCTCCCCTTCCTTCCTTCCTTTCTTTTCTTTCTTGTTTACTTTCTTCCCTCTCTCTTTCCCATCCCCTCCCTCCCTCCCTCTTTCCTGTCCTTCCTTTCTTTCTTCCTTTCTATTCTTCCTTTCCTTCTTTTTTGTTTTGTTTGTTTTTGTTTGTTTGTTTTTGTTTTTTCTGGTCTTGCTGTCCTGGAACTTTCTCTGACAGAGCCGTCTGGTTTCAAACTCAGAGATCCACCTGCTTCTGCCTCCCAAGTGCTGGGATTAAAGGCGTGTCCTGTGGCCGCCACTACCACTTGGTTCACTTTTAAGTCTTAAAGAGCATGTTCCTCCTGCCCTGCTAGGGCAGATAACTTTTTCTAGGGACTGCCCCGTTGGTGCTCCCTGCTGTATTTTCTTCACCTTTTCCTTTAGGCAGTGTGATCACCATGGGTAGCAGGTCTGTTCCTGGCATAAAGTAAGTCCTCTACACCACCACGTTGGATAAATAAATGATTTCATAAATTCCTCAGAATATTAAGCAACACAAGTACATTTTTCTTATGTATCTGCCAGAACTTGTAAAATAAAGTTTCTTATGAAAAATACCCTCCCACCTCTACCACTACCAAACCTTACTGGATATTTTAATTAAGCAGATGTTTTCAACTATAGGGAGTTTTAGGAAGTTTCTGTATACCTACATACTTACTGAAAAATCTGTTGTAAGAGGAAAATGTCATGTGTTTCCTTTGGACTTAATAAATTATGTTGTCTATATAATTTGTATTTATTTTTAAAATAAATTTGAATTCAGTTGTCTCTACGCACATACATCATATCTCCAGATTTTTCTAAGAACTATCTGACCTTCTGTTGAGGAGGATGAACTCCTCAGATGAGGTCCCTAAGGAATATTTGTTACAATTGAGAGAAAGATACATCCTTCTTTGCTTTATTAGGTGGTTATACCATTTGCTTTGCTGCACGGCATGCCTGATGTTTAAAGGGAAGTTTGTAAACATGGAGTTAGGCATGAGTTAAGGTGTACCAACAATGCTACCAGCAACAGCCACACCAGTCTCCTTCTCATGATCTGAAACCCCTTTACACTTGATTTATATGTTGGTTAGAACCACAAATGAATTGGTAGCCAAATCTTTGGAAACCAGAGGACACGAAATCTTGTCTTCAGGCAAAGGGACAAATCAATGCCACCGAAAGAGGAAAGGAGAAATTTGGTGGCCATTGCTGCAAAGCAGGAGTCAAAGGTTCATTGTGGTCACTCATGGAGTGGTCTTGACTGTGTGCACTGCAAAGGAACTATGTAAGATTTTGTGTCTCTGGACTCAGGAATGCTTGGCACAGGTTAACAATGTTTTAAAAGGACTTATCTTTTTTTAATGTTCTTTGATAATATGTAAACTATACTGAGATCATCACAGGGCAGGATGAAAATATATTTTCTGAGTCATTAAATAAATGAATAAATAGGTTATCTCAATGATCCATGGCATATTTCAACAATTATTATTATGGGACCATATAGGTTCATTTTGTATATGAAATATATAAGTGGTTTTTTTTTTTAACCCCTGATATCTGACCACTAGTCCTGAGATCCTTGGGATCTCTTTTCATGCTATAGAGGTGACTGACATCTGTCTATCACTGGGGAGCTTCAGTGTGGGGGCTTCTCATGTAAAGACCATGCCGGGATTAGAGGACTGAGACAGTAAACTCCATTCTGTGATCTTCAAGGAAAGAGAGGGGCCAAGGGTTTAATTGATCACCTACCAGTAGTCAATAATTTTGATCAGTTGTGCACATCTAAGCCTATAGGTTAAAAACAAGGACAGAGTTCAGAGAGTTTATGGACCTGGAGGAAATGCACTCTTTCCCAGCTACTGCCCTGCACGAGTGTCTGTCTCCTCCTCCATATCCTTTCTATATCACTCACAATAAACCCATTCATATGTTTCCCCGAGGCCTCGATTCGCTCTAGAAAAGTAGCTGAACAAAAGCAGCGGAGGTGGAGATCCTGATCTGGAACGGATAGTTCATAAGCTGTGTAAAGAAGCGTGGGGTTTGCAACTGACGCCTGAAGGTGGGAAAGTTTGGGGACGGAGCCCATGGCCTGTAGAATCTATCTGCTTCTTTTGTCTGAATCTAGACTCTACATAGTGTCAGGACTTAGAGTGGAGGATGTCTGGGTGGCATCCACGATAGCCTGGCTAGGTGCTTACTGGTGGGAGAAATTCACAGTTCTTTTTGAAGTGTCTGTGTGTTAATTATTATTAAATAAATGTATAGGAGAAACTGAGGCTGACTTTTCCTACTATACCACATACACATATAATACACAGTCTCTATCTCTCTTTCACACACACACACACACACACACACACACACACACACACTCTTACTTCACAGAATGCTAGAAAAGCGTCCTTATAACTCATAACAATGAAGTATAAAAGAACAGTTGACCAGCATGAAAAGTTAGCAGGGCTGGGGGTATACATAGGGAGATTTGGAGGGAGAGCAAGCCCAGTGCCAGCCTGGGTTACCTAGCCAGATTCTGTCTCAGAAACAAACAAACAGACCCATTTTACTAAGTACACAGTAGAAGCTTCTCCCCATGAGTGTCGGTTGGACATGTGAGTATCGTCTATGTTCCGACTTCCCGTCACCAAAGCCTTCCTACCTGTTTCCGCAGCCTGTCGTCACGCTTAGCCACCCAGGTATGATCTACCTGCACCCAAGTGCTGCCTATTGATTGGTCCTTTGGTTCTCAGATGGCCAGACGGGGTGCTGCATGCCTTGATTCAATCACTTGTGGCTTTCTGCAAACTTCTTTGTTTGCTGTGGTATGTCTACAAACACTCCCCTGTTCCTGACATCATTACACAAAGACGTCGGGGAGGGCTGACATTAGCCGGCGAAGCCAACCTCCTACAAAATCCAGCAATGCTTCTGTTGCGAAAGCAGTGGGTTGTATGGTACTAAGAAATGAGTAATCTTAACTCACTTTTACAAAAACGAATGGAGTTGAATATTCCTTTATATTCTTGGCGTTGAACTAGTTTTGACTGGTTTAGAGAGGCAGACAGGGAGGGGTTTCCAACCTGCCTTCAGTGCTATGTCCAGACAGCAGTAAGAGGTGACATCTTAGTTTTAGAAAATGTTCAGTTTTACCCAGCAAGCCAGTGCCTGCATTTTCTCATTAAGTGATTCTTTCTTTAAAGATGATTTTGGTTGAAGAACTCCTTGAGTCTTTTTTTCTTACAATCAAGTCAACATTTCATGTTTATTATACTTCGGAATAATGACACTATAGAACACGTTTGTGGGCCACACTGTTTTCTCACACCGAGGACCTGGTTTTTGTTTTCTTCTTTATAAAGGAGTCTGGAGAATATACCCAGTTTTCTCACTAGCTTTTCCACACTCCCTGTGTTTGTCCTGTCTAAAAAGCTATATGGCACGGAAAGCATCACAGACGTAATAGCAACACAAAATCTCCCCAGCAGGCTGCTTTTGGTCCTATGCCATTTGCCCTGTACACCTATGAACTGAAGTGAGCTGCTATCCCGGGAAGCTCATGCCAAGGGCCTGGTGATGGAGGTAAAGAGCACACCAGGCTGCCTTTGCCTGGGTTCCTCGCCTGAAACAAATCTAGCCTGTCAAAGGCTTTCACAGCTGCACAGAGTTAGCCTGCTTCTTAAAGTTAAAATCAACTAACACAACCATCTAAGACCAACTTTATTACATCAGGCTGGCTGAAAGATAGCAGGGTCTATTAGGCCTGCCATTAAGATATCAGGTAAAAATAGACTCAGGAGGGCAATGTCTAGATATCAACATGACTGACAACTGCTACTGTGTTAGGTTTCAGGCTCACTTGAAGGAATGCCATGGAGGCACAGTCACAATGGGAAGCTGTAGGAGCTTCAAATGTGATACCATTTCTTTTTATTTCTAAGCATATTCCTAAGCTCTTCTAAAAACTGACATTTAGTGTATCGATGCCAAGAAGACTAAGAACTCGGCGCTAATTGTCAGGAAACCCAGAACAGGAACCCAGTGTTTATCCTGTTCTTGGTGGACACGGCCAGAACATTGTTCAGAAAACTTTGAACGGGGTCACTTACGTAGCTTACCCAGGCTTTCAAAATCTAAACTGAAAGAATTTTTTCTTGTTATAAAAAGACAGTTTGAAAACTTATTTCAGGTCAACAAGAACAGTGCCACTTATGCCTTTCTGAGAACAGTGGATGCCACCTCTCATAATCAAAGTAAAAACTATATTGGATTAGGAAGCCCACTGTTTCCCATCAATACATGTGATGATGATGTACACAGGGAATTATTCTAAAGAGTCTTGGGGTTTTGTTTGTTTGTTTGTATGGTTATATTTTGGTTTTTGATTAAAGGCTTTAATTGAAGGAATAAGGATAAATTATAACACATTTGATTGTACAGTATGGAGTCCCAGATGGGTTTTGGTTTTCATATTTTTTTTAAAAGCTGAAGAGCCTGGCTGCTACTGTAGACTCCGACAATTGTTTCTGACTGTTGTGGCTCCTTTGACACACATGCTTTCGATGTTGTCTTAGGGCTTCTATGACTGTGATGAGGAGGAAAGGGTTTATTTGGCTTACACAGTCCACTGAGGGAAGTCAGGGCAAGAACTCAAAAAGGTCAGGAACCTGGTGGCAGGAGCTGATGCAGAGGCCATGGAGGGTTGTTTCTTACTGGCTTGCTCCCCATGGCTTGCTCAACCTGTTTTCTTCTACAATCCAGGACCACCAGCCCAGGGATGGCACCACCCACAATGGACTGGCTCCTCCCCCATCAATCACTAATTAAGAAAATGCCCTACAGCACTGCCTAGAGCCACCACTTAGTGAAGTATTTTCCTAGTTGAGGTTTCCTCCTCTAAGTTAACCCTCGCTTAGGTCAGGATGACATAGAAACCAGCCAGGACAGATTCTTAACAACAGATAAGAACCACAGCCGCATTTTACCACAGTGTTGGCACACAGTAGGTGTGGCCCAAGTGGTGGTGGTCGCTGTGACTTATCTTCACCCACTTTGGTCATGCCTCTCAGCAGAGTTCAGAGCTACAATTCCTCCGCCCTTGTTTAAACCCCTTGATTTGGGCACATCTGAGCCCCGGGTTCCTTCACTTTGGAAATGGGACGCCATTCCTGACCTGAGAGCATTTTATAGAGAACTGAGGAATATCATGCAGGTGAAATCACTCCTGGCGCACGGTAATCATTAGACAGCAATTTTCAAAAGCTACAAGGAAAACTGCTTTCTAAATGTAATCATTTGGCTTCAAAAACTTAGGCACTTTAGTTTGCTGGAGGGAAAATGGATTGGACACACCTGAATACGGAGTTTAGTTTCCTTACAATTTCTTTCAGGTTGCTCACACTCTGGGTTCTGTTTTGCTTTGTTTTCCTGTTTCGGTTTTAAATGAGAGTTCACGGAGTTGTCAGGCAACCGGACTAAGGAATTCTCATCTGCTCCCTAGCTTTGTCCTGGGGTTGATGGGATAGCCTTTTTCATATTGATGACTTTGTCATCTCACATGCTAAGAAGAAGGCTGACGTGGAAAGCTGGTGGTATCAAAGGGAACAGCTTGTAGAAAGCAGAGGAGACTATCATACCCTTTGTGGATTTATGGCCTTATGCATCTTCTTACAAACACACACCGGCCTATGCTGGTTGACTGTAATTATAACTAATGATAGCTGAAGTCCAAGATCTGCCTACTAAGGTGGTGATTACATTCCAAAAGCAAGGAGGGTAACCTTTTAGAATCAGGCAGTGCTGGGCTCCAGACTTTGCTTCCCCAGTGGCAAACCATGCTATTTCGGGGAGAGTTTACTTGATAAAATATAAAATGCAGACAACTGCATCTAAATGAGACTGTGAAAAAAAAAAAAGACTCTAGGTAAATGTGTGCTGTAGAAAGAGATGTACTACCATAGCAGCTATTTGGCTCTGTCCTGAGCGACTGGAAACTCTTTGAGGAGAGAGCCTTCTTTTTGAAAACCTGATTGGAGACCAGTGAGATGCTTGGCGGGTCAGCACTTGCTGCCAAGTCTGACAATCTGAGTTCTGTCCCAGGTACCTACGTGGTGGGAGCCCTGTTGACATGGGCTGTAAGCGTGTTTACTCATACCCCCACCCAAAAATAATAAGTAAAAGCAATAAAAAGTTGAATGCGGCCGTCACTGTGTACAGGGTCTGGTTGCTAAAGGCGATGAGTGAATTCACTATCGAATAGAGGGCTAACATGGAAGGACTCTTAAAATGCCAGCAATAATTAACAATGAATAAAAGACAAGTGAAAACAGATGTTGGCTAATTGAATAGATATATTAGAGAGGATATCTAATAAATGGTAAATAAAAGCCATTTCCCCCACAGGACTTAGAGAGGAGTGGTCGTCTATAAAGAGCAGAGGAAGGTTGCCATATGTCATACTGAGGGTTTTATAAATAGCATCATGAAATGGGCTTATCTCACATACACACACACACACACACACACACAATCACCTGCATTTTTCTTTATTTTGTAGAAAGAAATTACCTTAGGCCATTACTGCTGTGAGTACTGTCTACTTTAATTGAATTCAGAAGCATTTTGTATGAACCTTACTTCTGATTTCTATATACTCCTCTACCCCTTTTCTGTGTATCCCCTGCCAGTGTCCCCACATTATGAACTCGTGATTTTTTTGTTTGTTTGGTTTTGGTTTTTCGAGACAGGTTTTCTCTGTGTAGCCCTGGCTGTCCTGGAACTCACTCTGTAGACCAGGCTGGCCTCAAACTCAGAAATCTGCCTGCCTCTGCCTCTCAAGCCCTGGGACTAAAGGCGTGCGCTACCACCGCCCGGCTGAACTCATGATTTTTTTCTTTCTTACTGCAAAATCCAGTGATACATGTCCATAGACGTACTTAGTATATTATCCCTAAGTACGGCACATCACAAACCTGACACATTCTGGTGACTCTCAGGACGGAGTTTGGCCTTATGTGTCTGTCACTTTTCATGTATTCTTAAATGACAGTTGGAAGAAACATGAGACTTCGCATTTTGAAAATTGGAGCATGAGGGATGAATGCATGGGAAAACCAGTACCGAGTGAGGGGCTGAGGAACATCTTTCCTGTGGAAGATGGAAGCCACAAACAGCACCGCTCACTTATTTGGGATGGGCTAGTGTTCCCACAGGTTCCTGTGCCAGGTACACCAGGGCTGCTCCAGTGCCAAATGCTGCTCTCTCTCTTTTTTTTGCTAAGAAAAAGCCTTGATAGAGACTTGCTGTTCAAACCCTGATGAACTTGCTGGGCACAACAGCCAGCTCATTTAAGTATCCGGTGCTAGCTTCGATGGGGCAATAAAAAGAGGCTTCTATGGAGAACAGAAAAGAGACGCCAGCAGCAGCAGAGCCAGGGAGAACTGCAATAATTTGAGACAGGAGGAATAGAATGTCTTCTAAAGAGAAAGACAAAATCGGAGCTCTGAAGTTGGAAACGAGACACATTTAACGGAGGGACTCGAGTAGGGCAAACATGATCTCAGACTCAGTCAACGTGGGAGAAAATGTCATACAGGATAATTAGAGAAATGATTCAAGAGGAGAGGCAATTCTCAGAGATACATTAACTTCCATTAATGTGAGGGGTACTTTGTCACACGTGCTTCTGAAACTGTCACAACTGAAATCATCTATTTGTGGGTTGTTTGTTGGTAAGTCTAAAAGTTATACCCTGCAATCAAACCTAGGTTCAAAGACAGATAAAGATCAAAATTCAGGTTGTCTTTGGACTTCCATATACAATGAGGGCAAGGGAAGGAGGAACTAGGAAGGCCAGGGGCAAATGGCGCCCACCATTCTACCCGTCCTGAGCGTACACTCTGGTGGCTCCGTCATCATCCGGTAACGTGAACTCCATTACTAGATTAGGATCTACCCCACTTGGCCTCTTTAAAAGACTCCCACACATTTGAACACACCTTTGAATCTCTAAAATGGACCAAAGCACCACCTTCTATTTTGGGTAGCTACAAAGGTACTGGAAACTTCAAGTTGTAACCAACACCATGGCCTATAAACGTAAGAGCAGGAGCCAGTGAATACAGGATTCCAGGGTTACAAACTCCGATTATTCTCTCAGGTGTTTAACTTGCTGATCCAGACCAGGTCAGGTCATCTCTGTTTGTTTTTTGTGTTTTGTTTTTTTGTTTTTGTTCCTTTTTTTTCTTCCTCTTTCAGTAAATATGATAATTATTGCTCTTTTTTCTAATACTCAAAAAATCAGCTTAAGGTCTATTTTTGAGGACTACTTTTATACCACCCTGAGATGACTAGTAGATACATTTTTTTTTTTATTCAGAGGAAATGAGTTGATTTCCTTCTGCTTTCAGCCAGCCCTGTGGAGAACACCCATTCTCATTATCTCACTCATTTTAGCCAGATGAATGAACTACAGGGATACTCAGAGTTTCCAGTTTCTGTGATGGAGTTATTAAAAGTAAAGGCATAATATTTTCATTATTTATCCTCACTCAATTTGTCAACCAAAGAATAAAACAATATTCATAATGATACCCTGCACATCATGTAACTACACAGACCATATATCTTATTTAGTGATTATATATCATTGATAAGATAATTAAACTCATTTCATAAGAAACTGTGCAAATGTAACTTAATAAATAAACTCATTATTTCATTTATCATTCTCTTCTAGCTCTTCTTTTAAAGGGGTTAAATAACATTGTATCTCCAGAATATATTCATTTGCTAAAATAGAGTCATTCAAAGGAGAAACAGTAAGGGATTACCCTGATTATTGATTTAATACTTGATGGCATTCCTATTGAAGTATTTAGAGTCATAAAGATGGTTATGATGAGGGTTTTTTTTTTTTCATCACTCCTGCTTCTGGCCCATTTCTCACTGCTTCTCAGTATATTTAGAAATTTCATTTGACTCTGAAGTTTCTTCCCACATAGGAACTAGATCAAACTTGAATTGCTTTGAAGTCAGAGTGAGTATTTCCATGACACTAGCTTCATTTGCTGTTTGTGTTTTGTTGAAAAACAGTGAACTTGTTGTACTGGGAAGGGTTAGGAATGACGCTTGCTAATTTCCAGGCCAAGGAAGCTTGTCTAATTTTACAGCCTTCAAGGAGATATGAAGCTTTATCCCTGATTGCACTTATCTCCACCCACTGCTCTAGTGGCTGTGTTACCTTGTCCTGAGAGAAACCAGCACTGCGATAAACATGCAAAACATATGAACAATGAAGGCGGTATACCAGAAGTCTGTTATGGAGGGAACTAAGAACTGTCTGTACTCACGAAGACCAACTGAAACATTCTGAATTCTCTTACTTACATGTTACTCATTGTGGCTTTCCAAGTAAAATACAAGGCTCTGTGTCATTTCTAATGACTTGCCCCAAATGGATAAGGGCTAAAGAATTCAGAGATTATTGCAAGGTACCCAAAGAGATGGATGCCTCTAAAATTGCAATGGCTTTCACATTAAAAAGAAGAGAGAGACAGTACAGAGTCTCATTTTATTTGTGACTGATGCAGCCACTTACACTTAAATACCCCCTCCCATCTCTTCACAGAAAAGGAATTTTAGAATCTGAATGCTAGGAATGTTAATATCCCTGTTCCTACACAATCCCTTGGGCTGACAGAAAGTGCCTCTTGGTTCTCAAAGACGCTAAAATATGTTTATCCCTTAGGACCCAGTTAAATGAATGTGCACATTTGCCTGAAATGAGCAACATTTGTTTCTAGGCATTGACTCTGTACCAGTGAAATTGTTTTCATCTCCAAAATGGGCAGACAGGATGACTCTGGTGCTCAGTATGAATATTCCAGTGTCTGGCCTCTGAAAAATGTGAGTAATCAACTGAAGGCCACGAGTGGGAAACAAGCAATACAAGAAAATCACTGTATTTTTAAGGGTTCAACGTGTTGGTGCTTATTAAAATAACCATCTTTGTAAACAACTTTAATGTCTTATGTGCTAATTCTCAAAGCATGTTGCTTTTAACACAACTTGAAAACTACATACCTCTACTCAAGTTAGAAAGAACAGACCTTTGCCAAATGTCACAGTTTACTACCTTCCAAGGTGCATGTGTGTGTGTGTGTGTGTGTGTGTGTGTGTGTGTATATATATATATATGTATATACATATATATATATATATATATATATATATATATGCACCTATCACCTTCATGAGAAGGAAATATTGGAACCATATTTGCTAACACAGGAAACATTTAGCACAATGTTTTGTTTATGCAGACTCATCCATTCATGAATCAGGCAACTGAGCTGCAGATACAAAGCATAAATAGATAAGACCTTAGCAGAATAGAAGGTCCACAGGGGCACGACCTTCACCTGCTCACGTAGTATGTTACCTTAGTTCATGATGAGACCTAACTTATGATGATGACAATTCCGTGAGGGAGGAAGGAAGAACACAGCTAGCCTTAGCCGTGTCTTATAATGTGAACTGTGCACCCAAACCTTGTGAAAACCCCATCCAATTACTATGATTTACTTTATTTTATTATTTTATTATTATTCTTGGTAATGGGGATTACAGCCAAAGGCTCATGCATACCTGCTAGTCAAGTTTTCTACTGAGCTACAGTCCCAGTTCATTTTTCTTTCTGTAAAGGGATGAGTTCTCTTCCCCCACATATTAGTACTTACTGGAGTAATGAAACTTACAAAAGCTAGTGTTCTAATTTGCTATTTATAGTACTTGATACTGCCCTCAAAAGGTGAAGACAGTAAGAAGGGTTTTCTCCAAAGACACATGCTTTCCAGTGCCCCATTTTTCTTCCTTAGCGTGGTGGTCTATGCTCAAGAAAAGCTAGTTGACGTGTGCATTGGTACAAGCTGTTGATTATTTCTGAACTCCATTTGAACTTAGCTCCAAAGTAGAACTAACTAATCATTGTTAATCCAGGATAAATCTTCACTGCCAGCAAACACAGGGGTCTGCTGACATCGCACACAGAATGTCAAGTTAGCAGCTATCAGCTTCCCAGTGGTACACACAATCTCTTAAATTACAGCGGATGCCAATTTTAAAAGTAAATGGAACCGATAAAGCATCTACATGCAGAGAGTTTAACCTTTGTTCTATCGCTTTGCCTTGTAAAATCATAATTGGCTACCTAAATGTCAACTGGAGTCTCATATTATTTCCTTTGGTTAGTTTAGGTGTATCTCATTTTTAAGTTTTAGAACTTGGACTAGATTTTCTAAAGCATAGACAAGTGGGCTAGGGATGGGACTCAGTAGGTTGGTTCCTTGCCTAGCATGCAGCAAGCCCTTGGCTTGATCTCTAGCAACCCATAAAACTGGGTGTGGTGGGAGAGGCCTGTAACCCCAGCACCTGGGAGAAATGAAAAAAAATGGATGGGAAATTTCAGGTTATCCTTGGCTACATAGGATGTTAATGACCAGCCTGGGATATATGAGACCCTGCCCCACCCCTCCAACATAGACAAGCAATAGTATAAAGGAAAGCAAAGTAAAAATCACCTATAACTTCAGTATATAAAAAATGATTATTGACATCCTAGATTCTGATTGCCTGCCTCTTTTTATTGTTGTGCTATTTGGGGTCTTTCAGGAGGAAAAATTGATATTTGCTTCTAAACAAATATTTCTATAGCACCCATGTGTAAAACCATAGAGAGAATGATAAGATGTGAATTGTAACTTTTTCTTTTGGCAGGCCTGTAGTTCCCACAAATAGCTTCGAAAACTGCACAGGCTTTGGAACATCAAAGATCCAAGTTTGAGTCCCACTCTCCCCATATGTGTGACCCTGTGCAAGTCGTCAGACATCTCTGAGGCCATGTCCTCTTCTCTAAGATGAGAATAATACCTTCCTCGGAGTGTTTCTGTGAATAGTCAGTGAGAGAGAGGAACACTCCTCCACTGCTGGTGGGAATGCAAGCTGGTACAACCACTCTGGAAATCAGTATGGCGGTTCCTCAGAAAACTGGGTGTGATACTTCCGGAGGACCCAGCCATACCACTCCTGGGAATATACCCAGAAGATTCACCAGCATGCAATAAGGATACATGCTCCACTATGTTCATAGCAGCTTTATATATAATAGCCAGAAGCTGGAAAGAACCCAGATGTCCCTCAACAGAAGAATGGATACAAAAAATGTGGTATATATACACAATGGAGTACTATACAGCCATTAGAAACAATGAATTCATGAAATTCTTAGAGAAATGGATGGAGCTGGAGAATGTCATACTAAGTGAGGTGACCCAGTCTCAAAAGAATACCCATGGTATACAGTCACTGATAAGTGGATATTAGCCTAGAAGCTTAGAACACCAAAGACACAAATCACATATCAAGTGATGTCTCACAAGAAGAAAGGAGTGGACACTGGTGCTAGAATGGACCAAAACATCATTGTGGGAGAGTACAAGAACAGTAAAGTGGGAGGGGGTGGATGCGGGAGCAGGGGGAGGGAAAAGGACATGTGGGACCTTTGGGGGTGGGGAACCAGAAAAAGGGAAATGAATTGTAAATATAGAATATATACAATAAAAAAAAAAAAAAAAAAAGAATTTGCCATGCTGCCTGACACAGCATCCAATGGGTGGCAGCCATTGTGATAAACTCTAAGGACAGTTGATGTAATTTTACCTCCCCGTCTTACTCTGAAGATCACACAGCTCCAGTACCGTGTGAACTGAGAACTAAGTTTTAGGTAAGCCGAGAAAAAGAGAGTTAAGCAGGTAAGTTGACTAGAAAATGAGGACATTTGTAAGCAAGTTCTATAGACTTACATACTAGCTTCTGTTAACATATGTGATGTCAGCTCTTCAAGGTCTTCAAACAGTGGTTGACTGTGTTCTAGCTCAATATAAATCTCTCTCTCTCTCTCTCTCTCTCTCTCTCTCTCTCTCTCTCTCTCTCTCTGTCTCTCTCTCCCTCCCCACATCCTTTCCTTCCTTTCCCCTTCCTTCATTTCCTTCTTTCCTTCCTTCTTTCTTTCTTTCTTTCTTTGTTTGTTTTTCTTTCTTTCTTTTTTCTTTCTTTTTCTTTCTTCCTTCCTTCCTTTCTCTTCCTTCCTTTCTCTTTCTTTCTTTCTTTCTTTCTTTCTTTCTTTCTTTCCTTTCTCTTTCTTTCTTCCTTCCTTCCTTCCTTTCTCTTCCTTCCTTTCTCTTTCTTTCTCTCTTTCTTTCTTTCCTTTTCTTCCTTCCTTTCTTTCTCTCTCTTTCCTTCCTTTCTTTCTTTCTTTTCTTTCTTTCTTCTTTTTCTTTCTTTCTTCTCTTTCTTTCCTGTCTTTCTTGTCTATTTTTCTTGTCTGTCTTTCTTTCTTGTCTGTCTTTCTTCCTTCTTTCCTTTTATGTGTTGGAAGAACAGTGCGCCTTAGTGAGAACAGTCCAATAGGGACCAGAAGATACAGAGATGTACAACTGCACTCCAGGAGAAGATTTTTTAAGCTTTACAGTAGACTATAGCAATCTAAGAACAAGGAAATTATCAAAACTGGGTAAATTTTAAAGTATTGCTTTATTTATTTCTTTAATATAGAAATGCATTTTTAATCTCTATTATGTAGCTATTTTGGTTTAGTCATTTGTTCTGAACCTAGCCAAACTTCATTATGTATGCATTATCTTAGGAGAGTGACTGGGTGGTAACAGGTCTCAACTGAATGAATCCCTGCTCCACAGTCGGTCATTTTACATTATACATTATCTTTACAAATATCTCATGATGTTTCAAACATAACATACGTCTTCATTATCTGATGCTAAAACATGACTGCTAACATTCATGAGTAGGGAAGAGACCTAGCGCCATCCAAGAATTAGAACGCATACTCTGAGTTAACACTCAAGGGGCTGGAAAGAATCCTGAGTTCCCCTGACTTCAACAGCCACAACACCAAGCCTCATTTACATTTTCGTTCTTCTGGTCAGACCCACCCATCAACCTCCCATGTTATTTCCATGCCTGGCTGACCAGCATACAGGGTCAGTGCATGCGAACCCTGGCTTTGCCTTGTCCTTGTCTAAAGTGGGTCAAGTAAGATCAGCCATATCCTGCTCTGCCTGTGAGTGCCCTCTGAATGACTGGTGACTTCTCTCTGATGTGTGTGACTGTCCACATGACTGTGAACAGTTCCCAAGAGGAGGACTCTAGCTAGTCACAGGGGAACTCACACAGCAAAGAGAATCAGTGCCTGCCTTCCAATCAACTCACTGGTAAAAGGATGACAGAGTACTTGTTTTCCTCCTCCTTCCCTCCCTCCCTCCCTTCCTCCCTCCCTCCCTCCCTCGCTCCCTCTCTCTTCCCTCCTTCCCTCCCTTTCTCCTTCTCTCGCTCTCTCCTTTGATTCCTCACTCCCTCTCCTTCCCTTCCTCTCCTCTCTCTTCTCTCCTTCCCTCTTTCCATTCCTCATTCCCCCTCTCTCTCCTTCCATCTCCTAACTTGTTTTCTTTTTGATTGGTTTTTAGTTTTTAAATTGCACTTATTTATTGTATGTGCGTGTTTTTGTGAGAGCACATGTGTGGGAATGCACAAATATATTTAAGGATCCATGTGTGTTGCTGTACCACACGTGGCGGTCAGAGGTTCTCTTCCCCAACTCTCTCTCTCTGTGTGTGTGTGTGTGTGTGTGTGTGTGTGTGTGTGTGTGTGTGTAGGACAGAATCTTGCTATGCAGCCCAGGCTAGGCTTAACCTTGTGACTGTCCTTTCCTGACTCTTCCCTGGTCCGAACCACCACGACTTACCACAGTTAACATCTCCTTGGCATTTTTTATACACCAGTCTCAGCTGTACATAATCAGAATATGCTTTGTAGATCTATTTGATCTACACCAAACTTTCTGAAATAGTTTATCATTTAAATCTGTTCATTTCTTCTTTTTTATTTATTTTGTTTTTGTTTCGCAAGAAGCAGAACTTGCAATGTTAACATCAGTGGAAAAACAAACGACTTTTGTCCAACATTTAACAGCAAAATAACTAAAAACTGGCTAATACGCTGATTTTGTTAATATTCATTATTTCTTCACAGTACTTGCATTTATCAGACAAATTCTCTGCTTTTAAAACAAGGAAAAATTATTGTCACTTACTTTAAAATTATATGGGGGAAATGGGAAAAATGGTGTCAACTAGAACATGTTACTTAATTAAAGTGAATAATTATATTTAATGGCAGGCTGCATTTACATAATTATTTGCATATATATGTAACCATAATAATTAAAGAAAAAGAAGCCATGAATTTGAGAGGGAGTGGGAAGCAAATACAAGAAGGGTCAGGTAGAGGACAGGGTGGGGAGGACGTTATGTAATTTTATTTTAATTAAATAAAAACATTAAAAGATAAAGTAGTGCAAAAGTGTGAGCTGTGTTTTAAAGAGGAACTATAAAAGCTTGCTTGCAGTCTTTTGTTGATCAAGCAAGCATCAGTGGGGGAAAACGTTTCCCACAGAGGCAGTAGGGTCAGGTTATTTGTGGTCAACAGTCTGTACCTGTTCTCTCCCTGTAGGCAACATTAGAGCTTTCATTGGCCCCCAGATTTGCCTCACTTCTCCACGGTAGCTGAAGTATTCCTAGCTGTTTGTTAGGTGCCTTTATGAAGACACTCTCAGCAAGCATGCCAAGTCCTGAATGCTTAAACCCTCTCCCATCCCTTTCCACTTTGGTTCAGCGTATGGCCGTCTCTTCTGTTACTTGATCGCCCACGAATCTTTTCTTTCAACTGTCTGCACTGATGCATTCTTAAGAGGAGCATTGCATAGCCCTGCTGGGGTTCATCCATGGACCTCATCAAAGAGGGAGGTAGAGGCCCCTTCACACACCTGCATGACTTTGCAAGACTGTCAAGGACCAGGAGGCAAGCAGAGTCTTTCTGTAAGCTCCTAAAATCAGCTATAAATGTGTGGACAACATTTCAGAATATAATGGCAGCTAATACAATTATAGCAGCTCACATGAATAGAACTTTCCTTGTGTCAGATAATAGTACTATGAATTACAGAGTCTATATCTTTGTGATCTTCACAACCACAGTCTTGCTTACGTTAGGAAGTGGTAACTAAGTCCCATGCTTTTTGTTCCACTCTGGCCCCCATACTGTAATGCAACCCTTCCAATAAACAAGATGGTGTAGTCATAATTTTTTGAAGAATTTTGATTCTGTCTCCCACCATGGTTACACTGGTTTACGGTCTCGTTAATGATGGATTTAAATGCTATTAAAGTCAGGGCTTAATTAAGTGAGGGCTTTGGCACTTACTTGGAAAAGCATGTATCAAGAATTTCCTTAACAGCCATTAAAGAGAGAAAGGTCACTGCTGACATTTATGTAGCACTCCCTCCTTGTTTCTGTATGGATGGTGTATGCCCCAATCCTGTGGGATGATCCCTGTCATATTTCTCAGAGCTTCCTTCCCTTATCCTCTAAGAAATCTCTCTCCTCAGAGCCTTTTGCTCTAGTCTCCTTCAACACAGAGTTCCCATGTGTTCCTTCTGTATCCTTTGTACAGTAGGCTATCCTCGTCTATAGTCTATCGCATCAGTAGCCTTCCTGTTGTATTGAGCTCAACTCCTTTAATGGCTTCCTAGCTCAACGTCTCGTCACTTCCTCTGCTACAAACACACGGTAGTTCCCTGATAGGAGTACAAAGAACAAACACACAAATTATTAATGTGGAAAATATTAACATTGAAACACAGTTACAGCTGGGCATGGTGGCGCATGCTTTTAATCCCAGTGTTTTGAGTGGAGGCAGGGGATCTCTGTGAGTCTGAGGCCAACTTGATCTATATAGTGAGTTCCAGGACAGCCTGAGCTACATAATATTGTTTCAATAAATAGAACAACAACAACAATAGAAATGTAATTATAGTCTCAATATTGGCATTTCCATCTGGTGTCTCCTTTAATTTTGTACCCAGGACTTAGGATCTCTCTCATTCTCCACTTTTCTTTATTATCTCTTACAGAGCTAAAAAGTGAACCCAGGATGCTTGAAGCCAGCCCGTTAGTGCTTGTCCCCTGCCATTGAGGTCCTACCTCAATTACTTCTCTTTATTGAGAACTTTTCAGTACTAGATAGATTTAGAAAGGGTGTGGCTAACTCACTTGTATTAACTCGACAATTGAGACACTAGCTTTAAAAGTCTTGAAGGCGAGAATGAAAAATACCATTCTTATATGGTCATTCTTATCTGCCAGAAGGGACAATTCTTACTTAGATGTTTTAATGTTAATATTTTCATGGTACAGGTATGTTGTTGAGTGACTATGTTGCTAATGGTTTTAAAATCATTTTGCTACCTGGCATTATATTCTCTAGGCAGAATACTGACTTATTTCCCAAGAGAATATACTGATCAACGAATTCTCTGATCAGTGGGAAGCTGAGTTTCCAAATGCCAGCCACCCAAGGAGTCATGCTATGTTTGTTGGCCAGATAAAATGTTCTCCCTTGCTCCGGAATGCATCAGCTAGAATTATTGTAGAGTTCTTGGAAACAAATTGCTTTTAGTTAGAAATGGGAACATTTGAGCTTCACATCAATACTCTTCTTAGTTCTTTCTGACCTTGAGAGCTCCTTTGGTTAGGGGACTCAAAGGATGGCATTCTGTCTGTGTGCTGAAGCCCCTCTGGATCCTCTCTTCTCTGCAGGCCTTTTCTGTACCTCAGACTTGCAGGATCTCTGCCCATAGACTGGAGTAGAAGCCGAGGGCACTGAAGCACCGAGGATTGTGGGAACCGGCAGGCCACAGACAGAACATCCTCTAGGAGTCAAGTTGATGATCCTAATCTTTGGGTTCCCAACAGTTATGAAAATAAATATCAAAGTTCCAAAGGGAGGAAGCAAGAGTTCTGAGGGCAGGTTTTTCTGATTTCTTTCAAAGGAAGAAAAAAATTAGGGTTTCAAATGATTATGAATTAATACCACATTCCATGATAATCTATCTACAGCTTAAGTCAAATTGACTTCCTTGGACCACAGTTGCTGAGAAGCACTAATGGGTCACTGGGTCAAAAGGACGAGATGACTTTTCAAACTCAACCAGGTTATTTATGACTTAGATTATCATTTGCTTTTATTAAATAAGGAGATGGTATCTTCTGCCCTGCTAATAAATCTAAAAAATTAATTTAAAAAAATGCTTTTATACAGGGGAAGGGAATTTTCATATAATTGAGAGGAAACCGTAATCAGGTTTGTTTTACAGAATTAAAGCTCTGGTAGAAAGGAAGCCAAGAGCATAATCAGATTTCAGACGGCATCTTCCGTGAAAAGACATGTTTCTATGTAAAGCCAGAGACTCCAGGACGTACCCTCAGTGTCTAAGGAACCGACCTGAAAGAATCCTTTTCCCTGAGCAGGTGCAGTCAAAAGGGATGGCTGTTGTTTCTTTGGTAAATCAGAGAACTCTACTTTTCGCTGTTTTTACCTTTTTTAATTCTCAGATGTCACTACCACGAGGCTGGTTGTTCTCGGGATTAAATTGTGGGGGAAGCTGATAGTGCGCTAAATGAGCCAAGTTATTTTTCTATTGTGTCAGGACTTCCTTTGTCCAAGATACCTCGAAGACTTCAAAGGATTCCTTAGACATTAGCTTAGTGTGTTACCTAAAAAGGGCACCGACCCCATGGAAAAAAAAAATCTCTTAACAAAAAGAACATCTGAAGATATATGGACCATATGGATTTTCTCATGACGAAAGTCGAAAGGAATCAGTCCTCCCTACTTCTATTTAACCTCTGTTCTTTCACACAGGTGATATGGACAGACACAGAAACCTATCTGACTACAACCTGTTCAGTCTACTATCCCGCCTTCATGTACTTCCGACCAAAGCCAAAGCACTGTTGTTTCCTCGTGGAATTTACATTCACATTGGATGATTAGACATACATAGAAGAGCTTTGTTTATGTGGCACAAAAATGCCAAGATCACAAATGTCTTGCTGGGCACTGCTGAGTCACATGGCCTGAAAAGTACCCATTCTTGGTGTGTTGGTGATATCCAGCCCCTCTGTAAGAGTTAACGCTCATGAAGCTCTTGGGACAGTAGCTAGCTAGCCCCGGGACAAGCACTGACTTTCCAACATCCTTGGATTGATCAGGTTGGATCATTTTTGGACTAATATTTTCTGCAGCTTACCTGGAGCCAGGCCTCGGTGTTAACAGCATTTTCTGCTCCTGCAGATGACCCGGGTTTAAAACCCAGCACCAACACCCCAGGTTGATTTAATGCTTCAGGTCTCTGCAGGCACTGGCACAGAGCACCCACCCTCCCACCCACAGACATACGTACATATAATTATAAAATGAAATAAACCTGAACAAAATGTTTTTGCAGCTCACTGAATGCTAAGTCTTTAAGCTTTCATTTTCTGGAATCTCTTTGGAAGCTGTTATTTTGATTACTTATATAAGGTCTTCCAGCTTTTATGGGTGTTCAACTTTAAAAGATCTCCTTAAATTGACACTACTTTCTAGATTAAGCTCTCTAATTATACTCTGAAGCATAAGGAGAAATAGCTTAGAATTTGTGGTGTTTAAATTCTCTTCCTTACGCTATTTTAAATAGAAGGCAAATGTGAATTTGTTCGAGTTGATCTTGTTTTTTTCAATGGGTGTGAATAGAACCAGACACTTTAGAAGGAACAGAAATTGCATTTCCTTGTCTGAATTATTCATGACACTTCGAGATACATCTAAGCTTTACCCAGGTCCCGGCAATATTCCTGTGTTATGAAATTGTTGAAGCTCCCAGTGAGTGCTTTTCTTCAGGAAGACTAGATTTTGCTTTAAAATAATAATAATAATAATAATAATAATAATAATAATAGCACTTCCTAAAATTTTCATTTTTTTCTTCTTGTCTGTTTTGTAATTTCAAAATAAAAAAATAAGAAATGCCTCTTTATTTACTTTTGTATCTCTGGGTAGAAAAGGCCTTTTAAAATCACACGTCAGCATTAGGACAATGTGGACAGAAGATCTGATTACTCTGGGCCATCTATTCATTTGGTGAATGCTGACTGAAGATTTAATGGGCTAACCTGTTTCTTGAATGCCTTCAATGTCCCAGATGCCATTCTAAAGCCAGAGTAGAATGGGTCCAGTTTTGCTTGTTACTTTTGTTCTCCCCAAGCATTGATCCTTTTTTACTTTTTAAACATTAGGTACTCACATGACCTCCCTTTACCTAAAATTGTCTAACCTAGCAGGCAGGCACACAAAACATGAGACTTATCCATGCTGTAGTAACAACTGATCGGTTCTAACATTTTCATCTTGACCACTATGTTGTTTTATACAAACATCCGATCTATCTGGATGTGGTAGCAAATGTTTGTAATCTCAGTTCTCAGGAAGAAAAGGCAGGAGGATTGGGGGTTTGAAGCCAGCCTGGTCTCTTTCAAAGAAGTCAAGGGAGTCAGAGAGATGGGTCAGTGGTAAAGAGCACCTGATGCTCTAGCTGAGGACCAACGCTACTTAAGTTCCTGCACCCATGTGATAGTTTGCAACATTCTGGAACTCCCAAGTTCCCAGGGGATGTGATACCCTCTCTGAACCCCACAGGTACCACCCAGTGTATAGACTAAGTGGGGGGAAAACATCTACACACTTAAAATAAAAATCAAGTAAATCTTCAGGAACAATAACAAAGGGAATAAAAGATCTAGGTCTGGCTATTAAGAGACAAGTTCTTTCAAAAGGTGTTTACTCTCACAGTATCAACTGGAATTTTCCACACGATAACATAGCTGACAGATTGTGTGCACTTGTTTCAGAGTACACAAAACCTTCACCAGACTACACAGTGAGCACAAGAATAGATGGAGTTGTTGTGACCTGATCCTCTTTCCTTGATTAACTTCAGCCCAGAAAATGACAGAATAAGGTGTGATGGCACATTGGTGAGCGGCATCCAGTGAGGGCTTTCTAAGCATTTTTGCTGCTATTGTTGGTTCTTTTCCCCAGCTTTATTGAATATGGGTAAAGGGTGTAAAATATTCAATGTCCCGATGAGGCCAGAAGTAACGGAGGCTTAGTTAATAGTTGGAGAAAGATCCCCTGCAGTCATAAATATAGGTATATTTCTATCTACAGGGATGTCACCTCTATGCCAGTCACTTCCCA
The DNA here is from genome assembly GCA_964023405.1 of Apodemus agrarius. Classification (NCBI taxonomy): domain Eukaryota; kingdom Metazoa; phylum Chordata; class Mammalia; order Rodentia; family Muridae; genus Apodemus; species Apodemus agrarius. The sequence continues at coordinate 38,264,530 of OZ030023.1, read as the reverse complement.
GGAGACCTAAATGCTCCTGAGAAACTAGCTATCCTAGACTGTAGGCACACGGACTTTGTAGAAGATGGCAGAAGGAACATTTAAACAACAAGTATTCTCTCCAGTGTGGCCATAATGTATATGGGTTTTGCTGTTGTTGTTGTTGTTGTTATTGTTGTTGTTTTATTTTTCTGTGCACTTAAAAAAAAAAACTTCACTCTAGTCTTACTGGCATTGGTAATTCCTGTTGGGAATTTTCGAAATTGGTATTCTTGGTCAGAAGTCCCTTTTTGTTGTAGCTTATTGGCCCTCATAGCTAACCCTTACAAACAAACACCTTAGTGTCTAAGTCCGTGGTTCTCAACCTTCCTAATGCTATGACCTTTTAATATAGTTCCTCATGTTGGGGCGATCTCCAGCCATAAAGTTACTTTCATTGCTACTTAATATAACTGTAATTTTGCCGCTGCTCTGAATCATAATGTAAATGGTGTAGGCTACCCCTGTGAAAAGATCATTTGATGATGGGGTTACCGTCCCCAGGTTGAGATACATTGCTCTTGAGGATGCCACAGGGAGAGAGACATGGAGGGGATATGGAATCAGAAACATTTTTTTGTGTGTGTGTCCCATGCTCTCAACTTTGACCAAAAATTGAGTAGGAAAGGAATTTGAAAAGATTTCTTCCCACATTGGTCGGCCTGGACTCGCTTTGAAGATCTGTAAGAATGTTAGTTCAAACTAAGCCTGCGAAGTTCTGCTTTCTTAATGGTACGTATTTCCTTCCTTTGTGAGCCCTTCACAAAGGAAAGGTAGAGGAAGCAAATGCTTGTGTTGGATAAAAACACCCCCAAACAAGAAAATGACCAACACACATTTTAAAAGTCCTTGAAGATTTCGAGTAAGCCTCTTCCTTATTTGATTTTCCTATATTTACAATACATGCACAAAAAAAGAACTTAAGAAATATTGCTAACATATATCTGATGGAAATGGACATGTCTTTCAGAGATGTGTCTTAGTTAAATTTGAATTTTGCTCAAATGAAACCTTTCAATGAAGCAAGCAGACGCAACGGTAGGCCTACATATACCCGATTCGAATAGGGACAAGAGAACTGGTGTCTTTTGGCCAAAATTCCTATTGAATGAAATAGTATATTTCCGTCTTGAAAACTGGAAAGTGTGATACGTAAGTCTGCCACACGAAAGCCCTCCATGGCCCTGTCTTAGCAGGCACTCCATCCTCTGCCAATGAAGGTAACCTTGCCTGAACTTACACTGGATCAGAGTTCTTGGGCTACTTTCAGAGATCAACAATTACAGAAATGCTTCTTTAGAGCTGAATACATGTCTTAGCATTTTCAGAAACGATTGATATTTTGAAACACTCAATTCTCAAAAGGGATAGTTTACAATAGGCATATTTGAATGGTTTATATCCTTTTATACAACTTTCAGAAATTTATCAAATGAAGTTATTATAATTCTTTACTGAAATACTTCCAAATATTTTTATGTACAAGATACTACTTAAACAGAACATTTTACTTAAATATAAAATATATAGATGGCTCAGATGTGTGACGAGATTATGTTTCCTATAATCAAATTGGTATATTTGACTTGAGATATTCAATTAACTTGTCTTTAAGATGAATATCAAGCTTTGTCTATTATTTAATTATAGCATGCTAATCGTTAACATCAGAAGACGATAGTCAACACAAACCTTTAGACCCCAGCACAATCATGAGGGACTTATATTTAACTCATTTCCATTAGAAAATTCAAATCTGGAATAGACATTAAAATGTCTAAAAATAGGAATTTAAGTATTTTCTAGCATTTTTCCTTTCTAATTTGCAACAGCGGATTATTTCGAGCTCTCTGATCTGAGCTACTTTATGTTTACTCACACCAAACTAATGGCTACTTTTGCCTTGGTCATGGGTATCTTAAGAGACAGGAAACTGCACAGGAAGTGCCCCATGCATCTTCCTGTGGATCAGGCCATTCTAGCAATTTCCGCACGACATAAGGGGAATCAGAATATTTCTTTAAAGAAATAACTATGCCTTTATCTGGGGAAAAAAGTAAGTCTCCATTAAAACTAGGTCTACAGCTACAGTGACACCCTGCTCTCACCTAGGAACTCACATGGGGTGGGGGCGGGGCATCCGTGATTGACTCATGAGGGAGCCTGTAACCTTCAAGGTTTCTTTAGGAAACCGGAAAAGAAATTTTGATACTAGACACTGTGTTCCAATTTCTTAGTCCTGCCTCTGCCAGGCTCAAAACCTCTTCCCTTTCTCAGCTTTAACGTGAAAAGCTGTTTCCTAAGTATTTATCCTTTATACATTAGACTTAGCTTCCAATGAAAAGTCCAATGAGAACACATCCCAAATAAGAACGGTCACTTTATTATTTTCTCCCGAAATTTTTGTCAGTCTATTTAAAAGTTACATTTAAAGATTTTCTTTCAGAAAACGACTAGTTAATACAAGACACCCATGTGCTTATGAAACTGGGGTCCTAGACATTTTTACACCTGACAAATTGATGTCCTTTTTTTTAAAATTAAAAACAAAACAAAACAACTGTTTTGAGTTTCTCTGATTCATAGCAGTAACAGATCAAGGGTATGTTTACAATAACAGTGAAGCCTGACTCGTTCAGTGGAACGTCTGAACGCTAGGTTCTAAATGCTGTAGAATCCGAGATCAGTAAGACTGTGGAACCCCGTGAGCAGAGGCAAAAGTAAGAGGCTGTAGCAGACGGAAGGAGTCGAGTGGGTGGCTAGCTGTGGTAAGGAACTGTAGGGGGGAAGGATCCTTGTTGGGTTCTCCGGGGCCCACTAAACATGGCTGCTTGGCGAGCTAAAGGGAAATCTACAAGAGAGGGTGTCAACATCTGCCAGTGTTTCGCAGTGTGTTTTGGGAATTATAAACTATTTGACTTTGCCAAGGGGAGAACTGGAGGTGGCAGAAATGTATCTAAAACTAAGCAAAGCCAGCAAGCAAAGGGTTGGGACATGAGGACTCTCTGAACTCCGTTCTTAGAGCTGTTGAACTAATCACTGTTGGTATGTGGCACGGAATGGGTTTGGGGGTGCTGGTCTTCCATGGCTACCGCCTTACATGGTTAGCAATGTGGGAAAATAGAGCTGGAGACATGAGTGTGCCTGTCTGTCTTCCTGTGAGCTCACGTGTTCCCGTGTTCCCATCCATCAAAAAGACACCACACGGGCAGTCAGCACACCCTCAGGTGTGCTGGAGGTATTCCCACAACCTGTTCTAAAGGTTATCCCAGGAGAAACGAGTAGAGTATGATTTTCTTGCCTTGGATGTGTCTGCTGATTCTAAGAACTCCTTCAGTGGTACGGGGAAAAGGTAAGGAAATAGAAGGGGGCTCTTTATAGCGTCCATTTCGTTCCCCCTGAACGATCTACATGGCTGAGAGCTTTTATTCACAGAACTGGACTTGACGGCCTCTGTTCGGTTACTTTGCCTTGAGAGCTAAACTGAGTACAACCCCACCCGCTCAGCGTTTTTATCTCACAGACCCTTTCCCACCCAGCCAGAGCCATGACCACAGGCGTCCTTATCCAGCACGCGCTCACGTATCTCTGCACTGAGGATTCTTAGTCTAGATCTTTCTATCCTGGATACTGATGACAAGAAGAAAATTATAAAATATCTCCCTCCTTAGGACTTGCTCGTCTAAGGGTACTCTAACATAGGAAACAGGTGATTCGCGTCCACCTCTATCAGTGAAGACATCACAACTAACGTTGCTGGGAGACTCCTTATCCAATCTATAGTTAACCACAAAAAGACAGGAAATAATAAGTTACTTCTCCGGAAAAGACCCCGGTGACTATTTATTTGAAGTTTCACGGCAAACTCTGATAGAGGTGTTATCAGAAGTTTTCAGCCAATAATTTTTTTTTTTTACTATTTTTCAACAGCATTTTATGACTAATCCAACACTCCTGGTACACCAGCGGTAGAGCTGACTTAGAAAAGGCTGAAATGGCGCTAAAGCAGAATTTACTCATTCCCTCACCCCTTCCTCTCCCGGGGGTGTTTGATTTGGCTGACCAGTTTCAATCCACCGTCCCAGCTTGTTCCTAAGAGACTATAAAACACAGCGATGCCTACAGATGCCTACGGCGGGGCAATCTCCCCTGTTTAATTCACTGTCTGCATCGCTTTCAGCCAGTGGCCAGCAGCAGACACCTCTCTCGTGATTGGTGTGTGCATCTGTAGGAAGCGTGTGGTATCTTTTTGTTTCACCGTCCTGTGAAATCTATCTACTTGTGGAAAAGAAAATAAGCAAGAAAACAAGTTCTCCCATAGAGCCACTTGAGCGCAAGGCAAAGGCTTCAACTCCTTTCTTTCCCTGCATTCGAAGCTTGGGGAGTACAATGGGGGTGTTGTGTTCTGGGATAGCCTGGCAGGCAGGATATTGGGAGAGGAGGTGTGTGAGCAGCTTGCAATACCTACAGTGTTTGCTCTATAACTGCCGGGACTAAATCAAACAGCACCCTGGGCTGGCTATTCCGTCCAGAATAAGCAAGTACAAAATCCACCGGCTGTTATGACCTATATAGGGAACAGAACTCCTTACTTTAAAGGTGTGCATAGGCGTAAAGATTTAAAACATTTTATGAGGATTAAAAAAAAAAAAAAACCAAGGTTCCCCCCAGCTCGCATTCTGCCGGTTTACTGTGTGGTTCTTTAAACGTGTCAAAGGGCAAGTCACAAAAGAATCCATTGTTCTGGCGGAGAGAAAGGTTATTGGCTATCAGGTCTGTCCAGAAAGACAAGCCATGATAGTTTGGTAATACATTAAATATTTATTTTAAATCCTCACACAAAACGGCAGCGCTTTTTTCCCCCTTTATCATACAATTTCTGGAACGTCAACTCACCGAGTTAACCTCTCTGAGACACTAATTTGTGGAAGTAATGTGTGTGTGTGTGTGTGTGTGTGTGTGTGTTCCTCCTTAATTTCAGATCATAATGACCAATGTAAAATTTTCAGGTTAAGTTTTGCTTCCATTCATTTTTTTTTTTTTTTTTTTTTTTTTTTTTTTATGCTGAGCTTTCAAAAGAGGGGGAAAAGCTTACCTCCGTCAGTCAAGTGGGATGCCCGGAACCCCTTTCTCAGCCGCAGCTTCAGCGTGGAGGAGCAGATGCTCTGGGAGCCAACAGTCTGTTAACAGGAAGCAGGTGAACCCGAGAGCGTCCGCCTGCGTTCCAGCCCAGTGCCCATCCGAGCACACACCTGCTTTCCCAGACCTGCGGCTCGAAAGCAACAGCCTCGCACAGACCCTGCGCTAGCACACGGCGACCCCCTCCCTTTAGAACCCCCCAGTTCTCTCAGCTAGGGCGCTGCTGAGATAACTGTGCAGGGCAGGCTTGCCTTCCCGAGACAAAACCCGTTCCTGCTGCCCGCGAGCGGATACCAGCATTATCACCCTGCAGTCCCTGTTCTCCAATCAGCTAATTGCAACACCAGTCAACAGCTTGTCGCAGGGCCAGCTTGCGGGCACACGTGGCTGCAATAATTGTGCATTAGCATGCCCACTGTGGCTCTCCAAAGATTTTTTTTTAAAAAAAAAATGCTTCTTCCACGGCGAAGCTCTATGCCACACTGCTTTCCATAAGTAAAATGGCTGGTCCTCTCAGCGCGGCTGCAGACAGCTCATTGGGTTCCACTGGCTTTTCGTAGCCATAGCAACAGCCAACAGACAGACTTAGCAAGCATGGCTGATCATGTGCAGCACACGCCACAGCTTGTTAATTTCTTTTCTTTTTTTTTTTTTTTAAATCAAACTCATCATTTTTCGAAGGTGGGCCGCTTCTGTTACCTTTCTAAATGTTTCACCTAGAGCGCAAGCGCCCTGGGTCTTCACCCCGCCCCCCTGATTTTCTAGGGAACTTTTGTGGCAATGTTAACACTGAGATCAAGGAAGCAAAACTGTATTCTTCTCTATCCAGGTTAATAATAATATGCATATCTCCGGAAAGGCACTAACTGGAACCATGGGTGAAACCAGGTTCGACCTTAGAAGGGGCTGGAAAGATTTCTGTACATGGAGACAGCTGTTTGTTGGTGTTGCTGCTGTTGTTTGTTTTTGTTTGTTTTGTTTTCTTTTTCTGTTTTTTTTCCCAACAATGACAATCTTATAGCCAACTTAATTCAAATAAATCCTCGTGACTTGTGTGTTATATATGGTCAAAATAATAGTCTAGTCAGAGGAGCTAGTTTAGTAATTCTGAATGATTCATTTATAGAATGTGTTTAATATTTTTACACATTACACAGTTTAAAGTAGAGCTTTTAAAACTTCTATTGCAGTTTCTGTAGAAAATTTTCTTTAATGTAATTATACTTTATTTTTAATTTTAAAATGGCTTAAGAAATACAAATCAAATGAAGAATACTTTGAGAATTTAAGCACTCCCTTCAAGGCGGAGCGACTTGAATTGCATTCCACACTCTCTCAAAAGCCCACCTCCTCCTCGGGGACTCTTCCCTGGTTAATGCCATTAACAATTTAAATCTTCTAGCCCCTCCCCCCAGCCTTTTCTACGATTTAACTATTGTCTCCAGTCATATTCCATTTGATGTATTTTCAAAGCAGTGTCTTACCTAGCTTTGCTTCTAGCAATCTGTTTGAAATGGTGTGTGAACACTTTGGACTTGTAAATAGACAAGTTCTATTTGCTAGGAGACATTGATTTATATTTTGTGAGGATTGCATCTTTCCTGCCCAAGTTAACATTCCTGACTCCTGTCGTCATTCCCAGGGTCAACATGACAGGAATTCTGTGGAGGTGGATTTAGGGAAGCCTGTTTCCTCTCCTTGTTCAAGCAGATTCATCTTTGACCCACACAGGATCAGTATGTCCAGTAAGAAGGAGTGAGTGGACCCTTCCGGCTTGGCTAGAGTCCCACACTGGAGTTATCCTCTGTTAAGTCACCAAGTTTTGCTAGTTCTGAACTGGTCACTACAGTTCCCTGAGTATGTCTGTCCTTCAGTCCCATGTGTCCACATCTTGAGTGGCATAAAGGCTTCCTGGACTCCTGGATGCTTCTATTTCCTGAAAGGTTCTTTACTGAGGGACCTGTCTCTGTTGTCTGGAGATCTCTTGTGCCTTTTCACTCATGAACAGACTTTCTCTGCCACTGCTGGAAAGCCAATCTGGTCCATACATCATTTTCAATCCATATATTTTCTTGAAGGTAAGATGAGCTCTGACTGTGTGGCCCAGGCTGGATCACAACTTCTGCATGTAAAGAGTTTTCCTGCTGCAGCTTATTGAATAGCTGTGACTATAGGTATAAGCTGCTATGTGTGGCTTCCTTAATATTGAATGGTATCCTACAGGGCTGTAAGATTTCATGTGCATTCTGCATTTTACCTCATTTTCAAACATCACACATTCATGGATGCAATCATTTCAGGAAAACCAACAGGATTCTAATTAAACGTTGGTACTTTATAAAAGATAACCAACAAATAACTCAAGGTTATTTTGGATTTTTGTGTGACTTTTTTCGTGTTATGTCTGAAAATGTCTTTATTCTACTTACATGTAGAATATTCTACATACTTAGTTGGCTATGGACATCGTTAGTCTCTTTCTTTGGGGCTACAGAGGATCTCCTTTTTTATCATGTACCTCCTACTCCACCATACCACAAACAGTTCCTTCTCCAAAGAAGAGAACCTGAAACCCCCATGATTTGTGGGACTAGAAAGCTGGTAGGAACTGAAACCAATCCTTTGCCTTTTTGTGACACTCCATATTCATCTTTATTGATGGTTAAAGAGTTGTCCCTTTTTAACTACTGGAGAATGGTTCCAGGACAACCTTCTCTCACCAAGGATAACATAGTCATCAGATGTTCAACTCTTTAAATAAAACGGTGTGTTGCTGTACAGACCACATCTAATTCAATGTAAACACTATGTATGCTGTATCATATTACTTAGAAATAGTGTTAAGAAGTCTAAGTACATTTTTATGAGGCAGCAAAGTCATTAGATTTAGGTCACTAGCCTTCAGTGACCTTGAATCTTGTGGTGGTTTGAATAGGTCTCCCTATTCAATAGGTTTGAATGGTTCCCATAGACTTCTGTGTTTAAATGCTTAGCTTATAGGGATTGGCACTATTAGGAGGCGTGGCCTCGTTGATATGGGTGTGGCCTAGTTGGAGGAAATATGTCATTGTGGGGGTGGACTTTGAAGTCTCAAGCTACATTCAATGTGGGATGCAGTCTCCTGCTGCCTATAGATTAAGACGTAGAATTCTCAGCTCTCCAGCACCATGCTCCCTGCCATGATGATAATGGACTGAACCTCTGAAACTGTAAAGCAGCCCCACTGAAATATTTTCTTTATAAGAGTTGCTGTGGTCAGGGTGTCTCTTCACACAGCATTGAAACCCTATCTAAGACAAATTTGCTACATGGTCAAAGCCGAATTCAAATTCTTGATCCTCCTGCCTCTGCCTCCTAAGTACTAGTGTTATAGTTATATACTACTGTGTACCACACCACATGGAAGCATTTGTGATTTTTTTTTTTTTATTAGTGATGGGCTGAATCTGCTGATGTTGAACCCAAGGTTGCAGAGGACTTGCTAAGGGCAGCTCTGTATAAGGACTTGGGTCCTAACTGGCTTTTTTTTATATCAAAACCTCTCTCTTCAAACTCTGTCTGGCATGGCTTATCAATCTCTCTCTTGTCCTATGATCCCAATCTAATTCAAATATCTAACTTATATTCTTCTTGTAAAGGTGTCCACTTAAGCATTGCTATAGGCAGGCTTCTAAGAGGCAAATTTGGTCTTTCTAGCTCATCTTTCACCGTGAGATGAGATGTCTTCTAAATTGCTAATGCTTTGGACCTGGTAACCCCCTTGCTTTGGTGTCATTAGTCAGGATGCTTAGTATTACATAGTTTTCAAATTTTGACCAGGGTAGTAGTTGTGAAATCATCACTTATTACTGTTTTATTTCCTATCTCTCTAGTCACTAACAAAATTGAACATCTCTTCATTTGGAGGTCTTTTATGTCACCACCTCTGTCAAATTCTTACTGACTGACAGCTTTGATGTTTCCCCTGTTGAGGTTTTGACTTACAGTGTGGTTTTAAGCAAAATGTCTATAAAATAGTTTCAAATTTCTATATATCATAATTACATTTGTAATGTAATTAAAAGTTAGTAAGGTATCCACTGACATATAAAGATAGTACATACACTATTTCTGGAGGGGTAGTTATTATGACATAAACCGAAGAATGAGGGTGGGAATTTCTACTTGGAAATTATTTTTTGTATGAGAGCATGTACTACCATACTGTAATATATATACAGTATAGTCTAAATAAATACACTATATTTATTTAGTATGTATTTAGTAAAATAAATATAGTGTGTATTTAGAAATAATATTGGATAATCGGTAAAATTTCACATTATCTATTATCTGTCATTCTTTTAAGAGCTCAGTTAAAACTCATACAAATTTACATTTATCTGTTATTTTTCTGTTTGTTGCCTACCACCTAATCATTAATCATCTATCTATCTAAGAGCTAAGTTACACACAAATATATCCATATCTATATCTTTTATTTATTATTTATCTACCCATATATCCATTATCATATCTATCTATCATCTGTCATCTATCATCCATCCATCTATCCATCTATCTATCTATCTATCTATCTATCTATCTATTTATCTATCTATTATTATCTATTAGCTCTCATTTCTCTCTAAATGAGGACAGTGCAAATATGTACCACACTAACACCTTGTGGGTCTTAGGTGAAGAATGTTTTAATCTTATTTTGCAATTCTTTCCACTTCTTTTATAACTTTGAACCTTTCCTTATCATGCTGCTAAGTTTTAAAAAATAGAATACAATGTAGCATTTGGAATAGATAACCATTTTAAGGTTAAGGTACCTTGATGGTATATAACTTCTTAGTAAAGTTAAAAATGAAGATCGATAAATTATGGACTAACTAAGGTATTGTTGTTCTTATTAAAAAGCTATTTTGGTGAAAACTACTGAGGATATTTAGTAGTTTCTTGAAAAGAATGTGCCGTTTCCCTACTTGTGCTGCTTCCTGGTGTCTTGATCATAAGCCACTTATCCACTGGTTCCCGAGTTGAACCCCTTCTTAATCTGGTTCCTTCTTCGCTGTCAATGAGAGCACTGTTGCTTGGGTCAACACACTCCTTGGGCACACCTACCCCAGAGCCTCCATCACTGGGTTCTACTAAAAGATCTCTTCTCGTGTAACAAAGGGACTCTTTGTAAGGCTCCGTGTGGGGAATAAAGCTGAAGTGTGATGTGTTTAATGGAATAACAGTTTTATAAAGCGTATGCAGACCTTCCTAATTCCTAATAACAAACGCAACGGGCCAAAGCCTGTTCCACAATCTTTTAAGTGTTGAGCCATTTTCACAATGATAGGAATAATGTGCCTTCTAGTTGGGACCATGACAGGGAATGTGACAACCACCTGGGGCAGATTCAAAATTGAAAAGTAAAGTAAAGTAAATTGGGTTTGGTTCAAAGAATCCATTCTCTAAGATGCTATACTGGAAAACAGAGACCTCTTCAAGCTGTTGAGCTCACGCCTTCATAGCCAGCCAAGAATTCCAATTCTCATTAATATCCAGAGTGACATTCATATGTCCCTCCCCCATAAACCCAAGCCAGTCCAGCCTACTGAAGGCTTTTCAGAAATCCAAGTACCAAGTCAGTCAAAATTAAGAAAAACGATAACAGAAGAACAAAGCCTTATCCCAGGAGAAGTGGTGAAAGCATCGGTGTTCTTTTGAAAACTTTTTTAACAACTTGACATAAAATAATCTATGCACATAGCACTACCCAGTGTATCATAGACGGCTATCCCGTGAGGAGGAGCCAGAACCCCCTCGTTCTGCATCCCTTCCAGAAGAAGAAGTAGTGGGGAAAGATGGCAAGAGGTCCAGGACAGAGTCAGCAAGGCCTATGATGCTCTCGGCTGCTCTATAATAACAACGTTCCCTTAGATATCCCAGCTTTCCCAAGCTCTGGGCTTGCAAATGACTATGATCGCAGAAACTGAAAGGGGACCTTCATCGTACAGTCTGCATTTACACGTGTCAGTAGGAGCCTGCGGGGATGTTACTCAGTAACAACAAAACTAACCCATAATTATACTACCCACCAACCTGCTTCCTGTTCTGAGAACTAACCCCTTGAGCACAAACGGGCTTTGCTAGGCTAGGCTCAAGACCAGCGGTCTGTGCTCAGTGCACAGTGTGGATTTACAAGAAGCTCAGGAGAGCACTGTACCTGGGCTCACTGACAGAGACTATGTTTCCTCATAATCTTGAAAAGTGTCCAGGGAAGAGGAGAATGGTGGCTATTTCTCTACCGTCGGGGGACCATACAATGTTTTGGGGAGCCACATCTGGAGTGTATCTAGGGTGACCTTTTCCACTTACCGCCTCATCCAATGGAATCAATGCCACCCAGGGAGGTGCAGGCGGAGTGCCACATGCACAGCTCAGAAACAGCCCCAGGCTCTGTCGTCCCAGCACCCAGCAGTATTGAATCAGTAAGGAAACATCAGCTTCAGCAAAGGAAGTTTGGCAAGAAGCTCTTTAAAACAAATGCTGTTGGTTTCACCGGAGCCATTGAAAAGAAACCTCTGAGAGACAGGGTGAAACTTGGCAGGCTTTGTAAGCGCTGAGGAGGCAAAGGCCAAATCCGGAAGCAGCCAAATGCGAGCATGCCCAGGAAAAAAAATTATGAAAATAAGAACTGTCACCTTTTGTCCTTCAGATATAAATGATTCTGATATGACACTTCTGATACAAATGTTGAGATTCAACCATAGAAGTCAGACGGAGCCAAAGATTTATGTCACGTGTGCCTCGGAAATCCAGGAAAAGGCTTGCCAAGGGCAGCATACACAGCTAGGAAAAAGAAACTGTGTTCTGCTGAGGTCAGGCAAGACCTCTACCACTGAGTTACATACCCAGCTTGTCCTGTTCGGAGGGACTTTCCTACCCCTCCATCCAGCGGGCCTGAGATCTCCTTACTGGGTCCCAATCATAAAGGAAGTTTGCAGATGTTGGCCCTTAGCCAGGCCCATTACAGCCTGAGACAAGAGTAATGGTAATCTGCTGAGGGTGAGGAAAAGGACAACGGATGTAGGTGGGGACCCACAGCCAGATGACATTGGCCGTGGCTACACAGGGGAGCATCTCACATTGTCACAGATAGTTTCATCTAGTGGACTGCTAGGGTCACTTATGTTGAGAGCCTCCAGCAGCCTTGAAATAAAGCTTTGCCAAGCTCCCTTCCTGGTTGTCCCCTCCTATGTTGCTAACTTGGCTGGACGTCATTGGAGCGAGGATCTGAAGGGCTGGTTGGACCGGATGAAGAAGTCTCCTTTCTAGTGTGGTCCATCAGGGTATCCCTGCTGGTGTCCCAAGAGACGCAAGCAGCTTACCTAAGGGCTACTCTTCATCCTAGTTTCAAACCCATATGCCAGGGTAATTAATTTTTCCTCCACTTAACTGGATAAATAAATAGAATGCACAGACCCAGCCTCTCTGCCAGCATCCTCTGTGGGAACGACTTAACCCATTTTGCGACTTAGGAGATATTATCTACCTCAGAAGACAGTTGTTATGGAAACTAGCTGGACTAGAAGGGTATCCTGTGCCTTTTGGTACTTTGTTTCTCATTGTGATTGCATTGCTACACTGTGGGGAGAATTGTGATAGATACAGAGGTCTGGGATCTTCCTATATATAATTGTTAAAAGTAGATGAGCACAGACCATAGGGGGAGAAAACCATATTGTTAATTTGTCTCCTGTTTAGAGGAATGTCAGATGCAGTGTGAACTTCTTTCCTCCTTATGTGATGAACTACTGGAGGAGCAGCAGCCTCGAGAAGGAAGGTGAATCTGCATTCACAGGTTGAGGGTGCAGTCCATCCTTTTGGGGGATGACATGGCAGCAGGACCCATAAGATTCATGGATCCAAAGTCAAAAAGCAGAGAGAAATGAATGTTGAAGCCAGCTGGATGCCTCCCCCCCCTGTTCAGTCCAGGTCCCCAATTGCTGAAAAGGTGTGGCCCACACTCAGGATGGGTCCTCCCTTTGCAGGTAAACCCTTCTGCAAATGCCCTCAGGTATGCACAGAGGTGTGCCTCCCTGGAGGTTCTGGACCTCACAGGGAGCTTTTATCATTGGTCATCACAGATCCTAAGGACCAGTGGAGGTCGGCGAGGAAGATGTATAGGCACTGGCTATTAGCTGGCATTGAAGGGTACCTGGATCCTACTATGCTGAATGAAGCTGTTGGAGGCTTATTCAGCCCCACCCTCTACCCTCCTGTGATGAATGCTTTCCCTGTCTGCTTATTTAAATTAGTGATTACCTTACCCTCCCTCATAGCCCTAGTATTTTTTACTCCCAGAACCCCTTCATTAAGCATGTGTGGTGAAGAACTTTACTGTAAGAACATCCAGAGGCTACAGGGGCAGAGCTGCCTCTGAGGGGAGTTCACTTCTGAAACCTAGTTGTCCTTAGGAGCACAGCTGAGGAAGAACATGGACAGAAGATGTGGCCGCACAGGAACACATCCATCTCAGGGAGAGACGTTCCTGAGGGGGAATCCCAAACATGCTCCTGAGGACGGGGAGTGGACCTTTATGGACAGAGCCGCCTTTTCCTGTAAGACTTGTAGCTGCATTTGGCCACAGGGTGTTCGCCAGCCTACAGTTGAGTTGACCACACTCACGCTGTGTCTGTATACCTGCTTGCACATTTATGAATCGTTATCTCTGTCGGCTAGAACATGGGGGGGGGTCTCAATGGCAAGAATCAGTTTGGCTTTGCCTTCATCTTATCTCCAGCTCCTGAATGCAGATGCAGAAACCGTGAACGAACAGAAAAGCCAGTGAATCCGGAAGAGATGCCGATGTGTTGTATCTTTCCTGAACGCCATTCCTCCATCCAATCAAATGTCCCTTTGACTCATCACACCTACCAAGAACAGCATCAGGCGCCAGATTATTAAATCAAGGCTCACATTCCGGGGTGGAGGTGAAAACATAAGCCAATCCCTAGTGATCTGACAATGGGATTTCTCAGAGTAATTACCTCCAGGGAGCAAAGAGAAAAATCATTAGTCTATGTGTTTCATGAAGGGCTCTGCTTGAGTTAGTCCAGGCAGATGAAGGGTGGGATCACCTCTTTGACAGGCAGAAACAGGATTTCTATGTTGGGGGAAGCAGCAGACATGACAGTGTAAAGGCAAGAAGACCCCAGGGAGATGGATGTAGTTGCAGTTTGGGGTTGGGCAAGAGGACATAAGGCTCACTCTGTATGGTAGACATGTATCTCCCAAGGACTGGGAAGCTACCATGCACCATGGTTCAATTTTAATTTTTTAAAAGATGTGCTTTTAATTATGTGTATGTGTGTGGTGGAGGTGGGGGGCTCTGGGTGGGTATGTATATGGTATGTGTGTGTATGTATGCATGTGTGTATGTATGGGTGTGTGTTTGTATGCATGTGTGTTTGTGTGTACCTGCAGAGGGCAGAGATGTCAGGTTCTAGATCTGGAATTATTGGCAGTTGTGATTCACTAAACATGGATGCTGGGAACCAAAATTTGGGATATTTTATAAGAGCAATACCCACTCTTAACCAATCACCAGGCCATCTCTCTACCTTTTATATCATAGAATTAAACACGCATCAGCACCACTACTACAACAACCACCACAACCACCACAACCACCACTACCACCACAAACAACAACAATAACAACTCAACAACAACAGAGATGTGACACCAACACCCACCTTTTTGAGACAAAGTCTCACACAAATGAGGCTAGCCTGAGCCCTACTACATGGATGAGGACAACTCTGGACCCCAGATCTTCTTGACTCCACTCCCCAAGTGTTCAGATGTAGGTCACTGTGCCTAGCCTATATTTGTATTTTAGAAAGAAGGCCTTACAGAACATTTACTTGGGTGATTTGTTTGAAGAGAGTAATGCATAGGGCTCTATATTTTTGGCTGCTTTCATTATCCATCATTATTATAGGTATCTGTTAGACACCTTCTCTATGCAAGGACTTTGTTTTAGGTGCCAAAAAGTTTCAACAAAATGAGAAGCTCAGATTATGAGCTATATTGATATTTTATGTTCTACTAAAATGAGATCAAGAAAAAAGAACAACATGTTGCCAATAGAAGTGAAATGGAGTATTCTTTTGTATATCGAGATTTTGATTACTGCTTGTTATAAGCTCTTTCTCAAATGCATTTAGATTTTCCTTTCCCATCTATCCCTCTGTGTACAAGAGAGACTTGAAATTATTAGGTGGAAATATTCCTAAAATCCTTCACATACAGACTTGGGCTGCTCTGAATGGCAGTATTCACTGTCTAGGGCTTTTCAAAGTTTGACATTTCAGACTCAATCGATGTAGAACACTGGGGCTGGCGGGGAAGGGGAAGCTCATCAGTTAAGAATGTGGACCGCTCTTCCAGAGAGCCAGGCGCCGGGTCCAGGAACCCACACCGAGCAGCTCACAACTGCCTGCAACTCCAGTTTCAGGGAATCTACATCTTCTTCTGACTTTGCCTGCACTTGTGTGCACATTTTACTCCCGCCTCCCACACCTATGTTTAGGTTATGTATACCTAAACATAATTTAAGAAAGTAAAAATAAATCTCAAAGAAGAAAAGGAAGAGGAGGATGAGAAGGAGGAAGCGGGGGGGGGGAGAGAGAAGGGGAAGGAGGAGGAGAAAGAAGAAAGAAAAAGAAGGAATAAAAATAAGAAACAAAAGGGAGAAGAGAAGGAAGAAGGAGGAGAAAGAGGAGGAGGAGGAAGAGGAGGAGGGGAAGGAGGAGGAGGAAAAGAAGGAGGAGGAGAAGGAGGAGGAGGAAGAGGAGGAGGGGGAGAAGGAAGAGGAGGAAAAGAAGGAGGAGGAGAAGGAAGAGGAGGAAAAGGAGGAGGAGAAGGAGGAAGAGGAGAAGGAGGAGGAAGAGGAGGAGGAAGAGGAGGAGGAAGAGGAGGAGGAGGAGGAAGAGGAGGAGGAAGAGGAGGAGGAGGAGGAGGAGGAGGAGGAGGAGGAGGAGGAGAAGAAGAAGAAGAAGAAGAAGAAGAAGAAGAAGAAGAAGAAGAAGAAGAAGAAGAAATGATACTAGAGATACTAGAGGCCTGAGCTGCACCCCTTCAGCAACCCTCCGTGTTCTGGAAACCTTCGAGACCCCCAATCTGAGAAGCAGTGGCCATCGAAGCACTCCTAAGCCAGCGAGCTGCCTCTGTTCAGAATCTTCTTTCTTTTGCTGGGTTTTCTTGGATGGACATGATGAAGCTGCCATGACTGTAGCCTGGCTGAGACACACGTCTTGTTTTCTAGGAAGTTAAGTTGCTAACCATTGTATGTCTTAGCATCACAGAGGTATGGTTATTTACTTGAGAACTAACGGAGTTGTCTGGAATCTGATAACATATAAAAAAGAACACTTTAAAAATGTAATGATGACTAGCATAGCAAAGGGAGCAGACTTCCGTGCTGCACAGCATGGGGGTGGGGTGGGGCTCAGTGGTTAAGTCACCAAGGACCAGGGAGGAAGCTACATCAGTAAAGTGCGGGGCTCACAAGTGTGAGGAATGAGGTGAGTCCGAGCTGAGCTTTAGTATCCACATGAAAGAAAAAACAAAAGCCTCCTGTAATTTCAGCGCCAGAGTGCTGGAGAAAGGGACATCTGTGGACTGGCTAGTTAGCTGATTGAGCAAAGTTAGTAAGCTACAGGTTTATTGAGACACACTAACTCCAAATAAATAAATAAATAAATAAATAAATAAATAAATAAGGTAGAGATCTGGAGAGATGGTTAAGATTACTTGCTAACTTACAGAAAACCCAAATGTAGTTCCCAGCACCTACAGGGTGGCTCATACTGTCAGTAATTCCAATTCCTCCACAGGCACATACACAGTACACATGCACATATGCAGGCAAATCACTCAGATGCATAAAATAAAGTAAGTAAATCTTTAAAAAAAAATAGTAGGTAGAGTGATTGGGAAAGACACCCACAGAGAAAGAGAGGAAGAGGGAGGGAGAGGGAGGGAGGCAGGGAGGGAGGGAGGGAGGGAGGGAGGGAGAGAGAGAGAGAGAGAGTTATTATGCAGCTGTTAAAAAATGTGTCTACACACAAAGAAATTGTGGACACTGGTAACTACTCCCTTTCTTAGGATCTCACAGTGTGCTTCAGCATTTAGAAAGTTCTAAGACAAGAAGAGTATCAAGATCCTATTTCATAGTTTTAACCTAGTTGTTGTTTTTTTGTTTGTTTTTTGTTTTTGTTTGTTTTTTTAAGACATTCATGGCACAAAAGATGTTCATATTGTGTGAACCGCAGCAGCAACAAATCCGTGGACTGGCCCCGTGGCCCAGCTCCACTTTCAGTAAGTAAAAGTTTGGATATATGATCGCTGGTAGAAGACAGACAAGTGGGTGTGCTGGTTAGATTTTTGACAGCTCCTCAAAGCCGTCTATAAAATAAAGAAGACTGTTTTCTATCTTCTCACTCTTCCCTAGAAGATCCTTATTCTGTGGAAGTGCTGCCCATTGGTGAAGAATGCTGCCCAGAAACCAAGAAAGTCTGGACAGCCCTTCCCCCACCTACCATATTACATCACCCCATTTCATCCAATCACATTTCGGTGTTCATCCAATCACATTTCAGCGTTCATCCAATCGCATTTCAGCGCAACTGTCCATTCCTTAGGGCAGCCTTAGCATAAAGAGCTTTCCCTAGG
The DNA here is from genome assembly GCA_964023405.1 of Apodemus agrarius. Classification (NCBI taxonomy): domain Eukaryota; kingdom Metazoa; phylum Chordata; class Mammalia; order Rodentia; family Muridae; genus Apodemus; species Apodemus agrarius. Next base: position 38,246,650 of record OZ030023.1, on the reverse strand, counting down.
TCTTTGGGTCTTCATTTCTGAAGGCTTCGTGACACATAAACTTTGATCAAGTGCATTTTTTAAAATGTGTATCCTGTTAACTTGTCCTTGTCATCCATGTGACAGCAGTGACTCTCTGCTGGGTGAGGAAATGCGCCCCTCCTCCCCTTTCTGACCCCAGCAAATGGAGGAGAGAAAACATTATTCCAATTTAAAGGCAGGTTTTCTTACTAGCAACAATTATCACTTGGAAACCAAACTATAGCTTGCTCCCGGGTAAAAGAAACAATTTCTATTTCTAACCTTTCTTTACACAGCGTCTAACTGCGCTGTGAAAAGAAAAGAATGGATTTTATTTCCTCTCAGTTGCAGCGAGCCACCTCCCTGCTCAACAGCTCCGCTCTCAGCCGGTGGAGACGTCTTCACTTAGCACTCCTGCAGAGTGAAATATCCCAGGTCGTGGCAGGGAGTCTTTCTGCAGTTAATTAAACAAGCTGGACCTCCAGCCTTTAGAGACCCACGCGCTACAGAAGCCGAACATCTCCACTCAAGTAAAATCTAAGTGGGGAAGCCAGTCTTTGAGGTGCGTTAATCAGATGCTTCAGGAAATGTGCACTCGGACCGAAGGCTTTTCAATTCATCTTGCCATCATCATAATACATATCGCTGGTTGCTGCTGTGCTTTGTGTAGCTGGCGAGTTTTCTCTGAAGGTTCCCCCTCCCCCCCAACACACACACCGCCAGCGGGGACTTCTTGGAAATGCTGTTTTACTTTGAGTGGCCCATAAAGTGCCCTCACCTAGCTGAAGCAGCGGGGCACTCATTGACCATGAACACTTGTTATTCAGGTTCTGCTGGTCTGTGGTAAACACAAGCCCAGAAGGCCAGCACAGCATGCCAGGGCCTCACAGAGTGTCTTGTGTATTATTTAAAATATGTTTCTCTCTGCTCTGCAACTTACTTATATGCAAGCCATCATTTTCCTTTCTAAGTAAAACGAATTGTTCTTGTGAGCTAGCGAGTATAAGAAAGACCTATTTTATGGACTAGTTCAAATACTTGAAATCACGCTTCTTTTGCAAGGCAAGGCCATTGAATATATTATCTCCCCCAAACTTTCAGGGAAAGGGGGATTACAAAGATCTAACAAAATCAGCTCATGTATTCAGCTAATGTGTTTTGAGTTCGGTGGTGTGCTAGATTCAGAAATCAGGTGAAATAACATTAAAATTGAAAATGACAAGCATTTTTATATACCGAGTCACTTCCTGCGTTACTAGGCTCTCTTATTTATAAATTGAGGAGAAATTAGGACCCTGCCCATCAGCAAATGGTTATAACGATCACATGCCGAGAACATCGCATGGAATGCCTCAGCCATCATCCCTGGGCCAACAGCACGTCTCCTCTACCCAAGAGCGTCCTCACCCTCCTCAGCACCATCGTTTCTGCTGCCTTCGGGTGGTTTTCTAGAAACCCATGAGGGAGTTTTTACTGAAAGGGGTTTGTGTTTGTAAAGGAGCAGGGTCAGGAAAACTGGGCAAAGAGGAAAGCAAACCTCGGATGAGATCCGCATTGATAACTTAGCTCGTTTCTCTGATGAATCTGACAAAAGAAGGAAGAGTCCCTATTGGCCAGTGAGAAGTTCATCGTGGTGGAGAGCCACGGCAGGAGGAACAGGGCAGCTGGTCACATTATATCCATTGTCAGGTAGTGGGGGGGGCAGGGAGATAGAGAGAGAGAGAGAGAGAGAGAGAGAGAGAGAGAGAGAGAAAGGGAAGGGGGAGAGGGAGGGGGAAAGAAGGGAAAGAGGGAGGAGGAGGGGAGGGAGATGGGGAAGGGGGAAGGAGAGGGAGAGGGAAAGACAGAGACATAGAGACAGGTAAACAGAGAGACAGAGGGGAGGGAGAGAGAGGGAGAGAGAGAAAGAGGCAGAGACAGAGACAGAGAGATGGAGAGGGGAGCAGGGAGACTGAGAGAGAGAGAGACAGAGACAGAGAGACAGAGAGAGATTATGCTAGTGCTACAGACCACATTTGAATGGTTCTTCCTACTTCAATTAATCCAATTCAGATGTGTTCTCATTAAGTCACCAGAGGCTCCTCTCCTAGGTGGTTTTGGATATCTCCATCAAGCTAACAAACAACCTCACAGTTTTAACAGAGGCAGTTAGGGGGCTGAGATGACCCTTCCAGTTTGTCCAAAGTCCCCATGCGATTGGATAAGTGAATCCCCTTGTTCTGAAGGGAAGATATGGGGGGCTGGAAGTATCCACCAATGTCATAAATACAATCTTGGTCTTGGCACACCTTGAGGCAGTCCTTAAAAGCACACCATCATTTTTTTTATTTCTTTTCCGTTATCACAAGAAGAAAGAAAAGACACTATTGTCATGATAGGTGCCAAATTATACTTGACCCTTCGAGGATCTCAAGAGGCCGCGATCCGCTGAAGCGGTCCAGAGGCACGAGCTGTATAAGGATGCGCCCAAACTCTCCCATCTCCACACTCACTGCACGCTAGCTTCCGTTCCATGTCGTAAGTGACAAATTCCCAGGGAAGGAGAGGGTCAGTTGGTTAAAGTGCCACCTTGTGATTGAGCTCTCTGCAGCAACTTGGTCAAACATTATCCAGCCCCAACTTGGCTGACCAATCCCTGTAAAGATGTACTCACTGCATTCTTCACCTGCTGAGGCTGATTCTACTTTCCCAGCCTGGTTTTTACCTTTGTTCCCATTGATGTGCAATGGAAGGACACAGACAGGCAAGGATTGATCTATCTCCCATGTTTTGAACAGTCCTTTATTTTGAAATTGTGCTCACGTCCCACAGCTTGACTCTGATTTGTAATGTTTTCCAAACCAGTACGTGACCTTGCTCCCTGGACTATGTTTGTTCTAAATTGTGGCAGTCATGCCATGGGATTTCTAATCCATGTAGGAAAGGATTTGACAACAACTATCTCATGCTCTGGGGCCTCTTTCTCTAGATGGTTTCATGCTACAACACTAGTATGTATGTAACCTTCATGTATGAAGAGCATGATGTGGCTGAGAAACCAAAGCTTAAGCCAAATCTCTTGTAATCATTCTTTAATATGGTGAAGTTGTTTTTTGAATGCCAGTGACAGACTCCATGCAGATTTATGTACAACTCAATTTTGGTCTCTGATAATAAATACTGAGATCTTAGTAGAGACCATCTTTGTAAAAGTGTTTTTCTGAAGTGCTATTAAAGCGATTTTATGCGTGCGCGCACGCACACACACATTTAATAAAAAATATTGGCCAGAACAACACAAGACTTTGAGGAAAAGAGTTTTAAAGTAAAAAGAAATTGATTTCTATTCCCATCTTCACGCTCACTCTCAATAAACTTGTGAGCACACGGGCGAGTGGATTAGATGCCTGGATAAAGCAGATGGAGTGTTGTTCTGCTCACCGGGTGGAAAAGAGACGAGATGTTTTATAAGTCACACTGTCAGGCTTTTGCTGTACAGTATTTATAAAATGTGAACACCGACTCAAAGCTTATGCACTGCATTAAAATAGCCGTGAAGATATGTCATAAAGAATTATCAGCTGTCTCTCATTATCAGCCAATGATCTCTAGTCAATTCATGTTTCCTTACAATCCAGAACTGTGTTTCCATTCATCCTTTAAACAGATTAAAACAAATAATCTGATTTTCAGACTCAGATCTCGGGTGGCAATGACTTCATTGATCTGACTGGGAGGAGAATGAGGAGGGTAACATTCCTACATTGTTTGTCTTTGAGTTCAAGATCAAATGTCAGATTTCCTTCCTTTTCTCAAGGGCTGTCAGCCCCAACTCTGATGGAGTTTTAAGAGTCACCATGGTAATTAGAAATCATTTGATTATGTCTACACAGGTCTTTTTTTTTCATATTAAAGCTTACCCCTCCCCCCCATTCTCCACATTCTTTTCCATTTCCTTGGCGATTACTATTCATCCACATGTAGCAAATTAAAAGATATTTAGGAAAACAATGAGATGAACCAGACAATATTTTGCTAGTCCATCCAGATGATTCAGGGCCATGATTTAGAGAAAGAGCCATTATTTGACTTAATAGAAATTTCCCAGAAAGAAAATCTGTACAATAACTATGCAGAAGAATGAGAGCTATCACATACAGTACTTTCAAGGTGATGCCAAGGTTTTTGTTTGCTTTTGTGTTTTGTTTTGCTTGGCCAGTGCTTTATCAATGAGCTATATCTCTAGCCCCTGGATTTTTGAGACAGGATCTCCTTGTACCCTGGAACAGGCCAGGTAACCCAGATTGACCTTGAACTTGCTGTCTTCCCAGTGCAGCCTTCCTAAGGCTATGATTACAGGTGTATATATGCCATTGCTCTCCCTTGAATAGACACATTTTTAACCAAATAGCTCTATGCCTGCCTACCATTTGACTAAAGGCTGCAAACACAAAGTTAAGGAAGGAAGGAAGCAGGTAAATACACATCTCCATAAGCATTGAAGAACTTGAGGCATTGTCTTTAATGTGTTGAAAAAGGTCTCCTTTTGATCTCTAAAGTGTAACCCTGTCTGGCTTAGGGTCTGGCTTTTTAGGAGAAAGGAAAAGTGCCTGGAGCATAAAGATGACTGTCTCAGGCCCGGGGTTCTCACTGCTACTAACCTGCTTTGAAGGTCTAATGTGACTGTCTTAGCTTGGGACTGTTCACCTGTTCACCGGGGTTGCATGGTTAATTATTTACCTTCCTCCTGGTCTCCTCGGATTCTTTTCTTATCAGGTTGCTCTGTCAGAACTCCAAACAAACACCCTCCCTGGGGCAGTTAGTGCTTTCACTAAACTGGGTTTCTGTGACAATGGCTGAACATTTTTTTTCCTCTTCATTCTCTCATGGTCTTTCTTGTTCTCAGTAACCAGGAGTAGGTCAGGGATCACTGCTGTTGCTATGTGGGTGTTTGTGGTTTATTGGGCCCTGCTTCTTTTTGATTTTTTTTTTTTTTTTGAGCTTACTGTTTAAATCTTCTACTTATTTTAAGAGCCATTGTGACTCTCCACTCCATAGAACCTTTCAGATTTCTCTTGATAAAGAAACCTCTTTGTTCTGTCCCCAGGGTTTTCTGCTGTTTGAGGATTTGGATCTCAGCCTCTGGAATGGGCTCAGCCCGCCCATCTCGACCTTGAGTGATTTCATAATTAAAAACAATTAGACAGCCAAGTTGGTATTTTGGGCTTTTCTCTTCTTTCCTCCCAAGACTCCCACAGGAGCAGATTGCTCTGGCCAAATGTGGCAGAAGAAAAGTTGAGTAGGTGGGGGTGGGGGTGGGAGGGGAGGGGAGTCGGTCCAGGAGTGGCCCCATTTCTGCACTAACTTTCAGTCTGAGTTCCAAGTCAAGTCTATCACTTTCAAGCTCTTTCTTGGGCAGTATATCTATGTAGGCTACTTCAAATCATTTTGGGAAAGAAAAAAGTTCTAGAAATGAAATAGAAAGTGGAGGGGGAATGTATGGATGGCACCCAGATGGTCGATTGCTCACCATCTAAAGGACCCAATTGAGAACTTAAGAATTGCCCACAAGAGGCACCAAGATAGTACCCACCTTCAAGGGAGTGGAGGAAGCCAGAGTGGATGGAGTCTTGGATGTATGCTATGGACACAGACACAGCCATGGTAAGGACAACACCTCAGTACCATGGGCGTGTGTGATGGTTTGAATATCTTTGGCTCAGGAAGTGGCACTTTTAGGAGATGTGGCCTTATTGGAGTAGGTATGGCCTTGTTGGAAGAGGTTTGTCGCTGCAGGGTGGGCTTTGAGACTCTCTTCCTGGCCACATGGGAGTCAGTCTTTTCTTGGTGTCCTTCAGATGAAGATCTAGAACTCTCAGCTCATCCTGTACCAGGCCTTGGTGATAATGGACTGAACCTCTGAACCTGTAAGCCAGCTCCAACAAACTGTTGTCCTTTATAAGAGTTGCCATGGTGGTCAAGGCATCTCTTCACAGCAATGAAACCTTAACTAAGACAGCTTGGCAAAGTCTTTCCCAGGGGCTGCTCAGAGGAATGGAAGTCTTCCTCTAGGGATCTGAGTGTGAATTCTAACAGTTTGCAGAAAACATTCACTATTGTTGAAGTTTTGTCTTTTGCTTGTATTGTAATGCTAAATACTGCCCCACCCTCAAGGACTGATTGCCTCCCAGGGGTGAGAGAATCTGACATACCCAAATGACATATCCATTGACCTGTCCTCCAAGTTATCCCAGGTTGGTGAATAAAGATGCCTATAGGCTATAACCGGATAGTATTGAGATAGGCAGGGTCTGGGTTTTTCTGGCTTGGGTCTGGGGAGAACCATGAGAGGAGAGAGAAGGTGGAGAGAGGAGGAAGCCACCATGGGGTAGATGAGTCATCAAAATACAGCCATGAGGGCTGGCCAATTGGAGTTAAGAACTGTCCAGATGGAGCATGGCAAATTTGAAAATGGGGTTAATGATGGGTAAATAGATTCTAATAGCATAGAGGGTAGATATCTTCCCAGCTATAGTGCTGATTAAGGCTTATTGTAAATATACAAGTTGTGTGTCTTTTATCTGGGAATCTAGTGATCAAAGGCAGGGTAGAAGCCCCTGATTGAGATGAAATAATTTTGACAACACACCATAGCTTTCTACCCCTGCCAAATGTTTACGGCCTGAAGACAGCTCCCCTGAACAGGTGGCTCTAACCCAGGTTAGCTACATGTCTCCTTGACTCAGCTGTATGCAGCAACCCCACATCCCTGTTCAACTGTATATAGTAAACACTTCAGCCTTCTGGATGCTGTGACTTCTCCATCTGAGATCCCAGATTTTCTGTGTCCACGTTTCTGTCTGTCCATGTATCTGTCTTTTCTTTGTTCCCTCATTGTCCCAATCATCTCTGGAACTGTGCAAGGACTCTGTGCCCACCCTCAAGGAATGGTAGTCTAGACTAGAATATGATACTCTTGAGTCCCCTCTCCACTCATTCTGTGATACCATCAGTGTTTTGAAAAGTACATTTCCTGAGCTTGGCACAGTGGTGTCCCCTGTAATCCTAGCACGCTGGAGGCTGAGCTAGGAGAATTATGAGTTCAAAGGCAGGCTGGACTACACAGCAACATCCTGTCCCAATGCATGAAAGAAAACAAATAGGGAAACACACTCCTTGTTTTTCTAACTAGGGCCACGTTGAGTCAGACTGAAGTTGGCAAGACCCCAACTCTCACATTTCTGCATTAGCATCAATAGCAGTGCCTTGCTAACACAATGGCTGATTAAATGATTCCCGCAAAAAGAAGACATCACCGCTGCGTCCAGCACACACCAATGGCTCAGTGCATGCTGTGATTATCACCCATGTTCTCTGATCATAAACATTCTCTGCCCAGTCATGAAAAAAATTGATACATTTGAAACTTATGAATATTTGTTCTCTTCATATTAACTCTTTGCAATGTATTCACTTAAGGCTTCCTAGTTTCTATTAAATGCACCATTTTAGATGCGGTTATTCCTTTATTCACAATCCAGGCAGGTAGTGAGACTTCAAACCCAGCAGCCATAGTCTAAACTCTACATAGAAATGCTATATATATATATATCTATATATACATATGTGATAATTAACATATTATAGATATGTTATATATGCAGATGTTACATAAATTGTATTGTATTCTTAAATTTTAGGATTTGTCTTTGCTTAAGAAACTCACACTTGGTGTACATGAATAGCTAAAGCAGCATTTTACCCAGATCAACTCTAGTGACATGATCATACAATATCATTTACCTACTTCATTTCTGCCCATTTTGGATGCTTACAGATGAAGTTGCTCCCTCATATTTTGCTTTAGGAGTTTAAAAACATGGATTTATGGCAAATAAGAAAAAGAGTGTTACCTTGGTACAGTCACAATTCATTTTGGTTATTGTGTATCAAAACACCGTCCAAGAAGAGTTGGTGACAAAGGATTATCCTATTTCTTAATCTTATTTTATTTTTTGTGCCTTAGTATTGTATTTGTCTCAAACTTAGATTGGTCTTATTTGTCCAAGTGTGACAATTTTTTGCACAAGTTTGACCCAGAAGCGTGTTTACTCATGGTTGCCCTTGTAACCTTTCTTTTAATAACTGAATTTGTTCCAAGCATTCTTGTGGGGAATAATGGGCATCTTCTCCATTAAAAGTTTTGGGAATTTGTCATTCCCCTTTCAAATCTGAAGATGGGAGCCGGTTCTCAACAAATCATTAAGCATTCGTCTGAATTCACATGTTATGGTGAAGATTAACGCTGCCTTGAGACTCCTTCAGTAAAACTATTTCTTTCTCAAAGAAAGAGTTCAGCAGAATTTGTATTTACAAGATCTTTCCTCTCTGGCTGTGACCAGACTTTAAAAGCACTCTTCTACCTAGTTGGAACACGTGTTCGGTTTCATACTTTCCTCATATGTATTCAGTAAATGACTGATTCTAGAAAACAAAGTGGAAGTTATCCGTGGAGGATGAGGTCATCACCTTATCTTTATCGTGTTGTTTGACCATAACTACCAGTCACATCATGTCCAAGCAATGTGAGCATGTCAGATTGGCACAGTAATAATAGCAGGCTGATAAGTAACCGACCAGCTTCTCCACAGCATTCTTTCTGTGGGTAGGTCACTGTCCCTTTCTTGTTCCTCAAAGCCCGACAATGGCTTTGCATTCTAGAAGGTGGTATTTCAAATCAAATAAATAGCACATGTCCACTGGGATTATCACCTTGTAACACCTTGCTTCTTTGTCTGCCTAATGAAAACTATTCCAAATGTAAGAAATTAAGCAACTGGTGTTCCCAAACCCAATAATCAATATGCATCCTTAATGTGCTTTTTAAATAGAGTGTTTAGAAGAGAAATAGTTTGTATAATATATTACAAATATGTATAAAATATATGAAATATAAATAGATGCTCAGTTTATAGCTTTGTGACTAGAGCCTACCTCATACTACATTACATGTAAAATAAGAATTTTAACATCTGCTTCATATTTTTTTTTTGACCATGATTTATACAGAGGATCCAATTCAGGTAACATCTCATTAATTCTCATCTAATCTTTATTTCAATTAATAAAGAACTAAAATATAATAAAATGTAACACTTGATGCCAAGTGATACTTTCTCATCACCTAATGAGTGGGTGTGTCCTTTACCTGATTGACAACTGAGGGGTATGAGGTCTGTGTCAAGTAGCACGGCTCCTGGCACAGAGCATGCTCAACAAATAGTTCTAGAAGTAATCCGCGTGTGGGGAAACATGAGTTATGACAGTGGAATGGAGAACTGACAACTGCTCAGATAATAAAATAACCAGGTTATACAATAATTACATTAATTTATGACCCACTAGTAAGATAAAGCATACACTTGGTCACATAAAGAAAAATAAATACATGTTACTCTCAGCTGAGTATAATGCGAGCAATACTAAATATGTATTACACTTTTACCAGCCATTTACCAGTAGGTCCTAAGGTAAGAACTATTCTTCAGGGTTCCAAAGTGTGAACAGAAATAGTTCTATTTAAAATAATATAGCCAAGGGATAGACCCTACAAAAATTTAGCTCCAAAAAGTTTTGAAATTTATATTGTAGAGCCAGCATATACCTGATTTGTTTCGTACAGTATAAAACTAATCCTTCTCCCCAGAAGCCACATCATTGCTTCTCAAGGCAATTTCCAAAGTACAGATGCCTCCCAAAGTCATAAAGTACACCCAGTTTTCAGAGATGTAAAACATATCAAAAGATGTCCTCAAAAAGTAATTTCCAATTCTCTTACACATGAGAGGAAATAAAACATCACTTAAATATAAAATTGTTGCTTAGCTGCAGAAAATTAAAATACCCTTTTATTTCAATGAAATTCAAATTTTAACTGACCTATTTAGAAGAGAAAGACACAGAACTACTTCTCACGTTTAAGTAAACTTATGACATTTTTGCCCCAGCGAATCTAGGCTACAGAAGAAAAATAATTTGATATCAGAATATTAGATCATGCCTCCATCAGTAAAAATTCATTTCAGCATTGCTTGAAAAAAATAAAGGATGGAAAGATTTAAAATTTTGTTGTTTGAGGTTTTTTTTTGCCAAATTTGAGCCTAATTTTTCCCCAGTGGTGTTCAGCTAACAAATAACAAGTAAAGGAAAAAAGTGTGGGCTGATTTCTCTCCCAGCAACCATCACAAGATGCCAGAGCCAACTTTCATATTTTAAAAATAAATATATATGTGCAAAAAGTTAAAATTATGTAAATCTAAGTAAGCTTGTTTCTTTCAAAAGATGTCCAGAAAAATATTACATTTATGCAGATTGTTGACATTGACAGAGATCATCAAACCACTTTTTCCTGGAGAAATACACGTCCAGACAAATACCACTGGGAGCCTCAGCATTCCCCACCAACTGCTATTCCATTTCTTCATAGGCCGGGCTGGGCCAGGGAAGCTGAATTTCAACCATGCTCTTCAACATGGGTGTGTGCTACTTGTCAGGGGCATCACTGACTTCAAAACTCTTCTGATGGATAGTTTTTAAAGCATTTCAAAACAACCCCAGATGAAAAGGGTGTGTGTGTGTGTGTGTGTGTGTGTGTGTGTGTGTGTGTGTGAGAGAGAGAGAGAGAGAGAGAGAGAGAGACAGACAGACAGACAGACAGACAGAGACAGACAGAGACAAAAACAGAGAGAGACAGAGACAGACAGAAACAGAAACAGACAGAGACAGAAACAGAGAGAGACAGAGATAGACAGAGATAGAAACAAAGACAGAAACAAAGAGACAGAGACAGACAGAGACAGAAACAGAGAAACAGAGACAGAGAGAGACAGAGACAGAAACAGATGGACAGAGACAGAAACAGAGAGGCAGAGACAGACAGAGACAGAAACAGAGAGACAGAGACAGACAGACAGACAGATAGAGACAGAGACAGAGACTCCTCATGGAGCCCTTGATCAAATGAGAGTGGGTTGGAAAGAAACATGTGTTTACTGTGGTGCTTGACCACTTCAGCAGATTTCCCTTTAACTAGGCAGGCTGAGGTAGGTGATGTGTCACAGAACGTAATCACTAATATATGAAACTTAACATCCCAAGATTGACCCATATAAATTCAGTTTTTTCAGATGTATGCAAATACTTCTAAAAAGCATCCTCTTGGAGACAGGGGGTGGGGAAGGAGGAATGGAATGAGGAACCGTGGAGGGGGGACTGAGGGGGCACAGCTGGATTGTAAATAAATAAAAAATAATAAAAATATATTTAAAAAGCCTATAGATCTTTAGGCAGTTTATTAGCATAAGAACATTGGAATATAAAATTGCAATGTAGAGGACATGGTAACCAGTCCTTTAGATTTTTCTAGGATTATATAAACTATCTCCCAAGGGTATTACAGCTTCTGCTTGCTGTTTCCTCTCCCACTGTCTTCCTGTGTAGCTCAGGCTAGCCTTGAACTATCTTGATCCTCTAGTCAGACTCACCCTCCTAAGTGGTAGGATTATAGGCATGATCCATGACAGCTGACTATTGCATATCTTCTTTAATATTAAAAAAATATTCTTTGATAAAAAAAACAACAAAATATATATTCCTTTGTGGGCTTTTTTTTTTTTAAAAGATATGCTACTGAATCCCTTCCTTTTGAACTATTCATTTTTAATTTGGAAATGATCCCTGATAGCTCCATCATTTTCTCCAAGCCTATACACATAGGTATTTTTGTGGAATTCCCACAATTTCCCTTTTGAGATTATCACTAATACATAATACGTTTGTAAGGATTGGGGTACTTATAATTTGTGAAATGTGGATGTATCCAGGGTTTCCTCCTTATTATACTGGAGCTCTGCTTATTCCCACTCACCCCATAATTCTCAGGTCTCAGCTGGAGTGGTCTCAGTGGTAATTCTGCTCCATTCCTGTGGTTGTAAAACCATAACAATGGCCCTGCCTTGCCAGCCTCTTACCGCACAGGCTGGCTGCCTCCACCTTCCAGGGGCAGGCAAGACCACTGTCATTCCCAGTGGAGTTATGGCCATTTGTTTACCTAGGTCTGTCACAACTCATACCACATAAATCTTGGCTTCCTCAGAGACTTCCTTCCATGGAAGAATCTGGAATGTGCAAAAGTTCATAGTGACCACCACATCACAGTAAGGAGAAGCTTTAAGATATAGAGCTTCATTCCATTTTCTTTACTTCTTATTTGTTATTACTTTTTACCTATGTGTATATGTGTACCTGCACGGGTTTATGTGCATTTCATGCATCGTGTAGCCTGTAGAGGCCAGAGAGGGTGTTGAATCACCTGGTGCTGGAACTACAGGTGGTTGCGAGCCACTAGGTGGGTGCTGGGAACCAAACCAAAGTCCTTTGCAAGAGTAGCAAGGGTTCTTAGAGGACATCACTAACAGGCTGCTGTTTATTTCTCATTGGCAAGCAAGGTCTCATGTCAGGTTTCTGCTCTGAAAAGAACTCATGAAAAACAGGAAGATGGAAAAGAAAGAAACCCTGTTATTACTCAGCAGCGATGAGTAAGCACATGAGAATTGGCAATTGGCAGAGTGAGCTTCTGCCTGCGCTGCTGCACAACCCCTTGGGAATCTTTGGTGTGATGGACAGCTGAGGTCTTTGGCAGGAGTTCACCAGAATTCCTAAAATTTGTCTTCCTAATCGCTGGCAGTGGTGTGTCTGACTTCTGCTGCTTTTGTGCTTACATCAGATTCTGGAATTTCCTAATTCTCTCTGTTAAACCATTTTCTGATTTAAAAGTCTCATGTGTAGTTCAGAAGTAGGGAGCTTGTCTAGTATCTGCAAGGCCTGAAGTTGATAACCAAGCAGCCCACCAGAAGGAGGGAGGGATGGGGGGAGGAAAGGAGAGAAGGAGAAGGCACACACACACACACACACACACACACACAAGCTGTCTAGAATGGTTTCCATTTATTGCTGGAATAAGCTAATACTAAATTTCTATATTTAGTGACCAAGTGGGTAGAAAATTAGAGATTTCATTCATTCAGCATTCGTTTATCTGTTAACCATCTATTGTGAGTTCAGGCATTGGGATCAGAAGCAGAGTTACAGTTGTGATGCCAATCTCCTGCCCTCGATGGAGGCTAACTTTCTAGAGATAAAAAAAGCAACACAATAAACCAATACTTAAATGTCAGATAGTAATGCTAGGAAGAAAATAACAGACGATCAGATGAAAGAAAACATAAAAGTGGTGGTGGGACCGAGTAGAGGGAAAAGCCAGCTAGGGGAGGTCACATTTGAGCCTGAAAGGCCCACAAGACAAGGCACAAGAAGGGAAGTGTTAGGAGATGAAGAAGCCTGAGGGTTAGAGAGAAGCATCATGGGAGACCTGCTTGGCTCTGGTTCAATACTCAAAATAAGACAGGAGGACGTTCAACCAACTGGTAATATAATTAGACTCAGGCTTCTAAAAAATGTACCAGAGAAGTAAGCTCTGTAGCAAATAGTGATTTTGGGTAGGTGATGTGCCACTCAGACATGCCATCGGCATGGAACTGGACAAAGGTGTCCTCTAGGAAAGACCTAGCTTTCAATAAGAAATGAGGGATGAGGTTCATAGGGAAGACAGCAAAGCCAAGAGTGTATGAGACAACAAGTGACCTTCCACTATGGGCCGCACACCCAGTCAGGGCAGCTGGGAGAAGAGACACCTACCATGTCAGGAGGGGAGTGGGGAGAATTTGGTTTGGGACTACACAAGTCAGGAGTGTTTCATCAAGGGAAAATAGAACAGGAGCTGAAACAGGCTTGGTGGACAGCAGGCAAAGATTTCTGCATTGGCATTTCTTGGTTCGTCATTGTATTAGAGAGCCTCCGCAATCTAGGGCAACAGGGAGAGAAAAGGACACCCAGGAGGGAACAGAAGACCCAGAGCTGCCTCCCGTCATAGAGGACATCAACAAAGGAAAACAGAGTACTCAGAGCTCTAAGAGCTAATACCTGAGCTCAGTGAGATGGCAGGATATACCCTGAACGCGTAGAGGTGAGCTGCAGGTGTACATACTAGCAATAGTCAACTGAAAACTGAAAAGAAAAGCGTCAGTTGCAGTCACACCCAAAAGTAAATACCCAGGGATAATTTTAAGTTTTGTATAATTAAAACTAAATTACTAAGCCAGGTGGCTCACACCTTTACTTCCAGTGCTCGGGAACAAACAACAACAAACTAATCAAACCAAACCAAACCAAACCAACAGAGAATCCCCCCCCCCAATAACCAAGTTACCTATTATAGCTAAGAAGTATGTATTAACGACACTAAAGCAGACATAACTGAGTGAGGAGTTATATCAGGTTCACGGATGAGACAATTAGTTGACTTTAAGATATCTATTTTCTCCAAAGAAATCTAGACTCAGCGTAATAAGATACAATAAAAAAGTGTCTATTTCTATCAGCATGCCAACAAGCTACTTTGAGACATTAATGAGTTTATTCTAAATTTGTGTGGAAAATCAAAGGAAATAGACTAAATAGGCTTAAGGTGTTTAGAAAAAGATCAAAGTTAAGGGAGCGCATAATCTGATGTCCAAATGTCCTCTAAGGGTGCTCCAGTAGGGGGTGGGAGGATGGCTCAGTGGGTATAGGCTTGCTATGCAATGGTGAGGAGCAGAGCTCCTGTTCCCAGAAACCCTGGAGAGCTGGGAGCAGTAGCTTCTCCCTGTGTTTTCAGCTTACTTTCTATTGCTGAGATAAAACAATCTGACCCAAACCAACTTACAGGAAGAAAGGTTTATTTCATCTTTAAGTTCTAGGTCACCATGATCACTGGGAGAAGTCGAGACAGGAACTCAAGGCAGGAGGAACCATGTTGGAACTCTGCCTGCTGGTTGGCTCTTTGGCTTCATCTTAGCTAGATTTCTTCCATCACCCAGGACCACCTGCTTAGGGGTGGTGGGACACGCAGTGGCCCATGGGCTCATCTGATCTAGGAAAATTCCATGATCAACACTTTCTTCCCAGAGGACTATAGGCTATGTTAGCTTTAGTTATCTACTTTCAAGTGTGTATGATACTTAAAAAAAATTAAGCATTCTAGAAAAGGGAAAATCTAG
Organism: Apodemus agrarius; assembly: GCA_964023405.1. NCBI lineage: Eukaryota > Metazoa > Chordata > Mammalia > Rodentia > Muridae > Apodemus > Apodemus agrarius. The sequence continues at coordinate 38,231,516 of OZ030023.1, read as the reverse complement.
GGAGAGAAGTTTGGGGTTTGTTGGGTAGGATAGAAGCTGACTAAACGGCTCTGAGGCTGTTTTTATAGAGCAATGAAATGCTCTAATATTTTCCTGCTAGAAGTTTCATGATTCCATCTCATTTTCAAGTTTTATAACTACATCTCAAAAGAATGGATGTCTATAAATTACGTTTATTATTTTGTATGCTTGTTTTATTATTGTGATAATAAAAAGGTCTCACTTAGTGAATTCTACATTCTGTCAGTTTAAATGGACAGAGGTGACCTTAAATTCATATTCCTCTGCACCACACCAGTTTATATGGTACTACAAATCCAACCCCCTGGGCTTCTTGAATGCTAGCCAAGTCGTCTACCAACTGCACAACAGCCCCAGCTTCACATTATATGTGTATAAACCTGACTTTAGCATTTTATTTGTTTGTTTGTTTGTTTGTTTGTTTTTCCAGACAGGGTTTCTCTATGTAGTCCTGGCTGTCCTGAAACATACTCTGTAGACCAGGCTGGCCTCCAACTCAGAGATATGCCTGCCTCTGCCTCCCTGGATAGTGCTGGGTAAACTTTAAGTGTCTAAGATCAAGGCATGAAAGCCTTCATGATCTTCCTGAGAGCTCTCTCCCTGGTAAAGCCTAAGGCAAAATGGTGGTAACAGCACACAGTCAATGAGGCAGAAAGCAGGGCGGGGGAAGGATGAGCTGGTTGCTGATCTAGTTCAGTGTGCAAACCCAGGGGCATTTGGGAGAGAGAGGGCGGAGGAGGGAGCTGGTGCGCATGAGTCAGAATCGCGAAGAGCACTTGTGTTTAATGCCTTTATTTATGATATTTAATTTTGAGAGCAAAACAATATATATATATATATATATATATATATATATATATCCCACGTGTCAAATGAAAACTAGGAACAGTAGAGCTTGGCAAACTTTTACTGTAGGATGACAACCAAGATGCTGGAAAGTAACTCATGGTAGCTCCTGCTCCCAGGGATGTCTTTGTAGAGTGAGAATGACTGTGGGGATGCTTTTTAAATAATAATAATAATAATAATAATAATAATAATAATGAATATGGGCCAAATTAGACAACGCTTTTTCTATGAATTTATACTTATTTCGTGTTTGGTAACAGATATAATATTGACAGTATTTTAATTTTCTACTGCACTATACTTGATAATAATTTTTGGCAGGCCTGGGATAAGAAATAAAACCTGATTTTGTTAGTTCTACCTAGACAAGAAAAGGCTGTCTTTGCTGTCTGGAAGTAATGATCTAAGCTGGTTTCCCTCTGGAAACATCTGCAGTATCTTCTGGATGGATGTGCCAGCATCTCACTCTGCCTGGGCTGGAGGTGGCTGCTGAGGGCCAAAACGTCAGTGCCGTAGAATCAAGCCACACACGCGCGCCATGGTGGGCAATTAGCTCGGATTCCATTGCTGAGGGCCCTGTGGTCCCTGCGTCTACATCAGCCAGACGGATCAACTCGTCTGTCACCTCTCCGAGCTCCAGCCAGGTCCCCACAGGAGGATGGGGAAGTGGCTTACAGTGGCATGTGTGACATTCCCTTCGCTCCGTGGCCCTTCCCAGGCTGCTGTACATAGCAGCGACAATTATAGTAACCTCGGCTCCGTGAGGAATGCGACGGCTTGAATCTTAGCGATGAGTCATTCCAGAGCGAGACTTTGTACACTAGCGCCTGAGCTGGAGACTACACTGTGGAAGCGTCAGGCACCCATCTAAGGAGATCTGTCTGTGAGGCAGAAATGGACTTCATAACAATGAGTAAAAAATTTTCAAATACCTTTTTTTTTTTTTTTTTTTTTTTTTGGTCTGACAATGTGTTTTCCTAAGGACCAAACCGGACACTGATCTAGTCTGTTCAATTTACTACTCAGTGGCATTCTTTGGTCCTCTGGTGACCTTTCAGATGGCTGTTCTTCTCAAACAGCAAATGGGCTGCCGTCCGTAGGAAAGCTAACTGGATCTTTTGGAATCCCATCACTTACCACATTCCTGAAAACTTGGGGGTGGTCTGGCAGGAACCCTGGGTTCTAAATTCTCCAGAAAATTAAGAATCTCTATGTGATCCCCAAATCATAGTTTGCTGTTGTGCTCTCTGCCAACTTCAGGTAAATTCAGGGAGTCAGGAGAAGTGACACTTTAAGTTCCAGGCTTAGACATCCTCAAAGTACATGAGTGTCATGGAGTGGAGATGGAGAGGAGACTTTAGATTTCCTTCTCTCTCTCTCTCTCTCTCTCTCTCTCTCTCTCTCTCTCTCTCTCTCTCTCTCTCTCTCTCTCCCCTCTCCCCTCTCTCTCCCCTCTCCCCTCTCCCCTCTCCCCTCCCCTCCCCTCCCCTCCCCCCCCCTCTCTCTCTCTCTTTCTCTCTCTCATAAAGGCTCTAGGATTGAGGCCAAGCATGCAATGGCTCTTGTGTGATTCAGGCCTTCATAAACACTGTGGGAGAAGGGCTGTGGCATGTGGGTACTGGTCAGTCTACAAGAACCACTAAATGCCTTTATCCAGGGAACTGTAATATTGTGGAACAGAAAGAGAAATGGGAGTGGCTGGCCAAGCAATGGTGATTTAGACCTCATGAAATTCCATCATAACAGACTGCCTTCAATTTTTTATTGGTAAAATACTGTTCATATAAATAACCACCATGATTCTGCATAAATTTATGAAACACGAACTTGGAGAAAACTAGAAAATAAAACCTTGCATAAGTGAAAATTTCCATTGTCCACAATCAAACCCAAAATTTTCATGTCTGTTATAGAAAGATAATTCCTGATTAAAAGCTTTTAAATATCTCATCTGACAATTAGGTGGATTGGATGAGGTAAGCTTAACCTTTGTTTCTACAGTAAATATGTACTAATCATTTTGAAGTTGCTTTGAGCCTTTTAAAGAAGACTCTAGGGGAACCAGAGTAACTTATCTTCTCTAGCTTGTTTACTGCTGTGGCTTCATCAAAGATACACATGATTGTGGCATAGTTGTGGCATAGTGACTAGACCATTGCAAGCTGGTCTAGAAAAAGTTGACGATCTTGAATAACATGACAGCTAATCTTTGCGTCAACTTGAAGGATTTAGAATAAGTAAGCCCTTTCCACGTCTATAGGCGAGTTTCTAGATTAGGCTGAGGAAAGAAGACACATTCTAAATGTGGGCAGCACTGTGGGCTGGTGTCTTGGACTAAGTAGAGAGAAGAAAAACAACTGGGCAAGAATAGTCAGCACTCTCTGTCTCATAACATGTGGACACAATGTGACCTGCTGCCTCAACTTTCTGATGATATGGTGGACTGAACCTCCAAACTGTGAACCCAAATAATCTCTTCTTTCCTTATGTTGCTTTTTTCAGGCATCATCTTTCAGCAACATGATAAAGAACTGATACAGACAATGGCCTTCAATCAAGAGATATTGGGAGGGCTGCTTAAGCAGCAGATCCTCAAGAACACGAGGTACCATCTCAGGAGCCCATTAGGGTGAAGCCCTATCAGGCTGGCAGAGCATTGTCTTCCTACTCTGGATCTGGTTGATGACTTTGTACCTTGGCATGCAGTTGTTGAATTTGGGTTCATTCCAGAGAACAAGAACCCTCTACTGATCTACTGTGGTTTCTGGCTTGAGATTTTGAAAGACTTTAGCCCATTGTATATCTGAAGTAGGATTTTTTTTCCTTAATGGAAAACTCTTTCTCCATTATTTCAGTTCAAGTGACAAGGAGATAATTCATGAATTCAAAGTGTCATTATGAATTGACCGCTTAACCTGCTGGTTGAGCTGGGTTGTCGCTTGCCTCTTTCCCTCAAACACACATATTTGAGATTTTGAAACGAAAATGCTTTGGCGCAGTGTGGGGATAATTCACTAATGGGCTCTAAAATTTCTTCTCCTAAATCAACTCCACGTGTTCTTAAAATTAGTCTTTTAGATGCTATTTTTGGTTTTTTTTAATGCTTCAACTCTCATTGTAGACTAGCCCGGCCTGCCATGCTTCCCCGAGGGCAGGCCTGGGTCTTCATCTGTAAGATAACATCAGTGGGTCATTATTGCAATTCTGATGAATGTGCAAAATAAAAAGACCTTGTTCCATCTGGCATTCTTCACAGGGGACTGAGAGATGGTGATGGCCAGACCACTTAATTTCTATCGAGACCAAAAAAGAAAAAGAAATAAAGAACAGATCTAGAGTGCCATGAAACAGGAGCCAGGCATTTGGTTGCTAAAATCACAAGAACAACTGGATGGCCAACACAGTCTGATCTGAATGGCATGAGGGTTTCATCGTGGCTTTCTGACCACACCCACCATGGCCACTCCTACAGTTGGACAAGCCTAACATTCTCCATGACTGTGGCAATGCTAATTCATACTTGGTCTCTGGCTCCTGATGAAACAAAGCCCTTTTGTGATATAAATGGGAAGGAGAGGCAGACCTGATTTGAAGATCCCCATGAGACCTTTCTTCTTACCAACAGGACTTGCCACTTCCTCTTCAAATCTGGGGGAATGCTAAACGCGGCTCTCATGTGGGATGCACGGTTAGCAAAGTCTGAGTGGGAAAAAAATGTACACCTTGAGTGATCTGCTTGCCACCAGTCCTCAGAACATCTTTCAGATGCTGAAATGCCATGTTGTAACCCAATATTTTGCACCACTGACTAAACCCCAATGTTAAGAAGCTAAAAACTTTTACAAGGAAACTTCTGGAAGGACAGAGAACAGCTTCTTCATCGATGTCAAAACTCAAGCAAATGTATTCATAGCTCTTTGATATGTCATGATTGTCCTTCAAATAAATGTACTCCAAGAGATATCTCTACTTGTAGAAACAAAAAGGATTAAAAAAATACTTATGTGAGGTAACACAGACCCAGCAGGACATACATGGTATGTACTCACTTATAAGTGGATATAAGTCATGAAATACAGGATAACCATACTAAAATCAACAAACTCAAAGAAGCTAAAGAATAAGGAAGGCCCAAGGGAGTATGGGTGATTCTTCCTCAGAAGAGGAAGCAAAAAAGATATGATCATTGGAAGGAGGGAACTGGGTAAAGAAAGGAGGGGGAGATCATGTGTAGGAGAATAGAGGAGAGAGAAGGGAGAGCGGCTTGGGGGGACAATCTCTAGGATGTGCCAGAGACCTGGGATGGGGGAGGACCCAGAGGGTCTATGGTGGCAACTCTAGCTGAGACTCCAAGCAGTGGGGGATAAGTGGCCACTTTCCTGTAGGCAGGCAGGACTTCCAGTGGAGGGATAAGGACAGTAACCACCCATAAAACCTTCTACCCAAAATGTGTCCTGCCTACAAGAAGTGCAGGGAGAAAAGGTAGAGCAGAGGCTGAGGCAAAGGCTAACCAGTGGCTGCCCTATATTGAGACCCATCCCATGGGCATGAACTAGTAGTCTCTGACACTATTAATGTTACTCTGTTATGCTTGCAGACAGGGACCTAGCATAACTGACTTCTGAGAGGTTCCACTCAGCAGCCAGAGACTCACACCCAAGCATTAGATGGAGTTTGGGAAGACTTACAGAGGGGTTGGGAGAAGAATTGAGAGACCTGAAGATGACAGGGACTCCACAGGAAGACCAACAGAGAGACTGAATCACCAACCAAAGCGTAAGCAACAGCTGAACCTAGGTCCCCCTGCACACATGCAGCAGATAAGCAGCTAGTCTTCAAGAGGGTCCCCAAATCCCTTAGTCTGTTGCCTACCTGTCTGAGGATCCCACACCCCTAAACAGACTGCCTTGTCTGGCCTCAGTGGAAGAAGATGCACCCAGTTCCACAGCAACTTGGTGTGTGTGTGTGTGTGTGTGTGTGTGTGTGTGTGTGTTAGTGTGAAGGGAGGGAGGACTCCAGAGGGGACTTCCCCTTCTCAAAAGAGAAGGGGAAGGTGGAATGGGGGGAAGACTGGGACTTCCATGAGGGGTTACTGGGAGGAGAGGGGGGCTGATAGGGTGATATAAAATGAATAAATAAATAAGACTTGACTTCATATCATGAGCTGTATTTTAAAGCAAAACCTGCCTTGCCTCATCTCCTTTGAGTAGCACTAATAATTTTCCAACTGCACGTGCTTAAGATCATCACATTGTATTTTTAATCAAGTGTGGTCAGAATATACTCAGAACATGTGATAGTTAAATTCAGAGGTGGACTCAACTGGCATAAGAGATGCCCAGATGGCTGGTGAGTCTTTTTGAAGATGCCTGTGAGGGTGTTTCCAAGAAAGACCAGCCCTCGATTTAGTAGACTGGGTGAAGAAGACAGGGCCACGTCAGTGTGAGTGGGTACCACCCATCTGTTCAGAGACTCGATATAGCAAAGGAAAAGAGTAGATTCGCTTCTCTTTCTCTGGATCTGTCTTCTGCCCTTGGATATCACTCCTTCTTGTTCTTAGGCCTTCAGACTCAGACTGACACCTATACTGCTGGCTTTTCTGGGCATCCAGCAGATCACAAAATTTCCTGGCCTCCATAAGGCATTTATAGTGGTGTGTGTGTGTGTGTGTGTGTGTGTGTGTGTGTGTGTGTTCTATTTCTCTAGAAAACCTTTACTAACACATATGCATGTATTAAAAACAGCTCTTCAGAGGCATGATAAAACAGCTTATTTTTTTCATACATTTTGCCTTTAGTATTGTTGCTGATAAACTCAGAAGGCCTCTATTTCCTCAGCAATTAAGAAGTCTGCTTTAAAATATCTCTAAGATCATGGTTTCCTATTTATAATTTAATTAAAAAAAAAAAAGATGTTCTCCTCTTCAAAGTTCCATTCATGAAATATATTGTGATTATAAATGATGGGATCTCTCTGTAGCCTCTTTTAGGAGATAGCACCTCCATTTCTGAGGAGGAGTGAAGAGACAAGAAAAGGGGAAAGGAAAGAATTGAGAAATTCCACCAAGAGAAAATTTGCTAGTCTCTGGTTGCATCTCACCTTTCTTTGGATGCCAGAACATTCTTCTACGATATTCAGATGTTTTCTGCTAGTTTTGATGGGGTTTGAGCTTTAAAATTAAGGCATTTTACACACATGGATAATGTGAAGGTACCATAAAACTGAAAATGATGCCCTTGCATATTTATAAACATATTTAAATCGTGTCATCATAAAGACCACATTTTGTTTACTTCCTTCAGGAAAACACATCAAACAACAATAGCCAGAGATTGTGCATCTTTCGAAGAACCAACTGCTTAAAATTATCCAGGGCACAGTGTTACTATTACTGTGTTTCCAGTATTATATGAGCATTTAGGACTTTCAGGTTGAGAACTGACTACCATTTTCCTAAGGCTCATGAAGAACTGTTTTGAGTTTGTTCACATGGTAAACTTACTTGTAGTCACAGAACCCTGCTATGAATACAGACACACTTCTTTTCTGTCTAAAGACACACATGGACATGCAAATGTGTCTCTTTGGGGTCACTTTCATGGTGCACTGGTGTTTATAGAAGCAGAGCTCAGCACAGCGTAGAGCAAACACAAGCACTTTACCCAGAGAGCGCCAGACTCCATTAACCACTTGAAATCCCTGGAGGGAAATGTCATTTCATTAGGAGGCCTCTTGGCTGCTAATCAAGGGCTTTCCATTTCCTTAAGCATATTGATTTGGGAACAACTTTCCTTTTCTGAAAAACAAACAGTTCAAGAAGAAGCACTTTCTGAAGGCACACCTAGAGAACCTGTTTTTCTTGGGTAAATAGAAATGTGGTAAAAATCATCTAGGATTCATGCAGGATGAAAAAAGCCTGGTATCTTCTCTCTGATGAGAAGCCACTGATCACACTGAGTCCTTTACAAGTCTGAATGCCATAAGAGCCCCCATCATCCCTGAGCACTCTCTGAGACTTGGAGAAGTGATCTATATGTGGAATAGCATCAGGTCAGCATTAAGATACCATATGGACTTAGAATTTTGCAGTAAGTGATAGTTGATCTTAAAAGACAACCAGGCACCATTTTTGGTTGCTTCATTGGTCGGATGAATCACACTACATTTTAATGTGCTTTTGTAATTGCAGGCACATAGTCAATACTTAGTAGCCATAAGGGAAACATGAGCCTCAGTGTGCAACACTGCAATGACTGTCCAAATTTAGCTCTCCTTTTAAAAAAAACCCAAAGTTAAGTAAACACTAGGACAGTGTATGTCTCACATTAGTTTCTATTACCCTTTTCATCTAATATCCACTTAAATCATCTTTAAAAAACTGATTCTCAAAAGATTAAAATTAAAAATTTATTTTAATGAAAGTGTTTATTATTTATGTGTCCACTTATGTGCATGATCATGTGAATGTATGTGCACAGGTGTGCCAGCAGTTGAAGACGCCAGAAGAGTGCGTCTGATTCTGTAGAGCTGAAGTTACAAGCAGTTGTGGGTTACTATATGTGGTTACTGGATATTGCCACAGGAATAACAAAGCTCTTAATTACCAAGGCATGTCTCTACCACTTAACTCATTCTTCAGCAGAATGCTCTTAGTTTAGAATAAAAAGAAGTATCATGCATCACAAAGATCAGAGGACATCAGAGGCTGGATTCGAACTCTACTCTCTCCTACACAGCCACCTGATCTGACCATGTTACCATCTCTATTGAGTTTTATCCTTCCCCATAGATTCCCAATAATAGCATCTGAAAATCTGAAAATAATAGCATCTGAAATCTATAGGTCAAGTTACTTAGCCTGTGGGCTTCTACTTCCTTCCAGTAAATTCCGAATCACACCCGCCTAAATTGTGGCAAAATAGAAACTAAGATTATGTGTTAAGATCCTGATTCCATTGGTTGGCATGTGGGATCTGTACAATAGAAGTGATTGGTTCCTTCCATCGAACTCTACACTTGTCCCGCCCTCTCACATCCACAGGTAAAATTTTGCTAATCTTGGCAAAATTAAGAATTAATTAATTTTTAATTAAATTAATTAATCAATTAAGAATTTTTCTTAACTTTGGGGACTACCACTATTGCCCCCATCCGAGACCCAGCACTACCATTTAAAACACCCTTGGATATGCACACCTTCACATTTCCCACAGTGACACTTTTCCTGTTTTCCCTTTTATGTGTTGATAATAAAGATCCTGTGGTAAAATCAAGTACTTAATGTTTATTGGAGAGCATGGATTTCCATTTGACATATTTCTTCCCCTCTGGGTGTGTAAACTGCTTTCCAGCCAGGGTCAGCATGAAAACTGGTAGGTTTGTAGGCAAGCCCATAGTGTGCCATTAAAGGGGACACAGCACAAGGATGTAAAGAAGCCCGGGCCACCATGATGAATAAGATGAAAACGTGCCATAAACAAAAAGGTAGAAAACTCAACCTAAAGAGTTAGTTGGCTTCATAAATAGTATCAGTGAAATAGTCAAGATTAAAAAAAAAAGTGATCATTTTCATGTTCTTTTCTACGTCTTACCATAAAACCCAAAGAAGGCTGAAGGCTTCACGAGGAATCTACGTAGTTATGGCCCTTGCTAGTGATACTTGGAAGCAGTTACTAGTTCTGGAAATTTAATCTTTGTCGAATTGATGAGATGAGTCTATTTATACCTTATAATGAATTCATAGTTTTGGTGAACCCAAAAGACTAATGGGGATAAACATGAGAAAAAGAGGACAGTGAATTGCAATTAAAACAATAAATCAGCTTATCTTTATTGTCTGCAAGGAGGTTTCTCCCAAGACTTTAAAAACACACAGTGCTGGCAGTAATAGGATTTTCAGAAAGAATAGAACTTGTTCATGGGCTGTTGCTTCTTGCTATTCATAGAGCTGGAAAGCCAACAACTTCACTGGCCATTTTATCCCCAAGAGATAAGACTCAGATGTCTGCATATCATTCCTCATTCTTCCAAGATTTGGTCCTATATCCTACCCACCTCAAAACTCTCCCTCTGTTTCCTGCACACTCTCCATGTCCTCAATAGGCCAGTCTTCTACCACTCTGGGTTCTCTGAGTACTTCTCCCTTAACTGATTGTGCTTCCTAGCTAGGAATCCCTGGTTTTCCCTCTGTGGGGTGACTGTATGGCCACTTTATTCTAAAAGCATCTCCAGATTGACTGGTTTTATGAACATTGACTGGATCTTCTGATTTGAGATAGATAGATGATAGATAGATAGATAGATAGATAGATAGATAGATAGAGTAGATATTAATGAGCCCAGAAACCCTAAATACTCAAGGCACAATTAGCAAGTCAAATGATTCCCAGGAAGAAGAAAGGAGAGGACCCTGGGCCTGAAAAGATTGGATCCAGTTTTGTAAACCCAGAACAGAGAAATCGTTGGGGGGGGGATGATTGGGGAATGGTTGGGGGGGAGAGGAATTATGGGACGTATGATGGGGGGAACTGGGAAAGGGGAAAGCCTTTGGAATGTAAACATAGAAAATAAAAATTTATAAAAAAAAAAGTAAATAAAAAATAAGATTATTCAGACGGAAAAAAAAAGATATGGATACAGGTACAGGTACAGATACAGATACAGATACAGATGATACAGATATCTTAGATGGGTTTTTTTAACCGGTCAATTATCTCTGATAGATAGACTAGAGGTTGCCCTCCATTTTTAAATCCCCTATGTGTTGCTAGTACTTGAGACATGGGCAACCCATAACTCCATAGGGAGTAAATGGCACTACAGGTGTGGAAAGGGACTAGAGGCGAAAAGAAACGTGGCCACTCGACAAAACCTAAGGTGCTGTTGGCTGTTATTTCCAAGAACAGGTGTTCACACATAATGAGCCAGTGGAGAAGCAAATACTGTTAGTCATGCAGAAAGATGACAGAGAGGGAAAAATGGCATCTAGTCAGTAAAAATTTAATCATATGTTGAGGAGCCTTTCATAATTTATTAACATTTTTTTTTCTCCCTGTGGAGGTTGCTTGAAGGTCCACCATAAATACAAGGTCAATGGTGATTTTTCTAAGCATTATCAAATTCTGGGAAACGTTCCACTGAATGTGAAATAGGATCAGGGAGAAAGACACTGAGCAGGTGAAAAGCAAGAAGAGGAAGAAAATTGGCCCATGAATCAGGAAGCAGCTGTTGAGTGTGTGAGATCCAGACTGCACTGGGCATCAGATGAGGGAGTGTTTTTCCTCTTGATGTTTCCAGAACAAGATAAAATAGTAAACAAACTAGGTATAGATAATTGCAGCTAAGAGGAAAGTCAGAGAATCAATATAGTATGCTGGAGGGTAACTAACAGAAGCTGAGCTATAGTGGTAACAGTTTACCTGGTTAGGTGAGGCCTCTCAAAGATAGTGCATTAATCCCAATGCCCCTAGGACCTGCTGGAGAAGACTCTCTAGAGCAGGAGGCATGTGCCACGGTCCCTGAGACCAGAGAGAGTTAGTATATCTGTGAGACCCAAAGAGGTCCACGAGGGACATGGAACAGGAGTCAGGCTCATCATGAGCACCGGGAAAGCAAGCCATGAGCAAAGGCAGCCAGGCAATGACGCAGAGGTCAAACGCTGGAATCTGAATTTCCTTCTCGGAGTGAAAGCAGACCTGATTTATCCTTGATACAGAACGCTTTGCCCGCTGTGCGGCAGACACTTGATAACAGGGCACTGATTCGAAGCAGGGCAGTGAGGGCTGTAGCCCGAAGGAGGGTTGGATGATGGGCGGCATGAGTCAGACCCTGGCAGTGGAGACGGGAGAATTGAAATTACCGTGATTATTTGGCTACAGAGTGTGGAAAGGAACATAATTTCCATAAATATAAAAATTGAGCAGAAAATTGTCGATATTACAAGGAGTGGAGCTAGATACATGTGCGCAATGGCAACACGGAGGTGAATGGGAACTGGGCAGGGCCTGCGAGCGAGGTCAGAAGAGGCCATATCGTGCCAAGTCGGGTTACACTGAGCCTCCAGCAGCCGCCACCGAGTGGTCATTGAGTTTTAGATGCGTAAATGTGACATGATGAATTTCAGTTTGCGTATCTTTCACCACAGTACAACACGTCCACTGAAAGGTCAAGAAATGGGACCTCAGCTCACTGCCACGGCAGCAGAACTTCCCAAGGGGGTCTCCTGGCTTAACCCAGAGGGCTTACAGATCCCTCCTACCACGGCGGCAGCAGCCGACCTTCCACATGGTCCTTTGTGAGCAGTCTGCTCTCACTTACTGAATCTTTAGCTATGAAAGGCAGCACAGGGTTAGCCACACCCACACCCTTCATCCACAAGGTGCAAGAAACACTTATTATTTCTCATATGGCTTTGTCTTGAAGGATCGTCTTGGGAAGGTCTGGGGAAGCGATCTCTTCTTCCTCCTGCCTTTTGTCACCCCCAGACCCTACTCCTGTTTTCCCTGACAAGGCACTATAGTAAAAATATGCAAAGTTAAATGCAGGATATCACTTCAAAAAATATAACCTCATACGCATCGCATCAGGCAAGTAGTGGGGTGAGACAGAATGGCTAAAAGTTCTCCTGTGGATTAATGTATGTTATTCTGCAATAGTCCAGGATTAGAATAAATGACCAGTCCTTCCGCATGACATCTGCGTTTACACATTAGAGGCACTACACGGTTTTCTTTTTTTAAGAGCACTAGGTAAGGCTAGAAATGGTGAGATAGTCCTCTTTAAACCATGTATAATCTGAATAACAATAAACCTTGATAGAGAATATAATCAGATTGCCAGCTATCTGCCTAATGCAGTGGTTGAAAAACAGAGATAAAATACTGTACAGTCCTATGAGGTTATGTTAATTAAGTTAAGGAGCGCGATAAGAGCTTGGACAATTGCCATAAGATGCAAAGCCTCTCTATTGCTAATTCATGACGGGATCCACCATTATCTGGAGCCCTCCACGGATGGCAGCTAATTCGTATGTCGAAGTTCACATGCAAAATATGTTACTTTTCTGTTTGGACAGAGGTGGTGTTTTTTCTTAATTGAGGGCTTATTTATTTGTTTGTTTATTTTTATAGAGGATAGGGATTACACTCACAAACATTAGTATGATCAAATAAGACTATATTCTTATTTTCAGACTAATTATACGAGAGACTAAAACTCAGTTATTCTTGCTTAGACTTGAATCCTCAATTAATTTAAAGACTACATTTTGTAGATTTTAGACAGAATTCGGCACAGAAAATGCCGTTGAGGGCTGTAGCTAAGGGATACATGCTTTCTCTGAGCAGCAAAGATCAGTTCGTTTTCACATTTATTAGCTTATCAAACGTTTACTGTGAATTAAATGTCACGACCTCTTCAGCACAGGCTTTTCATTTTACCCGTTTTAGTGTGATTGTTCCATTTAGCCGGACTGATGTTCAACAAAATGTAGCTTAGCTAGCTGTGGCATGAGCTTAAAGAGAAGATAAAGGTTTCTCCAAGAGCACAGATCAGAGCTGACAAAGCCCCGAACAGTCACGGGCTGGACATGTTTTCCGTCTTCCTCATTTTTGCACCACAAGATAAGGCGAGGTATGCAATGGGAGACTCCTGTGTTATAGTTAATTTTAACCCCCATATCAATAAGCAGAGGCCTTTTCAAGTTATAAAAAGTGTGCCATTATTGTTATCAACTGGAGAGAATGAGGTCATTGTTCTCATAACCATAAAAAAAAAACAAAAAACAAAAAACTGGCATGTAACGGAAGAGTGAGAGAACACCTCAGGCTGGAGAAAAATCTCCTGCACCCAGCGAGACACTTTTTGATATAAGCAAGACCACGTCCAGTGCGGAATTTTCTCCTCGACTCAGCATTAAGGTCAAAGAAAGAGACTTACAGCTGAGTCTCAGAAACTTGGTTTGTTACGTGCTTGGCAATACTTGATTTGTTTTGTTTTGTTTTTGGTTTTTTGAGACAGGGTCTCTCTGTGTAGCCCTGGCTGTCCTGGAACTCACTCTGTAGACCAGGCTGGCCTCGAACTCAGAAATCCGCCTGCCTCTGCCTCCCAAGTGCTGGGATTACAGGCGTGTGCCACCACGCCCAGCCAATACTTGATTTGTGACATCTACAAAGCGTTCAAAATTAGGACAGACACTGATCTGATATTGTTATTCACGTTTAAAGACTTAAAATGGTCAACTCACCTCTGGATTGGCTATATCTATATAGATTTTAGGGTTTGAGCATCAGGAGCAGGCATATAAATTAAAGATGTACAGAAAGAAAAGTACTTGGTAGGATTTAAATGAAGTATATCATAGGAAGAGGCCGGTGGGTAGCGAGCAGGGCAGGAAGAGCTTCATAGGAGCCGATATGCCTTGGCAGTAGATGAGTCGTACGCCTTGCTCTGCCCAGCCCACCCTGCACACTTCCTGCCTCCCCCAGTGGAAACTAGGGTTAGATATTACCTGGGGGATCTTTGGGTTCTGCATTTTTCTGTCTTTGATGTGGTTACCAAGATGGGATAATTTAAAATTCCTTTTATATTTCAAAGAGCATATTTCACATACGTTTAATTATCAACCTCAAACTCACGTGACTGAAACTCAAGAGAGAGAGTGACAGTAATACCACATGGGCCATTTCTCTGCAGAAGGACACGGAAGGAATAAATCCCCCTGGAGTCCTGAATCCATGCTACTGTGGCTATCCTTTCATACGGCTGTATGTAGTATCCTTACACTGACCAAGTAAGTTCTACGGTACTGAAATTAACCTTTGTTTATGTGTTAGAGTCTTGTATAATACAAAGCCTGGATGAAAACTCACCAGATGAACAATTTTTAATTTTTTTCTCTCTCTCCAAATCCAGTAAAGAAAACCACAGCAATCAACAAAACCCTTAGAGGGGTTGAGACTTAATGTACCTAAACTACAGTCTCCAGAAAAGCGCATGCTTACCATAGGATGTTGCTAGTGACCCCAGACATCTTCCACAACACGGCTTAGCTTTAAAGACTTTCCTTCTATGTTAAATGCTTCATGTTTCTCTCTTTCCAATGTGACCTTTGGTTCCAGTTTCCAAGAGTCCCAATTAAATATGACATCAAAAAGTCTTAAATCGTGCTCCATTTCGGGGAGGTGGGGGAAGGGAGTCACATAATGTATAACTTCAACTTCCTCCTTTTTCTTTGGTTTCATTGTTGGGGTTAGGCATGACAGTTAGTGGCGAGATGGGGGTCACCCTCAGCCCTTCTGTATTACTGAGCTACAGCCCCGGCCTTTCCAGCTCCTTCCTAGCTGACACAGTTTTTCATTTCTTTTAAGCTGTGATTATTATTTCAGTGATTAACAGGTTTGTCTCTAAGGCACACACTGTCCAGAGACAGTTTCAAGTGACATGACCTAATTGGGCCCTTAGCCGTGTGCATTCTTGAGCTTACACCCCCATGTGGGCATGATCTGTCAAAGAAAGCCTTGAACATGCTGTCATATCTGAGAGAGGCTTTGCTGGTTCTTTCCGCACACACCCACACCCCCATTTGATAATCATTGAGCTGGTTTTTGGAGTTAAGAGGTGGAGTTGTACTACCATCCGGTTGGTGATTTGAGATACTGGTAACCAGCACCAGGGAGTGGCTGAGGAGAGCTGATGTTGGGTGAACGACAGACTGGACACTAAACAGGCCAGTGTCCCCAGCTTGCAGCAAACAGACCACATTCAGACTCACTAGGAAGCCAACAACAAGGAGAACTTTTCCAAAATTGGATTTCATCTCACTTCTAACTCAGTTACATGAAAATTACTAATTGTTCCCAACAAACTTAATGAAAATAAACTACTTGGCCTCCCCAGTGGGTTTGGCTTAAGGGGAACTGCCCATTGATGAAAAGCAATTGGACGTTTACACACCCATGCCACATGCACATAGTCTGACTTTAAAAGAATTGGGGCTCGATTCAAAAGTCACGGTTTTCTTTCTTTCTCTTGTTTCATCATGTAGACTAGAGACAGCAACAGATCCAATTAGCTTCCGTGGGCTGCTCTGTTTCAATTCAGTTTAGTGCATTTCGTTTAATCGATTGAAAACATTATTTGTAGTAGGGAAGAGTCACTTTTTCCCTCTCTTTCTGTTCACAACTCTCAGTTCGCAACTATGTAATACATTATATTTGCTGGCAAATGTATTTGTTTCCTATCATGCCGGTCAGCTAGAAAGCCCCATGTGAGACACAGATTCTTGCTACCTAAGGATTTATCTTATCAGTATGAATATGACATATGGTCTTGCTAAATGAACGCCCATTTGTTAATCTTTACAGGTATGTTCAGAAATGCTTTAATGTGAGTTGTCATTATGGAGACAATGAAGCCAGGACTCTGGATCTTGAGATAATAACACCAGCAGCTTTCTAACAAGGGATAATCTTATTCAGGTGTTCGGCACACGATAGAACACTACAGGTTGGTTTTCAAGGTAAAGCCAGTCTTTCTTCTAAATCACCTTTGGCTAACCTAAATTCTAAGTTATGCTAAGATATATATATATCTCAAAGGCCCAGGGGTTATTAGATCATTACTATAAGATTTGTATGCAATCTTTCATGTCCTTTATAAACAACATAGCAGGCTGGCAGAAATGTTTACATCTCTCTTTTGTTTGTCAACTTAAATTTGACTCAGATTTTCGAGCTGGCAGGAATGGTAGCCTCAGTTACCATTTTCCCTCGTTGAGAACATTATTCCTGTTGTGCAAGGGCTCTAGCATATTTCTAGGCCCCAAAGTTCTGAAGGATCCCCAGTCACTGGTACAAACACAACCCACTATTAACCATTTCTATGTTTGTCTTCCCATATAGAGACTCTTGCTGCTACCCTTGGGTCTGGACGTCTCTGATGAGGCTGGGGTATTTATATATTGAGGGGACACCTTCCACAGGGATCTTATATGGCCAACTCTACGAAGCACTCATAGGACACAGACTACCACTTCCTCTGGGTCTTAGTTTTGGGGAAATCCTTATCTTCAGGTCTCTAAAGGTCAAATCCTTTCTTCCTCTCTTCCAGAACACCTGCCTAATCTTAATTTCCTTTAGTCTTTTGCTATAGTTTGGATCTGGAATGGTCCCAAGGTCCATTTGTTGAAAAAATGCTCCATAGAGTAGATTTTTGGGATGTGGTAGAGTCTTTACAAGGTACCAAGAGTGAGGAAGATAATTCACTAGCGTTGTGCCCTTGAAGGGACACTGGTCTCTGACTCTTTCTCTGTCTCTCTTCGCTTCCCTGCTGCCAAGAGGTTAAATTTATTCAAACATACACTCCCACTATGATGTATTTCCTCACAACAAGTCCCAAGCAATGTAGTCTGGTGGTTTACATCCACGGAAATCCCCAATACTCCAAGCTAAATTAATTTTTTTCCTATAGTTTGATTGTTCAAGTATTTTTAGTAGTAACAGAAAACTGAATAACACATACCACCCTAAAGGACTGAAAGCACCCCTGACTTCTACCAGGAAATTGGATCAGAAGACTAGTAAAGTAAATATTAAAAGCTTCTATTTCTACAAGGCAGTGTTTACCCACTAGTATTTCAGGTAAGGAGGATTTGTGTTGGGTTGAGGAAGAGGGACAGAAAAAAAAGAGATTATACAGACATATTAGCATTTAAAGTATGTCATCACTATTAAATGAATTCCGTTTTACTTTTTAAAAAAAAAAAATGAGTGTGTGCCTGCTCCTGCAGGCATTGTAGCTGTGGCTGCTGTGCCTCGTGTGTGTAAGTAGGTGGCAGAGAGGAGAGAGGCTAGGTCTATGCTCAGTGTCCTGACCTGTGAACATCTGAATGATTAGTAACCTAATATTCCCTGAAAAAGAAAGCAAGCCCGAGATGACCACCAGGCCAGCACCAGGGGGCCTCTGGGCAGGGAGCTAGCCTGAGATAACCACCAGTACATTGTAGCCCAGCCTGGCTAGGCTCCCAGGGTGGGGAATGCATGGGAGACTAGAAGAACCTGGCCCGGAACCATGACCCTGGGTAGGAGTGAGCCTGAGACAGACAGATGGTCTGCCTATGGAGGCACAGGGGCAGGAGTGAGCCTGAGACAACCTCCAGTCTGGTGACACGGGGCCCTGACAGGAAGCTAGTCAGAAATGACCACGAGTCAAGAGTTCCACACAAGCCCTGGGGAGCAGACCATGCCTGAGATAATCCTGCCTGGAATCATACTTCACAAGTAGGGACCTAGCACCCCTGAGACCACTTCTGAGATGAATCCAGACACTCAGAGACCCCGGACACCACTAGGAGGAGCACGCCTGTGGAGAAACACAAGGATGTGGGCACAATGAAGAGAGGCAGATCTGGAGGCTCAAGGGTAGTGAGCAACAGTCTGGGGTGAGTAGCCGGTGATGCTAGCTGGGACCATGGTGGAGTCCTGGCTTGTGCTGCCACCGGGGGACATATCTGGGTCATGGCCTTACAATAGCAGAGTTCAGTTACCACCAAAGACCAGGTGGACATCCCTGGTCTGAGCTGCTACTTGAGGACACGTTGATATCTTCGGGCTGTGCAGAACTGACTGGCCCCAGCCCACACCTGGGCATCAGGGGAGAGCTGGCTCTGAGAACATGCCAGCAGGATAGCTGTCCTAGGCTGGCCCTGCCACTTGTCTCCCTTACAGTAGCACGGACAAGGGAGAGATACTGTCCCCTCCCCTTGCCTCTTACCACCTGCAGCAGGCCGGAGAGCTGGCCCTGGGTCATGAGAGCAGGAGAACAGGCCCTGTGCATTGCCTGGGCAACACAGTATGACTGATGTGGGGAGTGGGGCTCTGGCAAGGTGGTGTGAGTGAGGGGAGGAGTTGTTCCCACCACTTATCTGCTGTATGGTGACCTAAGGCAGGAAGGAGAGCTAGCCATCAGACCATCAGAGAACAGAGATGTTCCTATCCCTCACCTACGGCAGCACTCAACACTCTGGAGTTCAGGTCCTGAACCTCGCCTGGGCAGCACAGCGTAGCTCGCCTTGGATCTGGGCTTTGTAGGTGAGCCAGCCCCAAGGATGCGAACACAAGAGAGTTGGCCCTGCCTCTTGTCTGCCCTGCATGGATGAGGGAGAGATGCCCTCCTCCCCTTTCTCATCCCTCTCTACCTATGGCAGGAGTGGGGCTGACTCCGAGGTCATGAGGGTGGGAGAACTGTCCCTGTCCCTTACTGGCTGTAACACTTGGGAGACAGAGTCCTGCACCTGACCTGGGCAGCAGGGAAGAACTGGTGCTGGCTACACAAGGGGGCCAGGTTGCTAGTGAGCCTGCCGCAAGGGCAGGGGAGTGGGAGAGCCAGCTCAGCCCTTCCTCTGCTGCAGTACCATCCAGAGTGCATCTGGCTCCTCGCCTCGGCAGCACAGCAGAGCTGGCCCTGATGGTGTGGGTGTGGGTGTGGGTGTGGGTGTGGGTGTGGGTGTGGGTGTGGGTGTGGGTGTGGGTGAGCTAGCTTCGAGGGCACGGGAATGGAAGAGCTGGCGCTGCCCCTTGCTGGTTGTGTGGCATTGGATGGGATAGTCGAGGCAGGGCAGGGCAGGAGAGTTTGTCCCAGTGCTGGGGGTGCCTGAGGGCTGGTGGGATGATAGACTCAGATACCTCACAGGCCCAGACCCAGGGCTTTGAATTGACAGACACCCCAACATCTATTCCATCAACGAGTACTGGAGTGCATGAAGGGGCAGGTCTTACAGATCCCCAAAACTACAGGATCTCCGTGAGACAGGGCAACAACAGGCTATCTGAGAGGAGTCCCAGGGAGAGTCCAGTATTAATAGAGTAGCAGAAGCCAGAGGCCTCATTCCAGACTAATGAGTCATTGCAATGAACGTTCGCAAGCAAAGAAGTGTGGACAAAAGGGTGCACTGTGGGGCACCCTGTGACACACCACAGCCTCCACAACAGGATTTGTCTCTCTTTCTCTCTTGGCAGGGAGGTTGCAAGGGTGGAGGGTGGGCATGAGGGGAGGGGGAGATGAATGGAACTGGGGTGGAGCATGATGTGAAATTCGCGCGCGCGCGCGCACACACACACACACACACACACACACTAACACGTTTTAAAAACTTAATGTGTGAGTGTGAGTGTGAGTGTGTATGGTTTTGTGGGGAGGGAGTATGTGTATGGGCGTGTCATAGAGTACATTTGAAGGAATTAATTTGCCAGTTTAGAGGAATTAATTCTCTTCTTCCAGCATGTGGATCCTAAGGATCAAACCTTGGTCTTCAGGCTCAGCAGCAGGAATCTTTATCCACTGACTTATCTTATTGGTCCTACTAGTAAATATCTTGATTGTTGGCCATCTTCTTTGAACCATCACCTAACGTATTTTTTGTTTATGTTTAACTGTCCCTATAAAAATGGGTTATGTAATAGAGCAAAGCAAAAGACGCCTGCAAAACTCATTGGCAGGAAACTTGTGCCCAGAGTAGGAGTATGTCACACTGTATGGAGAGCGCCATTTCTGCTTCTGCATAGAAAACCCTAGTCATGACCGACAGAGCGTGGACACCTTGCCAGGTATAAATCTGATGTTCACTCAGGATAGCAGAGTGTTCTGCTTTTAGTCCATTGAGATTACAAACAAGCCACAGCTGATTCTTCAGCCCCATCGGACCAGAATGGCAGAAATGTACTTCTAAACAGCAAATGACTCTGATGGTGTTTTTAAATTTCCTTCTGAAACTTCACAAGCAGGGCCTCCATCTTCTGTATTCTCTACTGTTCTCAAAATTCCTCCTCCTTTTCCTCCTCCTGTTCTTCCTGTTCCTCCTCTTCTGAGACAGGGTCCCTCTGTGTATCCCAGATGTCATGGAACTCACTCTGTAGACAAAACTTCAAACTCAGAGATCCACCTGCCTCTGCCTCTGCCTCTGCCTCTGCCTCTGCCTCTGCCTCTGCCTCTGCCTCTGCCTCTGCCTCTGCCTCTGCCTCTGCCTCTGCCTCATTCTGGGATTGAAGACATGTGCCACCACTTCCCAGCTCTCAACATTCATATCTTCCAAGCTCTAAAAGAAACATCCCATCTACTTCTCAACATTGGAGGGTTTTCTAGCCCAAACTTCAGAAGTCTTTCCACAATCCTACCCAAAACATGGACATGTCTACCACAGCAATACCCCACACACTATGCTAGTACCAACTTGTCTTAGTTAGGGTTTCTCTTTCTGCAATGAAACACCATGACTGAAAATCAAGTTGGGAATGAAAGAGTTTATTTGGTTTACTCTTCCACATTGTAGTTCATCACGGAATGAAGCCAGAGCAGGAACTCAGAAAGACTGGCCTACAGCCCAATCTTACAGACACATTTTCCCAATTGAGGTTCGGTCACAGGCAGATTAGAATATCTCCCTCCGAAGGGCCTACCGTACCACCCCCATCCTAGACTCCTGGGTCTCCGGATGCTGTCATCCTGGGCATCTGCCCTCATATTTAGCTCATGTGGGTTAGCTGATGGGTTCTCAGTTGTCACCTCCAGGTTTCAGGCAAGAAGAAACCGATAAAGCAATGAAGCATGTGCCAATAGTGTTAAAGGACAGTAATGTTCCATTGACCCAAACTGGCCACAGGAGAGCTACAGCATGGAATAGTTGCTTGGACACGATGTCCTATCCAATGGAAATGGGTTTCTTTGAGCAGGCAAAAAGACTCGGTGTTAGGTGGACAATTTAGAAGTGTTGGTCATAGTAATCAGGCAGGAAGTGAAGTCTCATGGGTAAATCCATGGGGTTGGAAATCACTGAACCACCATTTTCTTTTTGGTTCTGCAATTTGGAATGTTTCTACTCTAGTTCTAATGGAATGGATTTATTGGAGGGAACATATCAAAAGTGTTACTTTGTCAACATTAAAAAAAAGATAACTTTAAATCCCATGAGTCCTTTTAGGTTTACAAGTCTGGG
Organism: Apodemus agrarius; assembly: GCA_964023405.1. Classification (NCBI taxonomy): domain Eukaryota; kingdom Metazoa; phylum Chordata; class Mammalia; order Rodentia; family Muridae; genus Apodemus; species Apodemus agrarius. Next base: position 38,209,660 of record OZ030023.1, on the reverse strand, counting down.
AGAAATTGAAAGGTGAAATTTTTTTCTTACATGTTTCCTGAGAGAATAGAAGATTTAATTGAATGCATCATAAATTAGATATGTAATAATAATTCATCACTATAATAATTGACACTGTTAGCAATCAGTTCATTCTCAAACTTTTCAGCCATTGTTTAGTCTGGATTTCTACTTTTACCTGTCTGTCATGTGTTTGTTTTTGAGACTGAGTCTCATGTAGCCCAGGCTGGCCTTGAACTCACTATATAGCTGAAACTGGTTTTGTACTTCTGATCCTCCTGCCTCCACCTCCCCAGCTAAAATTACAGGTTCTCACCACCGTGCCTGGCCCTTAAGTGACTTGTAAGTGAAGAAATATATAGTTGTGATTGTATAGACCCCATGACTATTCTATAGACCCTGCGTATTTTAGATGGACATCAATGAGAATCTAACTTCCTTGCACAGCAGAATTGCCAGGTACATGAAATCTTCAGGAGATAAAAGATATCCACAATCGCACAAAATACTGCCTGCCCCACAGGGCCTGTGCTCCCTGCGTCTTTGTTCACAACCCAGTATGGGCTTCTAACTCTTTATCCCAACAAAGAAGCTGCCACCTCTTTTCGGTGTTATGTTTCAAATGTTTGTCTCTGATCTCATTTAAACTTTGGTCACAATGACTATGTCTAATGAGACCAAACTGCTTGCCACATCACAGGGCTCTGCCTACCAAGTTTCTGAGGTCAGTGTAAACTTTGCCAGCATGGATCACTCAGGAAGAAAGTGCAGCGCATGCATACCTTTACTCACAGGTACCTTTTGCAGTGAATTATCCTCTTCTGATGCTTAAGGTCCTGAGAGTGGGCCAATGAGAGAGGGCACCAGGTCTGTCAGGGCACGTTCAGAATCCACTTTCGATGAAGCCTATTTGTTTGTCGTCTTTATGTAACCACTGTCAATGAAGTCTCAGGGCCTAATAGATAGTACAGAGTAAAGCCTAGCCCATTCCTGAAACATCCTGAGTCTAGACGTCATGGCTGAGGCAGTGGCAGAGGAAATGACTTGGAGAGGCATTGATCTTTCTCTTTCTAAGTTTTCCCATATGCACCTTGGGGATAAGGAGACTTTGGCTGCATTTTGGGGAGCAGGAGAAAGTAATTTTCCAGAGTGAAATTTAATGTGATTATCAGAAAAGCAATTAGTGAGTGTACAATCTTTGAATCAGTAAAACCATGCACAGTTTTCTTCTTCATGATAATTATGGTCTGAATGTACCATATAGATTCCCCCAAACCCAATTCATGTTGTAACATGAGTCTAATGTGAGAGTGGTAAGAGCCCTTAACAGGCGATGTACCGAATTGGGGTCCTTACAGAAGACAGGGGAGCTGCAGTCTGGGTGCCATGACCGAGAGGCATTCCTGGACTCATCCTGATACGTGGCTCCCCAGTGCTGAGCCAGACTTTCTGGATCGAATTTTATATTGCCTTGTGTACAGCATCTTAGTCTGTGTCGTTCTTCTATGTTGGCTACAAGGACTGGGAATATAGGTGAGTAGAAAGTTATTCTCAAGGGCATCATTAATCTCTAATGCTGCAATGGTTGTTGAAGAAGGCTGTGTAGATTTTCTTTTGAAAAACACTGAAGTTGGAGTCAGTTTAAGTTTGGGTTGGGTAATATATATATATATATATTCATATATATAAAATACACATATATACATATATATGCTTATATATGTGTATATTAGGTTGGGTATAAACACACACACACACACACACACACACACACACACACACATATATATATATATATATATATATATATATATATATGCAACAGCTATCAATATAGCATTTCCATTGGCCTTGGGCTAGTTCCACTTTCACAACCTGAAGGTACTCTTTAATAGCACCTCAGGTTTCACCTTTCTCTGGGAATACACAGAAAAGAGGAACTAGCTAAGCCATTGACTCTCCACCAACTGTTACCAATGATGTGTAAGGGATAGCAAATACAGGAAATTTGGGCACCTGGAACATGGCTTACAGTGCTGAAAACCTGGGCTCTGTCTATTATTTGAGGTAAGCCTCTGGACCTACACTTTCCAGCTCCATTTTCCTTCACTCACTTAAAGAGGATAGTAGTATTTTCTTTGAGTATTTTTTAAAATGCCCATACAAGCATCTTTGGGTAGAACAAGAATCAAATCCTAATAAATGGCCAATGAAGATGACAAGGAAGGATGGTTACTGTCATCAGTGAAAGTCTCCCTAACTTTCCTTGATGTTACATATAACAAAACAAAACAAAACAAAACTTTAAGGAATTGATCTCCTTGGGCCAGCAAGATGACTTGGGAAGTAAAAGCATTTGTAGACAAGCATGATGACCTGAGTTTGATCCCTGGGACCCACAAGGTGGAAGTAGAGGACTGATTTCTGTAAGTTCTCACATTCCCTGACCCCTACAAGTACACACACACACACACACACACACACACACACACATCACATCAATTGAATAGCAAAAGTTAAAGAAGTCCATCTTCTTTTGCTCAACTGTGCCAATGAGAGACTACCCAAGATATTATAATTGATCAGCTTAGGAAGATGAAAGGCGAAAGAAGGGTGGAGAAGAGGAGCAGCTTGTTTCCTCCTTGCACAAGTGCTTCCACATTGGCCTATAATGTGAGACCCTCAGGCCTCTCTCTCATGTTGGGAAGTGCTGAGAAAGGAGAGAGATCTCTCTTTCATAATTCCACACTCAAGACAGTGACTGATAAATGTAATTATACCACCAACACTCTATGGTTATCTGTAGTAGCAGGCACCATTGTGAAAAGAATTGGTAGTAGGATTAATGGCTAATTAATAGAAGTGCACATGTCTGCATTCATTCATTATTGAATGGATCAAGTCCTTAGCATACTGTCTGGCAAAGTTGTTTCAGCAACTATTGGCGGAAAGAGTAAATAGGTATTAGTACAAAATGAGTTATATATGTGTGTTAAATATGTAATCCACTTAAGTATGTATATATGAGTAATCATCTACATATTATATGTATATGTATATAATACATCTATGTATGTGTGTGTGCAAATATATTCTATATATGTATAACTCATCTATATCTATGTATATATCTATGTATCTGTATAATTAACATATATATGTGTGCATAACTCATCTATTATATCTATCTATCTATCTATCTATCTATCTATCTATCTATCTATCTATCTTCTGTCTGTCTATCTTATATATTCATTCCCCAATCAGCTTACCCAGAGGAAGACTCATGGAATACCCAGTCAAATACTCTTCTCTCATTGGGAAATCTATCATTTTCTAAGCCAGGATGATCTTATTTATAAATGGCTCTTAAAGCTTCTGTGATAGACAGTCTGAATTTCAGAAACCTATATAGGTCTTTCACCTTACATGAAACAGTGGTAATAGGAATATGGAAATATATTCTTAATGATATCTGCTTCTATTTTCCGTTTCCCTAGGTGGTATCTGCCAATCCCACATCACCACTTGAATTTCCAGTTGATCCCAACATAAATTCACCAGTATATAAAATTTCTTAACATTAAATTTAAGCAGCTTGTATATATGACAGTTTTAGTTATGTTTCCAATTAGACACTGAGATCAGACTCAGAGAAAACAAATACTTTTCCTGTTGCTAGGTACTGATAACGAGGATGGGCCCAGTGGATAATACTTATTATCTTTGCTTTTATATAAAATTTAGAGAAAGACTTAACCATGTACAGAACCCTATACTCATAATTGACCCCGTGTGTTAATTGAAACTATAAATTCCGAATCATTTGTTCTCTAAAACAAAGTACAAAAATAGACTATTGTCTTACTTCATTGCTATTTCAGTGACAAATATTCTCACAAAAAGCCACTTAGATTGGGAGCAATAGTGTTTATTGGCTTACAGTTTCAGGCTTGTCATTCAGAAGAAATTAAGGCACAAAATACAAAAGGCTTGCTACATCACATTCAGTTAAGAGCAGAGAGAAACAATCTCTAGATCCTTTTTGCTTGCTTTCTTATACTCAGCTAGCTTTCTTTATTATTATAAAGTCCAGTATCCCAAGCTTAAGCAGTGGTGCTGCCCACAGTCAGCTGGGTCTTCCTACATCAATTAATAATCAAAACAGTCCTCCCGTGAACAAGCCTACAGGCCCATAGAATGTAGGTTTTCTTCTCTGGTAGCTCTAGATTGTGTCAAATTGACAATTTAAACTAGCAAGCATTAAATTAGATTAATATAAGTTTGGTAATATGTTTCCTCCTTATTTTAGTTATGTAAAACAGACACACATACTTTTTATATGATCTTTTTCTAGTTTACATTAAACTTTACTTTAAGTAAGCATTTCATTAATTGCTTTCAGATGCTTATTGACATTATCCTTACATTAGTCACCTGGACTATGACTAGTGGAATGACCTTTCTTTCTCCTGACACAGACTATTAAAAGACCATTTATTTTAATCCAAAGTGAATACATTTTTGCATACTATAGAATATTGAACTTGGCATTAATGCTGCATATGCATGAATATTTGTATTTTAAGAATTCTGAATCTTGCCATTTTTATTACTGGTTACCCATTTGACTCAGAAGATTTGGTAATGAAAATATATAAGAGTGACTCAGAGAGAATATGAGATCATTGTTTTGGGGGTGTCATATGGATGTCTGGGACCAAGAAGCCTATGTTAAATACTTTGTTTTATCAGAAACTTGACTGCAAGGCTAAAAGTCCCCTTGTTAAAACAAAATAAGAGTATCATGGAATGAGTTCAAAGGATCTGTTGTTCCATATGCTAACTTCAGTTAAATAAAATGTTCTACATAATTTGAAGACATTTAAACTGTATTTATCACAAGATGATAATTACATGAACTATTTGCATATGTGATATCTCACATTGCATCATACTTTGCTTTTGAGGCAGAATCTGAAACTCATTCTCTTTGTAGCCTTCCATAGCTAGAGTTGAAGGCATTTGCCAATATGCTGTGCATTACTATGACTCGGCCATTCCATGATGTCATGGAATGTCTTAGATCTAGATTGTCATATTGTATATCACAAATACATCCAAATTTTATTTCCGGGACAAAAATGATTAAACAACAACAAACAACTTCCTTTAGAGACAAGCATTTTAATTATCCTTGGGGTCACTCTTACCATGATACAACTGAGCAAATATTACTGCTAAATTGTCTGAACTGCACAGTTAGTAGGATGTGAATGACATTTTCCTTTCCTGTGCTCTTTGTGTAACTTGGGTGTATAATGTGTAACAGTGCGCCATGCTGTCTACATATGGCTGGGGGTATAATGACTAACACATAGAATAAAGACGACAGCCTTTCTATCTGCTCTTGTCCTCCAGTCCCCTCTCTCTCTTTAGGGGGAGGCTTTGTAAATGGCTTTGCCTGAATCCTTCCAGGGTTTGTCCTGGCATTTGCTTACACATACATTGCTGCACATATGCCCGTGGATACAGCAGTTTCCTGGGGGAGCATAAACAGATTCCTGAAATCCATGCCCCGTTTTTACTTGCTTTCTTTTGCATTTAATCATTTAATGATATGACTTGTAAGACTTTTTGAATCTCAAAATAGGCTATATTAGTTATTTTTTAAAGTTACACAATATGGAGTTCCCATACTTTATATAGCTCCCTCCTCTCTCACAGTGGAGGTCTTTTGTTTTCTTTTCTGACTTTCTATACAAAAGAAAACAACATTCTGTACTGGGTACCCTTCTCCATTCAACTTTTGACTCTTAAATGGAACAGAATCCTATAAGAAATGCAAGGCGTAACATTTAAAACACTGATCTTATCTTTAAAAACCAATTACTTCACCCTCAAAGGGGAGTTACTGATTTAGAGTTCTGCTAATACTGGTGATAGCTAGAGTTCTGCTAATACTGAGTCTAGCTGACTCTAGATGAACATGGACTTGTTGCACTTGATTGCCGAGTATTTTTAATTCTATAGTGGAAAGAAAGGACTAATTTAAATATCCCAAAATGGGGCTACTGAGATAGATCAGTGCTCCCATAATGTGTACAAAGTCTTGGCTTCAGTCTCCAGCACACAGCCCCAAACAACTGGAAACAAACAAACAAACAAACAAACATCCTTGGTGAAAACAAAAGGAAAAAAACAGAGGAAGGGAGGGAAGTAACGAGGGATAAAAAAAAACAAGGGATAATATATTAAATCTCTAAGGGGAAAGGTTTCCTTAATCAGTTCTTGGATGGACTCCATGTCCCACTGGACCCTCTTTCTCTGCTGATGTAACCCATGGCCCAGTATAACAAACCACAGCAGATTTTGGAAGTGCATATTACAGTGCATATTAAAGACTGCTAACTCATGGATATGTGCATGTTAATTCATTTTAAATGAAAATTCAAGGACAAAAGCTAACCCAGATAGGGTATCGGAACTAAAAGATACGTTAGCAGTCCTCTCTCATTTGAGATAACCCACCTACAGCCTCACAAAACTGAAGTCCAATAACCAGAAAATATGCTGAGATGGTTAAACTAATGGGTAACTGTCTTAAGTGGTTAATTGTACCTGAGGTTGGAGTTCTCCACTGTGCTCTGTGGAGAAACATAATGGGCCACAAGCTAGAGAGCTGCTTCAATACAAGAAGATGAGAGCTCACAGAATGGTATTTCTTTTTGAAAAGGCTTCCTGGGGGCAGAAATAAACAGCTAGCATACTGTCATAACTACCCACAAAAAGAGTCAAAATGTAATCTTTTATTACAAATTGTAGTCTATTTAAAGCATTAGCTTTAAATTGAAAGGCTTCAGGGTAATCTTTGTTAAAAGGTTCAAGATAAATATGAAAAAGAAAATTTATGTAATTAGACTATTTTCAAGAAACCAATTTTACTATATATATCAATTTGATTCATTTTCAAATCATTTTAAACATCAATTCTCACAAATTATTCAGAATGAGCCAACACCTAGTATCATTCACATTTAGCATAATTACTAAAAATACAACTCTCTTAAGACGGGGAAAAAATGCCTCAGTGGGTAAAAGTAAAGTGTTGGCTGAGCAATCACAAGGACCTGAGTCCGGGACCCCAGAACATAGTAAGGAATTGGGAGTGCTAGTGTGTGCCTGTGACCACAGAGCTGGAAGAGGACTAAATAGGTAGATCCTTGGTATTGGTTGCCTAGCTAATATAGCCAAAATGGCTATCTCTGGGATCAGGAAGAGATCTTGTCTCAAAAATTAATATTGAAAATACTGGAAGAAAGATGTATTATATTGTGTGCGTGTGCATAGACAGATAGACAGACACACACACACATACGCACACACAGAGTGAGCACTCTTATACATACCTGAGCATTCACAAAGCACACACACATAAAAAATAAATGCAACCATCTTAAAGCCACAAATGGATAATCAATAATTATATATTGAATGATTAGAATTCAGTACTCATTGTTATTTACAAATAAATGTGGAGATAATCAAGAATAGTAGTTCTAGCAAAATATCGCCTTAAAAGATATGATATTAAAATAGTTCATTTACAACCAGGGCAGAGACAGAAACATTGTCATTCATTTCAATTATTATGATAAACATAATCAAGACAGAAAGCAATTGCCTAAGTATTAGAAAAAAGAAAATATCAAACTATCTTCAATTGCTGCTGGTTTACACACAAACAAATGAAGTGATTCTGGCTTAAAAATGACACAAGAACTAAAAGAGGAATTTGAACGTATTTCAGATAAATAAACTTGAAAAGTAGTCTACTTTAACATAAGTAGAAATAGTAACCTTTAACGTAATTTGAGAAGTTATAATCTTTCTGGAAATCCATAAACAAATATCAGTATATAATCTTATGGAAAGACGCAGCCTGGAATGAGCAAATGTCCGGTCTGGGGAAAACAACCTGTGTTATTTTGAATAAGAATAAGAATGGCCCCAATAGACTCATCCATTTGAGTGTCTGGGTCCCAATTAGTTGAACTATTTGGGAAGGATAAGGAGGTGTGGCCTTATTGGAGGAGGTGGGATGGATTTTGAGGTTTCAAAAAGCTATACCACTCCCAGTTAACTCTCTTTCTCCCTCTCTCTCTCTCTGTCTCTCCCTCCTTCCCCCTGTCTCTGTCTCTGTCCCTGTCTGTCTCTCTCTACCTTGTAGTTGCTGTTTTAACATGTAAGTTTTCAGTACTGTTCCAGTAGCATGTGCTTTCCACCATGTTACCCAGCATGATGGCCATGCCATTCGCTCACCCTCTGAAACTGTAAGCAAGCCTCCAATTAAATTATATGTTTGATTGTTTTATTTTGTTGTGGGTACTTTTGTTGTTCTTTGGTTAGTTCCATTTTGTTTTGTTTTAAGACAGTGTGTGTGTGTGTGTGTGTGTGTGTGTGTGTGTGTGTAACCCTGACTGTCCTGGGATTCACTCTGTAGACCAGGCTGGTCTTGAACTCGGAGATCTACCTTTTCTCTGCCTCCCAAGTGCTGAGGTTAAAGGCCTACACCACCACTGCCTGGAGATTGTTTTCATAAGTTGCCTTGGTCATGATAATTCTTAGAACAGTATTTAAGACAGGTTCTCAAGTGAGTTTTGACACGATGGCAGCTGGAAGGCAAAAGGTCCACGAAGGAAGATAGGACTAGAAGAAAATGACAATAAAAAGGAATGAAGACTGAACAATGATTACAGGAAGAAGTTATAGCACTGAATGTTCTATGTATAAGACTTTTGTACCAACGATGGGTCTCTGATGTCAGAGACAGAAAGTGTGTTCCAAGAAAAATGGATCCAGAACAACCCATAGGCAAACATCTTCTTTTAAACAACTCAATACCATCTATAAGAAAGAAGAATTCTGTACACACTGACAAGACGAAATGAAGTCATTTAGAAATAACAATTTTATGCTCCCCACAGATTTCCAAATATTTCAGGGAATGAAGGACTTTTAGGTATTCACCCCAGTTAAAATGGAAACCCATCAAACATACATTAATTATAACACCCAGATCAGGATCAGCTTAAATGTTCTCTCATTGCTTAGTAAGCAAAATATAATATACCATACAATGAATATTAGTCGGCATTAAAAGTTAGTAGTCTATTGTTACTACATCATCTCTCAAAAGTCCTTCTGCACTACGAAAAGAAAAAATAATAATAAAACTATGTGGTGCTGTTTATAAGAATTTTCTGGAAGAGGCAAAACCCTGGGAACAGATGCTAGATTGTGTTTTGCCTGGAGTTAGTGTCACTGATCTCACAGGGATGTTAGAGTGACATTCTGTGTTTTGATTTGGGGAGACTTTACTTGACTGTCTAGATTCATAGACTAGATAGTGTCAAGATCCTGTCAGTGATCTGGTTCTTCACTTCTAAGGCAAATATGAGAATTTCAAAATGTATATTTCGAAATGAGAATAAGAGAAAAACAAATCAAAACACTCACAGAAATGTTGGTGACCAAGAAAATGTTACTTTGCCAAAGAGAATTTACAGATGGATAACTAGAAACATTCGCTGGCTTCTTGAAAACCATGAAGTTGGTAATGAGATTTTTGTTTTTAACTTTTCAGTGGGATGGTGGGCATGGATAATTTAACAAGGTGATTTCCACAGCCTGAGGTAAAGTTAAATTCCACTCCTGTTCCTTTAATTCCTAAAAGACACATAAGCCTGGGAATCTCTAGGATTAAACAAGCATTTGAGGGAAGTGAAGAATGCAATGAGGGCAGAGACGGAGCTCAGTGGTAGCCTGGTTAGCTGCCACATAAGAGGCTCTGTGTTCTGCTCCTAACACTGAAAGCAAAAATAACAGCTAAATAGCAACAAAACACTATCACTACCAGAAACCCACAAAACAAACAACAAAAACTAATCAAAACAAGAAGGCTCACTGGAAAATCTGTGAGTGTGTAGGGCCACCGTCTTAGTTACTTCTCTATCGCTGTGAAAAGACACTATGGCCAAGGCAAGTATAGAAGAAATGTTTGTTTGGAGTTTATATTTTCAAAGGGATGCCCTGGCCATCATGGCAGGGGGCACAGCAGCATGCAGCAGGCATGCAGGGATGTCTCTGGAGCAGTAGCTGACTGCTCACATCTTGAAACACAACTATGAGGTACAGAGAGCTTGCAGAAATGGCCTGAGTCTTTTGAAACCTCAAAGTCTATATTAAGTGACACACTTTCTTCACCAAGGTCACACCTATGAATCCTTCCCAAACAATGCACTAAACATTCAAACATATAAGCCTATGGGGCTATCCTCATTCAAATCACCATATCCACCTACTATAGTGCAGGGTTCAACTTAATCAAAGTCACCTCCACAGATATCAACCCCATTTATGAGCTCAAGCCCATTGCCAATGATGATTCAAAAGGAATCCATGGTTTACCACTTAAGGTCTCCTTAGGCCCTTTTTCTCCATCAAAATATATAAACTCAAATGAGAATAAATCAACCAGTTATTTTTATAACCACTTATCATGCTCTTTAAATTTTTTAGAAAAGAAAGGCTCTTTATTTAGTGTTCTTCTAGAACATCCTCCATATTTATGTAGAGAAAAATAAAGTACCATGATGAATGACAAATTATGCTTCACAGAGGCCTCCTCCATTTCTATTACATTCTTTGAGAATATTGTTTAAGAAAAAAATATGTCTTAGTCACTGAGCTTCCATAAAGTACATTATATTCTTTTTAGAAACTTTTCATTTGATATAAAGGCAACCAGGGCAGTTCTTTCAACTTGTATTTTCTCTTTAAAAGCTCCAAGAAAATTCACATTCCTGAGCATTGCTCCTCTTCCAAGTTTCTGGGCTCCTTAGTAATCCACAGGACAGGTTGTCAACTACGAATGTTTGCCAGCAAATATGATGGATTATGGGAAAACACAGAATGTCCAAGGGCAGATATGAAAAGTTGTGTTTGAACTGAGAATGGTCTTTTAAGGAGCTTTAGATGCCCTGCTGGAAATTATTCTAAAGGGAGGTGAGAAGTGGATCCCATGAAGCCCAGGACATCTTACACTGCGGTCAGGAAGTGTGCTGCAGATGTAATGTAGCCTGGGTCTGCTCTTTTCTCCATTGCTTGGGACAAATGTAGACATGGAATTTGTCGTGGGGAACTGGCCCAGAAGGACTGGAAATTATGACATGTAGTAAGCCAAGTCCTGCTTGGCCATGTATAAGGGACAGCATGCCATGGTTCCTGCTCCTGAAACAGAACCAGCAGGGTGTGAGCCTCCATGAGTGTCCATGGTTGCTGATGGTGAAAGGCTTGTTTGTATAATAGTGTACATGTTTTCATGTTCCTCCTTTGAGGAATGTCCTCTCTGCCAAGCTTAATGATTCCATGATAATCAGAGGCAGCACCAATCTGGAGGCAAGGGCATGTCTGTGTCTCAGCAAAATGGTGTGACTTTCAGGACAGCCCTATGGCTGTGGGAAAGCACACTGAAAACATGAGTTTGAAAATTTCTCAACTACGCACACTATAAGGCTGCAATTTGAATTGTATCCAGAGTTTCACAGACCTAAAGGAACAGAAAGGCAGCTGCATTATGAGTCAGCTTGTCAGAAAGATACTAAGGAAGGAGATAAAGAGATTTAGAGAGTGGTGGCAACAAGGCAAGAGCCCACCCAGTTAAGTTTTTTTTTTTTTTGTTTATGCTAACAAAGGCAGATTCCTGAGTTCAGGGTCAGTCAGGGACAGAGCTAATTTACATTCAGACATCTATAGAGCATTAGTTTCAGAATGAGGTTCCATCCAGCTATCTTATTGTCTGTGTTTGTGCTTGCTGTCTCTTTCTAAGAATCAAGAGCCCAAGATGATGGGATGTTGATTCATGGGAAAGTGCGGTAATGACTGAATTGATATGTAAAATAAAAAACTGGGCTTTTGATCTGCAAGAGATGAGGTATCCAGAGCATTTTTAGAATAGCAAGAGAGAGCTGTCTTGGGAGAGAAGAACAGAGAGAAGTCTGGAAAGCTGTCCACAGCAGAGCACAGACTGTCAGCTTGTAACCCATGATTTGACTTTGACTCATTTGTTTCACCACTCCCAGATGCTCCTTCTCTCAAGAACTCCTCTCTAGTTGGTCTGTAACAAAACATGGTGACAGAAGGGGCATTTCTGCCTTCAGAGACTTAAGGCTATGCCTTAAAGAGACTTGCATATAGAGTGGTTCTCCCCAAATGGGATAAGTCAGGCTAGAAGCTAAGGAAGAAATGAATTCTGTATAACAGGAAGACCCTTTCAGCCAGCCAAAGACAGAACAAGGCTCCCTTGAGCGGTTGAGGGTTGGGTATGCCAGGAGCAAAACCTGGGCTATGAGAAGCAGGAGAGGCATTTGGAGGTCAAGGGGACACTAGTCAAAAGAAGGCTAACAGCCCAATAGAACAAAGCTCAGTTGTCGAGAACATCCATAAACCCACCTTCACAGATACTTATAGTTCAAGAGAAGAAGGGAAATCACCAGCTTTCCTCTGGTGGGCTGTAGGGAAGAGAGCACCCTGTGTGCTAAGAAAGGTTAAAGTAAGCAAAATAACAGTGTTTGAAGACTTAGACTTCGCTCTTTTATATACTTCTGAATCTCATACAAGTTTGGTTTGTTTGCAGTGTTGAAAACTCACTGCTTGACCGTGAACCATGGCATAGCTGAGGATGGAGAAATCTCAACTTCCTGGCTATTTGAAAGGATCGTCTTGATTACTGAAGAATTTGACATTATGAATGCACACCATGGAGTGCTGATTTATAAACCAAATATTTTGTGGGGCATGAAAAATATTTTCACAGGTGATTTGAAATACACTATTTTAAACACTTCAGCAAAAGGAGCTACTGTAACCCAGTTAAACAGGGTGCTCACTGTACTGACACTAAACCACAGCTTCTTGAGATTTCTGTAAAGCCTGAGGTGAGGTGACTCTCATACTTCAGGTTTTATGCAGTTATTGCAATTAGGACAATTTTCTGGGGGATTACTGAGGCATGGCTGTTGATCTCCTCAATAACAAATTACACAGTCGTGTGCTTGGTTTTCTTCCTCAAAGATTGCATCTTGGGTTATTGAATACCACCAGTTGCTTTTCTTTGCTTGAATTTTTACTAAATTATTTCAGGTAAATCACACTGCATGTGTCCATTCATTGCTCTACAGTTCCACTCAAAGGATGAACTGTGTAGAAGCTAACAGTTTGGATTTGATTTTTCCTCTTGGATCTGAAATACTGATGGGTTGGTTCTCCATGTATGTTGGGTTCTCCCTATATTAATGTGGTTCTCTCACATATTTGGTCTTGACTCCCAAAGATAAGATAGATTACCTTGGACCCTGTGAATGCTACCTTAGCTAGAAGAAAGGTCTAGATGGGCCCTCCATGAAATCATATAGATCTTCATAGGGAGGCCAGGGGAGTTTTGATTGACATATAGGGAAGAAGGGTGAGGAGGGAAGCAGAGAGTGGAATGATACAGACCCAAGGCAAGGAAGGCTAGTAGCCACAGAGGCTGGATGGAAGAAACGAGATACTGACTGACTCCTCTCTAGAGATTCCAGGAATGTGGCTCTGCTGACTCCGATTTTAGATTTACAGCTTTGAAATTTCAAGAATAGATTCTTTCTGTCTTTAAGACCCTGGGTTTGTTATAGCATCTATGGGGACTTCACACAAGTATTTTTGCTTTCAGTGAGAGCCTTTTTCTGACTCCTAAAAGCTGTTCTGGGATTCCCTTCTCCATCTCCCTTTTTCTCTATCTCTGCTAATTTCTTTAAGGCTAAACTTCCCATAGTCTGGTCTGAGCAGTCACTGTCACCACACTGACCAGCACAGTGAGGGGAATCACCTAGCTCCATTACAAGACTTAACACAGAGAAAGTCACCCACAGTGTGTTACATTCGAAAATTGTCTCTTGATGGTTGATTGCATTGGATAAATTAAAACTACTTTTAAGTGGCAGCTGGGGCAGAGTAGGGCTAACTGACCTATGCCCCTCCCTTGCTTGGATTTTGTGTTTAGCACGTAGACCCAGTTCCTGATATATCGTTAACCGTCAAATCGACTCAGCCTGGCGTCATCTGAGAGAGGAACTGACAATATCCAAATTGGCCTGAGGGTATCTGTGAGATTATCTTCATTGTTAATTAATATAGGAGGATCCAGCCCACTGTGATCAGTTTCCCAACCTGGAGATCAAACAACCCTTTCATAGAGGTTGCCTGAGACCATAGGAAAACACAGAAACGTATGATTCATGAGTTGTTAAAGTAGCAACAAAAAATAGTTTCATGGTTTGGGGTCAGCACAACTTGAGGAATGGTGTTCAAGGGCTGCACTGTTAGGAAGGTTGAGAACCGCCGCTTTAGGTCGTTGTTTCCTGAGGTGTATAAGAAAGCTAGTAAGTGAGTAATCGCAATAGCAAGCAGCGTCTTCCATGGTTTCTGCTCTACCAAATTTGCTGAGTCACAAGGTTGGAGGAAAGATATGGATTAGCAAGCAGACCTGCCTTAAGTTCATGCTTTGACCTCCATCAAAGATGGATTGTAAGCTGTAAGCTGAAATACCCACCCCACCCTATGCTGGTTTTGGTCATAATGTTTGTCAAAATTTTGGGGTGAAACTAGGAGGACTGCCACCTGTCCCAAAGCCTGGGGGAGTGGGGGTAGGGGGGAGACTGAGGTCAAACTGGAGTTTCCAACGGCTTTTCCCTTCTTGAGCCTGTGTCTTCGCAGTGTCTGGGCTGTTTCCCTGTACTCTGAGGTGAAGCATTTGTCCCTTTCCTTCCAACGTTAGGCTTCCTAATTTAGTTCTTAACTCTGATCCCTGGCTAATTTCTCACAGCCAATATCTGTAACTGATCAATTGTCACCTTCCTCTGTACTTAAAAACATAATGAAGAAGCATACGCTGGAACATTCAGTTGCTAAAAGATTAATTGTATCTACAGAAGAATCAGGACTGGAAAGAAATGGACAGCCACAGCAAGCCTTGATTTTATCTGTCAGGTTGGACGGTGCCATCCATCCTTAGCAGGCAAAGATGAGACATGATCAAAAATATCTATTCGAACAGCTCTATAACACTTCATTTCAACTAAACCTTTCATTTAATTAGGACTTTGATTAGATACTGATGCTCATAGTGATGTCATTTATAATAGATCAAAAATGGAAGCAACCCAGTGTCCATTGAGAGATGAGTCAGCTATTTGGATGGCATATACATATACATAAATATGTAATGCACTATACTATACATATTTGTGACTATGCATATTCATAGAGAATATTTAGCCTTCCAAAGGGAAATCAGTTGTGACACGTGCTACCAACATGGTTGAATCTTGAGGAACTTACGTCAGTCACACAAGAACATATATTGCACCATTCCAGTTATAACAGGTACTCAGAGTAGGCAAATGCTAGAGACAGAAGAGTTGGGGACGTAGGAGTAAAGACATGCACTATTTAGTGGAACCAGAGTGTGAGTTTGAGAACATAAAGGGAACTGGAGACAGATGGTGCTGAGTCACTAGTGTGAATGTCTCATACCAGTGGAAGTATGGTTACCATGGTTAATTTTTATATAGTTTATAGTTTGCCACAATCTAAAAGGAGAAAGAGCAAGAATGTAAAAGGACAACTACAGCATCCAAAAGCAAGGAGGAGGGAAATTCCTAACACATTCTTCTCTGGGCCAGATATATTGGCAAGTTGATATTCAGAGCTAATAACACATATCAGTTCCTGGCCTTGTGACCAGTATTAACTGTGGAGCTGCCAAAAAGTGACAACATGACCGTCTTGGGTCTTTGAAGGATGATGGATGTAGAGAGGGACAGGAATAAGAGGATCAGGATTCACAGATTAGAAGGAACTGAGATTTCTGTGCATCACGAGGAAGGAGGAGGCAGAGAGAAGCAGCTGGACTTAGGATGTGGCTTCCTAGGGCTGCCCTGTCCTCAAATGATGGGGGCTGATGTCAGTAGAGCTTGAATCTGGATGGACAGATTGGAATACACCAGAGGCAGCAGCCACTACTTTGTGGAGGATGACGTGGCAGAGGCTGAGCCCAATGGTGGCACACATCCACGGACAGGACTGACGTTCGAAAATCTTCAGTGTTCTCATTGCTACTGCGAGAATGGATTCACTTGGTACAATATTCATGGATGTTATGTCGGGGTTCGGCTAGAACCATGGAAGTGTACATACTTTTAAACTGCTAAAAAACAAAGGATGGGGACATACCAAGGCAGAAAATACAAGAAAGAATGAAGCGAAAGGACCAATACAGAAGAAGTATTGGCACGAGGTATTGGAGAAAGTGCGGGCAATCCTTGCCAACTGCTTCAGGCTGCTCGTGTATTTGCATAACATTTAAATGAAAGCCTGACTAATATTCCAACAAAGCACTTGGCTCCAAATGTAAAATGTATAAGGAATTAGTCTTTTAAAAATTAAAAGATGTTTTTCTTGTCTATCTACAATCTGCACATGTCTTCTGTCCATACTCATTAAAGCACATTTTATCTTGGAGACTTGACCAAGTGTGCAGATGTCTTACCATGCAAGGCACCCATTTCCCCCTTTAATTATTTCCCTGTCAGAATCAATCTCTCTCTAGGGTCTGCTTTTGAGGCTCAGCCAATCAGCTTCATTGTGCTGACACAGCCCAGCTGATGCCAAACAGGACTGCTGCTGAGGTCCCCATTAAGGGAACAAAACACACAGTCATCCCAGAAATGGCACCCCACTGCTATAGCATGCATCACCATGACTTGAAAATCACCAACTGCCAGGGAAGGAAGGGGGCCTAGAGACTACCTCCTGCCAGTCTAGCATCTGCGTGAAGAGGAGACAAAAGAACCGGGATCATTTGGTGAGCTAGGAACAGACCTGAGATCTAATTCCTATAACTCCCTTCAGCTCCCTCCACATGCCCTCAACACACTCCCTCCCGACTACATGTCTTTATTTGAAATAACTCACTATGTCTAATTAGTGCTGTCCATACTTGCATGGGTGTGGGACCATCCTCTGGACTGTACGACACCTACTAATGGTCACACCCTCAAAGAAGAATGGTTCTCCCTTCCACATTAGCGATAAACTGCTAATAGCTCCTTAGTTAGTGGAAGGGTCTGGAGAACACCTCCGACCTTTGGCATCTGCTTTCCTTGCTATACAGTGATATCTTCATTGTAGACTTGATAGAATGTGACTTACTTGTGGGCTCTCAAAAATCAGAGATCCAGAAAGAAAGAAAGCGTGAGTGTGGGCACTAGGCTATCTATAGACCAAATCCCTCTGTTTTTTTAAAAACCAGCTCTTGGGAGTGTGACAGGGAAAGTCATGATGTCAATGAGGCAAAGGCAACTGACCAAGGTTAAAGTTCAGAAGTTCTACTGGATGGTCGGCATCTTCTGAACTCATGGCTGTCTCATTGTGTCTGAGCAGTTCCCTTCCATATGAACTCTGCTTTATTGAACTATCCCAAGAGAACACATAGTCAGGTACAGCTGTCTGGTCTCAGCCTGTGCGGCAATTTCATATTTTCAGTGGGAATAGTAAATTAGTGGCCATGGTGTAACATCTACATTCCAAGGTGCAGTGATCTTGGTGTCGGGATGGCATCCTTTGTTCAAGCTGGGAGCCCCAATTTTTTTGTCCTAGCTCTTTGTCACTTGCCTGCTTTGTGACCAGATCTTAACATTCACATTTCTGAGACAGTACCAGGAACATGACTAGCACAAATAAGACAGCATAGAATGAAAGCCATCTGAACAATCTTTCCTAATAGCAAAAAAATCTGTGGTGAGTGTGTGTGTGTGTGTGTGTGTGTGTGTGTGCACGCGTGCGCACGTGCATGCATGTGCGTGTGTGCGTGTGCGTGCGTGTGTGCGTGTGCGTGTGCTTGTATGTGTGTTCCTTGCATTTGGTTAGGTTTGCCTGAATGAGCATGAGTGGGTGTGGTTATCTGAATGGGAGCAATGTACCAGTGGCTACACCACTGAGGAAGATGACTCCGCCTCCTCTGCAATATAAAATGCTCTATGGCTCCTCTAGCAAGAATGGGACTTTATGGGTCCCTTCTCCAGCCCTGATGGAGTGTCTATGGGCCCAGTTCTGTGCAGGGTTTGTGCAGGCAACCACTGCTGCTATGAACCACAGGCCCACTATCATTTTTGAGACAAGTTCTCTCACTGAATATAGAACTATCTATTCAGCAAGCCCCAGGGACCCCTATGTCTCTGTCTGTCCTCTGTACTTGGATGATAAGCACAACATAGCTATACCTGTTTTTTACACAGGTCCTGGTGACATGAACTCAAGTATTCATGCTTGTGCAACAAAACAAAGCCACCTCCTCAGTCCTTAATACATAATAGCAGTTGTGGTGGCGTGAATAAGTTTGGGCCCCTTAGATTTATGTAATTGAATGCTTGGCCCACAGAGAGTAACCCTATTAGGAGGTGTGGCCTTATTGGAAGAGGTATGTCCTTACTGGAGGAGGTGTGTCCTTATGGGAGGAGGTGTGGCCTTGTTGAAGGAGGTGTAGCCTTGTTGGGAGCTCGTCACTATGGAGGCAGGGCTTTGAGGTCTCCAACCCTTAAGCTATGCCCAATGTGGCACACAGTCTCCTGCTGCCTATTGATCAAGATGCAGAGCTCTCAGCTCCTTCTCCAGCACTGTGTCTGCCTGGACTCTGCCATGCTTCTCACCACGATGACAATGGACTAAACCTCTGAAACTGTAAGCCAGCCCCAACTAAATGTTTTCTTTTGTGAGAGTTGCTTTGATCATGGTGTCTCTTCCCAGCAGTAAAACTATAATGAAGGCAGCAGTTTCACACAATGTAACATAAACTT
Organism: Apodemus agrarius; assembly: GCA_964023405.1. Lineage (NCBI taxonomy): Eukaryota > Metazoa > Chordata > Mammalia > Rodentia > Muridae > Apodemus > Apodemus agrarius. The sequence goes on along the minus strand of OZ030023.1, from coordinate 38,190,707 downwards.
CTTTTTGGATAAGTAATATGTAGGTAAACTATAAGGTTTTGTTTGGTTTTTTTAACAAAAATATAGCTAACTTTCAAATGTGTATCTTTGAAACTTCTGGGTCAAAGTCATCATTTTCTTTTAAAGGTACTATTATTGAAAACATTTGGTCACAAATTCATATCACAAAACTCCATTTGATTTAAAATTAAGCAAGAAGACTCATCAGGAAAGCTCAGTTAGAGGGAATCTAATATAATATTATATATAACTAATAAGTAACTATTCCTTTATGAAGATGGATCATTGGCTGAGAACGAGAGAGAGAGAGAGAGAGAGAGAGAGAGAGAGAGAGAGAGAGAGAGAAACAGAGAGAGACAGAGAGACAGAGAGAGAGACAGAGAGACAGAGAGACAGAAAGAGCTCATGTAAAATCTTCGTGCTAGGTGTAATGATATCATGTACTACAAATGGGTAAGTGATTGGAGTCTATAGTGATTTTTTAATGGAATATGTTAGGAGGAGAAAGATTCCAATTTATTCATACAAAAATAAAAGCCTTCAAATGGGGGTTATTTTGTGTACTGCTGGTTCTTTATTAGATACTGACTCCCACATTTAGACATATTGGTGGAAGTGAGCACATTCAGCAGATTCAAGAATTAATAGGCTTGTTACATTAGAAGTGTGAACAGCATAAAGTGTAGCTGCAGTTCGGGCGGACGTTGATGATGGTTGTATTGAAGCCCTCACACAGAGCATGGATTGTGTCTTGAAGTGGCATTCAAAGCTGGAACGGGCGGTCATGTGCACTGACCTCTGTGGGCTGGAAATACAGATCAGAGCACCGGAAAGGAAATGCCAGCAAGGTTGTTTTCGTTTCATCAAGGACACCAACATCAAAAGCTTACTTTGCATGCCAAGGGTAGGTTCTGGCAGTAATGAAAGGGTAGGCCTTGACACCCCCAAATAATTACAAGAAACTGCAAGAGGAAAACTCAGAAAAGGGAAAGAGGCCAGAAAAGGATGCCCAAGAGATCACATGGAGTTCAGCTAGAACCTCTGTAAGCTGATAAGATGAGGCTTTAAAGAATGGAAATTGCCCAAGTTACTGTAAGTTTTTAAACGTGGGTACAGTTCTACTCAGAACAATATCTTATATGAGATGTGTCATGGTTACAGAGTTACCTAGTTCTGTCTGAATAGATACTCCCTGGGCTTTGACATATGAAATTCTCTTTCCTTCCATTTCTTTTCTTTTCTTTCCTTTCCCTTTTTTTATTGGATAATTTCTTTACTTACATTTCTTTTTTTTCTTTTTTTTTATTGTATATATTCTATATTTACAAGTCATTTCCCTTTTTCTGGTTCCCCACCCCCAAAGGTCTCACGTGTCCTTTTCCCTCCCCCTGCTCCCGCATCCACCCCCTCCCACTTTACTGTTCTTGTACTCTCCCACAATGATGTTTTGGTCCATTCTAGCACCAGTGTCCACTCCTTTCTTCTTGTGAGACATCACTTGATATGTGATTTGTGTCTTTGGTGTTCCAAGCGTCTAGGCTAATATCCACTTATCAGTGACTGTATACCATGGGTATTCTTTTGAGACTGGGTCACCTCACTTAGTATGACATTCTCCAGCTCCATCCATTTCTCTAAGAATTTCGTGAATTCATTGTTTCTAATGGCTGAATAGTACTCCATTGTATAAATAGACCACAATTTCTGTATCCATTCCTCTGTTGAGGGACATCTGGGTTCTTTCCAGCTTCTGGCTATTATATATAAGGCTGCTATGAACATAGTGGAGCATGTATCCTTATTGCATGCTGGTGAATCTTCTGGGTATATTCCCAGGAGTGGTATGGCTGGGTCCTCCGGAAGTATCACGCCCAGTTTTCTGAGGAACCGCCACACTGATTTCCAGAGTGGTTGTACCAGCTTGCATTCCCACCAGCAGTGGAGGAGTGTTCCTCTTTCTCCACATCCTCGCCAACACCTGATGTCTTCTGAGTTTTTAATCTTAGCCATTCTGACTGGTGTGAGGTGAAATCTCAGGGTTGTTTTAATTTGCATTTCCCTAATGACTAGTGATGTTGAACATTTTTTAAGGTTTTTCTCAGCCATCCGAATTTCTTCAGGTGAAAAGTCTCTGTTTAGCTCTGTACCCCATTTTTGGATAGGGTTATTTGGTTTTCTGGGGTCTAACCTCTTGAGTTCTTTGTATACATTGGAGATTAGCCCTCTGTCGGATGTGGGGTTGGTGAAGATTTTTTCCCAATTTGTTGGTTGCCGATTTATCCTTTTGACAGTGTCTTTTGCCTTACAGAAACTTTGTAGTTTTATGAGGTCCCATTTGTCTATTCTTGTTCTTAGAGTATATGCAGTTGGTGTTCTGTTTAGGAATTTTTCCCCTGAGCCGATGTCTTCAAGGGTCTTCCCCAGTTTCTTTTCTATTAGTTTTAGTGTGTCTGGTTTTATGTGGAGATCCTTGATCCACTTGGAGTTGAGTTTAGTGCAAGGAGATAAGAGTGGATCAATTCTCATTCTTCTGCATGTTGACTTCCAGTTGAGCCAGCACCATCTGTTGAAAAGGCTATCTTTTTTCCACTGGATGTTTTCAGCTCCTTTGTCGAAGATCAATTGACCATAGATGTGTGGGTTCAATTCTGGGTCTTCGATCCTATTCCATTGATCCGCTTCCCTGTCACTGAACCAATACCATGCAGTTTTTAATACCACTGCTCTGTAATATTGCTTGAGGTCCGGGATATTGATTCCCCCAGAAGTTCTTTTGCTGTTGATGATAGTTTTAGCTATCCTGGGTTTTTTGTTATTCCAGATGTATTTGAGAATTGCTCTTTCTAGCTCTATGAAGAACTGAGTTGGGATTTTGATGGGGATTGCATTGAATCTGTATATTGCTTTGGGCAAGATTGCCATTTTGACTATATTAGTCCTGCCAACCCACGAGCATGGAAGATTTTCCCATTTTCTGATGTCTTCTTCAATTTCCCTCTTCAGAGACCTGAAGTTTTTGTCGTATAAATCTTTCACATGTTTGGTTAGCGTCACTCCAAGATACTTTATATCATTTGTGGCTATTGTGAAGGGTGTCATTTCCCTAATTTCTTTCTCGGCCTGCTTATCCTTCGCGTATAGGAAGGCTACTGATTTACTTGAGTTGATTTTATAGCCAGCCACTTTGCTGAAGTTGTTTATCAGTTGCAGGAGTTCTCTGGTGGAGGTTTCTAATGTTATCCCTTTTCCTAGTTTCTCCCCCATCCCATCCTCCCTCCCCCTGCTTCTCTGAGGGTGTTCCTCCACCCACCTACCCACTCCCACCTCTCCATCCTTGATTTCCCCTACACTGGGGCATTGAGCCTTCACAGGACCAAGAACCTCTCTTCCCACTGATGCCTGACAAGGCCATCCTCTGCTACATATGCAGCTGGAGCCATGTGTACTCCTTGGTTGGTAGCTTAGTCCTTGGGAGCTCTGGGTGGGTCTGGTTGGTTACTATTGTTGTTCTTCCTATGGCATTGCAAATTTGTCATTCTTTTGCTCAATGACTTTGTGGTATTCTATGACCCCATGGAGTCTTCATTCCCCTCTCTTCAGCACATGCCTGTAGTACCCACCCAGCAATAAAGATGCTACATAGAAGATGCTACAGAGAGGCAGCCCTCCTTTGAAAGATGGTGGCATGCGTCACTGGAAACTAGTTGCATAGTATTGAGAAACTGCTCTCAATTGTTCCTAGCTGTGTTTCGATACCCTTCTCTACAAACACTGAACATGTAGCAGGGGAAATTTTAGCACATGGTATTCAATAATTCAAGGAGCCCTCACATAATGTTCAAGCTACTGTGTGTTACTGAACCATTGGGAAAGCCTTACTTTATCTTCTGTAGCGAATGGAATTGTGGGAGGCTGAGGGAGATATGGCCCAAACCATTTTTCATGTAGACGTGAGTAAATGAAGTCAGAGAATACAAGTGTCCCTGTGTTAAAGCCAATGCACTGGAATGTAAAAAGATAACAATGTAATGATTTAAGGACAGGGCTAATATTCTATTTACATAAGCTGATGACAATGTCATGACGCTTGAGCAAATACCTTATCTTGGGATTTGGTTGCATATTCTTTTACTAACATGTTATTTATGCTTGAAAATAGGACAAAGTAGCCAAGGTTCTATTAATCCATATACTTGCATATACATGGCTAACAAAATCCCCGTGTATGTTAAGGCATTGATGTGTTAAGATTTATGCTCTAACAAAAGCAATCCTGGATGCACAGAGAATTTAAGGCAATCCTGCCTGATTAGTTGATAAACAAGACTGGGTTGGAAAGAAATCATTTCTTGGTGTTTCAACGATAGTATTGCTCAAAGTGAGTAAGTGGCAAAAATAAACATGAAAAGGCTAAAAAAGCAAAAAGTACCCAGTTTTCGGCAGCATATCAATACCATGTTAGCGTCATGGCATCATCTTCACCCATGGGAAACGAACAAAGATGTAGTTAGTAGAAAATAAAATGGAGATTTGTGTGAGACGTTTCAGGTCAGCATGGGGCTCACTAAAATCCAAGTCCTCAGGAAAGGCGAGGAGAATGTTGCTTGGATGCTCTGAGCTTCACTGTAGAGCAGAGTATTGTGAAATTCAATAAAACTGTATGGAGCATAAATCTAAAAGTTATTATGCCTGTAAAGTCATACCGCATTTTGCATGATATATTTAATGGTAATATTCTGAACCACTCTGGCCTAGGGAATGTTTAATTGAGCTGTGGGGAAAAAAAAGTTCTGCTTTGTCCTGAAAGGAATTCTATTTTGCTGGTATTTCAGCTGGATAGATGCTTTCAGAGCGAAGGGGGATTAACAGCTAAGGGAGCCTACGTCCCTTTCATTTTTGTGTACTGAGATGGTACACGGCTGTCTGTTTCAGACCAAGGGAGACAGGAAGCAGAACAGGCTTTCACATAGGATGCTCTTGTCATAAAGAGATGGTATAGTGTTACACAACCAATCCCAGGTTCCATAAACAGGGGGCAGATGCAAGCAGTGGTTGAACCCATATAAAAAGATCATATGGTAAGATCCAAGCTCAACTGGACAGAAGCTGCCCATTGGAAGATTAAGGGTTGGCAGGGGTCATCTGATGAGACAAAATGGTGGTCATTAAGGGTTAGCAGGGGTCATCTGATGAGAAAAAAAATGGTGATGGTCGTTCCCAGGATCTGAACCATGTCACTGCTGCACAGGGATGCTGAATCTTTCTCATTTTAAAGTGGACATTCAATCACTATTAACAATCTTTTTTTTTTTTAACATTGAGTTTAAAATCCATTTGAGAAGCAACCAAACTAACTATACCCCCCAGGAATTCACAGAGTTAAACTCATATAGTCAACCCAGGGTTTAATATTCAGGGCTACACATGTGAGCTGAAGAACTGTATTAGCAATTTTATCTCAGTTTGTGGATTGGTTCCTGCTTGAGTCCAGTACTACATAAGAGTCCAACAGTAATTCACCTTGATGGCTTAGCATCACCTTTATAACTGTATGAATCTACTCATTTACTCAATGACCATTCAACAGATGGCTGCATACCGGACAGTTAGGGAGGTTAGAACTATAAAAAGCAATTAGGATGCTGACAAAGACTGATGAGCACTCAGAGGGATGATGGGTGAACAAATGCTCATGCTTCAAAGTAAGAGAATAAAGTGGATAGATTCTAATTGTTTTATCACAACGGATCTACCCATCATGTTTAGAAAACCTAGCAAATAAACCATCATATATAGGGCAATAGGAATTTAATTTTTTTTAGCAAGTTCAAGACCAGATTTTTAAAAATTATTTTATTTCTATATGTGTGTGTGCATATGCGCATATGCATGTATATGCATGTGTATATGTGTGGTATGTGTGGATGTGTATGTATGTGTGCATGTGCATGTGTATATTTGTGTGCACACATGTGTGTCTGTATGCATATGTGAAATTATAACACATGTATGTGGGTACCCTCTCAGACCAGAAGAGGGTGTCAGATCTCCTGAAGCTACACTGACTGGTAGTTGTAAGCTACAGGATATGGGTAGAGGGACCCTAACTCCTTTCTTCTGGAAGAACAGGAAGTACTCTTAACAGCTGAGCCATCATTCCAGCCCCAAGACCAGCAAATCTAAGTTATCTAAGTTAGTTATCTAAGTAAGTGTAAGCTAGATTCATATGGAGGCTGAAGAATCCAGCTCTGAGAGCCGCACTTGAAATCCATGCAGAACATGAGCCGATCAGGGCTGTGAGGCTGCAGAGCAATCGTCTTGTAGTATTGGAAGTATTATTACTCAATAACTCGAAATCATTTAGGAAGAAACCAGGAGATAATGAAGATGGGTCATGTGTCATGGTAATAATAAAGGAAGAATCCCAAAAGACAAGAAAGGCAGTTCTACCAGAATATGTGTGAATATGTGAATTATAGAGCCAAAATTGATCTGTTTAGAAATGTGGGACTAAATGTATTAGTAGACAGAAACTGCTTGGAAATTTGTTTTGCGTGTGTGTGTGTGTGTGTGTGTGTGTGTGTGTGTGTGTGTATGAGAGAGAGACAGAGAGAGAGACAGAGAGAGAGACAGAGAGACAGAGAGAGAGAAATATCAAGCATTTCAGTCTAAGAATGTAATTTAAGGTAATCAAGATATTACGGCTTATCTTACATTGTAATGATTTCTTCATAATGAACAGATCACTAGAATATGTATATATGTGTGTATCATATATAATATACTTACATATAATATATAATATGTAAATATTACATCATACATGAATATATAATATGTAAAATATTATATATATATATATATATATATATGCCTCAAAGCATTACATTGTATCCTCACAAATATGTAGAAAAAAATTCTGTGCCAATTAAAAGTACCTGTGAAGGAATCTGCTCTAGTAACTAGAAGCAAAGACCACATTTACTCCAGACAGCAAGGATAATCCAATAAGCAGTGCCTTGGTAAACTTGCTTGTAAAACCTTTCACGGCTATCTGTCTGGTTGAGGCGACTCTGGCCTTTATCTTTCACCAAATATTTGTAATTTCAAGCTCATAAGACAAGATAGATAAATTGTGTTACTTATTCGTTTTCCTAAAAAAAATAACTGTAGAATTTTCCTGAAGCAGACAAAATTATGCCATCTTTACTGTTTAATATATAATTACATTTTTAGAATAAATACCCTGTGTATCCTATCTTTTCCAAATCAGATTTTTCCCAGCATTGCCTTACCAAAATTGTTGGAGAAAAACTTTTAATTTCTTTTTATTTCAGGTTTGGTCTTTTGTTTGTTTGTTTATTTGTTTTTGATACAAGGTCTCTTGTAATTCAAGATGGTCTCAGACTTATTACTTCTCCAATAATAATCTTGAACTCCTGACATGACTGCTTCCCAGTGCTGGGATTATAAGTATGCACTGAGAGGGTTTGAATAGATATGGTATCCATAGATATATGTGTTTTAGTGCTTGGCTCACCAGAAGTGCACTGTTAGGAGACGTGACCTTACTAGAGTAAGTGTGGCCTTGTTGAAGGAAATGTGTCACTGTGGAGGTGGGCTTTGAGGTTTCCTATATTCAATCTATACCCAGTATGGAATCAGAGGCTCCTTCCTGCCTGCCTTCAGAAGACATTCCTCTTCTGATACCCTTGGATCAAGATGTGGAACTCTCAGCTCCTTCTCCAGCACCATGTCTGCCTGCATACTGTCGTGCTTCCCGCCATGATTACAGTGGACTAAATCTCAAAAACTGAAGTCAGTCCTATTTAAATATTTTCCTTTATAAGAGTTGTCTTGGTCATAGTATCTCTTCACAGCAATAGAATCATAACAAACACATCTGACCTCAGAAAAGGTTATGGCAAATATTGGCCTAAGAATTTTTTTTAAATTCCAAATGGTTAATTGTAATATATATGTATATATGTGTGTATATATATATATATATATATATATGTGTGTGTGTGTGTGTGTGTGTGTGTGTTTGTGTCACCCAATTATTCACATCTAAGAACTTTTAATAGTGTCTGAGAATATTATTTATCTGAATTGTACTGTAGTCATAAACTTATATATTTTAAATAATTTATGAAAATAAAGTTGAAATAATTGCTAGTATTTTTGATAAGGAATGATAAACTCCTTACCATGGAAAAATGTGGGTGTGTTTTCTAACAATCTGTATGAGGTAAACACTGAGATAAGCAGAATTTAGTGACTTAAAACATTTATGTAATAGAATTATTTGAAACCTGAGTTTTATGGTTAAAAACAACCTACTGAATCCTTCCTGTTCAACTTTAAATAAAATAAAAGAATGAATGAATAAATAAATAAATAAATCAAGAAAATGTGAAATAGTAGGCCCATTTGTAAAACAGACACATGGCGTAACACAGACCTATTGTGAAAATAGCCTCTACATAGATTATCTAAAAATCAAAATTATTAGATAAATAATTATTTTCTTTCCTGTGATTTACACAGGAAAGAACATTTTTAAAATGTGTTAATATACTTATATGCCTTCTTTAAAATTCTAGTCAAGAGTTTTTAGTGATATACTGCCACAGATAATGTAACTTTCAAACACTGATTACTGCTTCTTTCCTCCTCCTCTTCCTCCTCCTCTTCCACCACCTCCTCCTCCCCTTCCTCCCTCTCATCCTCCACCTCCACTCATATATGTAGCCCCAGCTAGCCTGCAACTTGTGACCCATTTGATTCAATTCTCTGAGTGCGGGGATTGCAGTCATGAACCACCACACATTCCCATTTTTTTTCAAAGTTCAGCTTCTAAGTCTTGTTTTGAATTCTTGAAAGGAAAAAAAATTATAAAATTTAAACTCTTTACATAATTTCTGTTGTATCTTATCAACATGAGTTAGCCATAATACCAGAGGCTATAGCGTCTAAAGGAGTTATTGAAGCCAGTATGAAATCACAATATTTGGGAAGGTTTTGACTCTGACTCTGTGCCAAAGTAGATGATTTGCTAAATTAGTGAATCTATTCATTGGCCTTGTTTATCTATTACCATTTTTAAGTTTGTTGGCTATCTTCTTGGAAAGACCAACTTCAATGACTAGTCCTGAAAGATGATAGTGGTTATATGGGAGAACTGTAAAGCATTCAGGTATAAATTACTGATGGGAACAATGGCAGAGAGAGAGGGGGAGAGAGAGAGAGAGGGAGAGGAAGAAGAAGAGGAGGAGGAGGAGAGGAGAGGAGAGGAGAAGGGAGGAGAGGAGAGGAGAGGAGAGAAGAGGAGAGGAGAGGAGAGGAGAGGAGAGGAGAGGAGAGGAGAGGAGAGGAGAGGAGAGGAGAGGAGAGGAGAGGAGAGGAGAGGAGAGATAGGACTTGCTCTGGGGGATGCAGCCCCCTCTTTCATCTCCACAGGCACCCCATGCAAATATGTGCATGAACACATGTGCACACACACACACATAAGCATACACACAAAGTAAAATTACTAAAAAGCATTGTATATGTTCAACCCAGATAATTTGTACATTTTCTTCAAGTTGCTTTGATCGAGTTTATGTATTTCGAGTCACTGCTGCTGAGAGCAAATGGTTTAGTTGTTCAGGGTTCATGAGATATTACCAGCTGTGACATTCATTCTATGACAAAATGATGCAAAGCTCTTTCCAAAGCCATTATGGCTGAATTGAAATGTGCCTTTGGCATCTGCCAGTTGTGTGCCTTTATAGAGATGATATAATGTTTCTAAGTCTCCAGCAGTTCATTTGTGAGTGACATTAGTGCCCATTCCTTGGAGAACTGCAGGAATGTTAAACCCACCGAAGGTTCTCAGTGAGATGCCTGCCTAGAACATTCTATAAATGAGACAAGTGTCAGCCACCATGTGACTTCTAAAGACGTAAAGGAACGAGATACATGTTAGCTTATTTTTTTGTAGTGATTTTGGAGAGGTATGAAATGGGAAATTATTTGACATTTCTGAACTTTGAATTAAAAATCCTTAATCTTCAGAGGAGGAAACGTTGCCTCTTTTAAGATTACTGTGGAATTGGCACAAAGCAAATGCTAGAGTGAAATACTGAGCCTGAGGGTAGCATTGCATAGAGATTCTAAAATCCCTGTTGCCATAATGCCAAATGTATTCCCTGTTCCCCTTTAGCGGTACACATGGACATTATCCATGGCCATTCAGGACAGTATTGTGAAGAAGGCCAAGTTTCTGGTCAGGGCACACCCTTTAAAGTTCCTTTACCCCTCCAGAATAGCTATATATATATATATATATATATATATATATATATATATACATATATATACTATATATATATGTGTGTGTATATATAGCTATATATACATATAGTATATGTATATATATAATTTTATATATAATATTTTATATATATATAATTTTATATATATAGTTACAGTTATATACAATTATATATAGATATATATAGTTGATGCTCTTCTCTTGTTCTAGCACAGTTTTGGAAAGGAACAAATAAAAAAACTAATCCTACTTTGTATGTGATTTTTCACACTAAATTCAAGAGTGACTGATAATTCATGAAACCAAGATCATGTCATGTCCTACATTTGTGGTGGCAAGTAGCCAGAGCTTTTTCCTAGACTCATATTTCACCACAACCTTGAAACTGATAAAAACAGGCTCTGGTTAGAAGGAATTAGGTTCAAGGGGATTGCTCCATGGAAGGTACAAAGAGTAATAAAGTCACTGGGGCATGTAGGGAAAAAGCAAATAATTACAGTGCTGTCCTTCCAAGATCTCAGTCGGTGTAGAAAACTACTGGCCTGCACAATTTTTGCATCTACAATAGCTTAGAAAATGTATTCCCTTGACATAAAAACATGCCTTAAAAAAAAACTACATTCATTTAAAACTAATTGAAAATGGAAATTTTATTTACTTGAGAACCATGGCCTCTTTCTGTGACCTCGATTTTCTAAACTTAATCTTTGTGCATCATAGTCTTATTAATTAAAGTGAATACTACTTATGAAATGAAAAGGCTAGGATGTAAATATTGAGTCTCCCAGTATAACCGCAGTGAGGTACCAGTCTACAAAGCAGAGAGCACCAACACCAACCTCGGAATATACATTTTTGTAATTAGACATGAGGAAGAGGTTGTACAAGCTCTTCTCAGTCCAGTGGTACTGGATGGGTTGGAGAGCAAGAAGGAGTGTTGTGTGGTGACAGTGACTTTTGCTAGACTTGGGACTCTGGAGAGACACCTGCCTTACACGATTCTCTATCTGTGTATAGTGACCCTAAAACAAAAAGGCTAAAAATCTTTCCTCCAGTTTGGTAGTTTGGAAGTAGTCATTGACTTCACCTTTGTCTGCAGTACACAGTCAGGGGCAGAAGCATTAAATGTTGTTTAAGGCAACTTTCAGCTTGCCCTCGATATTGTAAAGTGGACCTCAAGTTTCAGTAACCAAGAAGGAAAGAAAGTACAAGCATAATAAGATTTTTTTCTGCATAGTCCTAGAAAAGCTCATTTCTCTAATAGAAACTCAACAAAATGAAAAATGCACCTATCTCCAAGGGATAAAGACATTTCAAGAACCTGATGGATGGTTTAAAATAGAGCACATCTTCCCAGTGGACTAGCTGACCCAAATCTCGGGGATTCAAACTCATGGAGAACTACAAAGTAAGCCCAAGAAGCCTATGAAATATTCTTTAAGATGAGTTTTCTTTCAATGTTATTTATTAATCCATAAAACATACACATATTTATAAGAGAATAAATACATAAATATTTCAAAGGTGAAGAGAGTACTTTAAATATACTGGATGTTTTGTAACAATGCTTTCTCACTTAAGAGATACTGAGAGATATATCTTTTTATTCTGCAAAAAAAATGCTTTTAATGCAAAAGTACTAGAGTCTAGAACAAAAGAATATTTCATTATTTTCTTTTAAAAAATCATTTGATTATTTATTTTAGGTATATGGGTATTTTGCCTGCATATATGTTTGTATATCATATGTGTGAGTTACAGAAGGTTTGTGAGCCACTATATGGGATGCTGAGAATCAAACCCAGTTCTTCAGGAAGTTCAGCCAATACTCTTAACCATTAAGCCATTGCTTTAGCCCTAGAAAAGCCCATTCTTGATACTACTAGTAAGCCTTTTCTGAAGTAGAAAGATATACCATTAAGTTCATCAATATTTGAATTTGAATTAGGTCTTAATTATTCCTTATTTGTATAGCTATACAAATGATGGCCTTATACAACTTTATGAGATAAAGACCTTAAAAGAAAAATAGACTAGTTAGGGCATTTCAATCAAAGACAAATGTCCTTTGCTGTCACAAGAGCACCATCATCTCTTCTGATCTCTGCAGAAAGGTTAGAGTCTTTGGGGTCTTTCCTGTATTCAGTTTGAATGTAAGGAAGCAGTCTGAAGTATTCTAAGACTGTTCGAACTATTATCTTAAAAGTTTCAGCAAACCACACTGTTCTCACTAATCTACGTTAGGAAGGGAAAACTCCATGTTGAGGTTATTCTAGAAGAAAGCTGGGAAAAATAATGGAAAACAAACCTCTGACAGTCAGGAAGGTGTGTGGAGGATGGAATGGTGTCCCGGACCCTGAACTTGAGACAGGTGATGTCATGGAGTATGGACATCAGGCTCCAACGCACACTGCGGCTGCAGGCACTACAGGTGGAAGGAAGCGTTGACCTTGGCTTAAGTGAAGTATTTATAGGAAGAACCCACAGTCTGTGTTAGCCACAGACGCTGGAGCTGGCTGCAACTCGTTTTTATGAGCAATGAGTTATTTTATACATCTCTAGATTTTGTATGCCTCCATTTGCAAAAGAAGAATGTTTTTATTTTTTATTTGTTGTACTTCTTTGCATTAACACTTTTCAGAACATGGAAAGTCAATGAGATCATTTGCTAAGATGTTTGAATTCAAACAAAAGACTGTTCAATCCTTTTTAAGAAGATTGTTTTGACATGGACTAAATAGTCATTGAAGTTGTTTATAAAAACAGTCATTCATAAAGCGAGGCTTTGTGAATATTAATAAAATATTTAATGTTTTACAAAGGAAAAATTATCAACAAATAAATGAATAGTATTCTATGAAAATGAAAATTTGGAACACGTACAAAATAGAATACTATTTAGTGCTAAAGAAAACTGGAGTTAAAAATTTTTCCCACAAAATGGATAGACTTCAAATGCATAAGATTAAGTGAGGTCACGATTCTCCCAAAATGGAAAAATAAAAATCCCTGCATATATACTTTAATATGCTGAGTGAATCTAGCCAGTAATATAGGTGAGTGTATAAACAAATATACCTGTGGATACAGTAGAACAGGAAGAAAAAGCAATAAAGGCTAAATCATAGACGATGAAGAAAGATAGAATAAAGGTAATGGACATGAACTATGAAAGAGGTATGCTTTCTTGGTGGTTTAAGATAACACTAATAGAAAAAACATGTTAAAATTAAAGATTATCATGGAAATTATATAGATAAAATGAGAGGCATAATTCTAAGTTGATTGAAAGTGGAATTATAAACATTTTTGGATAACACTGAAGATTTAAATGGAAAATATTTCTGTTAAAATTCAAGAAATAAATAGACAAACACGTTAAAATTGACTATTTCGTGGAAAATTTTACATATGAAATGCTATATATTTTTTCAATTTTATCAGAAATATTTTCCATGTAAACTTCTAGTTTATCAGAAAATGTTTATAATTCCACTTTCAATCAATTTAGGAATACTTTTATACCTACCGTTATTATATCTATATAAAATTTTCCATGATAATCTTCGATTCTAACATGTTTTTCTATATTTTTCTATAATTTTTATCAGAAATATTTCCATGTAAATCTTCAATTCTATCAAAAATGTTTCTATCCCATGTTTCAATTAATTTAACAATGTTTTACATGTCTACCACTTTACTCTTTAATTTTCCATGAAAATTGTCAATTTTAATGTGTTTATCTGAAATATTTTCCATGTAAATCTTTAATTTTATGATAAAGTGTTTTTACTTCCCTTTACTTCCATTTTTAATAAATAAAATAAGAAAGGGATAACACTAATAGAGTATTGTATTTTTATTACCAAAAACATCTCACTTATATTTTGCTGGTCTCAGAATACCAATATGGTAAATAGTTTAGCCTAAGTTAACATATGAGGAAAATGGAATCAAACGAGAAAATGATAATAAAGTTAAGTGTGAATATTTCTATTTTTAGTACTTTACTTCTAATCCTTTTGTGAGGAAAAAAGATTAATAAGAAAGTAAAATTTGACTTTAGTGATATATTCTTATCTTCTTACTTTCTAGGGAAAAAGTATGTGGATATTTTTATTATTATTATTAAGAACTGATTTATTTCAAGCCTAAGGGTATATCATGTTGCGAAAATGGGCGATCAATTCACATAAAGGCGTGGCGATATTTTGCCTAGTTTCTTTTGTTTTACTTGGTAATGAGGAATGGTTGATTTAAATACAACTAAACTGGGCTGTGTGAAAATAGAATGCTGAGAACTAAATCCTGCCCATATGACTTAATAGTCAAAGACGATATAAAGCCTGAGTAAGTGTTCTGCAATGCTGGTCAGTTCACATATTCTTATGGTCCCTATAGGTGAATCCCCTTCATCTCAAAGGGCTCCCAGCAACCACTGTAGAAGACAATGCAAAGGCCTATAAAGGAAGATGACATCCATAGCTAGATAATTTACCTGAGGCATCTCACAGGGCTTCATGTTTCAAAATCCTCCAATTCACCATGATCATAAAAAACAAAAACAAATGGAATGTATATACTTTTTACCCTGGAGGTGATCGGGCAAACAAATTTGCTTCACTTCCTAAGCACTTGATATTATAAACAACTTCGAAGGTCACGTGACAAATCTGAGCACCAGGCACACACTAACCTGTGCTGACGGCTGCATAATAAGCTGTCAGTATTGCTGACATTCACACTGAGGAACACGCCACATTTATGGACACAGTGAGCCCTTCTGGATGGTGGCATTTTGTAGTTCAAACAGTGACTCATGGAAAACAAAGTTTTCGGTTGCTAAAGTGCTACAGGATTGAACTCAGAAGCATCTCGCTGTGTTGAAATGGATGCTATTTGAACCACACCACGAAAGCTCTGATGAACTTTAAAAACGTACAAGGATGCTTTACTTCTCTCATCTAATTGGGAAAACAGAAGCAAACAAATAAAATAATGTTCCTGGGAGCCGTTCCACAGTTATATCCTATTACATAAGCAAGTATGCTATAAAACGAAGCCATCATTATCACACCAAATTATGGAACAAATGAAGCCAAGTTTCTCAAAATGTCATCCAATAAAACATTACAAACCAGGCTCATTTTACTCGTAGCTTAAAAATATGTATGTACCATTTATGTGCCTTGATTTATGCTCACCTAAAAGAACAATAGTGACTTTTTAAAAAGTCTATGCTAAAACTTTATCCAAAGATTCGCTGAATGATACTTTAAACTTTTAAAAATGTATGTATCATTTTATGTGTATGGGTATTTTGCCTACATGTATATCTGTGAATATCTTAGATGCCTTTTGCCAGAAGAGGCTATGGATCTCTGGAACTGGAATAACAGATGGTTGTGAACCATCATGTGTGTACTGGAAACCAAACCAAGGTCCTCTGGAAGAGCAGCTGGTGCTCTAATCCACCGAGAGATCTCTCCAGCCCCATGCAACTCTTTTAAGTCAACTTGAAACCAATGCGGTTCACAAAGAATTCAACACCAGCTTGAACTCTGCTCTTCTGTGTTTTCAATTATTATGTTAAAAGTAAGTTTTAAGAAGTCCTTTACCGCTAATATTTCTCCCGTGTTGTTTTTCCTTTGGGGGGTTCTTTTAATGAGAGTTTAAAGAAGATCGCAAGTAGATGGTCATTTTCAACAAGCCAGTAGCTAAAAAATATAGTAATTTATTACCAGTGAACCTGAGGAAGGCTGTTAGTCTGGGGTTTAGGCTGTTCAGGTGAGTTTTCAAAGACTCACTCATGGCAATGGTTTACTTTGAATTTCTTCCCACTAACACTTTATTTGGAACTTTGAAGGTCAAACTAAGACTACGCTCATATAGAAAACAACTTCCCCTTTGTGATACACCACTGTGAGGAAATGCTTAACTCTGAATCACACAGAATTTGAACGTAACAGTTCATCTCGTCATAAATTTATGTACATTTCTTAACACTTACAACACAGAAACATTAAGTGTATACAACTGTTGACATGCAAAGATTGAAGATTTTTTTTAAAAATTACCTCTATAGAATAAAATAAGTATATACTACAGATTCTCCAGTCTGAACTTCTGTGGTAATGGTGCTGGGTTTCTGTTGTTGTTGTTGTTGTTGTTGTTGTTGTTGTTGTTGTTATTGTTGTTATTGGTTTTTTATTGCAGGCAATAACAGGGCAAAATTGTAGCATCCAACTTTTAGCAAGAGAATGTGAGAAAGGTCATAAATTGCCTCACTGAAGTATCCATTTTACACTAGGCAAATTTTAGGTAAACATATATTCTCTATTTTTAGTTCCTGAAATGGAAATTTCTGCTTGTACTCGTCCTGCCTTTAATGCGCCCCGGCTCAACAGTTTGTTAAGCGATTGCTTCTTCACACCAGCAGGATTTACATAATTTTTACTTCCTCATTTCTTTAAAGCACGCCTTTATAATTCAGTCTACAAAATTACCACTGTATCCTGTTAATGTTGAGAAATCACCTAAGCGTCTTGTTTTGTAATTGGTTGTATGGGGCGTAGGCTGAGGTGTTATTAGCCCACTGGTTCAGAAACGGATAGCCTCTGCATGTTCAACAATCTGAGACTTGGGGCTGAAAGGCCCTATTATGTTATTGCCACAGACAGAAGGTTACTGTAAATACTACAGAAAGCTAGGCCTGAACGAATCTATTAAGTTAGCGTTATACATTCTTGCGGTTCTGAGGTCTCTGAAACCCATCCGCCACTCAGTCCCAGATGACGTTTACAAATACCACAGAGCTTAACCTTCAGGCATCTCTGTTTCATTTTTCTTTTCCTGCCCCTCCCGTCCCCTCTTCCTGTCTCTACATCTTTATCTAGCCTCTGTAATTGATCCTGACTGCTTGATTATCATTTAAAAAAAATAGTGCTAAAAGTATTTGTACACAACCCCTTTGCAATGAATAGGAAATGACTTTCAAGGGGGCTGTTTGACAATCCCTTCTGGTGGGGGAAAGCCTGCTATGTGTCTGATGGAGTTTTCCCCAGGATCCTTTGTTAGTGGTGTGTGGCAAATGGATTGTGAAGGGAGACAGTCTGCATAATGGATTGTGGTTCCAAAGCCTCATGGGAAGAATAGTTAAGGAAAACAGAAGGTTGTCATGAAAGAAAAGGATGCAGCATCCTAGATGCCATTTCACTCGGTCACCATGCGCGGAGGATGAAGTGCTGTGTGTTTACTATTTGCTTTAATACCAGAGTATACATAAATTATGCATTGAAATACAATCATAGTCTCTCTGTGCCTTTGGAAAAATAATAAAATAAAGCCCGTGCTCTCTCTCTCTCTCCCCCCACCCTCTCATTTATACAGGCTTCAAAAACCTTCTTATGTAACGAAGTGAGACTTTAACAGAGAGACCTGGATGGAGCGTTTGTTTTGAAGGCATGTTTGCTCTGTCCCGTGGCAGCTGCACCCACTGTTCATCTGACACCCCAGGAAGCATTCTCATACAGTGTGAACCTGGGGAGGTTTTGCCTTTGGTAAGAAGCCTAGTGATGAGCAGTTTCAAAGATCAGTATAACAGCACAGGATTGTCCTTGTCCTGGGGAAGAAAACCATTTGTAAAGATAGACAAGTCAGATGAGAAAAAATATAAAATAAAATAAAATAAAATAATAAAGCAGATTTGGCTGTAGTCACACACTGATGTCTGATATTTATTTCTCTGATTGATTTTTCTCTCATTTCCCTTCCTGATTCTCTCTCGTTTGCCATTTCTCTCTCTTCTGAAAATATCTATTGATTATTTCCTCTGCACCGGTGGGGAGAAGAATGTAATGACTCCTGCCTCGAAGGGGCATTAGGTTGAATAAAAGAGTGACATTAATCAAATGGTCACTTTACCGGATGTGTCACTGAATAGGAAGATAAATGCTACACGAGAGAAAAAGGAATGCATCCCTGTAAGAGGGTTAAACAAACTGAGGGAATTCAACTTTGATCCATTGTGTTGACCATTTGACATCTTGCAATCAGGAAAGCTTGGGTAGGGAGGGACCACGTGTTCTGGCATCTGAAGAATGCAAATTAACAGGGAAGTGATCTAGAAGGGGAGATAGTTAGCACAAGGCCCATGTTCAGGGGTTTATGTGAGCATCTATGGCAGGAAAGCAGAGAGCTAAAGGGCAGGTGGTTTAAGAGAATTTGGATTCATCAGGGTTGCCCTGGGCGAGGAAGTTACTGAAGACTTTTAAACTACTGTGACAAGATTACGTTTTCATCTTTTAAAGGACTACTAAGACCGCAGCATGAATCATAGGCAAGAAGAAAAAAAAAATAATTGCAAGGAGTCTAAATTAAGAGGGCATTTCAGAGTCTAGGCTGAAGATGGTGGCTTTTTATACAAAAAGCACCAGAAATAAATTAGAAAAATGGGAGCACGATGACACTCTTGGGGCACCTCCAGATAGACAACCTGTAACCATGACTCCCCTCCAGGCAGCCACTAGAAATCATAGTCAGGAGAACAAATGGCTTCCTGAGACTGTGACCAAGCAAGTCATCTTGTCCAAGGTCTCTTTTGAGTTAAATCCAGCCAGCCACTTGCTCAGGAAAGCCTTATTAGCAATTGTCATTGAGTTGATCAAGTTAGCCATATGGTGTAACAGCTCTTCTTACGGGCTGTTCCTTAAAGGAGTTTGCTAGTCAGAGAGGCAATGAGGAATTTGTGGTCTAAAATCTGATACTCTGAAGTACATTGCACTATCAATAGAGGTTCCAACTGGAGGCAGTTAAAGTGCCTGTGGGGCCATTATTCATATCTGGAGACATCTGGATCATCACAGCTCAGGAGGTGAGAGGCTACTGGTAAATTCTGTGTAGAAGACAGGGACGTGATCGAACAGCCTGTGGTGAACGGAGCAAGCCCTCCCAGCGGCAAAGAATGATCCGATTACAAGCGTTCGAAGTGCTAAGGCTGGGAAACCCTGACTTTCCAAAACAGGCTGATAAGATTTCTACTTCTCATGACATGGCAGACGAAACAACATTATTACTCAATCATGGAAATGAAATGAAGATTTTAAAAAAGAAGCCGATACATGCTACAACGCAGGTTACTTGCAATGTCTTGGGCATATATGCAACCAGTATTTACAAAGTGCACAATCAAATAAACATGCTCGGTAGAGAAGACGATGCATTAATATCTTTTTTTTTTCCTCACAGATTTGTTTATTTGTAGTGTTTCTGTCACAGCAACCATTTTATATAGCATTTCTTTTGGAAATTATTAGTCATTCCCCAGACATGACTATTTGATCCTGTTATCAGGTAATGTAATTCATTTTCTTGTTTGCACATTGAAAGCTAGAGAAAGAGATATGTTATGTATGATAAAGTGAGTTTATGGCCTTAGCGTCTAGTGATTTGGTTTCAATTCTGATTTTAGTTAATTTCGTTAGGCCCTCGTGTTAGATAGGTTCTGTTTGAGTCATTAGATCTCCTCCACCTTTGTACCTGCTTATGGCTGGCTAGTCTCTGTATCGGTTTCAACATACACATCTACTTTCTGGCCTCGAGGAGGCGTAGACAATTAGAGGTGAGTAAGGGTCATAGGTTTGGGTGACTCTTTACTTTCCCCGGTTTTCCCTGAGTAGTCACAGAAGTCTGATAGCATCCCTCATAGATCATTTTTAGCCCTTTGCACAGTTCTTCTCCCTTCCACATCCATCTAGGATTAGGAAGAAAAAAGGCAGCATATTACAACATCCTTTGCATGATAATTATAATATGGTTACACCATTGAAAACAGTCTTGTTCCTAAAGCCTCGCTGACATAGTTACCTTTAGTTGTTTTCTGCTGCTAGCCTGATGGCTACAGTGTACATCGTTATGGCTCAGGAGTTCCTAAGGATTGACAAAGACTGCAGATTTGATCACAAGGTTCCTTGCAGTTGGTAAACGAACGATACACACATCTATGCCAATTAGGATGAATCAACATATGCGGCCTTGGTACCCAAGAGTCGTCATAAAATCAAAGCATAAGACTGAAAAAAAAATTGGCATGGAGGGAACCATGGCTCCAGCTGCAGATGTAGTAGAGGATGGCCTTGTCGAACATCAGTGAGAGGAGAGGCCCTTGGTCCTGTGAAGGCTCGATGCCTCAGTGTAGGGGAATGCTAGGGTGGGGAAGCAGGAGTGGGTAGGCTGGTGAGCAGGTGAGGAGGGGGGATGGGATAGGGGGTTTTGGGAGGGGAAATGAGGAAAGGGATAACATTTGAAATGTAAATAAAGAAAATATCTAATAAAAATTAAAAAAATTAAAACTGAAACAATTCTAAGTGCCAAGATAATAGATAATTCTTGATGTCAATAAAGTATTATACAGGTATATTACAACAAGAAATTGAGGTATGCATAAAGAATTCAATCTTTGTTGAAGCCAAAACCCCCCTTTTTATGAGCCAGCCGTTTAACCCACTCCCCAAACATTAATTCATTATTATTTAGTTCAATCTCTCACTTAAATAGAGATGAAAAGATATTGCTCAGATGTTTTATTCTATGTTCTGTACAGAAATCAGCCACAAACCATTCTATTTCCACACTCACGGGATGCAGTCCTGAACACGCCCTCATCCCTCAGCATCTATGGGGTACCACTTGCAAGACCCTCCTGTCAGATGACACAGAATTTCCATACTCCCTGCACACAGTCTCATGTATTTCAGATCCCCTCCAGATCATTTACAATGCCTGATGCAATGTAAGTGCTTTGTAAATACTGATTGCACTCTGTTGTTAAGGGAATCGTGACAGGAGAAGTCAATGCATGTTCAGTACAGATTCAGCTTTTTTTTTTCCTGAAAACTTTTCATCTGCAGATATAGACCTTGCAGGCACACATCTGAGGCTGTGCAGAATTCAGAGTTAAGTATCTCTGTGCTGTAGCTCTTCATCAAGACAGCCTCAAACATCATAGAGGCCACTGACTAGATCTGCAACTATGAATAAACCCCCTTGAGTTTCAGGACCCGATAATGAGATGTGAGGCACTTTGTGACGATTGAAGGACTCAATATATTGTTTCTGCCTCTCTCCATCCTCCCTTCCTCTCTTTTACTTTTTCCTCTAGGAGAGCGGTCAAAAACGAGAAAAGGAGAACCCATCACAAACGATGTTATTTAAAATGAGTCAACTTTGCAAAGACCTCTGCTGGCAGGACTAGAGAAGCTGATACAGGTTGCGCTCCGGTATTGACTGGAAATGTTTACTTCCATGGTAGCTTGCTGCTTTCTCTCTATCTTTACACAATGTGAATGTCTGGGAGATTTGCCCAAGACAGTGTACACTGGACCCTTGATGAGAAATTACACGCTGAAAGTTACATGGGAGGTGTCAGTCTTGTTTTCTCGGTGTCTTTTCCTCCACAGTCCCAATGACACCGCTTACCTACATCACAACTGTTTCCAGAGGAACTGCAAATACCTTAATAGGATAAATGTTATTTCCCCCCTCGAATGCTTATTAACTTAGAAAAACACAGTACATGATTTAGGTTATACATTGATACATGAAGAAATCTGCTGCTATTGGGAATTCTCTTACAAGGACAGTACTTCTCAACCGTGAGCTGTGACTCCTTTATGGGGTTGAAAGATCCTTTCACAGGGGTCGCCTAGGAAATATATATGTATATTTATGTACACATATATATATATATGTACATACATATATTTATGTATATATGTACATACATATATTTATGTATATGTATGTACGTATATATATTTACATTACAATTCATAACAGTAGCAAAATTACAGTCATGAAGTAGCAACAAAAACAATTTTATGGTTTGGGGTCACCACAATATGAGGAAGTGTATTAAAAGGTTGTGGCATTGGGAAGTCTGGGAGCCACTGTCCAAAGATGTGTCTTAGCCACGGTGTGTCACATTTTTTATTTTAATCTGATTCAATGATATTAATGGTGACATGTGAGAAAAAAAAAACATGAACTGTTATATCGGATACTGAGAATTCTTAAAAATGAGAAAAATCAGTTTAAATGGGGTTAGCAGATTAGATAGTAATATCAAATTGTTTTAAGTATTAGCATACTCTTAAAGTCGGAACTCTAAACAGCGAATGCTAAGGACGCTTAGATGGTCTTCATGGTTGCAACAAAATGGGACTTTCAAATTCACTCTTTTCTCCAGCTCTTGAATGGCCAGATAAAAATCAGAGCCCCAGCCGGTTCCCACATCTCTGATGTGAGCTCACATTCTGTGTGCTGGCTGACCTCATGGGAGCCCGAGGCGGATCAGTTTACTGGAGCACAGGGTGTCTCTGTGCCGGGACTTGTGTACCTGCGTCTGTAGCAAGTCCAGTCATATATTACACACCTACTTTGCCTGTAACCGGAGACTGCTGATACACAATGGTGCTGAAAGAAGTGTACCTTTACAGCCAGGGGGCCTGTAACAGATCCTCCTGCATCTAGAACTGCCACACAAAGTACCCGCATCCCATCCCTAGGAGTGCCTGAGTGGTCGAAAGTATTAGGAAATAGAGTAAAATGAACTGTGGTGTGTGTGTGTGTGTGTGTGTGTGTGTGTGTGTGTGTGTTGGACTGCATCTGACCACTCTTCATTCCCCAGATGGGATGTAACTGAAGTCTTCCGTGTTTTTATTTCTGAAAGAAAGAAAAAAAAAAACCCTGGCAAATGGAAAGCAGTTTCTAAGAAAACATTTGGGAGGTTTTACAGGATTCCCACAAGAAGCTGGGACAGTACAGATTTAATGTTTAAATACTGACATTTTTTTAAAATTTCTTTTTACATTTATTTATTTATTTATTTATTTATTTATTTATATTCTCTATATTCTTTGTTTACATTACAAATGATTTCCCCTTTCCCGGTTTCCCCCTCCCCATAAGTCCCATAAGCCCTCTTCCCTCCACCTGTTCCCCAATCAACCCCCCTCCCACTTCTCTGTCCTGGTAATCCCCTACATTGCTGCATCAAACCTTTCCAGGACCAGGGCCCTCTCCTTCCTTCTTCTTGGGAATGATTTGATATGTGAATTGTGTCTTGGGTATTCAGAGCTTCTGGGCTAATATCCACTTATCAGTGACTGTATTCCATGTGTGTTCTTTTGTGAATGGGTTACCTCACTTAGGATGATATTTTCCAGTTCCAACCATTTGCCTAAGAATTTCATGAATTCATTGTTTTTAATTGCTGAGTAGTATTCCATTGTGTAAATAGACCACAATTTCTGTATCCATTTCTCCATTGAGGGACATCTGGGTTCTTTCCAGCTTCTGGCTATTATAAATAAGGCTGCTATATAAACACAGTGGAGCATGTGTCTTTATTGCATGCCAGGGAATCCTCTGGGTATATGCCCAGGAGTGGTATAGCTGGGTCCTCCCCCTGAAGTGTCATGCCCAGTATTCTGAGAAACCGCCAGACTGATTTCCAGAGTGGTTGTACCAGCTTGTAATCCCACCAGCAGTGGAGGAGTGTTCCTCTTTCTCCACATCCTCTCCAACACCTGCCATCTCCTAAGTGTTTAATCTTAGCCATTCTGACTGGTGTGAGGTGAAATCTCAGGGTTATTTTGATTTGCATTTCCCTAATGACTAATGATGCAGAACATTTCTTAAGGTGCTTCTCAGCCATCCAAAGTTCTTCAGGTGAAAATTCTTTCTTTAGCTCTGTACCACATTTTTTTTAAATAGGGTTGCTTGGCTCTCTGGAGTCTAACTCTCTGAAGAAAAGATGGATAAAAACAACAGAAACACTTCCATGAGTTCATGGAGTAAGGTGGCCATGAGGACAGACGGACAGGTGCTGCTCAGTCTGCACCTTTATGAGAGTCCCTGTCAGGAGGTTCTGAATATTAAATAGAAAAGAAAGCTGTGAGCTTCTATCTGTGACAAAAGACCCTCAGCGTGAGGCAGGGTTGGAGAAAAATGTCACCTTTCTTGGCAATTACCAGCCTAATTTCCTCACTGAGAAAGAAGGTTGTGGCTGATAAAGGAGGGAACCAGGCAGCCCTGCCACAGCTCTGCCTTCATTTATGTGCACCTCTCCATTTGTCATGCCTCTTGTTCTCATAGACAGTAGATGCCTCTGTTTATCTCCCCCTTTGCAGCTTTAATCCCCTCCACCCCCACGTTCCCAACCTGAGGATAATAGCAATACTGCCAGGCTTAGCTGAGAATATCTTCCAGGACCTGACAGCCATTGGAGGCCTTAAAACATAGGCAACACCACTTCCAAACAAACGAAGCTGTGCAAGTCAACTACTCCCTGGCAGGAACTTGCCTTTGGAAGGAAAGAGCGACTCGGAGCCTGTGAGCTGCTATATGTCTCATTTTGGGAGAGAATGTGCTACGATGGGGGAGAAATTGTGAGTGACGGTTTAGTTGGAATCTAATAAACAGAAACAAGGTCATGGGAAGACACGGGTTTATAAAGACCTAGAGTTCACAGGTGCTAGTCTTCATTTTCCCAGGATATAGTCCTATCAGCCAGACAGCATGCTTTAGCTGCTATTTTGAATTAATACTGAATGTAAGATAATTTGCAAACATTTCAGAATTCCAAACGAATGACTCTGGTTCAAAAAAGAAAAAAAAAGTGTAGTCCTACCTTCTTTGACACTTCGGGGATCTGTAACCTTTGCAGATTTTACTGCCAGAGGTTAATTTGAAACAAGATGTAAACTCTTGCTGAAGCAATTTTGGCCTTTGAGAAAAGTGGTTTGTCTCTCTGAGCTTCAGTTATTTGTGGACTGGGATGCTAACATGAGTGCTCAGTCAGATTGGAGGAGGGAGGGTAACAACCTTCAAGTTGGAGGGTTGACAGAGTCTGGCAGACTATGATTAGATCCTAAACAACGTCTTCTCTTCTTCCGTCTTCTTCCACATCAACCTCGGATCTATGTTTCTTGTGCTAACCACAAGCCCATCCCTTTTCCAGTGTAATTAATTCCCTTGCATCAATGATAACACAAGTGTTCACAAAGAAACTCAGCTGAAATCTTATTGGCAATGAACACTCATTGCTATGGTGAAAAGTCTCTGGAAGAGAGGTTTAGGAATAAGCTACGTTTCAACAGGTGCAATGGCACACACCTTTAATCCCAGCACTTGGGAGGCAGAAGCAGGTGGATCTCTTTGAGTCTGAAGCCAGCATGATCTACATAGTGAATTCCAGGACAGCCAGAGCTACACATTGAGACCCTATCTTAGAGCAAAAGGAATACACATATTTACAAATAAAAAGACATGCGATGGAGAGGCCTTCCCTACTACCTTAGATATGGCATTGGAGTTCTAAAATAAACTTTGTAAATAAATCTAAAATTTGCCCAAGAGAACTAAAAAGAATAAAAAATGTTCTCACATCTCCTTAGAAACCCTCCCAAATCTTAAAAGCAGTTGATTTCTAGCAGAAGATTTCCCAAGGAAATCTCATTAGCAAATACACATATATTAGTGCATTTGTTGGTGATGTGTGCTGCCTCCATTGGGTGGATAGTGTGTTTTACTTTATCCCATCATGTAAAGCAGAAGTGTGAATGAAGAAGGTCCCGGTGAATATTTGTGACATGTACACATGGGTGGGTTGAGCACATTACGTGTGTAAGGACAGTTAAATAAATACAGAAAATGCACACCTGACCACAAGGAGCTTACTCAGAAGCCAGACTTCAAGAAGAGAGGGGCTTATAGTCTCATCTCAGTAAACACGGGCTTGCTGGTGAACAGTCAGGGAAGGTTTGTCTCTTAGGAGTTTGGCAAAACAAAGGCAGAGACAGAAACGTCACTCTGATGATGCTTTTAAGTGAATATACACAGTATGCAAATGATGGGGCACAGCCATGCTAAAAAGATGGTACAATTAAATCCATACAAAAGATGAAACCAAGGTATAAGCACCATGATATAAGCACACAGTTTTGCTTGCATTTGTGACACACCTACAGGCAGAGTCTACTTTTCTGGTAAGCTCTGTGATTTGCTGAGGACAAATGCAAATTACATCCCCCAGAAGCCACTGTTCTAGTTTGAAGATGAACATTTCTACAGTTACTTTGTTTTTTTAAATGCATAAATGTTAACTTGGGTTTGAGATTAATATGTTCATCATCTTTGAGGGAGAAATTAAAGAGTCCCAAACAGGATGCAAGACAGTACCCAGAAATCATTATATATCTTCAAATATATATAAACGTATATTTGATAAGGTGTATATTCCATTTTGTACACATTACATATTTTCATGATATTCTATAATTAGTAAACATCAAATATTACTTTCTCATTTTAATATTTTGACTGATGGATGTGTTAGATTCAGGAGTACATCTGCAGGTAATGGGTGGATAGCCAGGAAAGAAAGCCGGCCACAATCCCAACATCATAGGGTTATAATCTAAGATAGATATTATAGTCAAATGATACTGGGTTGGAAATAGGGTCTCACTACACAGCTCTGGCTGGCCTGAAACTTAGTATGTAGATCAAGCTGGCCTTGAACTCATAGACATCCCCACCTGTCCTTGCCTTCTGGTGGAATTAAAGGCATGCACTGCCATTCCCAGTTTGTCAAATAATATTTTAAAGAAATCATAGATGCAGTACAGAGATTGATTGTGGGGAACAGGCTGTGTGCTGGGGTTGGGATTATCATTGGAACACTGGTTGCCTCTAAGGACAGGAATTGACATGTCTGTGCTACATTTTGTCTCTGATAAAATAACTAAGCAAATAATCTCTAGGGTGAGACGGGATTCATCGTGGCTCACAGTTTCAGAGGGTTCAGTCCAGGGTTGGGAGGAGGTTGAGGAGGAAGAAGAGGACAATGAGGTTGAGAAGGATGAGGTTGAAGATGAGAAGGAGGAGGTAAAGTATGAGGAAAAGGAGCTTGAGGAGAAGGAGGAAGAGGAGGAGGAAGAAGAGAAGGAAGAAAAGGAGGAGAAGGAAAAGAAGGAGGAGAAGGAAAAGCAGCTACCAATATGTACAATGTACTCTATCAATGCATGACTCTGTCTGCTTGCCTTTTTTTTTTTTTTTTTTGGTTTTTCGAGACAGGGTTTCTCTGTGTAGCCCTGGCTGTCCTGGAACTCACTCTGTAGACCAGGCTGGCCTCGAACTCAGAAATCCGCCTGCCTCTGCCTCCCATGTGCTGGGATTACAGGCATGCGCCACCACTGCCCAGCTTTGCTTGCTTGTTTTTGAGACAGGGTTTCTCTGTGTAGCCCTGGCTGTCCTGGAACTCACTCTGTAGACCAGGCTGGCCTCAAACTCAGAGGTCTGCCTGCCTCTGCCTTCCTCAGCACTACTAAAAGCTAAGAAGAAAGTTTCATTCTGAAAAGCTTATAGTCTGTTATGGTGAGTATTTTACTATCTAAAAATCACTCTCAAAATTGTTGAAGACAATTAGGCTGACTTTATTCAGAAGACAACTAAACCTATTGACCTAAGTCTAGTATATGCACAAATAGAGTTTTCTAGGTCAGGAGCAGAGTTGGGGCGGGGGGGGGGGAGGGAGGGTCAGTGGGTAGAAAACAAAAGAGGAAACATCAAGGCTAGACAGACTTCTGCTGCTACTATTTTATTTAAAAATAAAACAAATGAAAAAGGACCTTGTAGAGGGTAAGCCAGAGTGATAAGATATGGAGGGTTGGGCTTCAAGGACTTGTCAGATAGCAATGGAGATTAGATATCAAGAGTGGAAGATGTTCACTCTATTGACTGTCAGAATTCTTGATGACTAAAATATTCAAGGTCTGAGATTCAAGTGGTACCCGGGTAAACTCGGGTCAGGGACAGCAGAGAAGGTCTTTGTCAGAATAGAGAGAGAAGATGGCATATAGGTGAATGATCAAGAGCCTATGTTTATAAGAATCCAGAGAAAGCACAACAGTGAGATGAGCATGCCCCCCAATCCCTGAGTGTACCTTAGTTTGGAAATACCCTGGAAGTGTTAGCAAACCACCTCCTAATACTTAGTGAACCAATTATTGGGAGAAAGACACCTCAAGGTTCTAAAGAAAAGAATTGCTTAAAAGCACCCAGAAGCTAAACTTAGAGGAGAAAGGGAATGAGAAGGAGTTTAAGGAATAGCAACAGATAGAGGAAAACAAGGGTCAACTAAGGAAGACTTAGAGAAATCTCAGGGATGGTCACAGATACAGGAAGGGGTGCTATCTTTGGATGACCCACACTTCACTTTCAGTGTCATCCTGACAGTGGCCAACAAGTAGGAGTGGCTCATTCTACTATCTTCAGCAATCTCTGTGTAAACGATGATGCTATATGCCTTGACCAGTTGACTACTGTCTCCATTAAAAAAAAATGCGAGTAAAAATCCAGATACATTCGAATATAAGTCAGCTAAAAATAGATCTTTCTCAAATCAGCATGTCCTGCTGAACCAAGCCAACTGTATGGCCTTTCTTTCCCAGATAGTGTCAAGTTTTTATTGCAAAGTGTGAAGTGAACAGAGTCACCTGAACATGATGTCACTGTTGGCAAACCTCTGAAGCCAGCCTCTGTCAACACCTCAAGTAAAGCCCAGTCTCAAATTAGATGAGGCCAACTCCATGTCTGGTAATCCTGTCCCACCATGATTTGTTCTGACAGAACATACCTTATCCTAAAAGCTAATAAATATAGCAGACTAAGGGGTAATTATATTTTCTGTTGATGAAAACAGCATCTACTCAGTGATCTTATGTCAGCTTGAACATTGCAGGATTTGCATATTATTATAGAATTATCAAGAGGGGTGTTTAGCATAGCCTGTTGAAGTAGGGCAGTGTTTAAATGATCTTAGGGAGACTATCAGTTTGTGTGCATGGGTGTGTGTTTGCTTAGTAAAGAACACAGACTGACAATGAATTCATGAAATTCTTAGACAAATGGATGGAGCTGGAGAACATCATCCTAAGTGAGGTAACCCAGTCTCAAACGAACACTCATGGTATATACTCACTGATAAGTGGATATTAGCCTAGAATCTTGGAATACCCAAGACACTATCCACATATCAAATGATGTCCAAGAAGAAGGAAGGAGTGGCCCCTGGTTCTGGAAAGTCTCAGTGCATCAGTGTAGGGGAATACCAGAACGGGGAAGTGGGAAGGGGTGGATGGGGGATCAGCGGGAGAGAAAAGGGCATGTGGGACTTTTGGGGAGTGGGGATCCTGGAAAGGGGAAATCCTTTGAAATGTAAATAAAGAATATATCGAATTTTAAAAAAGGAAAAAAAAAGAACACAGACTGAGTGACTTATACAATGGAAATGATCTCATAGATCTGGAAGGTTAGAGATGGGTGGTTTCCTTGTGTGGTTGTGGGGACAGGTTTGTTCTCTGCCTTTTCCTGCTTTCTAATGATTTGTCATGCATGCTTGGCATTCTTTGGCTTGGAGCACGTTAGTTGCCCTATTCTTTGCCCTTGTCTTTACAAGGTGTTCTTTCTGTGTATGTCTGTGTCAAAATTCTCTTGGTTTATAAGGATATCACTTGCCCTTGCCTAAGAGTCCAACCTACTTCACTATGACCTCATCTTAACAGCCTATTTCCAAAAAAAGATCACATCCTGAGATACTGAAGGTTAGAATTTCAAAATATATTTTTGAGGGTAATGGATACAATTTGACCATTGCAGTGATACTTTGTTGAAAACAGGTCATATAAAATTAGGATCCTTACTGAAAAGAAAATAGAGTTTAGCCGCATGCACGAGTTGACTTTAAACTGGCTTTTGGCTCTTACTTATCTCTGGTGTGGTGGACTACATACTTCCCAGAGGTCCTAGTTTTATTCTAAATTAAAAGTCTTTTCTTCAAAGTATTTGTCTCTATAAAACAAAACAAAACACCCCCCCCAAAACAAACAAACAAAAAACCAAAAACCAATCTCTAGGGAAGATGTGTCATCAATCCTTTCCAGGTAGGTTAATTGAAGTTCCCCTCCCCCAAGCCCCCTCCGCCTATTCAGCGACTGAGATGACTTCTCTTTTAGCTTTTGTATCTTTTTTTTCTCATGACCTCTTTAGCTACTATATTTGGCTATTGTAGCACTCAGAACTGTTTGCTTGGGAATGTATATGAAAAGCAGTCTTGAGTAGTAGTCTTTAGTATAAACCCTTGTAAGCCCTTATGAACAGAAACATACATAGGCATTTTTCTAACCACCCAGAGACTCCCATTGGCCCGGCCAACCAAAGCTACTCTTGACAATAAGGAGATCCAATTTGCCTTATCTTAGAAAATTTACTATTGTTCTAAACACCGTGTGCGATTTCACATAGAAAACAAATATTTGATGGAGAAATCAAAAACGTGGTGAACATTCATCTCAGACCAAACATTCAAATTGTGATCCCTTTTCCCTAAAGACTGTTTATATAGCTCTCCATATGCATCCTAGACTCCTCTATCTACAAGGTCCTTGATCATGACTTTTACAGACAGTTTATAACAGAGTCAAGCAACTTCTGAATTATTTGTACTGGGCAGTGCCTATTATGTATCAAATAGTTTCTGTCTCTCTGTGTCAAACCCAATAATTATAGACGTCAAGATAGACTGATAACTGAAACGAGTGAGGAATGTATCAGTTGCCCAGTGGGTGGTTGACTATAACCTAAGCCAAATTAAATAACAGAGAAGTGTTTGTGTTATAAAGCCACAAGGATTTAATCCACAGCAACTTTTTTTACCATTGAAGTTGAGTGTTTCTGCAACAAATGCGGACTTTCCAATGCAATATTCCCTGTTTAAATTCTACTTTTCTATAATGCAGAATTACAGTATAACACATGAAAGATAATACCTTAAAACAGAGATTTCTTGAATTTTGTATCAGTTTATTCTGCCCTCCTATGTTTATTGAGATATGGGTTTCAACATGCTCAAAATAGTATTAATAATAAATTCCCACTGTGTATTAACCCTATTCCAACTGTGTGCATGATGTCAGGTCAGATCAGCAGGGCAAGCCCCAAGAGAGAAGGATACCATGTCACTGCTGTGTAGCCATCATGAGTACCCAAGCTGACTCCTTAGACATATGAACTTTAACTTGGGGAATTTACAAGGTCATCCACCATTATCATTGAGAAGCAATCCAGTTGAGAATCTAGTGAGGTAAGCCGTTTTTGAGATGTTGTAGTACATGGTTCAAAATATATTTTTACTCTCCAGAGACTCCAAAGGTCAAATGAAGTCATAACTGGAAATCAGAGCAAATCACCATTGGAGAACATAAAAGGTAAACATGTACAGTTATTGTTTGGAAGTGTTGTAGGATGGCTATGAAGTAGCCCTTGAAGGGTTCAGGAGTAGAAGGCTTGAGCCTTAGCAGATAGATCTAATCATTGAGGCATACTTGAAACATGGAGATGTGATCTAATCAATGACTTAACCTATCAATAGGTTCTTAATTTGATGGTATTATGGGCAGCTGATAGAAAATGCGAGAGGTAATGGCCTTGTTCAAAAAGGTTGGCAATGAGTAGTACACTACTGGGGGCCAAAACATTTAGCCTCTCTCTCCCTCTCAGCATCATGGCTGACATGCTGAGGTCAGTCACCACATTCACATGCCTCTACTATTGTAATCTCCTACCTGACCCCAAGTCCAAAGCAATGGAACCAGAAGGCCATGACCTCAGACTTTAATGATCACCTTCAGGAATAGTTTCTCATCTTCTAAGGACAAGAACTAAGAGAATAATGCTAAGATGTATGACTAGGTCTGTCCTGAATCAAAAATATATAAGAGAAGTGCCTTCAGAAGGACTATCCATCTGTGATGAAGTTCTGCTACCGGCTGCTGGCTTAATAGCTCTATCGGGGACACCCAATTAAACCATGAGACATGGGCCACCACTCCACTTCAATAGGAAACAAAGAGATGGGAAAACAGAGAGAAGAGATGAGGAGTGTGCTATGCTCATAGGAGAGGTGGGGCAGGTCAGGCAGCACTGGCTTCCCATCTTGGTAATGTTGGTCTACTCCTTCATGCATCCCTTTCTGTGCAGGGCAACTGGAAGACTATTCATGCCTTCTGATTGGCCCATGGCCTCTTCCCTTTTTGTTGTCTTTTTTTTTTTTTCCAAGAGAGCGAACTCACCACAGTACTCCTGTTCACATACTCCCAACGACTCCCACACCATAGGTGCTAGAAACAGCTAACACTTCATAGCTCAGACAGTCCTGGATACCTAGGAAAGCTGCCATTCTGATTCTCTCTCTCTCTCTCTCTCTCTCTGTCTCTCTCTCTCTCTCTCTCTGTGTGTGTGTGTGTGTGTGTGTGTGTGTGTGTGTCTCCATCCATCTGTCCCCTTCTCTCCTCTGTTTTGCCTCAATGCTCAAATTCTGTGCATGAACTCCAAGTTGTATGATTAACTCAAATGTCTTGTCCTGGTCTCTACATCTTGGCAATATTACCACACACCTTGGTCATTCTAAAATCCCTGTAAGTATCCACTCTGACAATTGTTTCTTATTTTAGGCAAGGTATTCTAACACTTTCTGTCTAACTGCTTCTAATTTGCCTGAGCATTCCACTGTACCAACACAGCATATCAGCATAGCTCTGCAGGAGCTACCTTTTGACCCAGCTATATGGATTCCATAACCCCGGTGCGGCCATGCCTTCACTATCTCCTTGCTTTCCCCTGCTCCTTCCTTGTCACTTTGTCTACTAGCCTGGCTCTCTGTGTTTGCTTCAAGGCACACAGATGACCTAAAAGCATGCAAACTTTCTGAAAGATCTCGGTTGAGCAAACACCTATGAATTACAAGTAGATTTCATGTTACTTGACGAATGTAACAGATTTCTCAATAGACATTCTTTGTAAAGTTATTTATTTATGTTTATGCATACAATGGTTCTGCCTGCACTTATGTCTATGTGCTCGCAAGCCAGAAGAGGAAATCAAGTTTCTTGGCATGAGAATAAATAGTCATGATTGATCATGTAGGTGTTGGGTATTGAACCCGGGTCTTCTGGAAGAACAGTCAGTACTTCCAACCACTGAGCTCTCTCTTCAGCCCCTTATTACACATGCATGATCCTCTCTGCCTGACACAACATGGAGTAATTCCATTTTTATCTTTAATCCTTCGCCTTTGGTTCCCTGACTACACGCAGCCCACGAGTTGATTTTGTTTGACAGTTTGCTTTGTAAGAAAATGGGAATACTATGGAAATTTTTACTTTACCTTCTTTACTAAACATACTCTTTGTCTAAATGTTTCTTTCCTACCATTTGATTCATCTAATCTCTCTACAAGGCAAACTGACCTGGGGGCCCGCTTCATACTCTGCTCACTCTGCTACTCAATCAACGTCCTGTGCAGGTACTGACATATCTCCCGGATGATCAGTTTCTTCCTTTTCACCGGGTTCAGCCACAGAAAGAACCTCAGGCTCTCGCACCGCAAGCATCTTCACTGAAACAAACTGTAATTTCCCACTGTAACAATAATCACACGTGACTTTCTTGGCTTACGTGACCCCCTCGCTGTTCCTCTAAAGGAGAGCTTATATTTTCTTTTTCAACTTCGCCACCTCCCTTCCCTTCACGTACGTTCCAGTGAGGCCCTGCGTTTCCTCCATTCCAATGAAACTATCCTTCCACAGCAGCCGCCAGCACCCTCTCCCTCATGCAGTCCAAATATACGTGAAAAACCCCTGTCCTTACTTGACCTTTCGGTGACCTTTGACCTGGATGACAAATGTTTCTTTTGGAAGTAATCATTTCTAGGCCATCACAGACGCTCTGCATGTCATCATTGTCAGTTTTTGCGGGTTCCTTCTAGACAGGAAGTGGGAAGACTTCCACGGTGGTTCTTGGACTTCCACCCTACCCTCGCCTTTGATGAAACCGTGGTGTAAATAGTGTACAAAGACAATAACTTCCAAATGTGTATCTCCAGTCTCAACTTCTCAGTTCATCTCCAGGAGGTGTGGTCAATGGCCTCCTTACCTCTTGTATGACTAGAAGAGACTCAAGTGAACCAGCACCCACGCAGAAATACTGATGTTTGCCCTACAGAACTATTGACCTTTGCAATCATGCTCTTACACCATTCGCCTTTGCTCTTCCTCTAGACTACAGCTTCTCTTCCCACAGTCCATTAGAACCCCATTACATCTCTCCACAGTCACAGTCAGGACCTAACCAGCTCCACCCAAGCCCCGTCACCCTTCACTGGGCTGTGCCTTTACCTCCTCCACGGCCTCTCTGACTGCATATATTTTTACACGTCTGTGCTTTACAATCAAATAATTAACCCCCAAAGCAAACGTATCATTCTCCTGCTTAAAACCTCCTAATAGATTTTTTTTTTCAGTACAGAACCAATAAAACCTAAATTTATTACCATGTTGTGTGTTTGTCTTGGACAGGGCCTCATGGAACCCAGGCTTGCCTCAGGCAGTGTAACTGAGACTATCCTTTAACTTTACACCCTCCTGTGTCTACCATCTGAATACAGATGGGGATTACAGTTGTATACTACCGTGCCTAGTTTGCGCTGTGTGTGGAACAGAACTGGGCTTCCTGAATGCCGGGCAAATGAGCTGCCTCTGCCTGCCTCCCGTCTCCAGCCCTTATGCCTCTGATTTCTCTACTCTGATCTCTAGGTACTTCTTCAGCGTTGTCTTCATTCTAGTCCAAGCTAGGGCACAAATCTCTTCCTGCTTGGGGGGGGGAGGGCTTTATCCTTGCTGCTGTGCCCTCTGCTAACGCACCCACCACTCCTTGTGGCTATGCATGAATGCTTCCTCCCTGTTCATCGCCCAGGGTTCTCTCCTGTGTATCTTCAAAGGGTTTTGTTTTTGTTTTTTGTTTTTTGTTCCCCCCCCCCCAGAACTCTAAAGAGCTGCAGTCATTTACTTGTCCACCTCAGCCGTTTTTAACCAGAAGAGATTTTTTTGCCTCCCAGGGATCTTTACACAAGGTTAGAGTCATTTGGGGTTATCATTGCCAGGAAGCGTGTCTAGCAGTGGTGAGTGG
This sequence comes from Apodemus agrarius, assembly GCA_964023405.1. NCBI lineage: Eukaryota > Metazoa > Chordata > Mammalia > Rodentia > Muridae > Apodemus > Apodemus agrarius. The sequence goes on along the minus strand of OZ030023.1, from coordinate 38,155,303 downwards.
GGGCCAAGGGCCCTGCTAAACACTTTATGATGCACAGAGCATCCCTTTATAGGGAAGATTTATCTGGACACCGCCGAGGCTAATTGGACCAGAGCAGAAAGCCGTGCGTGGATGCTCTATTATATCACCCTTCTCCCATCAGCACAGCCAAGGCTAACATTCATTTCAGACTTCAACGCATCACACACTGTTTAAAATGTTTCCAGGGGCTACTCTCATCAGTCTTCCCAATCAACAACCATAAGACGTTACACTGTCTTATGTTCTGTGTTACACTGACAGGACCCGGGACATGGGAAGGTGAAGAGTCGTTCTCTGGGCCAGGTTGGAGGGCTGTGATTTGAATCCAGACTGTCTGGCTCCTCTCACCCTTATATTATAGGGCCGTGAAATTATATTTTTCCTATATGTTATTTGTCTTCTCTCTCTGCTATATAATCTCTATGAGGAGAGGGGATGTACGTCTCTTGTTTATCCCTCTTCTGACCTCTATGTCTAGACATGTCAGCTATAAAAAAACAGCAACAACAACAACAACAACAAAAACCCTCAAATAATGAACAATTCTGAATGCCTTCCCAGTCTTGTGTCCTGGGATTCTTGTTTTTAAAAGAGAGCCCACTTCTCAATTCATGACATCCTTTCTGACTCTGAGACATTCTGTTCTCTGTCGCTAGTTTAGCCCACGCTCTTCCTCAGGTCTGACTTTCTCCCCCCCTAATGCTTCCATTGATACTTGAATAACTACACCACGTTTCCACCTGTGCCTTAAATCCTACATAATATGTTTTAGGTCCATAGATCCACAGAGTAGTTCTAGAAGAAACAACTTTAGGAAGTCAGAACCTTCTAGTTATATATTTTACACAGAGAAAAATAAGACTCAGATAAACCAAGCAATACAAAAATTCAGTTTTATCTTGAGAATTTTCATATGCTGTTAATTACATGCTAATGGAAAAAAGAGAATTTGTGGAAATTCTTTGGAAAGAAAGAACTCTATGCCTACTCAAGGAAGCTTTTTTATCTCTTCTTTAAATAGCGTAGAATTTCCCCTTACATCATCTCTCCATTCCATATTTTCTTTATCTTTTAGAATTTTGCTTTATGTGGATCAAATGGGTGTCTTGATTGCATGTATGTGTGTGTACTTTGTGCATGTGATATATATAGAAGCAAGAGGAGGGTATCAGGTCCCCTGGAACTGGAGTTATAGTGACGTGTGAGCTGTCATGTGTGTGCTGGAGATCCAAGTCAGACCACCTGGAAAGGGCCATGTCTTAGTCACTGTTCTATTGTGAATAGACAGCATGACCAAATCAACTTATATAATAGAAGGAGTTTAGCTGGGGGCTTAAATCCATTATCATCATGACAGAGAGCGTGACAGCATGTAGTTATGATGCTGGAGAAGTAGCTGAGACCTCCATCTTGATCTGCAAGGGGAGAGAGAGAGAGAGAGAGAGAGAGAGAGAGAGAGAGAGAGAGAGAGAGAGAGAGAGAGAGAGACAGAGACAGACAGAGAGAGACAGAGAGACAGAGAGAGAGACAGAGAGAGAGAGACTGGGGCCTGGCATAGGCCTTTTTGAAACCTCAAAGCCCACTCCCAGTGACACACTTCCTCCAACAAGGTCACATCTTTCACAACTGTATGAGCCTGTGGGAATCATTCTTATTCAAACCTAGCCTTGTCTGGCGGTGGTGGCACACGCCTGTAATCCCAACACTCTGGGAGGCAGAGGCAGGTGGATTTCTGAGTTCTAGGCCATCCTGGTCTACAGAGTGAGTTCCAGGACAGCCAGGGCTATACAGAGAAACCCAGTTTTTTTTTTGTGGGGGGGAGGGGAAGGCAAATCCAAACCTAGCCTTGCTGTCTGCCTCCAGTCTGTCTCTATGTCAATAGCATCTGCTACTTGCCCCTGCCGCCATGCTGATGCCACCCTGATAGGCTCCAATCCTCTGTAAGTTTGAGCCAAAATAAACCTCCTGCTCCCCATCTTGTTTAATCTAAGTATTTTGGTCACAGTGATACAGAAGTGACCAATACTACTTCGTCACATTTGGGGTGCCATATTCCCCATATGATGAACAGAAAGTTATAGGTCTAATAATCAGGACAAGAGACAGATGGGTGAGCAGTTAATCTGTGTGGCATCATTTGTATTTTCTCTAATGTAAGTGTTTTAATTCATCACTTGATAAGAGTGATCAGCATTGTGTTTAAATGTATGGAGCTGACTCAGATGGCTTGGGTCTCTCCTGCCTCTTGAGGTGCCACTGGGCCTGGTCCCTGTCAGACTTCCTTCTTCATCCCCTGCACTATGCACTCAAGTTTTCAGTTTGTGTCCTCTACAGCTTGTTACCTAGATGCTAGTTTTCACTGCTTTTACCAAAACAATATTCACTTGCTTTCTGACCTTTGTTTAGATCCTGACTCAGAGGTCCCAGAGAGACGCTCACAGTGTATGACCTGTACAAGATACCTCACAGACATCAATGTTTCCTCTCCCCCCCCACCCCCCCCACCGCCTCTCAAGCCCATAGTGGCTTTTGTGATGTTCCTAGAATGACTTCACTCACAGACCACCACTTCAGCACATCCAGAGCAAGTGTATCCAGAGACACTCTTTGGATTCTGCATGCTCTCAATGTAGACAAGCCTCCTAGTTATTTAGAACATGATGGAGTGATGGTTGACAAGAAGAGCCTGTGTTCTTTACAATGGAAGGATCTTTGTAGCTCCCCTTCAGGAAAAAAAAAAAAAAGCCAAACATGGCGCCGGTGAAGTCTGCCATTATGGAAGGGGAACTTCTGGAGTGAGGTCACAAACTTCCCCACTTAGGAGCCACTTCTAAAGATGCGAACAATGTGTGTTCAAGCTATAAGAAATAATATCTGTTTAGTAGGTTAAAAGGGAAGTGGATAAATAATACTGTAAATGAATTTGTGGTAATAAAACAACCGTGTAACTCCTGATTGCAGGAAGTGTTAGAGGCCAAAGTGAGGGGCCTGGTGGAGGGATAGGGAAGGTTATGACCCGACTGGAAGAAGCAGCCTTTAGGAGAACGTGGCATGGGAAATGTTTGGCAGCTCAAGTAGTTCAAAATGTGTGGAACATAGAACAAGGGGATAGAGACCAAATAGCATGCTTATAGAGAGACACGACCCAGAAAGACTGGAGTTAATCCATGAGAGGAACTGGAGTCTATTCTGAGCACAAATGGTGTTCTCAGCTAAGTTTAGGGAAGCTGTTAATGTGAGTAAATGTGTCTTCAAAGCTGGTGTTTATGCAGATCTCGGAGGAGGCGGACTTAGAGATCTGTCGGAAGGTTATTGCCATGACCGTGACAAACCAAAGCACAGCCCATTGTTCCAATAAGTTTCCTGTTGAGAAGGGGGCTCCTTTGGCTTACAGGTTACAGCCCATCATAAAAGGGAGACAAGGCAGAAACTGAGGCATATCCTAGAGGGAGACCACAGGTGACGCAGAGGCTCATGCCTTACTGACTTGCTTTTAGCTTCTTCTTACACAACCCAAGGCCCCCTGCCCAGGAGTGGTACCTCCCATAGTGGGCTAGGACCACCTCTGTCAATTAACAATAATGTAATAAATGCCCACAGACATGCCTATAGGCCAGTCTGATGGGAGCAATTACTCAGCTGGACTGTGTCCAGTCTCCAGCCAAAACAGGCATCAAGTCTGTAAATGCATACAGAAGAGAGATCGGGGAAATGGGCTAAAAAGAACAATAACCCCGTACATATTATTTTTCTAAATGTTGTTGTCTGAAAGAATCTGAAACTATACAAGGCATACAATTTTAAATGCAAGTTAGACGTGGATATGAACTACAGAAGACTCACTATATGGGATTGCTAGAACAGTTATCTTCCAACACAATTCAATTTGGTAGATGGATGGCTTTCTGATTAAAATGTCAGCAAAGGGACTATAATATAACTCAAAACAAATAAAAGAGATAGATGAAGTCTTGCATCTTCCTATCCACTAGACGCCTTATTAAATAATACACTCATTCTTTCAAAAAATATCAATGATATAAATTCACTGGGCTCATGTTACCCCAATTTTATCATATGGACATATGATAAAGAGCACAGGCTCTTTAAATGCAGAGTACTAAGAAAAGCTTCAGTTAGCATATTAAGTCATGAAATGGATGAAATGTTTACTTTAATTACATAAAATACAAAATTATAGCCTGCCGGATTGTGCAAAGTACAAAAAGAATCTTTTACCAATAACTGCATGTTTGTCCAATGCAGAGTGGTCAACCTTGAAACTATATCCACACAAGCAACCAAATCAGACTTGGCAGGTTCGTTTTTCTTTGTGTGTGTGTGTGTGTGTGTGTGTGTGTGTGTATGTGTGTATGCATGTATGTAATAAATATAATTAAAGGAAAGGGAATTCTCATCTTCAGTGTGGGAAATGGGAGGGGATTGGGGTATTAACTGGGAGGAGCTCGAGGAGGAAAGGAAGGGGAAGAAGTGATATGATTCTATTTTAAATAAAAGCATTTAATTTGAATAAAATTTTTGGATTTAAAAAACTTCAGAAACTTCTCTCTGGACGTTGACCAGACTGATAGCTTATGACTTGGCATCCTGATGTTTAAATGCCATAGACTCGGGGTTAGTATCCAGACAAAGGGTCCCAGTCTTCACGTTTATAGCTTTTCCTTTTTCAATTTTCTTGAATTCTTCTGTCTTTTTCCCTCTTACAACATCCTGATCAATGCAGCCTAAGCACACAGTTAGATATCAATAGACTCAGTAACTCCCCTGCTGTAGTAGTAGACACACTGGAATCCTGGCCACAGGTAAGGAAACCTCATGGTGCTTAGCTCACTTAACATAGAACGAAGAGGCTTTGTTTATTCTATTTTCTCAATTTTCTTTGCTTTTTAATTTCTTAATTTGCCTCTAGTTTCAAACTCTGGGGGTGACATCAGGCTTTCCTCTACCAAAGTAAGACATTCAACTTAATCTAGCCCAGGTTAGAAAGGCATACATCAACAGAATGATGAAAGGTAGTATAAACAGTAGCCCAGGCTAGAAAGGCATACTTCAATGGAGTGATGAAAGGTATTAACAGTAGCCCAGGCTAGAAAGGCATACCTCAATGGAGTGATGAAAGGTATAAATAGTAGCCCAGGCTAGTAAGGCATACCTCAATGGAGTGATGAAAGGTATAAACAGTAGCCCAGGATAGAAAGGCATACCTCAGCAGAGTGGTGAAAGGTATATAAACAGTAGCCCAGGCTAGAAAGGCATATCTCAGCAGAGTGATGAAAGGTATATAAACAGTAGCCCAGGCTAGAAAGGCATATCTCAGCAGAGTGATGAAAGGTATAAGCAATATCCACCAATTCTTCTAGGTTCCAGCTATATAGTCTGAAAGAAGCCCAAGCACTTCTGCTGACTCATCTACAAAATGGGATTTACAACCCCCCTCCCCATATTTTGAGTTTTAAAAAGTTTAACTCAGCCCATTTATGTAATATGCCCAGCACAGTGAGTTCTAGCTAAAGAAAAAAATTGTTAAGTTTGAATGTGACCGGTTCCTTTCTCTTCCTCTTTGCATCATCATCACCACCACCATCATCACCACCACCACCATGACCATCACCACCACCATCATCACCATCATTATCACCATCATCATCACCATCATCATCACCATCATCACCATCATCACCATCACTATATTTTTCATTATTTAAAACAATTTCAAATACAAATATATTTGGATTATATTCTCATCCTCCAAGTCCTCCAGATCCTCTTCCCCTACCTACCCACCCAAGTTTTAAAAGTCCAAAACAGCAACACAACCCCTAAGACCATGAAAACTAAATAAAACCACTTCCAAAAAAAAAGTCACCAAACTGTAACCAAATAAAGGATACACACACAGAGAAGCACATACAAACACATGCATGTGCACACACAAAACAAAAAAAAAACCAAAGAAAACATATGTAGTCCAATTCCGTGCTGTTTAACAATTATTGAATATGAGGCCTGTCCTGGTGTGGCTGATATACCTCGCACCTATCTAGTGAAGAAAACTGATTTCCCCCTCCCAGTGGGTATAAGTGATGGCTCATTTGTTAAACTTTACCCAGTGGCTAGGCATTCATTCATTCATTCATTCATTCATTCTTTAAAATAAAATGTAATAAGTTAAAACAAAACTGTAGCCCAGGCTAGAAAGGCATATCTCAGCAGAGGATATGAGAAGGAAGGAAAAGAGCCCGAGAGGAGGTTTGCACACTCAGAAATTCCATTAAACACTAAATGGAAGCCATGATGTACACACAGAGGCTCTGAGGCAGACCTGCCCAGCCCTGTGCTTGTTGCCTTGGTAACTGGTCCTTTTCTAAGTTGCCTGCTATGATTCTTGGGGAAGTAAAACCTCTGCATGATGCATCCTATAACCTTCCTACGTGAATCCTCAAATGTGGCTTCTCTGTTGCTCTATGTCTCTCATCAGACCATCAATATTTGCCTGAATTTGTCCAGTCTCCACTAGAGCGTGTAGTTTTTAAGGTCTTCCCCCAACCCCTCTGTTTTGCTTTGCTTATGAAACATTATTTTCTACAGTTCATGGGCCTTATTCTCTGCCTGAATTATCTTCTATACCGAGAAACAGTGTCCTATCATTAATACACGTCAGCCCCTCTGTCTCTGTCATTAACTAGCTCCCTTGTTCTTCATCCATCACGCCATTTATGACACGCACACTTCTCTGCTCGCTAATAGTTCCAGATGGAGTAGGGAAGATGGGTAGTGTACCGTGGAGCATACATGCAGTGATTTAAATATGTCTGACCCCCAAAGACTTATGTGTTTGAATACTTGGCCCATAGACAGGGGCACTCTTAGAAGGTGTGGCCTTGTTAGAGGAGGAGTGTCACTGTGGGGGTGGGCTTTAAGTCTCCTATGCCCAAGCTATGCTCTCTCCTTGCTGCCTGCAGATCAGAATAGATCAAAATGTAGAACCCTTGACTCCATCTCCAGTAGCATGTCTGCCTGCATATTGCCATGCTTCCCGCCATGATGATAATAAACTAAATCTCTGAAACTGTAAGCCAGCTGCAATGAAGTGCTATCCCTTATAAGAGTTGCCACAGTTGTGATGGCTCTTCACTGCAGTAAAACCCTAAGACAATACATAATGATTTCCAATATTTAATTAGGTAACATGGAACTTGTTTACCTGACACATGGTATGGTCACAGGTGAGACAGGTTCTCTCTAGCTATAAAGAATAACACCACCAGGTATGGTGATATTATATCAATAGTCCTGATACTGAGACTGTAGTAGGGATAGTTCTGATGCTAATGTCCTGTTCCCCAATTGGTTCTTGATCTCACAGTAAAGAAGCCATGGGCCAACTGCTGGGCAGGAGGAATAGGTGGGACTTTCGGGTTCACTTTTAGGGAGAGTTTGCTATGCTTCTGAAGGAGAAAAGGTGACCAGCCATATGAGATCTCAGATGGAGTGACCACAGGCCGCTCCTACAGGCGGGCAGTTGCGGAAGTTTAGCTGAGACTAGAAGTCACTGAACAACTAAAGTTGAGGGAAGGTGGAGAAGTGCGGAGCTTAGAGTGTTGGTAAGGGCATACTTCAAGGCTTGGGCATGCTTCAAGGCTTGGGCATGCTTCAAGGCTTGGGCACGCTTCAGGCAGGAGTAAGAAGCACCCAGTAATTGTGCCAAAAAGGCAAGTTGAAATAGAACAACTGTGCATGTCTGTGTTTCCACCCTTGGATCCAATATTCTCGGAGCAGGGGATTGATAGTGTGGTCAGTTCCAGGAGCTTAGACAGGGTGGCAAAAGCTACATGCGACAGACTGCTTTGTGTTCAGGGCCTGACTGGAATACATAGTAAATTCAAGGCTAGCCAGTCTATACAAAAAGACTATGTTTCAAAAGTAATAAGAAAAAGTAGTCATCAGAAAAGAGGTGTGAGGGTATAAACAAAGACAATGAAACTTCAAAGAAAATGCTGGATTTTAGGCAACTTTGGGAATTTAACTGACGATGTCGACATTATCAAAAACGCTGTGACATTTTCTTCTCATGAAACCGTGGTCTGACATGCCCTGTGACGACTGGAGAGGGAGAGGAAGGATGAAGACATTTTTCTACAAAGGGTAATTGGTTCTGTCAAGAATACTTTGAGAATAAGGTTTGTAAGGTCTCTTTTGATGCGGACTTGGGAAGCAGTCTTGGCTCTGAGGAGTGAAATGAAGTTAGGCCCATGACAGGTTATGGCTTTGTCAAAGGAAATAGAAGGAGAAGCCAGAGTGATTGGCTGGAGTCCATTTCAGTACAGGATGAAGACTGCAAAGGCAACTCTTTTATAAGTACTTTAAAGAGACTACTGAGTCCATTCAAATATTTACCTAGTTGAATGAGCTCAACAGAGTAGCAAAGAATTATTAAAAGGCCCTCAGGGGGAGAGGCAACAATGATTTTTGAAAAATGTATATTTGGAGCCAGGACAAATACAAATCTCTATTGGATGTTGAGTATATATGTATGTGTGTAAGTTTGTGTGTGTGTGTGTGTGTGTGTGTGTGTGTCTGTCTGTCTGTCTGTCTGTCTGTCTGTCTGCCTGTCTATACACAGAGGTTAGAGAACAACCTTAAGTGTCATTCTTTGGGAGATGCCCACCTTGTTTTCTGAGACAAGGTCTGTCATTGGCCTGGGGTTTCAATCTCAACTAGCCAATGAGATACAGGGATCCTCCTATTTCCACTTCTTAGTGCTAGGTTTACAACAAGCATTTCCTTCCCTGACAAGCTCTCTCTCTCTCTCTCTCTCTCTCTCTCTCTCTCTCTCTCTCTGTGTGTGTGTGTGTGTGTGTGTGTGTGTGTGTGTATGTGTATTGTTGGAACTCAGGTGTTCACACTTGTGTTTACAAACTAGCCAATCCCCTAGTCTCAACACTTTTAGTTTTTTATATATATCTTTACTCATTGAGGGTCTTCTTTACTAACATAATCTATTGTTTCCTCTAGGAATAGATCAGATAGGCTTCTGAGGGACACTTGAGACACAGTACTATGACCTGCGTCAACAGTGAGTGCCTCTCTCTGTTCTATGGAGTCGGGGGAAAAGTGGAATGCAATTGTCTCTATGAACTGAATACAAATGGAACAGAGGCCCAGATGGTCTACAAAAGCTGAACATTCACCAAATGAATGTATTGAGAGGTTTCCTTTGTGTCTGCTGGGAGGAAAACCATTGAAAGCCTTTAGAGCAGGGAGAGAAGGAAGGAATCTTAGACTGACTGACTCCCAGGTCATAAACCTAGATTCTATCTTCAAATGGTCCTCACTGACATCATCCTGAACAAGACAAGACAAACTCTGGAAGCGGTCCAAGAAAAGAGCTTCATCGTTTTCCATCACCTGCCTGAAGGGGTTTTATAACTGGTGGGCTATTAACAGGTCTGTGCATCCCGTCACCCCTCGGGGGACACAGTACAGTGGACATGCACTAGGCTTGGTCCACAGTCCATACAAAGATGTCAGGAGGAGACACGAGTAGTTCAAGCTGTTGTAAGGGACTGGAAAGGGACCGCTCATAGAAAGCTTGGAAATACCTTTATATGTTCTCCGGTATTGAGTAGGGTTGATCATCACGGTCCATGCAGAAAGCCTTTCAACTGACTCTAGAGGTCCAGTATTGCTTGGCTAATGCTGCAGTCTGTTTTCTCTACTAACGTTTAAAGCTAACCTTCACCTTCCAAGAGGTGGAAGACATTTCTGATATTCCTTTGACCTGGTCTTAGCAATCTTTTCCACCAATGTACATTCTGGATTTGGCCTTTACACAGATGAGATTGACCTAGTACTTTATCGCTGTGCATTCCTTCATCAGAATTGCTTAGGGTCCCAGCTCACTTCCTCCAGCATTCATGGGTAGATGAGTGCTATGGAACCAAAGTAATGTCTCCACTGACTTACAGATATAAATTTTCTTTCTGACTGAGTTTCTATATGTAACCCAAGCTGGCCTTGAGTGAGTGGTCCCCTGCTTTCTGAGTACTGGGATAAATGGAGATACACCATGGAACCTGGCTCCATATTTTATTGTGAGGGTCACTTTATCTTTCATGTAACTTTGGTAGGTGGTAGTTCAGTATGAATACAGCCGTGCACATCTCTAAAAAGGAATGGTGTTAATGCCTTCAATAAAGTGGAATATGTCTTAAGACAGAGTGGTAGATTTGAAAGCACGGGCTATCTTTTCCTTGGAAGAATTCCAATATGGTAAGGAAATAAAAATTACAAAAATAAGTCAGCATACTGTCATAAATACTAGACAATAGTATTATTATATTATTAATTAATAATTAATATTAGAAAAGGCTAACACAGCTTTTTGTGGTGTTTCTTTACACAGAGTCCTTTGCATGGCAGTGAGATTAGAGATTGTACTGGTCAATTATAATGTGGACTTCTCTAAATCAGGCCACTCTCATAGATGAGGGAATAAGCAGAATTAGGATGAAGTTAGATATGATCAAAGAGATGTACAGGAGTAACCTTGAAAATGGAGAGTTGGCGAGATACCCCAGTTGGAAGGTTGTCCTTGCTGTGGGGCCATATTGCTCTCTGTTGTAACTGGAGTCGCACTTGTACAGGGCCAGAGCCGATTTTCACAGACATCATTCTTCACAGTGTCCCCTTACACGCCCTTTGACAAAAGTTCATATAAGATCAAAATAAAACTTTTACTTTGTCTCTTTAACTGAGGTTCCTTTCCCTTGGGCCAGTAGTCAGTTCCTGCTACAAACATCAAAGTGACCGCTTAAGGCAAATATCCTTATAGGTGACCAAGAGGAAGAAACAAAACAAGACAAAAGCCCTGTATCTCATGCTTCTCTCATGGCTGCCTACCTGGGCGGTTGATGTTATTTTGGACCTGCCCCCCAACTTCCTTTGTAGATTATTGATTGTTATCTGGGCATCATGGGATGTGTTTTCCACACCCTGCCCTTGGGTAGCTTTTCTCTTTTGCATCCTTTGGACCTGGTGTTCTCATTGTTCCTTCTTAGAACTTTGTCACCTACTCAGCAAGGTCTAGTAGGCGCCCCTCTCAGGTGCTTATGGAAACACAGCCAGGTAATAACAACTTATTGTCTTCTTTCCGAGGCAATTTGCATTTAAATAGGATTCAAGAGCATCATACTGAAAGTAATGTTCTCAGCAGGTGGAAGTCTGGTGTTAAATGAAAGATACAAGAGCATTGGGGGAGGGGGGAGTGAGGACAGGTAAAGAGACCCTCTAGACCTGTCTAAAGCCTCCACTAGACCAGGTTCCTCTTTTAAAGGAGAAATTTCTATGGTCTTTTTTAAGTTTTTTTTTAAGCTTTTTAGATAATTTTTTTTAGATCATTTCCCCCTTTCTCTTTCCTTCCTCCCTGAGACCCCTCCAATGCACCCACTCCCCCACTCTATCAAACTTATGACCTCTTTTTTTATCCATATAGACAGAAGCCTAGACTCCTAAATATGTAAATGCAACCTGCTTAGTCCGTACACTGTTTCCCACATGTATCTATAGGGTCTCACAGCTGGCTGCCTGGAATTGGATAAGCAGTTAGCGGACTCTTCCTGGAGAAGACCATCTCTCCCACTCTAACACGGAAGGGGAAGTCTAAGGGTTCTCAAAGGAAGAATTTTGTCAGCACCAATGAATGAAAGTCAACCTGCTCTAATGTCCTCATAATAATGTCCTTATTTTATTTACAAAAACTATGTATTCTTATGTGGGCTTCTTATAATTCTTGCAAGCCAGTAAAGTCAGTCTGGTCCCCTCTCCTCTCCCTCAGTTTACACAGGAAGCGGGACTTTCTGGTGTCAAGGCTACACCTCTAGTTTCTGCCTCTTGGGGGATGCCTTGTTCCTTAATCTCTCTAGGATACTTCCTGCTTTTCTTTTCCATTAGCAAAAACAGACTTCTGCTGTCCCATGTACAACATTACTCATAGCCAAGTCCAGGATGCTGCCCTTATGTGATCTCATGTGCTACTAGATGCCAGGGCTCGTCGACACTCCTCAGAGTTGTTAGTGGACTCCCTGTGAGCATCCAGTTAATTTTATACTTCACCTTCTCAAAAAGCAATGTCCTTTAAAGGTAGTAGGAAATAAGATTTTCCCACATAGAAAAAATAATCTTATTTTACTTTGCAGCTGACTTTTTTTAATGTTACAAATTAGAGTTTAAATTTGTACAGTCTTCTCACTAGTTGTATGGCTTATGATTATTAAGTAGTGATTTTTAAAAAAAAAATATTAGCTCTAAATACTAGTTCGACTTGATTGTCACACTTGGTACATAGACTCATTCACTTTTGAAAAGAGCAACCCAAAATGCCAAAGACGGTCATGATAACTGATAACTTTACACAGTTAAGTATCCTTAGTCCCACAGACAATAATTAAATGCAGAAAAAGTAATAGAACACCCACTGGGTTTGGAAATTTAGAAAATCTATCAATGTTTTAACATCTAAAAAAAAATAAAAATAAATAAATAAAAACCTTTAAAAATTAACTCTACAAAGATGCTATATCGCTTCCCCCATAAAGGTCAGCCCTGGCCATTTGCTATGAAGATTGCATTTTCTATGTGTCAGGCTTTTTAGAAACAACTACAGAAGCTGCATCCCACACCTGGCCTCGGTGTCTACTCTCTGCAAAAAACAGATTCGACTTTCTCTCAGACCACCATCCACAACCTGCTGATGCGTGACTTCGGATGTCCCACAGAGGCTAGTAAGGAGCTTAACCAGTGAAAGCTTCCCTAGAATCAGCAATGTCACACCCTAGGCATAGATTAAGCCTATGTAACGTATAGGCTAAATAGTCATGCGAGTGTATGTACCGGGAAACCATGGATGTTCCATGATACCTATTGCTGCTAACAAAACTGATGGGACAAGAGACAAAAGAGAGGACACACTCGGAGAAATAAACACCCCGCGAAGCAATTCCATGCCTCATCTAATGCATGTGTTTCTCAGGGGTCTTTTGTTACTCTGGAGCATATTGAATTATCCTCCCAATTACCTTGGCAACTAAAACAAGGACCCCTCACACGCCGATGACTTTCAGATGATTGCACTAGCTCTCAGTAATAATTGATAATGCAGGCATCTTAATTATCAAGCAGGATTGAAAAGTGTTTTGTTGTTGTTGTTGCTGCTGCTGCTGGTGGTGGTGGTTGTGGCGTGTATGTGTGTGTTTGTATGTGTATGTCTTTTTTTTTTTTTAAATAAACCTTGCATCCTAAGCACAGAGGAATCCAATTACAAGCCAAATTCGTTCTCTACATTTGATCAGCAGTTTGGAGCTTTTTTGTCTATGAGGCTGGTAGGTAATTAGGGAGATTACAACAACCTTGAAGACTCACAGCCCTGTCCTTTCCCTCCTGTATTCTTAGTTATGAACGCAGCAGAATGTGAAGACGGAAGACAGCGTTATTAACCAGCTTACCTTGAGAACAATGGCAACATTAACAAAGAGGCTGTCCAATAGAGGGTCCGTGCAGCCGCGCTTAGGCAATGGAAAGTGTCCCTTTCATTCTGCCTAGCATAGCTTCAGCCAGAGGTTAAGCATTTTAAAGCAGGGATTAGCCAGAGAAGGAACAAAGCGTTACTAGAAAGCAGAAAGTCTCCCCAGCACCAGCCTTCTCTGTTTCTTTCTTAAAAATCATAGGGGCTTAATGTAAAAAGAACCAATACCTTCAAGTGAGCGCATTCCAGCACAGGAAGGGTTGTCGTGGCAGCTGCTACGCAGGATGAGTTGCTTGGGCATCTATCCCTCTCTTCTTAGATACGGGGCTGCTCGCTGGCTACAGGCAACATAAGAAGCCTTTGCAACAACCGTCTATGCATGCGCTGTTCATCCGCAACTGAAGGCGCCTAAGCAGCTGGGCTTGGTGCTGCTCGCCTGCAGGCGTTGGATCTTTAGACCCTCTTCTGATTGGCTGCCTCCTCCTCTCAGCGCACTCCTCTGTCTTAACCTTTGCCTATGCTCAGTATATTTCCCCTAGGGATACAGTCAGAGAATTGCCCATTAGGGAATCTACGGCAGGTTAAGTTGAGCTGGTTTAAACAACCAGTGACGTGATTCTCTATGATTGTGTCTACGCTTAATTTTCCAGGTTCTGGGTAATCTACCTACCTGGGAGATGTGGGTAATAATGTAGCAGGAGTGGTTTTATGTTCCTTCCCTGAAAATGTCACAAGGCTAACACCTGCATGACATGCACTCAAGTGATCAGGTGGCTCGTTGCAGCACAGGTTGTCTGGATAATCAACCTTAAATCCAAACAGATGGGGATGTCAGAAAATATTTAAAAGGTTATTAAAAATGCCAGGAGATGCAGTTGGATAATGGCACAGAAGCCATCTCAAGAATGTGTTATGAATCACTTACACAGAAGGTCTTTACAATATTTATCATTTATTTTACACAGTACTGATACAATAAAACATAAAAATCTATGACAGAAGAACTTAAGCCTTTATCAAGATGTCTAGAGAAAAATGTAACAGAAAAAAAAAACAACAACTTTACTTTCTGAAACTACTAACCCCAAGAAAAGAATCAAAAAGTATATCTTTATCAGCTTTATATATGCTGGGTTTGAATTGGTCAAGAGCTTCAGGTATTGAAAAATAATAATTCATATATAAATTTGTAGATATATATTTTATACTATATATTTTATATATATATATATAATATATGTGGAATGTATATATAAATAAATTATATGATGCATATATAAAATATATAGTATAAAACATATGTATATATGTATGTGTATACATGTGTATGTGTGTACATATACATATGTTATATGTTATATATGTGTGTACATAAGCATGTATGCATATATATGCATTAATGTACATACACATCACATAAAGGCTTTAGAATCTAGATAGTGAATTGATCACACACATTTAAAATTTTCTCTTTTTAAAACCTCGCTAAAGCCGGGCGGTGGTGGCACACGCCTATAATCCCTAATCCCAGCACTCTGGGAGGTAGAGGCAGGTGGATTTCTGAGTTCGAAGCCAGTCTGGTCTACAGATTGAGTTCCAGGACAGCCAGGGCTATACAGAGAAACCCTGTTTTTGAAAAACAAAACCCAAAACAAAAAACAAAACAAAAACAAAAACAAAAAACCTCACCAAAATGATCACAAAGTTTTTACTTTGAAAATCCTCATTTAAAATGACGAAATGATGAGAAAAATAGTAACCAGCTGTAAAAAAAAGCAGGAAGCAGATAGTCAGGTGGTTAGAGGACTGACAAAGCACTAAATCTTCAACCAGCACAGAGCAATCAAGAAGCAATGACATTTACGCATTTATAAGCCACCAGTGCCCCTCCTCCCCATAAGCCTTGATTGACAGCACACTTAAGCTGTGGGAAAAAGGATGAAGGTGAGGCCAAATTACAGTAAAGGAAGCTCAGGTGTGGCAGTAGAACCTTGCTATACCAGCCTTCAAGAGGCAGGCTGAAAGTTCAGGTTGGGGGCCATCATTGGCTGCAATATAAAATTCCAGATTGCTTGGGTGATATAATGAGACCTTGTCTCCCCAAACAAAAAACCCAAAGACCCCCCTCCCCAACACACACACACACACACACACACACACACACACAAGAACAGCTGGTGGTTTGACTGTTCACTCCATAAAGGAGAACACCAAAGCTTTATTGTCTGCAGAGATTGAAACAGAAATTCTCTGGACACACATGGGTGAGAACGAAGGCAGTTAACTGAATAAACATGGCAGGGAATGGGAAATGGATGTGCGGATACCTTCAAGGACGTTCTTTCTTCATCCAGCACCAAAGAGACAGGTAGCAAGGTGTCAAGAATATTGCCTGTAGAATATGACTGCTTCAAATGATTTATTTTTATTTTTAAAGATCAGGAGACTGATTCTAGGTTGGCTGAGTGTGAAGCATTTGATAAATTCCACAGGCTAGCCTTGAACTTACAACCTTCCGTTCTCAGCACCTAGAGTAGCTGGGATTATAGGTCTGTTACACTAGTCCGTCTCCCAAAGATAAGACTTTCAGGCTTTATGTCCAGAGCATCTACTACTTAATCCCACCTTAGTAAGCTCTGTATATGAATTTTCAGTGTTCTACTCTTATATATAAAGTGATCAAATATCTAATATGAAAGCAGAGAAAGGAACAAATCACAAGTAAACAGTCAAATAAGAGTTGGAAAAATAATAAGTTAGAGATAGCAGTATATATATATATATATATATATATATATATATATTTCAGTTCGATACCATCAAAAGAACAGTTCAAATACCATCCTTGATGCCATTTGAGAAACTACATGTATGTGCAGTTCTCACGTTAGTCTTAAAGTCTGTCTTCTATTCCTAATAACACAGTACTTTCGCAAAATAAGTTACTTCAAAAAGACAGAGATAGATCTATTATTACCCATATTGCTTATATAAAACCTTTTGGCCTTCTCGATGCTGTTATTCCAAGGACATAGATGTAACTTTTTTAAATATTGCATATGGATGAAATGACTGTTACGAAAAAGATAAAGCTGTCTCAGAGGACTGGTAATGATGTTGCTTAGGAGCTATGTAGAGATTTTGTAGAATTAAAAGCACAAAAAAAAACCCCGAATGATTGGAAACTGATCCATGTTTAGAAAATTCCGTAATTTACTGAAACATAGAAAAGAAAAGCAGTCTAGTTATATCAAGAAAGAACAGCAAGTTCTGTGCCAAGAAAGAAATCATAATATTTTTTTAATGTTTTAAATTACAGCATACCAACTAAATATTAGTTTTAGAATTCTATTTCCCTGTACGTTTGTAATTGATAGTATGAGAGTTTTTAGTGATATGAAAAATGTTTCCCATTAAAACTAATTTTTAAGGTTTCAGCTTGCATGATCGTTTCTACAAGCCTCCTTCACCACAGCAATTGAAGGCTGATTAAATTGTATGCATGAAATAAGAAGAAATTCTGAGTATGGTGGCGCCTGCCTGTAATCTGCACTATCCATTAGACTAAAGTGGAAAGATGTTGGTTCAAGGTTAGCATGGGATACATTGTTTCAAGGCATTCTGTGCTACAATTAAGATCCTATCATAACAGTAACAATAACAATAACTAACACAAACAATAAATAGCCACAAGAAATATAGGAAACATGAACAGTTTCTTTAAGTGTGGGATTGACTGGAATATCAAGTTGAAGAAATGATCTTAAAAGTGGAATAAAATGGCAAAAAGAAAAATTATAATAGAACATAGAAAATTAGAAATATGTTATTGAGATCCAACATAACAGGATACTAAGTGAGAATGTAAAAACCAATAAACAAACAGAAAAAACAAACAAACAAAAGGGAAGAAAATAATCACAAAATAACTCAAAGTCTGTGGTTTCACGTTTTGCTCCACTCTTGGGGTGTGGGAACGCCCCTGCTTGGGAAGGCAAAACAGTGAATGCTAGACTGCATTTACCCTGTGCCACCCTCAGGTGCTGGGCTCAAGGGGTAGGAAAACACAGTCTTGGATGTGGAAGGCTGAAGCTGGGCTTCCCTGACTCCCAGATATCCAGATACCACGGGAAGTTTCAGACGAGCCAAGAACACAGGAGGCTTGGGGGCTGAGGATGAGCCAAGGGTCGGGGATGGGAGACTCAGGCTTAGGTCAGTGGGGATGAGCCTGGGAACACAGAGGGGCCTTCCGGAGGAGATTTAGGCAGCATGGCTCTGTATATGAAGGCTTTCTCCATGCTCTCCACAGTGCTTCTTGATGAAAGGGACTAGCCATGTTTATCCGTACCATATGACTGTTTGTCATAGAAAATGGGTGCATACCACCTCCTCAGGGTAGACCAGAGATTAAATACCTTTTGTGGGAAAGGATGTCTTAGAAAGGACGCTTATTGGCTAAATCCTCGGGGCCTCTAGATACCTCATTTGCATAGAGGACTCTATTATGATCTACATGACCTTAGGTCACATTCCTATGTAGGGACTGCGGTCACATGACAGGGACCTGGTCAGAAGGAGGTGAAGCTCCTGCCATCCCCTCTGTGTTCTTGGGTTTCCAACCCACTCAACCTTACCAAGTTTCCTGGTGTGGTTCACTGCCCCACAACAATCCATTCTCATGGGTTTGTATAATGGAAGCCTGTGATGAATGCATATGATTGGTGATGTGAGGCTCATAATTAAGAACCTCCTGTCGGGCGGTGGTGGCGCACGCCTTTAATTCCAGCACTTGGGACACAGAGGCAGGCGAATTTCTGAGTTCGAGGCCAGCCTGGTCTCTAAAGTGAGTTCCAGGACAGCCAGGGCTACACAGAGAAACCCTGTCTCAAAACAAAACAAAACAAAACAAAACAAAACAAAACAAAACAAAACACAAAACACTTTCAGAGAACTTGGAGGTGTGAGTTTTGTCATTTTAAAACAGAAGACTATATATTTCATCTAAAAGATCAAAAATTAAATGGATCACTTCTTCATAGCAAGACTAAAAGCTGGAGACAAAGTGAAAAATGTTTGTAGAGAAATAGATGGCTACTTAAAAGCCCATGCCCAGTTAAAATATCTCTCATTTCAAAGAGAAAAAGATTTGAGATAGTTAACCAATATATTTTCCTGTGAGTTTATTGTAAAGTATGCCCTATAGAGATTACACACAGAGACATACACAAAAAGAGATATAGACACATTGGGACAGAGACAGAGAGACAGACAGAGAGACAAAGAAAGAGAAAAAAGAGAGACAGAGACAGAGAGACAAGGAGAGAGTTTGAATATTCAGAAAAAATGGGTTCCAACAAAATAAAAAGGTTAAGGAATCTCTTGCAATGGTTTGGAGTAATATTCCAAGACTATATATAGTATAAGTACATATTGGAATAAGCCAAAACTTTCTAGGAGATACAGTTTCAGTCAGATAGAATAGAATATGTATTTGGTATATTGAGGAAAGACTGTATAATTGAGGGAGTGCTTTAAGATATATTAGCAGTAAATATGTAAACAGATGAATTTAGAAAAGGAAGAAATTATTGACTTGTAATTCTCCTTTGATTAGTTTCTCTACAGCTGCTGTAGTGCAAATACTCATACAGGCAGCCGTTACGCCAGGAAAGAGAACTGGTTTTCCAATTCTCCCCAGTGGCAATCAAATGCCAATAGCTCCTCAACTACAGATGGGATTTTGTGCCCAACTCCCCTCCTCTGTGCTGGGATCCTGTCTGGCTTGAGCTTGTACAGGCCTTCTTGTAGCATGCCGCTAATAAATGTTATGTATTTATATGTGTATCTATCCTGCTGTTGTATCTGGAAAACACGGTTCTCTTGAAGCTGTCCACTGGCTCTGGCTGTTAGCAATCTTTCTGCTCTCTACTTTGAGTAAATCTCTGAGCCTTGAGGCTGTTACAGTTTGCTTCAGGGGAGAGGTCCTTTTTTCCACAGCAGAATTTTGTTTTCCCTAAGTCTCTTGAAAGAAGAATTGAGCCAGAAGAAGGTCAGATTTTGCCTCTGAGGTATTCTAGTTTCTTTAGTTGGAAATAGAGCCATGTGTCAATCATGTGGGTGCATTCTTGAATATAAGGCAGTGTTTTGTGAACATCCTAGAGTATATACTTACAACATAAATGGTGTACCCATTAAAGACCTAGGTGATACGGGATGGCCTGCTACCCTACATGGTACTGTAGAGAACTCTGCAGCTGACTGGAACACATCTGAAATTGTGTATGTAAACATGTGCACACATGCAAAAGATAAAAAGAAGAATAAAATCGGTACATCTGTTTGGAATCCTTACCGTGGATGAAATGCAGAGAACTAGACACTGCCCCTGGTGAGTCAGAGGGGGAACTGTGGATAGGTGTGAAGGCCCTGGCACCTCTGTCCACACCGTAGATCACACGAACATGACAAATACTTCAACTGGGAAACATTTGTTCTTTTGTCAATAATGAAATCACTGATTTGCTGTCATGTTTTTACTTTATAAGCTTTTAAAGTTCCTCGGCCTTTTGAGTTTTGTAGTGATACTTAAAGTACAAACACAATGTACACCGACATAAAATGTTTTCTTTTCCCCCCTCCCTCTCTCCTTCTTTCCCTCCATCTCTTCCTTCCCCCCTTGCTTGGGACTGAAGATCAGGCGTGGTAAGCAAATGTTCTGGGATTGGCCTTTATCTCCCTGTTGCTGTTTCTTCATATTTTATTTTGAAATAGAGTCTCAGCAAACTGCTGATGTTGGCCCTGACTGAAGTCTCTAAACTAAGCAGGCATTGAACTTGCAATGTTGGCTCACCGTTCTGCACAGCATGGAGTTCAAGCGTGTCTCAACTCCCAGACTTTCTATTTCCTCTCTTCAATAACTTCCTATACAGTGTTTTTTTTTAAATGTCTTCATTGAATTTTAACTTTTTGCTAAAAACTAAGGCATACACAAACACACATTGCCCTGAGCCTACATATCCCAGACTGTCAGCTCCACCGCCTTCCAATTCTTCACTTGAAGGTGTCAGGCACTGTGCACACGGAGCTGTTGTCCTCGGTGATGAGGATGCTTTCTTCCTGAACACCTCCAGAGGCCGAATGAGGAAGTGTACCATTTTGGAAATGTGTTCTTGGTGGCTGACTTGGTTTCTTTCCTTTGGTCTAGATTTGTTTGTAAACAGTAAATAGAACATGAACATTCTTCTCTTTTAAACAGAAGTTTTTGATGTTGAGGGTGCATAATTTAAACGTTTTAGAGAATCTGTTAAGGTCTTTGACCTTGGCTTTGGCTACAATTGTCTTGAAATTCTTAACTGATATTTTTTTTTCTTTTCATGTGTTCTTTCCCTTGCTTCTTCTACATCTGTATATTCCCACGGTGTGCCAATAACTCCTCTCCATTAGTCAGTTCCTCTCTAGCACCACTAGGACATACTTGGTAGCATTCTCATCTACAACCTTGTTCAGCCATTTGACATCTCAGCAGAACCTTGTTGGTTTCTTCAACAGCCTCATGCTTACTTACTCACCGAAGTCATGGATGAACTTGCTGGGATTCTTACTATAGATACCCTTTGTATAATCCTTGGTGATATCACCTCAAGACCAAGTCAGGTTCCTGGTACATGCCAAGGAATTATGATCCTCCCAGAATATCTTCAATACCACCACAGTCCCTTCTTTAGTTCAAACAAGAGCCAGGAAAGAATCATTTTTATAAAGTAGGCATGCTGAAGTAACTCCTTCATTCATTGGTTGGCTCAAAGAAGTTGATTTTGGCTGAGATTCATGACAGATGCCTTTACTCACAGTACTTGGGAGGCAGAGGCAGATAGATCTCTGAGAGTTCAAGGCCAGTCTGGATTATGTAGTGAGCTCTAGGACAAGGGTTATGCAAAGTAAGCCTTTTATAAGAGGCAGTGATAATTTGGACAGGTAAAAATCACATCCATGTTGGAATCAAGATCACAAATTAGGAGAGAATGTTCTGGAGCCTTTTCAACATATTGAACAGGAATCTTGAAAGTATTTCTCCATTTCTCTGGAACTGGAATATAGCCTTTCATTTTAATATTTGATTTTTTAAAAATTGGTTATGATCATCAGAATGCTGAAAGGAATATACCTCTATGTTTGGTCTTTAAGCAACACCATTAGACATTTTCCACATTTCAAGAGAGACCCTTCTTGACTCTTAACCATCCCCATCGATGTCCATGAAAGAGAGTCTTTGCCACCTCTGTCCCACTGTCCTTGTGTTTTACAATTGTCCCTATGGTGTGATGAGCTGTACTTGTCAAACAATAGCCATCACTCATATTTCTACTGCCATTAAAATGTTGTGTCTAGGCCAGTCACTTGATGTAGCCTTTAATTAACATGTGGGTTTTGTTCATTCAGAGACCCTGATGAACAAAAGATGAAACCAAGTCAAGAACAAGAGAAGAAGGTGCAGTCAGGAAAGTCACTAAATATGGGTGTGGGAAGGTGTTTCTGATTAACACAGGAAACTAATTTGCAATTAAACTGTAACAGGAATTAATTTAAAAATGACCCCAAACATTCCCGTGCCTGCCATAACTGCAGAACAAACAACCAGCCAGCTCAGCACGGATAATCTTAGGTCTATGGTGGCAGGGCAGCTATCTAACACTTTGGTGGGGTCAAACCACATCTTGGACTCTCTAGAGCACTCTTGGCCACTCCCGGCATCTCTTTTGCCTCACCTGAAACTCATCAGGGTCTCGATGGTCTGGCTCAGAGCAGCTCTCACTGTCACTGCTGGGCCAACCTCTTTCAGCTAGCTTTCTCTGCATCTTGGCTAACTTCTCTCTCCACCATCAGTGGACCCACATTTTACATGCCACACTACCCATGGGTCACCAGTTCCTACGGTATCCCAACAGTGGTTCTCCAAATTACCTGGTAGAACAGACTCTTAACACTTAGTTAACAAATTATATTTATGTATATGAAACTCACAATTACAAAATGCCAATTTATAATGATAAAAGTCATATCCCAATTTCTAACCTTTAGATGAATTTACATCTGATTCCATCTTGGTACACATCTCTCTCCTCTTTCCTGCTCCTGTGTCTCCCAGCGTCTTTCTCCCCCAGTTCATCCTTCTCCCCTCTGATCACTGGCTTCTCACTGCCTCAATGTGATTGGATAGGAAATATCTTGCAACATAAGACCTTTCTATTATGTTAGAGATTAAAGTCAGAGCATTATGCATGGTCAGTAAGTGCTTTCTTACTAGGCCACACTTTCATGGCATTCAACATTTTTATATACATGAGAGCATATGTTAAACTAAAACAAAATATACACTTATAGTAAATATATGTGTCAGTAACACAGCTGTTGTATTTATTGGTCTTGCTAGTTTACTTTTTTGACAAAATCACTGAAGGGAAGAAAGGCTTACTGCTCTCATGTTCCAGAAGTTTCACTGCATTTTGAGTAGGGGATGGGACACGGGGCTGAAAGGGATGGGTCAGAGCATGCTATAGCTCAGGGGACATTTTAGCTGTGACTAAGTTCCCTCCATCACTCTCCCTCTTCTTCTTTTCACCACCCACCAATAATGCCACACTCCTGTGAATCCATCAAGGGATGGATCCATTCAGTTGGCCAGAACCCTTGCAGTCTAGTCACCACTGGAAATGCCACGATAGAAACAGGCTGTGTCTTAGAGTTTTACTGCTGTGAACAGACACCATGACCAAGGCAACTCTTAACTGGGACAACATTTAACTGTGTCTGACTTACAGGTTCAGAAGTTCAGTTATTATTATCAAGGTGGGAGCATGGCAGCATCCAGGCAGGCATGGTGCAGAAGGAGCTGAGAGTTCAGTTCTTCATCTGAAGATTGCTAGCAGAATACTGGCTTCCAGGCAGCCAGGATGAGGGTCTTAAATCAGGCAGCTAGGAGGAAGGTCTTAAATCTCACACCCACAGTGACACACCTACTCCAAAAAGACCACACCTACTACAATAAGGCCACATCTACTCCAACAGGGCCACACCATCTAACCGTGCCATTCCCTGGGCTGAGCATATACAAACCATCACAGGGTGCTTCCTTAATCTTCTAGATTTTTTTTTACCTAATCAAGTTGACAAGACTGACTGTCAAAATCAACCATCACAAATGTTTTACTATTATTGTTGCTAAAAAGAACTATCTGACATATGTAATGGCACGTGCTATATGTACCTTTATATCATTTGACAAGAACCAGGATTGTTTACAATTCTATCAGCACAAATGTGTGAGCACTGAACTGCCCCATGACTTTAGGATAGTTACAGCAGAACTTACGGTGGTTATGGTGATGGGGATTTTCCAGCTTTATTTTAATTTTATGAGAGTACTATTGTAAGACTCTGGTGAATCTTAGCTTACCAGGGGACCCCCCCCCCCCAAATGAACAACACTGACCCGGGAATCGATGCAAAAAGCAAGAGGAATTTATTGTTCCAATGCATTGGGGTCGTCCTATGTAGTGACCCTGTGCAGCCTGTTTGGTCAGTTTTTATATAGTTTTCAGAGTAGCCATTAGGCACAAGGTGATTGGCAGAACAGTATGACTTTGTTTTTTATTGTATATATTCTATATTTACAATTCATTTCCCTTTTTCTGGTTCCCCACCCCCAAAGGTCCCACATGTCCTTTTCCCTCCCCCTGCTCCCTCATCCACCCCCTCCCACCTTACTGTTCTTGTACTCTCCCACAATGATGTTTTGGTCCATTCTAGCACCAGTGTCCACTCCTTTCTTCTTGTGAGACATCACTTGATATGTGATTTGTGTCTTTGGTGTTCCAAGCTTCTAGGCTAATATCCACTTATCAGTGACTGTATACCATGGGTATTCTTTTGAGACTGGGTCACCTCACTTAGTATGACGTTCTCCAGCTCCATCCATTTCTCTAAGAATTTCATGAATTCATTGTTTCTAATGGCTGAATAGTACTCCATTGTGTATATATACCACATTTTTTGTATCCATTCCTCTGTTGAGGGACATCTGGGTTCTTTCCAGCTTCTGGCTATTATATATAAGGCTGCTATGAACATAGTGGAGCATGTATCCTTATTGCATGCTGGTGAATCTTCTGGGTATATGCCCAGGAGTGGTATGGCTGGGTCCTCCGGAAATATCACGTCCAGTTTTCTGAGGAACCGCCATACTGATTTCCAGAGTGGTTGTACCAGCTTGCATTCCCACCAGCAGTGGAGGAGTGTTCCTCTTTCTCCACATCCTCGCCAACACCTGATGTCTTCTGAGTTTTTAATCTTAGCCATTCTGACTGGTGTGAGGTGAAATCTCAGGGTTGTTTTAATTTGCATTTCCCTAATGACTAGTGATGTTGAACATTTTTTAAGGTGTTTCTTAGCCATCCGAATTTCTTCAGGTGAAAAATCTCTGTTTAGCTCTGTACCCCATTTTTGGATAGGGTTATTTGGTTTTCTGGGGTCTAACCTCTTGAGTTCTTTGTATACATTGGATATTAGTCCTCTGTCGGATGTGGGGTTGGTGAAGATTTTTTTCCCAATTTGTTGGTTGCCGATTTATCCTTTTGACAGTGTCTTTTGCCTTACAGAAACTTTGTAGTTTTATGAGGTCCCATTTGTCTATTCTTGTTCTTAGAGTATAAGCAATTGGTGTTCTGTTCAGGAATTTTTCTCCTGAGCCGATGTCTTCAAGGGTCTTCCCCAGTTTCTTTTCTATTAGTTTTAGTGTGTCTGGTTTTATGTGGAGGTCCTTGATCCACTTGGAGTTGAGTTTAGTGCAAGGAGATAAGAGTGGATCAATTCTCATTCTTCTGCATGTTGACCTCCAGTTGAGCCAGCACCATCTGTTGAAAAGGCTGTCTTTTTTCCACTGGATGTTTTCAGCTCCTTTGTCGAAGATCAATTGGCCATAGATGTGTGGGTTCAATTCTGGGTCTTCGATCCTATTCCATTGATCTGCTTCCCTGTCACTGAACCAATACCATGCAGTTTTTAATACCACTGCTCTGTAATATTGCTTGAGGTCTGGGATATTGATTCCCCCAGAAGTTCTTTTGCTGTTGATAGTTTTAGCTATCCTGGGTATTTTGTTATTCCAGATGAATTTGAGAATTGCTCTTTCTAACTCTATGAAGAACTGAGTTGGGATTTTGATGGGGATTGCATTGAATCTGTATATTGCTTTGGGCAAGATTGCCATTTTGACTATATTAGTCCTGCCAACCCACGAGCATGGAAGATTTTCCCATTTTCTGATGTCTTCTTCAATTTCCCTCTTCAGAGACCTGAAGTTTTTGTCATATAAATCTTTCACATGTTTGGTTAGCATCACTCCAAGATACTTTATATCATTTGTGGCTATTGTGAAGGGTGTCATTTCCCTAATTTCTTTCTCGGCCTGCTTATCCTTCGCGTATAGGAAGGCTACTGATTTACTTGAGTTGATTTTATAGCCGGCTACTTTGCTGAAGTTGTTAATCAGTTGCAGGAGTTCTCTGGTGGAGGTTTTTGGGTCACTTAAGTATACTATCATATCATCTGCAAATAGTGATAGTTTGACTTCTTCCTTTCTGATTTGTATCCCTTTGACTTCCTTCTGTTGTCGAATTGCTCTAGCTAGTACCTCAAGTACTATGTTGAAGAGATATGGCGAGAGGGGACAGCCTTGTCTAGTCCCTGATTTTAGAGGGATTGCTTCAAGTTTTTCTCCATTTACCTTGATGTCGGCTACTGGTCTGCTGTATATTGCTTTTACTATGTTTAGATATGGGCCTTGAATTCCTGTTCTTTCTAAGACCTTTAGCATGAAAGGATGCTGAATTTTGTCAAATGCTTTTTCAGCATCCAATGAGATGACCATGTGGTTTTTTTTCTTTGAGTTTGTTTATGTAGTGGATTACGTTGATGGATTTCCGTATATTGAACCATCCCTGCATCCCTGGGATGAAGCCAACTTGATTATGGTGAATGATCGTTGTGATGTGTTCTTGGATTCGGTTGGCAAGTATTTTGTTTAGTATTTTTGCATCGATATTCATAAGAGAAATTGGCCTGTAGTTCTCTTTCTTAGTTGGATCTTTGTGTGGTTTTGGTATCAGGGTAATTGTGGCTTCATAGAATGAGTTGGGTAGTGTTCCTTCTGTTTCTATTTTGTGGAATAATTTGAAGAGTATCGGTATCAGGACTTCTTTGAAGGTCTGATAGAATTCTGCACTAAAACCGTCTGGTCCTGTGCTCTTTTTGGTTGGAAGACTGTCTATGACCCCTTCTATTTCTTTGGGGGTTATGGGTCTGTTTAGACGATCTATTTGATCCTGGTTTAATTTTGGTATTTGGTAACTGTCGAGGAAATTGTCCATTTCCTCCAGATTCTCCAGTTGTGTTGAGTATAGGTTTTTGTAGTAGGATCTGATGATTTTTTTTAATTTCCTCAGCTTCTGTTGTTATATCTCCCTTTTCATTTCTAATTTTGTTAATTTGAATACTGTGCCCTTTAGTAAGTCTGGCTAGGGGTTTATCTATCTTGTTGATCTTCTCAAAGAACCAGCTCCTGGTTTTGTTGATTCTTTGTATGGTTCTCTTTGTTTCAACTTGATTGATTTCAGCCCTGAGTTTGATGATTTCCTGTCTTCTACTCCTCCTGGGTGAAATTGCTTCTTTTTGTTCCAGAGCTTTCAAGTGCACCATTAAGTTGCTAGTATTTGCTCTCTCCTGTTTCTTTTTGGAGACACTCAGGGCTATGAGTTTTCCTCTAAGCACTGCTTTCATTGTGTCCCATAGATTTGGGTATGTTGTGCCTTCATTTTCATTAAATTCTAAGAATTCTTTGATTTCTTTCTTTATTTCTTCCTGGACTAAGGTATCATTGAGTAGAATATTGTTCAGCCTCCACGCGTATGGGGATTTTCTTTTGTTTTTGTTGCTATTGAAGAACACTCTTACTCCATGGTGATCTGATAAGAGGCATGGGATTAGTTCGATCTTTTTATATTTGTTGAGATCTGTCTTGTGTCCAATTATATGGTCGATTTTGGAGAAGGTACCATGAGGGGCTGAGAAAAAGGTATAGTCTTTTGCTTTGGGGTGAAATGTTCTATATATATCTGTTAAATCCAATTGCTCCAAAGTTTCGATGAGTTTCTCCGTGTCTCTGTTTAGTTTCTGTTTTCCTGGTCTGTCCACTGTGGCTAGTGGAGTATTGAGGTCCCCCACAATCATTGTGTTAGGTGCGATGTGTGCTTTGAGCTTTAGTAAGGTTTCTTTTACAAATGAGGGTGCCCTTACATTTGGAGCGTAGATGTTTAGAATTGTGAGTTCTTCTTGGTGGATTCTTCCTTTGACTAGCAAGAAGTGACCTTCTGTGTCTCTTTTGATGACTTTGGGTTGAAAGTCAATTTTATCTGATATTAAAATGGCTACTCCACCTTGCTTCCTGTGACCATTTGCTTGCAAAATTGTCTTCCATCCTTTTACTCTAAGGTAGTGTTTGTCTTTGACTCTGAGGTGTGTTTCCTGTAAGCAGCAAAATGTAGGGTCCTGTTTCCGTATCCAGTCTGTTAGTCTATGTCTTTTTATTGGGGAGTTGAGTTCATTGATGTTAAGAGATATTAAGGAATAGAGATTATTACTTCCTGACATTTTTGATGTTATTTTTGTTTTTGAGTAGTTATCTTCCTTTGAGTTTGATGGAAGAAGTTTACTGTCTTGCTTTTTCTTGGGTGCCATTCCCTTCCTTGTATTGGAGTTTTCCTCCTATTATCCTTTGTAGAGCTGGGTTAATGGAAAGATATTGTGTAAATTTGGTCCTGTCATGGAATATTTTGATTTCTCCATCTATGTTGATTGAGAGTTTTGCTGGGTATAGTAGTCTTGGCTGACATTTGTTTTCTCTTAGGGTCTGCATGAGGTCTGCCCAGGATCTTCTAGCTTTCATGGTTTCTGGAGAGAAGTCTGGTGTGATTCTGATAGGTCTTCCTTTATATGTTACTTGGCCCTTTTCTCTTACTGCCTTTAATATTCTTTCTTTGTTTAGTACATTTGGGGTTTTGATTATTATGTGACGGGAGTTGTTTCTGTTCTGGTCCAGTCTGTTTGGAGTTCTGTAGGCTTCTTGTATATTCATGGGCATCTCTCTCTTTAAGTTAGGGAAGTTTTCTTCCATAATTTTGTTAAAGATATTTGCTGGCCCTTTAAGTTGTAGATCTTCACTCTCATCTATCCCTATAATCCTTAGGTTTGGTCTTCTCATTGTGTCCTGGATTTCCTGGATGTTTTGGATTACAAGCCTTTTGGATTTTGCGTTTTCTTTGACTGTGGAGTCAATGGTTACTATGTTATCTTCAGCATCTGAGATTCTTATTTCTATCTCTTGTATTCTGTTGTTTATGTTTGCATCTACGACCCCTGATTTCTTCCCAAGGTTTTCTATCTCCAAAGTTGCCTCCTTTTGTGATTTCTTAGTTGTTTCTACCTCTGTGTTCAGATCTTGGATGGTTTTGCTCAGTTCCATCATTTGTTTGTGTTTTCATGTAATTCTTTAATATATTTTTGTGCTCCCTCTTTCATGACTTCTGCCTGTTGTTTCAAGTTCTCCTGCATTTCTTTAACTGATTTTCTCATTTCCTCTTTATTGGTTTCTGTCTGATGGCCCAGAACAGTGTGACTTTTAAACTGATTGGTCTTTAGGGGATGAAGTGGTAAGGACTTCCCTTGTCTGTAGGTGGCCAATGTCCTGCAGTCCTGCAGAATGTGTCTACGTACTCTGGGCCTTCCCCACCCGCAGGTAGCCCATGGTCAGGTCCCCTCCCCACCAGACCCCCACCCCCATGGTGTGAGGAATGTTAATTATCCTCTCCCTTCAGGAGGGGAGGGGTGTCTAAATGTTCCATGACCTTTCCTTCTAGGACAGGAGGGGTCTGGTGGAATTTTCCAAAGTTCCTGAACAGACCTCTTCACTATTATACATGCAGTTCCTATCTGAGTGACACACAATGTGGTACCAGACAGTATTTTAGCCTGACAAAGTACAACATCATTTCCTTAGCCCACCAGAAGCTATACAAACTTAGAAGAATTGCACGGAGTATTTTTAATGTGCACAGGTAGACTTGCAGTTACAACCACAGGCAGTCATTTACAAAAGTGATGGGCATGAGTAATTTAGTCATTCTGGAGCTTTAATTGTAATGTGTATTCCATCATTTACAAAATGAGTAAGCCTGGGGTAGCTCGTTTAATAGCTCAGCATTATCTTCCTGGCTACCACACACACACACACGAAACAAAACACCTGTAAACCATACAATTATTCTTTAAGTGCTAAACAAGTCTACAGAAACTGTATTAAGATATAGTAGAGCTCTTTGTGAAATGCAGCAGCATTTCTTTATGTCCTTACGGTGGCTCTCCTTCATGTGTCTCCTTTTAAATATTTTATGAAGTATGACAGTTTGCTATGCAATGGCTTTTTCTACAGACTACTTCAATATATTAAACTATAGAGGGCGATAAAAGGCCCCTACATTGATCACTCTATCACTTTCCCAGGATAATTTGACTTCTAGGGTTATGGTTTGAACACGGTTGGCCCAGTGAGTGACACTATTCGGAGGTGTGGACTTGTTGGTGTAGATGTGGCCTTGTTAGAGGAAGTGTGTCACTGGGCATGGGCTTTAAGATCCTCATTCTGGCTGCCTGTATGTCAGTCATTTCCTAGCAGCCTTCAGATGAAGATGAAGAACTCTCAGCCCCTCCTGCACCATGCCTGCCTGGACAGCTGCCATGCTCCTACCTTGATGATAATGAATTGGACTTCTGAACATGTAATCCAGCCCCAATTAAATGCTGTCCTTGTAAGAGTTTCCTTGGTCATGGTGTCTGTTCACAGCAGTAAAGCTCTAACTAAGACAAGGGTTAAGAAAGAAAGAAACCAAAATGGAATGATCACATACAAAAATTAGTGAAAGTCAGTATATCATAGTGACACTTTCCCACCTAGGGTTATTAAGCAATGGAATCTTCCTAAACATCAATTCACGAATAACGGGATAAA
The DNA here is from genome assembly GCA_964023405.1 of Apodemus agrarius. Lineage (NCBI taxonomy): Eukaryota > Metazoa > Chordata > Mammalia > Rodentia > Muridae > Apodemus > Apodemus agrarius. The sequence continues at coordinate 38,124,623 of OZ030023.1, read as the reverse complement.
GACAATTTGGTGCATACACATGATAGAGAGAATAATGTTTGCTATAAAGACTGCAGTCATGCCATTTTGGGGAACATAGCCACGGAGCTCATACCATTCAGTGAAATAAATCACATACAGAATGATTAAGACTACGTGTTCTCTCTCCTATGCTGTAGAACCTTGAGGGGACAAAAGATGATATTAAAGTTGAGCAGGAAAGAGGTGGGAGGGGCCAAGTAGGTTCACGTTAGTTATCAGAAAGCCTTTTACTAGGTAGTAATCTTTAAAAAGTTATTAAAAAATGTTTTATATAAATGAGTGTTTGGCTTGCATGTATGTGTACCATGTGGAAGCATTGCCGCTGGATGCCAGAAGAGGGCGTCAGATCATCTGGGAGTAGTGAGGACACTGGGTTGATCTCCAACACTCTTAAAGCGGCTCAGAACTGTCCTTATTGGAGGAAATGTAATGGCCTCTTCTGGTCCCCTGCAGGCACCAGGCACATGTGTGGCACACAGACATACATGAGTGCCAAACACTCATACACATCAAATAAAATAAAAAAATTACAAATCATCTCTTTTAATCTTTCTTTTAGAAAAACAACAGAATAGCCTTTTATGCTCTATAGAAATGAAGTAATGATTGCAGGCTGCCTGGTCAGTTAAATTAATATGTTTGTTTCAGATTTTAGACAGACACAGAAAAGGACGCTCTCGGGTTCAGAAATATAAACATGGACTGCCAGCTCCAATTCCAAAAGCCCGAGATCCCAAGTGCCCTTTTGAGGCCTTGCCAAGGGAACAAGAAGGCAGCCCCTGTCTCCCCCACTTAGTGCCCCCGATCTGTTTACAGTAGCTTCCTTCTTTTCAATCTGCCATGGCTTTTGTCTGCCCACTTCAAAGCCATATTCAGCTGCAGATCTCAAACACAATGCCCTTGCTTGGTGTCTGGTTACTGGGGCTGAAACCCTTTTGTTTTAGGGTTGCCTTCACAGCTAACCTTATTGGGCTAAATTTACCACCTTGGCCTACTTCATTTCTTCACTGTCAGGAGAATGAAGATTTCTGGGGCTGATCCCCATGAAAGTATCCAGTAGAGTTCCTTTTATAATAATAATAATAATAATAATAATAATAATAATAATAAATTATATATAATATTTATTATATATTCAATATATTGTTATATATTATAATTATAATATATAATGTATATTATATTGTATTATAATTATTAGTAGTAATTTTATATTTATTGATTATTTATTAAATAACAATTATTATTATTATCCTCTCTATGAGCCCACCCACTCATATTGGCTCTTGACAACAACAAGCAGAGAATTAAATTACTAGAATCTGCAAAGTAATTCTGCAGAATAGAGACATTTCCGCTTTAACGCAGGTTTCAGAGTGTTACTTCAATCTGTGAAATAAATTAATCAGCCTTCAAGCAAAACTCCTTTTGGCTCCATCCCCTTGAGGCATGTTTGATTATAACCACTTCTTATCGATATATGGCCTCGAACCAAATAAAGGAAAATGGAGAACTAAGGGAGGAAATTGAACAGAATTGATTTTACTCAAAGCCTCCTCTGTTTCCTTGCACTTTGGTTCAAGGAGAAGAGGACAGAGAAAAGCTTCTGTTGTGAGGAGCTTAGGCAAGACTAAACCAGGCAGCGCCGGGAGAGAGCAGAAGAGCTAAGAACAACTTCACTGAGCAACAGTTTCCTGGTCTGGTTTGGCCTTCTTTGCATCGTTCTCCTATGTGGTTGCTGCACTTAGATAAAATGGATGAAACTTCATCCCCTTGTCTTCAATGGGTTATATATAAATATTATAACTTACCAATGAGGCATACGCCATACCTGTATACCTGATGCAGTTTGGTCAGACTTCCAATTCGGTGCCTGCCTTTGCTACTAGAAAACTATCCTCTCGATAAAACATATTTATTTGTTCATTCACTTATTTATTTATTCCTTTTGGTGGTGGTGTTTTGAGATAGGCTGGCCTGTATATCTTCACCGAATCAATCCTCCTGCCTCTGCCTCAGACGATCTGAGATTACAGATGTATAATTAAGTAGACTATGCCCATCTGTAATTCCCACACATTCTATTTAAATATTTAAATTGGACAGTGTCTCGTAGAACCATTTCGCAAAGGTGCCTCCGTGGGAAGCAGAGAAAACCCTAAATGAATTCTTGAGTGAATGAGTGAATGAGCAGCCATGTTGAAGACCAACCAAGACCTCATATCCACTAGAAATCAGCAAAGCCTTCCCTTTTGTAACTTAGGCTTAAAACAAAGGGCAAAGCCTCAACTTGGGAAGTCCTAGAGCGAATGTATGACCCATGTGTATAAAAATGAGCAACTACAGTTTCCTTTTCCGAGATGTTTACAGCCCGAGCCTGGCCCTCTCCAGAGATCTCCTACTGAGACGAGCATACCCTTCTCACTATGCTGCAAATAAACATGCTGCGGTCCAGGGCTGTAGTGGCAACAGGTGCCCCGCTCGTGCAATCTCAGCGTTTCTGTCTGTGTCTTTCCTTTCTGTATTCCCTCCTTTCCCCAGTTAGCTTTCCAGATCCAGTACACTGGTCGCAGCATGCAGCGGGGAGCTCAACAGAGGAGATGGGTGAGCACTGAATCTCAGGAAGCCACGAAGGAGGAGCCGATTGGCTGCTTGAGATTTGTTTTCCTCAACATGTTAACGAAGGTCCCATCACCTCACACAGTTATCTTCACTTTTGGTTTTGGTTTTGGCTTTGGGGAGGCATTAGTGATAGATAATGAGACCATTTCAGATTAAGGCCTAAATAGCTCTCAAACTGTGAACTTACTTTAACCTCTCTTTTAAATGTATAGACTTTTATGTTTTTCCATATGAGATTTAGTCATGAGCTATGTTTAATCAGGAAGTAATGAAAAAAAAATAGCTTTGAGGTATAGCTCCATGGGGAAATGCTTACCCGCATGTTCATGGCCCTGGGTTCAAATCCCAGTGATGAATAAGGAATTAAAAACTCTCGGAAAGTGATTATATCGTTTGACCAAATGGGGAGAGAATGTGGAATCACCTATAAAAGAGAGAGCATGTTCTGAAAAGAGAGATGGGTGTTTCTGGGGCCTGGGGGGAGGGTGAATTCTGGGCTTCCATACTGCACAAATTTTTAAGTCATCCACTACAGCACAGAGGTTTACCCCATAATGTAGACAGGTACCAGGTACAGTGACTCTCGACATGGGGTCAAATGACCCTTTCACAGGGGTCACCTAAGCCCATCAGAGAACACAGACGTTTTATATTATCATTCATAAAAGTAGCAAAACTGCAGTTATGAAGTAGTGTTCTTATGGTTGGGGGTTACCACAATGTGTGGAAGTGTATTAAGGGAGTCCTGTGGGACTCAACCGAAGCATAGCCAGCCAAACTGGGTTGTTCTAATGTAAGATGTGATGTAGAGACATTTCAACCCTTGAAATGCTTTTCAGAAATAATTAAATCTCTGTCTATCTCTCTGTCTCTGTCTCTCTGTCTCTGTCTGTCTCTGTCACACACACACACACACACACACACACACACACACACACACATCTGTTGCTCACTGTTCTTTCCTCTGCCTGCACTGGAATGAAGCTGCTGAGCAAAGGATGTGAAGGAGGTGTGATCCGATAGAGGCCGATATATCCGTGCACATCCCGACCGACCTCCTTCTCTCTTCAACAATTCTTTCTGGGACATCAAACCTACCAGATACGTTTGTAACAAGAGTCAAGGGACCGAGAGAGAGAGAGAGAGAGAGAGAGAGAGAGAGAGAGAGAGAGAGAGAGAGAGAGAATTTTTGCACAAAGATGTTGTGGTAAGGAATTTAGAATACTCTAGATCACAGGTGTAAATAACAAGATGTCAAAAAAAATTAATTTGACATGTTCCTTCTGTGTCACTTTCCAGATACCTGCTTTAGAAGCGAGGCTTGAATCTGGAGAAGCTGTAAAGAAAACCTGCTCTTTCCTCTGGAAAAGGATGGATAAGTGTGGGCATCCATTTTGGGTAAAACATAAAAAGATTTTCTTGGATATATAACTGAACAGAAAAGAAAAAAGTTATAGAAGGTTCCAAAATAAAGAGAAATGAAAACCTGTGTTCCGACAACAAAGAATGTCAGATTTTGATGCTAATACATGAAGAAACAGTATTCCCTGGGCAATGTACAAAATGTAAAAGTAAATTTCTCTATAAAAACAACAACAATGAAGTGCTGTCATCTCCTCCAAAGCATCCTGACAAGAGAACCCCAGGGCTGCTGCCTGCTGGAGCCACTGCCTGCCTTCATACATATGCACAAACGTCGACTTGCTGATGGTTTCTTTTGTTGAATAAACGTTGCTTTTCACAAATTGGAGGCTCAGTTGGGTGGCATCCTGCCCCGTGGGTACCACTCCCTGTATTCCATTTAGTGTTACTTTAAACAGTCTCATAATCCATATCCTGGGGCACCAGGCATTCTAACCCCTGGTGCTCTTCTTCTCCTCCAGCTGTGCATCTTGTCTTTCTTTTCTCCCTACTTCCCAGAGTAGTCATTAGTAATCACAGGACACAGTCAATACTAGGTTGTCTTGAAATCTCTTCTGCCAAAGGCAATAGATTCAAACCCTTTAATTTAGCCTCTGGCATATATATATATATATATATATATATATATATATGTAAATATATATATTAGATATATATATGTAATATATATATACTAAGTATATATATATTTATATACTTTTACATATATTTACATTATATATATATATATGACTTGTGCAGGAAGCAGCCACATTGTTTACCAAAGTATCACAATAATCTCTAGTATTATTCCTCTTTGGGCCCTCTTTATCTGGCCTTCCACATTCCCATGGCTCCCAGCACTGCTGTCTTCCATATTCCTTCCAGAATGACTTATTAAACCCTCCTTGGACAGAGTCTCAATGATTTCTTCCTTCTTGGCGTCAGTTGCACTCCTCCTGGAGCTTTCATGCTTCCGTGGTCTTAGACGAGCGAGCCTCAGCCTGGTCAACCAGCAATGTCTTGTGGTCCTTGTCTGCCTTCACCTTTGTGGATGTGGGTCCATGAGATCCGCTTGTTTTTTAATGCATTCCCTTTGACCTTCAGGTACAGGCTGTGATACTTATGGCGGCCAATCTTAGATTCCCGGTATCTCCTGAGAATCTGGTGTAGGATCTTCATCCTTCTCACCTAGGTCACCTTCTCGGCCATCCGAGCGTTGGCAGTACCTTTCCTCTTCCATATGCCCACATGCCTGCTCTTCCATCGGGCCAAGGTGTTTTTTGAGCTGCGAGCCCGGGAATGGAATGGGCAGGCTTCCGGATGATCAGCCCATCTTTGGTCACCTTCCTGATCTGCTGACAGGAGTTGGCATTGGTGATTTCATTGGTCTCATTTGGGCTCCAACCAGCCCTTCTTTTCACCACAGTGGAGGACACTAGAGGCAAGCCTCTTCTGTAGTCCGAGCATACAAACCTCCCCTTTAGCCATAGCATGGAGCTATCAGGTCATCAGTTTACATACCCACCACACCAGGGTGCTGTTAGTCACTGACTGAAATTTTGGTTGACATCAAAGTTACCCACAACAAACATAGGTTAGGCACATATATGGTTTGTAAATTTAAATAACATTTATCCTTGAAATGTGAGAAACTAACATATGAGCCGGGCTTAAGATGGCTGAAAGCTTGAGGGTCTCAACACAGTAACCCAGGTAACACTGTGTAAGAAGTTGCATTGTGAAGCACATTATATTCTCACAGGGAGAAATGAATAGAAGTCAGGCGGCTGTGGTGATTTGAGTAAGAATGATCCTTAAAGGCTCATATACTCGAATGCTTAGTCATCAGGGAATGGTATGTTTAAGAAGGATTAGGAAGTATGGCCTCATTGGAGGAAGTGTGTAGCTGGGGGTGGGCTTTGAGGTTTGAAAAGTCCAAGCCAGGCCCAGAGGCACTCTCTCTTTCTCTTATCAGGATGCAGATCTCAGCTACTGCTTTACAGCTTGCCTGCAGCATGGCGATGCTCCCCAAATCTCCAAAACTACAGGCAAGCCCCCAACCAAATGGCTGCTTTTATAAGAGTTTCCTTGATCATGATGTCTCTTCAGAACAACGGTCACCAACCCTTCCTAAAACTACAGGGAACATGAGGGAAGAAATTTATCAGGAAAAGCAAGAAGCGAAAACAAATAAAAGTAGCTCATACCAAAAACTGAAAATATATATAAAAGACACAAAATAAACTACAAGTGTTTCTCATTCCTAAAGGCGTAACAGAAAATGAAAGTGCGTTGTACTATGAAAAAAAATCATACAGCTTTTAAGAAGCGCCAATAAAACTTTTTAGAGAAAAACATATCTTCATTCAGAAGAAATAAAAATAAAATTGTATTTATTAAAGGGTTCATTAGACACACAGGAAGTGATATTAGAAAAAGTCCCAGCAAGTGGCTGCAGCAGGTGTCAACTGTCAGGGAAGCTGCAATCTTCAAACTCTTCAACAGGGAGAGTGTTGAACTAAGAAACTTGAGAGAAACCTGGAAGCAAGACCAGGATGTTGGTTGGGTTGAGCCTCAGCTCCATCTTCAAGGTCCTGTGTAGTGAATGGCATCAGAGAATTGTCCTACCTAGAAGCAAACAAGCCAAGGGAATTTATCACCTCGTTAGCCAGTCATTCCTGGCTAAGTCACGTAAGAGGACAGGCATAAGCTTTGTTTGCTGGCCAAGTGTTTCCTGTCATTCAAGAGCCATTCCCCAGAGGGGAGTACAACCAGCAGGGATCTGTCAAGAGTCAGCAGAGGATAGGCCTACTGCATGGCAAATGGGGGAGAGAGCATTTGAAGCGTCCATGACAGCAGATGTGAGGAGGGTAAGACACAGCCAGGAAGGCTTGAAATGGAGTGTTTGGGGACATTAAAACATAGTGTGGATTCATGCAGAAGACACAGCCAGGAAGGCTTGAAATGGAGTGTTTGGAGAAGATAAGATACAATGTGCACTCATGTTAGAATGTCCAATTTGTATCTAAATAAGGTTCCAGGAAAATCTAATTTATGAGAATAGCCATTGATAATATATAGTACTTTTTGTTCCATTGAGAACTTCTATCCAGTATGGGGATAACTACTATGGATAAAATATAGTAATGTGTAATTAGGTTAGGGTTTCCTAGGACTAGCAACATGATTATTCAGACTGGAGCAGTATAGGGAGTTCTGAACAAGACAAATGTGTCTGTGCTGAACTCACATTAAAATTACAGCAACTTTAACTAAAAATTCAAACACTCATGAGGGAGGAAAGACAGTTTACTTATTGACAGAAAACATCTAGTTAAACATTACACTTCTTTATTAAGAAATGTAGGAAGATAGCTGGGTGTTCTCTCTGAACTGGAGAATGGGACAATTAAAATCCTAAATATAATAAAATTATATCCTTAAATAGGATTACATCCTTAAATAGGATGACCCAAGGTAAGGATAACTGCCCAAGATCTCAAGACAGAAGCCTGTGATCAGCCAAGGGCTGTCCCGTTGAACAGTTCAGTCTCAACAACGTCCAGTCTGATCTGATTTTTTCTCTCTATGAACCTGTGTCTAGAAATAGCCTTTTGAGATGAGTAGCCTTTTGAGCTACTCATCAGTTTAGCATCCAGATTTCCTGTAAAGTCCTGTGTGAAAAGAGAAGTCATGTATGTCATAAGGGCAGGGAGCATGGCAGCCTGAAGCAGGCTCTGAGGCAGCAACTGAGAGACACATCCTGGTTGTCGGGCATGGAGAAAGATGACTTGGGCCTGCTGTGGGCTTTCAAAACCTAAAGCCCATCCCCCAGTGACACACTTCCTCTATGAAGGCCCGCACCTCCTAATCCTTCCAAATAGTGCCATTTAACCAAGCATTCAAATATATACCCCTATGGGGACTGTGCTTATTCAAATCAACACAAAACCACAGAGTTAGAATGAGGAGTCCTGAGTGCATTTAAATAAGACACAAATACATTAGCTTCCCAACGATGCCAGGGTTCAGAAGTCAAAACCCTTTAAGTATTATTTAAATGATATTTGTAAATGTTGTATAGTCATGGATATAAGGGACTAGAGATAATTATGACTTACGATAATTATAATAAAGATACATTATTGATATATGAAGTTCTGCTTTCCAAAACGTTATAGGTTGGCTAACCTGAAAAAAAAATCCCTTTAAAATATGAAATTCTTTAAAATGCAGTGAAAAATAAGTTTTTGCATGTGTAACTGAATAACCCCATTAACGGGGAGCCGAGCAGTGTCTTAGTTGGGGGTTTCCATTGCTGTAAAAAGACACCGTGAACACGGCAACTCTTACAAAGGAGAATATTTAATTGGGGCTGGCTTACACTTTCAAAGGTTTAGTCTGTTATCATCATGGTGGGAAGCATGGCAGCCTGCAGGTAGACATGGTGCTGGAGAAGGAGCTGAGAGTTCTGCATCTGGATCCAAAGGCAGAAGAGAACGTTACGGTGGGCCTACCTTGAGCATATATATGAAACCTCAAAGTCCGCCCTCACAATGACACACTTTCTCCAACAAGGCCATGCCTACTCCAATAAGGCAATAGCTCCTAAAAGTATCACTCCCCAACAGCCTATGGGAGCCATTTTTTTTCAAATATATTTTTAAACATTTTACTGACTCAGTGAGTTTCACATCATGCACCCCAGTTCCACTCAGCTCTCCATCCCATCATATCAACCTTCACCCTGCCAACCTCCCTGAAAATAAAAATCATGAAAACACATAACGCATAGAAGACGTGACATCATGGAAGCTGTAGTATGTCACAGTGTGTCCCACAATCTCTCCCTCTGTGCACACATCTTCACTTGTGGAAGGTTCATTGCAATGAGTCACTGGTCTGGTGGGAGGTCTCTGGCTTCTGTGACAGCATCAATATTAAATCCTCACCAGGACTCCTCCAGTTTATCCTATTATCTGGAGATCCTGCAGCTTTGGATCAGCAGGACTGACTCTTTAATATTTCCCAACCACTTAGAGATAATATAAATTTGGGGGGGCAACTCAGAGCCACTTCCTGGCAGTTGAGTGTTCTGGGCCAGCTCTCTAGGGGGGCAATTTTTATTCCAATTACCATAAGCAGAAAATAAAATAGTGAGGTTTCTGCATTTCTAGCTGTCAATAGAAAGTTCTAAAATATGAATGTTTAATATGTTTGAGCCCAGCCATTAAATAAAAGCTAAGAACACCATTCTATAACAGGCAAAGTTTCAGATCAGTATATGGTAGGGAATTGATAAGGTCCTTAAAGTTCTTCACCTTCTAAGTTTTAAGTATCAGAGAGAAGGACACCTTCTGTTTTAGTATCAATACTGAAAATGGCTAATATAATTTTTAACCATTCTTTTATCACAGCTTTTATTACCCTAATATCCATGGCATCTCAAAGTGAGACAGTAATATAACAGCCCAGGACAGATGGAACTCTGTTGTGTATGTTTAGGATCCAATCCTTCTGAAGTAACAGTTTCCCAATGAAGCCCATTGGATGATTCACCAGATTTTAATCTAATGAAATAACACTTGAAACTCAAAGTGTTCTTCATTTCCAGACATGCTAAGATGAAGTTAGGCTAATGAATGTTCTTCAAGTCCCTTTGAACTAGGCTGTCTCTTCCATGTGGTTGTGTCTCCAATAGGAAACATTTGCAAGCTAGTATCACAGTCATCTCAAGCACAGGCAAATCCTAGCAGGATTTTTCTGGGTGCTGTTTTTTGTTCCTTTAAAGCCACAGACTAAGTGATGTTTGATGCTTTAGAATTAACGTGATGGAAACATGAAAAAGATTTAGCCTCTTAATTGCAAACAAAGTAAGCAGCTCATGCCTGCAGCAACCAAAATCTCATCCTACCCAGAAGACGATCAAGGCTCAAACGAATGAATGAGGAGCAAGTAATCGCCGATTTTACTGGGATGTGTTCTAAAAGCCATCTGGTCCTCAATCTCGCAGAAAATGAAAAGTTATATTTCGGAGATGGGATTGAGCGCCAGGGCGTGCAGCTTCCATCTATTATTTATCAACATGTTCCCAGCTGTGGGAGCCAATCTGGTTAACGGCTTCCGGGATGTCGGCGGCAGAGTTTCTTTTGCTTCAATGTAACTCATTTTATCAGCAGAAAGCATTTGTGCTTTCTGAAGCAACTGCGGAAATAGAAAAGGGGCAGAACATAAATCATCACGAAATGCTTACAGCTGAACAAGCGAATCACTCTCTTGCTTATTTTTATTTTTATTTATTTTTTCTTTCAAGCCACAGCTCAGCACTGCAGGAAGAGTGAAATCAAGCCTGTTCCAGGTAGGACGTCCTCTGAGGGTTCATTAGGTGGGAGGATGGAGCCACGTGTAACACCTAAGGAAGGCGTGTGGAAGACGCCAAGAGAAAACCATCTCCTCCCACACTAATGTCATGTCCGAAGTCAACCTGAGAGACGCTGACTTAAACTCAAATGAAATGAGTCAATTGCAGGGTACACTGTTGTCTTTTAAAGTAAAACCCCTCCTTTTTACTGACACTGTTTGAAACCAGCCATTCGAAGCTAAGAATACCATTCCATCGTTTCTCTCTGAAGACTGCCAACATTTTTGAAGATCTAATTTAAGCTGGGTTGCTCCGTCTCTGTGATGTGTGATTAGTCATCGTTCACATCAATCCGTTAAAACCATAAAGAGAACATCCCTCCTTGCACTTTTTATTAATGCCTGATTCCTCAACTAAGTTTTTAATGATCTGATAGAGTAAATCACATCTGTTTATTTATCCTCCTGTCTTTAAGACTGATTTAGAGCCTAGAGTAAGTATTTGGTTACCACTTAGTAAATGGATCAACTAAATGGTAATAATGTTAAAAAGTAAGTTGATCATAATTATGTAATTTCCATTGCACCTGAAAAAAAATTGAATAAAGGATAAAGAAAATTTTTTGGGTGTGTGTGTGTGTGTGTGTGTGTGTGTAGGCCAGAAGTTGATGTCAGGAATCTTTCTCTATTTCTTAGATTTTGAGACAAAAATCTCTCACTAACCCTGGAGTCCACTGATAAGACTGAGCAGTCACGGAGCCCAGAGATTGTCACATCTCCACCTACCCGGTGCAAGATTCCAGGCATGTTGCACTGCACTGACGATCTGCATGGGTTATGGGGGTTGAACTTATATCCTCAGGATTGCAAAGCAAGCACTCTTCAAACTAAAACATCACCCCAGACCCTGTTTTAGCTTTTAAAGCATATGGTATGAATTATTTTACGATAAAGAAATAGCAGCCAAGAGGGGTTAACGGGTTTCTTTGCTTGCTTGTTTCTGAATTTAGCTGTCAGAGCTGATGTACAGGCAGATACTTTTGTGTCCATGATGACCTGCAGCCATTCTCGCTTGCTTATAAATGGCAAGGAAATTGATATTGAGGATGGAAAGATGGCTCAGCGATAAGGCTCACACACTGCTCTTACAGAAGGCCTGAGTTAGGTTCTCAGCACTCATGTCAGAGACCTCAGATACTACAGCATTTCCTGCCTCTGGAGGTCTTTGCACATACATGGCATAGGTACACACATGCACACAAACACATATAGGTACACACATGCACACAAGCAAAGAGATATGTACAAATAAAAAATGTAAAAGGTCTGATGTTATCCTGATAATTATAGGATTTTTTTTTTAAAAAAATGCTAAAAACACGTTCTTCCCAATATTCTTTATTGTCTCCCACTATTTTAATTTAGGAATCTTTAATATAATTTAGGACAGCTTTCTTATTAGCTTTGTGATATTCCTTAAGGCATTTACTAACTCTGACCTAACACACACACACACACACACACACACACACACACACAAAAGAAGATTCTTTTTAATATTGTAATAGATAAATTAAAAAAAAAAGTCTTTGTAACTCTGGTGCAGGTGTGGTGGCTCACACCTATAATTCCAGTACTTGAGAAATTAAGGAAGATTGAGAGTTCAAGGCTACTCTGGGATACATGAGGAAATCTTCTCTCAGGAAGAAAGAAAGAATGGAGGAAAGAAAGAAGGAAGGAAAGGAGGGAAAGAGAGAGGGAAGGAGGGAGAGGAGGAGGGAGAGGGAGGGCAAGAGGAAGGAAGGGAGAAACAAGGAAAGAAACAAAGGAAAAAGAAAGTAACAAATAAACCAAGAAATGAAACAAAGAAAGAAGGCAGACAGCAGGCAGGAAAGGAAGGAGGGAGAGAGGGAGGGAAGGAAGGAACGATGGGGGCAGGGACAGACTAGAGATGTTTAGGACAGCCTTTCTTAAAGAAGTAGCACTGAGTTAATATGTAAAACCTGAGCAACAGTGAGCTATGAGTGACATTTGCTATGTGATTCTGAGGAGAACTGCTCAAGAGGGAACAGTTCGATGCTTATTTTGCAGCACTGGAATACAATATCCACAAGGAAAGAGAAGAGAGTATTTGTTGTAGAGACTGTGCCTTCCAAGGAGATGTCTATACATTTGCCACAAAAAGAGTGTCTATTTCACTTGTCATTGTTTGTTCTAGCCTAAGGGTCAACACAGGGGACAGCCACCAGCCTATGTGTGACTCACAGGCAGGTTCCAGGCTAGGCTCAACCCTAGCATCAACTAGAGTGCCAGGTACATAGTAGCTACCTGGTAAATAGTAGCTAAGCAAAAGTGAATAGATGTCTCTAGAGAATACCTTTATACCCTAACGTTAGTAAATTGCTCTTCTTTTCTTGCTTCATATTAATAACATCGGAAAACATTCAGAACATCATTTATTGTATTGTATAATTTCATTCATGTTATGGTTTAGATGGAAAAAAACTGTTTCATTAGGCTTTTTCTTTATAAATAAACAGTCCATAATTAGATTTTAAGTGAATTTACTAAAGTGAACCTAAGAATGTTCCTTAAGAACTATGGTTTTTTTTTTAAAGAAAAAAACTATAATTTTAATTTCTCCACAAAGATGAAAGCATGCCAAGACATGAAAAAATACCATCTACACAGTTTTAATCCCTGTCATGGAACCCAGAGTTCTAATAATTGCTTCACCAAAAGTTCAACTGTAAAGTATGCAAACGATTTGTAGAACCCACACATAGGAAGTTAAATGGGTATCCCTGCCTTTACTCCTGTGTGGGGAAGGCAGAACCCAGGGGGTACTTGGACTCTGGTTGAAATCCTTGGTTAGACAAATGTCACTTACACTCGAGTTCCTGCCAGTCGATCTTAGTCAGAGGCTGTCATCATCTGTAAAGACAGCACAGAAGACCAATTATGAGTTGAGTATAGTACAATGTTTAAAGAAAACGTGAGAACTAACTTGAGATATATATATATATATATATATATATATATATATATATACACACACACACACATACATATACACACACACATACATATATACACATACATACTGTGTATCTCCAGACCCCCCCAGTTCTCACCCCCATGATTAGATCTCCCCATCAGAACACATTTATTCACCTTGCATTGGAAACACCCTAACTCCCATCTGTACTTAGGATACATAATTCAGGGGCTCTGAATATTGAGTTCTCTCTGAACAGTCTACTTTCCAGTAGATGAGAACCAACCAGCAAAGGTAGAAGCTACCAACTGGCCAAAGAAGAGGGAGCTGGTCCCATGGTGGGCATGAAGGATTACGGGCTTGCAGAGAGAAGCACGTGGAGGGACGACTGGAGGATGATTACATTCCGCAGCAGGAGGGAAGTGCCCATAGGTTAATCTAGAGAAAGAAGGGCTGGCCACTACTAAAATTTCTATTTACTTGTTAAATATTAGTTAGTAAACAATGTGATACAGACAATGTGATAAATGGCTGGCCATTTTAAAGACTTTGTTTGAGATGCATGCCTAGCTTACTGAAGGACAAAAATGCCAGTGAGGACTGAAATTGTTATAGCCATGTCCAGCCAAACCCATAGCAGCCAAATCCATACCTTGATCTATTTAGTCCATTTGTCCATCTTACCCTGTGTACAATGCCACACTGGTGGAGTGTTGTCCTACTTTGGGTTTTACTGCTGTGAAGAGACGCCATGACCAAGACGAGTCTTAAAGGAAAACATTCAATGGGAGGCTGGCTTACAGTTTCAGAGGTTCAATGTGGGTCCCAAGTCAAATGAAGGACAGCAGAGTGCTGCCCATGCCCTGGATGTCTCTCAGCACGGGGAGAAGTGGGGCTGTTCTCTAACCAAACCAGGCTTGGGCCTACTTAGCTCCATAGAGACAAAGGCCACCATGATAAAGCCTGTTAAGCTCCTGCTTCTGAGCCAGTGAACAGTTTTAGCAGAAATCATGTGACCCGCAGTCTCTTAATCCTGCTTGGAAAGCCTCTGCCCCATGGATGCAGAACTCCCTCTTTTGTCCTCTTTAGTCCCCTCCCCGCTGACTCAAGCTATATAATCTAGCCCCATGTATTTCAATAAATGGATTGCCCTCTGACACAGTCTCCCAAGCTGTACCCGAGGCCCTGCTCCTCAGAACTTCTGCCTCCTGGGAACTTCTGCCTTAACATCAGTCCAGGTACAGGGGACTTGCAGTTTAGTCCAGTATCATCATGGCAGAAAGCATGGCAACATGCAGGCAGACATGGTGCTGGAGAAAGAGCTGAGAGTTCAACTCTTGATCCTAAGGCAACAGAAGGAGACCGAATGTGTTTCACACTGGGGTAGCTTGAGCATTTAAGACCTCAAAGCTCTGCTTTCCTCTAACAAGGCCACACCTCATCCAAAAAGACCAAGACCACACCTCCTAATAGGGCCACTCCCTATGGGCCAACCATTCCGACACATGAGTCTGTGGGGGCCACACCTATTCTAATGAGCACAAGTGTGGACAGCAGGTATTTAATAAAGATCTTAACTGAGAAGAACCAAAGTGAAAGCCAGAAATGTTGCTTATCCAGGCAGGAACTGGTAATGTTCATTGCTTTGACAGATGTCTTTGGCTAGCTCATTGCAACATGACTACTTCCACCATGCTAGTACCTGTTGTCATCTCCCTTGACCCCTGGCTTTGTCTTTTCTAGAAAACCCATTTTTACTTGGTATTGTAGTTTTATTTCTGTTACTGGGATAAAATATCCCAACAAAAAGCAGCATAAGGAAGGAAAATATTTATTTAGCTTACATTTCCAAGTCATATTCTATAATTTAAGGGAAGGACATCAAGTCAGGAACCCAAGTAGATAGTTAAGCCTCATTCACAGTCAAGAGCAGAGAAAAACAAACACCTGCGTCTAGCTTTCTCCTGTCCTATATAATTCTAGACTTCCTGCCTAGGAAATAGTACCACCCACAGTGGGCTTGATCTTCCTGTGACAGGGACATGCCCACAGACAAACCTAATTAATGAAAAAGTATTCTGTTTCCCCAGCTGATGTTAAGTTGTGGTAAGTTGACATTTAACACACACACACACACACACACACACACACACACACACATTTTCGCTTAAGGTCAAATCATCTTGAGCCTTAGTGTGACAGGTCTGTGGTTTCAAGAATGTAGGTCGTACAGTATGTTACTTTTCTCTAAGTAGTCCCGAGTTCTAGTCACCATATATACAGAATCCCTGTCTACAGATATTTCCTATGACTGCCTCACTGCTGGCTTCCCAGAAATGCCTTCTCTTCTATTCTAAATGTGCCTGCTTTGAAGGACTGTGAAAGCATGAATCTGTGTGCAGAAGTGATGTTCTTAACCTAATCTAATCTAGTCTGCTTTAGCTTGGTGCATGTCTTTGAGAAATACTGAGAAATGACTGTTCACCTACTAACGTCTGGAATATCAAAGTAGAAGATATTCCTAAACCCTTTGGCTTGATTTTATCTCTGTTTTTTCCCCTAAGGAATTCAAGCAACACCTCCCACAATACAAAAATGTACAAAATCACATTCTGGCACAATGGGTATTTTTTGTTTGGTTTGGTAGGTATATGTGGCCTTTCGAGACATAAGTGATAATTATTTTATCAAAGCAAGGCTCACTCTATATTTAACCTGGCAGTTTTCTCACATCATTTCTGAAAGCTTGGTTTCCAGTTCCTGCTGGGTTAGTACGCAGGCTCAGGTCCTGCTGGGATAGTGCAGAGGCTCCAGGTTCTGCTACTCCAGGTCCTGCTGGGTTAGTGCACAGACTCTAGATGATGCTGTACACAGGCTCCAGGTACAGATTCAATTCTTGCATTGGTTGTAAAGGTACTAAAGCTGCCAATATAAAGAAGCCCCATGATGCCCTGATTTATAACACAGCAACAATGCAACTAATTTTGAATATGAAAGAAAATGTCAACTGTAGACACTCCAGAACAATAGGCATAAGGCAGGACTTCACAAGGGTAATCAGAACCACCATCGCAGAGGAACAGTGTGGAGGTAAATGGTCTGAGTTGGAAGCATGGCTCTTGTCTCTGTGTGCCACTCTTACCTCCCTTTCCTCCACCTCTTAGGATGTATTTCTTATGTCTCACAGGACTTCCATACTCAAGAGAGAGAGGGGGGAGACAGAAATATAAACTCATGCTTGTACAGTGTTTAAAGCCATGATGCTATAGCGTCCTCTTTCGGTTTTTTTTTTAATTTCTTTTGATTTAATTCAAATTTTTTTTAAAATTTTCTATATTCTTTGTTTACATTCCAAATGATTTTCCCTTTCCCAGTTCCCCCCTCCCCATAAGTCCCATAAGCCCTCTTCCCTCTGCCCATTCCCCAATCAACCCCTTCCCACTTCTCTGTCCTGGTAATCCCCTACAATGCTGCATCAAGCCTTTCCAGGACCAGGGCCCTCTCCTTCCTTCTTCTTGGGAATGATTTGATATGTGAGTTGTATCTTGGAAACTGTACCATCAGACTTCCTGTCACTGTGGTAAGTAACTACAGAGACATCTTAAAGGAGAAAAGGTTGATTTGAGCTCACATGTTTAGAAGTTTGAGTCCATGGTTAATGGTTCCATTGCTTTTCAGCCCAGAGTAAGGCAATATATAAATAGATCATGGAAGAACTTGATGGTGTAGGAAGTCAGTCAGGAGTTTAAAACAAATAAGAATCCCGCTCCGTGATACAACATTCACAAACATGTTTCCAGTGGCCATCTTCCTCCACCTCATCCCAGCTATGGTGATTTGAATGAAAATCACTCCCATAGGGTCATAGGGAGTGGCACTATTAGGAGGTGTGGCCTTGTTGGAGTAGGAGTGGCCTTGGAGGAAGGTTGTCACTGGAGGTGGGGTTTGAGGTTTCAGAATGCTGAAGCCAGACCTAATGTCTTTCTCTTCCTACTTCCTGCTGAGATATAGAACTCTCAGCTCCTCCTGCACCATGCCTGCCTGGGTGATGCCATGCTTCCTGCCATGACGATAATGGACTGAACCTCTGAACCTGTAAGCCAGCCCCAGTTAAATGCTTTCTTTTATAAGAGTTGCCTTGGTCATGGTGTCTCTTCACAGCAATAAAACCCCAACTAAGATCCCACTTTTTTTCACAATTCTGCTACTTCCCAGTGATCTCTTCATTTCTTGACCATATCACTAGGTTGACCCTCATGATTAAACTGTCTCTGTAACCCCCCACCCCTCCATAGACAAGCCTGGAATCTCCTGGCAACCTTCAGACCAGTCAAGATACCAATCAAGATTAACCACCATAAGAACATTGCCAATCTTCTTCATGAGACACTTGGGGACACAGAGCTTGATTCACGATAGGAACAGCAGCATCTTCAGTGCTACAGGAAGAGGAGTCTGGAGGAGTACTTAGAAGCTTCCGTTATAGTAGTAATCTTTTATACAAGCAAATATTTGTTCCTCTCTTATTTAAGGGCAAAATACTGTTGGCCATATTTTGGTTTTGGCAACCTTCAGAAGTTCCCCTGTGATGGTACCTATAGTTATTAGCTCCAGTTCAGCTCTTAACAATCCTGGTTTGCTATTCCCTCAATAGCTTAATTTCAACAAGACTTTGACATATATGACCTGTCATTATTCTTTTTCATGCTTGTGCTAAGTTCTGTAATATTTCAATAATATACTATCTCTGATATAGATCAGCTCTCTTTTACTGTATACAGATCATATTCTTCATTATTTACTAATATGGCTTTCATTATTACAACAGTCATGAATTCCTGATGTCAACAACAAAAGTCAAGTTCTTTATCAAGTCTTTATTCTTCCATTTCTTTAATATCTGCTATAGATTTTTATACTTTCCCTTATTTACATAAGGGTTTAAAGATTATTTTTAAAGGAATAAATACCTAAATATGTTCTATAACCTTATCATCATCATCATCATCATCATCATCATCACCATCATCATCATTATATGCAATTACATTGTAGCTGTCTTCAGACACTCCAGAAGAGGGCATCAGATCGCATTAAGGATGGCTGTGAGCCACCATGTGGTTGCTGGGATTTGAACTCAGGACCTGAAATAGAGCAATCAGTGCTCTTAACCACCGAGCCATCTCTCCAGCCCTGTTCTATAACCTTTTATGGCTTTTTAAAAAAATTCCTCGAAGTTACTCACCAGCACTAAGCACATGTGAACTCTTTATTATGGCGGCTCCCAATCATTCTTTGCACCCAGGGTGGCTAATGCCTGATTGATTCTTCTTTTCCTGGGAATGAGTTTTCCCATCCTTTCAAGACTCATGTAATTGACTTTGGGGGGTGTATAGGGATTTGCTAATTGGAGTCTTGACAATCTCCTACTGTGATAGAGACATCATTTGACAAGATTGCTCAAAGATGCTTTGTGTAGGAGGCAGGTGGCTTATGACCTCACCATATTCGGACTGCACTGAGTCTCTGTAGTGCTATCCCCCTTAACCTTCCAGTCTTGTTTTTATTATTACAAACGAGAGAGTCACCACTGTCTCCTTAAGTCTTGACAGGAGTACCTGGCTAGAATAAAGCAATCTTTCACTTCAAGGTGCTTTTTTCCCACCTTCATTGGCGGGCGGCTTAATTCCAGCAAGTGAGAGGCTGATATAGGCGGATCTCTGTGAGTTCGGGGCCAGCCTGCTCTACCTAATGAGCTGCAGGTGAGGCCAGCCAAGGCTTCATTGTCAGAGCCTTTCTCAAATAAATAAATACATAAATAAATAAATAAATAAATAAATAAATAAATAAAACAAAGCAAAGATGTTTAGATTTTACTCACAAAGCCCACATTACATAGCTTGGATATCAACCATCTCTTATTGAAACTAACAGTCAGAATCAGAATGGATCGTGGCTGCAGTAGCTTCCTAGAGTCGTTGTGTTTTGTAAGACTTATGAGCTCTACAAGTAGAAGACAGCTAGAGAGAATCTGACTCACGGAGAGAACGTTGCGACATGAGATAAATGTCTTTGCATAAAGCCCGCTTGCGGGTCTATCTGTCAATTTATTAATGCGTTGCCCAAACGTAAGCTTATGAAATTACTAAGTGCGAGGTGACTGTCTAACGAATGAGAATTGAAAGGTTCGTTTATATTCTGAGATCACGCTGAGGCTAAAGCTGACATCTGTGTGAACCCCTGTGATGCATAAAACATTATTAGAGAGGCCTGATGGTCCTCAATTTTTTTTTCTTCATGGATTTCTCTAATGCAGTATATAAAAATAAAGCTTTTCATGGGAAATAAAATGAAAGAACCCTTTCAGAGCTCCAAAAATATTACCCAGGCTTTGCCAAGACTAATATGCTCAGCGTTTCCATGAAAGGCATAATTTCTTGAGAGTTATGTCTGTTCAGATGTGTAAAAAAAAAAAATCACCTGCACAGTACTGTTTACCGATTCACACACCACAGGAGGGTTAGTTTGACATGTCCTATTATTCTTACTGCTATTCGTTTTATTGATGGAGCGTTGTCTATGCTGAAGGTTTTTTATCTGGTTTGACATTAAGCAACAATAATGCATTCTGTAAGTCCTTATCCTTTACATGTTTATACAGTACTCCCACATAGCTGAAGTTTGGCAGATATGATTATTCATCGATTTTTTTTCTTTTTTTTCTGCTTTTAACAGAGGAGGAAAAGCAAAGAGAAATAAAGTGAAACTGAAATCTTTTTTTAACATTTTCTTTATTTACATTTCAAATGTCATCCCCTTTCCTCGATGCCCTTCTGAACCGCCCTATCCCATTCCCCCTCCCCCTACTCACCAACCCACCCACTCCTGCTTCCCTGTCCTGGCATTCCCCTACACTGGGGCATTGAGCCTTCACAGGACCAAGGGCCTCTCCTCTCATTGATGTCTAACAAGGCATCTGTTACATATGTAGCTGGAGCCATGGATCCTTCCATGGTTCCTGGTTTAGTCCCTGGGAGCTCTGGGGGTACTGGTTGGTTCGTATTGTTGTTCCTCCTATGGAGCTGTAAACCCCTTCAGCTCCTTGGGAACTTTCTCAGTCTTATAACTGACTAAGTGCACTCCACGCTCAGGGGATTTTGTTTACTGAAATCCATGTCCACTAATATGGTGCATTATACTAAATGTGGATGAGATGTGTTGATTGATTGCATTTAATATCGTCATATCGGAAGACCACATTGTTCCCCACGTCCTGCTTTAGTTTTCAAGACTGGCACTGGTGGTTTTGTATGGTAAAGAAAAGAAAGTTCTTGCAAATGAGGTCAGATCTAGACTTGGAATCTCTGAGTCTGTGAGGGACAGCTTGAAGAGCATGGGCTGGCCTGGGCAGAGACAGTAACTATGCTTCCTTTGAGAGATAGCATCGAGGTAACCAACACTTCTGCCTCATTAGCACAAGTCCTTCTCTGGCTTTGTGTGAGATTTTCCATGAGGTCCTTGGGTATTGTCCTTTGCTGGGGAGATCTGGCAAGTGATATTGAGTGACCTCATTCCTTTGAAACCTTGGGCTCAAGCCAGAATTGGCGTTTGCAGAATGGAAATGCTTCAGGGAACAGGAAAGCATGGAGCCTGTGCTCATCAGGGAGGCTGGGAGGTGACGAATTACAAATGATCTCTTAGGGATTGAGCCTGGCTCTCCTTCTTAGCATCAATTAACAGGTGGTGTAGTTTCAAGTAGACTAGCTAGAAAAAAAGATGGCACCAAGCATAGAAGCGTTAGATTTGATGGACTGTAACCTAAATTAACTTTTAATTAAAACCAATTTTCCTAGAAAGTGGTCATTTATACGAGACACAAACTATGCAAAAATACATATGGTTTGCATCATACTCATCTTGAGTACATCGCCAGAAAATTGTCCACCGGGCCTATTTCAAGAGCAGCACTAGACTACTGACTTAATTAAAAGGTGAGAATCCTGGAAATCCCCAGAGTAAGGGTGTCCTAATTATAAAAGGATTTTCTATATATCATCTCCTGTAGAGTCAGATCAGAATTGCCAAGTGGAAAGGATTAATTTATTTGAATAATTCACCTGGGAAAGCCAGACACACAAAACATTCTCACAAAAAAAGATAAATGAATATACTGCAGGGTGTATATGGATTAAAGTGAGAGGCAGCACTACATATATGGTAAGCATTTACTGTAATGTACATCTGTATTAGAAAAACTAAGAGTTTGTTTTGCATTAAACTAGCAAAAAGTAGTGCCTTGATGCCTTGGTATGACAAGATTCAGTAAAACCCAGCTGGACCTAGGTTCATAGCTCAGGCCTTCTCTATCTGTATGATTTCAGGCAAATTTCTTTACCTTCCACAGTCCGAATTTCCACATGTATAATGGGGTTGTTAGTGAAACACGAAGAGATGTGCTTGCCATGTAGTAGCTGACCAACATGCATGTTCTTCTTCCTCCCACTGGTGTAATTGGTACACTGTGATAGAAAAGGTTTGGATGGGTGAGAGCCAGTTTCCTAACCAGGAGGTCCAGCCTTTTTCTTCAAAGACTAGATTGAGTTTGATGTTTTCTTCTAGTTGATCTGTCACTGGTACTAGATCATTTCTAGACTTTCTTTTCCCAAGGCATTTTCTGCTTGTCTAATGAACTGTGAATGACCACTGTAATTTGAACAGCCCAAATTTATGGCACAGTATTAAGTAGACGACGGTTATTTTTCATGGAATGTTTTCTACATGCAAGAATGGTTTCTATTAGAATTCTAGTTTGGGCACAGCAAAGTGAGAGCAAGGCCAGATAGCACAGTTCTAGCTCTTTGGGAGGCATCGGCAAGGTGTTGCATGAGCCCAGGAGTTTGACATCATCCAGACAAGGATAACAAAACTCCATCTCAAAAGGAAAAGTGACCATTAGCTGTTCCCTCTGAGCACTTTCATAAAATACAACATTCCCTGTCCTAATCCACATTGCAGAAGGATTTCAAGATGCCTTTTAGAATTTTTTTCCCTTGTGAAGAATAGGGTTTGGTTGGTTGGTTTGAAATAATGTGATCTTTGGTAAGTCTAGCGCAAGGCCACTCTTGGGCAACACAAACTTTAGACTCGATGACGGTGAAGCAGGGAGAAAGAAATCTTAAAGATTTTTTTTTTTGGTACGAATTTTAGGGTAGGGGTGGGTATAGGAGGAGTTGGGGGACGGATGGAGTATGATCAAAATATATTGTTTGAGGTTCTCAAACAATTAATAAAAGTACTATTTGGAAAAAAATGTCTTGGACAGGCAGTGATGGTGCACATCTTTAATTTCAGCACTCAAGAGGCAGAGGCGGGTAGATCTCTGTGAGTTCTAGGACAGCCAGGGCTACACAAAGAACCTCTGTCTCAAAAACAAAACAAAACAAAACAAAAAACACCAAAAATATATTGTCCCTTGTAAGAACTCTTTTCAGATATGATTTTGTCCTCATCTTAGGTCACTAAACCCTACTTCTATCAAAATATTTGGCATAGTGTAGCAAAGATAGACAGGTGACAGTCAGCATGCTGTCTTTTTCTCCAGTCTGTAAAAACTTAACTTTTAAGCCAGTGTATTAAAAACTATACATTTTATGAGATATGGTGTACCATAACGATTGTGGTCCTTGTGAAAACAGAAACATCGCAGCCTAAGGTAATTTATCTCGAGTGCTATAATGTATGCCCTTCACCTCTGAATGTTGTTAGCACTTTAACATGTATAAATATAGGAGTCCCTTTTAACTGTGGTTTCATCTCTCATCATTTGTTACTTGTGGTAAAATGTAGTCTGAAAGTTCCATGCCATTCTGAGCAGCGTAATGAGACCTCCTACCATCCTTCTCTGTCTTGCCCAGAACAAGACTCTCCAACAAGACTCTCCACCCTCACTCCTTGCTCCGCCCCCTCTCCCATACATCTGCATCCTTGTCATATACACCGCCTGCCTGTTAGTCACTTAGTAACTCCTTCTCTGTTATTAGATACAGCAGTGCGTGTATTCCGAAGCTTGCATCGTTTCCTTGTATAAAAATGTAAACGTTTTTCAATTTATAAGAAATGGAAGGGGAAATGGAAATGCAAAGTTTGTAGGGAGTTTTCTGAGACCCGGAGTAAGGAGAGGGGAAAGCCACAGCATTCAGAGCACCCAGTATTACTCCGGGTTTTAGAAGTTATCACTGGGACATTCAGAACCTGTCCTTCCAGAGCTGAGGGAGACACTTCTCTAAGTAAATAAGGTAGTCCGTTTCCCATTTTAAAAAAAAGTATAATGGAAACATAACCAGAGTAAAATAAACCTGGAAGGAAATTGGTGGAGGAGAAGTTGGTTTCACGGATTTTGTACTAAGTCTACTAGAATTGTAGTTCATAGCTCTGAAAAGACGTCATAAACCTGAGGTTAAAGTGCTATTAGCAGCGAGGAGCACTGATTGATTCATTATTTATGAGAATGGTCAAAACCTATACTTTGGAACAAGAACTATATTTAAATTATTATAAAATTTACTTCAATATAAACTATAAATGTCAACAAAGTTAATGCTATCTATGTAGGAGGAATGTGACCAAGCAGGCCCAGATGCAATGCTGGTGCATGCGCACGCGCTGCTGATACTTCCTCCCTAGCCAACCTAGAATCTGCCGGCCGGGCTAGAGACAGCTGACGCTAGATCAGGTGATGGACCGAGCCAATGAGAAAGAGATAGTCCCACATCTGGCTACTTGAGAGCCAATAAGATGCTGGGAGGGGCTATACAGGTTTGCTCAGTTCCTGCAAACCAAGTAGGCTTCTGCCATTCTCCTGACTCTGGAGTCTGACATTGAGTCTGTGCCTTCTTACCCCTGCCAACCCAGGTCTTGGTTGGGGTCGCAAGCAACAATATTGTGAGCTTTTTATTTAAATAGTGAATTTCTCCCTGTGGAGCTACAATCTTTGAGTTCAGTGACGAGCCTGTTCTCTGTTCTGTTTTGGTCAGAACTTCACAGTGTTATTGAACACATCTAAATTTTGCTTATTTTTTTTAAATCATGCTCCACATTTTGTGTCATATTGGGATTCAGAGCAATGTTTTTAATGACATCATTTTAAAAGATTCTCATTCTCTACAAAACTTTCGCCTTTCTGATTTTTTAAAATTACTTTTATTCAGTGTGTGTATGTGTGTATGTGAGAGTATGTGAGTGTGTGTGTGTGTGTGTGTGTGTGTGTGTGTGTGTGTGTGTTGAGGGGATAAGGTGTGTAC
Source organism: Apodemus agrarius (assembly GCA_964023405.1). Classification (NCBI taxonomy): domain Eukaryota; kingdom Metazoa; phylum Chordata; class Mammalia; order Rodentia; family Muridae; genus Apodemus; species Apodemus agrarius. The sequence goes on along the minus strand of OZ030023.1, from coordinate 38,099,918 downwards.
ATACCACCAAATGAATTAGTTATCTTCTTCCACCATGTTAGTCCTGGAGATGTATCTCAGGTTGTTAGGCTTGGTGGCAAATGTATTTACCCTTGGAGACATTTCTCCAGCTTATAAGTTATATCTCAAAAACTACTTTAAGTACAAAGTCAGCCAGGGAATAGAATTTTTAGTGTTTTCAGAGATGCTTAATTAATTCTTGGGAGTTAACATTCTATACTTTCCCTCCCACTTACTCAATATTAAATGCATCTCTAATTTCTATTTTTTGAGAACATACACTACAAGCCATTCATCTGTCCTGATTATTATAACATTTTCCCACTTTTAACAGCATTTTCTACATTTTACCTTTTATGGCACTTTTCTACTACTGACAAGGCTGTCCTTAACTACCTGTGGAAGGTAATGCTGGCACCCACAATCTAGAAGGACCTTCTTCTTCAGCTAATTGGTATAATTAATACAAAACATAAATATGATGAGTATAATATGGGACCTATACATAAAACGATGGCAGAACTAAATACAACTGATGAGAAATGTAGATTTCCCTCATGCATCTCCAGTGCAAAACTCTGGGAGCTTCACGTGTTCTGACGTAGCCAGAGGTAAGAATCAACAAAAGGAGAGTTGTTGAAGGGAGATTAAAAAACCATCTATTAAGGTGAGCCCCACGGTGACTGTAGAACTGACTAGATTGAGCAGTGTACTATGGCTTGGAAACTACCCAGGTTTATAGTTCCAACGTGCTGCAAACTAAATGATCCAGGAGTTCTCAGAAGAGTATGCGCATGTGCAATGGGGCACATATATTTACACAGATGCTTCTGGAGCTTCCGATGGGAATTATGGACAATGTGAAGTCCTGTTGGGTTCCCAGACCTGAGCTTATTTGAGGGAGTCCGTTGTAAGGAAAGAAGCTCCCTGGTCACGTGAGCTAATTGTGGGCATTGCTTTAAGCGACAGATAGGCAGAAGTGTGTGCCTGAGCAGAAGTGTCCACCAGCCAGCCTGTCTCCACCTCAGAGAAAGCGAAGGGGCCTGAGGGGCTTTTGTCTCCCAGGAGTGTGAGCTCGCACTCGCCTTCCAGAGAAGGCTAATGTGCCTGTTTCTGTGTTACTGTCTTCCAGCAGATTGTGTTACTAACTCCCTAAAACATGTGTGATAACAACAAATTGCTCACCATTGAGTCTACCTGGTCACAAGGACATAAACATCGTGTCAAATTCTTTTCAAAAACCGCCAAAGTGTGTGCTACCACTCTCGAAGGCCATTAGGAATGTGTGTGGCAGTGGGCAGTACATAAAGGGAAGAGCGCGGGATGGAACTGTTCAGATGGATGCTAGAGCCGTAGGTACATTGTGCTAATACTGAAGTGTTGGGGTCTAGTTGTAAAGTTCTTGTGGATGAGAAGAGTCGTGGCAGTGACCTGTAGTATTTCGGGAGTCACCGAGGGCATTCACGGTCACTAACTCAGTAAGTGTCCCATGACTGTCACTGGGATTTTTATTCTGGGTGGAAGCTTATGAAACAGTGGTTTCTACATGGCTCTTCCAAATAGTCTTTTTGCTAGTTATCCCTTCTCTCCTCCCTCCTCTCCCTACACTTCCATCCTGTCTCCACCTCAAGCTCCACCCCCACTGCTCCTTCTTTCCCCTTCATATCATCTGTGCTCTGTGCCCCCCTCCCTTGAGATCTTTCTTCGTCTTCTTCTCCAACCCTCCGTTTCCAGTTTCCTGAACTCTGCATGTATACAGACTGAGCACATAAGCCTGAAGACGTGATGCTAAGATCCACATGTGAGTGAGAACACGCCACATTAATCTTCTAGGATCTGGGTTACCTCACAGAGTTTGTCCTCCGGCTTTACCCATTGCTGGGTACACTGCACACTTTGGTCACAGGATATGGCGAAGTCTCCTTGGTATTCACTAGAAGCTTCTTCATTAATATCTGCTTGCAGAGATATGTGGGGAACACTGAGATGGTCACGTGCTGACCATCTTGCCCCTCTTGCAGAGTGGCTGGGTCAGTTTCCAGTATCCACACAGTAGCTCACAACTAACTTAAATTCTCCAGGTACAGGGGATTTGATGCCATCTTCTGACCTCTGTTTATAACTAAAAATAATTTTTGAAAAGGTATAAGGAACAGACCAAATGATATTTAGAATCCCAACACTGCTCCATAATTTTATGAACTGTGCTACAATCCCTGGCCATCAGCAAATGGACAACTCCACCCCACCTTAATTAGAAATACAAGACAGAACACTTAATTAAAAAATAACTAACTATCTATCTATCTATCTATCTATCTATCTATCTATCTATCTATCTATCTTCCTATCCATCTGTAAAACATATTTTAGGGATTTTGTTATTTTTACTCTGTGTATGCTGTTTTGTCTACATATATGTTTATGTATCATGTGTGTGCACTGAAGAAAACTAGAAGAGGGCCTCAGATCCCCTGGAACTGGAGTTAGAAACATTGTGAGCTGCTGTGTGGATGGGGGAATTTATACAGGTCTCTGGAAGAGCAGCTAGAGATCTTAACCCCTGAGCCATCCCTCCAGCCTCCAAACACTAACACTTAGTATTGTTTTGTTTTGTTTTGTTTTGTTTTTTCTTTTTTTTTTTTACAAAGATTTAAACATTTTATTTTATTTTTTATTAATTATTTTATCTATTTATATTCCAAGTGTTGCCCCCTCCCAGGGTTCTTCCTCTCATGTGGCCTCCCCTTTGCCTCTGAGAGGGTGACCCCCAGGTATGTCCCCACCCTGACACATTAAGTCTCTACAGGATTAGGTACATCCTCTCCCACCGAGGCCAGACAAGGGAACCTTCTGCTACTCACATAAGTGCTGGGGCCTCGGACCAGCCTGTGCTTGCTCTTTGGTTGGTGTCTCAGTCTCTAGGAGCTCCCAGGGTCTGGGTTAGTTGACATTGCTGGTCTTCCTATGGGGTTGCCATCCCCTTCAGTTCCTTCAGTCCTTCCCCTAACTCTTCCATAGGGGTCCCCGACCTCCACCCAATGCTTGGGTATAACTGCATCTGTCTCAGTCAGCTGCTGGTAGAGCCTTTCTTAGAGACAGCCATGCTATGCTCCTGTCTGCAAGCACAACATGGCATCAGTAATAGTGTCAGGGTTTGGCGCCCTCCCATGGGATGGATCCCAAGTTGGGTTGTTTTGTTCCCTGGTCAGGCGTTCCTTCAGTCTTTGCTCCATCTTTGTCCCTGCATTTCTGAGATTCCACCTTACACCAATCAGAATGGCTAGGATCAAAAACTCAAGGGACAGCACATGGTGACAAGGATGTGGGGAAAGGGGAACACTTGCTGGTGGGATTGCAAACTTGTACAACTACTACTGGAATCAGTGTAGCGGTTCCTCAGAAAATTAAAAACAGTTTTTATCAGAAGACCAGCTGTACTGCTCCTGGGCAGATACCCAAAAGATGCTTCAACACACCACAAGGACACATGTTCCACTATATTCATAGCGGCCTTATTTGTAATAGCCAGAAGCTGGAAACAATCCAGATGTCCCTCAACAGAGGAATGGATACAGACAATGTGGTACATTTACACAATAGAATACTATTCAGCTATTAGAAACAAATTTTTATCATGAATTTTGCAGTCAAATGGGTGGAACTAGCAAATATCATCCTGAGTGAGGTAACTCATACCCAAAAGAACATGCACAGCATGCACTCACTGATGAGTGGATACAGAAAAAGTACAGGACACCTAGGATACACCCACAGACTGTAAGAAGTGTAACCAGCAGAAAGGTCCAAGTAAGGATGCTTAAACCCCACTGAGAATAGGAAACAAAATAACCATGGGAGGCAGAGGGAGGCAGACCTGGCTGGGAGAAGGGAGGAGGATGGGAAAGGGAGCAGGATCAGGTATGGGGGAGACAGGAGAGCGGCCCAGGGGGCCAGGAGAATGAATGGAATGCTGAGGAGGTTGGGGGAACCTCTAGAAAGTCCCAGAGATCTGGGATGGGGAAGGCTCCCAGGACTCGGTATGGTGGCCTTAGCCAAAATGCCCAATAGTGGGGACATGGAATCTGAAGAGACTCCCCCAGTGGAGGGATGGGAACAGCCTAAAATTGTTCCTATCTAAAAGAAATGCAGGGATAAGCGTTTTATTTTTAATCAACACATAGTAATTACATGCGAGTTTTAGAATGCAGCATAGCATTTTAAGGCAAGACCAGAATGAGAGCCAGACAAGCCGATTCTCCACACTGAGAGCTCTAAGACAAGTTTGTCCACACTGGGCCTTCTGACTACACAGCATCTCTGGGTTGATGATGACAAAACTCGCAGGCTGTCACCTCGGTGTAAATCAATCACTCTCAACCATTTGCCATTAAGGAAAGATGTCTGTTTATACCTTTAAAGCATGTGTATGTGTACATGTGTGTGTGTGTGTGTGTGTGCGTATGTGCACTCATATGTGTATATGTGTGTGCCTGTGTTTGAGTGAATGTGCACATGCAAGTGTAAGCAGTTATATGCACGCGCCTGTGAGGTCCTCACTTTTGGCATCATCTGAGATTGGGTCTCTTGTTATTTCTCTGCCACACTACCTGACCGTCATGGTTCTGTAGGCGGTCTTGTTCCCCCCTCCATCTCTCTTAGGAGTACCGGAATTTCAGATGTTCCTCCCGTGCATCCAGAGTCTGCATGGCGTCTGGAGGCTCTGACTCGAAGCTCAAGCTTCTGTTAGCACACTCTCTTCCCCACATGGCTGACTCAGCCCTTGAACCATTTCTTTTTTTTAAATAGTGGAGTAATTTGAAAGGACTCTCTGGCGACCCTACCTTATATTAGCCAAGCCTTTGCCTCCAATTCACCCTGAGAGACACAATAGGTATTACTCTGCGTCTTGTTCTTGGAAGTATCGGAGGAGCAAATGGCTAGATATTTCTTCTTCTTCTTCTTCTTCTTCTTCTTCTTCTTCTTCTTCTTCTTCTCCTCCTCCTCCTCCTCCTCCTCCTCCTCCTCCTCTCCTTCTTTTGTGTCCTCCCAATCCCTGAGTGCTCTATCATCTGTATGCCATATTATCACACTTTTGTCCACTAGACCACTAGAGATCACTCTCGCCCATTACCTTGGGCTAATGGCGCCACAGACAGGCAGTGGAGGGACCTGCACCATTTGCCATCCTGGCCCCATCTTGTCTTCCCCTAGATTAGTTATGTCTATTTTTCTCAATCCTATATTTGTAAGAGTTCTATTACCTGGACATTAGAATTTTTCTCATAGACATTCGGTCTGTGCCTATGAATGTCTAATAGCATTTTGTGTGTCTTCAAATGTGTGTATGTATTTATGTCAACATGTGCATGCGTATATATGTATACATGTGTTTGTGTGCTGAATTATACATGTGTATGTGTGTATGAGTACCTGTGTGTATGAGTGTGCATGTGTACTTGTATGTGTGTGTGAGTGTGTGTGTGTGCGCGCGCGCACGCATGTGTGTGCATGCACGTGCGCGCGCACACGCGCACACACACAGGTATTTGGGCCAGCGTGGCTTTCTGTATGAGAAATCCCCTAAAATGTAGCCTATGTCATTCCCAAGGTGTAGGTGATGGGAGGCGGGGACTAGGTTAGAGACAGCAATTTGCACATTATATTTAGGGATATGTCGTGGTTTTATATTTTTATTTTGTGTACCTAATTTATCGTGTGGACAGTTTTAGAAGGCAGGTTGTAAAGACCCAGCGATGTAAGGCGCGGATGGAATGATGGCGGATTTGGCAATGTTTACATCATGGGTCCGTTAGTCACACAGTCTTAATCTCTTAGAATCTCGCTTGTCACCTCTTTAATGTCGATCTCTACCTCATATCCCTTCTATTTGTAACGGAGACATGCAGTTCTGCCTGTAGTCACAGTCACCCACAGCTAATCTCTCAGGCCTGTTGAACCAGGTAAGAAAAGGTGACACATAGGAGATGCAGCTTCTGGGACTCTCACTGAGACTCACCGCGTTCCGTAGACTCTCTGTTCTGTAGACGCTCCCTTCTTTATCTTTACGGTACAGAAAGCTAAATCATCCTAAGCACTTTCGCCTCGCTTCTCACCACTGATAGACCACAGTACAAAAGATTCCACAAACCAAACGCTAAGTGCGGGTGTGCCGGGAGGCAAAGGGGATCAGGGGAAACCCGGGGAAGGGGCTCCGCTGCTGTGCGTTGGATAGTGGAGGTCGGTTCACCAGGCTCTACCTCGTTCTTTGTTTGGGAGTTGGTCTCAGATGATGACGAGTGACGAGGCTAGAGGCTGAATTTAGATGGTCTCGTTTGCACTGGGTTCTTCCTCCGTGAGGAGTCCCGTGCTGCGCTCCAGGACCTTGCTGAGATAGGGCGAGCAGTCACTGACAGCCAACGGCCCCCGATTTCAAAGCACGAAGATGGAAAATAAAAACATGGGGCATTGCACAAACATGCTTTATATTGCCAAACACGCAGTGAAATGGGCCGTTCCCAGCCATAAAATAAAAGGAAATGTTAGAAATAATCAATATTATGAAGCGCTCGCCCACTAAACAACCTGGGCTCTGTGCGTCGTGACTATTACGTCATCTATTCTTACTGGAGTCCTCTTGGCGCGCTTGCTCTGTAGGCAAGCCCTCAGCCCGGCTCCACAGGGGACAATGCTGTGTGGGGCACATGGTTTTGAAATCTTCAACTAACCATCCTTAAGCCCAGCTTCCAGAGTCCTCTGTGATTCAGTTTTAAGGGTCTTCTTATCAAAGAATTCTTGGCTTGTTTTGCAACCCAGGAAAATCTCACTTGTACAATATCTGTAGATTTTTTAACTGTGACGTGACTGCCGGCTCTCATGGGCCCCTCCATAAGTGACCTTTGACTTTCGTTCTCTGAACAGCTTTGGTTGCTTTCAATAACAAGCTGGTTTTGTTGTTTGTTTGTTTGTTTTCTAACCAGGCTTGGGGAAATTATCTGTTCAATACTTTATTTATTCATTCAAAATACTTTTACCACGTGTTGATTATGTGCCGGGGCACGTTCGAAAGCTTTGGGATACGGTCGTGGACAAAACAGACAGACGCTCCCCTGCGGACCGTATTCCTTAGCAAGGGACTGGCGACAAAGTAAAACTACATCGCGTGTGGGATGGTGTGAGTGTGGTAGAGCTAAGCGCTACAGAGGCAGCCGCCCCCGCCTGAGGATTTAAATAGAGCATCAGAGAAGGTCTTTGCGGAGGTGACCTGTTAGCTAAGACTGGAGGACGCTGGAGGAAGGAGGGTTGGATACCGGAAGCTAGCCGAGGCTGCGAGAAAAACCAAAAGTGACAGCTGAGATCTGGGGTGCTGGAAATGGAGAGCAACGAGATGGTGACCACAGAGAAGAGAGGAAAGGAAGCAAAAGGAAAGATGGACGCCCTGCCCCCAAGAGACTCGGTGGGTGGTCTCTGCAGGGAGAGATCGTCCACGCTGTTTTATCACGCCGATGATGAGTAAATTCCTGTATTAAGAAGGTACGCATAGCTACGGTTCAGCCCCTGCCAGAGTGCATAATATGATCACAATTAGGTACTGAGAGCCCAACACTTAGGAAGAGCCTTAATGGACTAGAACAGTGCCGAATGAAGACTCTCCTTTTCTCCACACACACCCTGCTACTCAGTACGGGGGTGATCTTCTGTCGGCACCGTGGCTGGCAGCCATGATGCCATTTAGAACATGCATGGTCACAGCCGTGGCATTCTGGGTCCACTACTACTGCAATGGGGTGGAATGCACTGCAGGCTTCCTATGGTTTCCTCTTAGACCTCTTGGCTGTACATACAGAGGACAACAGTGCCCTCTTGTGGTCAATGAGCAGAACTGGAATTTATTTTAATACGCCTTCAGGACCCTGTCTGTGATCCCGTGCACAGCCAAGCTGCTCACCAGAGTGAAGCAGATGATTGGCAGAATTCACTGGATAGAATCCAGACTCAAATAATCCCGGTTTTGTCTAACTTATCTGGGTGGTTACAGCCCCGTAGTCCAACTCAGCCTTCGGGGCAGTAAATCACACATTTATCCCATTCATATTTCAACATTCTTCTGGTTAGACTCAAGATGCTTCAATCCCTACTAAATCTTCTAGTGATCTTTCATCAGTTAACTCGGCAAACAATTCCCCCTTGTCAGCGTTACAGATAAGAGTCCAGTGCCATTATACAAAGTGGAAAAGCATAAAATGCTAAATGAACATGTTACCAGTGAAGAAAAAGGTTGCTTCTCAGTTGTCATTTAGAACGCTTCTTGAATTTCTGTTTTAGGATTGGCCCCAGACATTCGGTCTGTCTTCATCCCCATACACAAATATGTGAGAGTGAGAGTCTATACTTGAAAGTTGTATTATGTATTATTATACTAAAGTTGCATTGCATAATATCTTATATTGAAATTCTATTCTATGAAAATTACATTCAAATGATATCATATAATAGTATAGATAATTTACATTAAAACTGTATTTATAGTGTAGATAAATCATATTAAAATATATAAAATAAAACATACAATTGTCTGAAAACCATATTATATTATATTCTGTTATATAGGTCCCATTATACATATATTATATGTTATATTATACAAATATATATGTTATACATATATTATATATTATATAAGTAATCATATTCTGTTATATTATATATTATATATGTTACATTATACATATATTATACAAATATTATATACATTATACATATATTATATATGTAATTATATTCTGTTATATATTATATTTGTTACATTATACATATAAGTTATAGCATACAAATATTATATATGTTATACATATATTATATATGTAATTGCTTTCATTATAGGTCTACTACTAAAAATATCATCGTGAAAAAAATACAAGGTTTATGACTTTTGGGAAAGTGCATGCTTTTATTTTCATGGTTCTTCAAGAATTGTGTGACTCACATTTGCAGAACATCCCTGTGGTATAGCTGGCTGCCTTTGCATCATCATTACCACAAAGGCAGGTGTGCCATGCAGGGACAATATTGCACAGTGAAATGCTTAGGCCCTTATACAAAGGGCCTGGAGATGAGGCCACCCATGTGCTTCAAATCACTTTCAAGGCACTAAATCTCAAGGGAGATGGTCATGGATGACTACTGAGAGGGTCACCTCTTTACTGTAAGAGGAGGAGAACCAAAGCTGTACTTGGATTCAAACCGGATCCTATGGCGACTATGGTTTTGCCAGAAAAATGCTATCGGTGAAATAGGAGAACTAAGAGACAAAGCAACAGGGAATACCTTCTGTGTGACAGGAATGCAGGCTATGGGGGGCTTCTTCTATTAAGAAAAATACTTCATTCAGGCATTGTTGTTTTATAGATGTTCAATCTATAAGTAGATGCTGGATGTATACGTATACCGAGATCTTTAACATCTTGTTTGACAAATCCTGACAACTGTTTTAACGTCTTAGTTTTGTGAGAATTCAGAATAATAGAAAAGTCAATGCTGAGATAACCAGAAGGAGCTGGCTGTTTAACTAATTAGCATGTGTAACGAGCATACTTCAGGCCCCAGGATATCCACCCTTACTCTGGCCCTTAAATCCTGGGGATATGTTCTGGGCCTTTCATTCTCCCCTTCTGCTTCCTCCCTTCTCCATTCTCCTCCCCCTATCCTTTCTTTCTCTTTCTCCCTCCTCCTGCTTTCTCTAATTCCTTATTCCCACCCCATTCCTCCTTTTCCTTTCCTCTTTCCTCTTTTTTTTTTTTTTTTTTTTTTGAGACATCATCTTGCTAGAGAGCCCAGGCTAGCCTAAAATCACATGCAGCCTAGGTTAGCCTTGAAATCACAATCCTCCTGCTTCGGCCTCCCAAGTACTGAGATTTTAAGCGTGTTACCATACCCGATTCTGTGAAATTTCCTACATTTCCCCCCCCTTCCTCTTCTTATAGTCTGATATCTTTGTCTTTGTGAATTTGTTTTTAAAGTAAGCAGTTAAAGAGAAGGAAACACTTTCTTGTTGTTTTTAATTTTTGAAATTGCATTATTCTGCCAATCATCTGATAAGATGCTGACTAAACTCAGTCTGCTGCAGATTCGCCTCCGACCGTCAGGACCAAATTTTGACCCATGTCTCATGCTCCTCTGGGCATCTGGCTGCAGCAAGCCTCTGTTTGGGCTTTGCTATTCTGGGCCTGGCATTGACGTATTGTACCGTCTGGACTCCACTTAGGAGACCGAAATAGGAGAGCTTTGGTACTGCTTAGTCACTGCTCTTTTCAAACTGCAGCTGACACACACTCCAAGGAACTAAAAGATATCTGCGTGCTTAGGAAGCAACGGAGACTATCTAAGGCTAAGATGAATACAAACAGGGGGATTGTAAAACATAGCACCTAAGATTGTTAGAGCCTCTTGTTATTGCTGCAGACCCAGAAACTGCTACCCCAGGGAGGGGATAATGTCACTCAGGGGTCTCAGGCTCAGAGGAGACGATATCTGAGTCCACCCTGGCCTCCTAAGCAAAGAATAGCATACCACCTTTTCTGTAAGAGAAGTTTTTATTAAAATTCCAAGAGTGTGCCGGTTGTTTTGTTTTTGTTTTTGTTTTTGTTTTGGCAACTTGAAAGAAACTAGAGTAAGTAAGGTGGAAAAGAAAACCACCGCCGAGGAATTGCCTCCATAAGACTGGTAGGTAGACAAGATTGTGGGGAATGTTGATTAATGGTGATATAAGAAGATTCAGACCATTTACGTGGTGCCAATCCTGGGTAGGCGATCTTGAAGCTGGGTGAGAAAGCAGGCTGTGTATCCCTCCATGGCCTCTGGAGTTCCTTACCTCCAGCTTCCTGCTTGAGGACATGCCCTGAGTTCCCTTTGTTCTAGACTGTAGGGCAGCAGGTCTCAGTCATGGGAAAACGTGTTTCTGACGTTCTTAGGAACTGAGACACCACTCAGTTATAAAATTACAGTTATGAAGTAGCAACAAGAATGAATGCATAGTTGGGGTTTTCTAAGACCATTGGAAATATGTGTTTTGCAATGGTCACAACCCACAGGTTGAGGAGCGCGGCTCTAGGGCGTAATAGGAAATAAACTACCTCCTCCTCAAGTTCCTTTTGAGCAGGATGTATCCCAGCAACAGAAAGCCAACTAGGACATTCTGTAGATGATCATACCTCTGGTAAATAATTACAATATTATATCATTGCTTCTGGGTCCCATCTATTCAGACCCATGCTCCCATGGTGTCTGCCAGCCATTCTCACTACGGCACTCACACACTGCTTTGTACATTTGTTCGTGTGCCTCTGTTCCCTTTAGGTTAGCAGCAGGTAGAAAACAATGGCCACGCCTCATTCATCTTTGTCTCCTTAGCTCTTTACATAGTGAGACACAATACAGGCAGAACAACCTGATCTATGTCCAATCTGCAATGTCCTAAATGCTTAGAGAGCTGACAGACACCATAGTGAAAAAAAAGTCACACCGGACAGGTCACAGCCCAAACAGACACTCTGAAAATACTGTACAAAATCATATTTGAGCTGTTGGAGAGAGTGTATGTATAACATAAAGTGTATGCTCGAGTTTGTGCCTCACTCCCAAGACAACATTGTTATTGTAAACGTTTCACAATCTTAAAAATATCTACACTTCTAATCACTTCAGACGAAAGATGCTGATAGGCATTTAATTGCAGGTTTCTAGCCAGCGTTTGATGAATGAACAAATACTTGACTTCTTGGGAGTTTGGGAATATGGAAGATTTGATCTCCTCTGAAGAGGTGAACCAAACTCTCTCAGTATCTAAGAAGACAGAATTTAGCTTCTGCTCTGGAGGACCATAGCTCAAAGAAGATATCCTCCCTACCTTAGCAGGAAGAATCCAAGCAATTTACAAAAGTGTAATCATAGCTTTTTCTGGAGTGTGTTGGAAATCTGAGGCTCCACCATAACCCAGTGTTCTAAACTCTGAAGAGGGGTGAGTCCTGAGAAATGGCTGACACACACCATATGCCATGTCTCCTATGGAAGGGCCTATGCAAGGGATGAAGGGAGGAGGTAAAACTGTCTTCAGAACAGGGTAGGGGAGAACAATCAAATGTTTAGAAAGCTCATACAGATGAAGCACAGGCTAGCGTACTACATAAGTTAGAACACTGAGGATTCTCGAAGAGATGTGTGTCTGTGTGTGTATGTCTGTGTGTCTCTGTGTGTCTGTGTGTAGGGATGTTTACCCATTTGTTATTTTCCAGTCTCTTCTTGTATGTTCAAGAACAATATTTGAAGGAAGACAGGAAAGCTTGCATCTATCAGTCTCTGGCAAAGGATTGCTTCTAGAAGCAAAGCCTGATGTTTGTCTTAGAGAAGATGCTGTAAAATATCCAGGTATGAAAACTCTTTCCTGCCACAGGCTTTGGGTGGTTTTTTGAAAAAAGAAAAAAGAAAAAACAGAATTTAGATGAAAACCTCATCACCACTGTCTTAGTTTGGGTTTCACTGCTGTGAATAGACACCATGACCAATGCAAGTTTTATAAAAGACAACTTTTAGTTGGGGCTGGCTTACAGGCTCAGAGGTTCAGTCCATTGTCATCAAGGCAGGAACATGGCAGCATCCAGGCAGATATGGTGCAGGAGGAGCTGAGAGTTCTACATCTTCATCTGAAGGCTGCTAGTGGAAGACTGACTTCCAAGCAGCCAGGGGGAGGGTCTTAAGCCCACACCAACAGTGACACACCTACTCCAACAAGGCCATACCTTAATAGGTTCACTTCCTGGGCCAATCATATACAAACCATCACAACCACCCTCTGTTCTTGAGCACCCACGGCACTGGAGGAGTGAGGAGCACCTTTGCCACCAGGCTTGCCAAGAGATCTCTGCTCCTCTAGCCTCTACCTGGTGCTGCTCATGTTCTCGGTGTCTCACACAGGGAGGGTGCAACCAGACCTTAGCTGCAAGGGAGTCCAAGAGGCATAGGTATTAGGGTTGCCATTGTTATTGGATTTTCTGTTGCCCCAGCTCAACAGGTGTTCTAGCTATAATTCAGAAAATGATTCTATAAGTGAGTTAAACCTGGAGTTGAAAATCCAGCTGATAATACCATAACTCTATTATCCAACTAAAAACATAACATCAAATCCCTAGGGTTGTTTGTTTGTTTGTTTGTTTGATGTGCCTGCATCGTTCTATTCACACATGCCACTCAAGCCTTGCTTGGTGTTCACACAGTTGTTTGGGTGTCCCTGTTGTAAACTTGTACAGCATAGAATGTGGTGGGCTAAGTGCTGCTGAGTGAATAATCTGATTCTGAGAATTCCTCAAGAACTAAATTGAAAATGTTAATTCTTCCCATGAAAAACCACCTATGTGTTTATGTTCACCTTTCTGGGATTTGCAGACGGAAAGTGCAGGAGGACTGTGCATGCGGTGCTGGAGCTGCAGCTGTTTTAAGATAGATGTGGCTGGCCATCCTCTTTGTGGCAGAGAGACAGAAGGACAGTGGGAGGGAGGGACAGAGACAAGAGATAAAGAGACAGATAGAGAGGCAGAGAGAGAGACAGGGAGATTGATTTAAAACATCCCAAGCTCCAAGCCTCTGCGTGTGTAGGCTATGTATTCCTGGTAACTCACTACCCTAAAAGTACAAGATACCATCTAGAGCCATGTTTGGGAGTGCCTGGCAGGCTGCAGAGACTGCTTGGAGCATCTCCAGTCAGCATTGCACAAATTCCTAGAACCTGTGCCAGCTCAGACTTTCAAGCTGAATCATTGACAACTGGAAAAAGGAAAGAAAGAAAAAAAAACCCACCAAGGTCCTCAGGTGCATATTTTCCTTCTCTTTCTACAGCTAAAAAGATGCCAGGAGCGTACAGGGGGATTTGGCATTGCTGGATAATAGCCAGGGAGCAGGGTTAGGCAGAAAAGGGGGTTAGCAAGAGTCCTAGCCAGAGGCTGGACGCTGGTGATGGTTGGAACAAGAGAAGAATTCTGTGCTCGGTGCTTTCAACTGTCCAGCTCAGTGGGTATGACCCACCGCAGAGCTCACAAGGCGCCTGGGCCTCTTCCCTCTCCATGAAGGGGCTGAGGTGGTGGGCTTGCTGCTGACCCAGGACCCTGGAAACAACAGGACATCACAAGGCAAACTGGCCTGAGGAAAACAAAAGGAGAGAGCTTGCTTGGCTCCCTTCTGCCTGCCCCCTGAGAACAGTACATCTTCTGTGGACGCTGAGAGACTTCGATTTGGCATGATGAAAAGCTCCTTCTGGTGATTAATGTGTCAGGGTGTCTCCATGTTTCAAAGGCGAGCCAGCAGTAGACAGCAAGTGAATAAAATCGCTCCACATTCTCTCTAGTTTCTGGTCTCATTTCCTTGGAGAATGCTGGCTTATGACCGTCCCTTTTGTACAATCCGGCCATCTTGCCAAATTGACATACCTCAGGCTCATTCTCCCCCAGGACAAGGAGCAGGGCCATCTTCCCAAAGCAACGAAGGAGGGGACAATTGGAGGACTTTTTTTTTTTTTTAATCTACCTCTCTGTGTTTGGGGGTGGTTCATAATGAACACTTTAAAAATACATTCTTTAAAAATGCATTTCTTTCTGGTCTAGGCTAATTTCCTATCCGTTGTAATGTCTTGAACATCCTAGCTATGGAAGTGGTGGGCTTGAGTGTTCCCAAGCAAGCAAGCTCAGGAAATGCCACCCTCCACAGTGAGAGCCATGAAGACATCAGGGGGGGCTTGTCACCTTCGCGTCGCTGTGACAAGACACTGCTTACGTTCAAACAAAAAGAAGAAACATTGAGACTGGGGCTCGGCTCAGTAATAAAGTGCTGGACACGCAGCATGAGGGCCTCAGGTTGGATCCCCAGAACTTACGCCAACTGCAAGGTACAGCAATTGCACACCGGTAGTCATAGTCTAGGACTTAGGGCTAGGGTAGGGTGGGGAGAGTCACCCTGGAGCTCCCTGGCTAGCCATCCAATCCAAATCTGTGAGTGCCTGGTTCAAGTGAACGCTGTCTCTAAACTTAGGGTGGAGAACAGCGGAGACGCACACCTGACGTCAACTTCTGACCCCCATAGGCAGGTGCACATATGTGCACCTCTCAGCCTACATGAACTCACACACACACACACACACACACACACACACACACTTGCACACACAGAAACACACACCTATTCTCAAAGAAAAAGAAGAACCGTTCACCTGGGCTCCAGTTTCAGGGACTCAGTTTTTTTCTGGGCCCACGGGAGGGGTGTGGCAGGAGTGGGTGGTCGAGGACACTGTTCATCTCCGGGCAGTTGAGAGGCAGAGGGATGAAGAAAAGAGATCAGGATCCATTATCTGGTTTGTGGGTATCGTTCATCAATATTCTAATTCCTTTTAACAGCCACCGTCTACCAAGGGCTCTGTCATCTCGCAATAGTACCACAGGCTGGAGGCCAAGCCTTCAAAGAAGGGAGGACATTCAATACCCAAACTATGGCACCCGAGGGACAACAAATGCAGCGAATGGCTTTGTCTGAATTTTTCTCATATGTCAAAAGGCAAACCCCACAAAAGGAAGCCACTCGTCCCCGGGAACCCGTCAACGGTGAGGATGAACTCATCTGACACGGGGTTATTGAGGCTGATGACACTCCCATGCAGACACTGTCACAGGCTACAGCCTACCCCTCCGAGGACCTGGGTGGATTAACTTCCAGCCACTTACTCTCCTCTACTGTGCCTTCAAGCCCACTCTCTTTTCCTGGGGTACGGAAGCTTCTAATGCCCCCGGAGGTGCAGGAAACTGCCCCTTACTTTGCACATAGCAAAATTATATTGTTTTATCTTGTTAAGCTGTCAGTTAGATTTATAAACTTAGTTACCATGCCCTCAGAATATAGAGGATACATGTCTCATCAGGTATAAAGAAAACTAAAAACACACACACATACACATGTATGCACACACACACACACCAAACACAAATATATACCCACATACAAATAAATAAATAATAAAAATAAAATTGTGGGATTCTAACATATGAATTTAGAAGCACCTATTCAAACTATAACACTAAGAATTAAGGAAATGGAGTGTGTACTAAAGGGTGGATTTTAAATAATAAATCAGGATAAACAACATCTTGATCCGAGGTCTACCTACCCTAGTCCCAGCTCCGGGAACGATGCCCGTGAGTGACGTGAGGTCAGTAGCAGAGAAGCTGTTTGGGGACAAACATAAGGAAAGCTGCATTCTGTGTCCCTGTCTGACCTGGAGGCGAGTGACTCTCCTACCCATTCATGTCATCAAACTTAACGGTGCTGTGAGGCTGCTTATCAGCGGTGTAGCCCGGGGAGCGGCAAAAGATGGTGGAGAAAGGACACGTGAGGTCATATGGAGACCCGGGTCTTTCTCGAGAGGACAGTTTTCATACTGTTGCTATAAGGCGCTGGGGTATTAACTCTAAGGTCTGAACGTGGTCACTGCGCCCAGTCAGGGCTCCTCCCATCTGCACAGAGAGGCAGAGCTTTTGTCAGTGACCCCAGTCACCGCCTGGTGAGCTCAGCATATGGAGTCTCTTTCCACCCAACCTGAGACGACCTAGCTTCGGAAGAGCAGAGAGTCTGCTTCGGTTTCCTTCGGAGCACCCGCAGGCTACACGGACCCACACGTCAACCAGCACTGCGAGCTCCCATCGGACACCTATTCAAACTATAGTCCGATGCAGACTGGTGGACACAAACAATATGCCAAGACAAATCCAACAAGGGAAAACTGAGCAGAGCTTCTGAACAGAAAGCCACCACCGCCCCCAAGGACCATAAACGCACGACAAAGAGTTCGGAGGAAGTTGCTACCCGAATAGGCAAAAAAATAAAAACGTCGAAGTGCATTTTACTTGGTCTGCTGACAGCACCCATAGCTGGAGATTTCTGCGTGCATACGATGGCTAGTTTTCATTGCCCATTCCCCACACTTTACCCTTATCCTTGCTTTAAGTTAGAAGACAGAGTAGCGGCTTTCACGGTGGCATTGCTCTGCCTGCGAGTCATTGTGCTTTCCTCTCCTCCCACTGTACTCTGGGCTCCTTCCCCTTCCAGAAGGTTCCCTTTCCCTCTGAAAGCAAGACTGCCTTCTGTTTTAATGTCACTTGCTTTCCATTACCTCCCTCCCTCTTAAGATCTCTCCTTCCAAGTCTCTGTGTACCAAAGTATGGTCAGCATGGAGACTCATACCTGGTTAAAGTACAGAGAGTCAGGGGGATGCTCAGCCAAAGAGGTGACATCTGTATCAACACACACACACACACACACACACACACACACACGAAAGCACACACACGCGCATACACACACTCACGCACAGAAACACACAGGCATGCACACACACAGGCACACACACACACAAACACATGCACAGATACACACACAGGCACACGTGCACACACAGGCACACGTGCACACACACACTCACGCACAGACACACACAGGCATGCACACACACAGGCACACACACACAAACACATGCACAGATATACACACACACACACACACACACACACGCACACGCACACACACAGAGGCACACACAGACACAGGCACTCACACACACAGGCACACGTGCACACACTCACGCACACACACACAGGCACACACACACAGACACACAGACACACACATACACACACACACACATGTACACACACAAGTTCAGGAATCATCACAAAGAGGAAAGGCAGGAACAACTGTAAGAGGTGGGGGGAACCAGAACAGAACCGTGTCTTCGTGGCACTGTACTAGTGAACTACAGTGACCGGCACAAGATCAAGCCAGTTAGAGTCCCAGTCACTGAGGGGGAGGGGCGAGCGAGACCCCTCCTCTAGTTGAGGAGCTATGGACAGGGGCTGGCTTCTGGAGGAGGAAGAGTCACTTTTTCTAAGACCGTGGCCCCTGGCAGGTCAACCACGCTCTGGGAGAATGGCCACACACTCGTGGATATATGAGACCAGCAAAAACTGAGTTATCAGCAAAATAAACCAGGACAACAAGTTGGGAGGGGGTAAGGATTTGGGGAGTATCTGGCAAGAGTTAGGAGGAGGAGAAGAGAGAGAGAAGAGAATATGATGAAAATACATTGTATGAAATTCTCAAAGATTAATTAAATATGTCTTAAGCTCCTCTGCCACACATGTAATTTTAATAAACATATCAATTGCCATGTGGCATGTCCCAATTGTCCTACCCTCAGAAGTATAACACTTGTAATGATATAATGTTTTAGAAATATAATTATTTCTAGTTTTCTCCTTAATTAGTGCTTAAGCACACACATATATTTGCATTATTAAAATTAAGTTGCTAGGAAAATCTTTAACTTTCACAGCAGCTGTTGTTGAGACAGGGTCTCACCATGTAGCCTCGTTGGTCAGGAACTCGCTCTGTAGCTGGGTGGTATGGCTTAGAACTCATGGATAACTATACGATTACTCCTCAAGATCTCAAATCATGGTGTGTGTGTGTGTGTGTGTGTGTGTGTGTGTTGCTAAAAATCAAACCCAACTCACTCAGACATGCCTATCAGTTAGTTACACTACCAGGCTTTATATTTTGGCATATTAAAATCACACATGCTTGTGTATGTATCCAGTTTGGCTCGGTCTGGCATGTTGGGAGAAACTTGCTACTGGCATTTGATATAAACAACAGGAAGACGGCAGAGGGGGCAGGGCGCCCTCTGCTTATTGGTTAGTCGTTGAAATGTGGAGTAGAGCAACTATCCAGTGTATGTTTGTCATTGCAGTGCTGAACACCCAAACTGACTTTCTCACCCTGTAAGTATGTTATATGCATTTCGGGTCATTTATCCCTAGGATAATGCTTCAAAGAAAACACCGCCACCACACCAATCCTTTATAGCCCCGCAGAGGACCAAACGGAGTAGGAGACCACAAAGGAAACGATAAAGAGGTTGGGAAAAGAGACAACTTCGTTGTCTATTTGTTCGCATTTCTGCATGACCTATTTAGTCATCTAGTTTTCCTTTGCCAGGATCTAAGCAGCATCACAACTCAGGGCCGGCTAAAAGGAAAGGGGGAAAATGACCCCTCTACGCCATCTAGTGTTAAGCTTTGAAATGGCATCCACCTTGTCAATTCTCACTTCCTAGTTACCTAATTGGTAGTGGAATGAGGAGTAGGATCCAATCAAGCTCTCTGTGCAGCTGTGAGAAGCGTTGCAAAGCAAAAGATGATCATTTCCTAGCGCCACGTGCATGTTTTATAAGGCCATCGAGGCAATCCTTAAGTCTAAGGCAAGGCAGAAATTATCGTTCAGTCACGTCTTGGGATGACTCTGGTTTAGAATGTGGCTCCCCCACAAGTCAGATTCGGAGTCATAGTTTTTCTGCAGTTGCACGTGATTATACATCATGTGTGATTCTAGAAGGTGTGAGAGGAGGACAGATGGAAAGAAGGAAGAAAGGAAATAAGAAGACAGTCAAAAGGAACCAGAAAATAGAGCCATATTGTATCAGTTAGATCACAGACTCCCTAGCAACCTGCTTCTCTCTCTCTCTCTCTCTCTCTCTCTCTCTCTCTCTCTCTCTCTCTCTCTCTCTCTCTCCCTCTCTCTCTCTCTCAGAAGCCAGACCATGCTTTCTGTACAGCTAAGGTCTCTACCTCTTCTCAAACTCTGGTTTCTATAACTTACAGAAATAACAGACAATTGTAAACAAACATTCTTCCTTATCTCAGACGACTCCGAGACCCACCCACAAACTGTCTTTGAGCTCTGTCATGCTAACCACCCTCCGCCTCGGTGGGGCATGTGGGATGGGTGTGGGGGTGAGGTGTGGGGGAGGGGATGTGTAACATAGAAATAAGGGACTTCTGCCTCCTTCCATGTTACATACTCATAGTCTGTCTCCCCCTGCACGTGTCCTGCATCTTGTTGCCCCTGGCAACCAGCCCTTCCTCTTTCACTTTAAACTGTCTCCACGGATGTTCTCGTAATGTCTATGATTCCTTTACCACCAAAGTCCCATCAGTTTGCTGCTGGTGTGATGTGCTGTCTCCACAATGCTGCCTTACCTCCGGGCGTGGTTTTAAGGCTGTCTCTCCTAACACAGCTCATTTCTGAAGGGCAGTTGTGTCTGCTCCTTTCCTGAACCCGCCACTCCTATTCCTGATAATCCATATCATTGTACCTAGTGAGGACAAATGGACAGATTCGATAAAGTACAGCACCGTGAGGGCATCTTACTATAGCAAAACCGTTAACACTTTATTAAACAGGATAGTGACAACAGCAACGGCCACTATGTGAATATGTGTCCTATGTCAACACGTCCCCACATGGTTTTATTCAATCCATGCCACAGTCCTCTCGGGCAGATGGTAGCAGCAGCATTCTTCACCTGTGAAAAGTATGAGACTGCAAGACCTTAGTGACCTTACCAAGGCCTCATATTCATTAGACGGCAAAATGGTGATGGAATTCCCTTTTGCTTTCCCATCATAAGACCCTTCAGGGCTCTCATGGGCCCGATGCCTCTTTCTTCCAGAATGCTTTGGAATCATGGCCGGCCACGGCTACCCAGCTGGAACCCTTAATCTCCGTTCTGTCATGCTCAGTGGAATAGTAGTATCCTAAGGCAGCCGTGGTGCAGAGCATGGAGAGGGGCGATCCAATGTCATTTAGCTAAGAAAAAGAGTTAGCTTTACGTAGCATTTTTAGATGTCGGGATGCGGTTAGCTTCTGTGAAAGCACGTCATCACACAGGACCGGATAATGGCAAAGCGTTGATTATGGGAAAAGCAGGTGGTGCCTACTCCCGAGTGGTTGTTTCTACAGAAACTCCTCAGAACGTCACAAAAGCATCCATTAAGATTTTAATGAACACATATAGAAGAGTATTGGCCAACATGTTCTTATTGTTTGTTTTGTTTGCTTGTTTTGTTTTCGTTTCATTTCTTTAGGTCTGTAAAACATCCTTCACTTGAGGCAAAATTATCTTTTATTGCTAAAGCTGTTAATTCTAACATGTTAGCCCTGTTACATAGCACAGTATTGAAATAGTTCATTTACTTCTAGAATGTTAGAGTTGATATTTTGTCATAAATTCAGGAAGATAGTCATTACTAAATAGCACAAAAAAAAAGAAAAAAAGTTTATTTAAGACCTAGTCTGCTATAGGAGATATTATTTTAGGACTATAGCTAGATAATAATTTTGCACATCCTAGTTGACAGAAGCTGGTCACCTTTGAAGGCTAAAGACATCCCTGGTTCCAGTCCTTTCTTTCTGCTTCTTGTTACTAAGCTATTGTCTACTCTGTTTATTATGATAGCATTGGCATATTAACATATCCTACATATTAATATCAGCATATTAATCTACAAACACATTTAATATAATTATCATATTAATATATCATATGTTAACGTAATTTTATTATTAAAATGTTAAAAGCATTTTAGTGTGACTTTTCTCAGTTTCCAGAGTGGCATCTATGAGACACATTCTCTGAAAATGGATTTGCTAAATTAAAAGATATATTATGGGAAATCCCTCGTAAGCACAGAACACAGCTCACCCTGAACAGACGGATAAAGTGTGGTCACATTAGATATCTCAGTTTTGTGTGGGTAAACCCAACATTCTAAAATAACAAGACCATAAAGCAGCCAAAAAGGTGTCTTAGGGGTCAAGGTAACTCCTTATTGAGCTCTAGCTGTGGTTCTGTTCTTGCCTAGCGTTTGTGAGGCCCAAGGTTCAGTTTTACAAAACAGTTAGGGGAAAAAGGGACTTCGACTAATTTCAAGGAGGAAAGCACTAAAAGAGTAGAACACTGGGTGAGTGCCACAGGCATCCTAGTGAGCAGGAAATGCAAATAACCAAATATGAAAGAAGGGTTTGGCTTCCCTCATTTAAAATAGGTAACCAGCATTATGGGATTTCCCAGTTCTCAGGCTATCACAGCATAGGCCTGTTTGAGAATATGGGGACAACTCTCAAGACATTTCTGAACAAACGAAGATTGCTTTGCAAGGCCATGGGCTGGTCTTTGTAACAGACTGACGAGGAGCAAGAAGAGCAAGGGTGAATGAGACGCAGGAACTTGCTCTGAAATCTCAATTCTTTTCAAGTGTCTTAAAATCCGAGTGGCATCTCTTTCAACAATAGCTCTGAGAAATCTCCTTTTAAATATGCTGAATTTATGTCATGACGTATGGGTGTCCGTCTGTAACAGTCCTGGAATGCCAAGTTAAAACCGTTCGCTATTTTCCTAGAAAGCATTTATCGTTGCTTTTGCTTTCTGACAAACACTAAATCATTACTCTGTAAATGTTTATGTTTTGTTTTGTTTTTCTTGAGTTAGGCTATGTCTACATGGACCTGGCTGTCCTAGAACTCACTATGTAGACCAGGCTAGCCCTCAAACTCACAGTGGTCCTCCTGCCACTGCCTCCTAAGCCCTGAGGTTAAAGGAACACACCACCACACCCAGACCCAATTGTTAAGATGCTCACAAACTGTGCTATACAATGGACTCGCTATTCCAAGTGTTCAAAATTACCTGAATAATAATAATAATAATAATAATAATAATAATTTACCGAGACCATTCTATATGCTAATGTTTAATTTAATTATCCTTAACCCTCACAAGTAATTCTGCAACTTTGATACATTGTATCCAAATGACTGGAGGAAATTCATGCTCACAGGGACTAGACAATTACATGTCTAAATTTGTAATCTAGTCAATCATTAAGCCATGGTTTGAATTTTGTTTTGTTCAGCTCCAAAGTCCGTGCTATTCCTATTGCTATCTTTTTTAATAGTCAGAAATCAGATCTTAGAACTTTTACACAGAAAGATTACTTGAACCACTGAGCTGTTATGGTGGTTTGTATCATACCACCATATGGGTTTGTATCTCTGTGAATGCAAAATCAGTACAGCCAAGATAAAAGGATACAGAGAAAGTTTTATTACCTGGAGCTGGCAAAGAAAACACAAAGGTCACATCCAAAGCAATTTCCTTCTCCAATAAGGAAACATGGGTATTTTATTCAGAGAGCTTGTATACATTCAAGCAGAGTTGAATTCATTCATAAGCACACTCAGCTCATAATTTCAAAAGAAAAGAGAGTAGACAATTGTCTGGTTGTTGTTGGTGGTGGTGGTGGTTTGGTTTGCTTTACTTTGGTTTGCTTTGGGTTTTGTGTGCTTACCACAAAATCTGGGAGAACATACGTAAAAGATTAGAGTGATAGACAGAATTGTCTCTGAGTATACTTAGCTTTACACAAAATTTTTAGCTGAAAATGAAAGAAAGGATATTTGAAGGTCATTAACACAAGCATCTGTCCCTGATTTCCAACACAAGGTGCCTGCCCTTGCTTAGGAACTAATAATCAGGCAGTTTTATGGCAAAAAGAAAGCAAACCATGGTATTCTTGAGAGGCTCAAAGGTGGGCACTTAAATTTTTAATTGGGGGGGCTTTTATATACTTTTGTTTTATGTATATGAGTTTTTACCTGAATATATGTCTTTGCATCTCATGAGTGCAGTGTCCAAAGAGGGCAGAATAGAGCATTGGGTTCCCCAGGACTGGACTTACGTAGATGGCTGTAAGCAGTCATGTAAATGCTGGCGATTAGATCATGATCCTCTGGAAGAACAGTCATCTCTCAAACCCCATTAGAAAAAAATGAGAGCCGGGCGGTGGTGGCACACACCTATAATCCCAGCACTCGGGAGGCAGAGGCAGGCGGATTTCTGAGTTCGAGGCCAGCCTGGTCTACAAAGTAAGTTCAGGACACCCAGGGCTACACAGAGAAACCCTGTCTCGAAAAACCAAAACAAACAAACAAAAAAAAAAACCAAAAAACAAAAACAAACAAAACAAAACAAAACAAAAACAGAAAAAAATGAGTTGAATTTCCAAATCGCATACCTAATAAAGATGTTCTGAGACCATTCCTAACAACTTTGGCAGTGTGGTCCCAGTCTTCTCATGTGTAGCCTTTTGTGATGGCCACTCTCAGATTTAAGCCATACTGTTTAACAAACTTTTGAAAAGTTTGACCTTTTAACCATTGTTCCTTCGTGCACTATTCAGTGTCATTAGCATATAATTACGTGACCATTAGCACTGTGTCTGTCAGGGTTATTTCATCACCACAGACTGACGGAAAGGTTGGGTGTGGTAATGAAACTCTGTCACCTTCTGCCTCACACTGCCTGGTAACCCACCACTTCTTCCTGTATTTATGAATCTGATGATTTTAATCAACAAGAGAATTATGCAGTAGCAGTCTTTGTGTCAGCCTTATTTCACAGTATGTTGTTTTCAAGGTCCATCCATGTTGTCGTGAATAAAATATGAGGATTGCACTACTTTTTCAAGATGACGATTCTGACATGCATATACCACATTTTGTTTATCTATACATTTATCAATAAATGTGGGTTATTTCCACCTTTTGGTTATTATCAACAATGCTTCTACAGTTGCTTGTATTCACATATACGCTCAAGTTTCTCCCTTGGCCTTCTTGTGGCTAAACCTAGAAATTGAATTTCAGAATCACACAGTCATCCTGAGACTCTAGCAAACCATTTTCTGTAGTGATGCAATATTATGAAAGTATCTCTTACATGGATGTAACTCTGGACCTCACAGACATAGCTGATAATACATTGTGAGATCACTAATGACTTAAGACTGCTTTCTGATTGTGGACTCGGACTGTTTGTTTAACATGCTTTTGGGAGAACAATAGAACGACCCGTCTTACTTGGCTTAGATTTCCCATGCATTCAACTTTCACAAGCTAACCTAATGCACAACTGTAGCTTTGTTACGCGCTCTTCCGTGACCCTTACCCAGAGTAGCGCATGTGTGGTCTAATAATAAGTTGTTGAGAGCAGAGCAAATAGAAGTTGAAAGCCACAAAGCTCAGAATACCCACAATACAACTTACAGACAGCATGAAGCTCAAGAAGAAGGAAGACCAAAGTGTTGATGCTTCAGTCCGACTTAGAAGGGGGAAACAAAATACTCACAGGAGGTAGAGGGTGGGAGGGACTTGGGAGGAGGAGAAGATGGGGAGAGGAAATAAAGGAGGGCAGGATTAGGTGTGGGAGAAGATCGGGGAGATGTACAGAGTCAGGAAATTGAACAGAGGTGTGTAGCAATGGGGCATGGGGAACTGGGGGTAGCCCAACAGAAAGTCCCAGATGCCAGGAAAGCAAGAGAATCCCAGGACCGAACAGAGATGACATTAGCTGAAATATCCCACAAAGGGGAGAGAGAATCCGTAGAGACCATATCCAGAGGTTAGGCAAGGACCCCAGTTGAGGGATGGGACCACCTGCCTTTCCAAAAATTTTAACCCAGAATTGCTCCTATCTAAAGAAAGCACAGGGACAAAGAGTGGAGAAGAGAGTGAAGGAAAGGCCATCCAGAGACTGCCCCACCTGGGGACCCATCCCATATGCCACCAAACCCAGACACTATTGCTGATGCCAAGAAGTGCTTGCTGACAGGAGCCTGGTATAGCTGCCCCCTGAGCTGTACTGACAGATCCTGACCAATACAGATGCAAATGCTCACAGCCAGCCATTGCCTAAGCATGGGGTCCCCAGTGGAGGAGTTAGGGGAAGGACTGAAGGAGCTGAAGGGGTTTGCAACCCCATAGGAAGAACAACAACATCAACCAGTCAGACCCCCCGCCCCAGAGCTCCCAGGGACTAAACTACTAACTGAAGAGCACACATGAGCGTGAGGGCGTGAGGCCCTAGCATAGGGGAACGTGAGAGTGATGAGATGGAGTGGGTGAGTGGGTGGACTGGGGCGCACCCTTACAGAAGCAGGGGAGAGGAGGAATGGGATAGGAGGTCTGAGGAGGGGAAACCAGGAAGCGAGATAACACTTGAAATGTAAATAAATAAAATAACCAATAAAAAATTTTAAAAAAGAAAAAAAATAA
Organism: Apodemus agrarius; assembly: GCA_964023405.1. NCBI lineage: Eukaryota > Metazoa > Chordata > Mammalia > Rodentia > Muridae > Apodemus > Apodemus agrarius. Next base: position 38,073,881 of record OZ030023.1, on the reverse strand, counting down.
AGAAAAAAATTAAAATAAGAAAACTTCAAAACTGAGGCTCGCTGACCTGCTGGATGACTGGCTAATAAACAGACATAAATATAAGTAATAAATAAAAATCTTATATTTAATATATTAATGTATATTTATTTAATACTTACTATAATAATTTATTTAATGCAATAGCATAACATAATAAACAAAAGTAAAAAAAAAAGTAGAGCCTCCCAGAAGAATCACAGATTCTGTCACAAGGCCCTAAAGTAATAGATAGATAGATAAATAAATAAATAAATAAATAAATAAATGCCTCTGATATCCACTCAGGAGACACTGATGTTCTCCCACTAACAGACAAAACATATACATATATACATAGATATACTTTATGTTTACAAGAAGCTAGGTGTGTGAACAATAAGGATTAGAGAAAATATCTAAAATATTAAATTTCCGAAGTTCAAAGTTTAACACATTGGAGTTAAACTAATACTTAAAATCAATGGAATTCTCATATGTTATTAACCTACTACTGGTGACAGTTACAGTATTGGCTACTAAAGCTTTTTAAAAAAAGAAAAGAAAAATTATCATAGACACAGGCTCAAAAAGATTCAATTTCCTTTGGCCACTTACTGTTTCCTCATGTGTATGCTGATACCTTTTCAGGCTCGGACTTTGGCTCAGTGGAACCCACGAGTCTGCTCAAGCTGTTTAAGGACATTTATTGTCTTCTTTCTCGATGATGAGATCTCCAAGGAGATTAAAGTGAACAATGGCTCTAATTATACACCTATGACCTTTGTCGTGTTTTTTGTCAGCTGTAAAAAGCTCATGTCTCTCATGACATTCTCCATAACCCCCACAGAGAAGTCATAATTGAAAAAGCTCATTTATTACTCACCAATCATCAATCAATCAATCATTCAATCAATCAATCATCAGTCAGTCAAACAAACAAACAAACAAACAAACAGAGGGAACTAAGGCATTACGAGCTCAGGAGCAACTTGCCAAAGGAGTTTACACTTTAAATTTTAAAAATTGTTTCTCTCAGCCTTTCCTCTTGACACCTATTAAAATATAACATCATAAAAATACAAGATTTATCCAAACTCATGATTTTACATAAACTCCCAAAAGGACCTAACCAGGGTCTATGCCCCACCAAGGTTTTCATAACTTGCAGCCTGGCATGTAGAGTGTCTCCGGATCCCAACATGATTGGTTAAGACCACACAGTGGGCTGGCACCAGAGCACTACAAAGCAGAACCATTGCTTCCCTATCAACTGCATGCCTACTGCATGTCACATCTAATTCTTCCCCCTTTAACCAAACTTCCCCTCATTACACTGTGTCTTCATCTCCTGGCTTTAATTCTAAGATAACAAGTCTATGTCTGAACTCCTATTAGTCTGACCAACCAATGGCATGGGGCACCTATTTTAGAACAACTTAACCATGCCCTGGAACACATACACACAGAATGACTCATCACAATGGTTATTGCAGCTTTATTAGTTACAGTCATTACTGCCACGGCAACAGTTGCCTGATTCAATCTATGCAAACTACAGCAAATGCCAGATCAGATCTTTAAAACAACACTGCTGAACTACAGGCACAAACCCAAACGGGCCAGCAAATCTCTAACAGTTTTGATGTCCTTTGAAGTCACTGCCAAGTGGCTTGGAGAACATCAAGAACATCAGGCCTTAGCGATTCTCTTATCTCCACCTGGCTAACACAGGGGTTACAGGAGCATGCTTCCCGTTAGCTATTTTCATGTAGGTACTTGGCATTTTATGACCTTAGGTCCTTGAGGTTGCATGGGAAGGAATTTACCATTCCTACCAGTTCCGCAGCTATTATACCCATTTTTTAATTGGATTTTAAAAATCGTTGTATTATAGTATTCTGGATATTAATCTGTTATCTGATAGTTTGAAAATATTTTCTTCCATTCCCTGGACTATCTATCTTTCAATCTCTTGACAGTGTCTTTTGATGTACAAAAGCTTTACTAGAGATGAAATCCAGTTTAATTATTTTTTTTCTTTTGATACTAATGTTTTGGTGTATTATCCAAGAACTAATGGATCCAATGTGTTTTTTCCTAAGATTTTTATAGTTTTAGTTTCAATTTATTATTATAGCTATCAATTTATTTGCTGTGTGTACGCATGTGTGTGCATGAGTATGCTATGATATACATACATATGGAGGACAGAGGACCCACCCGGATGAGTTTTAGGGATTAAATTCAGGTCATCAGGACTGGCAGCGAGCATCTTAAATTTAAGAATTTGAGTCACATCTTATGGAAGAATAGGAGGAAGGGTTGCAGCCCCAAAGGGAATAGGAACTCCACACCAATAGTCAACCCCTTGGGGCTCTCAGAATCTGAACCACCAATCTAAGAACATATACAAATTGAACCTAGGCCTCTCCTCACATATGTAGCAGATGTGCAGTTTGGTCTTCCTGTGGGTCCCAAACAGCTGGAACAGGGCTATCCCCAAAACTGTTGCCTATATGTGGGATATGTTCTTCTAGCTGGGCTGCCTTATCCGGCCTCAATGGGAGAGGAAGCCTCTCCTCTTCTCACAAAGCTTGAAGTGCCAGGGGTTGGGGGGACAAGAAGCGGGTGCCTCACCCACTCAGAGGGGAAAGGGATGGGAAGAGGAGGGGAAGAGGAGGGAAGGATTGTGGGAGGGCGTGACCAGGAGGGGGCAGTGAGTGGGGTGTAAAGTGAATAAGTAAAAAAACTAAATTTAAATTAACAAAGAGAATTTGAGTCACACAGAATAGGGAATTATTTTTTACCAATTATACATCCAATAGAAGGCTAATATCCAAAGTATATAAAGAACTCAAAAACTTTGACATCAAGAAAATAGCCCAATTTAAAAGTGGGTTACAGATCAAAACAGAGAGTTCTCAAAGGAGGAAACTCATGGCTGAGGCACACTTCCGGACATGTTCAGTATCCTTGGCCACGATGGAATGCAAATCAGAACCACATTCACATTTCATCTTATACCAATCAGAATAGCCAAGATGAATAAAACAAATGTCATATACCCCAAAGATGCTCCATCATACTACAAAATCACTTGCTCAGACGTGCTCATTGCTGCCCTATTCATAACAGACAGAAATCGGAAACAACATAGATGGCCATCAACGGGTAAAGAGATAAAGAAAATGTGGTATATTTACACAATGGAATACTAGTTAGTTATTGGGGAAAAAATGAAATCATGAAATTCACAGGAAAATGGATGGAACTAGAAAAAATAATCCTGAGTGAGGTAACTCAGACAAAGAAAGACAAATATGGTATGTATTCACTTGTATGAGGGTGCCATCTCTTAGCCATTGATTGATAAGAGAGCTACAGTCCATAGAAACACTGAGGCTATGTTCAGAGTAGGTCTAGGAGGGAGGGAGGGATCTCCTTAGGGAGGGGAAATAGAATAGATAGTTATGGATGAAAGAGGGGTGGGACTTGAACAGACATATCAATAGGAATGGGGAGATACCGGGGAATGAGGAAGGAAATGTGGAGAGAGACAGCTGACACTAAGGGCCACTTCAGAGGTTGTATGAAAACTTAACACTGTAGAAACTTCCTAAAACATATATCAAGGTGATCCAAATGAAACCAGCAAAGAACAGGGGAGATAGAAAGCCAATGGGGCAACTCTAGTCATCAAATGAAACTTTCAGTACCAGGAATAGGTTGCATCTAATTTTCTTGTTCAAAGGGGTCCCATGAGAACACCCAAACAACCCAGACTGTTCCAAAGGCTATTTGTGGCCCTTCACAAATGGACATCAAGACCTTATTGCTGAAGACAACACCTACACACCTCATTGAACATGGGGAGGCCAAGCTGGTACTTATCTAGAACCTTTACCACTATAGACTGGTATAGGTCCTCTGCACACTATCAAAGGAGAAGGTCAACACTAAGCCAGCTACAAAACCCTTGATCTACAAGAGTGAGTTGCTTGCAGGATACGCTGGCGAAAGGGTGGCATAAAGCTTTCGAGAGTAACCAACCAATGTTTGATTTGAGTTGTAACCTACTCCGTGAGATGGAACTCATTCCTAATGCTGGGGGTCCTAGTCACACTCTGCTGTATTCGTAGATCCTTGCCTTGTCCAGTCAGCCTCAGAGAAGCTTCCTCATGCAGCAGATGGGAACAGATAAGGAGACCCACAGCCAGACAACACATGGAGAGTGAAAGACACTGGCGCACTCATCCCTGAAAGGGATGTCGCCATCAGATCCCTTACCTGAGGGCTCGGGGAACTCTGCAAAAGAGGAGGAAGAAAGAGTGCACGAGCCATCAAAGATGGAGGACACCTGCAAGGAATCAAGGCCTCTAGAGACATCAGAGCTGTCACACAGATGAACTCAAAAAGCCTGAGGTGACATGCAAAGGTTCTGCAAGGGGCTACACCCGATGAGGTCTTAGAGCTGAAAGGAGATAGGGACACATGCACCAATCAATCCCTAATCCAGAAACTGTCTCCAACTGATGGCCACTTACAAAAGAAAACTTAGTTTCCTCCAAGGGAGTCTCAATGGAGAAACAAACCACTCTCACGGGAGGGTGCTGTGCCCAGCAGTAGTTGACCAACGCAAAATTATTCATCTTTGCAGGTTCTTTGTCTTATGATGTTAAATCATCTCTCTCTCTCTCTCTCTCTCTCTCTCTCTCTCTCTCTCTCCTTCTTCCCCCTCCCTCTCCCTCCCTCCCTTCCTTCCTCTTTCTCCCTTTCTTTCTTCCTTTATGTATAAATTCTATTTTCTGGTTTTGGATTTCTTTGAGATTCCTGTTTGGAAACATGTGTGTCTCTGTATCTATATGCATTCCTTATGCTTTTTCTATCTCTTTTTCTTGTTAGTTGGTTGTTTTGTTTTGTTTTATATATTTTTTTATTTTAACATTATTCCTTAGATGTAGGTCTGTTTTCTCGTGAGAGACAAGGAAGGTGTCGATCTGGATAAGAGGGGAGGTAGGGCGGGTCTGGGAGGAGGGGGAGGGGAATGTGTAATCAGAATATATTGCATAAAAAACCATTTTAAAGTAAAGGAAAAATAAGTAAACCTTATTTTACATATAAAAAGAGTTTGAGCCACCTTGAGTTAGATTTCGTGTATAAGTATTTCAGTTTTATTTTTATAGGTGGATATCCTGGGCATGAGGGAGGGAGTATTATTTTGTTGTTTTGTTTTCAACACACTCTGGAGACAAATTGCCCTTTCTCCAAGGGCAAATCTTGTCATATTTGTAGCCTTATATAAAAGCCATCTGAGTACATACAACAGAGTTTCTTTCTGAGTCTCTATTGCATTGTGACAGTTTCTATATTGGGTTTTCATGCCAGTAATTGTCATTATTTAATTACTGCCATTTCTGTCGTAAGTTTTGATACCTGTAAGTATGATCCCTCCGAAAGGACAATATAAACCCCATTTGTCTCCATTTTAAGAACCAGGCCAGATTTCAAAGAAGGTTCATAAATCCCAGAAACTAAGTCCTAAGAACCAGCTCTAGGAACAGACCATAAAATCCAGGACAAGATCATAAAACCCTCTCCCAGAGAACAGCCTGAGGATAACCACAAAAATAGGGAAATATCTCAGAATGGGCCATCTGTGCTGGGCAGCCCTATTTCATCACATGGTTAAATGTCCACGACATAGGAATGCAGACTGCTGACCACCTGTAAACCTCCCCCCCTCCACAGTACCCACCAATGAAAACTGAGATTACCTAATCCTTCTATAGAGTTCCCTGGTTCCCTTTGTCTGGGGTCGCCATCTTAGAGAATGGTTGACCCCCTTCATGCTGGTTGTTTCTGGAGAATAAATGTTCTTTGTTTTTGCATAACACCTGAGTCTGGGGTCTTCTTCAGAGACTTTTTGGACCCTTACGAATCAAGTTGTGATCATTTTAAAGACTGATTTAGCTGTTGGAATACTTGAAAACTGCACAAGAGCTTTTCTATATCCATCTGATGTTTCAAAGATGTCACCAGGATTTTGACAGAGATTGCACTAAGTCTGTAAATCATATATTTGCCACCTTGATAATTAAGTCTTTCAATCCATGAATATGGAATGTCTTTTTAATTAGTTTTCTCTAGTTTCTTTAAGCAATATTTTTCCCGTTTGGGCTATACAAGTCTTTTGCCATATTGGCTAGGTTTTTTTTTATTTTCCTCAGAGTACTTTATTCTAAACAGAAGTCTGTTCAATTTCCTCTTCCTGCTGCCTACTGGCTGTGTTCATATACAGGACTAGTCTGTGTCTACTGAGCTTCTAGCTTGTGACTTTGCCAAATTTGTTGGTCCAGCAGGATCTTGTGGCCTCTCCAGGGTTTCCACATGTGAGAGCACGTTACAGGCAGACAGCAATCATTTCCCCTATCAATCCCGTTCCCCTATTTGGATTATTTTTTTTTTTCTTTTCTTTTTTGTCTTTGTCGAATCATACCAGCCACAGCTCGTACCTAAACACAAAGAATAGAAGTTCAGGCTTAACCGCAAGTTCTGTGTGGCAGACGACTGTTTCTTCTCAGAAGGGGAAGCACAAGGGCAACAGGCCTGGGTATCAGGGTGAAAGAGGGTGAGGGAACATGCCAGTTCCCCTCTCCCTGAAAGTCTTGCTAGGTTCACGGCTTCCCCTGAGCCAGCCGACCTGAGAAGAGTGGAAAAGGAAGTGACCTCGTTGAGAGGAACTGGATCTTTAGAGAAAGGGCTGAGAAAGACAGACAGTCTCAGATGGAGTGAGCAGGACAAGTCCTGCCTGCAAAGGGACTAGGAAAGGGGACCAGCGAACACCACTGGCAAGGGTGGTCTAGCTGCTTCGCTTCCTGATTAATGACAAAGAAGTCACATTCCTGGCCGTGAACAGTTTTAATGCAAACACGTGGGTTTTCTGCTTACAAATCGAGGTCTCTCTTGATTTGAGCCTCTATGACAGGCTTGGGAAAGTGTAGTTATGTGTTTGAGGACTGACTAGGAGAGCTGATGTTTCTATTGCTGTGGCCCTAGCAGTAGAGGTTCCAGCCAGGAGTGGGAGGTGGGTAGATGTGGATCACCTTTCCTGTTGCATCCTGGGGTCCGTGTTAAAGTGTGCTCTCCCTTCTTCCCCATTACACACCCGGGGCAGGATGTGCACAAGGGCACATAAGAGGGGCTTATGTTTTAGGATGTCTCAGAGGAGGCCCACTTGGCTCATCTATTTGTACATGCCCACCAGGTGGCCTCAGGTACCTTAAAGTATTGCTGCTCAAGAGAATTCATCTGGAGAGCGGAATAAAAAGACTTGGAGTAAAGCAAGGCTTCTATGTCCAAAATCCACCTCCCAGTGTGTCCTCCTCCCCCCCCCCCGGGGTTAGCTTAGTCTCTTCCCAGTTACAGTTGATTTTACTTGCTGGTAGATCAATGATTTAGTTGGTCCCTGGGCCTATGTCATAATGGTTTGAGGGTTCAGGCACAGACAGATATCCTGATCAATTCCCTGGTCAGGAGTGATTGAGCAAATGGTGACCCTTACCAGGGATAGAGAACATAGAAGAAAGATTCCTAGCCCCAGTGCTGGTGGGGACTAGGCAGTAATGTTTTCGTTACTGTTAGGGTCAGTCTCATGGGAAGAAGTACTACCAGAGTTGGGTCTTTCCCCTTGGGCTTGGTAGGTGGTCTCTTTTGGGACCCAGAAGTTTGGGGACCCAGGAAGGTAGCCTGCTCTGGATAGGAAACTTATGCTCAGTTGGTACAACCGCTCTGGAAATCAGTCTGGCGGTTCCTCAGAAAATTGGGCATGACACTTCCAGAGGACCCTGTCATACCACTCCTGGGCATATACCCAGAGGATTCCCCTGCATACAATAAAGACACATGTTCCACTATGTTTATAGCAGCCTTGTTTATAATAGCCAGAAGTTGGAAGGAGCCCAGATGTCCCTCAAAGGAGGAATGGATACAGAAAATGTTGTATATATATACAATGGAATACTACTCAGCAATTAAAAATAATGAATTCATGCAATTTGTAGGCAAATGGTTAGATCTGGAAAATATCATCCTAAGCAAGTTAACCCAATCACAAAAGAATACACATGAAATGCAATCACTGATAAGTGGATATTAATGAGCCCAGAAGCCCTAAATACTCAAGGCACAATTAGCAAGTCAAATGATTCCCAAGAAGAAGAAAGGAGAGGACCCTGGGCCTGTAAAGATTGGATCCAGTTTTGTAGAGAAACTGTGGGGGGAGGGGGAATGATTGGGGAATAGTTGGGGGGGGAGAGGAATTATGGGACGTATGGTGGGGGGGGACTGGGAAAGGGGAAAGCCTTTGGAATATAAACAAAGAATATAGAAGAAAAAAAGAAAAAAAAAGGAAACTTATGCTCTGGGTCTCTTTTGCTGGCACAGTGAGTCTTTCTTCAGAGGTTCTTCCAGCGTTCCACGGAGCCTAGCCATCCCTATGTTGTCTCTAGTCTCCCATTCTCATGACTGTGAAATTATAGCTCCCTATTGAGAAGTTTTTGTGGGGACCTTTCTATGTATATGTAGTTTCCAGCATGCTTCCCATAGGCCACAGTTTCACAACCCCATTCGGTACAATACAAATTCCCCCTGTTACCTGGTCCCTGACCGTGTGGGAGCTCATTTGTGGGAAATGCATAGAACTGGAGTTCCCATATTTCTCTTTCAAAAGATGGGCTCCCACAACCATCCCTTCTGTAGTTTAACCAAACTCCAAAAGTGGGCATAGAAGAAGAAAGGTTTGCATGGAACTGGGGTTGCTCATCTAGAGTCAGACTATCACCTTCTCTGCGTATATGATTCTTCATTCCCAAGTCCACATGGGGGGGGGCGTGAGGGTTATAGATTCCCATCCCCAAACTGAGAGAAAGGAAAAAGATGATTGCAGCATTGCCTTTTCTAATTGACAGAGATGGACCCAAGGGATGTTCCCAGACACTTTCTCAGCAGCTGGAAGGATAACTGGGGAGGGTCCCTTCCAGGCAGGTTCCAGAGTCCAGGTAGGATCTGTTGGTATTCTGTCCAAGCTCCACCCCACAGTTACCTGTCAATAGCCAGGTATGCCCTGCCCCATATACCTGGCCCACTATAAAAGGGGCTGCCTGCCCCTCCTCTCTCTCTCTCTCTCTCTCTCTCTCTCTCTCTCTCTCTCTCTCTCTCATCTCTCTCTCATCGTTTTCTCTTTGCTCTTGCCTCTCTGCCCCTCTTGGGCTCTCCTCCTCTCTCCACGTGGTCATGGCTAGCCTCCACTATCTCTCTACTCTCTCTCTCTCTCTCTCTCTCTCTCTCTCTCTCTCTCTCTCTGCCTCTACTATACTATTGACTCCCATCCTCTTCCCTGAATAAACTCTATTCTATACCATGTCTGTGTGTGCGTGGTCCCTCAGGGGGAAGAGGTGCCTTGGCCTGGGCCCACCTAGGGACCCTCCTTCCCCCATGCCGCCAAGCCACACTCTCTAATACCCCTTTTCTCTTTTATATTCCATCATATGGTGCCCAAACCCGGGAACAACATTACACAAAAACATTAAAACCATCAGGATCCTCTTTATCGGAACCAAGTCTCCTGGATGGGACTGGTGGGTGGGTTCAGAAGTGGAAGATGCCAGGGTTTTCTCCACAGCCTGGTCAACCGCCTTGCAAGCTTCCTGCAAAGCCTGAAGCACTTGAGAGATCAGGGATTACACACTGCCACCTGGGAGATATCTCTGAGTCTGGGAAGGATGGGGAAAGGTCTCCAAAATCTAACTTCAAAAGGAGCACACTGATCCCAGAGCTCTACATAAGGGTGGGGGGAGGTTGGCCCAACATTTCCCAGTTTCCAGGACCAATCTGAGTCAGAGTATCTTAAGGAGTTCTATTTATCCTTTCTAACCTGACGTGAGCTCAATGACCTATATGCACGATGTAATTTCCAATTAATATTTCATGCCTTTGTCAGATTTTCAGACATGTGGAAGATGGGCCAGCAGTTAAAACGCTTGCAAAAAGCCTGCTTGAGGAACACACTTGGGATTCCCAGAACCCAGGTAAATGTCAGGGGGAGGAAGGGGGGTTATCTTATAATTCTAGGGCCCAGAAGATGGAGAACGGATACTCAGAGCAGGCTGGTCAGCTAGGCTAGCGATAATGAGTTCTAGGGTCAGTTGAGAGACCCTACCTCCATGAATAAAGCATAGCACAATCAAGGGAAACACCCAAAATCAATTTCAGTCCTGGATGAACACGTGCACATGTGTGCATGTGCCCCCACCCCAATGTGCACACATATACATGCCAAAACATACACACACACTTGAAAATAAAAAATAATTATTTATTTGAAGCCACTTATTAATTAACTATTATAGCTAGTCTAATATCTGTAAAGAAGCATAAAGCATAAGAGATTATAGATTACAGAGGAGGTATATTGTATTTATCTAATGCCACGTAGCCTATCATTTCATTTCTAAGCAGTAAAGCAGCAGCAATATGTTTTGCACCCTTTCTGGAATGTTGGCGGAACTTATTGAAGAAGAAGTCATTGCTGAAGAAGCTGCAGTAAGTTAATGCGGGTCGGAAGATCGTTTCCCCCATGCACCCACAGTCCGTGTTAGCCGTCTCCCGGGTGCTCAGTGAGCGTTCTTATTTCCCAGCCCACGCCCATTGCACAGCTAATCTAGGCCTCTTATTGCCTTAGCATTGAAGCCTGAGATTCCAATGAAGCCTGAGAGAGACTGGTGTTCCAAGAAGACAAGTCTCAAATACAGAGGCACTTATAACAGGCCTTCCTAATGGACTCAGCATCAAACTCTGCTTCATGCTGATATCTGCTTGGCCAACGCTAGCCAAGCCAAGAGTCGGTGTAGGAGAGAACCACACAATGGCTGATTCTGTCAGGAGACTAGTCCTTCGGAGGCTAGCAAGAGTAATGCTCTTTTGTGGAACGGTATGGGGAAGAAATACAATAACAAAAATGCAGCCTGACCTGTTTTCAAAGAACCCACAGAGGTGAAATCTCGCCAAGGTTATTAATGTTTTGTTGGCATCCAGGTGGATCAGTGCAGAGGTCATTAATTTACTGAGGACAACTGCTTGCTTATGATATTGAATTAAAGATATTACAAGTGAAAGAAGAGTGTAGCCACGAGCCAGGTAACCTGCGGTTGTAACCAGCTGGGGCCAGGGAAGGGCAGTTTGCACCAAGATACAAAGTTACTTCTTGCTTTCGGTTCTGTGGACTTTCACCTTTTTCCACTTTCACCTCAGCACTCGTCAACAAAAGGAACCATTGTGGTAGGTCCTCAGGCATTCATTCCCCTCTCTAAGCTTCAAGGCCAGGGGGTCAGATCAGGCACTCTCCCATTTCTTGTATGCTTTATTACCTTTCTTTCTTCCTTTCTTTTTCTTTCTTTCTTTCTTTCTTTCTTTCTTTCTTTCTCTTTCTTTCTTCCTTCCTTCCTCCCTTTCCTTTCCTTTCCTATTTTTTAAAATTTATTCTTATTATTTATTTATTTATTTATTTACTAAATAACAACCTGGCTGTATATTACTTCATTGCTCATCTGTAATGAAAAGAAAACTGAGTTTATTCCCTTGCATTTACATTTCTTTAACCAATTGGCGTCCTCAAAACTAACTGAGGAAGAAGGAGTTAATCTGAACTCTTCTCTGACCAAACACGTTTGATGCCTCCTGACCCCTAATTTGTGGATTCTGTGGGAAACTGCACTGCACCTGCCTGAGCGAGAAAGGTTCTTTGCGGACACCCAGTGCTGGATGGAACTCCTCCCTCTCTTCCTTCCTGCTCCCTCCTCCCATTGTTATTTTCCCCTCTAGAAGTTTCTGGAAGTTTCCACATTATTGCTTTTGAGGCAGGACCTCCTCCCGTGTCCGAGATGTCCTAAACATTTCCTGCTAGGAAACTGGATGACCATTTTTACCTAGAGATTAAGTTCGACCTCACTCGTTTTGCAAAGAAAATAAAGCGAGGTAAGCGAATGTCTTTCACTTTATCTAGGCAGGTTCCCGTTTCCTCCAGGGCTTGTCCCTGTTGGCTACTCCCGCTAAGTTCTGTCCCCACCTGCACTTTGGCCTCTGACCATGCATTACTCAAACCACACAGGTTTGCAAGGATCTGAAACCCACTGCAGAGGGCTTGGCTGTGAAGCCACAAACTTACTGACTCCCAGAGTTCTGCCCACAGGGAGCAGCCGGTTCCTCTGCTTACACCCTTCTCCCTAAAGGTCGATTTGTGGCGATTTCAATGAATTCCAGGAGGTCCTTGAAAAGAAATAAGGGTAACAGTTTAATAACAATTTAACTATTTCGCTGAAAATAGCCTGTGTTTTGCTAACTATGTAGCCTTTCTTCCCTCTCCTTTCTCTCTCTCTTTTTAAACTTCAGTTTCACTTTCAGGCTGGAAGGAAATGTCTGATTTAAAAAAAAAAAAAAACCAAAAAACTGAATGAAAACTAAGGGGATGCAGGATCTCAGGCTGAATAAAACCAGAATGTACTTGACTTTTGAGGTTAACGCACCCGTTCTCTATCAGGAAGGTGAAACTGCCTGAATTACAATCACACAACAAAAGAAGAGAGAAGATGATGCAGGTACTGGGGGAGAAATGCACCATAATTCCAAATGTAAATTTAGCAACAAAATCTGATTTCTGTGATGAGACGCCAATTTTATGCAGCAATTAAAACAATAGCAGCAAAAGCAAAATTACTTGCTCTATAGACTTCTCTTCTTGGAAAGATACTCCATGAAAGCTTCCAAAAGTGATTTCGAAAAAGGCTTTAAAAGGGGGTGAGGGTGGCTCTGAGGGGCGTAAGGGGGTAAACAAGATCAAAATGCATATGTATGTCTAGTGTATAGTATGAAATCATCAAAGAGTAAGTAAAAGGATTATAAGGTAATTAAAATGCTTTTTAAAAATTGCACCTTTTTTGCCTTAAAACAACCAACCAAACCAAACCAAACCACCAACAACAAAAACCAGAAGGTTAAAATCCTTCCTATTTATTGGGCTAGACAGGAAGACCTGGCATTCCTTGACAATGTTCTTGAGAAAGGAGGATTTCTCAGATGTTTCTAGGAACCGGAGAGTCACTTTCAGTTACAGAATAAAGAAGGGCACAGGAGAGGAGGGCAGGATGTTCCGGAAGTTGTATAGTAAGGCCAGAAACCAGGCTGAGAAATTATGGACTAGTTGGGGGAACTGTGATGAAACGCCAATTTTATGCAGCAATTAACAATCAACCTCGAACATATAGAAGTTGCAATAAGCTCGTCTCATGACTTTATAATGGGATTATGTGTTGACGCGTCTCTAAATGTTTTGAAAGCTTCCCTTTACTATTACCTATGAGTTACCTATTAACTCGTGTTACTGATGAAACGGTTTTCATTAAATAGGATCTCTTTCCATTGGAAATAATTGATGATATGATCTCCTTACAAGCTGTTTAGGATTTGTCCCCCCTCCCTCTCTCTTTCTGTTTGCGTGTGTGTGTGTGTGTGTGTGTGTGTGTGTGTGTGTGTGTGTATGCGCGCGCGCGCGCGCGCGCGCGCCCCCCCCCTGTCTCCATTCTGAATTCCCTAACATTCTCCTCATGACTTCATTAGCACTTAGTGGATTTGGGGTTGTTTTTCGTTTTCGTTTTTTCACTCTCAATGAAGAATGTTTTCAGATTGGGACTGTCTTTCAGTGATTCAGGGGTACAGTTTGGGAATGCATTGGTCCTTAGTAATTCTAATTTCTATTTACAGCCTTTCCAGAGGGATAGAAGTTATCTAAGCAAAGAGTAGAATATGATACAGGGATTGTACCCTTAATGTGGTAAGTAGAGGGGAGAACAGTACTGTGAGGAAAACTTGTTAGCTGTCTCTCTCTTACTTTGCAAACTGATTTGTAATGCAAATTTAGTAATAGGCTCACATGCATAGAAAAAAGTCAGTAAATATCATATGATCGCTGGGGTCACTGGGGGAGGCCATTACAGGTTCACACATTACAGGTGAACTTCAAAGCTAATGTACTAATAAAGGCAGCCATGTATATGAGAATGAATGAGATCTCATTTTCTGAGGCTACAAGACTAATCTGTAGGGACAGCACTGGTTGCTTCTGGGAGTAAGGGTGGGCATTAACTGGGAAGGGGGGAGAGGAATTCTTAGGATTTGACTTACACAGATTCATGCATCTGCCAAGTCAGAGGATGTATACTTAAAATGTTATCTTATTATGTGGACTTTTACATTAGGTAAACAGATTGTATATTAAAAATTGCTGAAACTAGAAATGAGGAAGTAATCTGTCCAGCGAGGACACTGATGCTCATAGTACGTGTTTGTGAACTGGTGACAGAGGTGTGTGGATAGATTATTATATGTGTCGAACACAAGCATAGTTACTGTAAAATTCTTCCAATTGTCTCGAATGTTTAAGAATACTTTCTTGCTCCCTTGTTTTTGACTGTTTTGAGACAAGATCTTACTGTGTAGCCTTATCTGGCCTAGAAATTGCCATGTAGACCAGGCTGTCCTCAAAACCACAAAGATTCACCTGCCTCTGCCTCCCAAGATGGGATTAAAGATATGAGCTACCACGAATGGCCCCCTTTAAGAATTTTTATTCAAAACTTTGGTGCTGTGTTGACTATAGGATATCCATACACTGGAGCATTTTACATCGATAAAACAGATGAATGTTAAGACATGATGAGACGTGAACACATCTTGCAAACTGGAGTGAAGGAAAGAAAGATGAACGGTAGAATGATGCACACAGAATCCCCCTTAGCCATGGGGGTGCTCTAAGACCACAGCGAGTGCCTGAGAGCATCAGGAGCATCTAACCCTGTGTATACCAATTTACCTGTCCATACATGCCTGTGATGAAATTAGGTTTATAAATAGGAATAGGAAGAGGCTAACAATAATCAATAATAGCCCCGATATTGATATTATAATCTGGTAAAAGTTATATGGTTTCTCTCTCTCTCTCTCTCTCTCTCTCTCTCTCTCTCACACACACACACACACACACACACACACACACAATGCCTCAGTTCATCATTATACTGTAGTAATATTTTGTATCATGGCTGCCACAAGTAACTGAAAATGTAGAATGAAACTGTGCTAATGGAGACTGTTGTGGTGTGGGATTTCATTAATGCTGACTACAGAGTCAGGTACCCTTGTGTGTAATAATTAAAAGTGTTTGTGTATAGGAAGAATGAAGGATTGATGGGGTGGGTGGGAGGGGGATTTTCTTAAAGCATTGGAGTCCTGCGGGTTTTTTTTTTTTTTTTTTTTGAGTAGTGAGTCCACTGACACAGACATTGATGAAAATTCAATAACTTGTTTATACATGGTTTGTGCACTGTTTTTTTTCACACATTTAAAATATGATTGTTAAAATAAACACCAGTCAAGGGTTGTCCTGGTATGCAACTAAGAGCGTGAAATAGAAAGAAGAAGGAAAATGTAGACTCAAGATGAGGACCAGATTATATAGAATGACCAATGCCTACTGAAAAGTAATTCCAGAGGAGAGACTATAGAAAGAGAGACAATTATCACAGAAAAATATGTTATAAAAGTTGAGGTAAATGGGAACTCTCAGACTGAAATAAGCAGCAATAGGGACATTTCAAAGGAGAGGCATAACTTGAAATACCCTTGTGAAATTCTGCATTATCACATTTAAAGAAAAGACATTAAAATATAAAGTGAAATTATTAAGAAAAAATATGTTATGTGAAGGAAGAGAGATGAGATGAATTTCAGACCCATTAGCACCTCTGGAGAGTAGGAGACAAGACGATGATGCTTCCATGATTTTGTGTGAAAATTCTATTTCTGATTTATTTTTTATTTTGGTGAGTGTTCTTCCTGCACGTGTGTGTGCACACTGTGCACATGCATGGGTGCACTCGAAGGCCAGAATAGAATGCAGATTCCCTAGAACATGATTGTGCTGGGAACTGAATCCTGATCCTTTGACTGAGCAGAAAGTGCTTTCAGTTGCTAAGCTCCGTGATGTGTATTGGAGGTTAATAATCTTGTATGAACAAAAATCACCACGAAGATCATTACTTTGTTCAATTATTATAATAAAAATAAAAATAATAAAAAAGAAGACAGTATTTCAAATATAACCTATGTATCAAAATTACTGAAGACATGAACAGGACAGTGGTGGCTCATGCCGTTCATCCCAGCACTGAGGAGGTAGAGGCAGGTGGATTTCTGTAAGTTTGAGGCCACCCTAGTCTACATAGTATGTTTCAGGAGAGCCAGGGCTACCAAGAGAAACAGTGTCAGAAAGAGAAAGAGAGAGAGAGAGAGAGAGAGAGAGAGAGAGAGAGAGAATCAAAGACAAAAATACAAAGATATAAAGATAAAGAAAAATAAAAAGATCAAAATTTAAAAGACCTATGGATTTTGTCAATAATGTACGAGCAAATGCTTCAGCTTAATTCTTCTCATTCTTAAGCCAAATGCTCCTAAAAAACGACCCAAGGGCATCCCATAACCCAGAACTTTCCTTCTGGTTTTTAAAGTAAAATTGAAAGCAGTTTGAAAGGACACTGGCTTCTGCTGTGATCTTTCGTCACCAGGTCAGGAGCAATTCAGGTTGTCACAGTCTGTGAGGTGAACCATGCGCACTTCATGCTCAGCAAGTGTGAGTGAATGAGAAGCTTTGGACTCTTCCTAAATGTTCGTGAAGCTTTTTAAAGTTCAAACTCTCCACTTACTTCACTTCAGTGTTCCTTCCACTGCCGTCTTGGCTCGAGCTTAGCTGTGAGTATCTCATGATAAATTTGGGATTTTTCATTATAAAGTGAAATATTACAAGACAGAGCTTAGCATGGCCATGTACTCTAAACGCATGGTGTTTTTACTTCAGCCAAATAATGCTTTCGATACTACATTGCTTTATGCTGAGTACCATAAGATCAACTTGATTTACGTCCTTTGAGCCTCAGTTACCTTTGGAGGATTTCACCTAGGTCTGAGAAGTGAAAATTTGCCAAAACTGCAATACAGATGCACCACCCTTAGAACACGGTCCAAACTATTCCAGGGTCTACACTCTTCACAGTGCTCCTCTAAGTTCCTCTTATTCTTTATTGGATATTGACTGATATAAACATAAAGTTATAAATGAGATTAATATGAGGTGTTTCTAATTAACCTAGACATAAAGATTTGATGCTTAGTCATAGTCACAAGTGAAAATCCTTGACATTTCCTCTCTTGGCCATGTCACCTGATGCTATACTAACAGTTATAGGGAAGTAAGAATGGAAAGATGTGGTAAAAACAGAAAGGCTTGAGTCTCCTATGCCAGAAGGTGAGGCATGGAGAAATCCTGTGAACTCAGTTGACCAAGAAATACAGTTGTGGGCACATTCTTTTAAATTATGAATGCAACACTATATTAAGTGAAGCTAAACATAACTATAGAAAGTTAGTTAAGGAAATGAGAGAATGGTATAGTTAAACACCTAACATTTATAGTAAAAAATAAAAATATGATTCAGATCATTAACAACATGGGTGAGCCTGAGGGACACCATGATCAGGGAAATGCATCAGACAAAAACGAAAGTCACATGTTCTTGTACGAATGATGAATGTCAAGAATTATAGATCATTGGTTACTGGAAGTTAGAAAGAGCGTAGGGAGGCAGAGGGGAGAGGGGGTGGCTGACAAATGCAGGGGTGCAGCTGAAACAGAGGAAGGACTTGGATTTCTATGCTTAAAAAGAATTCATCGTAGCTAGTAAAAAGGTTTTAGAATGTTTTCAACATGAGACATTGATGAACATTCAAAAATATGTGTTTATGAAAAATAATTTCAAGAGATTTCTGTCTGGAGTTGGCTGACTTGCAGATGGCCTTTAAAATAATAATCATAACAGATAAAAATAAAATAACCATGGTAATAAGGAAATGGCATGATTGAATTCCTTATCTTTACAGTGAGAGGAAGAATGAGAAAGAAGTATATGCAGATCATTCTGCTTATTGATGCTATTTGAGTTATTTCTGCTTGGTACATTATTTGCACATTACATACTTATATGGTGTAAAACTTATCAATAGATCTTGTATAGATTTGGGTGACACATTTTAAAAGAATACTCCAAAAGATATGGTAATACCCATTATTTCTTTTCTTATATTTCCTTTATAGGGCAGAATCATGACAGGGTGTTCATCGTATCTAACATACTCCTTTGTGGGACTTTTGTCCCTATGGATTCTTGTGGTGTCTTCCACAAACCAATGCACTGTGAGATACAACGTAGCTGACTGCAGCCATCTGAAGCTAACGCACATACCTGATGACCTTCCCTCTAACATAACAGTGTTGAATCTTACTCACAACCAACTCCGACGATTACCACCTACCAATTTTACAAGATACAGCCAACTTGCTATCTTGGATGCAGGATTTAACACCATTTCAAGACTGGAGCCAGAGCTGTGCCAAATACTCCCTTTGTTGAAAGTACTGAACCTGCAGCACAATGAGCTATCTCAGATTTCAGATAAAACTTTTGTCTTCTGCACGAACCTGACAGAACTCTATCTAATGTCTAACTTGATACACAAAATTAAAAGCAACCCTTTCAAAAACCAGAAGGTAAGAGAAGTATATTAATTTTGTTCTAAGAAATGCAAATATTATCTAAAGTTCCTTGACGCTAACTTTTCAAGTTACTCATGGAAGTCTTCATAGATATCGAAGCAAGAGGATAAAGTCAGATCAACCCTCATCATGACTGTTGGGTCCACCTGTGCACACCTATGTATTGTGATATGTGTATGTTACAGTATTAGATCAATTCGAACAGTAAGAAATCTCTTGCATTGTCTCATTTGAAACACGACTTAAAGAGAGATATCATGAGCAGAAATACATATGACTGTCTCCCAGGAAACACAGAAAATAAACTCATGGTACTGCTGAATTTAGAATAGGAAGTTGTAAGAAGCAGGATGAGTCCAAGTTCTGACTTCAGTAAACAAAACAAGTTGATAAAGCAGACTATTTTACTAAAATATTACCTACTCTTTGGAGTTTCAGAAATCTTGGAACATTACCTTTCCAATGGTTTCTACTTTTTCCCTTTTAAAATTGGCTTAATTTTTTTTTACATATATGAAAAACATGTGCTATTAGCTAGTAATACCAGAGACTCTTAAGTGCTTCACTTAAACCAAAGCCATCCGTAAATCAATTATTTTCTTTATTTTGTGGCCTCAAACAAAATAATCGAGCCCTATTCTTTCTCAGATGCTGACACAAGGTACTCATTTAAGTGTGCTGAGAAGACTTGGTAAAGCAATATGTTGGCCAGTCTCTGAGGTTTCTTAAATCAGAGTGTGTAGGAAATACCTTTCAATGCAAATGCCTCAAAATCTAATCAGAGAAATTATTAGAGAAACACATTTTTGCCTTTTTAATGCATAAAAGTAACTCATTTTTTTTCTTTGATAGAAATTCCATTCCCAGAGGTTTTCTTTTTGCCTGAATTTGAAATGTACAGGCAGACTTCATGATCCTCTGGCTTTGACAATCTTCCTGATCTGTCTTCCAAGATGTTCCCCTGAGCCTTGGCTTTAGATTTTGTTTTCTTAACAGAGTACTTTCTTATTTTGCTTCTGTAACTAGTGTCCAAGGTTCATGAATTACAATTATGCTTACAAAGCCATGCTGCTATCCCTTGCAATACCAATAAATACTTAATATAAATAAATAAATAAATAAATAAATAATCAACTGTCCTCATATCATAAATAATAAGCTTAATTCCCTAAGCTTGGCAAACAAAGGTGATTCATGAAGAAAAAAAAATCCTTGTAACAATGGTCAAGGTTCTGTTTAAATGTTTTCCATTGAACTAGAGTTGCATCTCTCCCCCCACTCTCTATCCTCAAGCCCCTCCCAGCTACCCAGCTCCCTCAAATTCCTGCTGTGGATCCCCACCACTCTCGTGGAAGATGGCTAGCCTCTTTTTCTTTGATTTCTGTGCTTTTGTGTGTCTATGGTTTCAAAGCTGACCACTCTGCATTGGATAACCCAATAAGGGGGCTCATCCACTGGACAGGCTAAATAAATGTCTTCTCCCAGGACTCATTACTAACTTGTAATTCTTTATCCAGGGATGGGCTCCCTAGGAGTTTCTGTTCTTCCACGAAACTTGACTCTTGACATTACCACTTTTCTGGTCTTGTGTATGCAGCCACATCTAGGAGAGACTTCCTGGTACAAATTTGGAGGAAGGGTGGGTGAAAAGACTTTAACAGCAATGGTATATTTAATTGCAATAAAGACTATCAAGCCTTCACAACAACAAGGAGAAATCAGTCGTTTTCCCTTGGAGATCCTTCCAAGGTTCACACGTTGGAGGGAGTTGCTTCTGGTGTCAAGACTCTAACATGGGTGTCTCTGTTTTTCACTCTCAGAATCTAATCAAATTAGATTTGTCTCATAATGGTTTATCATCTACAAAGTTGGGAACTGGAGTCCAACTGGAGAACCTTCAAGAGCTGTTCTTATCAAAAAATAAAATCCTTGCGCTACGAAGTGAGGAACTTGATTTTCTTGGCAATTCTTCTTTACAAAAATTGGACTTGTCATCAAATCCACTTAAAGAGGTAAGATGTAAAGGCAGAGTTACTTCCTGTTACCTTCAGGTGTGCGCAATCCTTGTGTTGCACAGATGGAAACTTTAGGTTTCTAGTGTTGTAAAATTATGGCTTGGCTGTGTCTAACAAATTCATCAAGACTTACTGTTTGAGGCTGTTGACAATAAAAAACGAGTTGAGAAATTGTCGGTTGGTAGGGTTAATTCTAATCCCTGTTCCACTGGGGAGATATTCTCTGATTTTTGAAAAGACACTGATTTTAGTTTTCCTAATTATATAGTGAAAATCGAACTCCTCCTCCTCCTCCTGAGATTTCTATAAGAATTAAAACGCTATTGTCATCAAGGGCTCAGGCTGCAGACTTGGGCTAGCCACTCCTCTGTAGGCTTTGTCTTTTAATAACCATGTGATCAGGTAGGTTATTCAAGGGAGCTGTGCTTCAAGCTTCCAATAACACTACCTCATAAGGTAATATGAGGCAAAAGGATTTAGTAACACATTTGGCATGCAGCAGTTCTCAGTATAAAAAAAAATTCTTGTATTGGAATATTTCTCAGTATCTTGCTCTTCTGTGGCCCATTGGGAACTATGGGTATATAGCTACCTACTTTTTAGATGTAGTTTATTCTGTGCATCCATTGGGTATTGTCCATATGTGTACATGTTTAGGGCTGACCACAAGGCATTAAATAATACATTAGGGGCTCGTTCCTGGGGTAAGATGGACTCTCCTTCCCTTACTAGTCATTAATTGCCTGGAACACTTCACCTAGATCTCAGTACTTCTCAACCTTCCTAAGACTTTGGCCCTTTAATATAGTTCCTCATGTTGTGGTGACGACCCCCCTCCCTCCCCCAGCCATAAAACTGTTTTCATTGATACTTCATGGTTGTCATTTTGCTACTTTTATGAATAGATAAATGATAGACAGATGATAGATAGATGATAGATAGGTAGTAAATGATAGATAGATGATAGATAAGTGACAGATATATGATAAATGATAAATAGGTGATAGATGATAGATAGATAGATAGATAGATAGATAGATAGATAGATATAGGTGAGAGATTAAACAGATTTGACAAAGTGGTCACCAGGACACACTGAGGATCTGCTCTCTTACAGTTTTCACACATAGTTTATTGAATGCAACCAGATTCAGGGAGATTTAGGCAAAATGCTGGGAGACATAACTTTACCTGGGAGACCTGGGAAGCCCCTGCAGGTGGGTTACAGCCTCAGGATGAAGAAAGAACTAGGGATAGAGTGGGCAGGCTTTCTTGAGCGTCACGAGGTACAAAGGGAAGAGGACTGTGTGAAAAGGCGTTTAGTATTTCCTGTGGAGCCAGTTACATCCGGGTTTCTTGTTTGTTTCTTTGGAACCATCAGTTTTCTCCAGGGTGTTTCCATACAATTGGCGAGCTATTCGCCCTCCTCTTGAACAACGCCCAACTGAACCCCCACCTCACAGAGAGGCTATGCTGGGAACTTGCAAACACAAGCATCCAGAATCTCTCTCTGGCTAACAACCAGCTGCTGGCGACCAGCGACCGCACTTTCTCCGGGCTGAAGCGGACAAACCTCACCTGGCTCGATCTTTCCTACAACGGCCTCGGCGATGTCGGTAACGATTCCTTTTCTTGGCTCCCACACCTGAGGTATCTGTCTCTCGAGTACAATAATATACAGCGCTTGTCCTCTCGCTCTTTTTTCGGACTTTCCAACCTGAGGTACCTGACCTTGAAGCGAGCATTTACTAAGCAAAGCGTTTCCCTTGCTTCACACCCCAGCATCGAGGATTTTTCCTTTCAGTGGCTAAAATATTTGGAATATCTCAACATGGATGATAATAATATCCCGGGTATGAAAAGCAATACTTTCACAGGATTGGTGAGTCTGAAGTACCTAAGTCTTTCCAAAACGTTCACAAGTTTGCAAACCTTAACAAATGAAACATTTGTGTCGCTGGCTGGGTCACCTTTGCTCACTCTCAATTTAACGAAAAATCACATCTCAAAAATCGCAAGCGGTGCTTTCTCTTGCTTGGGCCAACTCAGGATACTTGATCTCGGCCTTAATGAAATTGAACAAGAACTCACCGGCCAGGAATGGAAAGGTCTGAGAAATATATTTGAGATCTACCTCTCCTATAACAAATACCTCCAACTGACTAGCAAGTCCTTTGCTTTGGTTCCCAGCCT
This sequence comes from Apodemus agrarius, assembly GCA_964023405.1. NCBI lineage: Eukaryota > Metazoa > Chordata > Mammalia > Rodentia > Muridae > Apodemus > Apodemus agrarius. The sequence continues at coordinate 38,050,961 of OZ030023.1, read as the reverse complement.
TCAAAGACTAATGCTCAGGAGGGTGGCCCTTAGAAATGTGGATATCTCCCCTTCGCCTTTCCGCCCTCTTCAGAACCTGACTATTCTGGACTTAAGCAACAACAACATAGCCAACATAAATGAGGACTTGTTGGAGGGTCTTGAGAATCTAGAAATTCTGGACTTCCAGCACAACAACTTAGCAAGGCTCTGGAAACACGCAAACCCTGGTGGTCCCGTTAATTTCCTGAAGGGCCTGTCGCACCTGCACATCTTGAATTTAGAGTCCAATGGCTTAGATGAAATCCCGGTGGATGTGTTCAAGAACTTATTCGAACTGAAGAGCATCAATCTAGGACTGAATAATCTGAACACACTTCTACCATCCATTTTTGACGACCAGACATCTCTAAGGTCATTGAACCTCCAGAAGAACCTCATAACATCGGTTGAGAAGGATGTTTTCGGGCCACCTTTCCAAAACCTGAATAGCTTAGATATGCGCTTCAATCCATTTGACTGTACATGCGAAAGTATTTCCTGGTTTGTTAACTGGCTCAACCAGACCCACACTAATATCTCTGAGCTATCCACTCATTACCTCTGCAACACTCCACGCCACTATTATGGCTTCCCGGTGAAGCTTTTTGATACATCATCCTGTAAAGACAGTGCCCCCTTTAAACTCCTTTTCATAATCAATACCAGCACGCTCCTGGTTTTTATACTGACGGTACTGCTCATTCACTTCGAGGGTTGGAGGATATCTTTTTACTGGAATGTTTCAGTGCATCGGATTCTTGGCTTCAAGGAAATAGACGTCCAGGCTGAGCAGTTTGAATATACAGCATACATAATTCATGCCCGTAAAGACATAGACTGGGTCTGGGAACATTTCTCCCCAATGGAAGAACAAGACCAATCTCTCAGATTTTGCCTAGAAGAAAGAGACTTTGAAGCAGGCATCCTTGGACTTGAGGCGATTGTAAATAGCATCAAAAGAAGCAGAAAAATAATTTTCATTATAACACATCATCTATTAAAAGACCCTCTGTGCAGAAGGTAGGTGGGCTTTCTGGATGTTTGTATCTTCAATTTGCTTTTCAAATGAAACACTTTCAAAATCACCGCATTTGCAATTCACAAAAATTGCAACAAAATTAAGGGGAAAATTCAAACATTTAGTGAAAGTGCAAATAAATTCCACAAATAATTTTAGAGTGTTAAGTGTTTAATTTCTTAACAAATGTATGCTAATGATCTGACCATTCCTTTTAATGTTTACTTAGATTCAAGGTTCACCACGCAGTTCAGCAAGCTATTGAGCAAAATCTGGATTCAATTATATTGATTTTTCTCCAGAATATTCCAGATTATAAACTAAACCATGCACTCTGTTTGCGAAGAGGAATGTTTAAATCTCGTTGCATCTTGAACTGGCCAGTTCAGAAAGAACGGATACATGCCTTTCATCATAAGTTGCAAGTAGCACTTGGGTCTCGGAATTCAGCACATTAAAGTCATTTGTAGATTCGGAGTCAGTAAAGGGATAAATCCAATTTGTGGATCTATCATGAAGGACCATCACGAATCTGGGTTTTACTTAAAAGTTTTGTATCTGTTTATCTATATGTATAGAAGATGATATTGTATCACAATCAAATCTCAGTTTTGAAAATTTTCTGCTTATTTCAGGCCTCTCATTGACAACTGTTTAGTCACTCCAAATAAATACATGGGCAGTTAAGAGCATCCTCTATTAATAGAGTCCCCATTGATTCCTGAGGTGTCTTACAGCTACAAAGGGTTTAAAAATATTTTTATATAAATAAAACTGAGAGTTTTATAAATATATATTTTTTTAAAAAAATGGAGTCTTACTGGGTAGCTCAGGAAGGCCTGGAAATTACTATGTCAAAGAATCATGTCTTGAACTGCCTGCCTCTGTCTCCAGAGTGATGCTTTTAAGGGTATGTAGTACCTACACCCAGCTACACGCTCATTTTTATAATGCCCATTTTGGAGACATTTCTAGAATAAAATATGGTTGCTTTTATGGTACAAGGCTACTTGAATGGTAACAGGAATAAAATACTAGGAAAGAGAGGTTTTGATTTTTTTTTTAGTTGAAAAACTTTGTATTTTATTTTGATGTTGGTTTTGATAGATGTTGAATAGGTTTTAAATCTGCATACCCAAGAGCAGAATATCTTCATAATCCTCATAGTGTCATAGGCCCCCAGACCTTAGTAGGCCCCCAGACCTAGCACAACTGACTCTACCATGGAAGTGCAATTGGGTCATAAAACTCAGAACATAGACACTTGCCATGATGGCCTAATCCACCAAAGTCTGTAGTTGGGGGAAAAGTCTTTAAATGCCTTGCTTTTTGGCTTCTGTAGCTCTGCTTCTGACTGATGTTGTTAACGGAAGTGTATCAACACAGATTATGGTCGTCATCGTCGTCATTGTTTTGTTTTTGCAATTAAAAGCTCACCCTGAAAAAGGGTTGGGGCTATCTTGGGATCTCAAACAGCTAATGTGGTCACCAACTGGCTATTAAAGACTTTCTATTAATATAAACCCATGTCTGAGCAGTCTTCTTTGATGGACACTCCACAATGATAAATGGCTTTTATTACTTGATGAAATAGATATTGGAATAAATACTTGTATCTTCCTAATTTTTGTGTTCTTTTGCAGGAGAGTTAAATAACTTTCTTAACCATATTATAGAAAGCATTGCTTCCAGAACCCTGGTCAATAAAGTGTCTTTGTGGAAAATAGCATTTCCACCCTCTTGTCACAGACTTGGGAGGCAGTTTTGACCAAATCACTGGGTCATGGTGGGATTCTTTGGTATATTTTTTACATAATATTTTTATTGATTATTTGGGGATTTCACATCATGAACCATGACCACACTTATTTCCTAGTCCTCCCAGGTCTGTGAAGTCCCAAGGAGGAGGAGGAAGAGGAGGAGGAGGAGGAGGAGGAGGAGGAGGAGGAGGAGGAGGAGGAAGAGAAAAAGAAGGAAGAGAAAGAAGAGGAGTAGGAGGAAGAGGAGAAGGAGAGGGAGGTAGAGGAAGAGGAAGTGGAGGAGGAAGAGGAAGAAGTAGAGGAGGAGGAGGAAGAGGGGAAAGAGAAGGAGAAAGAGGAGGAGAAAGAGAAGCATTGTGTTGCCCATGTACTCGCTGGAGCATGGTTAAACTCCAAGTGGGCAGCCCTTAGAGAAAACTGAGTCCTTCCCCACCGGCATCCCCGCCAGAGTCCATCAACTGTGAAGAACTACACTTCAGTGTCCTTTACACAATTTTAAGAGTTCTCTTGACTTGGCTTCCTGTCTAGGCTGTTATTAAACCATGAGAGGATGCACACACTGGGCAACTTAGCTCCTAGTTTAGAAAACTGTTAGAATAAGTTTTGCCTGTAACAAAACAAAGCTTTAAGTTTTCGTTTTATGCTAAGAAGAATAGACATATTGGAAATACACATCCAAAGCTTTTTGAAACATCTCTTGATCAGGTACTGAAACATAACAAAGAGGGGGTTGAAATGCAGAGTCAGCAGCTGCCTGGCTGGCTGCGTTAACCACCATCTTGTGCCTTGCTGAGTGTTAAGCCTCTTCTACTTTGCTGATTGTTAACCATCCCCTCCACTTCGGGGCCCCTCTAATCTTTCTTTCCTCACACAAACTGACTTTGGAAATCCCACGTGAGGTGGTTAGAAGACAAAGCACTTGAAGGTGGACAGAAGAGAGTTGACTAGGTGGTAGAAGGCTATGAAGAAGTGACATTTGCTCTGTGCTGGGAATAGGAGGGAGCCTTCCAGAGGCAGACAGGACGGATTAGGAAAGATGCTCCTGGGGCTGGTGAGATGGCTCAGTGGTTAAGAGCACTGATGGCTCTTCTGAAGGTCCTGAGTTCAAATCCCAGCAACTACATGGTGTCTTACAACCATCTTAAATGAGATCTGATGACCCCATTTTTCTCCACTGTTTGTCTAGGTCGTTCACTTTTTAAAATCAGTTTGGACTCAACTTAAACTTTTATTTTGTGTGTTAAAGAGCCATACTGTTTGATGGTTTAGCTCGAATTGTTTCAGCACTGGATTTTGGGGGTGTTCTCAGTAGTCTATTGTGTCCCTTGTCCCTTTCATGTCCTGTGTCATCATCAACATCATCATCATCATTCTCTCTCTCCCTCCCTCCCTCCCTCCCTTCCCCCCTCTCCCTTCCTTCCTTCCTTCCTTCCTTCCTTTCTCTCTCTCTCTCTCTCTCTCTCTCTCTCTCTCTCTCTCTCTCTCTCTCTCTCTCGTATGCTTGTGTGTGTGTGTGTGTGTGTGTGTGTGTGTGTGGGTGGGTGGGTAGGTGTGTTAAATCGTACTTTTGGAATTGCATTGTGCTCCAAGATAATCCTGGATGTTCCCTTGTTCCATGTCCAAGCCATCCACAAGGATTCCTGGACCCTTTAAACCAAGAATAACATGTGTACACCTGGCCATGCTTATCAGTAAGTGAATGTCCTTCTTTTAGGTCTCCCACGCTTCCAAGGCAGGACATGTAAGCGCACACCACTAATAAACATGTCTGTAAATAGTTCCATATCTGTGCACATCTAATATGTATACAAACTAATCTGTATGTTACAAAAAACCAAAAGCTCTAATCCATTTCCACACCGGGCAACTTAATCTCCCCCTCGCTCTTCTTCAGTCATCCTCTCCGATCACTACACCAATCGTTACCTCTTTACATAATCGTTTGACTCTACAGAGACTGGTGTCAGACTTGTTATCCCCTGTGCTGCGGAATGCAACTTCACAGCTATGATACAATGCTTGTATGTAATACCTTTCGTGTCAGTTTTCCGTACTGTTTTCCAAAACTGCTTCGGCCAGCATCTTCAATGAGGTTAACCTGTCCTTATGTAATAAAGTTACTTTCTTTTTTTTAACAGTTTTTATTCCATCCTAGGATTCCTGAATCTCTGAAATTTATTTTGGTTTCTTTTGCATACAGCAAAGCTTTGGAGTTAGTTGTATGGATTTTGGCCGACGTGCAACATATTAACCTTTGTCACTTTGCAATCTTCCAGGACAGTTTTCTTGCCCTAAAACTTTTCATTAAATGGAGTTAAAACAATAACTCAGTGACTTAGATTAACCCACAGAAGACTAGCACATAGGCCAGGTGGTTCGCAAGCACCTATAACTTCAGCTGCAAGAAAGCCAATGCCCTCTTCTCATCTCTCAGGAGACCCACACGCAAGTCTGCATACGCACAGGTAGATAAAAATATCTATAAATAAAAATAAGATAAAAATTTAAAAATTATTCCTTTAAATTTGACTTCTCAGCTATGGCTTATTTACTAATTCTGTAGGTGTATAATTTATATAAAATCATACACATAAAATCATTTACTATGTAGCTAAAAATGCTTTGTTGGTTTGGAAGACTGTCGTTTGATGAATTTAGGAGGCAATTTGTAGGCACATTCAGGTACTTGGATATAAATATTTCCGCACTCTCGGGTCTGAGGTTACATGCCTGCAATAAGCAATATAAACAGTATCAGGGCAGGCTACATGGGAGAGAGAGAAAGCAGCAGCTGTGTGACATCCAAAGGCTGATGTAACAGAGTTTCATCGCAAGAGAAGGTCACATGACGACTAGAAACTACTCAGACCAATATGGCCAGTGGCGGTGACTGCTAACTGTCCTTTGGTTCTTTACAATCCGGACTCCGTCAGCCAATCATGCAACACTGGCTGTTCTCATCAGTCACTGGGCTCCAACGACACGAGAATACACGAGACTCTGAAAATACACAAGAACAGAAAAGAAGTGTAGATCCTATCCCAGGAATTCCCGCCTTCCCTCAGTCCATCAACCGTGACTACATAAGATACCATCTACAAAGCCAGCATATTTGTGGCTCACTCTGAGAGCACGCTTGTGTATTAAACATGTACTTTTGTTCTTTAATAAAACTTCAAACCCTTTTCTTTAATCTATTTCTGGAGTCTTTCCCAGAATGGAAAATACTGATTTGGAGTCTCCCTTTGATCCCGAAGATTCTTGGAGGAAATCTTATTCCTTATCTCTTTTCAACCCCCAGTTCTGAGGGAGTCTATACACCCTGAGTCTACAGTCATCCACAGTCTGACGCTATGGAGAAAGAATTTTTATTTTCACAATGTGCACCAACATTACTTGTTAACACTTATTATTTCTTCAGCATTTTAGCTAAGATTTACTTTAACTGCAATTGCCTCCTCTATTTAGGCTTCATAAGATAAACAATACTTCATAATATGTAATATATAATATGTAAATAGACATATAGATATAGACATATAGGCATATAGCTATATAGACATATAGACAGACATAGACATAGACAGATATAAACACACACACACATATATATACATATATATATATGTATATATATGAAACTACTTTTTTGGTAATAGTGTGTATGCTCTCTACCAATATTCTTTGCTCTTTACGTATATATTTTTAAATTATTTTTATAAATTAATCATTGATTTATGGAAAGCAGGGAACATTTTCACTTTTATTTTCTTGCTTGTCTGCTTTTAAGATGGCCGACCAAATGGCCAAACTTAAATCGAATTCAAATATAGCTTTTTACTATTCTATTATTATTTAAGAGAGTGAGTCACACAGAGTGGCTTATTTAAACAAATACAAATATTACTAGTAAAAGGTGGAAACTCTGACTTGTACTTGACCCACACAGGAAGCTTGAGCTTCTGTAGACTGCCTTTCCTAATTGTTCTCAGGAGGAGTCTCTATCCCTTGGGTTTAAGACAAAGGGATTGAGGGAAAGGATGTTTGTCTGGCTTCCTGTTCCATCTCCACAGAGAACTTGTCTTATTTCATATTACCAGGACCCTACCCCCTCCGTCCTAGCTGCTCACTCCAGCTTCCTTTTGTTTTGCATTCGAGAAAACAAAACCCACCTAGATCTATGTGGAATTATAATAACTCTCAATGTTTTGCATAAAAAAATGATACCCTTTTTCAATTGGGCTGAAAAACAATAGAATAAATTTGTTAGTGGAGATGAGACAATGCCAACATTAATTATTTATCGGTGTCTCATCATTTTAGCAAATTACCAGGAACCTACTTCCAACTAATCGCTCCCCAACCCTTGTCCTCTCTCAGCTGTCTTCTTCAAAAATTCTGGGAAACAAATGACTTCATTATTAAGTTTTTAATATTTTTTTCTGATTTTCCCCACTTCCCTTTCTCCCTCTTGCTCTGGCCCCCCTGCCCCATCCCCCCACCTCTGCTCGCTCCAGCCTGCCCCCTTCCCTCCACTTATTCCAGTCTGCCCCCTCCTCCACCCCTCTCTCCAACCTGACACCATTCCCCCTTCCCCTCCCTCTCCTCACTCCCAGCCCCTTGGTTACCTTTTTAGAGGATGTTTAGCCTAAGCTGCTCTATTCAAATCAGGATCATCAACACAGCTGAATAAATTATGACTCTCACTAGTTTCAGTGAGAGAGGAAGCAAATTGTGGGAACCTCCCTATGGTGTTTATCCTTCTCATTGCTGTAACAGAATATCTGGTAGAAGAGACTCGAGGATCACAGAGCTAATTATGGCTGGCTTTGGGGGTATAGTTCATCATGGTGGAGAGGGCATGGCGGTGGGGGCAGGAGGCAGCTGGCTTCACTGCATCCAGTCAAGAAGCAAGAATACAGGTGCTCCGTTCCCTTTTCCCATTTACCACTGCACTGAGTGAAGACTGCAGGTCAGGAGATAGTGTCAGCTACTACCTTCAGAGTAGAACTCCCTTCTTCAGTTGAACCTCTCTGGAAATGCCCCAAGAGATGTGTGTTCAGAAATGCGTCGTGTAGGTGGTAGTAAGCCTAGTTAAATTGGCAATGGAGATTAATGGTCACATTCAGTAAGATGGTGCCAGAATGAACTCAGTTTAGATCTAAGACTTGGGATGAGTAGCTTCAAGATGAAGAGAGTGGAACAAAGGTAGAGTAACTTGAGACACTGCAGTCAGAACTGAGTGGTGGTTGCACGTGCCTTCAATCCCAGCACTTGAGAGGCTGAGATAGGTGGATCTCTGAGTTCAAGGCCAGTCTGGTTCAGGCCAGAGGGTGTTCCAGCACACCATGGTGTTCCAGAGATTCCTACGATGTCCTCCAGCCTTGCTACCCAGAATCAGTTGGAAAGGAGAAGGCGTGCAGAAAGGTAGAGACACAGCTGACTTTCAGGAAAGGTGGGATGACTGCGCTGTTGGACCAAATGCTGGAGTGGACACATAACAAAGTTCAAATGACCTACTTTGTCATGCAGCAAGGCATTCTGGGCTTTTTACACCTTCGTGGGCATTATCTCTCTACCTTGAGGTCTTACATTTTAATTCATTATTTTGGAGAATCTCATCTATGAGAACTATATTTACAATGTTTTCGGCACCTCCCCCCAACTCCCTGCTAACTCTTCCCACGCTCCATTCCTGACTCTCCATATCCATAGCCACTGCTATACATTAGCTTGATTTTTCTTGTCACTTCCATGCTTTCTACCAGCTCCAGACACTCTGGATCTGGGGTGGAGGTGGGACCCTTGTGGCTCTGTGTTCTTTTCTTCTCTACATCTGGATCAACCCTCATGAGAGTCCTGCCTGCCTCACAGCAAGCAACCCTGGGATTTAGTCACACCAGCCCTGCGACAGACCAATGTGTTCGGGATACTGCTCATGCAAGACCATCCCCGTTCCTTGAAATCTGACCACCCAGAACTTGGAGCGTCCTGTTACAGCAGTGTTGGTGCTCGCAGTGTTCAGAGGAATGGATGGATCATGGTTAATTCCCAAACAGCAGACTGTTTGAAAGGAAAAGAGTCAATCGAACTTCTGACAGTTGGCTTATAAAGGAAAAAAAAACCACACAGATTTTGTGGAAATACACTTTTATTATCAATAAAGTTTCTGTTTGGTAATTCAATTTATGGTAGAGAAAAACAAGCAGAAGAGAACCATGGCGTTCCAGAGAATTCTTTGACGTCCTCCAGCCTTGTAATCTCTCCACAGAGACTTGCCAGGTCTACATGAGGCAGCTGCCTAAGTTTCCAGTTTCTAGAACTTCAGCTTAAATCCCAAGTTTTGCATGACCTCCCTCTTTTTTTTCCTCACCTCCCATTCTCTCACACTTATATGGTATTGATCCGATGGAGTCAAGAGCGAAGTGAATGGACACAGCTGTTCAGGACTATCGATGGCTCTCCCAAGCAGTCGTACCCTTTCTGACTTCTATCCACGCGTCCTCTCAGCGTGATCCTTTTACTCCAGGCCTTTCTCCTTGTCTTTGCTCGGTTAAATGTGTAGTTCTAACCCAGTCACAAAAGAATACACATGAAATGCAATCACTGATAAGTGGATATTAATGAGCCCAGAAGCCCTAAATACTAAAGGCACAATTAGCAAGTCAAATGATTCCCAAGAAGAAAGGAGAGGACCCTGGGCCTGTAAAGATTGGATCCAGTTTTGTAGAGAAACAGTGGGGGGAGGGGGAATGATTGGGGAATAGTTGGGGGGAGAGGAATTATGGGACATAGGGAGGGGGGAACTGGGAAAGGGGAAAGCCTTTGGAATGTAAACATAGAATATAGAAAATAAAAATTTTTTAAAAAAATGTGTAGTTCTAAGTGTGAGTTTAGGTGACTAGGTACCATTTTTTTCAATCCTGAATCACACCTCTTCTCTAGGGGACTGGATCAGTAAGACTTTAACACTGGGCAAGAATCAGAGACCCGCTGTTGTTAGTGCAAGAAACCGCCAAACCCTGGCTATACTTGACCTTGGCTGTGTGACTTTGGAGGCTCTGGGACCATGCCCTGGTTCTTTCCCCCCTTGAAATAACAAGTTTGTGCAAGGAGTTTAAGGGGATGTTCTGCTCAACCTGTTTTGGTGGAAAACGATCTCCCGTAGGATAAACACTAAGTCAAGTGAGATCACCCTTCCTTAGAGAAACTGTTTCCAAGGCATTTGTAGGAAACACAGTCCCTATGAACTTTTCTGATAAGAGCTCAACCTGGCAGCCCAGTGACTCTACAGTTTCTTCTGATGACATTCATCTCAGGTGGCTTCTGTGACATTATGTGGCCTTGAAGTTTGTGTTCTTTTATCTTATGTCAGCCTGGGGGAGAATGGAGCCAGAAGGATGGCCCCTCCCCATATTTTCACTTGTTAGAAGCACTGGTGACTTCTCAGCACAGCAGGGAGCATATAAAAGAGAGAGGATGATGTTATTTAAGGGATGCTCCTAGGTTGTGTCCGGGATGTTGGGTTTCATGTTGGTCTTGGCACAGTGGATTCCTAACACTGTACCTTTGGATACACCCACTTTCCATCTCTTTTCTTCCCTCTTCTGGTTCCTGGATTTATTTATGTCCACCTGGAGTCACGCTGCTATGACTTGGACATGGCTTGTGTGCTTTAAGTATTCAGAAACTTTCACCCCAAGGGGAGAGTATTAAGAGATGAATTAGCACCTTTAAGAGATAGGTCCTGGCAGAAGGTCCTTGGGTCTGGCTTTCAAAGGGGACCAAAGTGGTTCCTATATGACCCTTTCGTAGTTCTATATGGAGGATGTTGATGACGCAAGTAGCTGGACCAGCTCTTTGTACTATCTGCTTCCTGGAGAAAGGAGCTTTCCTCTGTAGATGCTCTTCCGGCAGCCATCTTTAATAGGATCAGAGTCTCCACCCTGCCCTTTGGAGTCTCAATATTCAAAACCGCGAGTGAAATAAATCTTTTTCTTATGAAGCGATCCCATCTCAGTTAACTAACAGTTGTGCAAATCCTAGGAAAAACCCTAGGCATATGCACATAAAACTATTCTTTTAAGATCCGGCAGATATCCTGTGTATACCATGACCAGTAGCATCCAGAACTGTCATAGTGACTTTGAGAAAATTTAGTGACAGCATTTGAAAGGATGAGGATAGTCTCTGTGTGTAAGTGACATGTACAGAGAAAATAGGGGCTGTGAATCACTGGTTTCCCTTCACATCTGATAATGACAGATGACCAGGTACTCACTGTTTAAGTAAGTTTCTCAAGAGAAGGACCATCTGACTTGGCTTAGTGCTTATGTTGGTGAGAGTTTTCTCTGGTGCATCATCAGACTGAATGCACCTTAAAGGTGTTTTCCTCTAGAGAAGATCCTGCTTATTCTCAACACAACAAACCTCTTGGTCTCTTGATTTGTGATCCTTAGACTGTTCAAGTGACAATAGTCGCAGCAGTATAGCAAGAGCTATCCTCTGATGCCTCGGGATGTGGCTGGCCATGTTAGTTCTCTTCACTGGCCATTAGTTCAGGAAGGGCTTAGGTCTCTTTCTTGACGGTGAGACTTAAATGGACTTCAGCTTAAAAAACTTCTGGTAAGTATTTTGCTCCCCAAAGGACACAGTGAACTAAATCTTCCTCTTACTTCAGTGTAGTCAATTAGGAAAAGGGTGGTGTCCTAATACCCAGACAGGTGCCAACAAAAAAAGAGAGAAAGGTCTTGGGTCTCTGATGGCATTGAAAACTTACTTCAACAGTCTCTGAAACAAAGAAGGATGGGTTTTCTGTTCTGCGAGCAACTTAAGCTTCACGCGGCTCAGGACTGTGTTGGAAAGGGCGTCTTTATGGTGTGAGACTCGATGTACCTGGACTGCTTGCCAGTCTGGCCTTTTGGTCTCTCTGCTACATAGTATCTACGGCGGCACCCAGTGAGTATTGTTGTGATCCCCAAATAAGCTCTATCTGAATGCAGTTTGTTGAGGGCTGAAAGCCTGTTCTTTTCTTCCTATTTTAATATTTTCCTCTTAGGAGAACAAACTTAATCAAAGATTAAGCAAATCATCCCAGGGTCTTGTTAAAGTTTACGTTTGTTGTGTTTATCATGGAAAATAGACACATCCATTGAAAGCATTCAAGTTGTACAACATTGAATGAACTTAGAAGTGAGCATAGCTATAATTTCTTTACAGTGCTTTGTCTCTAATTAATCAAGGTAACCTGGTGTCACAAAAAGAAAGATTAACTCAATAAAAGCTGGAAGGTTTTTATTTATTTGTTTGTTTTATTTTCGAAACTCTGCTTAGGGATCTCTATAAAGAAATGTACCTCCCAGAAGATGTCCCTATTTGAGACAGGCACTTCATAAACACTGTTTCTCTTAATCAAATGTTAAGTTTCCAAAACATAAAATTTGTTCATAGAAACATAGTTCCCTAATATTTTCTCCATGCCAGAGCTAAATGTCAGAAGAAAAAGAAGTCAAGTTCTTAGCTAACCAAAATAAGATTTGTCAAACCAAACGCTTTAACATTACTAATAGCCTGTCTAAAATGGGTACAGTTCCAGTACGCGAATCATTTATTTTCATTGCATTATTCTTGAAATAATGGCTTCAGCCAGAGCATCACGGTCCATCACTTAAGGCTCACGTCATGAGGACTGCACGCTGCTGGTAATTAAGGATTAGCCTGGCAGCATCTCACATGTGTCTGAAAAGCTGTTGATAGATGAGCAATGGCTGTAAAAGACCCAGTGTCTTCCTTAGAAGGGCTTATTACGGTTTCAATTACAGATCATTTTTCCAAAGCAGTATCTGCACAAACAAAGGGTCGATCTCTCATCCTCTGTCCCTGGTTTATGAGGTAGAAAGCCATTAGTTAACTGACAGTGGGACTTCCTCCACAGCCATCTTTCATTCTGTCACTTTCTCTAGGGATTAAAGACAGTTGATATCATTACTTGAATTTATAGCCAGCTCTTTAGAGCCAATATGGCCACTGAATACTTTTCTAGAGTCACAAGTGAAATACTGTGGTGGTGAGAGGCTCCTCTCCACTTAATTAACACCCTACCAGTTTCCTAGGGTTATCATAACAATTTATCCCGAAGCTTTTATCAAGATGGCTTCAAATAGTACACTTCTGAAGGCTACAAATCCTGCACTGGGTATCTGCAAAGCTCCAATTCCTTGGAAGCCTGCAAGTCGGGATTTTTCTCTCCCTCTACCGCCTGGACAGTAGTTTTCAGACTGTCCATATATCGGTCACCACAGAGGTTAGGGTGTTTCCCCCCATGTCACTGTTCTTGAAACCTTTTCTTCCTCAGATTATACCACCCTATTGGCTTAGGGTCCTTACAAATGACTTCATCGGAACTTGATTATACTGTGGTCCTGTTACCCAAGTTTTTTGTCATATGGTTTCAATGGAGGTCAACTATGATCCAAAAATATTACTGTAGGAATTCTGTGATATGTGCCTGTATATATTCACATATATGTACTTATATGTGTATATATGTTATATATATACATATATACCTGTATGTAGATAGATAGATAGATAGATAGATAGATAGATAGATAGATAGATAGATGGTGTAAGGACAAAGGACCAGCCATTCACATAACATTTACTGCAAATCTGAGGAACTATTTGAAATATCTGAATGCCCTGATGTATGTTCCACAGCCTGGGGACCACCTGGCAAGTTGCAGCACAGGGGAATGACAAGACCAAGGCAAATGGCGGTTGGCCAATGCCAGTCTGCTTCTGTTAGCCTTTCATGGTCCTACAGTTGACCACAGCTTCTCTGGTCTGTTCCTGGCACCTCTGTCTCTAGGGTCCACCACTGCTGACCTTGGTTTGTCTGGCACTCACTTTCCTCCCTTCATCCCAATCCTTACTTCCAAGCTTTCCATGTTGATGAGTGCACACTCTTCCTAGTCCCAGAATCTAATTAAGATGGAACCTTATTGAGCTCTCTCTCTCTGTCTCTGTCTCTGCCTCTCTCTCTCTCTCTCTCTCTCTCTCTCTCTCTCTCTCTCTCTCACACACACACACACACACACACACACACACACACTTCTATGCAGATGCTCTGCTTTCTCTCAGCTGATGCTGACTGAAATCGTGGTCACATGCTGTACTTGTGTCTAAGGGCTTATACCTGTCACAGTGTGAGGGAGATAAGTATCTGCTTTGTTTTGCTCATTTTATTGTTTTCCAAGGACAATGTATCTCCTTGCCTCTCAGTGCTTAATGAGTTTTGAAATTCTATAAAGGTGCTTCTGACATGTCTATTAGCGCGGTAGGCTGCACTAAAAAGATCATGGGCTGCTTTCAATGGGATAAGTAGAAAATGAGCTGCCTATAGGAAAACATAAAGCCTGGTGTTCTTACTATGTTACAGCTTGAAAAGGAACACCCTCCCAGGTTCATGTGCTGGAGGCTTGGTCTTCAGTTGGCAGTGTAAAGATCTCCTCGTTTAAAGTGTTTGTTTTTTTTTTTGTTTTTTTTTGTTTTGTTTTGTTTTTTTTTTTTTTTTTTTTTTTTTTTTTAGACAGGGTTTCTCTGTGTAGTCCTGGCTGTCCTGGAACTCACTCTGTAGACCAGGCTGGCCTCGAACTCAGAAATCCGCCTGCCTCTGCCTCCCAAGTGCTGGGATTACAGGTGTGCACCACCACCGCCCGGCTCTTAAAGTGTTTTTAAAACGCTGTCATGGTTACAACAAGCAGAGAAGCAAAGCTGACCAGAAGGCATAAAATGACCATAGTGTAGAACCCCGTTTGAGAGCTTGCTAAAGACTGAGACACACCCATGTCTTCTGCTCAACACTGACCTCGCCCTGCCACAGGCATTCACAGGCATTCACAGGCATATACTCTACCATATATGTGTATATATAAGTATATATTTTCATATATATGTATAATGTATTATAAATATATCATAAATATGTAATATACAACATACAATATGTAATGTATAATATATAATATACAATATAATATATATGTGTGTGTAATGCCATTTGTTCCACATAAGATATCTTGGACATCTTCTGTGATCGACAGAAAATAATCTCGAGGTAAACAAAGTGGAGCCCGTTTCAAGCATATTCCCTTCGATTCACCTTCATGCTCACCCTTCCCATATCGGAGAACTGATCGTGAGCATAGTATAATTGACCTTATCAAGTTGAATGAGTTCCAGAACATTCTGGAACCGATGTGTCTGCTTGCAGGGCTTATGTTCAACGTCCTAGCTCCTAGGCAGCCTGAAGCTGTAAGGATGATGGAGAAATTTGAAACTGTTTCTTTAAGGCAGGAGTCAAGGAGGGGAGCGGGTGTTTCTATTGTGGACACAGCCCAGCTACAGTCTGGAGTCCAATTAGCAGAGAGCTTAGCAGGGGTTTTGTTTAGCTTAGCAACCGCCTGTGCAGCCCCAGGGGCAAGCCAGAGAATCTCCAGCGAGTTGAGCCCCATAATCTGTGCAATCAAACACTAGTCCTCTTCTTGAGTTCTGTGTCCCTGGTCCCTTAGACATCTTACTACACTGTGGGACAGGAGGGATTTCTCTTTGCAGAGGGTAACCTGCCTCCTTCTGTCGCCTTTTAAAATTTCAGCAATCTGTGGGTCCATTGGAGAGGATCTGTCAGACCCGTAAGGAGATAAACGCCGAAACAACAGGTTCCTGGGGACAGAAAAAGGCTTAGAAGCCTCGAGGAAGCTTGCGCCAGGACCCCCTGCTCGTCCCTAGGGCCACCTGATTCAGATCGCTGCAGAGGGTGGTGGATGGAGCCCTGCAGTCCAACACCTGGCGTCCTTGACCTCCTTGCGACAGTCACAGTAGCCTCTCCAGGACCAAGGCATGAAGGTCGCTGTGTTGGACCTGGGGTCTCTGTTTGCCAAGATCTTCAAGATCTCAACAGCATCCCCAGCGGTCTCCAGCCACCCTGGAGGCGCAGCGGCCACAGGATCAGGGGACTCCGGCGCCAGCACGTCGCTTAGAGAGGCTGAAACCCCGACTTTGTTCCCATCTCTGCCTCCAGATACCGCAGCCTCACGGGATCCCTTCACCCCTGTGCACACTCCGCTCCCTGCCTCGCACCCCAGGAGCTCGGCAGCTACTCATAGGGTAGAAGCAGCAGGGTGCCCCATATCTCTGCCCAGCAGCTCAGGAGCGTCCGTAGCACAGTCCTTAGCCCCCTACAGCGGCCCCTCAGGCTCGGTGGCTTCAGTGACTTTGCCCAGCCCAGGGGCTGGCTGGCCGACCCTGCCTTCTGTCACCATTCCCTTGGGCAGCAACAGCAGTGCAGCCTCAAGTCCACGGAACCCTCGCCAGTTGCCAGCTCCTGGAGAGCGAGAGCCCAGTGTATGGATGGCCCCAGGTCCTGTCCCCAAAACTCTGTTTTTCACCTTGCCGGATATTGGCGAGGAATGGACCTCGGACAGCGACTCCCAGGATGACCCAGAAGGGTGAGTACCAGTCTGTCAGGTTTTTTTTTTTTTTTTTTTTTTTTTTTTTTTTAATTTTTATTTTCTATGTTCTATGTTTACATTCAAAAGGCTTTCCCCTTTCCCAGTTCCCACCCACCATAGTTCCCATAGTTCCTCTCCCCCCCAACTGTTCCCCAATCATTCCCCCTCCCCCCTCGGTTTCTTTACTAAACTGGATGCGTCTGTCAGTTTTGATCCCCACCTGCTGCGTATCTCTTCCCAGGTTCACTCCGCCCACTCCCAGGCTTTCTGGTGGTTCCCAACATAGATGATGAGAAACTTTTCCTTAACATCCTCAGAGTAAACTTCTAGTTGATCAGGGGAGAGAAAGAGGAGAGGGACAGGAAGGTATGCTAGGTCTCTGCTATCAGAAGCACTGAACGCTAGACAGTGAGCATGATTTTCACGAGACTTTGTTTTCAAGCACCTTTCTCTGCGACAGAATACACCAGGTGTCCAGGCAACCCACTCCACAGTAGAGCAGCCATGGATAAGAAATGGCTGGGTGGCTTCCACAGTTTCTAAGGATCAGATCCCAAGAGGAATGGCTTTCCTTTCTGTGACACCTAACTAATTTACATATGTATCACCTCATCTGTTACAAAGGAGACCCGAGGTGCTTAGGATTACACCTCCCAGAGGTCTTCAGCTCTGTCTTGGGACTCCATGTTACTACAGAAACAGGGACTGACTTCACCAGGACAGAATGGGGAATTGGAGGCCACTTTTCTCAGTGGACACATACACACACACACACACACACACACACACACACACACACCATACACCTACCCTTTGAAATCAACACATTATCCTTACCAAATAACTCAGGACTCTAGAGTGACAGTGAATTCTATCTTTATCGAGAGAGCATATTGCTAGATGTTTTTAAGCGTGTACAAACTTTTTTTGTCCTTTTGAATGCTTATAGAAGAAAGTCGTTCACGGTATGAATGTGTAGTTTCACGAAAGTGCCTTGCATCCTTGTCAGTACTAGGAGTTGCATAATGGTAAGTCAAATTAGGCTGTTCCTTTGACATGTTATGTTTCAAAATTTGTCAATCAATTACCCACTAATAAGGAAAATCAATTGCACTCGGGAAGCTGCTCTGATTACCTAAGGAATTGGGCCTTTGTTATTAGCAACTGGTCCTTAACGTTTGTACAATTAATGTTTTATGAGCAAACAGATCTTCACAGTGACCGTAAACGCTAGGCTCAGCACTTTTATTTAGCAAATAGACATTAGAACAGGCAAAATAGCCAGGAAGGGAAGTGGTATTCACGTCCATCCTTGCACGTGTTAGTTCATTTGTATTTTCCAAACCCTTTTACTTTTTTTTTTTTTTTCTGGTTTTTCGAGACAGGGTTTCTCTGTGTAGCCCTGGCTGTCCTGGAACTCATTCTGTAGACCAGGAATAACTGTGCATTTGGTGTTATTTGCAGAAGCTAATCTGCATTAGCAAATGCACTGAAAAGTGAAAAAAAATCAATTGCTTTCAGAACTAACAACTCATCGAACATTGTGTTTTCCATAAATATTCCTGATGGCGTGTGCGCCTGCACTTTAGAGCTGAGGACAAAGGTATTGACAGTGGTGGGTGGCTGATGAGCCTGAGGGGGTAATTTTCTTTGCAGGTACAAAATTACTTCTTTCTTTTCATCACACCTGATTCTCTTCTCATTGAAAAGTAGACACAGAGGAACGGGCTGACTTAGTATGCATTTTTCCTTTATTTTATTGGTAATATGGACTAAGTAAATACTATCAGAAAATGAATTTAAATCACCTCCTTGCCAACTCACTGCAGGCTAGTACATTGCTCTTGGCCTGCTTGACTGATATTAAAATTGAACATGTAATTTCCAAGAGCCAACAGGTGTGGGGAGAGAGACATGGTTAATGTGAAAATGGTGGGGGGAGGGGAAGTGACCAGAGAGAATGTGAACATATAAAAATGGAAACACATCCTTGAGAGACACAGACCCTATTTTTAGACCATAGCTCTCAGTTATAGAAGAAAATCTGAAACCATGGTTTAGATACATAGGTAACAAGAGAGAGACAGAGAGAGAGAGAGAGAGAGAGAGAAAGAGAGAGAGAAAGGAGAGAGAAATACACAGAGAGAAAGAAATAAGAGAGGCAGATAGAGAAAGAGAGACATAGATAAGTAGGTAGAAGATGTGAATATTATTATTCCATATATAGAGATATACAGATAGATAATATTATATATAAATAGATGATAGATGATGGATAAATAGATGATAGATAGATGATAGATTGATGATAGACAGATAGACAGACAGACAGACAAGTAGATAGGAAGATGGGGCTACATTTGGGTGAAGGTGGAGGAAAATGAGTTTTCTTTCTTTGTCTTGCTGTCTCTTCCCCCTAGATATGTGTTGTATCACTTCCCTTTGCATTTTCGCTCTACACTGCAATCCATTTACCTCGCTTTCCACTAGCCTTTCACGGCTTCATTCTGTAATTCTGGTTCCCTGTAAAGGGCTTATTGATTTGTTTGGGAAATGAAAGAATTCCTAGCAATTGATATGGCACATATGTTAGTATGTAACACAAGAAGAAAGTGCATCTTTTATCCTGGGAGCAACCTTTAAAAATTTAAGGAGAGGGTAGAATGCTAGCCATTGCCCACCCTTTGCACCGCTCAGCATGTGTCCATTCTCACCCCACGGTACTGTGAGCCAGTTCCATCTTGTGTCCTTCAATAGACTGTGCCATGATGCTGATGGCAACACATGCCCACAAAGGGCATTCCGTAAAAACACATTAAATAAAGGGATAAAAAATGTTTTCAAAAACCATGAAGAATTTAAATGTCTTTCTTTAAGAATAATTGTTCTTGGGCTTTTTGTTGTTGTTGTTGTTGTTTGGTTGTCTTGGTATTTTCTCAGAGTAAGTAATGCTTTCTCCTGGGAAGTGCTATTCCTTCGGGGATGACTCATGAGCTCAGCCTACAAGTGTTAAGTGGCTTTTACATTCTCTTAGAATCACATGATCATGTCTTTCATTAAAAGTCACAATCCCGGGCTAGAGAAAAAGAGAAGGTAGAAAAGTGCTTGCCACACAAGCTCATGGAGTGCCATCGCCGGTGTCCACGGGAACTAAGGAAGGAACGGAGGCATGTGTTTGTGATCTCGGCACCGGGAGGTGGACGCAGACCAATGCCCAGGCCTTGGTGATGAGCTAGCAAAGATGTATCAGTGAGTCGGGCCAGATCAGACCCTGTCCCTAAAAACAAAATGACTTTACTTCACATCAACCAATTCACTTTCTTTTCTGTTAAACTAGAAATAGTAATTCCCAGTCAAAGATATTGAGGATTAAAAGAGGCAAGACATAATATAAATTTCCCTTTGGTCAACACATGTACACACACACAAATGTATACATACACATATACACATGTGCACACATATACATGTGCCCACACAAACACATATACACATGTGTCCACACACATGGATATGCATATGCAAGAACACACATACACATATGCACATGCGTTCGCAAATATACACATATGTGTGCTAATACATGGACACACAAACCTGCCTGATTTTCAACATGTCACCTTTTCCTAAACATAAAACAATTTTCTCCTTTCCACTTAAGCAGTAGCTGGTTTTAACTTTAAATTGTTCCCCTTGTTATTTTATTTAAAACCTTTGTGATTGAGCTAGTGATGAGTCTCCTGCTCTACCTTTAAAGAGAAAGTTTAAGTTCTTTGTAACAGTCTCCATACATGGCACCAGGCTCTATTAGTATGTAACAACAACTAAGTGATATGTAATCAGGATCCTGAGTTACATAGTAATTACAGTTTGTTCAAGTTTCTAGCACACATATTGAAGTCAGATTGATGTTGATTTAAATCCAATTTTATAATACTTTTTACAGGAGTCCTTACAGTAGTAATAGCTATTCCCATCACTCAGATATCTTTCTCTTCCATTAAATGGGGTAACAGTCCCCTGTCAAAGATATTGTAGGGGTTAAAAGAGGCAGCATGTACCATAAAGTCCTTCATTGTTGTTCTCATCTTCCCACCTGTTGTGCATCCTGGTCTCTGGCCTCTACTGGTTTTGTCTTGCACCTGCCTGTCACTTCTTGACACCACTAGCATAGAAGTACTCCATCATTAGTACCCAGAAGATTCACCAGCATGCAATAAGGATACATGCTCCACTATGTTCATAGCAGCTTTATATATAATAGCCAGAAGCTGGAAAGAACCCAGATGTCCCTCAACAGAAGAATGGATACAAAAAATGTGGTATATATACACAATGGAGTACTATACAGCCATTAGAAACAATGAATTCATGAAATTCTTAGAGAAATGGATGGAGCTGGAGAATGTCATACTAAGTGAGGTGACCCAGTCTCAAAAGAATACCCATGGTATACAGTCACTGATAAGTGGATATTAGCCTAGAAGCTTAGAACACCAAAGACACAAATCACATATCAAGTGATGTCTCACAAGAAGAAAGGAGTGGACACTGGTGCTAGAATGGACCAAAACATCATTGTGGGAGAGTACAAGAACAGTAAAGTGGGAGGGGGTGGATGCGGGAGCAGGGTGTGGGAAAAGGACATGTGGGACCTTTGGGGGTGGGGAACCAGAAAAAGGGAAATGAATTGTAAATATAGAATATATACAATAAAAAAAATCAAAAAAAATAAAATAAAATAAAATAAAAAAAAAGAAGTACTCCATCAACAGCCATTCCTACTGTTTTACAATGTTCAGTATTCCAAATATAGTATTTGTCATTCACAGCATCCTTTGTACAGAGTAGTATTTAGCTATGATCTACAGTGAGTGTTAACATGTTATTTTCCAGATGTGAATCGCCACACTATATGTTACAAATACCTGTTCTACATAAGCTCTGTGGTGAGTTAGATGTTTGGAGTAGCGCAAAACCAGGAAACTGTCAGAGTAAGGAAAGGCTAATAAAATAGCATCACATAGACACACTTAGTAGAATGTGCTTCGTTAAACACTGGGTGTGCTTTATTAAATAAGCAAATGAACATGATTAATAACATATTGAAAAAAAAACAGACTATGCCCACTGCTTCTGGAGAAGTCAAAGAAGTTAATGAGGGCAGCTTATTTTGTTGTTTTTGTTTTTCTGTTTGTTTTTGTTCTGTTTTGTTAAAGCTAAATAAAGCTGGAGCAATAAATGTCTTTGGCAATGAAAAAAGTCACCAAGGCTTTCTCTATTGGTCTATGTTGAGGATAACTAGAACAAAATAAGATATGTTTTCAGGTGGAAATATAAACACACACACACATACATATTCTTTCTAGAATATTATCTTCTTAAATTTGTAACTAACATTTGGAATTATTATCAAACAATGTAGAACTTCTACTCAGTGTTATTAAAATGAAGAGAAAATCACTCTAGATGCTAATAATTTATACCAGACATCTAATATTAGTGACTGTATTTCAGGCAAGGTCGCTAGGTGCATTAAATTACAATGACTAGCCACGTGTTGTCTTAGAAAACCATCTATTTGTCTGGGGTCTCTTCACAATCCGGTGAAAGAAAACCTCTGTATCGAATAGGTCACTACCTACACATGGACACAATCACTTCATGGCTAAGTCAATCCCTTAAAGCGTAGAGAGCTATAATTTTGCTACATTCTAAGAAAGTGGATGATATATCCCCCAAGCAAAGATTTGCCTGTCAGATATTTGTTGCGCTTACCAGTTTTAACATTTTTGTAAGCATGATGACTGACTGATGGGAACATACTGCACAAACATTTGAAATAGCAGTTAGAATTCCGCTGTCCACCAGTTACCAAATGCTATAGGATGCTTTGTATGTGTTCCCAGGAGCTCTCAAGTACACAAGGCAGTAATTTATTCCAATTTACAGACGAGGAGACTGGGGCTCAGAAAGTATAACAAATTTTCTATTTCTATATAACTAATAAAAATGTAAGATTCAAATCTGTAGATGTTCATTCATGCAGAAACCCTCTCGCCACAACACACACACATATCACATGTACCCATGTATATACACATACATATATATAATTTTTGCATGGATTACTTCAGGTAGAAAAAACTCTACTTGTCTGCACTTATAAAGGAATGTGTAATAATTTTTCTGGAACAAACTGATCTTAGTGAGGAAAAGGCACTGGAAAGCAAAAGGCCACTCTAGCGATCTGAAAGTGACTTCTCAAAATAATGTTGCTATTAATGTCAACAAAGACATATATAAGGAGCCTAGGTTTGTCCATGTAGAAGAGCAGAATTAAATACCTGCCCTGGTATAGTCATATATATGCTCTTAAAAACAAAACTAAAAAATGTTTTATAGACCCACTCCTGGCTCATTGTATAATTACATTTCTTTTCTTTTTTTTTTTAAAAAAAGTTATTTTATTTATTTACATTTCAAATGTTATTCCGCCTTCCCAGTTTCCTCTCTGCAAACCTTCTATCTCATCCCTCTCCCCCTGCTTCACTCACTCCTGCCTCACCAAGGTAGCATTCCCCTACACTGGGGCATTGAGCCTCTACAGGATCAAGGGTCTCTCCTCCCATTGTTTCCAGACAAGGCCATCCTCTGCTACATATGTGGCTGGAGCCATGGGTCCCTCCATGAGTACTCTGGTTGGTGGTTTAGTCCCTGGGAGCTCTGGGGGCTCTGGCTGGTTGATATTGTTGTTCTTCCTATGGGATTGCAAACCCTTTCAGCTCCCCAAGTCCTTCCCCTAACTCCTCCATTTTTTTTTACGATTATGTACATATAACATGCAAACATTTATTATGCTCTACTAAATCAGAGAGCGGAAAAGCACTTTTTCTGGGGGTGGGGTGGGGAGAAGCAGTTAGGTGTAGCACAGTCTGAGAAAAGGCTGTCTTGTGCCTAGTGTTTTCTCCAGGTTTCACTTAAAGAGACAGCAGCATTACAATCAAATATTGATGAATGCCAGGCACCTATAGGCATTCCTAAGGAGGATATTTCTTTAGCCTAACATTTAATTTGGAGAATCATTTCGACCATTGATTTCTAAAATCAAAGAAACAGTTCGGAAGATCTAAAAGAAATTTGTTTTTAAAAGTTTCAAATGTTTATTACCTAGTGATTTCAACAGCAAATAACTTCACTTCTTAATAATTATTTTTAATAGAACATTGTCAAAATTACCTCAAAAGAAACGAAGATGTAAGGAACAAACACTGATGACAATGCCTACGTTCTGGGAAATATTTAAGTACAAGAATTACATCCTGGATGCTGTAGCAGCTGTTTCTCGTGGACAGATTTTGGTTAAGATAAAATGTGTGATGTTGTTGTTCTATGTTCCGCGTTCTCTCTTCTGGCTCCATTTAAATTCCTTCTTTGGACCTTTCGTCTTTGTCTTGACCAAGCGATGGACTATAATCTTGGGTTTGACTACATTTGTCTCCTGATATAATCCTTTCCATATCTGAGAACTAGACTCATGTAACCCTAGACTTAATATTGCTAAATTTTCTGTTAACCATGCTAGCCAATCCAGATCCAGCTCAATGACCTTCACAAGACGCTGATCTCCTGGCTGGCACTCTGTCTATATCTGCCAGGCCTACTTAAGAGATATAAATAGCTAAAGCTTGTTTTTCCTTCTCCCTTTCATTAAATGCTTATTTAAATGCCTTCATGTTAACTGTGAAATTGTCTGATACGATACCCATAGCAGAAAGAAAGATGTCCTGAAGGAGTTTAAAATACAAACCTATTGGTAAAGAAACTATAGAATGAATTCAGAACATGAACTACTTCACGAGACTGTTCTTTCTTTCTGTTCTTTCTTACAATGCTTTGGCACCCACCATGCATGTGTATCCACCCGTCTGGGCCTCTTGTGGCCAGAGGGTGGGCCTCTGAGGACTGTGAAGTCCTCACAGAAGAGAGCAGGCTCAAACACGGTTTTGTTGTTGTTTGTTTGTTTGTTTGTTTTTTGTTTTTTTCGAGACAGGGTTTCTCTGTATATCCCTGGCTGTCCTGAAACTCACTCTGTAGACCAGGCTGACCTCGAACTCAGAAATCCGCCTGCCTCTGCCTCCCAAGTGCTGGGATTACAGGTGTGCGCCACCGCGCCCGGCTCAACCACATTTTTAACACTGGGCAGTGACGTTACTTTTCTGCAATTGGTGGAGGAAACCTTGGAAACATGAGGAAGACTGTCAGCTGGCCAGTGAAGGAGACACTCTACCCTAGGTGGGATATAAATATATAGAGAGATGTTTCTCGTGGGAGGAAGACAAGAATTACTAGAGAGCCTCTTAGGGAGCTGCTGTCAGGTAGAAGTGAGGATGCCACACAGGGGACTTATCACAGTACTGTTAGAACGTAGGGCTTTCATACATGTCTGGCAACCATTAATATTTTTGTTAATAGTTGAAGGAGACTTTGAGAGGCACATTAGCTACTTTTCTCGATGCTGTTACAGAGTTCCTGACAGAATTAGGAGAGGGAAGCCAGGACTAAGACCAGACTACAGCCCTCAGTGACCTACAAAGTAGCCTACATCTGCTGGCGGCTGTACCCTAAGTTCCGAACACCCCACAGCCTCCCAACATGGCACCATGAACTGGGGACCAAGAGCTCGAACACCAGATCCTGTGGGGGCAAATCAGAGTCAACCCAGAGCAGACTAGAGAGTCTAGAGTAACTGGGTACTTAGATACAGATACAAAGACCAAGAAGTAAAACGGGATAAAGAAAGAGACCAAAGAAGCAACGTAAGAGACCTGCTATATTCTTATATATAAAGGGTTGCTGGGCCGATAAGTCAACTCAGCCCGTAAGGATGCTTAGTTACTGCCAAGCCTAACAACTTGATATTGATTCCCAGAACTACAAGTTATCCTCTGGCTTCCATACCCTACCCTAACAAGTGAGCAAGAGAACAAGCAAGCAAACAAACAAACAAACAAATATGATTTTTTTCTTAAGTTTAAAGGATTCCTTCATTGTGTTCTACAAACACCATACTTTTCATCAGGACAAGATGATGGCCCGTTCTTTGGCTCCCTGGAAGGCTGAAAAATGAAGTTAACAAAACTTCTAACCATGACATTTCTTGGGTGGCCTCGCCCTTTGGAATCTGGACTTCCATTTTCAGTAATCCCACTCTACAGGTTTCCACAAAGCAGGACTCATTCACTGTCATCGCCTCACCTTCCTAGTACACATTAAGCATTACTCAGGGATTCCTGAGGAAAGCTTATTCCTTACAGCCAATCGGGATAATGTGATCCACTCACTTCTTCTCAACCGTCTTACTTACTAGAGTTAACCCACTGCAACAGCTCCTCTACGACCTAGGGGGTGGGATGGTTGCTGTTGTATGTCTTGACTGTGTTACCCTGTTTGATCCCTAAAACATCCTAGACAACACAGTATCATTGAAACAAAAGGTTGGTTTTTTTTTTCCAAAAATACATTGAGATTATGGAAGATATCTGCAACTCAAGAGGTTACCACACATTTGAAAGCCACAGCCAACATGTAGCATTGGAGATCAGGTTAGTCTCTCAGGAATGACTCGGGTCAACACTTAACACCTATCAGAAGATTCATGAGCAATTGTTAGCATAATGGCATCACTTAAATCCCCGTCCTCCACAGAAGCATAAGGGCTTGCAAGTAACACGGGCACTAGATAGTTGATTCCCTTACATAACTCATGGGTAAAGTTACTTCTACTTTTGGGGGTAGGGGACAGGTCACACCTTATGACTGATATTGACATAAAGAACTGTGATTTGAGATAACTCATAGGTAAGAAGAAATTGGACCCTGTAGCAGTCATTTTTAGAAATGTCTGTCTTTTAAAGAGATTCCACTGAATGTTACAAAACAAACCCATAATCTTCTGTGGAAACCCTTGGGACCTGTTGTTATTTTTCTTATAGTAAAAAAAAGAATAAAAATAGAAATAGAAATAGAAAAAAATCACATTTTTATTTTTATCATGGTTAAGTGCTGATCTGTTTAATGGAAACACATCTACCATGTTCCAGAGCTCGTGATGTTTGTGACTTTCAAGATCAACAACAAATTCAATGTCTTCCTTCCTGTTTAGCACATCTCAGTCGGTAACCTACTTAGCCCACTTTGAGTCTAGCACTGCACATGCATGTGTGGTACAAACACACTTTGAATCCAAATGCTTGCTATCCTTGCTGAAAATGCTAGATTTTTATCCCACGGGGTAACTTGGCTTGCTCCATAAGTAATTAATGAGTTACTCTTGCATTAAATCAAGAAGAGGCTGCGTCATTAGCAAAGATTCCTTTGGTAGGTGAAAGGCATTCATATCACACCCTGTACTGTGTTTCCCTCAAAACTTCCCCTGTTCTACTTCCAGCCGCCAAAGAGGAAGTCGTTTCAGCCATGAGCAATCAACCGCTGAGCAATCGCTGCAGCTCCGGAACTTTAAGTATACTCAGGTGTTAAGGTGAGCTGGAAATGAGCCAGCGAGCCTGGAGACCCCGGTTGGTTCAGATCCTCTCACTTCCTGATTGGATTAAGGAGTCCCTGGGTAGCCAGGGCTCAGCTCAGTCTGCTTTCAGAAATAAATGTAATAATCCTCCGTGAGCATAAGCTGCAAGCAATAATTTAGTGCTGTTTAGTCTGCGAAGCGCTTGCTTATAAGGAAGTAGAAATGTTTGTGTGGGGGTGAAACTTTGGTATTTAAAAGCATTCTAAATACAATAGAGCCCATGTGGGCTTTAGAAGACTTTCACAACGGAGGCCTTAGCCCAAGCTACATGGGCTATTTCACAAAAATAAAAGGACCAGGCTCTGGGAAGATGTAAAAATTCCTAATTTATAAGCACCAATAACATACACCAAAAAATACATGCGGATGTAGTACTTAACAAACGCACTGCTAAAGTTTCCTCTACAGATGCAAGGGGGAAAAAAAGTTTGTTTTCTGTTACTACCAGACCCTAGTAATCAAATTAGATGGAAGGAGAGAAGGATTTTAAAACATAGGGTGTCATCATTTTTAGAACCATGAACTGTATTTATCTCATAGTCAAAACTGTTTGAGTTGAAAACATAAACCTAAAATTTAAGTATATATAAAGACTAATGCCAAGAATCAACAGAACTAATAGGAAAAATAAATCCACAACTATAGTGGGTTGTTGTGTACTCATAAGTACTTGGAGTCAGTTTGTTCTTAGAAAATAACAATTTCTTAGGGGAAATTAACAATGTAATAGTTACTTTAATAGGAAAAAATGTATTAAAAGTTATAGCAACAGTGAATGCCAATGGAGAGTAAGAGTGAAAGGAAAGCAGTTTACATGTGTGGATACTTGGTTGATGCGAAGACAGTACTGTGGGTACTGCCGACAAAGTGCCTGGGCGCCCAGCCGCAAGTGCGTATGTTGAATCCTTGACCCCCAATATTTTGACGTTTTAAACTGGATTCGCAGGAAACAACAAAGGATGGACAGGTGCTATGTTCCGAATGGGACCTGAGTTCTTGAGAGGAAATGGGGATCTTTCTCCGCTCTCTACTGCACACAGAGAAGAGCACATGTGTGCGTCCTGGAAGATGGTGAGGTTCCACAAGCTAAGACGTGGACTTCCACCAGAGGCCAAGTCACGGGTACCTCAGTGTTGGATTTCCAGCCTCCAGAACTGTTGGCAAAGAGTCCTTTCAGGCTTTCCTGTCTGTGGTATTTTTGTAACACTGCCTTATTTAAGACAATAGCTGTTCTGTTGTTGGTAGATTAATTGAACAAAATAAGTATATGTCGTTATTAATCCCTAGTACATGAATGTAATGCACTCTGACCATCTCCAGCCACCCACTACTGCTATCTTCCTCTTCCTGATAGATCTTGTCCCGCTGACACCTATTTCCACCCCTTCCTACTTTCCTGTCTTAAACATATATTCTCCATATGAGAAAAAAGTATTCAACTTTTCTTTCTGAGCCTAACTATTTTGCTTAATGATTCTATCCATTTCCTGTAGAATTCATGTTTCTGAATCGCTGACTAAAATCCTATTTATATTGCATATATATATATATATATATATATACACACATATCACCTTTTCTATGCACCCATCTATAAGATTTTCAATGGTTCAGAGTCCATTGAATATCTTTTAAAATTTAAAACAAACTTGATTGCCTATATTACACCCATCCATACTCAGGACAATTTCAACTGGGTTGAATTATAAGCAGGAAAGATTATATTATGAGTCTTTTAGGACAGTGGTTTTTCAACCTGGGGTTACATAATCAGATATTTACATTGTGATTCATAACATTAGCAATATCAAAGTTATGAAGTATCAATGAAAATAATTTTATAGGTGGGGCCACCACAACTTAAGGAACTCTATTAATGGATCACAGCATTAGTGTCAACCTTTAACCAACCTGTGCGGGTCTTGTCTACTCGACCTGGGATCTGAGGACCTGAACCAATTGCGTGAACTTCATTCTAAGGTTATAGACAATCATACTGCAGTTTCAGTGCACTCATATACAAATATGTCAAAGAAAGCAGTTATCCCAGGAAGGCTGTTTGAGTCCAAAACATCATGATTAGAAAAACATGTAAATACAGCTCAGTAAGCAATACTAAATATTAACCGAACAGTTTTTCCCCCAGAACCTTTTCAAGACAGGCCAATTTAAACACAATTGCCTGACATGCGGAATAGATTCTATCTGGGAAAGCACCAAGCAGGGCAGAGCCCATATCTTGGTTCAGGGTACACTGACCAGCTTTGATCTGACATCCAACAAAAATAAACATTGTATAAATTGAACATAAATGTTTGCCATAAGAGGAACAAAATCACATCTCAGAACAAGCCAGGGAACAAAATGTACCTGAGGTAAAAGGCTCTCTGCCTTTCTCCTGGAGTCTGCTCTCTCTCAGTCATTCTTTTGACTGTGTTCTGACACATTAGGTAGGTTGAGGGTCACTGCTCTACAAGAAAACTTAAAATAATCATTCCTTGGGATAGTTAACGGGGCAAAGTAACTCCTAGTTAAAATTGCCAGAAATAAGGTTGGCCAGAATTTCTTTTTGAGTTGAGTTAATGTTTGTTCCAGTTTGACCTATCATCTCTGTGAAAGACAGAAACATAATTTGTTACTGGGTAAGGAACGGTTAGAAGCAAAGACGGAGGCCCCATTCATAGCAGGAGCCTATTAATACTTTCATTGACGTTGTTATCTCAGTACAATATTATATTCCAGTTTTTACTAGTTATAAACATGTTTTTTTAAGTGTATGGATGTTTTGTCCATTGTCTCATTTAGGGTTATTATTGCTGTGATGAAACACCATGATCAAAGCAGGTTGGGGAAGGAAAGGGTTTCTTTCATTCACAGCTCCGTCTAACAGTTCATCATCAAAAGCAGTGAGGGCAGGAACCCAGAGGCAGGAGCTGACGCAGAGGCCATGGAGGGGTGCTGCTTACTGGCTTGCTTCCTGTGGCTTGCTCAGCTGCTCTCTTACAGGACCCAGGACCACCAGCCCAAGAATGGCACCACCCACAATGGGCTGGGTCCTCCCGCATGAATCACTCATTAAGAGTGTGGTCTACGCTGGATCTTATGGAGGCATTCTCTCAACTGAGGTTCCCTCCTTTCTGATGACTATTTTGTGTCAAGTTGACCCTGAACTTGCCAGCACAATTGGCCCTCTGTTAACTTGACACACAAACACATCACTGCTAACCTCTCCTTTTTTATACTTCCCTGAAACAATGCACAGTTACCAACGCCACAATAGAAACATTCCAAAGTCTCACAGTCTTTAAAATTTCTAACCCTTATACATTTCAGTCTCTTAAGAATAGCCAATCTCTTTTAGAATCCACTCTTAAAATTCAACTGTAGGCCCCTGTGTCAAAAAAAAAAATTATCAGCTTTCAAAAGGGAAGAACCAGGGCACAGTCATAACCAAATTCAATCAAAACCAAACTCCAAAAGTGGAAATAGCTCTATGCCTAATTATCTGGATTTATCCATGTTCACACAGGCTTCTCCAAGGAGCTTGGGTCACTTCTCCCGCCTCCACACTCTGCAGCACACACAGCCTGTCTTCTAAGCTAGGCCTGTTTCCATGACACCAGTGCTACTCTCCTTGGTGGCCATCCCATGGTACTGGCGTCTCAAAACATGCTGGGATCTCTCGCTGCAACTGGGCTGCACGTTCACCTATAGCTTCTCCTGGACTTCCTTCAGGGAATTCCAGTCCTGCCACATAGAGTCAGGGCTCAGTTACTCTCTTCATGACCCTTTCTCCTACCTTCAGAACCGTATCACCTGGGTGTGACTCTTAACACCATCAAGTTCCACCGCCAGCACAAGGCACAACCTTGGCTACTTCTGGACCACTGCTTTCTGTGTGCTGACCCCAAGGAAACACCTCCCAGAAGACTTCATCTCAGTGATGCTGGCTGGCCTCTTCTTAATCACAGTTGATCCTTCGGGCCCAGCAGACCAGCATCCATTGTCCCAGCAAAGCAAAGGTTTTACTTGAGCACTTCCGGTATTTTGTAAATCACAGCAGATTCTTCAGCTTCAGCTTTATGTGAAGACACATAAGGCCTGGTAGAGTCTTTGCTTTCCTTGTCTCCACTGCCCTGAACGTGTTTATCTTCCAGGCTCTAACAGAACATGTCACTGAGTTCTCAACACTCAGGGGTTTCTCTATACCAAAGTTTGAAAGCCCATCCATAATCTTCCCCCAAACATGGTCAGATCTGTCACAGCAATATCCCACTATGCTGGTACCAATTTGTCTGAGGGTCGCTATGGGCTGTGATGAAAAACCATGACTAGAGAAACTTGGGGAGGAAAGGGTTTATTTCACCCACAGTTCCATATAAGAGTCCAGCATCAAAAGCAGTGAGGGCAGGAACTCAAGCAGGACAGGAACCTCGAGGCAGGATCTGATGCAGAAGCCGTGGAGGAGTGTTATGTCCTAGCTTGCTTACTATGGCTTGCTCAGCCTGCTATCTTAGAAAACCCAGGACCATCAGATCAAGAATGGCACCCCCCACAATGGACAGGGCCTTCCCGCATCATCACAGATCAAGAAAATGCTCTACAGCTGGATCTTAGGGAGGCATTTTCTCAATTAAGGTTCCCTCCCTTCAGGTAACTCTAGCATGTATCAAGCTGACATAAACTAGCCAGCACATACACCTACCATGTGCCTGTGCTATGCCTTAGGGGTCCAGGAGAGATTCCCTGGAACTAGAGCTTCAGCCTATTTTAAACTATTATGTGGATGCTGGGAATCAAACCCTGGTCTCTGAAAGAGGAGCCAGTGCTCTTAACTGCTAAACCATCTCTCCAGTCCTTTTATTGTGCTACATTTTTAAAAAAGGGAATGCTTTAAAGGCTTACTATGCCTGTCTAAAATATAAATCATCAGAAGTAGGGAAAAATTCTTTTTACAAACTCAGGAATTAGGAGGTCTGGTAGCATTGCCTCCAAGACCAGCATTTGGGAGCCTGCGGCTAAAATATGGTTTAAGGCCAACACAGATGAATAAAGTTTGATTTGTTTTTGGTGCACCCATTGTGAGGATTGCTTTGGAGTTAAGATCTCAGTCTGTTTCTAATATTGGCTCCAAGCCAGTGTCTCTAGTCCCAGCCTCCCAAAGTGCTACAGTTAGAGGCATGTGTGCAAGATGCTGCTTCCAGCAAAACTTGCTTCTGCTTTACATCCTATTAGGAAGAAAACAGCTGCAAGTTTTTTTCTAATACTTTGTCACTTGGAATTTGAATTTTTCCTTATTGTAACAGATCTTGACGATTTGTTCAAGCATTTTAGAAATCATTAATATCCTAGTGTTTATTTAAAAGGGAAAGTACAACCCAAATGAATTGCTCAAAGTTATTATATGATTTCATGAATTCTTTCTCTGCTTGGCATTTGAAGCCAATACTTTTTTTTTTTTAAACCCAATTCGTTCTGTGCTGGTAAAATAAAATATCTTATGGTAAGTATCAGTATGGTAAGGTACTGATATTGTAAGGCAGTATGATAAGAATACATTGAGGATCAGAGCCATGCCTACTTTATCTTTGAGCTGCCTTTGTAGCTATGTGACGTCAGGGTACATGTGCTGTTGCTCAGGGTTTTGAGGAATGTTATCTGCTTCGCCGCTTAGCTTCTAGTGTGAGTATTTGTAAAGACTAAACAGGTGTCTCAGTTACTTCATATTGTATAGTTGTGAAAAGAATCCAGTGGCCAAGGCAACATATAAAAGAAAGTGTTGAATCTGATGCTTTCAGGTTAGAGTTCGTGAAGGTGTTGGGAACAACTGGGCAGTCACATCTTGATATGCAAGTTGGAGGCTGGGGATGGGGGGTGTCAAGGGAGAAGGGTTGACACTTAAGTCTGACCCCTGTAACACACCTCCTTCTACAAGGTCACAGCTCCTATCTTTCCCAAACAGTACCACTAATTGGGGACCAAATATTGAAACCTAGGAGCCTATGGGGGATATTTTATTCAAACCACCACACCATGTATCTTACATTGTTCCTAGACTTCTTTCAAGTTGGAGATACTCCTGAAAGCAGGAGGTGTATTCTTACGTTGTAATACAAACACACACACACCAAAATGTCATTTTCATTATTTTTAAATGCAATCAGGGCGTTGGGTAGATGTTAATGTTGTACCCTCCATCTCCTCAGCCTTTTTATCTGAGTCTTTTCATCCTCCCCCAAAGAAACCATAACCATGTCCACCAGCTCTGCATTCAATTCCCAACCCCAACTCCAACTCTAACCCCAACCCCATTCCCACTCCCCATCCCCAACTCCAACCCTCTCCCCATTCTGCTTTCTTCCTCTGAATGTGGTTCCTGGAGTTGGCAGATACAGGTAGAACCATGTTTCTTTTTTTTTTTTCCTTTCTTTTATATCTCATGCAGTTTATTTATCATCATTCTTTTTAAACTTTATTTTACATGTTTGTATTTATTGTAGGTGCTATACAGAAACATAACAGTTTAATGAATGTGACGCAGGGGGTGATGCCTCTTATGTCTCAGGACAAGCACTTCAAGGTTCTCACCCAGGCGATTGCTGTCCTGAGATGCTATGGATGGTGGGCACACCCCAACTTCTGAGTTAAATAAAAGATGGAAACTTGTCATCTTTATTTTCCATTTCCAACCTTTTGCTCACTTTCTGGCTGTCAATGAATCCAACCTTTTGATTACTTTCTGGTTGTCAGTGTAACATACAGTTGTACATTCTAATGAAGTTAGAATACGTGAAGCATTCTCGGGCCTGGCTTTTTTGCTAAGTGCTGTCTGTGCACAATGCAGAAGTCCAGACTCTCGCTTCTCATGAGACCAGAAGCACAGACCGAGAAGAGCACAGTCACACCTAGAGTCTTGCAAACCAAGTTCTCCTTTCAGCTTTGCTCAGCCAAAAGAAGGCCCCACAGCAAGAAGAGAAACTTGTGTGCTCTGTCAAGGGTACTTTCCCTCGGCCCTGGGTATTCCTTCGCTATCCTAACCTAATGTAGAATCCAGCGGTTCTGTTCTGTGGCTGGAATGAGCCTTCTTCAGTTCATGTTCCCATCCGAAGACAATGTATGTTCTACTTAGGGTGATGGTAGGAAATTATGGGAGGAAGCCGGGCTGACCACTCTATGTGGTAGAGCTAGGGTCCGTGTGTCTGGTTGGGAGTGACCGGTTGTAGACCTCACTTTCTTCTTGTGCAAGAGGAAAGCCTCAGCCAGGTTCTCTTCACTATCCTTGAATCAAGGGACTAGGGCTGGCAAGATGGCTCAGTAGGTAAGGGTGCTCACGGCCACACCGGAAGACTTGAGTTAGACCCCCCAGGGCTCACGAGGCGGAAGCAAAGCACCACCAACTCCTTCAAGTTGTTTTCTGACCTTCTCCTGTGTGCCCTGGGATGCTTATGCATATGTGCAAATGTGTGCGCGCTTGTGTGCGTGCATGTGCACACACACACACAATCAACCAACCAATAAGCAGGCAAACAAGATGTAATAATGAAATAGCTAATATGTATTGAAACTTGAATACAAGGCTAGCTCTGACATGATTGCTGGGATCAGGTGCTTTGAGGGGTGGGGTGTGGTTATAACGGGACAGAAAGATAGAATCATAAAACAGATGAATGGGAGCCGTGGTTCTCACGGTCTCAGCTTGGGTCCACAGAGAACAGGACCCCTGAGATGTGTGAGAAACCCCAAAATTTCACCCCATAACTGCTGAAATGGGAAGAGAAAGGCAAGGTCTAATGACTTGCGTTTTTGACAAATCCTCGGGGGATACAGGTGCAGCTTTAAAATGGAGAACTACAGAAGTCAGTTGTGATCAGTGGGAACAGAAGACAATGGGCAAATCCCATCATTCTGCACTAAGGTTCTCCAGCCTTAGAACTAACTACAGTACTTAAACGACCTCCATTTATAGGTTGTTGTGTTGGGTTACCAGTGGAAGCTGAGAAAACTCACTCCAAAGACAGAAGCTTTTGTGCGTGCAGGGAGGCAGCAAGTTCAGGATCTGAACTGTGGTCCTGGGGGGAGACTGTACATTTTTTACAGGACGGGAACACAGAGCAAGGGGGAACGGGGTGACCTTACGACTGACTAATCGTAAGGACGTTAAGGATAGTGACTGGACCTTATCCATGTCACCTGCTTTCGGGGTTCTTTTTTCTTTTCTTTTCTTTTTTTGTTTTGTTTTGTTTTGTTTTGTTTTGTTTTGTTTTGTTTTGTTTTGTTTTTTCGAGACAGGGTTTCTCTGTATGGCCCTGGCTGTCCTAGAACTCACTCTGTAGACTAGGCTGGCCTCGAACTTGATTCAGGTTTTGCAGTCAGGTCCCGTCCTGGCCCAGAATTCAGACTGATGAGAGAACATAGGCATGGACGAGCTGCACATAGTCAATTGAGTCGTGATGGGCAATGCCTTTATGACTTGTGTGCCTTAGTTTAGATAATCAGCAACTTCCCTCTTTACTGGTTAACAGATGAGCATGAAACACCCAAAGACGCAGGATAGGAGAGGGTCCTGGGGCCTGGGAAGGTGAACTCAGCTTTGGCTCTGCCAGCAAAATGGAACTTGTTCCCCAGATGGCTAGACTCAGGAAGCCGTCTCCTCACGCTTGGAAGTTTTTTGTATGTTTGTCATGTTTCAACAGGCTTCTGAAGCTAAACAATAGATTTTTTTCAAAGAGATGATAGAGCAATGGGTATGAAGAAGTCTGCATAAAAGCACAGAGTGAGTGTCCCAATGTCCTAGAGTGGTGTTCCACAGAGCTGCTGCAAAACAGTGGAATTTGGGAACTGGGCTTCTTGGTACAAACATGCCATCCCAGAACATAGAAGCTCCTTCCTAGGAACAATAATACAGTTTGGTTCTCATGAGACCCTAGACTAAACATTTTCATGATTTGATCAATATCTAATCTTATCTATGTGAGTTTGTGTCTATGAACACAAAAGTTATCACATACACTTTAACCTTCCAACCCTTAATAGCAACATAGCTTGTGCCAGTATACAACTTACCTGACACTGTAGTTTCTTCATACACACCACAGCACATCCTTCTTGGGCTTACAAACGTAATATAGCATTGAAGTCTATACCTGGGAATCATTCTAAGATAAGGATTCACAGGACAAGAGCAGAAACAAGAATGATGTCACCTTGTTTGATCTCAGCTGGAAGCCTGTGCCCCACACACGTGTGACAGTTTTTATGAACATTTCCCGAACATGTTCCACACGTCAGGCCCAGTTTTAAGGCCTTGGTATAAATGTGTGGAATAAATCTAGTAAATAATATTATGTGTGAATGGGCATAAAATGCTTGAGACTCGATTTGGATGTCACAAGTTTTCGCAAGTAGCTGAATTCGCAAACAGTGGACCAGGAAAATCATGAGCATCAACTATGGATGAGACCCAGGACCTGTCTTGTGCAAGCCACCCAAACCTCCTTCTAAGGATGGTAACACCTCTGGTTTTCCTAGCCTGATCGAGACCCAGGGAACCTATCATCCCTGAGGATGATAATGTTAAGTTTCAAAGCCAGGCAAACAACTGGGGTACCTATTTGGCATATCAAAACAGACCTGGTGGCCGCTTCTCCCAGCATCCCCTAGTTTCTACTTGTTACAGGGTGTGGCTGTCATACCCTGCCCTCTAACCCGAACTCTCCAGCCCAGAGGCTGGGCTGCCCCTTGCTCAGGGGCTCTTCCCTATTTAGTGCAGCCATTTTGGCTACCTGCCCTGTCTGTACCTTTGGCCTCCTGGCTGCTGCTGCAGCTGCTTCTCACCTCTCTCCATCCCTTTCCCTCCCCCCTCTCCTCTCATGATGATGACTCTGGACTCTCTCGGATGAGTCTGTCTCTGGCTATGCTCTCCCACATGTCTATAATAAACTTTCTCCTCTGCCATACCAAGGAGCAGTCACGCGCTTTCCTTTCCTTTTTATTCCTTTTTGTTTCATTCACAATGAACGGTTGTGAAACGTGAATATACCCTCTTAAACCAAGCACTTAGAGCACTGACATACGAGACACGCTTTCGAAATGTTAGTAAATGGGGCGGAACATATTTGGTATATGTAAACAAAAGAGGCATAGAGGGAAAAGAACTCCAGTGTAATTCAGTTAATGAGTTTGAGATGAATCTTTATAAAGTCTTTATAAATCTTTATACGAAGTCAGACTAGGCCAGTGTGTGTAAAAACGCTTGGCCCTGACAATTTACACAGTGCTGCTGATCTTGATTTTCTCCTCTGTACAGGAGAGGAGCATCACTCAGGATAGGTTTCGTGGTAAGAAGTAGGATATGAAGCTTCAGGTCCTATTTGCCTGACAAACTGCAAACTCTCCATCCACCCATGGTAGAGAGATTCTAATACGAAGGCACTTCCTGTGCGCTGCGTGTGCCAGATTATTGCCACAGAAAGAGTGGTTTCAGATCTAAATAAGGTTCTCCATCTCTTCTGGGACGAAAATCTAGTAAATCCTAAGTCTTGAAAAACAAAACAAAACAAACAAAACCTCAAAAGGTAAAGCAGTAACAAAAAAACACAGTCTGTGACAAAAAGGGACGTGGCGCCATCTACTGGATTTTTTGAGCATTGAGCCTCGATATTTTCATATCAGAGTCTTGGATAAACAGTAACTGGGAAAAAGAATAAGGAAGGTTAGTGCAAGTATTAAGTATAGTTTTCAAAATTGACAATAGTTTCATATTTAAGGAGGCTCTGTTTTTAACATCTATGATTAAGGTACATTTGTCACAATGAGCCAGTCACCATTGACGTTACTAGTAACTGAACTCATTTCCCCCCTGTTTTCTCCAGAGTATTAGGTATTAATCAGAGTTCTTGAGAGAAATAGAACCAATGGGAAGAATGTGTGTGTGTGTGTGTGTGTGTGTGTGTGTGTGTGATTGTGTTTATAAATGAGCAGTCATTTATAAATATGTATTCACTTGTCTTCTGGGTAGTGGTGGATGGTCTAGGTTCCCCGAATAAGAAGATTTTTTATCACTTCATGACTTAAGCAGGAAGCTTTGTTCTAGATTTTGAAGTTGGATCAAATATAGATGTGAACTAATTGCCACAGAAATAAACGAAAATGGAACTATTCCGGTGTTGAACAGAATCCTCAGGAAATAGGAGTACGGGGCGAGAGCTATGCATATTTCAGCAGTCCTGGTCCAGGCGTGGGTTAGATGATCATCGTTTCAGCTCAGATCCTGCACTTTGGTTGTCTAAGGCTCTGAAGGTAAGACTGTCTCCCTAGGCAATACTAGGAGGTGGGCTCTGTTCGGGAATCAGATTCTACACAGCCATGAAGCTCAAGTCAAAGGTTTGGCTATAAAGACCTCAGAAAGAGCCGAAGTGTTTTCTTATATCACATGACCCTCAAAGATCCTAAAAGTCCTATCGGAAGCCTTGCCGTTCACCGAAGGGTCGGCTCACAGATGACGGTATGGCTTAGGGGTAGCACAGTGAAATCTGATGAATTTTAAATAGACGGCAGTGCGCTCCAGGGACGTTGTGTTGGAGGAGGAGTGGGGGGGGAAACCACCGTCTTGGACTGAAGGGAAGCAAGCATTTGAACCGCTCATGCAAACCTCCCGGAGTAATTGGGCCGTGAGCCTGCTGAATAGGTTGTGATTGCACAAGCAACTTTAGCATTGATGATGAGAACGGAACCTGGAAACAGAGAGTGCGACAGGGGCCAGGGCGACGGCAGAGAGCAGAAATATCCATGGGGAACTGTCAGCACGTGCCCGCCTGGGCCTCCCTTTGTTGCTGTGTTTGTTGAACGAGAAGGTCATCGCAGTTGTCCCATCCCTGTCCCGCCAACCGGTGTTCACTGTCTGTGTAGAGACTGATGGCTCCTCTTGAAACTGGAGCTTTGGGGATCCAAGGAGGGGGTCCGAAACCCCCAAAGGCTCTGCCATCTGACCCATATGCCAATTAAAAAGAGTAACGGTGAACATAAAGATGAGTAACATATATATATATATATATGTATATATATATATGTATGTATATATATGTACACACACACACACACACACACACACACATATATATATATATGTCACCGGGCAGTGGTGGTGCACGCCTGTAATCCCAGCACTTGGGAGGCAGAGGCAGGCAGATTTCTGAGTTCGAGGCCAGCCTGGTCTACAGAGTGAGTTCCAGGACAGCCAGGGCTACACAGAGAAACCCTGTCTCGAAAAAACAAAACACACACACACACACACACACACACACACACACACACACATATATATATATATATATATCCGGGAGGAATTTAATTCAATGTGACCACATTGGGAAGGGAACCCGAGATAGGGGTCCAAAGACCCCACATTCATCATCTGGATCCTAACACAAGTTTGAGGTTTAAACAGAAGGAGTTGAGCAAGGCCCAAGACTCCCTGTGGTATGTCATTCTAGAGATCCAAACTGGAGGACAATGGCTTATCTGTGCCTTCAGCTAAAGTAAAAGACACAAGATGAAAATAGAGATGTCAGTTTTCACCAAGGGTCCAAGGGAAGAGGCTATATTCATGAGCAGCAACAGTTGCGAGCTCCTGTTTGAACTGTTTGCTCCATTTGGACGAGCTGAGAGCGCTATGCGTGCAGGAGCCGGGACTGGCCGGGCTGCTGTGGATTCAAGATGGCGGCCGACTGGGACGTCCTTCCCGAGAGGTGTGGTTTATATCCACGCCTTTAATTCCATGACCACTTTAATTATAGTATGTAGCAGAAGTGTCACTACCCTGCCTCAGGCCGGGCTTTGATCACATGGACAGTGTCTAGTTTCTGGGCATCCCATGAGACTGTGTTTGGTGGCCATCCCGCTGGCGGAACTATTTGAAGTCTTGAGACTTCGCGAAAGGGATGCCCAACTAAAACCAGGCTTTTAGCTAGGAACGAGTCGCTTCTCCACCTAACTGGGTGTACACCTGCACGACGCCACTGTGGATCCTCCAGACCCGATCAGCCACCAGGCAAAAATCTGAGCAGCCTCAGAAGGAGCAGCATGTCTGAATTCTCCAATTGTGAACATGGGGAAATGAGGTTTTAGTCTTTTAAAAATTATTTTTTAATTAAAATACGCATACATCATTTACCCCCATACCTTTCCTCCCCTGACTCCTCTCCCATTTCCCCCCTCACTCTCAAATTTATGGCCACTATGCTTTCAAATTGCTGGTATATATATATATATATATATATATACATATACATATACATACATACACATATATATATGTATATATATACATACACACATATATATGTGTATATATATATATATGTGTGTGTGTGTGTGTGTGTGTGTTGTATAAATATTCCTAATTATATAAATAAAATATGCTCCATCCATATAATGTTACTTATGTGATTTTAAGACTGACCATTTGTTATTGGATAACCATTTGGGGGCTCTTCCTTGGGGAAGGCTATTTCTCCCACTCTCAGCATTTCTTAGTTGCCTGTAGCTCTTTGAGGTGCCAACAATGGACATGCTGACATGAAGGGGGGGGGTGTCTCATGGTGCCTCAGCCTTGGGGTTTTTAGTTTGATTTTTGTGCAGATGGAGGCTGCACTCAGGCCTCCGGAGAAGCAGTTTACCACGGAACTGCGGCACATCTAGAACTATTGTTTCCTTCCAGGAATAAGCTTGTGATACATCGATATTTAAAAGTAGGTATCTGGGACACTCACACCCACGCACTCCGCCCCCTCGCACACACATGCATTTGCACATACACTCTTGTGCTCA
Organism: Apodemus agrarius; assembly: GCA_964023405.1. Taxonomy (NCBI): domain Eukaryota; kingdom Metazoa; phylum Chordata; class Mammalia; order Rodentia; family Muridae; genus Apodemus; species Apodemus agrarius. Next base: position 38,010,239 of record OZ030023.1, on the reverse strand, counting down.
CACTCACAAATGACCGTGGTAATTCACTTTCGTAATCCCCAGTGGTCACTCAAGAGACGGAAGCAACAGGATTGCTATGGTTGGAACTAGCCTTGGCTACATCATAGTCAATCCCTGGCCAACTTGGGCTACAAGGAGAGAGACTTCATCTCCAAACACGCACGTACAGAAACACACATGCAATAAACCAGTGAGTCGAACAGCATCGATGCTCTGTGGCTTAAGATAAAATGATTGGTTTGTGTGACTTCGATGATCTGTTTTCAGAAGCAGAGCCTGCACAGCAAAGATCTTGCTTATCATTAGACCTAAAGCTCCGATTACTTGATCTTGCATTTACTAGATCCAGGCCTTGGGTATTTTAAGCCTCTCTTGCCTTCTCACCTGAAACCTTGCATCTCCTTGACGCTGAGAGCAGGGCTGTGAAATCTTGTACAGTTCTTTGCCTTTCTCTCAGGAATCTACATGCTATTTCTGGAGAAGCTAGGCTGAAAGGTTCAGGGCTTGGGAAATCAATATTTTAGAGAGGACTGTGGGGCTGGCCCAGGGAGCCACCAAAAACTCTAGTCTCTGGGTACAGAAATCTGTAATCTGCAGAAGCAGTGGCCAGCTTTACCCGGAGGTCCTGGCCGGAGAGAGCAGGAAGGGGCGGGGAGTGCTGGCCACGGTTCTGCCCACTCCAGTCGCAGCCGAGGCAAGAGGCAGGAAGGATGGGAGGGTTGGGAGACCTCGCCGTGGCGTCCAGCCTCCGTTGGATCTGAGGGTCTGGAGTGGGAAGCCGTGCCTGGAGCCCCGGGATCCGCCGCGCCCATGGGCCCCGCCAGCGGCGCTGGCTGCGTCTCTGCGGGCTCGCGGGTCCCGGACACCCCGGGGGCGCAGCGCCAGCGGAGCTTGGGGCTCAGGGCTGGGCGGGCGTGGAGCTGAGGTCCGGGGGATCCGAGGACATGCAGCAGCCCTTGCCCTGCGTGGAAACGGTGCGGGAAATCACCGCACTGTGCTGCCCAGGCCCCGAGACTCCCAGCCCGGCCTGTGGGACAAGAGCCAGAGCCTGGGGCTGATTGTAATTGGGTAAGTTCACCTAGGCTGGATGCAATGAGTTCTAGATTATGTGAGAAGTGCATGATTTTCGCCTCCCCCCCCGTACCCCACCCTTCTCCCCCATCCCCGTCTGCAAAGGTGAAATCCATCTGGTGAGTGCGTTCCTTCCTGCATTCATTCATGAAATTGTAGCATGCTGGCGTCAGCAGGCCTTCCCAAGTGACGTCGCTTCTTCACTCAGAGAAGCATTAACTGGTACCAGAAAGCTTCTCCAACAGGGTTGCGTAGATTTCCAAGGATCACCCCCCCCACCTCCCCTTGGGTGTGTTTGTTACACAGTCGAAAACCAGATCCTTGCTGGTTTTAATTCAGGGGTAAAGTGCTTGCCTGACTTGCACGAGGAGGCCCTTGCCCAACTTCCAACCGGTAGAAAGAAAACACACACACACACACACACACACACACACACAATCCGTTGACTATCCTGCATTTTAATATAAAGACTTTACCTATTTCAAATACTCCTTTCCGACAGAGAAAAGGTGTTTTGGAGGCTGTGAGGACTGTTTAACATTTGTATGTCCACAGGGCATTTTGACCCCGAAGTTTGCAAGTTCTTAGAAATTTACCTTAAAAAAAAAAGAATAAAAACCAGACTAAGTGGAGTCTCTGGAGGGACCCCTGGAGATCGGTATTCAGCCCTAACTTCCACGTGTGTGCGTTAGGGTTGCGTTCGGCCCACCTCAGGAGAGCCCACGTCTTGGTTTCAAATGTGCACACAAGAAAACTGTGACTATCTCTAAAACGTAAGCAATAAGGAAAGGACTAACATAAAACGATCAAATGTCTACATATTGGGTATCATGACTTTAACAGGCATCGCACCGGACATAAGTTTTAAAGTACTTACAGGATAGGATATGTCCTGTAAGTTTGCCCACTTAGATTGAGTAGACTATACAGGAGTGGACGACTCACAGGGGATTAAGATGTTCAAAGTTATGCGTGGAATCAGTGTTTGGCTGGAGAACAGAGAAACCTAAGGACTAAACCCTAATCACAACATACCACAAGAAGCAAAACACTCTGATGTGAATGCCTCGTCAGCAGCCTTCATCCTGAGGCAAGCTGCGTTCTGTCTTCCCCATGCACTTGGGGATCCATGCTTCTAGGACGAGGGGAAGATGGCTGCTGTGTTGTCAGTTTGCACAGGTGGGTGTTGAGCCCCAGGGAAGAGAAGTCAGTGGGTCAGTCCACTCTGAAGAAGGCGTCAGAGAGAAAACCATTGCAGTTTTCCCTCACAGCACATCCTTCTGGATGGCATGTTGGCTCACATCTAAGTTATGCTCTTTCCTCTTCCAATTACAGCTACTTGACATAATATTTAGTTGACCTTTGAAAAGCTGGTTTATAAGAATTTCTATGATCACCTAAAAGTTGAATTACAATGTGATTTTTTAAGACAACTTAGAAACATCTGAACAGTGCTAATAGAAAGTGGTTTATTAAGACGGGCGTGGTGGCGCACGCCTTTAATCCCAGCACTTGGGAGGCAGAGGCAGGCGGATTTCTGAGTTCGAGGCCAGCCTGGTCTACAGAGTGAGTTCCAGGACAGCCAGGGCTACACAGAGAAACCCTGTCTTGAAAAACCAAAAAAAAAAAAAAAAGAAAGAAAAAAAAAAGAAAGTGGTTTATTAGCATGGGAGCTGGGTGGGCTCAGTGGTAGACCATTTGCCTTATACAAAGAGCTTCTGGATTCAAGGCCAAGCAACATCAGAGAGAGAGAGAGAGAGAGAGAGAGAGAGAGAGAGAGAGAGAAGCTTGTAGAATGCTGTTCTTCCCTTTTAACATCTTTGCCTCGGAATTATTTAACTGTACTTAAGACATACAGGTAGTAGGAATGGAAAATAACACCATTATGTTAATTATTGTACAAAAACATCAGTATAAGGCAGATGTTCCTGGCTAATCTCTGAAGATAGTATTAATTTTTAAAAGAATCCCCCCCCTTTTTTGGCGACCTTTAAGTAGGTACGCAAAGGCAGGGTATTGTCCATTTATATTAAAAACTACAAATGTTAAAAGTTAGCTACCATTTTAATTAAAAGCAAAGCCAGCCTTCATCTCTAAAGCACACCAAATGGTGCCTTTATTTGAAATACTGAAATCCCAAGCCCCCCCCCACCAATCTTAAGTTAATATATGCTTTATTTGTATGGAATTTATGATTTCTACTAGCAAAAACGAATGGTTCACTGCTAAACACGAAGAAAATATTTTGATAACGGGGAAGTAAATGCTTATAGAAGGTTCATTGACAGGGCATTTTAATGATTAACATGAACCGTGCCATGTTGGTTTAATAGTTTACTTAGATTTTTGGGTACTTTAAGTTTTCGTTAAATTTTAACATTTTGAGCCCTTGAAAATCCAGAATGCACAACCGACAGTAGTAAAGTTACATGTTTGAGTGGGTTCTAAGTGATTCAGATAGCTTGATAGGTTTCAGAATTGATATGGGATTGATGATCGCTGGCTGGTATGCTCCCTGGGTTTGAATAAGAACCCTAACCAATGCTCTGCTTGTGGACCAAGCCTTCAGCCTTGGAAAAGAACTGTCAGAAGTATAGTCAACTATTCTGGTCAAGTTTGTGGTTTTTGGCTTTTTCCCGATTGTTATTATATTTTCAGATTATGCAACTATTCTTGTAGGCTACTGGCAACCTCGACTCTTAGACAAATAAAATCAAGGCGTTCAGAAGGAAGGAGTGGCCTCTAACAGTGTGTGTGTGGGGGGTTTATAAACCAATGCGTTCACGTTATAGACTTCTCTGTTTTCCTCTCTTCTCAGAAGGGGGCTTTCGGAAGGACTCAGGAAGCACAGCTCTGAAAAGAGCAAAGATCCTTTGCCCACGAATTTTACGAGAAACGTGCAGAAAGCCATTGATAAATTCGCTAGGTAAGAAACAATCATTTTCAATGCTGACCCAAGCCAAGATGTGCATACATAGTAACTATGGGGGCGGGACAGGATCAGTAATACCGTTTTGGTTTTGATCGTATAAAGTGATATGTGAGGAAATGATTGCTAAACCAGTTTGCTGTGAACTTCGCAAATACATTTAAGGGGACAAGGAGGTAGCGGACGGGCGCGAGCAGAGAAGTCAGGCCTGGGTAGAGTGGTGGGTCTTCCCAGCTCCTAAGATCGATCTCCGTGTTCCTTCCCGCAGCGAGTCCCCCTCATCCTTTTCATCCAGCGGGAGCAACACACCCACGGAGGCCCGCAACTCCTGGCCTGGCTCTTCCCCGCGGAGCTCCACCACGGGACTGTCTACGGAGAGGAGCTCAGTTTCTTCTTGGAGAGATGATGTATGTGTCTTTTGATAGTTTCAACAACCTCATGGGGGTGGTTTATGGAGCATCACTTTCCAGTTGTGTATTTATTTGTGTGTTTGTGCCAGAGGGCACGCGCTTAGCTGTGATGTCATTCAGAGGTCAGAGGTCAACTCTGAATATCTTCCTCTACCCACTCTCCTCAAAAAAAAAATTTTTTTTTGAAACAGATTTTCTTACTGAAGCGGAAGTTAACTCGGATACCACTGCCACACCCCACACCCCCAGCCCCAAATTACGGGTGCATGCTCCGACCTCCCCAGCTTTCAGTTGGATACCAGGGATTCAAACCAGCCTCACATTACACAATGAACTGTCTCCACATCCCTAAGAATGGTTCTTATGTTCGAAAAGAATCTATTTACCATTTATCTAAGCATTGCAACCTACATCATAGATAGTATATATTTATGCATTTACACTGTTACATTTTTGAAAATATCAAAATGTCAAAGTGTAGAGAAAACTGATTAATGGGTAGCCCCAAGTCTTAGCTGTCACCCCCGTTTGCCATTATACTGTACCTAACCTTTAAATCGTATCCTATGGCTGCAAGCCTGAGGTACAGCCTCCACAGTGAAGAATGCAAGTAAGAGAAAGTTCTGGAAAAGCAAACACTGTAAGATGTCTCCATGATTAGAGGACCCTGGCACCCCACCTGTATCCTGTGCCCCTAGAAGTCTAAGCCAGGTGTTTAACCTTTGCCTTTGTCTGAGACAAGCCATTAACACTGACTCTACTTTGGGTATTTTGTGACTATGAGATTCTCTGGCAAGTAGAGGCTACTTAGCTATAGTTTTGGTTTCGCTAAAACTTATAGAATCTCTAGTCTTGTCATCCCCAACCCCACTCCCTGAGATGCTGGTTATTGTAAAGATATGTATCTGTATCTATGAAGAACCTTCAATGATCTCATAATTGATGTTGTAACTCTTACCGTTATTTAACAGTTAATAAAAGTGAGACCTAATATGGGATATCACTGATCAGAAAAATAAAAATTAGTATACTGGTCTATCTCGCTACAGAGCCCACGATTTTACGTTGTTTTACTTCCTCTTATTTAGTGTTCTCTGATTCATAAATATTGAAGCCTGTGCTCTATAATTTTTAGTGAGGTATCTATGTCCGGAGATCAGCTGGATGATGGCGGTGTGGGCATGGATTAACAGGGTATGTACTTCTATTTCAGGAATTTGACAAAGTCAATGCACAGAAAGTCCAGCAGCTGTTTTGGGAGGTCGAGGAATTGCTATTTGAAGGGAAAGTGAGTCCCCAGACCCAGAATCTCCAGGCGGAATGCAGTGAATGGGCAAGAAGATCCCTCCATCTTAGGTACAGAAATGGCCAGAAACATCTTCTAGAATGGGGCTCTGATCTACGCACTATTGATTTCTCTTCATTCCACTCACACACTGTAACTGAGAGCATTTACCCAGTTAGAGTAGTTATCCAAAACTTAGTCTTAGGTCCTAAGGAAAACTTGGCACGTGCATTTTAACTTGTCAGAAGGAAATTTAGATTGTTCACAGAGAGATGTTATATACATGATGATTGCAAAAGTCTGGGGACTGTCCCTTCATCTTCGAGTTCACTCTGTGAGTGGCAGGCACCTGTCATCTCTGGGAGCCTCAGCACAGGGGTGGGGGAGAGCAGACGGGGTGGGGCTGTGGGTTGGGAGTGGGAGGGGTGGTAATGGTGGTGCTCCAGGGGCTAAGTGATCACTTGCAGAAGAACTTGCTAGATAGGCCCCGATTATCCACCCCTCCTTACTTTTCTTCACACCACAGGAGACATTTATTATTTTTTATATCCAAGGAGTGTAGATTGGGTAGGAAGAGCTGCTTTCTTCACTCGGCCTTGGTATCAGGGGGAAGGGGGAAATCCATTTTAGTGTTCTCAGGTTCCGAGCTGAGCAGAATGGATTGGAACACTGACATACACATACATACTTGGATCTTCTGATTAGCTTGGCATGGGAACTGAAAAAGAACATTGTCCTAGCTAGGTAAGGCAATGGATGCTTGTAACCCTGGTATTTAGGAGGCTGAGGCAGGAGGGGGGCCGTTAATTGAGAGCAAGCCTTGGATACACAGTGAAACCATGCTTTAGAAACAAACAAAGCCAAAACACCCAAATCCCCAACGCTAAAGAAGTCTTGCCTAGGCAATTTTAAACAATTCTTCATAAGACCCTTCAGAACATGATGTGGGCAGGGTAGAAGGGACTGTGCAAGCCTCTTTTCTGGGCCTGGTGCACTTCTCCAACGTCAGGAGCTCTGGCACCTTTCTCTCACCATCATCTTACATTTTCCTACGAAAACAAAGCAGGGAAGATAAACAAAAAACAAACAAACAAACAAACAAAACAAAAACAAACAAACAAACAAAAAACACAAGCCAAGAGTGTAGGTTTATGGCCTTTTACTCACTAGGCCTATACACGTGTCAGTCCGTAGTGACTTTCTCTGAGCTTCCTTGCCAGAGGACAGAGGTTCTCAACCTTCCTGATGCTGCTACAACCCTTTAGCACAGTTCCTCGTGTTACAGTGACCCACCCCGCCCCGCAATTATGAAATTATTTTGCTCCTATTTCATAACTGTAGTTTTGCTACTGTTATGAATCATGATGTAGATATGCATGCCACCATGATGAGATGCAACCCCCCCCCAAAAAAAAGGAGTCATGAACCACGGTTGGCAACCACTCCCCCTAGATCTTCAGGTCGACCATGTGTCCTCTCAAAGCCCTTCATGACACTCTCAAGCTAACTACGATTCTGACTTGCAACTGATCAACCAGTAAGTGACATAAGAGGCAAAGGGCCTGGAAACCTCTCATCACTCTTCTAGTCCAGACTGAACAGACATCCTGCCGCTCTCTAACACTTTGATGGTTCTCTCAACCCAGTGCCCATTACACCCCATCCTGTGTGCCCTTCAGGACCAGTATTACAGCTTATGTTTAAAATCGTGAAATATTTTCTCCTTGTCTGATAAAAGAAACTCAGCTTCTTAGCCTTTCTTCTCCTTTCAGGGTGTTAGGAAGACAGCTCATTCCACCAACTGATGAAGGTTTCCAACATTTCCAGGGTAGCCTGCCTAGCTCTGCTAGTCACAAACCTTCACCTCACGTCCCTGACCACATCAGCAGCAGCAGCAGCAGCAGCAGAGAGTAAGTTTATATGTGTTGTTTGTACAGAAAAAAAATCTGTAACCAGCGTGGTAGTATTAATCTAAGCATGAGAGGAATAAATGGAAGGATCCGATAATCCTCAGCTACTTTGCAAGCTTAAGGCAAACCTGGGATACATGGACTCTGTCTCAAAAACTTAACCCAAAAATAGTTAACTTTAACGTAGCTCTCCTCGTATTTAACTCTCCCATGAGCCTTGGCTCTAACTAATTTACATGAAGACTGAGATTTCAATGGGCGTGGGGAGAAAGGCACAATGTTTTCACAAAATGCTCTGATACTAGATCGATGTCTTTAGGTATGTTTGTGTGTATGTGTGCATATAAGCAAAACATACATTGAATAAACACATACACACAGGGAAATTCATGTCAGCGCATGTTTCCAAGACTATAAAAGGTAAAACCTAACTCAAAATCAAACTCCACATTGTGGTAGGTTCTAAGCCTCAAGGCACAAGCCAAAGAAATAAAAAAAATTCATCCAGCTGCCACTAATGTATTTTGATGGATCCCTTTAAAGCCACTTAGGCACGTGGGGGTGGGGACTGTGCTGTCACATTGGTTCAGATCTGCAAGGAGGATGGAGTTACATGTACTAGTTTATGACTTTAGGAAGCTTTTAACCTTTTAAAGGATCTCTGGAGTGAAATGATTTAGAAGAAAGTTGGGTGTGACGAAAGGTACCTGTAATTCCAGTGCTGGAGAGGGGGAGGGAGGTGAGTCCCTGGATCTCACTGGCTAGACAGCCTCTCCTCCTGGGCAAGCTCCAGACTAATGAGAGAACCTGTCTCAAAGTACAAGGTGGGTATCTCTTGACCCAAGACCCAAGACCCAAGGTTGTCCTCTGGCTTACACACACACACACACACACACACACACACACACACCCCTACTGGTTCAGAAAATAGATGCTTTGTCAAATGTAATGTTTGGAGATGTTACAGAGACTGTGTGCCCTGTAGTTAACTTAGAAGTCTATTGCTGTCGTGTGAGCATTACACTCTCGTGTTGTGCAAACTCCCATGTAGAATGTGTTCGCTCCTAGGCTGTGCATCTCTGGCTCTCAGATAGTCCTGGAGGTGCTCTCGGTTTCTGCCCTGACAGACCCCGATGGCACCGAATTGTCTGACCTCACATCATGCTCATCCCTGAAAGAAGAGGTGTACCACGTGGATGGAAACATTGAAGAGTATTTTGCCTTTGACAGAAAGCAGGAGTAAGTTGAATTTTATTTTCCATACTTCGTAGTATAATATCAATTCATCATATGCTTTTAATATTTTGTGTGTTTGTTACTTATGAGAGATTCCTATTCTTTTGAGGGAAATATACTCAAAAGAGGTTAGCTCTAGGTAGGACATGTAAATGCTAGAGCTAGACATTTCTTTCTCTTCAACAATGTGATAGATAGGAAGAAAGAGGTTTGTCTAGCATGCTAGTGACAGGGAACAAGGACTTTGGAGCCTTATGCCTTGGGGCTCCAGGTTCCATACAGTTAGCTTCCTGGGAATAAAGAGGAAATTGCAATCTTGGTGCTAAATGCTTTAAAAAAAAAAACCAAAAACCAATAGTGACATAAATTTTTTCTCATGATTAAAAAAAATCAATATATTAAAAAGTAACCAGATACCAAATCAAGTCCTAGAGACTATAAATCATATGAAGCATCTTTTCTGATCATCATGGCATTGAAACAGAAATCAATAGGAAATCCAGAGACTTCACCAAGGGAGAACTTAGACAGATACTCCTGAATAGTTCATATCAAGGCAAGTGTAGATTAGAGCCCAGCACAGTAAAATGGACGGCCCTCAAGAACAGTAGCTCAAAAAGCAGATATGGTAGCACTATATCTACTAGGTAGCACTGAACATCTGTGCTTAGAAATAAAGGAAAGAATACATAGAAATAAAGACAGACTTTCGGCAAGCTGATTTTACACATGAAAAGACCTAGTAAACTCAGTCCCCAGATAGTTAAATAACAGTGTTCACAGAAGAAAAAAAAAAAAAAGAAATGGAGATTCAGAGAAAAAAAGAATAAAAAAGATTCATGAAGAGTCATTCTTTTCTCGTCTGTTTGGTGTTTCCCCGGTTCTGTTGACATATAATTGACAAATTAAAATTGTATAGTTTAAAATAACAATAGACTCATTAATAAGAGACTGTTATATTTATTGATATATATATGGATACATGTTTATACTGTATATTTTTATAAGATTGATAATAAATATGTAATAGATAAATATATATGATAGAAATATGGATAGACAATAGCTAGCTAGCTAGATATGTAGATAGATAGATAGATAGATAGATAGATAGACAGACAGATAGGTAGATAGGCAAAAAACACATAGATAATTATTTCAACCTTAACCCCGACTATTCCACTAATTAGAATGAGTTTCATCCTAGTGGGGACGAGCATCTTGAACAAAACCCAACATCCCGTGGCAGGAAGAGGCGTCAGCATGGACTGCCCCCCATTTCCCCTGATGACTGCATCAGAGACGCTGTGGCAGCAGACGTGTTTGATCACGTTTGGACCAATGTGGTAGAAATACTGGAAGATCTCATTAGAAGAACCTGGGAATCTGCACTCACAGGTACTTCTTTACAGAAGTCTGGCCTCCGGGGAAGACTAGAAAAGACCACAAGCCACGGCTTTCTTACCCCCACCTCATGTTTAGGCTGGAGTCAGGACACAACTGAAATGAGAAGTAGCCATTCCGCCTTCTACACAGGCAAGCTTTAGTCACATGAAGGGACATCCTTGCTCTGGAGACTCTCCTTTTCCCCACAGTGTAATCTTTTCTCCTACCATGAAGAAGACCATTACTATAGCCAGTTGCTCCCTGGAGCCTCTGCCTTCTGCCTCAGGGTGTTTAGTCAATGTCTATAAGGTAAACTCACGGTGACCCAGGACACATACTTCTCGTTGATCTTTCTGTTGACGCAGGTGGAAAAAAACATAAAGAGAAGCTGAAAGTGGCTGAGAACAGACCCCCTCACGCGCCTGTGTCCCGTCTCGGCACTGATGTGTGCAGTGTCCCCCCATCCCGAAGCTCCGAAACTCTCCAGACATCCTTGGCTCCTCACTTCAATCCACCCCAGGTATGTGCACTGACCGCGGCCTCTTCACTCCTTGATTTTTATGCCCTTTGCATCTGTTTGTGGAGAGCGAGCGTCATCTTTCTCATCTCCCTCCCTAAGGAACCTCACACTGTATTGTGCTTGAGGACACTGGACCATCGACAAGTTCGAAGGTGTCTTAAATAGAAAAAAAAAATCACTTAAGACAACAAATGTTGCCTCAGAAGGGCAGTAAACAGCTTACAAAAAAAAAAAAAAAAAAGTACTTGGGGGCTTGTACCTTAACCCTGACTATTCCACTAATTAGAATGAGTTTCATCCTAGTGGGGAGGAACATCTTGAGCAAAACCCAACATTCCGTGGCAGGAAGAGGCGTCAGCATGGACCCTCCCCCCCCATTTCCCCTGATCTCCATTAGATTACAATGCAGTACGGTGGTTGTGTGGTGTCTAAGAGAATCACGACGTTCTTTAGCAGACACCCAAGCTTTGCTTTGAGATAGGGAACTAATCTCTACAGTCTAGGAGAGCAAATGGTATTCTTCCTAAGTTTCTAGCCACATCGAACATTGTAAACGATCCTCACGTCTTACACTAAAGTGACAAACATGATAACGAACCCCCAGAGTCATGGGACACTCACACGTGGCTTTTATGACACGTCCCCTACTAGATGCTTCGAGGAAGATACATGGATGAGTGAAAGTCACCGCTAACTCAGTGGGATGAAACTATAACTCGGGGTCTGATGTCATAATTCTGTGAAGGAGGGGGAAAGGAGGAAGAAAGGGAGGGAGAGAGGGAAGGAGGGACAGAAAAGAAAGGAGGTGGTGTAGAAACTTTTAATCCCGACCCCCTGGGTTTCTTTTCCACTTTTGATTATTTAGTTCTTGGATAAAAGACACACACAACCTTTATATTTACAGCAAGCCTTAAGCAGCACCCGAGCTGGGCAGATACCTACCCTCTCTGCTCTTAGAATCTACTTTCCCATCTGTCTCAGTCAGGGTTTCTATCCCTGCACAAACATCATAACCAAGAAGCAAGTTGGGGAGGAAAGGGATTATTCTGTTTACACTTCCACACAGCCGTTCATCACCAAAGGAGCTCAGGACTGGAACTCAAGCAGGTCAGGAAGCAGGAGCTGTTGCGGAGGCCATGGAGGGATGCTTCTTACTGGCTTGCTTCCTCTGCCTTGCTCAGCCTGCTCTCTTATAGAACCCAAGACTACCAGCCCAGAGATGGCACCTCCCACAAGGGGCCCTCCCCTCTTGATCACTAATTGAGAAAATGCCTCGTAACTGGATCTCACGGAGGCAACTGAAACTCCTTTTTCTGTGATAACTCCAGCCTGTGTCAAGTTGACACACAAAAAAGCCAGTCCACTATCCCTAACCCCAATTACTACTGATTGCGTTTTATCTGGGCTGTCCTAACTCCAATCAGCCAGCCCTCAGGGTCATGCTCTCCTGAACTCACTCAGCCCATGGTAACTTTTCCTCCTCCCTCACCTCCTTTTCTTTGTGGTTCTCCTCTGACCCCAAGCCTGCCTATGTCTCTTCATCTCTTCTCTCACCTATTAGCTGTTGGAATCTTTACTTACTAGTCCAAAATAACGTGGGGAGAAGGGGTCACTTAGGATCTACAGGTGGAGTCTCTCACCTCTGGGGCAAACAGTCTGAGGAATCAACATTAGCATTAGAATACAAGCAGCATCAGGCCCACCTGCTGCTACAAGGGAGGAAAGGATGGAGGATGGAGGAGAGAATTGTGTAGAGACTGAGGGTTGAGCTTATGGGGGGTGAAGCTTGACCAGGAACATGAAGAGATGAACATGATGGGTGGAGTTTTGGGTTAGGCCTAGGCCATTTCAGCCCAGGTGTCAGTGAAAACAGATGAGACAAGTATTTGGACTGTGTGCTTAAATGACAGAATACTGGAAACCACAGGGCCCTGAAGCAAAATCAGGGTGTTTTGTTTTGTTTTGTTTGTTTTGTTTTGTTTTGTTTTGTTTTGTTTTGTTTTTTGGAGTTAAGACACTTGTCTGGAGTATTGTCTCAGATGTGTTGATTCTTCCACGCATTATTTATGCTGAGGATAAGGATATATGGTCTAAGAATTCTAGAAACATGAGAGAGCTCAGAGCACAGAATCTGCGTGTGATTGTAACAGAAGCCAACACAGAATGTCTATTTGATGCTACATTGTAGTAAACAATTCTTTATTATTATTATGATCTCTAATCTTTTTTTACAATCTAGTCATTATCCCCCTCCTGTTCTGCCCTCTGACAGTTTCTCATCTAATTCCTCCTCCCCTACCCCATTCCCCCACCCCTGTCTGCAAGAGGACATCTCCACATGCCCCTACCCCCCCCAGCCCCCACACACCCCACACTCGGATAGCCCTCCCCATTCCCTGGGGCCTCTAGTCTCTCAAGGGTTAGGTGCATTTTCTCTCACTGAGGCCAGAGCAGGCAGTCCTCGGCTGTATATGTGTCTGGGGCCTTATATGAGCTGGTGTCTGCTGCCTGGTTGGTACCTTCAATGCAGTCTTCCATAATTTAGTCTTTATTTGAAGATGGAGTATCGGGTAAGGCTAGAGAGGACTGGCTTTGAAGATGGAGTATCGGGTAAGGCTAGAGAGGACTGGCTTGCTCGTGGGAGGTCTTGGGGTATCCAGGAGTCTCAATGGGATGTTTAACTCCGCCCATCTTGTGTTAGGGAGCAGCGTAAAAAAGATCTGTTTGCCATTTTTGTTCTTGAGCTACACACCATTACGCCTCACCCACACATACACCCATACACAAGAAGAAACCATACAGTTGCTGGCAGAGTGGCTGAGGGATTGTGCTTTACACATAGGCTGTACGGGAAGTTTGGAGCCTGACATGATGCAAGTCCCTTTCTTGCAAACCTCGCTGTCATTTCTGTGACATTTGTTCGGTTGGGAGCTCTAAGAAGTAATGGTTTTAAGCCTTTTTTAAAGCATAATAACACCAGGGAGACACTTGGTGTTGTCTTTTGTTATAACCACCAGCTATTTATATAGCCTATTTAATTAAATTGCTTTAGATCATAAGATTTGTGTAGTTCAGAAGAAAAAAAAAATACCCTATCTTTTACAAAGCTGGCTAAGCATAAATTAAGCCCGAATGATGAATAAGATTTGTTGATCTGAGAACACAAAGCAAAACAACTAAGAGGCAAACCCACACATCTTGCTGGGAGAACATAAACAGAAAACTAAGACAGAAAACAGAAGACCAAATGGAGGCAGGCCTGAACGGTGTTTGTAGATCAGAGTAAAGTGGGACTTAAGTTGTTTACTACTGAAGACCAGCAGTCTCAACCTCCCAGGACCTCAGATCTCTGACACTGAGCCACCAACCAGGCAGCAGACACCAGCTCATATAAGGCCTCGGACACATATACAGCAGAGGACTGCCTGCTCTGGCCTCAGTGAGAGAAGATGTACCTAACCCTTGAGAGACTCTAGGTCACAGGGAATGGGGAGAGCTGGTGGAGTGTGGGGTGTGTCGGGGCTGGGGGGGTATGGGAGTGTGGAGATGTTCTCTTGGAGACAGGGGTGGGGGAATGGGGTAGGGGAGGAGGAATTGGATGAGAAACTGTCAGAGGGCAGAACAGGAGGGGGATAATGACTGGATTGTAAAAAAAAGATTAAAGATCATCATAATAATAAAAAGTTGTTTACTACAGTGTAGCATCAAATAGACACTCTGTGTTGGCTTCTGTTACAATCACATGCTATTTATATATTCCATTTAATTGAACTGCTTGAGGTATTAAGTTTTTCAGGCTCTGCCAGGCCAGCTTTGCTCTCCAGCATAAGGCCTTTAGGATAACTCTTCTTAGCTTTCCCCGTTTGGAAGTAAATTTCGAAGTTGCCAGCGCTTTCGGTCTCCAATCCACCCCATGTAATATTCCTTGCTTTGTTTCATGTGAATTCTATGGCGAGGGCACCTATGGCTTTGTTTTTAAACGGCTACACCGTCACGCTCTCCTCTTGCTGGCTAAGTTCCGACCTGCATCCATCCACGAACTGGCCCTGGGTATCGGTAATGTGACTGTTCCGCTTTCAGTTCCCTCAACTCCATCGCTTCTCCAGCAACTTCTACAGTGACTTGAGTGGTGTGATGACGATTCAGGCCAAACCGCTCCAGCAGAGGCCCACGTACTCTACAGATAGAACACAGTAAGTATTAAGGAAGAATGACCCTGCGCGCGAGGGCAGAAACAGATTCTTCTATTATCAGCCACAGAATTACCACTGCTGTGCACTGGGTTAGAAGAGACAAGGAGACAGGATCGGAGATGTGAGTTCTTCATCCCTTGAGCTTTATTATTGGATTACCAACCCCTTTCTCCTCTGCGCTTCACTGGCACAGCAGTAGAGATGTCCGCTCCTTCAACATATTCTCCAGAGAGAGTAGAATCCGTATGTCACATGTTTCCTACTCCAGGAGACTTAGGAACGAGTAACTAACCGGATTTTCCTTCCTTAGAAATGAGCAAGATGAGAGACTTCCTGGGGGAGGGGTCGGAGCATCTTCTCGGCACCGGCTCGGCAGAATTCTAGACGCCCGGGGACCGCGGCCGTCTACCAAGAAGACACCAGTGCATAGGAGACTGCCTTCAATTGCTTCAGACCCACAGAGGCTGAAAACCCCCACTGTCTACAGTGATGAAATTCTGAGAGGAACTAGACTGTAAGTCTTTGTTTGTTTGTTTTTCTCGGCAGTCTAAAGGCTGCAAAGGCCAGGGGTGCTTGTTGCTTAGGGTTAATGGTTCTGGAGAGAGGACCTTCCGTTAGACTTCACACCAGATTTTCCTAATGGGTTCATTTGTTTGATTTTGCTCCCGTAGTATAGGTAAGAGACCTACACTGCAGGAAGAAAACCAAATGACTGCAGCTTAGGCAACTAGGGAAATTAAACCCGAAGGTGGGGTGAGCTTGCATTAAATTTAGTGGCCCCATCTGTAGACTGATAATTAACGCTTCTAAGTTACAAAACACTTTCCTATTGAAAGGTTTAAGCAAAGCAATGCACAACCATGCACTGGACAACAATGCTCCAGATTACAGAGCGTATATGTGACAGTGGTCACTTAGCTAGCGATTGCGTTGAACCCTGGCATCAGAGCTGCTTGTGGAGATCCACAATGTGGTGTTTACACAATGACAGGATGTCCTGGGGGTGAGTTCCTCAAAGTATCCCCGTCATGAAGCTACACATGGGTAATATAAAATGCTTAACAAATACGATATGATATGATACGACACGACACGATACGATACGATACGATACAATACGATATGATGCGATACGATACAGGGCCTGGAGAGGTAGCTCAGTGGTTCAGAGCACTGGCTGCTCTTCCAGAGGACAGAGCTTCCATTCCCCACACCCACAGGGCGCCTTATTTACTTACACTATGGCTCCAGTTCCAAGTGTTCTGATGCCCTCTTCTGACCGCCGTGGGTACTGCAGGCATGCCTGCAGGCAAAACTAACATTTATAAATTTGAAAGTAAAAATTTATTTTTAAAGTTTAAAGAGAAAGAGGAACACTCCTCCACTGTTGGTGGGATTGCAAAATGGTAAAACCACTCTGGAAATCAGTTTGGCGGTTCCTCAGAAAATTGGGCATGTCACTTCCAGAGGACCCTGGCATACCACTCCTGGGCATATACCCAGAGGATTCCCCTGCATACAATAAAGACACATGCTCCACTATGTTTATAGCAGCCTTGTTTATAATAGCCAGAAATTGGAAGGAGCCCAGATATCCCTCAAAGGAGGAATGGATACACAAAATGTGGTATATTTATACAATGGAATACTACTCAGCAATTAAAAATAATGAATTCATGCAATTTGTAGGTAAATGGTTAGATCTGGAAAATATCATCCTAAGTGAGTTAACCCAATCACAAAAGAATACACATGAAATGCAATCACTGATAAGTGGATATTAATGAGCCCAGAAGCCCTAAATACTCAAGGCACAATTAGAAAGTCAAATGATTCCCAAGAAGAAGAAAGGAGAGGACCCTGGGCCTGAAAAGATTGGATCCAGTTTTGTAGACCCAGAACAGAGAAATCGTGGTGGGGGGATGATTGGGTAATAGTTGGGGGGAGAGGAATTATGGGACGTATGGTGGGGGGGGGGACTGGGAAAGGGGAAAGCCTTTGGAGTGTAAACAAAGGATATAGAAAATAAAAATTTAAAAAAAAGTTTAACGAAGTATTTTCTTTAGAACAGAAAGCCTTTACACAGGAAATAACATTAGAGGCTAAGGAGAAAGCTCTCTGTGTCTCCCTTCAGCTCGGAGCTGTAAGGGAACATCCTGCCGACCTGCTCGTTTGTCAGGAAATATCTAAATAATAACAGCTGCTTGTTGATTTTTTTTTTAATTTAACATCCAAGGAAACTGTGCTACAGTTTAATCTGTCTTTGTTACCAAACATCAGGGCACCAGGAAGCTCAGCTTGGGACCCCCAGCTGGCGCCCTAGCTTAGAGCCCACTTCCTGGATCAAGTGCCACAGGCTCCACCCACAAGCCAGAGACTGTAGAGAGCCAGCCCTCGGGTCCCTGCAGGAGCTGGGGCCAAGAGCAGCTACCAGCAGTTGATCGGTTGAACTCTGCAGAAAGTGTCCACGGCACCCGCCCTAGTTACTTTTCTGTTGCCGTGAAGAGACATCATACCAAGGCGACTTATAAAAGAAAACATTTTTTAGGGCTCATGGCTCCAGAGGATTGGAGTCCAAGATAGTCATGGCAGGAGACAGGCAGGCAGGCAGGCAGGCAGGCAGGCAGGCATGGTGCTCGGGCAGTAACAGAGAGCTTACTTATACTTGGTCCATAAGTACAACCACTCTGGAAATCAGTCTGGCGGTTCCTCAGAAAACTGGCCATGATACTACCGGAGGACCCCGCTATACCACTCCTGGGCATATACCCAGAGGATTCCCCAGCATGTAATAAGGACACATGCTCCACTATGTTCATAGCAGTCCTATTTATAATAGCCAGAAGCTGGAAAGAACCCAGATATCCCTCAACGGAGAAATGGATACAGAATATGTGGTCTATTTACACTATGGAATACTACTCAGCTATTAAAAACAATGAATTCATGAAATTCTTAGGCAAGTGGGTGGAACTGGAGAATGTCATCCTGAGTGAGGTAACCCAATCACCAAAGAACACACATGGTATGCACTCACTGATAAGTGGACATTAGCCCAGAAGCTTGGAATACCACCCAAGAAACAATTCACATATCAAATGATGCTCAAGAAAAAGGAAGGAGAGGCCCCTGGTCCTGGAAAGGCTCAATGCAGCAGTGTAGGGGAATACCAGGATAGGGAAACGGGAAGGGGGTGATTGGGGAATGGGAGGGGGAGGGGGGCTTATGGGACTTTGGAGGAGGGGGGAATTCAGGAAAGTGGATATCCTTTGAAATGCAAATAAAGAATATATCGAATAAAAATAAATTAAAAAAAGAGAGAGACAGAGATCATGGAGCTAACTAGGAATGCCATAGACTTTTGCAACCTCAGAGCCCGCCCCCAATGACACGCCTCCTCCAATGAGGCCACACCTCTTAATCATTCTACCAATCAAGCGTTTAACTGTATGAGCCTATGGGCATTTTATTTACACCACCGAAGCACCCCTCTCAGCTCTTTGTATGTCAGCTTTGGGCAGTTTGGGGTCTACTGACTGGGTTCATTCATTTATGCTCTCTCCCCTCCTCCTTTCTCAGAATGGTTATCCGCTCTGCTTTCTTTATACCCCGCCTATGTGAATTCTGTTCTGTCAGCTCCGCATGTGTCCTCCAGTCTGAGATTCACCCTCTGACTTAGACCCAAACCCATCTCTGTCTCCTACTGAGATAACTCAAGACCCACACATTCTGTGTTCTCTCTGCCTTGACCTCGGCCTCTGAGTGTGTCTGTGTAGCGTTTCTTTTTCTGTTGTTTCTAACGAGTCCTTTTAGATCATTACTCTTTCATTGATCCCCTATGGAATGGGAATGCCACAGAGCCTCCTGCATAGCTGCATGTACAGCAGTGTTTAGTATGTAAGTCCAGGTTTTGCCCCTTTGAGGAGACCTCCCCTTTGGTTATATGTAATTATTTACCACCCTTATCTTGATTCCAAACTGTATTTTTACCCATAAACATCCAATATTGCTTCCTCTTACTGCCAACAATTTGTATCTATTTATTCTCTCTCTCTCTCTCTCTCTCTCTCTCTCTCTCTCTCTCTCTCTCTCTCTCACCCTCCCTCCTCCCCTCTCTCCCTTCCTCCCTCTCCCCACTCTCTTTCTCTCTCTCTCTATTATTATGGTTGTTTTGATGTCGGTAATTGAATCCAGGGCCTCGATCTCTGTCACTAAGCTATATACTTAACCCGTCTTCACCATTTATTAAACTGCCACCTTCTCATGCTTTTTTGAAACACCAAAAAAGTTGTTAACCATAGCAGCAGCAGCAAAAATATAGAGAGGCTGGAGAGATGATTCAGCAGTTAAGAGCGCCTCCTGCTGCTACCCAAAAGGGCAGCTCTGAGGTGTTGTTCTTGTAACACAAGCTCCAGGGGATCTGACACCCGCATCCGATCCCTCTCACACACACATGGGAGGCACAAAAATAAACATAACTGAAAATAAAAATAAATCATTTAAGAAAAAGAATATAAATTAGGGATCACTCAAGTCCTAAGTATTGGTAAATGTCCTATGAACCTCATGTAGGCGTACACAGTTTCTTTTCTATCCGTCACTTTACACTAAAGTCATCTGTCATACGATGCATCACTTCATCAGATAATTTTTATCTGACATGATAACATTTGTATCTCCCACAGTATAAATTTTTGGAAGGCTGATTTTAATGGCCAAAAAAAGAATCATATGGTTATATAGTTATTTAGTAAGTATTTTCTATTACTGAAATTTCCCATTTGTTATCTGTATTATCTATACGACCATTTTGTATCATTCTTAGTAAGAACATTCCTAAATTGTTTTCTAAAGGCACCTCTGTCTTTTTCTATGACCTCTAGTGCTCAGAAAATAGGCCATACTGCAGGGGTCATCACTTTATTACTAAATGAATAAATCAATTTAAGTTGTTTACTATTTTTATGCAAGGAAAAAAACCCGGCAGACTTCTGAATACTGATGTCCGATAGTTATAGTTTTCTGTCATTACTGATTGTTTAATTAGGATTTTCTCTCAACCCTCCAACAAACAAACTTTGCAGCCAGTGTGTAAGATTCATAGCAAAAGCGTCACGTTGACATCCCAGCATCAAATCGATGAAAAAAAAATGTAGAGAACAGGTTTCGTTGCTTCCTGGTAGCTGGCATTCTCCTGTCAATCGGTTTTTGTCGCAAATTGCACATTGTTCTTTAGTATCTTAAACGGGGCTTTGCAGTTGTCAGGGTCTGTGTTCAGGATCCATCCCAGCACCTTGCCTAAAACCGGATCCCGTTGCGCTACACAGATCCTGCTTTGTGCTGTGTTAACTTCTCAGGCCCTGGGGGAGGAGCCTGCACACCTATTCCTATACACCACCCAACATCGCGGGGCGCTTCTTAGATGAGATCGATATCACCTCTAACCACTTAGGTCGGCGGTGTGAGAGGAGTGCCTTGCCCTGGCTTCATCTCAGACGGGCAACGCAGCTCGTAGTTCCATTCGGGAGCTCAGATTGTGCCTTTCCCTTCGGTGCACTCCCGCGTTCAGTTGTATGTCGTTGTGTTTACAGGCAAACTGGCATTGACCACCTGCCTTCCCCGGCAGCAGTGCAGACCTCCCGGAGCCGGCTACCCCCGATAACAGGCTCTGAGCCTGGGGAGCCCAACACAGCAGCCTCTGGATCCCGCCCTGTTTCTGTAAGATGAGTTGCGTTATAATTGCAGCCATTTATATAGACTGTGGGGAATCAATCTCGGCACATCGGGAGAAGTGAGTCCTACCTGAGGGAGAGCTATAAAGTGGCCTATGAGACTTTGGAGGGAGTGAGAAGATGCATTGTTTTGTAAAGTAAAACTTCAGCTTGATCTAAACTAGAAAGACCAGGTGCCAAGGAAAGACCCGGAACTCTGGCTGGTGTAGCAAACAGAAGAGCACAAAAGGGCAAGCAAGAGGCAGACAGCTCTGGGTTGGCCACACAGAGCCTGAGATTTGGCAAGTTACATCAGGGGCCCTGAATCTTCTTTAGAAGAGCAACAGCCATTCTCTTATCCCAGAGTCCTTATAAGCAAGCGTCCGACACATACATAAACTTTAAATGCCTGGCACACATTAAGAGCTCAGTAAACGATGATCAACGGCCTTTATGTCAGCTGCTTCATTTTTATAGCGAATCCTTTCTGTGCTCGCGCAGGGCAGAGCCCAAGCCCAGCTCAGCTATGCAATTGCGGACCTGGGAGTTGACAATGTGTACTCCAGGCCTCTCCCAGGCTTACAGTGACCCCCTCCCTCACTTACTCTGATATAGGAAACTTGTATATGGAGGACAGAAGGGTCCTGCTTGTAGGAACATAAGGCAGAGAGGGAGAAAACAAACTGTGTTTGTCTCTCATGCACCTCAAGCACCAATAGGACCCTTCCAGAAAGCAAGAGCTATGGAACTAAACTGTTTAATCCTGGGATAAAGTAATCAATGACGGCAGCTGTCCCACAAACAGGTCAGATGCTTCAAGACCGCACTGTCTATTTCTCTGGATCTCATTGACCTCCTATTGTATTACAGGTTTATTAAATGTAGTGATGTGAACACACACTCCACACACAGACTCGGGTTTAGGTGTTTCCATAGCAAACCTTAGCAATGTGTCGATGAAAATGTTCAAATGAGTGTGTGTGTTCGAATACATGAATGAAGGCTTGAAACATTTATAGGTCTCTTTTTGTTGTCCTAAGGATTGTGCTTCTTCTTAAAAAGAGCATATTATCTCCCACTTAGTACAGGGGACGCCACCCACAAAACCGCGTCTTCAGCGCAATGCCCGACAGCATGGAACGGTCACCCCTTCGGGAAAGGACCATCGTCCTGGAGCAGCTGTCAAGGCCCAGCACAACACATACATTCCGGGTAGGCGCCGCGTGAGCTCTAAATTCGGTTTTAGATAAAAATGGAAAACCATGCAGTTCATCCCTCTTATTCTTTCCCTCTTTCTCCCGACAGTCAGACACACCGAGAAAAGGCTCCCTGACACCCATCGAGTTTGCTGCTCACACTTGGACGGGTCAGAGTATTTTGACAGGTTAGTGACTTTCCCGTGTAAAGACGAGAGAGTAGAAGCTGGGTGTGGTGACACCCTGCAGCCGTCCTAGCACTCAAGAGGCTGAGGCAGGAGGATGGAAAGATGGGAAGCGTCCTGAGTTACACAGTGAGGGTGTGAAAGAAGAGGGGCGAGGAGGAGGAGGACAACATGGACACACACACACACACACACACACACACACACACACAGAGAGAGAGAGAGAGAGAGAGAGAGAGAGAGAGAGAGAGCTCACAATGGTGCTCTTCGTGAGACTTTAAGGCCCTGCTTTGACCACACAGGAAGAACAGGCAGGTGCCTGTGTCCCATGGTTGGCACAGGCTCAGGTACCACGCCAGACCATCACCACCACCTGCCCGCACAAGTGCTCTTAATTAACCAAGACCCCGAGTTCCCCTAAAGCAAAGGAGCAAAGGAGCGGCTGCCTTCGGAGAGGCCGCTGTCTCTTCCTCGGATTTTACATGAAGCCCTTATTCGGGCTCCTCTCTGAAGATCTAATGTGACAATGCTCGAGAAAATGAATAGACCTGTTAACTGGTTTGCAGTGCAGGCAGGGTATTACATCAAAGTAAAACCTTTTCCAGGCCTAGTGTGTACCTAGTGGCCAAAGACAGTTCTAGTGGTGATAAGAACCGTGATGGTTTGGTTTTTAAAGGGTACCATGTATGGCCTCAGAGGGAACGTAGCATGTGATGTACAGATCTAACCTCTTTCCATCCTGCTGCCACCACCCACAAGCTGAGGAAGCTCGGGGATGCCCCCACCACTTTGGATGGCTGGCCCTGCTGATGATGGAAGGTAGAACTGAAAGGCTAGAATTAGCCTCCTTTGGATATGCCGATTGCACCACGCCAAGCACACGTGTCTAATGGGTTTTTAGGGCACAGAGAGGTTGAGATGAAGAGAGAGCTGGGCTCTGGGTTAGTTTTAAATATGCATGGCTAATCTTTCAAACATTAAATCAGCATTTTTTTAAAAATCACTATCCTTACTGGTGCTTAGAGATCTTTTGCATTTCCGGACACGGGACCAAAAGGTTCCTAAGGGATGCATTTCTGTACTTCTAAGGGTTTATTTTATTTTATTTTATTTTATTTTATTTTATTTTATTTTATTTTATTTTATTTTATTTTGTGGCTTCCCTATTTTCTCCGCTTCCAGAACAAAGACCATTGGGAGCTACTGTCTTACCTTTCAGCTTGTTCTGTGGTAGGAAAATACATTGAGATAACTATCTCCAAGAATGGAGTGTATCTGTCATGGCCGGCCCCACTGCTCCAGTTCAGAAGGACCACCCCTCCCATCTTCCTGAGCCCTACACACACAGATCTCTGTGGACAAAGTTTCTGCAAACCCCTCAGCTGTGGGAGAGGGTCACAGCACCTGGGGTTGGTTGAGGGAGGGATACCTTCCCCTTAGGGTTCTACAAGCAGATGTTTGCATAGGACTTTGTAGTTCGTGCAAATGTGACATTAAATAAACTAATTTTTAAAAAATTTTTTCAAAGCATTGTCGCAGGGAACAGAAGGACCAGTCTTCTTTAGAGACTGAGTTTTAACCTTTGAACACAAATACCCGTGTGTCTCCTGTTCCAGGTTCACAGTATCTGCCTAAGTCGTATCAGAGGGCAACCCTGACTGCGAGAAAAAGGTTCCAAGTGGCCTCGTGATGTTGCTGCTCCAGAATTTCGGACTTGTGAGAAGCTCTGAGGCCTTGGCCACACCATTTGTCATGCGAAAAGCAGAGGAACGAGTATTAGCTGCTGTATACAGCCATCTCTCTGGGAGCAGGAGATGGAAGAATTCGCGAGGGCAGCACAGGAGGATAAGTAACTTAGGGATAAGTAACTTAGTTGTGAAGACTTGTAAAGCATTGTGAAGAGAATAAAAGCTGAACCCCCTAAACCTTTTAGGATGCATGCCTGAAGTTCCTTGGGATCTCGTGCTCTTCCCAAAAGACCCCAATGTGCCCTTAAACTCCATCTTTATAATCAGTGTCTGCACACAGATGATATGAGCACATTCCCTAAGAAGATACCATTTTTAATTCTATACCATCACGGTACATTTTGGTCTCAGTCTCTTAATGATCCCCTCAAAGCTGAACAGCAGTCACATTTGAGACAATTTGTTCTTTTGAGAAATGATTCCGGTTCTTCTATTCGTTGTGCTGACTTTAAAGTAATTACTGCAAATTCAATGCATAACGCGGTGGGTTTCACCATGGCGAGATTTCCCATACCTTTGTTATAGACCGACTAGTCGTGAATATCTGAGAAGTGTCTTGTTAAGCCAATTGTGTTAAGATGCAACAGTAAACTCGTTTTTGCTGTCAAATTTAGACAGTACTCTAAAAGTATCCCACATTTAAACGTAAAGATAAGCATAATTAAAATCCTTTGTGTATGGCTCCAACATTGGCATTTAGGTTGACCTGTTTGACAACTGGACGGAGGAAATGGTAACACCAACATCCTTACTTATGTCTTCCCAACCTGTCTCTGCTCTGATGTGACTTCTTCAACACAGCCTCCCTGAGCCCTTGCTGAAGGCAGCAGCTCCTGCCACCCTCTGCCCTTTCCCTACTCCGGATTCTTCCGACCATATGTCCAACCTGACTCCTACAGTCAGGGGAGTGAAGAAGACAAAGAAATGTCAGTTGGAGGCCAGACCTGGTACTTACTTGTTCTCATACACAAATATCTCAAATCAGCATTCTTTCCCCTTTATATCAGCGAGTTATATTATATCAACATGAGTCTTATTAATCTAAAGTGAAATGTTACTATATACGTGTATGTATATAGCATTTAAACATATGATAAATTGTTTTTGGGACCTTTCTTGTTATAGGAAGTGAGGATCATTGCCTACTTAAGGGATGTTTGGAGATTGAGCCCTCTGTGTTGAGAAGAGTTGGACCTGCTCTCTTTCACATAAAATGACAAATCAGACGTGACTTCAGACCTTTGTTCCACTTGACAGTTTCTACTTCACTCTCTCCACTCCAGTTTCTGCAGTGGTGGGATACGCTAGGGACACACCAGGGTCACGCTAGGGACCTGTTAGGGACACGCTGGGGAATGGATAGCGGTCAAGTTGTTGTATTGATACTTCGTTCCCGTTGGTCACTCTGAGGAATGTACCTCTCTTTACCTAGAGAGCGTGCCTAGGGATCAGTTTCTCATGCCAAAGCGTTTGGGGCTTTATCTGAACTATTTCTCATCATAAGCTGTGGAAGCATTTCAGAGAACACATCAGTCTTCGCACAGCCACTCTCAGCATCTGGAGAGAGCGGCTTTCGTCCTGCTCGCCAGTGCCTGGCTGGCTGCTCTGTGGTCCACCGTTGCTGAGAGAGCTACCTACCATCAATCAGCTCACTTCGTATCAATTCCTAGGTGCCGCCCGACGATGGCGGTTTCTTCCTCAACTCAAAGTCTGAAAAGGGAGGTGGCTCACAGCACATCTAACAATAATGTAGCGACTCCAAGATCAATTATTATTCTTTGCAAAGAGCCACAGAAGTGGGGAAATGGCGGCTTTGCTATGTTGCCATCAGGGGCTTGCAGCGGGACATGCATTCTTCACTATCAGCAAAGTAACGGATTAAAAATAGGAAACAGGTGCAGGTTTTAATTATCCGGGCATTTTGAGTGGAAAACAAAATACTGTTAGATGACATCTAAAAACTCAGAGGTCTTGCTGAATCTAAAATCAGCCTTCTCCCAAAACTTATTTTCACGCCTGTGTTATAGGTATTATTTCATTTATAGGTGAGATGGGATGTACACATTAGTAAACTGTGCGTGTGTGATGGTGGCGCTGTTTAGACTGAAAAGGGAAATATCCGGGGATATGATTTTATAATATTCTACTTCTATAAATGACTCTTATCATAAGCTGTCTGGTAAAAATGGAAAACGGAAAATTGCTTCTGAGGAAAAAAAATTCAAATACAGGTTAGCAACTCCATGAACTAAATAAAATTCCTTTAATTTATCCCAAGCCAAAGAAAGAATGAATGGATTTTAAAAGCAATTCAAGAAAATATCAAATTCAATGGAAAATGTCTAGATTTCTAAAAAAAAATTCTATCTATCTAAATAGATATAAATAGATATACATGTATGAAGAAACATGCGTCTTTATATTTGTGTTAATCTGAACTTGGATGGAATGTCTTTACTAATCAAGAGGTTCATCTTTAATGCCATAAATGACTGCAGTATATTTTTACTATCGTTGTTTCTTATAACGATGGATGATTGTTCAGAAGTTTTAATCATTTCATTTTAATAAAATATGAAATGTTAAAAGAGTTTTTAAGAATTTCATTGAATTTATAAAAGCATCCTTACATTCCAATTTTAAATGAGTCCTGCAAACGTCTCTCATTTTTGTAGTTTCAAACACACAGATATTTCTTCCTTCCTCCCTCCCTTTCTTTTCTTTCTTGTTTTGTTTTGAGATAGGACTTCTCGGAGTAGCCCTGGCAGTCCTAGAACTCACTCTGTAGATGAGTCTGTCTTTGAGCTCAGATTCTCCAGCTTCTGTCTCCAGAGTGCTAGGATTAAAGGCATGTGCCAACAGCACCCGGGGTGCCTGGCTCTTTCATCAGAGTCAGGGACTTCGTGTAATCGCAGGCTGGCTTCACATTCTCCATGCAGGTGGCAATGGCTCTGAACTCCTGACCAACCCACCACCATGACCCAGATGCTGGCGTTGTACATGTACGCCACTATTCCCAGATTATTTAATTATTTCCAAGCAGACAGGAGACTTTTCCCCAGCAAATTCATAGTGGACAGATAGTAGGTAGACACTGGGAGCGAACGGGAGGAAGGGAGATAATCTATTTCGCTCATCTACAACCTGACCACTTTCTCTGCCCTTAGGACAAATCTTCAAGGCCTGTCCTCTTCACGCAACGACGGACAAAGCTGCTCAGCTTGGCGTCCAAGTCCCCATCTGTTCTACCCTAAATTCAGAAATATCTTGAACTGCCTCCCTGAAGATAGCCAGTGCTCTTCAGAGGGACCCTGCAAGTGTGTTAGAGCTCACGCCTTTCCACGTTTGGAAGCGTGCTTGCCCTTATCCATATCCCTATTTGTCCCTTACTGAGACACGCCCCAACTTGTTTTGGAAGAGATGGGTTTATCTTACAATTCTTTGTCCCCAGAGATTAGCATCAAATCACACAGAAGCATTATCTTCTGCCTTTATAGCTGTAATTGAGCCCACAGCTCAGCCCAAATCCTTTTAGGGCTCCCTTTAGTGAGGAGGAAACTAAAGCCCATGAGACATACGGAACAACAGTAAGTAAACATGATATTTCTTAAGGATGTCTGAAAGGGATTCAATAATGCAGAAGAAGAAGGAAAAAAAACTCTATGTTTTCTCCCTCCATCCCTGCCTAGTGTAGTTGCAAAGAAAAGCTTTCCTCCATTATATTTATGCATTCATGATATATTGGTATATGTGCATTATATACCATGAAATATAATGAATACAGTAAACTTATACAATTCTTGAAAACAGGCAGTTTTAAGGCCAAATATATACTATTACATAATTGAGCACTTCTACTCATAGGCATATGTGTGTGTGTGTGTGTGTGTGTGTGTATACATATATATATATATATAGTGGAAATAATTGAGTCAAAAGATATCTAAGAGGAGGAATATTCATAATTATTCGCAGCATATGGAAACATTCATATTTATATTACAATGTTTGATGAAACTTATTAATGTTCTACACTAGTGTATGGATACATGCACTATGTAATATTTACTTTGAATACTTACAGAATGATAATGTAACAATGTATATTTTGCTTTGTTATTTGTTTTCTTTTGCTTTTGCCCCTTAATGTTTTATGAACCTCTTTTCACGACAATACACACTGATGGCTCTTTTGAAAACAGTAACTGCACAGGGGTGCAACAGGGCTCAGCTGGCCAAAGAGCTTGCCACCAAACTTGACCACCTGAGTTCGATTCCCCCAAACCCACATGGTGGCTTGTTGTGGTCCTCTGATCTCCATGCTCACAGACAGATTAAAAAGATGTAATTTTTTTTTAAAAAAAAAAATTCAACTGAGGAAAGCCTGGGTGCGTTTCCTCCAGGTCACAGAGGCCACCACACAGGTGTTGGTGGGCAAACCATGCAGTCTCTGTAAGAAAATAACTCAGGAAAGTGGGAATCCAAGACACCTTTGGATTTCTACTTTCTTGGCACTCTACCTAGTGTGCAGTGGGCAAGGGCACGTCTAGTCTGGCCCTTTGCTAAGGAGAATTGGGTGTAGAACAAGGGACTAGTATTCGGGATGGGCACCTCTAGGGGTAGCTAGAAAATAGCCTCTCTAGTGCCTTCTCGCTGGCTTCTCCCTTCTGCGGGCTTGGCAGTTTTAGCCTCCTTTTGATTGTACACAGTGATTATTGTTTCTAACCCTCCTCATAGCAAGCCTTCTTGCGCCCTCTTCTGAACACCCCTCACCCCCACCCCACCCCCACCCTTGTTCTCTCAAGTTCTGGCTTTCCTTGATCAGAGAGTATTTAGGGAAGTGCTAGACTGTAATCTCCACTAGTTCTAGTGACTCAGTCTGTCAGCTGACACTCACTGGATATGTGGGCTCCCCTAAATTTCTAGGTCACGGGAAGGAAGGTGGTCGCTGTGCCTGACCCTGCAGTAGAGGCCAGAGTGTGTCCCACCTCCCTGGGCAGCCTGCCCAGCCCTAGGGCAGCAATTGATGCCAGTTTGAACAAGGGCTAGTGAATTTAGAACTCCAAAGGCTGCCTTTCGACATCGAGGACTCTTCGCTTGAAGCTTTTTAAACAGACCGCGTAGGAGATCCATAATCCTTCAGTTCACAGCAAGGGAGATGCAAAATCTTTAACAGCCCCACATTAGCAGGCCCTAGGGTGTCTGGAACTGGTGACGTGAATTTCCAGTTTCTTCTCCATCCCGAAGCTACCCTAAATTCGACTTCCTCTGCCAGCATCATCTTTCCACACCGAGAGCTTTCACGTGCATTTTGAACTTGAGAGCTCAGAAGTTGTTCCGGTCTTTCGCTTTCGCCTTGCTCCCCAGAGGCGAGCGCTTAGTGCACATTACGCAGACTCTGTGCAGGGCATCGGAGCAAACCTGCGACGCTTTCTCTGCCAGCCTCGGAAAGTTTGTCCCCAGGGCCTGGCAGTGGCGGCTCCAGATTCACCCCGCTCCAAAGCAGGAAGACCTGAAGGGACCTGGTGTGACGCAGGGTGGGGTGGGGGTGGGGGTCTTCTCGCTTGAGCCCCGAGCTCCTACCTCCTGGAGTTCCCCGATCTTGTGCCCTGAATTGGAGAAAGAGCTCCCTCCACCGCACCCGGCAGCGGCTGAGCTGATCGCCACCTTTTCTCTAGCAGCCTAGAGTGAAGAGGGGAGTCAGAGAGATGTTGTGGCTGTGGTTAGGGCTCAGCGGACAGAAACTATTGCTTTGGGGCGCAGCGAGCGCAATCTCCGTGGCCGGCGCCACAATCCTGCTCAACGTCCTGCAGATGTTGGTAAACTACGCTCGGAAATGGCAGCAGATGCGGCCGATCCCATCGGTGGCCCGCGCCTATCCCTTGGTGGGACACGCGCTGTCAATGAAGCCCAGCAACACAGGTATGGTACTTGTTTGTTCGAGGAGGAAATGTCTACTCAGACCCTAAGGCTGCTAGGTTCCTCTTCGGTCTGAGAAGCCTATTTAATGGACTGCTCCCCCTCCCTCCTAACTGTGTCTTGCCACAATTGAGGTCCTCCCATCCCTCAGAACTGCTAGGAGAAAGAAGAAATCGTTCAACTCCCGCCCGACCCCCCCAACTCCCCAACCCCACACACCCGGGAATAGATTGCTAATTCTACCAATTCTGGTTTCCACTCTCACCCCCCAATAGATTCCTGATTCTCCCAATTCCATTTCCGCCCTGGTGCCTGCCAAATTGCTTTGTGCCCCCCATCCTATATCGAACATAGCAAACATATATTCTTGTATATAACATGTATGTATATAACGTGTGTATATAACATGTGTGTATATACCAGATTGCAGTATTTCCAAGTAAAACATGATAAATATGCAGTTAAAATCCCTTTGACCTTGTATTTTGATCCTTCTGAGGAAGTTTTTTCAAGGCCACTAGACCAGACTCTACTGCCAGGGCCTTGAGGTAAATTTTTATGGCGAATTTAAAAAAACTTTACTTATTGGAGAGGTTTTGGTTGATGATGTTGTTTGCGTTTGTTTTTTTTTTTTGTTTGCTTTTGCATTTCTAAAACATGAAATAATTTTTAAAGAGATGCTTTATGCAAAAATTTCTGTTCTATTGCTTAAAAAAATACCTTAAGTCAGAAAGTCATTAAAAGTAGTGGTGTCTGCGGTTCCCTGTTAGAGATAGTGTATTCAGTCTTAACACTTAATTTTCATGGCTGTGTAAGCTGGGACAGCCAGAACTGAGAAGAGACTTCCAGATGGCACATTTTAAAAGAACTTGCACCAGAGCCTACCTTTTCTTCAGATTAACTGTTAATAGTTGTTTTACAGGCTGACCATCAATTTTAAATCGTTTTTAAAAAATAGTTGCATCTCATTTTTTAATTTTTTCATTGCTCATTTTATTTATTTACATTTCAAATATTTTCCCTCTTCCCGGTTTCCCCTCCACAAACCCTCATCCCATTCCCCTCCCCCATGCTTCTATGAGGGTGTTCCCCCACCCACCCACCTACTCCCACCTCACTGCCCCTTCTTAAGATCCTTTATTATCACTTCTGTGACCCTGGACAAAAACTGTCACAACAACTTAACCTGAACAGCATGGGACACCATGGGAAGATTTGTACCAAAATACTATCTAGCAGAAATCCAAACTGTCATTACCTAACAATCCGGGTGACTTATGAGAAGTCACCCAACAATACATTCATGTATGTTGAAACCATGTTGGTAAAAGCCATGCTTTTTAGCTGGCTAATACTCAAAAGAAAGCTCACTTCCCCTTCCACTCGGACACTTGGGAGTCTAGCCTAACCATTCCTCTGTGAAAATCACGGAAGATGAAATACAAAACCCAAAATGCCCATCAGTGACTAAAAGAGCGATTTCTGTAGAAAGCCAGAGTCTCAGGAAACAGTCCAGCGTCTCTGGCTAAAAAAAAAAAAAAACGAGCCACCTCAAGACCTGGTAAGGCGTTATTCTGAGTGTGTCAGTAAAGAGTTTTTCAAAGGAGGTTAGTGAATCTGAGCAGCCCAGATAAAAACTGTCTTCAGCATGAGCAGAATCCCAGCACCCTTAGTACAAAAGGCACAACGCAGAAAGCAAACGTGTCTCTGAGATTCTCCTTGGCCATCGGAAGTGCAGGCTTGCCAGCCTTCAGACTTTACTGCCTAGGCAAGACCCTGGCCTTTCCTCCTCCCCAGTTTTCTACGCAAGTATTTTGTTTTCCATAGCTGCCGCTGCTTCTGACAGGCTAGACTGCTCAAAGACTCAAGGGTTCTAATTCAGCGTAGACATTGTCTTTGCACATTTGTCGCAGCACAAATACATCATCCCGAGGTTGACTTTTTGAAGAAGCATTGTGTATGGTGTGTGTAGGGGTATGTGTGTATGTTCACGCATGGATATGTGTGAAATGTGTGTGTTTGAGTATATATATGTGTGTGTGTGTGTGTGTGTGTGTGTGTGTATGTTTGTTTCTTGTTTGCTTGGTTTGAGATGGGGGTCACTATGTAACCTTGGTTGTATGTGTATGTATGTATGTATGTATGTGTGTGTATATGTATGTTTGTTTATATGTATAAATGTGTTCACAAATGTGTGTGAGTATATGTTTATGTATATGTGTGTATGTACGCATGTGTGAGTTTGTGTGTATGTATGTATAAATGTATTCACAAATGTGTGTGAGTGTATGTTTACATATGTGTGTATGTGTGAGTTTGTGTGCGTATGAATATATGTATATTTATGTGTGTGAATATGTGTGTGAGTGTATGTGTTTGCATGTATGCATATATGTATGTATGTGTGTATGTATCTGTGTATGTACCTGTGTTGTATGAATGTGTGTATGTATGTATGTGTATGTGTGAGTTTGTGTGTGTATGTGCGTATGTGTGTGTGAATTTGTATGTACGTGTATGTACATATATATGTTTATGTGAATTTGTGCATGAGTGTTTGTGTGTTCATGTGTGTAAGAACATTGAAGCACCCTCGAGGAATGAAGAGATCTGCACTCACAAATGACAACCTAGAGGCCTCTGTTCTTTGGGCATCTACATTTCCTCACTGTGGGAATTCTATATAACCATCACATTCCTGTTGTCTGCCGTCACCATGACATGTCAGATGCTAGCAATGATTCCCGGAAGTGCACACAATTACACTGATAGTGATATGTGTTTATATATTTTAGTTTTGAATCATTTCTTTATGAACACTCTTAATCTGCTCTTGATCCTCATTAATATGTCTGTGTGTTTTGACTGTAAAACCATGTGTTATTATTGCTTTGTTTTATTGTACAAAGTGGCCTTTGAAGCATTCTAGTGTTTATTTTATTTTATTTTATTTTATTTTATTTTATTTTATTTTATTTTATTTTATTTTATTTTATTATTTCTATAGTCTTTCCAGTAAATCACTTTCCATAATTTTAAGGAAATGTCTTTCATAACATTTTCACAAATTATCTTTCTGTAATTTTATTTTCAGGATATTACATTTTAAATATTTTGGTCTTTTCTGATTTTGCTCATTTGGGATTATAGATGTTTGAGATCAAATTCTATTTGTGGTGGTCTTGGCCTTAAAACCCCTCCAACCTTACCCTCGGAAAGTCTTATATTGTGTAGAAGTCTTTAATGACTAAGACCAGTTGAGAGGAACTTGGAGCTGCTGGGATTCCTTAAAATCATTCTCCTTGGAGTAAATCTGAGGCGGAGAGCGGCCCCTCACCGAGCGATCACTTAGTCGGTCAACAAGCACTGGACTGGAAGATGAGAACTGTTGCTGCCCAGCTTTCAGTTGTGAAACTGACTCGCTTGGGAAGTCGCTAACAACACTCCGAGCTACAAGTTTTATTGTTGTTCTTACTCATTTTGTCTAGAGAAATAACACTTGCGGTTACTTTAGGATTAAAATGTCATCTGAGCCAGATTTCTAGATCTCCATCTATGATGTACTCGTTTGCAATACGCCTTTGAATTGCCAACCAAGCATTTATTGAGCCTTTGTACTCAGCATTGAGCTGAGCAAAATTGGGCCCGTCAGCAGAACCCACTAAGATATAACCTCTGATCCCAGTGACACCGTCCCTTATACAAGAGGCCGTGCCTTTTATGCTTTGTGGCTACTGTCCAGATTCAGGCCGGGGTGACCTCACTCTCACTACTTCATGGGAGCTCCAGTTGGCATCTAAACTCTAACACTGCCCAGTCCGCTGTGTTAAATAACCAAAGTTCCCAGTGGGGCTCAACTTTTAGACCTGATTCCTTCCAACCACAGATTCAACAGCCGCTGTCTCTCCATCACAGCAGACCAAGGCAGGCAAAATGCTAATGTAAACCAGAGTGCTTTGAAACTGATGATTTGATACAGCACACAAGTCAAAAATATTCAATAAGTACATACTTACATACATACATACATACATACATATGCATGTATATGTGTATATCTCTGTGAATGTATGACACTTATGGGCAGGTGCCTGTGGAGGTCCGAAAAGGATGTTTAAACCCTTGCAGCTGGATTTAAGGTACTCTTCTATGAGTGGTAGGAATTGAACTTGGGTCCTTAGGAAAAGCAGTAAGTACTTTTACCCGCTGAGCCATGTCTCCAGCTCTAATTTTTAAAACTTTAAAATAATGCCTTAATTAAACTTCATAGTTAGTTAGTTAGTTAGTTGGCTTGCGAGTGTTTGCATGTGCATGCATATTATGTATGCTGCGGTGCATGTGTAGAGGTCAAAGGGCATCTACCCAGAGCCAGGTCTTTCCTTTCACTGTGTGGATCCAGGGGTCAAACTCAGCTCGTCACGCCCGGCAG
Source organism: Apodemus agrarius (assembly GCA_964023405.1). Taxonomy (NCBI): domain Eukaryota; kingdom Metazoa; phylum Chordata; class Mammalia; order Rodentia; family Muridae; genus Apodemus; species Apodemus agrarius. Next base: position 37,976,111 of record OZ030023.1, on the reverse strand, counting down.
CAGACATTTTTACTGGCTGAACCATCTTTCCAGCTCTTTTCCTGCTATTTCAACAATACTTTCATCTAAGAGACAGTTGGGGGTCTCTTTTTCAAATGTGATACCATGAAAGGTTCAGATGTCAAGTTCTGAGTCTTGGGCCAAAGCCAGGTTTTAACATTTTTTACAGGTCCAAGTTACTGGGCATTGATTTATTAAGAATGCACATTTTACCATACCAAATCCTAATAATTATCTTATAGTAACTTACATCATTGTTACATTTATCTGAAGGAAAGATACTATTATTATTTATTATTATTATTATTATTATTATTATTATTATTACTATTTTGGTTTTTTGAGACAGGGTTTCTCTGTGTAGCCCTGGCTGTCCTGGAACTCACTCTGTAGACCAGGCCAGTCTTGAACTCAGAAATCCACCTGCCTCTGCCTCCCAAGTGCTGGGACTAAAGGCATGCACCGCCACCGCCTGGCTTTTTTTTTTTTTTTAAATAACCTTACAGCTACAGTAATGTTGTCCAACTCCTGCAAGCTCACACCCTTCCCCAGATTCCTTTAACGGTGGTAAAAAACATGTCCTGTGTGTTTGTTGAAAGGAGATAATGAACATTTGTACAGTTCAGTGAACAAATTCTTGTTTTGATTGAGCTTAAGACAAAAACATTTTTTTTTCTTCCAGAATTTTTTCAGCAGCTAATTCAATACACAGAAGAGTTTCGACACCTGCCGATCGTTAAACTTTGGATTGGACCAGTGCCCCTGGTGGCACTTTATAAGGCAGAGAATGTGGAGGTGAGTCTATAGCATCGCAGTGGAAGACAGTTCACTGTATAGGCTACGATCCAAGAATTTCATCAGAACACAAGGAACAAATCCGTCTTCGGATTTCATTACACTCTCTCCAAAGAGCGTTTCATTTATGAGGCACTGTACGGGCCACTCCATGATTTATTGTTGCAATTCGGTTGCAATCCTGGGGGAATAATTCCCCATAGCTGTGTGGGTCTCTTATTAGGTCTCGGTGTACTTGTTCTGCTTTTGAAAGAAATTTCTGAAGGAGATTGTTGTTGTTATTTTGGTTTTTAGTGTTTTGTATTGGAGATTAAATCTACAGCCATTGCATGCCACGCAGATCTTCTTCCATCCAGGTCTATTTATATTTACGTTTTCTAATTTTGAGACACTGAGTTGACCTCATCCGATAGCTCCTGGATGCCCCTGAACTTGCCTGTAACTCTCCTGCCTTAGCTGACTAGCTGGTGCAATGACCCTGCACCAAGCCTTGTGTGCCAGGCACATTTTTATGAGTTCAAAATTCATGACTAATAAAACAGGGGTGTTTTCATCATGGTATTCGGGGCTTCATATTATATCAATGATATATTTACTGTTGTGCTGAGGATATGGAGCGTAAAGAAAAGAAACTAAGCTTTGGTCTTGTTTGCCCAAGAGTGAGCCTGGAGGAGTCTTCTGAAGTCTTCTGACCTGCTGTCTGGAACAGAGGTTTTCTTAATTCTTTAGTTCTATTGCTTGTGAGGAAACACCATGACCAAGGTCCCTTATAAAAGAAAGAGTTTAATTTGGGACTATAGGGTTCTAGAGGGTTAGAGTCCATGAGCATTATGGCAGGGGGAAGTGGGGGGATCAGGGGCAACAGGCAGCAGACAGGAAGCAGGAGGTAGACCCAGAAGGCAGCGGGCAGCAGACAAGCACAGTGGGTGCTAGAGTAGAAGCTGAGAGCTCCCATCTCAATCCACAACAATCAGGGAGAGAGCCAGTTGGGAATGGTATGGGCTTCTGAAACCTCAAAGCTGACCTTCCATGACACGCCTCATCCAACAAGGCCACACCTTCTAATTCTTCTCAAACAGTTCCACCGGTGGGTGACCAAATATTCAAATGTTTGAGCCTGTGGGGCCATTCTCATTCCAAACACCATAGAGGTTTTCCTCTCCATTTATGAAACAGCTCTGTGACTACGGTACTGAGAAGGAATGAGGAGCTTTTGTCTTAATCTTTTGTAGAATCCTCATAAAGTGAAAAAAATGTTTTTCTACCCCTTTAAACTCAGAATAGCACATAAAGCCACAATCAGATATTATCAATGTCTACCTGCATGCTTCCTTCAACAGTGTGTGTGTGTGTGTGTGTGTGTGTGTGTGTGAGTGTGTGTGTCTTGCTTTCAAAGCTTTGCTCACGTCATCTTAGGCTCACGTTCTGAGTCAGAGGCATGAGTGGGTTATGAATAAAAAAAATAGGAAATACAACATTCAAGCTAAGCATTCAGATGTGCTTATAGGAGTTAATTCCATTGGGAGTTCAAAGTACAGTAAGATTGATTCCACTGTTTTTTTTGAAAGGTCAGTCAATTCTAAGCAGGCAGAATAAACAGCATTTATGCAGGATAGAACACAGCATCACTGATCTCCAGTCACATGATGAACTTGTTACAGACGGGATGAAAGGTTGATCTGTAAAGGCAAGCAACAGCCTGAATCTCAGAAAAAGTATTCCTACAACCCTAAACCCTTTGTTTTATTAATTAAGTGGCAAGTCAACCACAGAGGCCATTGATGGTTGATTGATAATGGTGGAATGGGTTGGAGGACTGGCCTGAATTACCATGACTATGGTTTTAGTGATTCTTGGAAAAGGCGGAGTGCCTTTTAAATGCCCTCTGGAGAGGGTCCACCTTCTGTTCTCAGGTTGTGTGACCTCCTGGTACCAGCCTATGGTGTGGCTTTTTTTCAGTCATGCTGGGGCCCAGAGAAGGTCTATAGGAAAAAAGCAAAGACATGGAGTCTTAGTCCCAGTTCATGAACAGAATGGGATGTAGCTCCTCGATGAGCTCTGGAGGGCGCTTATGTAAACCATGTAGGGTTTTCATGTTTATTGTTTGGTTTTTAAAAACCTTTTTGCTTCTTAATTATATTTTTCCACATGGGTTAGGGAAGGAGTAAAGAAATCCTTTCTTTCCTTGTGTGTGTGTGTGTGTGTGTGTGTGTGTGTGTGTTTGTATGTGTTTTCATTGATATATTTGAGTTTTGAATAATACATGGGCTCATTTCATTAATCCTGGTCCTTGACAGTTATATGGAATGCCATGGCAGACATAATTGTCCTCAGTTGGCAAAATGAGACGAAACTTTTTCATGCACCAGTAGGGTGTTAATTGATTCAATTTTTCTGGGAATCCCCATTACAGAGAAAGCAGGTAATAGGTATCTGGAAATAGTTCTAGCATATTCATGGGGTTGTGTAGTAACCAAGATAAAGGCTAAAAAAATGCATCAATGCAATCATGAACAAGTTTAAAAGAGCCAAAGAAATATGCATAAGCTATATGTATTTGCCAGAGATCATTAGGATAAAGACCATGGAATGGTCTTTTTGGAATGGCGGGACCCAGTGACTGACAGTTGGTGCAGGACTGGAAAAGTCATTTGATGAAACTATATCTGTGGCAACTGAAGAAGTTTTTATAAAGCTTTAGCCTTATGGTGAATCAAGGAACGGGAAGCAGTAGCCTGTTCAAGAAAAGGCACACACAGGTGCCGGCATGATGGTTTTCTTTTTTGATGGCAGTTTACTCCTGTATGGATTGAATGAGAATATATTGAATTTGTCTAGAGGGATGTTTCAGACAGTGATGGCAAGAAGGAGTCTTGAAATAAACATGGAATAGCTTGAGCCACACAGGGAGAAATGGTGTATCAGCCGAAATGTTAATCTTGGAGATGTCAGGAAGCAGGCTAGCCGGCCTAAGATTTTGCTGGTTGGGTGGTGGCTCCTATAGGGTTTATAGTAGAGCGCCACAGTCCAGCATCACGGTGCTATGCGATGGCCCCCTTTGTCTGACTTGTGGGCTCCATCTGAGAAAATGGTGAGTGCATGAGAAATAGGATGTGCATCTATGGGAGAAAGGTCTGTGTGGGAAGTGATGTGACTGCACAGGCAGTCTTTATGGGAAAGAAGCAGAGAGAAATGTGTCCCCTAAACCCTGTAAATGTTATTTCCCATTCTTCTGAGGAATATAAAAAAAAAGTGAACAAGTCTTGACATTTGAAAGAATGGATTGTTTTGGCTCAGCTGGTTGAGTAAGGGTTACTCTTTGTTGGTTTGGGGCAAAAGCATTTTTGTTTAGGGAAGAAATAGCCGTTGTAAAATGACTGAAGAGGGCAGGTTAATCGTCCAATGGATGCTATAAGGGAAAAGGGAATGGTTAGAGAAAAATAAATACATAAATCTCATCATCAACAAGAAAGTGGGTTGTTGTCCCAAGGCTTGAGCTAACAGCTGTAACTGGTGCATGACAGGCAAAGTTAACATCTGAGGTGAGTTTAAGACAATGTCCTTTTTTCCTCACTAAAGGGTGAGACAGAGAAGAATTGGGGATTTCCAAGGAAGGTCAAAAATTAATTGATATTGCCTAAAAGCTGTTGAAGTTATCTTGGGGGACTAAGGGGAACAGACGATTGTAATTGATGAGGTTTAATGAAAGAATTAGTAACAATATACCCAAGATAGCTGTATGGAACAGTGAGCTGAATTTTGCCTGGGGTAAAGTGTAAATGGAAGTTTTATCCTGAAGCTTGTAAATCTTTTAAATCAATTAGATTTATGTCTTTATTGGAGGAGGCTAATAATGCATCCTCCATAAAATGAAATGTATATAAATATTAGGAAATTTGTGCTAAGTAGAGCATGTCACCTTAGTTTCTCACCATTGGCAGAGGTAAGAGTATTGATCATATTGAAGCAGAACTTTCCAATGAAACTGAGACATCCGTGTCACATAATTGAGAGGAGGCATTGAAAAGGCATCTTTTCTATATCACCAATGTCTAAAGGAATAGTAAAATGAAAACCAAACAAACCTTTAAATCAATAACAACAATATGGTTGTTTTGAGTGAGCAAGGCAGGCGAGGGGGTTTGTGGAAGTAGGCAACCACAGGGCTACTGCCAGATTTTGATTAATATGTGACGTCATTTTAAGCACTCATGGAGTTAGAGTGGCTTATTTATTAATCAGGGTACTGGCAAGTTGTTTTCAGACTTTTAAAGGTTATCTTTAAAAAAAAAAAAGAAAAGGTGATTAAACAGATTTATAAAAAGCTTTAAAACTCCTATCAGCAAAAAAACAAAAAAAAAAACAAAACAAAAACAAAGCAAACAAAAAGCAAACAAACAAACAAAAAACAAAACCATCATGCCCACCCTTTATATCCAAGGTATCAGCATGGCTGTTTTCAAGTAAAGGCTCTGGATGGACAAGCAGGGCAAGGTAGGGTCAAAAGGATGAGACCAGAAAGTGTATGTGGTTCAACATGAGGTGGGATTTTGCTTTTGCTTTTTTGTAAGTTCCCCCCTTTTCTCTCCGTAAGGCTATGTAGCTAGTCTAATTTGGATCCAAAGAGTGAAATACTTTTTCCCCATGTTTCTGAGTCAAGGATCCTATGATCAGGATATCAGGGACAATACTTTTGACCAGTGTTTAAAAGCGCATAAATTGGCTGTAATAATGATTTAGCTCCAGTTCCTATAAATAAAGTCATTAAGCGCCGTGTGTAAGTGCAAATTCAGGAGACAAACAAGTCCCCAGAGTGAAGCCAAAAGCCAAAGATAATCAGGGGATTCACCTTTTCATTTTCCTTGGCTCCATTTTGTCCCCAGGCTTGAATGACAACTTAACTATGTTCAAAACTCTTGAGTAGATTTGAGGCATAAAAATTAATGAACCACAGAGAAAAATGAACGTTGATAAAGTATTGATCTGAAAAGCAGACAGTGCCCTAGGGCCGATCCTCTAATAATTGTGTTCATGTCTAAATTCCTCATTTTCAAAAACATCTCTTCTTAAGGTGATTTTGACCAGTTCTAAGCAAATCGATAAATCGTTTATGTACAAGTTCCTACAGCCATGGCTGGGACTGGGACTTCTTACAAGGTGAGTGAATGAACAAAAGAATTAAAATGAAAGGGACGTGACTGCTCCTAGGTATGGTAGACGAGAAAGTTTATTGTAGAGAAAAGGGAGAGCATAGCCAGAGGCAGAGAGACATCTGGGAGAGTCCAGAGTTGACATGCCCCTGAGCCATGTGAGGACAGGGGGAACAGGTGTAGTATCCCAAAGGGCAAAGGTACAAGGAGGGAGAGGGGAGGCTTGGCTGGAGAGGGAAGGGTGCTGGGAGAACCCCCGGTGGCCAGGTCAACTTTGATATTTAAATAGGCACCTCAGCTAGTTGTTCCAGGGTTTGAGGCTAAACGGTAAGACAGTGTCTGGTTGTTTGATAGACAGCCTCCAAGTGTCTGGTAACCTCTAGCCATGGTAATAGGCAGTCCCTAGCCAGGCACGATGACAACCAGAAGTTGCAAGTTAATAAATATGGAAGGCACCCCAAGAATTAGGAGGGAGGTCTGCAGAAGCGGGAACATATGTGGGGGAGGGAACCTTGAGAAGTTAGCAAGGGCGGGCGGACCCAGATAAGTACCTAGGTCAGCCTCGATCTGACACCTGGAAGTAAGCTTCTTTTCCCAAGAGAGGGCTCAGCCAGGAAAAGGCATTTGCTATAAACTATTTTTGCAGGATTCCAACCACAGAAATGAAGGTCGAATCATCATGGAGCATGTGGGCATCTGAAGAATAAAGCTTAGGGGAGGAACTGATTTTCAGAAATCCCTCTTGGAAGTGGGCAAAACTGTCTCAACATTTTCAATTTTATGAAAGCATTTTTAACTATTACCATCATAGAACAAGGTCCAAATATCTACCCCGGGGGGGAGGGGGGCATTCGTGAAAATATCACATATGTCTCTCTTCCTTGTCCGAGTGAGATTGTTGAGGTGCTGTGGATTGCACTGACTGGTCTGAGTCCACGGCTGCTGTGCCATGGCTTTATCCCTCTTTGATTGGTAATGGTGTACTGTGCTTGCAGCACTGGGAGCAAATGGCGCACCAGGAGGAAGATGCTAACGCCCACTTTCCATTTTACGATTCTGGAGGATTTCTTAGATGTCATGAACGAACAAGCAAATATATTGGTTAAGAAGCTTGAAACCCACGTCAACCAAGAAGCCTTTAACTGCTTTTTCCACATCACTCTGTGCGCTCTGGATATAATCTGTGGTGAGTCTGATCCATTTATGCCATGGAAAGCAAATAGCTCAAGTAGACATTAAGATTCCATGGGTAGGACAGACGAGGGGACTGACTGGAAAGGACCCGGGATCCTTCACGGTGGTGTTACTGATATGAGCCTCCCCACGAAGCAGCAGTCATTCCTGGGGTGGGAGGGGGTGACCAGAGCAGTCACCCTATCACCTTGCCCGAAAGGGCAAAGGGGAAAGGATGACCAGAGCTAGAAGTAGGAGATGCAGAAGGGAAAGGAAGAGCAAAGGGAAGAGAGCAGAACAGGATTTGGTGTTTCTCAGTGACCCTCGCCTCTCAGCCAACACAAGCTGACTGCATAGCCAACGGCGGCTTCTCATCTGTGTTTTGCAGAAACAGCAATGGGGAAGAACATTGGAGCTCAAAGTAATGGTGATTCTGAGTATGTCCGTACGGTGTATAGGTAAGAGCGTGGTGGTGGGGAGTTGGGGGGATAATTTTCTTTAAAATTGCTACTGATCTGGGCTTGAAAACCATTGCTAATCACGTCCACTTATGTGGCATTTTCATCGAGTTTGAAGTGAAATTGTAAACAACAAAAAAATAAAAATTCATCTCAGAACATGTCAACTTTAGCCACAGGGAATTTGTTGTAAATGTAAATTATGGTATATCTGAGTGCTACAGAAATTTAAAATCTCCAACCGCATCTTGAAACCAAACGACCAGAGAAAGACATAAAAGCATTACTAGCACAGCAACTACGTCTATATCTAACTTATTTGTAAGAACAACACTCTTGAACAGTGCTTCTCAACCTGCAGGCTGTGTGTGACCCATTGGGGGTTGAACAGTCTTTTCACAGGGGTCACCTAAGACTGTTGGAAAACACAGAGATTTACATTACCATTCACAACACTAGACAAATTACAGTTATGAAGTAACAACAAAATAATTTTATGGTTGGGGGCCGGGTCACCACAACATGAGGACCTGTATTAAAGGGTCAGCACTAGGAAGGTTGAGAACCAGGGCTCTAGAAGGTCTGTATCATAGTGCTAACAGTGGTTACCACTGTTTGGTGTGTGTTTTTCTTTTCTACTGGAAACCTTTTGATACCTTTTGTTTGTTTGTTTGTTTTGGTTTTTTAGAGACAGGGTTTCTCTGTGTAGTCCTGGCTGTCCTGGAACTCACTCTGTAGACCAGGCTGGCCTCGAACTCAGAAATCTTCCTGCCTCTGCCTCCCAGAGTGCTGGGATTACAGGCGTGCGCAACCACTGCCCGGCAATACCATTTATTTTTTTCCACATCTTCTGCATTGAGTGGACACTAATTTTGCAATTGAGGAAGTCCTTTTTTCTAAAAAAAAAAAAACTTTAAAAGTGTTTCGAATTATTTATCTATTAAGAGACAGGAGTGGGATTTGGTTTGGTTTATACTATGTTGATTCGTTGCTCAACCAGTTTCATCTGAACAAACAGGTATTGAGCTCTGATCAAGCAGCCACCACAGTTACCAGGTAGCTTTAAACCGACACAGACAGCAGAATAGCGTAGGAGATGGAACCGAGAAATGTAAATTTAGGAAATAAATTTGTAACAGTTGTTGACAAAGAAGAGATCGAGTTGTTATTATCATGTTACCAAACGTGGGTATGTTCTGGAAAATAGTGTCCAGGAAAGACCCCTTCAAAGAGCTGCCACTGAGGCTGTCCTAAAGAAGACTGAGAAGTAACTGTCCTCCCTGTCGCTCAAAGTGAGAGGCAGTGCTGGGAACAGGGTCACGGCAGGTGGCTATTTAATCTGTGATTTCTTGTCAAAGACCACTTCTTTTTCTACATCACTTTATTTTGTGTGTGCACCTGTGCGTGCATGTGCACGAATCCTGGTGCACGTGTAAAAGTAGAGAACACCTTGTTGGGGGTTGGTTCTTCCCTCCTGTCATGTGTATCCCAAGGTCAGAAGTCAGGTGATAAGGCCCTTCTTCACCTGCGGGGCCATCTCACTAACTTCAGAAGAGTGACTGGGGGAGAGTAGAGAGCTTCAAGAAAGGTAGATTTTTATCTAAACCTTTGGGGGGAAAAAAGAGTTAACATTGCTGGGAAGTTGTAAACTCTCACTGTAGAAACAAAAGCACTGACCAGAGGCCGTCTGCCTGTTTCTTAGCGGATTTTTATTATTTCTCTCATACATCTATGATTCGTTTCGGTGCCGTGGTATGTATATGAGTCTCTTATTTCACCATTTGGCATCAAACATGGATCTTTATTAGCACTGAAGACTAATCAGAAGAAGCATTTCATTTATTGCCGTTATCAAGGCCGGGTACCAAAGGTCAGGAGCTAATGTTCTGATATAAAAGGTCATCGCCTTTGTTATCCCGTTTCTAGGATGAGCGATATGATATATAGAAGAATGAAGATGCCCTGGCTTTGGTTTGACCTTTGGTACCTTATGTTTAAAGAAGGACGAGATCACAAAAGGGGGCTCAAGAGCTTACATACTTTCACCAACAAAGTAAGTTGTGTGTGTGTGTGTGTGTGTGTGTGTGTGTGTAAAGCAAAGAATCAAGTGGAATTAAATAATTTCACAATGTTATGCAGCTATTACCAAATGTTAAAATATTCTTCAGTCCAGGATTTTGTTTTCTCTTGTTTTTAATAACAAACCCAAATGTTGGCCATAGAGTAGAATATTTGTTCCACAAGAGTTATATTGAATACGAAATTTAAAAAGAAAGATCAGTATTATATTTAAATGACATATTCAAATAGCATTATTGAAATATTTGCTGAGTGTCAAGTGCTATACCCAGTGTTGGAAATAGAGAAACGGATTAAACAAGCATGTTTCCTACTGTCTCGCAGAGTAGTCAGTCGGGGCGGGGGGTGGGGGGGTAGGCTATCTATAACAACAGTGAAAGAACATCTATGGACTTTGAATGCTCACTAACCCACAGGGTTCTGGATGAGAGAGGAAAGGGGTGGAGATCCACCCACGAGTCTCTTGGAGAGGTTTTGGGAAGACAGTCGCTCTCAGATGAAAGAACATCTAACTCAGCACAGAGTAGAATCCAGTGAAACTTAATGTGATAGTACTATTTTCTTTCCAAGTTGAAAAGTAAGCAGGAGATAAGGGCTTTGTTTAAAGCACAGGAGATTCATTTTTGGATGGAAGACATGTTTATCCAAGAGCAAAGTTTAATTGAAAGCATACATCAAGATGCAACTTAAACGTATTGAAATGTTCCCGTTTAAATATCCCCTTTCTTTCCTGTAAGTATTACTTGAAGTATATTGGGATTTCTTCTCTGTGATAAGGAAAAGCCACCAATGGATCATGTGGTTAAGTCGGTGGATGTTAAATGAATGAGATGATGCCTGGAGTACAAGCATGAGGTAGCAGCAAGAGAAGCAGGTCATATTTTATAATTACATCCCCCCTCCCCCAAAATGTCATGCATCGACATCAGTGACAATAAGTGATGAATTTGAGACTACATAGAAAATACCATTCATTTTGCAAATGTTAAAAAATATGTATTGAGACATAAACACTTACAAAATTCACAAAGAAAAGCATTGCATTTTGCTCCCAAATTTCTGAGAATCTACTCACGTAAACGTCTTCCTGGGAGAACTCAAATCACCCAACAGGAAAAAAAGAAAATATATGTAAGCACAGGCAGGTGTACGGACTGTGTTTGTTGTTAATTCAGATGTATCTAGTGAACGTTCTAGAACGCTTGCCAGCGTTCTCGATCTGGGGAGAAAATCAAGACACAAGGGCAGGCTGTGCTAAGTGGATGGTGGCTTCGAGCCTTGGGGACAACATATTACAGTGCAAACACAATGCTTGTCATATAATAAGTGAAATGGGGGCCTGTGGAAAAAGTCGGGCGCTTGCAGAGTGTTAGGAACAAGGGAGGACAGGAGCAGAGGAGACCTCTTGTCTGGCGATCACATGAGACCGAGCACTCAAGGGCAGAGCATACTGCACAGGAGCAAGTTTGCTCCGCTGGCTCATGAGCTCGCCTTTCTCTGTAACTTGACTTAACCATCCTAGAATCAGTGCTCCACCCTAGCTGGCTCCTCCCTCCCATTTGCATTGTTCCTCATTATTTCCCTCACATCCCTAGGGCATGTTTAGTGACTCTAGTCCCCTGCAAAAATGGTACTTGGAAACCCCAAGTTTGTCCTGTCGTTCCATTTGTAGTTTCATCACATGACATCCTCGGTGTTAACCAGAGGCTTTGGCGCTGGTTCACGAGAGCCCAAGCTGTCACTGGAATAAAGAACTGAGAACGTCTGGGGGTGGGGGGTGGGTAAAGAAAACAGCATGTTTTCATAGGAAAATGGACCATTATGCCTCACCAAATGTGCACGTTCCGGCTCAACATTATTGAAATCCTACAGGTCATTGCTGAACGGATCAGTGAAAGGAAGGCAGAGGAAGACTGCACGGGTGCTGGCAGGGGTCCTCTCCCCTCCAAGAACAACCGCAAGGCTTTCCTTGACTTGCTTTTGAGTGTGACCGATGAGGAAGGAAACAGATTAAGTCACGAGGACATCCGAGAGGAAGTTGACACCTTCATGTTTGAGGTAACTTTTCTTGCCAGGTCATTTTCTCTATTGTACTTCCCAACTCAGGATGTACCATGGCAGCAACACCTGCTTAATGCAAGAACTAGGGTTCCATCCCAGCACCACAGCAACAGGCAAGCAAATGGGGTGGGGTGCTGGGAAGATGGATTAGCAATTAAGACCTGGGTTCAAGTCCCAGTACCTACTTGGCAGCTTACACCTGCCTGTAACTCTACTTCCAGCGGAAATGGTATTCTCATACAGACATACATTCAAGCAAAACACCAATACACATACAAATAAGTCTTATCACAAAAAAATCCTCCACAGAAAGGAGACCATCAAGATGGCCCAGGGAGTGAAGTTTGCTACCGAGCTTGACCATCGGAGTTGGATTGCTGCAACCAACATGGTGCAAAGAAAACTCAAACTCCAACAAGTCATTCTTTGACCTCCATGCATGTGCATGCATGTGCCATGACACACACGCACACACACACACACACACACACACACACACACACACACAAGTAAATGCAATTTAAAGTATTTCCAATTTCAATGACCCCTTGAATTACTGGCATAGATTTTAAAAAAAATCAATCACTATAACTGGAAAACTTCAATATCATCATCAGAACAGGATGATGAGAGACATAATTTTTTTTAAAGAAAATTTAAAGGTCTCCAGCCGTTTCCTAAGAAGACACAAAGTCTCTCATTGTCCTCAGTTCTTCATCTTGCCTGATATTCTTTCTTACCCTCCCCAAACAGGGCCTCCACACTCCTTTTCAGGTCTGGCCCTTAGCTACCGCCATGAGGTTGCTTTAGACAAAGAGAATCTAACCAGCGCGTGATTCTAATGGGATTTTGTCAGCATTTTAATATTTCTTAAAAACATTTCTTGTAAATGTACTGCAACTATGATAAGAATATTACAGAGAGTGGAGATTTCTATATGTGGATTGCAGAATTGGGGTTTCAGAAAGTCCTACGGTGTAGCAGCAGCTTGCAGGTGGAGGTGATGAACATGTGCATGGGTTTCCAGAGGGCGTGCTGCGCCTTGCATTGCCTTGGCTGCTCTGCCTCCTGCCGTCTGGATGCAGGGCCCACGCTGCGGCTCCTGATTTCCTTTCAAATTCTTATTTCATTTTTAGCTGGTAAATAACTAGTGTTTATGGTTCTGGAGGCCAATGTGATACTTTTGATACATGCACACATTAGGAAACGTGCACATCGTGTTAATTAATGTGTCCATCTACCCAATTCTGGAGTGAGAACATTCAAAGGATTTGAAATTTTAAATGTTTGAGAACTCTTTCTGCATGCACACTTGCATGCCAGAAGAGGGCTTCAGGTTCCTTTATAGACAGAGATGGTCACTAGCCACCATGTGGTTGCTGGGAATTGAACCCAGAACCTTCGGAAGAGCAGCCGGTGCTCTTAAATGCTGAGCCATCTCTCCAGCCCCAAACTTTACTCTTTAGGAGTATATAATACATTGCAATTAATTGTAGTCACAAACCTGTGTATAGATCGTGAGAATTCATCGCTTATATCTGAGATTTGTGGTTTTTTAGTATCTCTTCTTCCCATCCCCCCAGCCACCAGCCACCCTCTGACAACTGTCTTTCTCCTGGGTATGCCTATGAGTTAAACTATTTTTAGTGTCCACATGTTGGTGAGATCATGTATTATTTTTCTTCCTGTCCTGGCTTATTTTACTTTCTGTAATGCTCCCTATGATCCATCCATATTATCCCAAATAATAGAATATCCTAGTTTTAAAAAAGAGAATGTATACGATTTTATTATACATTGCCTACAATTTTAAAATCCAATCACCTGTTGATAAGCATCCCTGTTATTAATATTCAGTGGCGTTCTTCACAAGATCCCAGTGACTTATTTTGGGGACTAGGAAAACCAAGCCTAAAATTCATATGAAACCATAAAAGACACTGAAAAATCAAAACAGTCTAGGGCAATGAAAGAATAAAGAAGTCACTTGGTTACTTTGAAAATATCCTTAAAAGTTACAGTAACCAAAACAGCGTGGTTAGGGCATAAAAACATATCCAGGGACCAATGGGATAGGTTAGAGACCCAGAAAATAATTCTGTGTCTATAATAAGTCAGTGTTTGATAGAGATGCTGAGAATACACAGTGGGAAGAAACTACATTAGATGGAGTCTGGAAAATTAGATAGTCACATACAGAAGGATAGAAACTGAGCCCTCTTTCACCTTTTACACAAGAATGAACTCAAAATGGATTAAGGATGCATCTGTCAGACAAGAAACAGTAAAACTACTAAGGAAAAACATGGGGTGAGCCTCCGATGACTGGCCTAGGAACTCATTTCTTGAAGATGACCCCTAAAAGCATAGGCAACAAAAGCAACGAGATGCAAACGGATTGCCTCCTCCATTGGTCTCTGTGGAAGGGTTCTACCACGTCAGAGAGCACAGGGTATGAAGAAGGGTCTGAAGACCTGCGTTTGTATTCTAGATCCGTGCCAATGAACTAAATAAAATGCCTCCGACCGTTCCAGCTCTAACCGGTTTCTCTGTGTGGTAAACAGAGATCTAGATGAATCAATGGTTTTAAAATTTTCCTTTTGGGACAAGGCCAGGGAAACTCAGTGGTTGATTCCTTGCCTAGTATGCGTGAGGCTATGGGTTCAGTCCCCAACAAACCAACTGCTGCCTGGTCACCTTTATCACAGGGAGCTGAGAGGGTGAGATCTGCTTTGGGGGAGGCCTGTCTTAGAGAGTTCCTTTCTCCAGCAAGGCTCCCCATCCTAAATGCCCTATGACCTCCCTAACAGTGCCAGCAACCCAGGACCAGGTGCTCAAATTCCTGAGCCCCTGGAAGATAATTCTCATTCAAACCACCGACATTCAGCCCCTTTGTCCAACAGGCTCATGGCCATCTCATGAGGCAAAACGCATTTATTTCAACTTAAAAAGTCCCATAGTCTTTAGCATTCTTGCTGTTCAAAAGTCTGAAGTCTCTTCTATGACTCATGGTCGTCTCTTAATTGTGACTCATGTGAAGTCAAAACACTAATTACATATTCCCAGTATACGATAGCATAGAATATACACTCTTTTTTGAAATGGAGGAATACAGGCCTAGTCGTGAAACACTGGACCAAAGCAAGACCAAAGAACAGCAGGCCAAATACCAAATCCTGTGCTCCATGCCTGCTGGGTAGGGTTTTAGCTTCAAGGCACTTAGTTGGAGTTCTGTTCTGGAACCACAGTTAAAACAAACTCTTTTTTTTCCAGTTTCTTTTGATTGTGGTATTTTGTCATGGCAACAGAAGGCGACTCATACGTAACTTTCTAGAATGGCATCATAAGGAAGAAATAGACATCCTAGTTAGTCAAAAGGCAGAGAAATGATAAGGGCATGGGTTCTGGTGCCAAATCACAGTTTCAGACCACTGGAAGTGTGGCCTCAAGCACTTGACCTACCTTTTCTGGGCCACTGGGCTTTAGTAGTTGTTTTTCCTCTCAATTGCAGAGATTGAATCAAGGGCCCTGGGCATAGTAGATGAGTGCTCTCCACTGGGCTATAGCCCTACCTGTCAGTGTTCTGTTGCTCAGAAGAGACACCATGACCATATAGAAACTCTTGTAAATGAAAGCATTTACCTTGGGTTGGTCACAGTTTCAGAGGTTTAGTCCATTGTCATAATGTCAGGAAACATCCCAGGGCACAGACAGACATAGTGCTGGAGAAGTAGTTGAGACCTCTAGATTCAGACCTGAGGCAATAAGAAGAGAGACACGTGGCTTGGCTTGGGCTTTTGAAAATCCAGATTCCACTTCCATATGCCACACTTCCTCCAACCAGGCCATAACTCCTACTCTCTTTCAAGTAGTGTCACACCCCAATGACCAAACATTGAAATATATGAGCCTACGGGGCCATTCTTATTCAAACAACCACACTCTCTGTTCTTATTTCATTAGCATGGATTTCCTGGAATAGCTATGAAGATTAGATCATTAAAAGATTACTATTATGGCAATCATAGAAGTCATATAAGAGCATTTCATACCATCTCTACTTTGCCTATGTTCTTACACAGCAACATATATACATATGTACCCGCATATACAATACCAATGTACATATGTGTGCATGCAAGTACCTCTAGTTCCCACCAATAACCATCCTTTCCCTCTTGTAAAAACAGCCAGGCTAATCTCATTTCTACAGCTAAAACATGTTTTCAAGTCTTGATATTGTTCTTTGTTGTCCTAAGTAGAATTCTACCATGCTCAGTTATAGTACGGAGCTACCCTCCATGCTCTGGTTGCAAGCCGTTAGCTCGAGGTTCTCATATCTCGGGTCCCAGACATTAACTGATTCAGCCTTTGTGCTGCTTGCTTCTGTAAAGTCTTCAGCATGTTTTAATTCACCCATTGGAAGCTCAGGAGACATCTTCTCCCACATACTTGAATGGGGGGTCACACCTTTTTATTCAAGAGAAGCCACGGAGTTATTAGGAGTGCTTCTTTACCCGAATCAGCAGCCAGCCAAGCAATAGCCCCTGGATCTTGGTTGCACTTCAGAGTTGCTTCCTAAAGGGTTGCAGAAGTATGGAAATAGCGAGACGAGAGGAGGAAAGAGGTGAAGGCCTGAAATATGGAGCAAGTGGAGCATTGGGCTGACCCAATGGCGACTTGACTCCTTACCACAGGCTATACCAGAGTCTCATAGCAGAATGGTGCAGGCTCTGATTTGTCGTCAGGGCTAGTGTGCACTTCCTTGAGAAATTGTTTAATTTTTTTTGAATCTAAAATATGGGTACTAGTAATGAATATTTCCAGGAGTTAGGAAGATTAATTTCTACAAAATACTTAGCATTTTGCCTGAGACTAGCCAAGTATTAAAGTGGCGGATAGGCAATGTCTTCAGTGCGAGAACATGCTCAGAAGCCCGTAAATAATCCTTGGTGATCCACACTAGCAGAGGAGACCCGTCAAAGCAAGAACTTAAGGCAGATCTCTGCAACAGAAAACACAGAGGAACACTGATGTTCAGCTGCCTTTATGGTATAAGCCAGCCCGGCTTGGCTAGGGATGGTATAACACAATGGGCTGGGGCCCTCCCACGTTGATCATCAATCAAGTAGAAGGCTCCACATGTGTTTTCAGGCCAATCTGATGGAGGCAACTCTTCAGTCGAGCTGCTCTCTTCTCGGATGTGTAAAGTTGACAATGAAAACTAACCAGAACAGCAATCTTCCT
The DNA here is from genome assembly GCA_964023405.1 of Apodemus agrarius. Lineage (NCBI taxonomy): Eukaryota > Metazoa > Chordata > Mammalia > Rodentia > Muridae > Apodemus > Apodemus agrarius. The sequence continues at coordinate 37,959,148 of OZ030023.1, read as the reverse complement.
GCCTCGGCCTCCTCCCAAGTGTTGGGATTACAGAAGTGTGCCACTTCTGCCCAGCTGAGAAACTGTTGGATTTCTCTCTCACTGAGATGAGCAGCTGCACCGAATGATTCAGGTGTGTCAGTCACACCGCAGCCGTGAGAAGCAGAGTGTGTTCAGTCTCTTCCTCACACGTACCCCAACAGGACTGCGCTTCTAAACATCTCCTTTTTATATTTACAGGGTCATGACACCACTGCTGCTGCCATAAACTGGTCCTTATACCTACTGGGTTCCAATCCAGAAGTCCAGAGGAAAGTGGGCCAGGAGCTGGATGACGTGTTTGGTATGTCGGGCCCCTTCGTTAGCTTTGATGGGGACTCCACAGAAGCAATGGTCATTCTCGATCCCTAGGGACACCATTTTTGTAAACAGAAAGGCGGTGATGCTGGAATCCTGCCCGTATCTTTCTCCTTGACAAGGCCTAGTGGATTCCCTAGCAGGCATTTGACAAATGCCCTGACACATGACTATCCCGGAGAAGAGGCTAAGGATGCACAGATCAGTGACATGGTTCCCAATGATCCTGATGCTGAGTAGGTGAAAGAGACCCATGTACCTACAGCTTAGTGTCTCAGGCTGTGCCTTGAGCAATGCCAAGAAGATGCTGTGTGGGAAGGTGGAGCTTTATGAGGGTAAAGGGAGGGTCCTTAGATGTGACCGCATCTGATATAGCGAGTGATGCAGCAGGAGGAATTGGGTCTACTGTATGATAAGTACTAGCATCTCTAAAGCATTTTCAGCACCTCGAAGGAAACCTGTACTGCTAATCACTCATTCATCTTTCTTCCCCCCTACCACTGCCCCCTACCCCACTGGCAATCACCATTTTACTTCCCATCTCAGTAAATGGAATCAAAGGTGACCTTCGTTTCTTATACATTTACGGTAACCAGGAAGATCCCAGCGCCCTGTCACCTTGGAAGACCTGAAGAAACTTAAATATCTGGATTGTGTCATTAAGGAGACTCTCCGAGTTTTCCCATCTGTCCCTTTATTCGCCCGGAGTCTTAATGAAGACTGTGAAGTAGGTGAGTAGTCTTACTGGTGGCTGGTGGCAGGGCAGGGGTTCTATTTCTGACGTCTACCGTCTACCTGGCTCCAGTGTCCTGACACACTGCTTTACTATTGACAGCCGGTTACAGGATCGCAAAAGGAACAGAAGCAGTCATCATTCCCTATGCGCTCCATCGAGACCCTAGATACTTCCCAGATCCCGAGGAATTCCGGCCAGAGCGGTTCTTTCCCGAAAATTCCCAAGGACGCCATCCCTATGCCTACGTGCCATTTTCTGCTGGACCTAGAAACTGTATTGGTTTGTATCCATGCAAGTGGGTTTCGCCTCTCAGGCCCATGTGATAGACTTCTCACAAGAATCTCTGAAGCACTGTGTGATGTTACTCATAGGCGATAGAAAGGGGTTCTGTTCTCCTCTGCTCTACACTGTACTTCTTATATGCCATTGTTAGAGGCTGGGGGGGGGCAGCTCAGTTGATACTATGCAAGTGTGAGGACCCAAGTCTGTCCCTAGATGGCATCTGAGGCTGGGTATTATGTGCACAGGAAATCCCGGTGATGTGGAGGCAGAAAGAGTTGATCTCTGTGAGACAGAATACAGAATAGATGGCTCAAATCAATAGAAACTAAACCTCTTACTGCTCAACAGGCTCCGGGATCAGTGTGTCTTGGGAGGATTCTCTCATTTGGTTTAGACATGGCAGCCTTCTTTTTGTATGTCTTCACTTGGTCTTTCCTCTGTGTGTGCCTGCATGTTAAAGGTCATTGCCTTGGTTCCTATAGAGACCCACCTTAATGACCTCACTTAACTCATTTAAATTTAATCATGCAATGTTAATTTTTTTAACTTAAAGATCCTATCTCTAAATAGAGTCATAGTATGAAATATGGGAGTTCCCTGATGTGGTGGCTTGTACTTTCAGAGTCAGAGGCAGGTGGAAAGCTTTGTGAGTTCAAGGATAGCCAGAGCTACACAGTGAGACTATTTATCAAGGAAACAAATGAAAGATGCCAGGAGTGTGAGGGGTCATCCTAAGGTGTCCTCTGATACCCATCTAATACTGGATTTGGTCCAGAACCTCTCAGAGAGTCCCATCTGAGGTTGTAAAAGCCTGTGTAAACACTGGCATAATTTTGCATGTGAATGCATAGTTATCACCTCAAATATACTTAAATCATCTCCAGATTCCCACCACACTAATGACAGTATATATGCTATGCAAAATAATTGTTCTGTATCGCTTAGGGCATGAATGATGAGACGAAAAGGCTCTGTTCAGTAAAGATGTAATTTAAAAAGTATTTTAAGCCAGGCGGTGGTGGCACACGCCTTTAATCCCAGCACTTGGAAGGCAGAGGCAGGCGGATTTCTGAGTTCAAGGCCAGCCTGGTCTACAGAGTGAGTACCAGGACAGCCAGGGCTACACAGAGAAACCCTGTCTCAAAAAAAAAAAAACAAAAACAAAAACAAAAAGTATCTTAACCCATGGCCAGTTGAATCCATAGGTATAGAATCTATAGACCAGAAAGTCCATGGTAGTGTAAATGTTGAGATTGTCTGACTGTCACAGATAATCTGACTCTGGGGGAGCAAAAAGGATACTCAGAACTCTTCAGTGTTAGCAGTCTTCTCGGGAGTTTGTTCTATGGCTACGTAGACGTGAAGTGACTGGGGACTGCCCTGCATCTTCTGTATCTCATGTTTCAGCTGCATCTACAATCCAAGTGATGCTATTTACATTTTCTTCAAGGTCAAAAGTTTGCTGTCATGGAGGAAAAGACCATTCTTGCCTGTATCCTGAGGCAGTTCTGGGTAGAATCCAACCAGAAGAGAGAAGAACTCGGCCTGTCTGGAGATTTGATTCTTAGGCCAAATAACGGCATCTGGATCAAGCTGAAGAGGAGACATGAAGATGGTCCCTAACTCCATCCTCCAGCTGAAGAAGAGGCATGAAGATGGTCCCTAACTCCATCCTCCAGCTGAAGAGGAGACATGAAGATGATCCCTAACTCTATCCTCCAGCTGAAGAGGAGTCATGAAGATGATCCCTAACTCCATCCTCCAGCTGAAGAGGAGGCATGAAGATGATCCCTAACTCCATCCTCCAGCTGAAGAGGAGACATGAAGATGATCCCTAACTCCATCCTCCAACTGTGACCTTATCATGCATGATGAAGAACATTCCCCAAAAAAACCATGGTACCCACAATTTTTAGATTATGAGCTGAAAACTCTGAATCCTCAAGCCTAGTGTTTTTCCTTTCCTGTTCCCACTGATCATGGGATACAATCTATCAATGAGAGTTTTTGTATGTTTGTCACCCACATGGATGCCATGTCACACCTGGTCTGTCTCCTGAGGGCACTATTAACTAGCTGCCGTAGCACTGACATAAACATGCAAGAAAAATTATAACAGAGGTACCTGTTCAATTCCATTGGTTAGACTCAAAGGTCATCATTTAAATGAAAGCTCAGAATTAAGAAAATATTTTTGTTGACTTGGGAATTCATATATCATTTGAAAATGTTGGGTGATTAAGCCCTCAGGATAACAGGCATACGTTTTTATAATGTTGTCAGTGCTATCCGTTATGATGTGAGTAATTGCCAGAGCACTTTCAGATTATATCATGAAAAGCAGGGCCCTTGCATGCCCGAGTCAAGTTCTGGTCACCTTGTTGACTGTGCTAGAATCTTCTTTCTGTTCTTAGTGGACACAATCACTTTATATACATCTTCTTATTGGAAGAGAGTCCTCTCCATAACATCCAACCTCTCACGGAAGCTTAATTAGTGACTTTTGGAGTTCAAGTGGCCACAGAAACTTTCTGCTTATGTGCACTTCCATTAGAGTGGAGACATGGAATGGAGGGACATCAAAGTTCTGTCCAAGTTCTGCCATGGCTAGAAATAGCTAACCTGTCTACACTGAGGCCACTCCACTTCCTTTCTGATATACTCTGTCCTACAATATACTTTTGTGTTATGGAACTCAGGACTGTGATCGGATGAGTTAGAACTCAGGATTTCTGCCCTTGATGTAGCCATGTCTTTCTTGTAATTCCTCTACTTTTAGAAGAAGGAATCTTTTCTTCTGCCAGGCAGTGGCGCACACCTTTAATCCCGGCAGAGGCAGGCAGATTTCTGAGTTCGAGGCCAGGCTGGTCTACAGAGTGAGCTCCAGGATAGCCAGGGCTACACAGAGAAGAATCTTTTCTTCTATATTTAGTTACACTGTACAATCACACTTGGCTCAGCCCAAGACTTCTAATTAACTCAGCCCCATAGAAATCCCTGCCAAACTGGCAATAGAATTCAATTCCTTACATTTTAATTTGGTATATAATGCTACTATTCCTCATGCAATGACTTTTAGAAACTTCTCTTAATAAATAATTTTTTAACAGGATCGGTTGTGTGGCTTGTTTTGTTTTTGTTTTTTCATGGCCTAGCAAACAGAAGCAGGAAACAGAAAGAGTAGAATTTGTGTCTATGAATCAGCATCAAAGGAAAACAGTATAAAAAAATCAGTCGTTTGGCAAGCACTAGAACATGGGTCATTCAGGGCAATATTACCAAACAGGGCTGTTAGACTCTCCAGAGAGGTCCAGGGTACAGGATTCAAGCCCTAAGCTGACGAGAAGAAAAATCATCAAAGAGGGAAATATACACTGGAAAAGAATCCATGAAATGACTAGCCTTACTAATTGGTTAACCTTACTGGTTGGGACTAACTAGAAAGTCTCATCCCAAGTGATTTGGGGGTCCATTAATTGGTTTCATTTGTGAAAATTTATACACTTTTAACACACTCATATATTTATTCTTTAAGTATGTGTGTATAGGTATGTGTGTGCACGGGCACACACGTGTCAGAGCATGAGCTGCTTTGTCTGTTTGAGTTTATTGGCCCAAGCAGGGTAAAGCCAGAGGTCTGGCCAGCTGGAGTCGAGGGAAAGAGACAGTCACTCTTCAGAAGTAACTCGAGGTCACTGATCGAACCTCGGGAGCAACTTTAAGAGATGGAGTGAAAGGGATGAGTTGGGGAGAAAGGAGAGAAGAAAGGATGAACCCTGCACGATGCTGGGTTCCCGCCCACCCTTCGACCACACCCTGGACACCAAGGGCAGTATGCTGCCAGCTTCCTTTACTGGACGATTTTTTTCCCCATGCAACTTGATGTATATCAGTTCTGCTTCACAATAAAGAATCAAGTTCCATTCTCAAGACATCATCTTGGTTTTCATTCTATTTTCTTTCTGAAGGAAATACTAACTCTTCTGTAGGCTGTACTATCCGTACAGAGGTAGGCCAGCTATTTCACAGCAGTAGCATTTGATAGCACGTAGATTTTCTTTTCTAGGTAACAGGAAATTGGGAATTCAACCATACTGCTTAGATCCACATTATAATGCAGCCAAATAATCTGATTATAATCTGGAGACTAACCATTTCCCCCTTTTCTAACTAAGGTGGGCTCACTCTGCTTTTCCTCATGGCTAGCTGTATTACATATTCCTGAGTCAATTCTGTCTCCTGTAATAATTAATAGTTGTGCCACCTCTCTCAGCCACTTGCCCAGGAACTTTGAACTTTTAGGGTCAAATTCCATCTCTAAATCTCAGGCTATGTTCCATGGATCTACCTCTGGCTGCATCTACAGTTCAGTTCCGACTTGTGAGTCTGATGTCTGAAGCTTTATCAGGAAACAGTTGTGTTCTAGGCTAATCCCTGCAGCCCTAAGCTCCAATAGCCCTACAGTCCAGGCCTGCCCCTCGTGCTTGGCAATAGGCCAGTTCCTCAGGATGACAGTCCCAGAGGAGCAAAGGCCAAGACTAGAACTCACACAATCAGGAGCCACATCTGTCCCCCTGGACTGGGAGCCAGCCTCATTTCAGGGTTCTACAACTTGCCATGGATTAAGTAAAAGAAATAGGTAAAAACTCCCAGACAAGACCAATTTCCTTGGGTCTCTCATACCTATAACAATAGTTTTATCAGCAATAAATTGATTATACATTTGAAAAATAATAGATTACTAATAGTAGATTATTATATGCTCTCACCACAAGAATGGTAAGTATGTAATGTGACAGGTTAACTGGTTTGATTTTAACTAGTTTACTCTCATGAATATATATATATATATATATATATGCACATATATATATGAGCAAATTAAATTATAGTTGCTATAACAACTAGCTTTAACAGGAGCATCCATATATACAAGAATATTCATTAGGGTTAGGGCTGGTGTGGCTATTACTCCAACAGTCAGTTTTAGACCATTAAGATGGACATTTTTGCTTAGCTCATAGTATGACTATGATTTATGCAAACCAAAACTGTGGGCAGAGGACCACCTGTCCCTGGTATTCCTTGTTTGTTAAGGACTTTTAATTGCTCACACATGTAGTTATTCGTCATTTCAGTCTAACTCAACACCCAGTAGCATTCTGGGCTCTGGGGAAAGATGGCGGACAACTGCAGTCCCAGGTCTTTACAGCAAGTTGTGAACGATGGAGGCCGAGGGACAGAGTACGTGGGTGACGAAATGCCTGGGAACGTGAACAGCAAAAAGGAAGGTGGCGGGATAACTGTAAGGAGGGTGCATGTGAGCAGGGCTCTGGTTGGTGTGAGGTGTCCATACCTGGGCAGAACTGATTAGAAAGTAAGGGAAACGCGCCTGGAGATCTTAGGCGTGAGGGTCAGAAGGTGAACCCTCTTCCAGGCACACACATTGGAAATATTCGTTTTCTGTGGTTGTAGCCCTAAGACAACTTTTTCTTTTTTAGCCGCTGTTGGGAAGAGATGAGTCTCAAGTCCTTTTTCAGGGCTCTTACATATTCAAGGCAGCACTGAAAATGTCTCCCTGTTGCTCAGCCCTCTTGTACTTTGAATCTCCCTGAATTCCTCTTATTTCTTCATTAGAGCAGCACAGGGGAGATAGTGTGGCCCAGCAGGTAGAGGTGACTGCTTTTGAGCCTGGTGGTCCCAGTTTCATTGATCTCCATAGTTTATAGAGTGCAAGAAGAGAGCCAACGGCTGTAAAGTGTCTTGGACATCCACTAGTATCCCATGGTGCACGCACGCGTGCACACACACACATGCAAACACACAAAGATACACATACCACACACAAACACACACGAAGATACACACACACAAATACACACAAAGATATACACACAAATACCAACACACATGAATACAAACACACAGATACAAACACATACAAACACACACAAATACAAAAACACAAAGATACACGCACATACAAGCACACTCACACGAATTCAAACACACAAAGATACACACACAAACACAAATACAAACACAAATACAAACACACAGATGCACACACACAAATACAAACACACAAAACTACACACACACAAACACAAATACAAACATGCAAAGATACACACACAAACACAAAGATACAAACACACAAAGATACACACACATACAATACACAGAAATACAAATACACAAAGATACAGACACAAACACACACAAATGCAAACACATAAACACACACACACACACACACACACACACACACAGTAATGAAAACTCTGCTTTAAATGGTTCTGGTGCTGAGATCTGACCCAGTCAGATACGCTACCTTAATGAGCTCAGTGTCAGCTGAATAGTCTCCTTAATTACATGCAAAATGGCATTTCTCATGAGCCCCAGTCAGTGAGCCCCAGTCACTGCAGAGGTGATGGCTCAGTGTCTGCACAGTTCGCAGGATCAGAGTGTGCCACGGACCACCCCAGCCGGGTGTGGGGGTCCCTGGGATGAGGGTTCTCGAAGTCCAGGTGGGAAAGGATTCAGCGGTGACAAACAGAAACAAACACAAAGGCAGTTTGAATCTGAGTGCATTTTGTAGCTTTCAAGCAGGGATTTTAAATAAGAAAAACAAGTATCACAATTCTAAAAGATGTGTCCAGTGAAGCAGTCACAAAGAATGATTATCATAATCATCTGGCACAAGAATACACAAAATCAATTAGGTATTATATTCCCAAAACAGTGAGTTCAAAAAATCAATTACGAATGGAACAGATAACGTCATAATCACAATATAAAAATAAAATCACTTATGGCAAACTTTCAGGAGTGAATTTTAAAAAATCTTTAAGGGCACTTGGTTATGACCCCTAGGTCCTGAACAAGTTAATAAGTTTCCATGAGTAATCCTTATCTAACATCTAGCTTCTGTCTTATTAAAAATCTTCAAAGTTTAATTTAAAACTATATTTAAACAATGTTTTGTATACCACAATGTCAGAGCCAACCTCATTTACACATGCACAGCCATACAAGTTCATATAGTGTTGGGAAGATATTCTATCAAAATATTATTTTGTAATTATGTAAATGATTATGAAACAAAGCACTGAGTCTCTCAGAGGAAGAGATCATGGCCAGTGATCTCTTCCTCCATTTCAAGGGGTGGCTTCTTATCCAATTTTTCTCGCTTAAAATCTCGGCTATCAGGAACATCTCATAAATATAGAAAAGGAATAGAAGAAGATAAAGCAGACAAACTGCCATGAGAACTACGGCTCAGTATTTTGCTCCAGCTGGAGAGAGTTCCACAATCGGTTCCAGGAGCCCTCCTCCCTGCGGAGTCTAAGGCCTCAGTCTGTGGAACTTGTCACACAGAATCTACTGGGGTGGGTGTGGCAAGAGGGGGAACTTTAGGGGGCACAGTTAGCATCTTGCCTACTGATCGCTCTCTTCCACGTAACTGAGTTCGTTCTCCCGAATCCATGAGGAAATCTTAGTTTTTATTATGTTATGGGACTGTAACTTCCGTTTCATTCTCAGGAGCCTCCAGATGAAGCAGGGAAGTATATTTATGGAGGTTTTAAATCCAGAATGCTACTTTTCTGGCAAGCAACCCCTAAGCATGTCTTGTGCTCTGGAGGAGGCAGGTGCTTCCCCCTACCCCCTTGTTGAGACTAGTTTGCCTATGAGATTGAAAATTTCATTTTTTTTTTACAAGTTATAGAGCAAAAGGCTTTGCTCTGTTGAGGGCTGGGTACCACTTCCTCTAGAAAGCAGTACAGCTTGCTATTTAAACCTGCTTCCTTACCACACTCCAGAGATATTTATTGGCAACATTATCCTCTGTTTCTAATAAATACCGTTTTGCATTGCAGAAACATTTATAAAATGTTTATGGGCCAACTCTCTTCATCTAATTTACTAGTTAAAATGACTTAGTGGGAGGTGATTACAGCCTTTAAATATTTTTAAAAATAAAACAAATAAAAAAGAGAAGTAAATTATTAGTTGGTAAACCCAGGACTGAAAGTTAGAAGTTTCAAGGAAGTGTACGTATTTTATGGTATTTGGGAACATTTTTCTAAGAATTAAAAGTAAAATAGAGTTTCATTAGCAAGAGAGATTCTAAACTACACTGTAGACGTGCTATCCAGCAGCAGGCTTTGCTGTGAAGGATTAGATATTACAATCTTTGTTTGCTTGCTTGTTTGTTTGTTTTGGGTCCCTAACATAAAGAACTTCTTTGTCTTCAGGATAAACATTTAAATGCATTTCCCATTTATTTTTCATATGTTTAGTTGATTAAAAAGGGGGGTTATTGATATGCTTGCAACATAATAATATCTTGGCATATGTGTACACTGTGAAGTTATTAACACTATAAAGTTACTTAACACGGTCACCATCTCAGACAATTACTATGTATGTGAAGAATGCTTGCATACCAGGGCACAGTTGCGTACGCCAAAGATGTAGCACTCTGAAGATCTAGATTAGGGGTTTTCAACTTAGGGGGAGGGGTTACATATCAGATATTTATAATTCATAACAGCAGCAAAATTACAGTTATGCGGTAGCAGTGAAATATCTTTGTGGCTGGGGATCACCACAACACGGGGAACTGTACTAAAGGGTGGCAACTTAGCGAGGTTGACAACTGCTGCTTTATGGAGCTCAAGAAGAAGGAAGACCAAAGTGTGGATATCTCCGTTCTTCTTAGAAGGGGGATCAAAATACCCATGGGAGGAGATACAAAGTGTGGAGCAGAGCCTGAAGGAAAGGCCAACCAGAGACTGCCCCACCTGGAGATCCATCCCATATACAGTCACCCAACCTAGACACTATTGTAGATGCCAAGAAGTGCTTGCTGACTTAACCACCAACCAAAGAGTATACATGGAGGGACCCATGGCTCCAGCTGCATATGTAGCTGCGGATGGCCTTGTTGGACATCAATGAGAGGAGAAGCCCTTGGTCCTGTGAAGGCTCGATGCCCCAGTGTAGGGGAATGCCAGGACAGGGAAGCAGGAGTGGGTGGGATAGTGAGCAAGGGGAGGGGGAATGGGATAGATTGCCTTTGGAGGGGAAACGAGGAAAGGGGATAACATTTGAAATGTAAATAAAGAAAATAATAAAAAAAAGAAAAGAAAAAGAGAGCCACTGCTTTACAGGATGGAAAGACAGCTGAGTGATGCCCTTGAAGAGAGCCCAAGCTCAGTTCCCAGCAACCACATCGTGGCTCACAAGGGCCTGTAGCTCCAGCTCCGCGGGACCTGCTTACCTCTGCTGGTCACTGTGGGCATCTGCAACCTGCATGTGTTTGACCAGAAAGAGACACATGGGTAGAAGTAAATCATTAAGATGTAACTAATGTTGCTATTGCTGGGCATTTAGATCTTGCAATCTATTAGCCCTAAAAGCTGAAACTTTGGATCCTTTGATGACCATCATCCATTCCACTAAGTTTCAGATCCTGACAATCACCATCCCATTTGCCTCTAGGGCTTGCCTTGTTCAAATGCCATATGTGAGTACCGCTGTTAAGGTAGTTGTATGATTTTACATCTCCACCAGTTTTGCATCATTGTAATAAAATACCTCAAGTCCCTACGTCAAATTTATAATCTGCCAATCAGGTGACCTTCCTTTATTAAGGGTCACATATAAATTCCTAACTTTTTTCTTTTGGTGATTTCCCCCCCTTTTCTGATTATTTGTGATCTTCTGGCTTTGTGTTGGTATTTGCACGTTTAGATAAGAAGCTATTTTGAATTTGATTTTTTTAAAATTTATTTATTCACCCGTTGTGTGGCTATGTGTGTGTGGGTGTGCACACACAAAGAAGTGTGGGTGTGGAGGTCAAAGGACGCTTTTGGGGGTTAGTTCGCTCGCTCGCTCCCTCCACTGTGCAGGTTCTGGGGACTGAACTCAGGTCATCAGGCTTGACGGCAAATGCCTTTGACCCACTATCTTGCAAGCTCCACAGTGATTTTAGGCTTTTAAAGCTTGCTTCACCAGAAGAACCTATTAGTCACTTATTTCATCAATAGACTCTGGGTTGGCCAACGGCGTAGTTAGAGTTGAATGTGCAAGGCTAAGTTTGAATCTCGGGTCCACAGAAAATAGCCTGGCATCAGGGTTCATCGTGACTACACTGATGATTGAGTCCCTGAGTTCATGCTTGGATCCTCAGTTCAGTGGGACCAGGATCTTAGGGTTGAGGACTGGCTTAAAGTGCTGACTTTGAAACGAGCCTGGAAACTGAGCCTCCAGTGGCCAACTCCAAACTCAAGCCCGAGGGCATGGGTTTGTTCCTGAATCTACAATAACAGTCCTAGGAAAAAATCCCATGGAGGTAGACGACCTGTTGGCTGAGCCTGAGGCTGTCATCCTGGAACCTGGGTCTTCAGGGTGTGGCCGGGATACTGGGATTTCCTGAGATGGGCTTGTTTTAGGACCTATGAAATTGATGTTTACATCACTCTTCTTTATTCATACACATCTCCATTCTGCGCTGCCCAGGCTTGGTAGGAGGGTTTCATGGTTAATGTGAAAGGACTAACATTCCTCAGTGCATATGCACTACGTCCACATTTTCACAGGGTGGGGGAGGGGGGGAGGGGGTATGTAACCTATCATCTGGATTCCTTAACACTTGGGAAGGCGATTTTGTACGCAGAGACTTATTCCCATGGATTCTTCTGCAAAGGGACCCGTGTTGGAGACTCCAGCTCTGTCGTTGTGTTTATATGACTTCCTGGAATTGGTAACATATTAAGTTGCTGAACCTGGACTGGGATGTCCATGGGTCTGTATTGACAGGTTAAATACTGAAGCCAGAAGCCCAGTGTCAACACTGGAGCCAAACAAAGATCGCCCTCGGTGCCATACTCAGAGAGCTTGAAGACCACCTTCACGTGGGGACTCCCTCTCCTCCAGAACCACAAAGCAACCATCCTTGCAGGTAGCTTCTTTCCACCAGTCTCATTATATCCTGTGTCTTGTTTTTTTTTTAATATATCTATTTCTGCATGAAAAAAGTCTATTGGTATAATGGACCAATTTCCTGAGTGTTTAGAAAATCTACAAGGAATTGTTTTTCTTTCTATACAAATATACTAATGTAAAATATTTTAAAGCCAAGAATAAACTTCTGATTCTTTTCAAAAATGTCCTTTATGTGAAGGTTGTGGGTTATACTATTGCCCTTATTCATAATAATTTTGCATTGATATAGAAATGTAATAAGTGTTTAACTATTTGTACTAGATCTCTTTACAAAATTAATAGACATAAATCTTCAAAATTAACCATAAATATGCTAATACACACTAATAGTAGTCTAGCGATCTCAATTTGTATCTTGGGAAGCATGATAAATGTTTTAATTTTCTATATACAGAATGTCCTCCCTCCTCCAGATCTTCTTTCTCCTGGTGATTATGTGCTGTGATTTGCATTTTAGACATTTACCAAAAAAGGCGTCTACATTAAATTAAATTGTCTATTAAATACATGGTAAACATGATCTAAACATAGTAGTTACATGTATATTTTTTTTTCTTTCAAAGGATGATTTTATTCAACCAAGTGGGTTATTTTGTTTCCTTGTTTGCTGCAGTTTCCTGTGGTAAGTATTATCTCTAGGAGTTCAAATTAACAGTGTGTGAGAGAGGAATGGTCTTGCAAACTACACCACTCCTGGAGAAAGCCTTTATCCGTACAACTTTGGGGAAGAAGGCAGCCGTCCATACTCCAAGGCAAGAACTTCTCCTTAGATACATTACTCCAAACCCAGATGAACAGGGGGAGAAACTTAGAGACATCAGTGCCCCTGTTAGCAGAAACTTCTGTTTTGAGATTACTCTCTAGCAGAGCCTCTCCCACCCCAGAGTTACTTGTCTTTATTATCAGCCTTCTAAAAAAAAACGCTATCTGAAAATTGGAAAGAATATCAGATATGGCATAATGATTGAGTCCAATCTAAGTATCGGATTAGTATATGATATTTTTAATATAAGACATGGAGAGCCATTTCTGAACTGAAAGTACTTGCTTTGGATTTAACTAGTATAGTGTCCCTTTGGTACTCTGGATGGACAGCTTTCCAACACTAGATGTCAGTGTTCTTTCTCTGTAAATTCCTTTATTTTTCAGAATATGAGCATGACCCTGAACACCCTCTCTCAATAGTCATTACGGAGGGAGATATCCCTTGGGCATAACATGAGAGATGTATTCTGGGTCAAGGCTGACTTAAGATACAGTCACACTTCAAGGATTGTTTTCTTGACTCTCAAGTATTTGGCAAAGATAGGCTTGTCCTTGTACATAGAAGCCATTTCTCTAGCTATACTCTTTTTTTCCATCCCTCTCTGCTCCCTCCATCATCTGTAACTGCTCTTCTGTACCACAATCACTGCCATGTTCAAACCAATTAAAACACAAGGTGTGATGCTACGGGCCTCAGAGACGCTATGGGCAGTGACTGTAACGTTCACAATCATGATAGGAAAGTGAGGCATGGGAATACATTAAATACCTGAAAACAAGTACTTTATATAGTCCTAAAGTACAAAATAACGAACACTAATTTTTCACTAGTCTTTTATATTTTCTGCATGAATCTACCTGTTGTGTAAAAGTGTTATTCATGAATAATAACTTTAATGGAAGATGAATATTAATGAAAAATAATTTTTAACTTACCTTTGCTATTTATAGTTAATGTTAATGCAAATGAACATTTTTGTTATTTGTTGTTCTTCATGGTATTTTGTATGTATGTACATTCTATGGACGTATTCATTTATTTCTATAGATTAAATTTTTGGAAATAAAAAATTTTAGATACCGATGTGTGAGTGCCTTTGAAGGTATGATGGCATGCATTATGTCATTTGCTTCCAGAAAGGCATTCTCTGTTTGGGAGTGTTCAACCGTCCCATTTAGTTCAGCGAGCGCCAATAGATATCTGTTCCTTTGTAGTAAGTCACCTTGCTAGATTAGAGCAAGGTGACATAGAGTGGCCTTGCTAAATTACCATCCAGATTTCTTCATCTGAGGACCCATCTCCAAGTGGTGGTCCACGTGGTGCTGGAGATGATGCTCCTGCTGTTGATGCTGCAGCTGCAGCTTCTGGTGCAGCCAATCAGAGCAGAGCCAGAACTGCAGACAGTGCTGGTGCGATGACCTGACCAGAGCTAGTCTTGTAACAGGATTTTTCTCAAACTTAGAAAAAGGCTCAGATTTATTTTTATTTCTGACCCGGCTTGAGCGTCTGGTCCTGCCTTGCTGCTGTGCATGCTGAGATCAAGGCAGCAGCACACAACAGAGTAAATCGATGCTGACACACTGTGCACGGGTGCCATCATTGGGCAGTGTTTAAGTACTCCAGAAGCCATGGACTGTGGGCACATGGGTTTCTGAACTGTTGAACTCATTCGTATTCAAGCTGCATTGCTTGGTTTTCTTTCATTTGTGATCAAAGCCAGTGCACAAATACTGTTTCAAGTTTAATCTTTGTTAACCTAGCTGTTTACACCGGTGTTGTGAGGCTGTGAGGCTTACATTTTGGGTTTTTTTTTTTAACATAAAATGTATTTAATATTGACATCTCATTTCTAAGAGAGGATATTGTTAATTCAGAAAGAGAATGTATTATTTACATTCTTAAAAGCTTCAGAGAGATTTAGACAATGGATTCTTTTTTAGAAACTTATCTGAAATAGTCTAATCTGAATTATCAGATGGAATATTGTGTATTTGTTCTCCTAGTTTAGAAAGAATTCAATTGTAGATTCTGTATATACTTTGTGAATGATTATAGTTTTTAATATGTTTCTAATTGAAATTAGAATTATACTACCCCCTTTTTCCCTTAGTTTCTCCAGGAACCCTCCCTTGGGCTTCTCTCATGTCCCCCCCACTCTCAAGCTGATTGCCTCTTTTTTCTTTTATTATTATTGTTACATATGTATCTATGTACACAGAGATGTATAAATGCACCTCATTGAGTTCATTTTTGTCTGTGTGGATATGATTTGTGTGTGTACGTGTATATTGGACAACTAATATAGACCGGCAAGTGGTCTCACCTCTGGGAAAAGCTAATTCTCTTTCTCCTGAAAGCCATTAGTTGACTCTCGTTCTTTGTCTAAGGGTGGGACCCCATGGAATTTCCCCCCTTCATGTTACTATATCCATTGATATTGCCATTGTTCTGGTCTTGTTTATACCGCCATTTCTAGGAGAGACTGTTTCATAGCAGACTTCCTGATATTATGGCTATGACTGTCTTTCCGTGCCCTCTTTCATGATATCCTCTGAGCCATGGGTTCAGGATATGCAATGTAGATGTATCCACTGAGGATGGGTGCCCCACAATATGTTGACCTCCTCATTGGGTCCAATTGATGGTGTCTTGGGTAGGGTTTTACTGCTGTGAGCAGACACCATGACCAATGCAAGTCATATAAAGGACAGCATTTAATTGGAGCTGGCTTACAGGTTCAGAGGTTCAGTCCATTATCATCAAGTCAGGAACGTGGCAGTGTCCAAGGCAGTCATGGCTCAAGAGAAGCTGAGAGTTCTACATCTTCATCTGAAGACTGCAGAATACTGAGTTGCAGGCAGCTAGGATGAGGGTCTTATAGCCCACAGCCACAATGATACATCAACTCCAACAGGGACACACTTACTCCAACAGGGCCACACCTTCTAATGCTACTCCCTGAACTGATCATATAGAAACCATCACAGTGCCGATTAGCTGCAAAGAGCCTTCTTTGATGAGGGACAGTAAAAGTGGCTCCTGCATTGGTAGCGGCTTTAATATATGGAGTTACTTACATTCCTTTGGTAAATTAACTTTTCATACCTGACATTGAATGTTTAAAATGTTTTAGCATTTATTTATTTTGTATCTATGTCTGCACATACTTGTGTTCATAGACACATGTGCCATGCAGCACCTGTGGAGATGAGAGGACATCTTGTGGAGGCTCCTCAGCCTTCTCTGTGACACTCACCTAGAGTTTTTCAAATTAAGATGAGTTATTTACTAATTTTAAGTTATTTATTTATTTTACTTTTTTCTTTCTTTTTGATTATGTAAATTTTTAATATGACGAAATAACCCATCCAATGTCCGTGGACATGTGGTCAATGTGAAAACTGAAAGGCATCATTAGAGAGCACTTAAGTTATATAGACTCTGTACAGGCAATACTGCTGTTATTATAACCATTACCACCACCATCATCATCACTGCCATCACCAACTGAGAAGGGTGAGCAGTCCTACAGTTAGAACGTTTCTAGTTACTCGTTTTCATTGGCTGAGTCTCATGTTAGTTTACCAACACTCAACTGCAGGATAGAAACTTCTAGGCTATCACCTGATCATACTATTTGTTTGTGTCTGTGCAATGGGATGGCAAAGCAGTCTTTGCTCAATAATTATGAGATGCTAACCACATTGAAAAAAAAAAACAAGTCTCTTTATAGCTACCATCACCACTGGGCCTACTATTCAGTGCATTGTGCAAATGAGACATTGTAGAGTGTACACTTGGGAACAAATACCCAGGAGCATTTACCCAGGAAAATCTGCTCTTTCCAAATATAAACCTGACCTAAGAGGTAGGCATGGCAACACCCCTCTGATAAGAAGAACAGCGATATTGCTAGGTTCGCTCATCTAAACTGGCCTCAGTGGCAGGATCCCCACATAGGTAGAACATAGACACTCTTAACTTTCAGTGCCTATTGAAAAACATGTTGTCCAGCAGCCATTCCTTGAAAAGCAACAGCAATATGGGCAACGTGGCCACTGGAGTATTGCATAATTAATGAAAACTTGACTGCTGAAAACAGGCTACCGAAGGTGGAAAGCTGAGTACAAAGATTTGAACTGAAGCTTTTCAGGGAAGCCTGAATTCTTCAGTGAGTTTAAAGACCTTTCTCTAATGATATGTGGGATGCAAGTAGATACCCCCATGATGGGGCTGTGAGCCGGCACAAGAAATGCATCTCAGTTTATTTTCAAGTTAGCTTACTTTCATTTTTGTTTTTTTTTTCAATTTGAAAATTATTTAGCTTTTTCCCCCCATTTTATTGAGAACAGATTATTTTCTCATGCAGTATGTCCTGATTATGGCTCCCCCTCCCTCTTCTCCTCCCAGTTCCTCCCCAGCTCCCATCTTCCCCTGAACCACGCCCTTTCTGCCTCTCATTAGCTAAGAACAAGGCTTCTAAGAGAGAACACCCAAGCACTACAGAATAAAATATAATAAGATAAGACAAAAACCGACACATCAAAGTTGGACAAGGCAAGCCAACAAAAGGAAAAGAGCCCCCAAGAGAAGGCACAAGAATCAGAGACCCATTCAGGAGTCCCATTAAAATACTCGGCTGAAGGCTATAAAATACATGTAGAGGACAGGACGCTGTGCAGACCCGTGTAGACCCTGATGCTTCAGTTTCTGCTCACATGACCCTTGCTTAGTTGACTCAGAGGAGCTTGTTTCCTTGTGTCCTCCATGCTCTCTGGCTCTTAGACTCTCTCTGCTTCCTCTTTCACAGGGATCCCTCGGCTCTGAGGGCAAGGATTTGATGGAGACATACCATTCAGAGCTTTGTGTCATAAGGACTCTGACTCACCCCTCTCTCCTCTCCCTCCTCCCCCCTCCCCTTCCCCTCTCCCCTCCCCTCCCCTCCCCTCCCCTCCCCTCCCCTCCTCTCCTCTCCTCTCCTCTCCTCTTCTCTTGTCTCTCTGTCTCTGTCTCTCTCTCCCATAAAATGTCTGAGTGTGGTTTCTGCAAATACATTTTCTTTATCAAGAAATGAGCTAGTAGGAAATCAGTACTCAATATTTCTTATTTTGCTTAAATAAGGCTAGGTAAACAGCAACATGCAACGCTGTATGTTCGAAAAGGAGGACAGACAGGATCGAGAGTCAGAAAGGATGAGTTTATGTCCCAGGATATTTATTCACTGTGTGTGACAGTAACCACATCTGAACTCTGAGACTAGTGAAAAAAAAGGATAAAAAAAAAAAAAAAAAAAAAGAGAGGAGAGAGATGCAAATAATGGTCCTGACCTCAAGTTGCCCTCGAAGTATTGAGGAATCTAGGTTGTCCTAAAAGGGTTTTTGAAAAAATGCTATATTTCCATTTTTAAGTTGAGATGTTTTCACAGCATGTTAGACAGCAGG
This sequence comes from Apodemus agrarius, assembly GCA_964023405.1. Classification (NCBI taxonomy): domain Eukaryota; kingdom Metazoa; phylum Chordata; class Mammalia; order Rodentia; family Muridae; genus Apodemus; species Apodemus agrarius. Next base: position 37,940,574 of record OZ030023.1, on the reverse strand, counting down.
CAGAAAAACATAGTATGCTTTAACAGATACTTTATGTACAAATTATATAGGTAATATAAAAAAGTCAACTTTTATGCATAAATATCCATGGAACTTTAAATAGCAGGCTGTATTGTTTGACAGTTGTAATGTTTTGTTCTACCTGTGAAGTTGTATAGATCTTTGCATAGTCCTTGGGATAAATAAAAAAAAAGTAACAAAGCAGATGCATTTCTATTAAAACAGTTACAATTTCCCCCCCAAACTGACTCTTCTATCACAGGGTGTCTGACTCAACTGTATCAGAACACGTTCTTCAGAGGTGGGGATCTAGCTGCCATCTATACCCCAGACGTCCAGTACTGTCAGAAGATGTGCACCTTTCACCCCAGGTGCCTGCTGTTCAGCTTTCTTGAAGTGACTCCAGCCAAAGAGACAGATAAGAGGTAAGATGCGATGGTTAATCTTTGCCGGGTTAGATGGTTCTCAAACTGCTTCCATTTGTATGCAAGAAAATGGTGCCTTACCTCTCAGAGGGTTTACAGACTATTTGTATCACAAGCTCCTAGGCTGGGTCTTTCCCAGGTAGACAGCAGGAGTGCAGGAGGGCAGAGACGGAGATTCTAAACAACCACTCACTTGTTCACAGCAGTGGGAGGCAGGGATGCTGCAGCCAAGGCCTGAAGACAGAACATGAGAGGGCCTTCCTCACACTGCAGTACTTAGCCTTTCTTCTTCACTGTCAACATGTTATTCTGTCCCCACATTACATTTGTTATGTATATAAATATGTTATTGGATATGTATATAAATATGTTTACGAGGGAGAACATGAGGGTTTTTTTTTCTTTCTGAGATTATATGGCTTCAGTTAATTTAAACATTCTAAGTCAATCTATTTTCCTACCATTTTTGTGTTTTCATTTTTCTTCAGCATGAAGTAGCATTCATATTTCTGTTTTATTCATGATTTATTGCACATTAATGATAATTTATTATAAATGTTGCAAATAAAAACACTCACACACCCAATTAACTAGACCCAGAGACTGGACAACTCAGTGAGCTCCTATCCAGTTGCAAAGGGGGCTGGGGAACTTCACAGTGGATCTCACACTTTCACTATCAAATGTATATTCTAATCATATACATTGCTTTCTGGTGACGGTGAAAATTTCACCTGCATAAAGAAATATATTTAATTGCTTTACTCGTTACCATATTTATGGGGAGCAAAGTTGAGAAAGTATAAACCAGGAATTTTGTTGATAATAGATTTGAGATCCAGTAGGCAAGTCTCAGTGGTACCTGTCGTGAGCCAGTCTGCACTTTTACAATGTGTATTCTGACTCTGTCTCTGTCTGTCTGTCTATCTGTCTGTCTGTCTGTCTCTGTCTCTGTCTCTTTCTGTGTGTGTGTGTTTTATTAAGTGGTAATGTTGGCAAGGACAAGTATTAGAAATTTGGTTGGAAATTTTGCCTTAATTTTCTTTCATTTGATCAATAGCCACGTGTGAATTTTTGCTTCTTTTTCCATACATAAATTTCATCTTCAATCTATGTGAATTTAAGGATTAGAATTTTGAAACTCATTCTCTGATCCCTACATGCTAACCTGTACAGAAACAAACAAAAACAAACAATTCAAACTTCATGCGAGATGAACATTTTTAAAAATTGAACTAGGTTCTAGTATTCTTATAAATAGTAAAGTCAACTAACAGTTGGTATTGAAGATAGAAAAAGCCTCCCATTATTTGGAAACCACCAGGAAGGAACAAACCAGATGAACATCACATACAGACCCAACTCATAGCTGATTCAATATTTAAAAGCAAATTAAAATATTTACAAAAATAATCCCCAATTTAGAAAATGTAGAAGTTTCAGACAGGAGAATCATAAGTCTAAAGTTAGCTTTTGTAGGTTAACAAGATCTTTTCTCAAAGTAAACTAGATAAGTGGGATGGGAGGGAAGAGGCTGGTAAGTGACTAGCTCTTGGTTAGCATGCTTGAAGCCCAGGCTTCCGTCTCCCTCAGTACCACATAAGCCAAAAACAAAACCAATTATCCTTTGGAAAGAGAGGAACACTCCTCCACTGTTGGTGGGATTGCAAAATGGTAAAACCGCTCTGGAAATCAGTTTGGCGGTTCCTCAGAAAATTGGGCATGCCACTCCCAGAGGACCCTGGCATACCACTTCTGGGCATATACCCAGAGGATTCCCCTGCATACAATAAAGACACATGCTCCACTATGTTTATAGCAGCCTTGTTTATAATAGCCAGAAATTGGAAGGAGTCCAGATATCCCTCAAAGGAGGAATGGATACAGAAAATGTGGTATATTTATACAATGGAATACTACTCAGCAATTAAAAATAATGAATTCATGCAATTTGTAGGTAAATGGTTAGATCTGGAAAATATCATCCTAAGTGAGTTAACCCAATCACAAAAGAATACACATGAAATGCAATCACTGATAAGTGGATATTAATGAGCCCAGAAGCCCTAAATACTCCAGGCACAATTAGCAAGTCAAATGATTCCCAAGAAGAAGAAAGGAGAGGACCCTGGGCCTGAAAAGATTGGATCCAGTTTTGTAGACCCAGAACAGAGAAATCATGGAGGGGGGATGATTGGGGAATAGTTGGGGGGGGAGAGGACTTATGGGACGTATGGTGGGGGGGGGACTGGGAAAGGGGAAAGCCTTTGGAATATAAACAAAGAATATAGAAAATAAAAATTAAAAAAAAAAGAGGAGCTATGGGACACTCAGAATGTGGAAATAATCATCAGCTCTTGAATGTGGTTGGCTCTCCGCACTTGAAGCGTGAACACTAAGAAAAACAACACTGCAGATAGTGTGGACTTGTTTAAGAGTGTCCTCTTCAGCAAGTGCCAAGGAAATGTTATTAGTTTCCTGACTGCGGCTTTATTTATTAACATATATAAAATGCTGCATAATTTCTTAATGTGTATTTGTCATTCTGTTCCCCTTTTAAGATGTGATTATTTTTTTTTAAACAAACAGGTTTGGTTGCTTCATGAAAGATAGCATTACAGGGACTTTGCCAAGAATCCACCGGACAGGGGCTGTTTCTGGGCATTCTTTAAAGCAGTGTGGCCATCAAATAACTGGTAAGATGTGGATTGTTTTTCCCAACTAAATTTGTGTTTAATAACACTCAAACTCAGAGTAGCTTTTGCTCAAAGTCTATATACTATGATAGACTTTCAGAAGAGAACACCAAGAAAGACGACAGAGCTGGAGCGGCGTCATGGCCGTAAGAAGGGTGCTTTCATCTTGATAATGTTCACTTCTGTATCACACCTGGCATTCCCCTATACTGTGGCATTAAACCTTCATAGGACCAAGGGCCTCACCTCTCCCTGATGCCCCACAAGGCCATCCTCTGTTGCACATGCAGCTGGAGCCATGGGTCCCTCCATGTGTGCTCTTTGGCTGGTGGCTTAGTCCCCGGGAGCTCTGCAGGGGTCTGGTTGGTTGATATTGTTGTTCCTCCTTTGGGGTTGCAAACCCCTTCAGGTCCTTTCTATTAGTTTGTATATGCATACTGTCTCCCGTGTTTAAATTAATTTCACAATTCCTAGAAACTTATGGTTATATACAATAGATATTGTTTGTACTAACATGCACACACACACACACACTGCTTGCTTAACTAAGAACCTAGTTGTCTTAAAAACAAAACCTAAAAGCTTAATTTGGCTTAATTTCTGTTAAAAGAATAAACTATTTTTGACATGTAAGATAAACTTCAATGAAAGGATGCTTAAATAGAATTGAAGAAACTTTTAAAACTGGTATGCCAGCACATGGCTATAATCCCAGCACTAGGGAAGCAGAGACAAAGAACATTTTTAGGTTCAAAGCCAGCCTGGTCTGAAATTTGAGATTGCCACATCCAGTTTGGCTTGGGCCTTGGAAAACTGAGTAGGAACATCCAGAGAACAAGAAAGGACAGACACACAGACAGGCCTATGTGCAGAGAAGCTGGAAGGTATGAGTTATGAGTACTGAACTCCCCCAACTCCCAGAGTGCTTATTATACACATCACAGGGGAAGGGTTAACTAGTCTCAAGAGGGAGGTCTCCACCAGCAGGCAGCCTCCACTCTTGGTCTGTAATCATCATGGAGCAGAAGGTGAAGTGGCTAGTCATTGTACACACGGGTCAGCTGCTCCTAAACACTGCTGATGAGACCCAGGGAAGGCTTTGCCAGTTTCCCCTGGGTCTGAGCCATTGTTCCTTCATATGGCCGTGCCAGCATCTACAGACGGCAGACCACAGACTTCACCTGCTCCTTTCGCATTTACTTGGGGCTTCTCATGGTTACCTCAGGAGTCTAAAGCCAGCCAGTCTAGAAAGGACAAGAAAGGGTGCAGTGGCTGCAGTTGTGACGTCAGCAGCAACAGTGGTGGTGGGGGGTGATAATGGTGGTGGTGATAGAATTTAAGGTTTAAGCAAGAAGGGAAATGATTTCACTGGACATATAAATAAATTGAGGCAGTCTGTTAAAAGATTCCACACATATCAGTGTTGTGACTAATAGTCACAAATCACAATCAGACCTGAATAGGTGAAGTAGAGAAACAGATGTAGATCGAAATTTTTTGTATGCTTCTTTATTTTGTTGTTGTTTGGTTTTGGTTTGGGGTTTTTGGTTTTTGTTGTTGTTGTTGTTGTTGTTTTGTTTTTGACCAGATGTTAAAGGTCCACCATTTGTCAAATACTTTGCATCTCTGGCACACACTATCAGGACCCTTTTTGCTGTTGCCTTTCTTGCTTATCGATGTCTCTGATAGCTTCCCTGTGAAACTGTATTGTTCTGTATTGCTTCATACCCCTTTCAGCTTAAGAAGGAAACAACAACAACAATAAAACTGCCTTTAATGCTGGGGTCAGGTAAACACACCCAAGGTGAGCTAAAGTTCATCAGCGTTGAATAATTTAGATATGCAATAAACATTTTAATTCCTGTACTTACCAGGGAAGTCACCAACATGGGATACTAGAAATGACTGAGGGAAGAGCAGTTCATCTGTGTCTAAAAAGAAGTCTGGTTGAATGTCTCTTTGTGTTCCATTTCAGCTTGCCACCAAGACATATACGAAAGACTTGATATGAGAGGGTCCAACTTTAATATATCTAAGACCGACAGTGTTGAAGAATGCCAGAAACTGTGCACAAATAATATTCACTGCCAGTTTTTCACATATGCTACAAGTGCATTTTACAGACCAGAGTACAGGTAAGTGAGTCACAGTTGCAAGAGGACACTCCAGGGATGCAAGAACATCCAACAGGGAAAAAAACAATCTGCTTCCCTCCAGTCAAAGTGCAAAGGGCAAAGTGCAGTCCTGAGCCCCTTCCTTATTTACAGTCCTTATTTACATACTTAATTTCAATGGAATTTCCTTCCAAAGATAGTAAACTTCATTGAGTGGACCGATAAGCTGGGGTTGGGCATGATGCCAGACAATGAGGTCTACCACTCCATCTGCACCCTACCCTACTCTTTGCTGAAGGGAAAAGGGTCTGTTGATTAATAATGGCCCAACTGCGCCCCTCTGTGGTTAACAATTCAATAACAAATATTTATCTGTACAGTCTTTGTTCACCTCAAGAAAGGAAGCATAACAACATCTTTTGTTGGCATTCAGGAAGAACTGTCTGCTGAAGCGGAGTGCAAGTGGAACGCCCACCAGCATAAAGTCAGTGGACAACCTGGTGTCTGGATTCTCACTGAAGTCCTGCGCACTTTCAGAGATTGGTAACTTAGATGACGATTATTCCACTGTGATTGTGATGTCCTAAAGAAGAGTTGTCCAGAAACATCCACAGGCCCTTCCTAGGGACCCGGGAATATGATGCCTTTTTAATAGATGTGATTACATGGAAATACTTTCCAATCAGAATTATTTTTGGATTACCGGAATATGGCCCCTGTCCAGTCTCAAGGGTTCTTATATGATACAGAGAGAGAGACAGAGAGGTCAGTGTCAGAGGTAGAAAGACTTGAAAGGTTTCTATTGCTACTTTTAAAGATGGAAGAAGAATCCAAAAAGCAAAGGGTGCCAGTGGTCTGCAGAAATCGTAAAGGGCATGACCAGGTCTCCCTACATGCCTTTCCAGAGGAAGAGAACCCAGCCAACCTTTGACGGGCAGACTGCAAGACTTACTTTGGCCTTCTGACCACTAGGAAAGGCCATAAATTTACGTTGCTTAAACCTCTAGCTTTACCGTAGCATGGCTACAATAGCATCACTAGGAAAGGAGGCTCCATCACAAAGAAAACCACAAGGTTGGTCAGTGGTGTCTGTATCTAGTGAAATATAGCCATGAATCAACAAAGCCCTTTGACTTCAGACACAGAAGTAGCTCTAATTGAATTATCCAGTCAATTGCCTTCAAATTTAGGACATCAAGGTGCCAGGGGTGAGATTTACTGAAACCAGTTTCACTTACAGTAAATAGTCCCAATACGCAATGCTGGCTCAACACCAGGCCCTGTGTTAGGTTCTGAATTCTGGAATCTGACCTCTCTATCAAAGACTGAGAAGTCAAAATCAACCTATCTTTTTTCCTTTTGGTCTTTTCTCAACGTAACCCCACCACTCTGTGCCATTTAGGCAGCTTAAATATGTTAACTATTTAGTTTCAATACCCCCCCCCTTTATTTTCTAGGTTTTGAAAGCTTACCTACAAGGAAATAGGGCCCTTTATTCAACTGTGTTCTGTTTGGTATATGGTGCTTATCTGAGCCTGGGCCCTGCAGCCGTAACCATTTGCCAGAGGACAGGAAATGTGTAAAGAAAAAAAAAAGAGCTCATTTAGTTCATGACTCTGGGGACTGGGACGCTAAAGACGGGGTAGCTTCGTCTGGCAAGGACTGTTTTGGGTCTGGGGGGGGGTCATTCAGAGATTCGCCACCAGTTTAGCACCAGTTCACTGCCAGTCTGACTCAAGTTTTTGGTTTTAGTAAATTAGAGACTTAAAGACTGGCCAGGATCAAACTGAAAAGAGTCTTTAAGGTCCTAGTAATTGTTATATATATAATTATATAATATATAAATAATTATATAAATATTTATCATTTATATTCCAAAGGACTACAAAGGCAAAAAACCACAACATGACAATTTTGGGACACCAAGTTCACGCATATCCTATTTTGTGTGTGGGCAAGTCTTGATTTTTGCCACATACATCCAGCAGGTGCCTCAGTCATCCAAGCATACAAGCATCTCACACAAAACCAGAACTCAGCATCTAGCCTATTTAGCCTTTTCCCCATCACCTTGCAAGAATAGCAGACGTGGCGGTATGTTTTGTAACAGCCAGCAATTTTATATTTTTTCCCAACTGCACCAGAAAGTGGTCGATCAGAGCCACAGGGTACATTCAATGTAAGAGCAACTTCTTTATGGCTTATACAAGCTAAAAGGAAAAAAAAAATCTTTTTTTCTGCAAGCTTAGCACAGTAAATGTATCCTTTAAACACAATGTTCACCATCACAGAACCTTATGCTGTGATACACCGTAGTAGAATATGGCAGGTCCATGTGCATGAGTGGGAGATAAAGAAAACAAACGGGAGCCTTGGTCTAGAACAGCCTGCCTTTGTGGGGTAACTGCCCCAGTCCAGTGAGAGCGGGAACAGGTATTACCCAATTCATGTAGAATGCAACTTCACGACTTTCCACTGGGCCATACTCCCAACACCGGGAAACAAGTGTCACCAGGAGTTTGGCTGGGGGCAAAGCACAAATATGTTTTAACACAGATTGAACAAGTGAGGTCACACGTTCAGTTTTGTGCATGCCCAGTCGGGGACTCCCCTGTGCCTGCTTTCCTGAATTGGAATGAATTCCCATATTTCTTCAGTCTAATTAAATGCCTTTCTTTGAATGGCGACAACCCAGGATATTTCCGAAAGTGGCCCTGATTTTTTAAGAGGCAGAGCTTTTGGCATCCCTCGCATGCCAACCAAAGCCACAGGAATGCTGTCTCTGAGCCTAACGGCCTGAATGACATTCATAAGTCGTGGGTGACTGGGTCAGTGCCACGGCCTTGTTCTCGATTTTGTCAACCATGCCTCTAGCTTCACAGATGAGAAACTGTAGTTCCTGGGGTAAAACCCTACGCTAAGGTCACATAGCAGACCTGTCACGTAAAAGCCACGTGAATTTCTTATTTAAAAATAAGAGAGCCGGGCGTGGTGGCGCACGCCTGTAATCCCAGCACTTTAGAGGCAGAGGCAGGTGGATTTCCGAGTTCGAGGCCAGCCTGGTCTACAGAGTGAGTTCCAGGACAGCCAGGACTACACAGAGAAACCCTGTCTTGAAAAAACCTAACCAAACAACCAAACAAAAAAACAGACATTTGAGGTTTTAAAAACAACTATGACTTCTGCTCTGGTCCTAACACTTCCAGATGTTTCAAAAATAAGAAGTTCTCCCTCCTTTTTAAAAGTATCTATCCTTTTACCTCTCAACTCAAAATGAACTAAGTGGGTTTAAAGGCTTGTTCTCAGAGTTTAGACATGACATGGACTTTGAAAGCTTTGGAAATAATCGTATGTCCCCTGTTAACGGAGCAATACCCTTTGCAATTCTAGTTGAGAGAACTCTTTTCTTTTCGTGTTGTTGGCTTGGCATCTGCCCTGCTACTTCCCACCTTAGGAGGCAGATCTCATGTCTCATAATTACCAGGATCCACTGCTTCTCCCTTCTCCCCTCCTTTCTCCTTTTTCCTTCTTTTGTACCCACCCAGTCTTCCTCTCTCCCTCTCCCTGTCCCCTTCTCCCTCCCCCTCTTCCTCCTTCCTCCTGTCTTTCTCCCTCCTTTCTTCCTTCTTCCTCTTTCTGCAGACAGATGCTCTCAAAGAAAGGGCTGGAAACACTAGGTGAAACAGGTCAGGTCCAATACACTTCAGCCCTGTGAGTGGAATTTTCCGGGGAGCTTCCAGGCAAATCAAGTGATGACTGTTGTCTGGGAACAAGGGACTGTGGCTTTTAAGGTGCTCCAACCATTCTGTCATGTTTTTTCAGCACATCCATAGGGCTGTTTTCCAGGTCTCTATGGAGCTGAGGAGGGGAGGGGGCACAAATATAGGGCGAGTTCAACCCCACACAGTTCTTGCTGAAGGTTAGCTATTTGTTTCTATCAAAGGATTAGCCACCATTGTGTGTCCCTTTGGTTGATTTCTAGAGATACAAAAAAAAATATGGTGTCTTGACTAGGTTTACTAGTAGCCAACATAGCTATAAAAAAGGATGAATGCCAGTTGGTGGTGACATTTTCCTCTAATCCTGGTATACTCAGAAGGTAGAGGCTGAGTTCAAGGCTAGCCTAATCTACAGAGTGAGTTCCAGGACAGCTAGGGCTACACAGAGAAAACCTATGTTGAAAACAAACAAACAAACAGAATGGATTCTGGGCACTTTTTTTTTCTCCCAGCCTTGCTAACATTCTGTAACATTTTAAATTAACATAGTGACCTAGTGACCTACTTAGGGTTGTTATTGTTGTGATGAAACACCATGACCAAAGCAACCCTTGGGGAGGAAAGGGTTTAGTTCAGCTTACACTTCTAGATAACACTGAAGGAAGTCAGGAGGGCGGGACCTCAAATAGGGCAGGAACCTGGAGGCAGGAGGAGATGCAGAGGTGGGGGAGGGGTGCTTCTTACTGCCTTGCTCCTCATGGCTTGCTCAGCCTCCTTCCTTGTGGAACCCAGGACCACCAAACCAGGGATGGTACCCCCACCATTGGCTGGGCCTCCCCCATTGATCACTAATTAAGAAAATGCCCTACAGGCTTGCCCACAGCTGGATCCTATATGGAGGCATCTCTACGGATGCTTCCTCTTCTCTGATGATTCTGGCCTGTGTCAAGTTGACATACAACCAGCCAGTACACACAGTTAACAACCTAACTTTAGAGAGAAAAAAGTCTTTGGAATAGCAGATGCTCATCTTGTCTGGTTCAGAATCTTCATTTTGTGTGGAGCAACAGAAAGCTGGAGGACCGCCAAGGAGGGCAACCATCCTGACAGAATGCCTAGAAGTAATGGAATAATCTAGGAATGAGTAAAGGAAGATGTTAAACATATTCAACTTGAACCGGAGTCAAGAAGACTACCTTAGCTTTTGGCAAAGTCTCTTCTCTTCTGAAAGGCTGTCATTTAGGGAACGGGTTAGTACACAATCCCATAGGGTTGTTTTAGATAGTTAGGACTTTGTAGAAAAGAATTTTTTGAAGTCCCTAACATCTTCAGGGGTCCAGAAAAGAAGTCGACTTTTGTCACATGCTGGCGAACTGCTTTTCAAGTACAAATGTCTCAGTAAAGTTGTAAAATGACCCGCCAGGGAGGGATACATTGGAGGACGCAATTGTAGGTTGGCAGTGGATACCTAAACTTTCTCTTTCAGTAGCCAGGGTCTCCACGATTTTTTTTTTTAATTCAAGTAGTAGAATTAGCTTCCTAGACTACCCAAATGGATGTATTGTGGGACGTGAGCTCTCTTGACTGGCCCATCATTATTCTTAAGCGTCCATGCTATTAGTATGGAATCAAATTGATTCTTACATCCTATCAAAATGAGTGGCTCATGTAACCAGCATAAATAAAAGTAGATGAGAAATAAAATCATGTAAGGGAAATGAAAAATGAAGCTTTTCTGTTCTCCTGTCAAAGGGCATGTGCGGTTAGCCCTTCGGAATATGTCAATCTCTTTTCATTAAAAATAGTTCTCATGATACTCAGAGACAAAACACAAAACAGCATGTTCCCAAGGCTTAGTTGTACTATAAGGGAAATGAGTCACCTAAATGTATCCTGTTAGAAATGACGGCACTGCTTATTCTATAGTACCTATTAGCTGCTTGTCAACTGGGAACACATTTTACTTTTTTGCAAAGAACAAACTACAAATTCTGAGATAAGTTAACAGGCTTTCCCCCTCTTTTATAGAAAATGGATTATATTTTTCCTCTCACAAATATATCCTGATTCCAGTTTCCACACCTGTTATTCCCCTCCCACAGTCCCTCCCTCCCTGACATCACTCTTTTTCTGTCATTAGAAAAGAAACAGGCTTATAAAGGCAAGTAATAAAACAAAACAAACATAAAAAAACAAAAACTAACACATTAAAATTGAACAAAATAAACAAACAAAGGAGAGCCCAAGAGAGGGCACAAGATTCAGAGAGAGTCACATCTGCATACTCAGGAATCCCATTAGAAACAGTAAAGTGTAAGCTATCCCCAGAGGACCTCTTGCAGACCTGTGCCGCCCCAGTGCATGCTGCCTCAGTCTCTCACCATGCAATTTTAAACTCAGGATGGACGCTGATAGCTGCAAATATCAATTGTCATAATCACCTTAGCTGCTATATGCTGAAGCACAAGCAAACTCCGGGCACTGTGTCACTGAGGAATGTCCACCGCTGGGTTCGCAGGTTGCCCGGTGAATATTTTCCAGCACTTCGCCTTCGCAGACCTGAACGTAAGCCAGGTCATCACCCCCGATGCCTTCGTGTGTCGCACCATTTGTACCTTCCATCCCAGCTGCCTCTTCTTCACGTTCTACACGAATGAATGGAAGACGGAATCACAGAGGTGAGGGGGAGCCGCCTGAGCTCCCTTCTAGTCTTTTCCGTTCCCAGCAGAGGCTTGCGGGTGTCTTGCTGGTCGCCCTCGCGGCGCTGGAGCCATGGGTTAATGGGGATGCTTTTCAGCCAGGTGCAGGTACTTCACAGATTAGCAGATTCGTCCACACACCTTCTCTTCCATAAAATAAGGATAGTATTTAGTCAGACCACAGCAGCAGCGGCGAAGGGGGCAGACAGCGTTCTCACTGGCATTATGGTTTGGGATTGGCTTGGATAACAGCTGCTCCTGCAATCCAGCCTTTAATCTTGTGAGAAATCGGAGCCCTGCTTACCCCGATCTTGGGTCTAGTCTGACCTCTTCATCTTTACAGGACATTTACTTTATGTACGCCGTGGGGCCCTCAAAAGAATGCATGTGTATATAATACCGCTGGCAGCATAAATTCAAACTAACAGTCCTTTGATGCCTTCTCTTTTTTCTTTTTCTAATTAGAAGGGGACTTTAATCCTCTGTCTCCTTTTTTTCTTTAATTTTTTTAATTTATTTTTTGCCTGTCTGTACCTACTAGTTTTTTTTCCAGAGAGAGAGAGAGAGAGAGAGAGAGAGAGAGAGAGAGAAGTGAATCCATTTATATTTAAGCCCTGTCATATTTTTTGAGTTTTGTAGTCTGACTGACTGAAGAGAATTTCTCAGAAGAATACAATTTTGGAATTGCTTGTATTTGGAGAAAGAAAGAAAGAAAGAAAGAAAGAAAGAAAGAAAGGAAGGAAGGAAGGAAGGAAGGAAGGGAGAAAGAGAGAGAAACAGAGAGAGAAAGAGAGAGAGAAAGAGAGAGAAAGAGAGAGAGAGAGAGAAAGAGAGAAAGGAAGGAAGGAAGGAAGGAAGGAAGGTCTGTCTAGTGCTTCTAATGCTGTCTTCTTTCTCTTGTTTATTTTTAATAGAAATGTTTGTTTTCTTAAGACGTCTAAAAGTGGAAGGCCAAGTCCCCCTATTCCTCAAGACAATGCTGTATCTGGATACAGTCTCTCCACCTGCAAAAAAGCTCGGCCTGGTAATGTGACTCAACCTTGGTGGCACATGATGTGTGTCCTGGTTTGGTTCTTGGTTGCTGTGATAAATACCATGACCAAAACCAAGTCAGGGAAGAAAGGGGTTTGTTATGTTCATATTTCCCAGTCATAAGTGATTCCTGAAGGATGTCAGGCCAGGAACTAAAGCAGAGGCAGAGGCAGGAACTGGGAGAGAGGGCGGAGAAATGCTGCTTTTTGGCTTGCTCCTATGATTGATGACATAGACGTAGACGTAGACGTAGACGTAGACAGACATAGACATAGACATAGACATAGACATAGACATAGACATAGACACACAGACACACAGACACACACACACACACACACACACACACACACACACACACATTCCATATTTCTCGACCACCTGCCCAGAGTTGACACTGCCCCAGTTGGCTGGTCCCTCTTCCATTATTAATTCAAAGAGCTTCCCACAGATATGCCTATAAGTTAGTCTGAGGGAGACAACTCTTCAACTGATGTCCCATTTTTTCGGATGACTATTTTGTGTCAAGTTGACAAACACTAGTAGCCGCAAGGTGCAATACATCTTGGGATCCTCTAAGAGTTTAGAAACTTTGCCAAATGTGATTTATTTCCTGACTTGTTATATATCCTTTGATGTTTGTATGTGGTGCAGAACCCTGCCATTCCAAAATTTACTCTGGAGTTGACTTTGAAGGGGAAGAGCTGAATGTGGCCTTTGTGCAAGGAGTAGATCTGTGCCGAGAGACTTGTACAAAGACAATACGCTGTCAGTTTTTTACTTACTCGTTACTTCCCCAAGACTGCAAGGAGGAGGGGTAAGGGAACCTTTCTTTGATAATCAGAAAGGTAATTATTTTCTAGCTTTATGTCTGTGGGGGTTAAATTTTATACTGTTCATTTATTTCCAGGTGTAAATGTTCCTTAAGGTTATCCACGGATGGCTCTCCAACTAGGATCACCTATGGGGCACAGGGGAGCTCTGGTTATTCTCTGAGATTGTGTAAAGCTGTGGACAGCTCTGGTGAGTGAAGCCCACTTGTTACAGAACTGCGTGGCTGGATTGACTGTTGTGATTAATATCTTGGTCTCATGAGATGGGATTCATTATGTGGTTTCTGCTATGGTTTGTATATGCTTGGCACAGGGAGTGGCACTATCAGGAGGTGTAGCCTTGTTGGAGTGGGTGTGTCACTATGGGCCTGGGAGTCAGTATTCTGCTAGCAGCCTTGAGATGAAGGTGTAGAACTCTCAGCTCCTCCTGCACCATGCCTGCCTGGATGCTGCCATGTTCCCACTTTGATGATAATGGACTAAACCTCTGAACCTGTAACGCAGCCCCAGTTAAATGCTGTCCTTGTAGGAGTTGCCTTGGTCACGGTGTCTGTTCACAGCAGTAAACCCTAACTTAGACACTTTATGTGGGTAAGGGAGGGAATGCTGATCTGTGTCTAATTCTGCCACACACCTCAACACTTTCCAGACTGTACAACAAAAATAAATGCACGCATTGTGGGAGGAACAGACTCTTCTCCAGGGGAGTGGCCATGGCAGGTCAGCCTGCAAGTGAAGATAGTATCTCGCAATCATTTGTGTGGTGGGTCCATCATTGGAAACCAATGGATACTGACAGCTGCCCATTGCTTTGATGGGTAAGTTTTAGGTCCATCTTATAATACCAATTTGTGTGTGTGTGTGTGTGTGTGTGTGTGTGTGTGTGTGTGTGCATTCACATTTACCTGTGCATGCACATGTAGAGGTTAATCTCAGGGGTCTTCTTATACTGCTTGTTCATCTTATTTGTTGAGACAGGGTTTTTCACTCAGCCTAGTGCAGTGAAAAACCCTTTTGACTAGATTGGCTACACAGCAAATCCCAGGGATCCTGGCACATTCTTAGCCCTAGTTCCTAGGATCTAAACTTGAATCCTCATGTTTGAGAAGCAAGCTCTTTTGCATAGTTATTTTAAAATTCAAAGGATAGGTAGATTTTAAGCAACTTTAATTCCTGCTGGGACTTATTTTAATCAATACATCTGCTTGACAGCTCTGATTTAATGAAGGCAATTGCTTTTAGGTTTGGTAAACTGAACTTGATTCTCCCAAAGCATCTTCATAAAACACAGAGGCATTCCGGCATTTCTTACTTGTAATAAACATACAGTAATTTTTAGGTTCGTTTTGAGCATTTTCAGCCACAGCTTTTATACTGTGAATTATAAGCCTATTTGGACACGGTACGACTGAATATGAGGGCTTCCAAGATTTTAGCAACAGAAAAGGGTCCCTGATGGAAACTTGATCAAGATTAATTCAAAATAAAATGTATGACAAACCTAAGGCACTCAGAGAGTCCTCTCCTGCATCATGTCTCAGGACTCCACTGCAGCCTTTGTTCCTAACACACAACATGCTTACTGGGCACTGTGCATGCCGCCATACTGCGTAGTACCAACCGATGGTACACAATCACACTGAGGATTATTCAGTGTTGTGAATCATGGTATATAGTATGTGTGCCGTAGGATTTCTGCTCTTACAGGAACAGTTTAATTTCAACAAACAAAAGCATTAAGATGTCTCTTGTCACAGTGTGTCTTTGGATTGCACAGTGTTAAACTTTGATTTTCAATATTGTTTGAGCTGGTTGCTTGAGTTTCATAAGAACTCATTGAATGTAACTTGGACTTGGGTATTAGGTAGAGTTTCCAAAACTTTCTAAATGGTACTAAACCAATGATGACGACGATCGTTTGGTCCTCCATATTTATGTGAAGTGGTGGTTCTCAGCAGTATCAGTTATAAAAGTAAAATATTAAAGAACATCCTAAAAACATGGAGGATGTTCTTCGTCCTTTACTATCAAATATTCAGACATGTTTTAATTATTTATGAGGAAATAAACAAGCACATTATTCTATTAATACATGCGTTTGCTAATAAGTGGTAAAATTACCCATACACCAAAGAAGTAAATTTCCTTATAATATATTATCGGTAAATGCTTAACATGTGTAAGTGCTTCATATAGTCACACAAACATAAAAAAAAATCTTTTCAGGCAAAAGGGAGTCTTAAGTGGAAAAAAGTTTTATTATAAGCTAAATCTTCAAAGTCCAATACTACTGCTGTAAGCAATGATAGGTTGCCATGCCAGCAAAAGTAACTAGGTCATATGGACTATTGTCTTTCTTCTCCCCCCCTCCCTTCAAGAAAACGTGCTAAGAAAACAGAGCAAGGAAGGATGCCAACGCTACTTTGTTTCTCTCCTAGGATTCCCTATATAGATGTTTGGCGTATATATGGTGGGATTCTTAATCTGTCGGAGATTACAAATGAAACGCCTTCCTCAAGAATAAAGGAGCTTATTATTCATGAGAAATACAAAGACTCAGAAGGCAGTTACGACATTGCCTTAATAAAGCTTCAGACGCCCCTGAATTATACTGGTATGCAGCACGTTTAAGGGGAAAGTACACAACTCAGTTGAATCGGTGTTCATTTCCACTTCAGTGTGAATGAGAAGACTGATCTGCAGCACTTATCTTTGTGTCCTGGTTGGTGAGGCAGAGGGAGAGATGAGGCTTCCTGGGAAGTAGAAATCCCACGACCTACCATACATTCACTGCTACCTAAGGGGCAAAAGAGCTTTCTTCCTTCCTCAGTATGCATGCAACTGAGTGCATGGTATTGAAACAGTCAGGATAGCAAAGATTTTGGCATCTGGAGATATTGGGCATCTTTTGACAAGATTGACCGAATGACTATGGCTTGGGCTTAGGAATATACAACCATATGAAAGTGAATGTGGGGCTAGAGAGATGGCTCAGTGGTTAAGGGCACTGACTGCTCTTCCGAAGGGCCTGAGTTCAAATCCCAGCAACCACATGGTGGCTCACAACCATTCATAATGAGATCTGATGCCTTCTTCTGGTGCAGCTGAAGGCAGCTACAGTGTACATAGATATAACAATAAATAAATCTTTAAAAAAGAAAGAAAGTGGATGGGAGTAGATGCTAGTGCCTAAGAATACTCTAGGTCGACAATGGGGGAACATGGAACATGGAACTGCCCTTGGAGGCACATGGCTCCACAGAAACAGAATGTCTGCCAACATCATGAGCTACAAGTGTTTGTGAACAGTCATGTGACCTTTAGACTGCTTGCCTTTCCTCCTTCCACCGCTAATGTCTGCTATATGTGTGGTGATCTCCTTGTTGCTTTCTTTCAACAATTAAGCAAGGTATTCAAATAAAGCACTGGAACAACTTGGTTATTTTTGCTTTGCTTATGAATTCTGCTACAGTGTATATTAAACAAAGCCAAAGAAAGTAGACTCATGTTTACCAATAAATTTTGGTTGAAGAGTCCCTCTTCCCCGTGGAAATTTCATTCCAAAATGCCATATAAAATGTGAGAATTTCCTTGAATTGAAGGCATTAGTAATTGATCTGAAAGCTGGATGACTGTTCTTTTTACTCTAGTTTCAGCGATGGGTTTGTTATATCTCATTCATGTATGTGGATGGTATGCTTTGATCGCATTCACCCCTTTCACTCTCTCTTCTGTTCTCCCTTCTCCTCCCAAGTAGTCCCAGATGGCTCATTCCTGCTCTGTTGCTTTGTAGAAAAAGAATAAGGTAAAACATAGATGCTAATTTTTAAAGTCCCGATCTATGGTTTTAATTAATCCAAATCTATTTGTGAAATTTTCTTCCAGAATTCCAAAAACCAGTATGCCTGCCTTCCAAAGCTGACACAAATACAATTTATACCAACTGCTGGGTGACTGGCTGGGGCTACACGAAGGAACGAGGTACAGCCTGGCATGTGGAATGTTCCTGTCTTACATGCTAAAGTACATGAAGTAGATCCACTCAACAAGCCTTGCTCATGAGCTTTCTGCAGATCCACTATGACCTTTCTGTGGATCCACTATGATCTTTCTATAGATCCACTATGACCTTTCTGTAGATCCACTATGGCCTTTCTGTAGATACACTCAACAAGCCTTGCTCGTGACCTTTCTTAGATTCACTCAACAAGCCTGACTCATGACCTTTCTGTAGATCTACCCAACAACTCTTACTTATGACCTTTCTGTAGATCCATTCAACAACCCTTATGCCCTTTCTGTTCATTCCAAAATATTGGTCCTCTGATTCCCAAGAATTTTATTTTTTTTTTGCATTAAAAACAGATGAGCTAAACCTTTAAGCAAATTACTCATAATTGAGCTTATTTTCATAACTCTGCATCAAGGACTGAGGCCCTGTGGTGCTATCCAGTCCACTGAAGCCATCTGGTCCTCAGTACTCACAGTGTCCCTGTCTACTATGTTCCCCCTTGGTATCAATAGCCAAGGTGCCAGCATCTCTCCTTAAGGACAGTTCTCAATATTTATTTAAATGCCATCTGGTAATATAATAAATCTAACTTTTCCTCTAATTATTCTGTTAAATCTTTATGTAAAATACATAGATTCATAAAGAAATAAAAGTAGATTGCAGTACAGGTGCCAACATTTATTAACAGAATTTCACATAGTGATAAGCATATATATTTATTAATATACTCTGTAACAAATTGTTTTAAAACAACCATAATGTTGGAGTAGTTAAGGGCATAAACAACATTTTCCTTTCTGTTGTAACTATAATTCAAAGTATCTGTGACCCTTGTACAACAGTTCTGCCAACAATATCACATTTCTGTATTAGTTTTCTGAATTTAAAACTGAAGGGAGTTGGAAGGTAGAGAATATAGAGTAGAGCTTTTCCCTTTCCCTTCCACTGAGTTTATGGATGAAACAATTGTTTGTGTGGCTCTGAACTCAAGAGCCCTGTGTGTTGAGACTTAAGCTATTTCTCTAGAAATAAGAATGCTTTCTTTCTAGACTGGGTGCAGATAACCACCTTTAGACATGTTTGATTTTTTTCTTTTTTAAAAAAGAGATTATTGGCTGTGTCTTCTTTATATTTCCCAAACCAGTCAGTACTGTATTCAATTAGTTCTCATTTTTCACTATGTTTACTTGGCTACATATATATGGTCACACACATATACACATGTGTATATATATATATATATATATATATATGAGAAATATAGACACAGGTAGAAATTAAGTTATCTGTAAATGTATTCTTTGTTGTGGAACAAAATACTTCTCTACTGTCAGATGTTTGTGATTTATTCTCACAAATTACATATTTTTATTATAATTTGAATTTGTAAAACAATGATAGTCAAGAACATCTATTGTGTTAAAGGTATGAAACAACATTTTCTTCTTCTGAGAGGGGCATTGATCGATACAGGAGAGTGGCTGAGATCGTAGAAACCAAGTCTGAGGTAGCTTGGGTGACAGGGACAGCTGAAACACTTCACTAGAAGGAGGTCAACACAGATCACCTCAGCTCCTCCTTCCCCTTCTCCTCGCCTCTCCCTCTCTCGCCATCTCCCCCCCGTTCTTGCTTCCCCTCGCCCTCCCTTTCCCTCTAACTTCCCTATTTATTGTATTTCCTCTCTTTAGCAGTTCTTCTTAATTGCTTCATAGGTGAAACCCAAAATATTCTACAAAAGGCAACTATTCCTTTGGTACCAAATGATGAATGCCAGAAAAAATACAGAGATTATGTTATAACCAAGCAGATGATCTGTGCTGGCTACAAAGAAGGAGGAACAGATGCTTGTAAGGTAATGTCTTAGACTACGGGGGAAAAAAACACATCATAGTTCACTGGAGACAGTTCATGCAAAAGCCAATTTCCAAAGTTACATTTCCTTAGTTTTGGTTTTGAAGTTCCAAGTTTTAAATGATTTAAAGACTTTATAAATAGCCTTTAGCAAATTAAACACACATAATGCCTATCATATGCTACTTATAACAGTTATGTTAGAATATCTATTGACTGTGACAGTTATGTCACAGTCAGAACAGGGACATGCAATACTTAAGGACAATTTTACACGCCATGGTCATGCTAAAATACAAGCAAAGTAGATTTGAACTTGGGGTAGAGATGCTAAAAATGTTGGATTCATCTGAGAGTGGGAGAGGGAATAGATTGGCCTTTATAACCATCTACTTATTTTTTCATGGCTAATGGGGTGCAGGGAAATTGAGGATCCACATGGATAGTATGTAAAGTGTGCCTGCAAAATGTTAAAGACATCACTCGCTGAACCAGGGGCTCCTTATTTGAATCATCACCATTACAGCTCTCCGTCATTGTATTTCTCTCTGCTCTGTGACCCAGGGAGATTCCGGTGGCCCTTTAGTCTGTAAACATAGTGGAAGGTGGCAGTTGGTGGGTATCACCAGCTGGGGCGAAGGCTGTGCCCGCAAGGACCAACCAGGAGTCTACACCAAAGTTGCTGAGTACATGGACTGGATACTGGAGAAGACACAGAGCAGAGGCAAAAGAGCTCTGGAGACATCGCCAGCATGAGGAGGCTGGGTACCAAGGGGGAAGAGCCCAGCTGGCACCAGCTTTACCACCTGCCCTCAGGGCAAACTAGAGCTCCAGGATTCTCTTCTGCAAAATGTTGATAATGGTGTCTACCTCGCATCCTTATCATAGGATTGAAAACCCAAATGTAGATACAGTTGCTGAAGACGGTGCCTTGCTCAAGGGGGCTTCCTGCCTTGGGTAATAGGAACTCCAGTGGGAACTATCAAACAATCACCAAGCTTGTTAGGAAATAAAATGGTCAAAGGGTTTTGTTAGGTAGTGAAATGTCTAGCTGTGACGACCCCAGACTCTAGCACAGTCCTTGGGGCCATTCTCATGGAACTGTTGACTCACCTCAGCAGATCACAGAGTTACCTTCTGTCCACTTCCAGCATTTGCATCTTAGAACCTGCTGCTGTTGTTTCATTTGGAGCAAAGAACTGAGAAACCTGGTTCTATCCTTTGGGAGGAAGAGATCTTTGTAACATTTCCTTTACAATAAAAAGATGCTCTACTTGAACCTGATGGGGCAGAGCGAATTTTCATCTAAACCACCTTTCCTGGCCATTGCTGCAGAGTCCTGCATGGTCATGAGAAAGGGACTGCAAAATGGGGTTTCCTACCCCTGGAGCAGAGCCAGCTGGGCCTGAGGTTTGTTTGTATAAACTTCATGTTCCTCCTTCAGGAGATATTGTCTCTGACTAGGTTATTGGGGAATATCCCCTCTGTCAGGGCAGCCCTTAAGACTGTGATAAAGAACTCTTAAAACATAAGTTCTAGAATATATAATTTCTCAACTATGTAAAATATAAGGATACATTATGAATTGTATAAGGTGATTCATGGACCTAAAAGAACAAAGGCAGTTGCACTGTGAGCTAGTTTGTCAGAAAGATACAACTGAAGGAGATAGAGAGATTTAGGGAGTGGTGATCACAGGGCGAGATCCCACCCAGCTAGCTTATTGTCTGTGCTTAGAAAGACAGGCCGATCTCTGAATTCATCTGCCATGTTTAAAAAAAAATGTACCCGATGTCTTTTCATACAAGTCAAGAGGCTAGAATCATGGAATGTTAATTCATGGGTTAATCAAAAGGGAACCTGAGGTAAATGACTGAATTGACATGTAAATAAAAGTCTGGGCTTTGGTCTGCAAGAGTTGACCTATCTGGATGTGCTGTCTGGAGATCTCTAGAGATTGAACACTGGTCTCTAGTTTTTCAGATTATTTTTTCTAGCAGCTACTCAGAACTGCTTAGAGAGTGAGCATTGCTATTTTAGCTATTGCTATTTTAGCTATTTTAGAAACTCCAAGAATACTTTTAATAGCAGCTTTTCTGACTCTGGTCAGAAAGCCCATGAGCTAGCCAGAGAGCTTCTGGAATTTTTTTTTCTAGCAAGAGAGAGCTGTCTCAAGCAGAGACAGCTGTCTCAAGCGAAAGAGCTGCCTTGAGCAGAAAGCTATCTCAATCAGACTACAGAGCCAAGAGCTATCTGCAGAGAGCTGTCTAGGGAGCCATCTCCAGCAGACTACAAGGCTGTCAGCTTGCACCCCATCATTTGATTTTGAGTCTTCTTTCATCACTCCCACACACCCCTTCTCTCAGGAACCCCTCTCCAAGCCAAGACTGGATCTTGGAACATTGCCACATGATCTTTTTGGCTACATATGCATGTAAGACCTGTAAGGCTATATTTTTTCTTCTTGTGTGCAGCTCCTGCAATAGGCTTATCACACAGTACTTACACAGGGCCAGAAATCTGATAAGAGTCTCCCAGGGAACCCTTGGATACTGTATTCTGAAATAGCAATTCATGAAATGTCATTGGGTGTAAAGCGTTGTATAAAATTCAGGCTTTTGATTGAGTTGAAAGTGGAATGGGTGATGACATTAATCCTCATGCAAGACAAATTTCCAGCTTCCCAGTGACTCATAAAGTGGACCATAAGTGCTTAATTCCATTTAGTTAAGCTGATTAATATTTTAGGCAGAATTAGCCATTTACAAACTGCTGAGCAAGTTAAATAGACAAATAGAAAAGTGAAATTTCCTAAACTTTTCCTTGTATATTTAAAGGCTTGTTGAGTGGTGCAGAGGGTTTAATATGGAAGAGCCGGTGGGTTATCCACAGAATTCGCCATGGGAACTGGAGGAGGTGGGAGTTACCCCAGGAGCAAATAAATGGCTTTTGAAAAAAATCTTCCAGGCACACACCTTTGACTTTTAATTTTGTATACAATTTCATCTGAATCTGTGCGGAAGTTGTTTTATATCTGAAAAGAAGTGGTTCCCAATGAAAATCTTGTATTTCAGGGTTTCATATTGATAATACTAACAGGTGTTTACACAAGGTATCACAGTGCTTACTGGGTAAACCTTGCGCTTTGGTTTCTCAAGGAATGGCTTCATTTGAGCTAAACAGAGTTTTGAAATGTGGAATTTCCCTAAAGTATAAAGTATCATTATAACATTGGCAGTTGGAGTCCAGTTGGCTTGGAACAAACGTTCTGTTTATTTTTCATGGTGTGTTTCTGCACAAAGTAGCCTGTCTTCCACTAGAAGCCTTAAGAGGCGGAGAAAATGAGAGGGTTGAATAACATCACTCTCACAAGGCAGAGTCAAGGCAGGAGGCCCTAGGTCTTTGGTAGATCCACCCAAGAAAGAGACTGTCATCCCTGGAAAGGAGTCCTATTCTTCCTGGGCCACACGTGGAGAGCACACGGCACACTGCTCACACTTCTAGAGCTCAACCCAAAGCTCAGGGGGCTGTCTCTCATCTTTATCTTTTTTATTCTTGTAATCCTTGCTCTGCCTACTGGCTCTACAAACTGTCAGCAACTATAAAGGCTGCTCTGTCTCTGTCTCTGTCTGTCTCTGCCTCTGTCTCTCATCAATACTGCATGTGAACAGGAATGTGGCACATATGTCCCTTTAGATCAACTTTTAGTATTGATGTGTAATTGTATGCCATGTGGGTGCCAGTGCCTGACACCATCTGATCAAAACATAACTTCTGAGCAACTGCCTTCTGACGGGAATAAAAGAGTAGTCCCTCGTGTCAGGATCTCTTTTAAGTCCCATGCACACACATGCACATACACATGCCTATACACGTGTTGTGGTTATTATTATTTTGGGGGTTTGCTATATACCCTTGTTGTCTTTAAATATCTATTAGGGATTTCTACTCCATTTTAGATAATTTAGTTTCCAAATAAAAGACACAGGGACCTTTAGATTTATATCAAGCTTTAGAGCATTGGGCAGATATCAACCCTCTATGCTATTTTGTCTGTTTCCCTTCCAAAATACCAGAGCTATAACTTGCTATGTGTCATTTGGGCTGTCCTGCTCCATGAGGCCAACCCTCATGGTCATGTGCTTACCCCATGATGATGTCTTTCTTCTTCTCCTTCCTCTCTACCTGCAAATCCCAGGCTGATAACTGAAAACCTGCCTATATAGTGCCCAATCACAGGCTATAGCCTTTTAGTGATCAATTAACTTGGGGAGCAAGGCTTGCACAACAGGAGCTGATATAGGTGAGAATTCACTTGTGTTGGGGCAACTGGGTCTTGGGGTACAGAATTTAGTATTTGAATATAGCAACACCAGACCAATCCTCAACACACATGCACCCATACATGCATGTACATGTACCTACACACACATACACACACACACACACACACACACACACACACACACACCATACATTTTTACGCAGTTGCTCTCCTTAACTCCCTGCCCTAGCCGAAATGTTCCCACATCTTTACGGGGTGATGTTTCAATTTTACTATCAAGTTGCTGACCATTCTTATTTCTCCACTAAGTTCTTCCTTCTCACTTCCTGTGTTCTGTTCTTTCTGTAGAGGCTGTTTAAAGGCCTGTCTAGCCTTTCTCATCCTAGTTCTTCTGTCCACAAAGGCATAGGTGTCTGACAGGCTCAGAATCTATTCAGAGAGCCCCTAGGAACATGACAGTGATACACAGAGAATGAGACTATGTCCCCAAATATTGAAATACTGAAAGTCAGATGTTTCAGAGCTGACATTGGCACTCTGTCCTTGAACTAAGTACATGTTTCCCTTGGCTGAATGACCCCAGCAGATCCATTTCTGTTCTGGACTTTTGAATAGTTTCTTAGTTATATTTTAAATATGAGCTTTCACTTAGCTTTTCTATAGAAAGTTGGGAGGGAGCCTTTTCAGAACCATTGATTATGTTTCTCTGGAAGTTGCCTAACTAACATCTAAAAAACAAAACAACAACAAAAAGCCCATGTGCTTATTTATGAGTATCTATCACAAAGCATTCACAGAACCCACAGGAATCAATTCTGTCCTTCCACCATGGGGATCCCTGGAATTAAACTTAGGTCATTAATCTTGGTGGTAGGCACTCTTTGGCCATCTTGTCAGTCCTAAATTAGACTCACAGTTTATTTTTGCCTTGACGTGTGTGTGTGTGTGTGTGTGTGTGTGTGTGTATGTGTGTGTGTGTGTGTGTGTGTGTGTGTGCGTGTGTGTGTGTTTGTTGATGTAGTAACAGGAGACCATGAAATAATCTTTAGAGTTAGTGTTTTTGTTTTGTTTAGGGCACATGGTACCTCAGTCTATGTAGGCCAGGCTGTCCTGTAGCTCACTATGGAGATCTGGCTGACCTTGAACTCACAGTGTCTCATGTGCCTCTGCCTCCTGAGTCCTGGGATTAACAGGTGCGTGCTACCACACCTAGCAAGTTAGTCTTTGTCTTAGTTAGGCTTCCTATTGCTGTGATGAAATATCATGACCAACGGCAAATTGGAGAAGAAGGGGTTTATTCGGATTGCACTTTTCTTATTGTCATTCATTATTGAAGGAAGTCAGAACAGGAACTCAAATACAGCAGGATCAAGGAGGCAGGAGCTGATGCAGAGGCACGAAGGGATACTGCTTACTGGCTTGCTCTCCATGGCTTGCTCAGCCTGCTTTCTTATAGAATCCAGGACCACCAGCCCAGGGATGGCACCATCCGTAATAGGCTGTGCCCTCCCCCACTGATCACCAATTGAGAAAATGCCTTTCAGATAACTCTTAAGAAGGCATTTCCTCAACTGAGGCTCTCCTCTAATGACTGAAGATCATGTCAAGTTTACACAGTTGTTTGGGACCCACATGAAGACCAAGCTGTTCACCTGTTACATATATGTGGGGAGGCCTAAATCTAGCCCATATGTTCTTTGGTTGGTGGTTTGGTCTCAGAGGATCTAGGTTGGTTGACTCTGTTGGTCTTTCTGTGGAGTTCCTATCCACTTTGGGTCCCTCAATCCTTCCCACAAACTCCATCCACTATTTGGCTGTGGGTCTCTGCATCTGTCTGAATCGGTTTCTGGGTGAAGCCTCTCAGAGAACAGACTTTCTAGACTCCTGTCTGCAAGGATAGCGTTAATAGCATCAGGAATTGGTGCTTGTCCACGGGATGGGTCGATAGTTGGGCTGGTTCTTGTTGGACCATTGCCTCAGTCTCTGGTCTATCCTCCATCTCTACATTTCTTGTAGACAGGATCAATTTGGGGTCAAAAGTTTTGTGGGCGGGTTCTTATCCCTGTTTGCTCCACTGAGGTTCCTGCCAGGCTACAGGAGGTAGCCTCTTCAGGTTTGATATCCTCAACGCCGTGCGTCTCAGCTAAGATTGCACCCATTGATTCTTGAGTGTCTCGTTGACTCTGTTGGTCTTCCTGTGGACTTCCTACCCACTTCGGGGGCCCTCAATCCTTTCCATCTCTTCCATCCGAATCCCCAAGCTTCATCCACTATTTGGCCGTGGATCTCTCCATCTGTCTGAACAAGCTGCTGGGTGGAGCCTCTCAGAGGACAGGCTTTCTAGACTCCTGTCTGCAAGCATAGCATTAATAGCATCAGGAATTGGTGCTTGTCCACGGGATGGGTCTCTGGCATGTCCTCGAGATGCCCCCCCACCTCCCCGGCCCCTGCCAGTTGCAGATTTCCATTCATTCTCATAGCCATTTGGACATCTCCTCTGTCCCTCCCCATACCTAATCCTGAAACCTCTCTATTCCCCTCCCCATCCCCTCTCCTATCCAGTTCCCTCCCTCCATCTGCCTCTTATGACCATTTCATTCCCACCTTCTGAGTGATATTCAAGCATCTACACTTGGACCTTCCTTCTTATTTAGCTTCTTTGGGTCTATGAAGTGTAGCATGAGTATCCCAACTTCTAAGGCACACAGACAACCTCGGACTCACTCTCCAGCCCTCTCAGTGTGCATTGCTTATTTGAACACATGGGTGAAAGAAAACACACAAAGTTGGCGTGTTGAAAGAGTTAGCCGCTCTTCTGGGGTAGGTTTCAGTAGCAGAGACCAAAAGGACAATCTCAGACACTAGGCACCCTGTGCAAAGACAGGATGTCACATGACAAATGGAAACCAGCACAAGCAAACATTGAAGTAACAGTGGCCCGCACAAGCTCATGTAGAAAAAGAACGAGACTATAGCAAAGAGAGGAAACACTCTGCCTAGGACTGCAGCAAAGGGGGAGAAAGTATCCACAGGTACGGCTTGAAAACAAGCATTTCTCTCAACAACTTACATCTGCTAATGCCCTGTTTTCCATAGAGAGAGATTGATTTTTAAAAAAATGTGTCTGCTTTTACACCGTAGATCTCCTTAGTCGCCCTCTGTAGTAAACTTTTGTGTAGGCAGAATGGAAAATTAGT
The DNA here is from genome assembly GCA_964023405.1 of Apodemus agrarius. NCBI lineage: Eukaryota > Metazoa > Chordata > Mammalia > Rodentia > Muridae > Apodemus > Apodemus agrarius. The sequence continues at coordinate 37,913,711 of OZ030023.1, read as the reverse complement.
AACTTGTAGTCAGTAAGAATTATTTTTTTCAAGAAAAAAGAGATTCAAGAGCAATACAAGGACTGGATATGAAGTGTGTGTGTGTGTGTGTGTGTGTGTGTGTGTGTGTGTGTTAAAGTCCTGTTCAGTATTTAGTAGGGCACACACACTTACAAGTGATCAAGACAATATACTAATGAATGAATTCGCAGTAATTTTTTTCTTTTAGAAATAGAAACTGTTGTAAGGAGGATGATCAGAGCTCTTTGACATATATCACCCACACTCACATACATATAAACACACACACACACACACACACACACACAGAGAGAGAGAGAGAGAGAGAGAGAGAGAGAGAGAGACAGACACAGACACAGACACAGACACAGACACAGACACAGACACAGACACAGAGAACCCAAAAATGGCAAGAAAGGAAATGAGTTAATTGGAAGACAAAATAAGATGTGAAACTGGCTTAGGGAGGGCTCAGATGACAGTGACTGGAGGCTTTCACAGTTGGGAGTGAGGTGGTGTGGAGAGAGGGCAGGGAGGAGAGAATGTCGGTTGTGACCTCTGCAGAACTCTGACAAGACTGAGAAGCCCACATCATGTTGGGGCTATCCTAACACTACCTGGGGACCCTGTGAACACCACCTAGGGAGCCACCCATCTCATTCTGTGTAAATTCTGATGTCCGTAAACTTGTAAATTTATACTCTCTATTCTTAAAACAGTGACATTCTTCTCTTTGTAGGATGACCTCATTACATCAAGTGTTATATTTTATCTTTTTTGCCTCAGTTTCTAGTGGTAAGTGTTGCTTTATTCCTTTCCCCCTAACATAACATTTTTATTATTTGAGAATTTCATACAATGGGCCCCAATCCTGCTCGCTTCCTATTCCTCCTAAGTTTGCCTCCCCACCCTTGAGCCCTCCCCACTCAACACCCTCCCCCGCTTGAAAGAAAAACCATCAAGTCTAATTTGTGAGAATATACTCATTGGAAGTATAGTCAAACTCCCAGTGGTCAGCCCTTTTAAGAAAACTGAGTCTTTCCCCTCCCCCCCAAATCCTATCCCTATCCCCTTTCCCAGTCAGAAGCCATCAACTGTGAAGTTATATTTCAGCATCTTTATCACAATTTTAAAGGACTCTCTTCAATATTTAAGTATGACCTAGAAATAGCTCATTCCCTGACTTGTAGTATGGGAAACAGCATAAGTCCACAAAGAGAAATTGCACTCCAGTCCCCATATATTGTGGAATAATTTCATGCTGTGAACTCCAGGGAAGGAAACAGAATCATTTATTTTCCAGTTAAGGCTCCCTTTAAATGGGTCAAAGAAACAAAGAGATTTAAATATAGAATTACAAAGAGTCTACAGCTATATCATCTGAATTCACGTTATATCTGTCTATAGAGTTGAATCTAGATCTACCTACACAACTCATTGCAAGGATTCCTAAGAGCAATATTAGAAAGAGAAGACTTGTCTCACCCCATTGATTAATATTCCATAAGGCATTCAATACAGTAACTCTGTCTGTTTGTCTGTCTGTCTGTCTCAGTCTCTCTCTTCTGTCTGTCTGTCTGTCTGTCTGTCTGTCTGTCTGTCTCTCTCTCTCTCTCTCTCTCTCTCTCTCTCTCTCTCACACACACACACACACACACACACACACACACTCAATCACCAATTCCAGACTGAAAATGTTATGGAAATATTAATATATGGCTCACCCATTTGGTCAGTTTAACCATTGAGACTACACTTCCATTCTACTTTACATTCAGTAAGTTGTGTACTATTCAGTAGGATGAAATGGGAGGTTACTTCATCTATACTGATCTTAACAGATTTTTCACTCCAGGTTTATTCTTTACTTGAAATAAAAATGTAAGCTCGTTTTGAAATAATTTATTTATGTTTTACTGAATGCTTGAGACTGCCACTGGCTTCTAAGCATAGTTAGTTCTTTTTGGGGTGGCACATGTGAACAGTAGCAGATCTAAAATAAAATAAACATGATATAACATATTAAACTACACAGTTTATAGCTTCATTTTTCTTTATGATTAGATCAATAATCAGGTTTTTCCTTCACTATCAGTGTTTTGAAATCCCATTGTTATTTGTACTCTCTTGACATTTTTGTTGTTGTTGTTTATTTTTTTCAACACAAGTTTCTCTGTGTAGCCCTGGCTATCCCAGAAATTGATTTATAGACTGGGCTGACCTCAAACTCAGAGATCTGCCTGCCTCTGCCTCCAAGGGCTGGGATCAAAGGTGTGCACCACCAACACCACTACTCGATGGCCTGTTTTGACATCTTAAACACTGAATTCAACAACTGTGTGGATGCACACACAGGATATTCATGTGTACACAGAAAACAGTAACAAGTACTGACCATTCTAAACAAGTCTGCCTGGTTGTGTGTGGCTTGGTCCTGGAAACCTGACTGGGCAGCTAGGGATTGAAGAAAGGACAGATACACAAACACTCACAATAAAACTGAGATTGGGTGAGTGTGTTCACTCTGAAGAAGCAGCACCAACTACAGCACAACCTGGAACCTTGGTGCTCTTCTTGTGTACAGCATAAGGGATGAGCTAGCCAGGCTAGGCAGGAGGAAGGTAGGAAGTCTCACCCTGAAGTAAGGCTTCGGCACTACCAGGGCTCCGAGGCACTGGGGTCCGTGACATGACCACGCCCATGTCAGACAACACACACTCACTCAGGACTTCCCCTGCCCTTTATGCTTTCATTCAAGGCACTCCCAGTGCCTTACAGGACTCCATACATTTCTGAAGGGTAAAAATTAAACAGAGTATGTTATTTAGTTGTAAAAGAACCACGCTAAATAACATTAACAAAATGGTAGCCGAAAAATCCTGGGTGTTGGGTTAACTAAGTATATTCTTAGATACAATTCGGAGACGAGATCACAATAATTTTTAAATTAAATCTAATATAATTAAGATATGGCATGTGAAACTTTGGAATGCAGTCAAATTGGGACTAAGGTGACCTGTGAAAATGTATGCGTATGTATTAGACTAGAGAAATGGTAAAAATTAGTGCTCAAGAAGGAGGAAGTGAATGCTAAAGAGCTGGAAGTTGGGGGCGGGGCGAAACTAGCAGAGGTGAATTAAACGGAATGTGAACACAGATTAGAGCGAGTGTGTCCGATCATGCTCTGCATCCCATTCCAATATGTCAGTGATGCTAAGTTCCCAGGGGCATCCTGAGAATTATAAGACTTTTATGCTTATGAGTATATATGCAAATGTAACTGGCAAAATAGTATCCATGTGGTGGTCTCATACTTAAAATCCCAGAACCGATAAAGTTGGGGCAAGCTGATTGAAAGTAGCCCAGGATGGGCTACAGAACAAGGTTCTGTCTCAAAAACTGTCTCAAAATCAGCTATACCAAACCATCCAATGCATATATTAAAGAAAAACAATTGGGAGGTTCGAGAGAGATGGCTCAGGAGTTCAGAGCACTGGCTGCTCTTGCATGCGGCTCAGTTCAATTCACAGGCCCCATGTTAGGTAGCTCACAACTTCCTGTGACTCTAGTTCCCAGGAATCTAACACCTCTTCTGACTTCTGTGAGGACACACACATACACACACACAGCATACGTACGTATGTACATACATATACAATAAAAAAGGTTTTTAAAATCGTTTTCTAAGAAAGAAAATTAAAAGACCCATTACATTGCCATATTGTGAGGCAATATTGCTTAATTCTATGAACTAGGAGTGACTTTAATCTAAGAAAAGGAATCTATGGATGCGATGTAGACCTAAAGGAAGTGAAAGAAGAGATGCCTGGAGAGCTTTGTCATTTGTCTTCCTGCTGTCGGGGCAGAGTAGCAGCAAGGGGAGAAACACATGGGCACTTGAAGCAAACTCTTGCATGTCATAGCACAGCCTGAGTATTCATCAGTGGACAGAAGGTTAGACAAAATATAACATCACAGCACACACATGATGCGATGCGAAACGGGATATTATTCAGCGTGAACAGAAGAAAATCCTACCTCATCCTGGGGCATGGCTGAAGCTGCGTGGTTTTATACTAAATGAAGAGTCACTTACAAATGAACACACGAATGATTCCACTAACGTCCGGCACCCAGAGATGCCAATTTCAGAGACACAGAAGAGCGACGAGAACTGAACAGGGGCTATGCTAATGGTCATTTAATGCGCACAGATTTTCAGTTGAAAAAACTGAAGGAATTCTAGAACAGCGGTGGTAACACTGTCACTCCACAGCTCTATGACCCAAAAGGCTAAAGCGGCAAGCTTCATGTCACATATATTTTGCCGCAGAAAAACAAAGTTAAAACAATCTGACATGCTGATACATGCAGCAAGTTTTTATTTAATGTTTCATATGTAATGTTTTTGTCTTAATAAGATTTTACTTATAATAAAATAGTTTAGAAAACTCAGAACTTCCCCAATGACCAAGCAGTATTGTAAAACAACAACAACAAAAAAAAAAAAAAAAAAAAGAAGAAGAAGAAGAAGAAGAAGAAAAAAAATTTCAAGCCAAAAGTTTTCAAGAAATCCCATACATCACTGATAAGTAGATATTAGCCCAGAAGCTTGGAATACTCAATATACAATTCACAGACCACAGAAAGATCAAAAAGAAGGAAGACCAAAGTGTGGGTGCTTCGGGTCTTCTGAGAAGGGGAACAAAATACTCACAGGAATAAGTGTGGAGATAAAGTGTAGAGCAGAGACTGAAGGAAAAGCCATCCAGAGACTGTCCCACCTGGAGATTCATCCTATAAACAGTCACCAAAGCCTGGTACTATTGTGGAGGCCAAGAAATGCTTGCTGAGAGAATCCTGATATGGCTGTCTCCTGAGAGGCCCTGCCAGAGCCTGACAAATACAGAGGAGGATGCTCACAGCCAACCACTGGACTGAGCACAGGGTCCCTATGGAGGAGCTAGAGAAAGGACTGAAGGAGCTGAAAAGGTTTGCAGCCCCATAGGAAGAACAATAATATCAACCAACCCCCCCCCACCCTGACCTTCCAGCAACTAAACTATCAACCAAGGAGTACACATGGCTCCAGCAGCATGTGTAGCAGAGGATGGCCTTGTCAGGCATCAATGGGAGGAGAGGTCCTTGGTCATATGAAGCTTCCATAGATGCTCCAGTGTAGGGGAATTGAGGGCAGGGAGGTGAGAGTGGGGTGGGTGGAGGAACACCCTCTTAGAAGCAGGAATAGGGAGGATGGGAGAGGGGGTTTCTGGGAGGGGGGAAACTGGGAAAGGGGATAACAGTTGAAATGTAAATAAAGAAAATATCCAATTTAAAAAAAAATCTCATACATAATGCTGACTGAAATAGTGTTTCCCTGAGGTACCATGGTAAGGCAAAAATATTCACAACTTGACTACTGTGAATAGGAAACAAGGCATAGGGAGGTGCAAACATCTTTGGAATGTTGTCTTAGGGTCCATCACGTACACTCCCAGGGGCAGGGGTACAGTTCTACTTTTAGTCTTCTGTGAAATCTCATTACAGATTTTGATTTTTCCCACAGCCTCCACAGAATGGAAATTTATTCACAAGTACCAAGTTAGAGAGTCTGCCTCTGTGTCCATCAGAGATGGCTGTGTGAGGCAGATGCTGGATGCAGGCGCAGTAGGAGAAGCGTTCTGTGTTTAGCTAAGAAGGTTTCTCACTTGGTTTTTACTAATTCTTTGAGAACGTCGTACATCGTATTTTGCTCATAGTCACCCCCACTCCCCAAACTCCGCCCAGACCCATCCCCCACCCAGTACCCACCCAGCTTTGTGCTCTCCTTGTTTCGTTTTTTGGCCACAATGAGGAGTGAAACCGTGCCCTCTGTGTGACGATGGCCACAACCGGGCGACATCATATTGAGTGAGATAAGTCAGGCTGAGGAAGAGAAACATCACATTTTCTCAAATGTGTGGATTCTAGACCTTATATGGATACAGAAAATCCAGTTGAAAAGACACTCTCTAGGCCCTAGAGTCTAGGGGAATGAAGGAGACTGGAAGGAAGGAGAGAAATGGGAAGATATGAAGAATAAATATAGTCAAAGCCCATGATACATGCCTATGCAGGTGTCCCGTGAAACCCACCACCATGTGACGAATACATGTCGATAAATGTATTGAGAGACTATCTACTGTCCCTTCCCTTAAACATTATATTAGAGATCCTATGCGCCACAGTAGGGAAGGTAAAGGATTTAAGAGTCAGGAGAGAGAAGGAAATTAACTGACTCTTCCCATAAATGTGGTTATGTACACAGAAAAATCCGAAGTAATGAACGCCATTATTTCAGGCAGATCAGCAAGGAGTCTACAAACTCGATATGCCACCAGGGGTGGAGGCACATACTTGTAATCTCAGGACCCAGCAGGCCCTAGCTCCAGCTCTTCCATTCAAAATCTTCAATATACGAACAGTAGTCGACTCTCACCAGTACTAGGATCTATGCTGAGATTATGAAAGTCAATATTATAGGTTAAATGACTCATGCAGTGGTTCTATCCTAAGCAAAACTGCCCATGTATTAATTCTTTAAAAATCAATTCAATTTATCAAATCCTTCCAATCTGATTGATAAAAACACTTTAATGTGCCATGGTGGCTTTACAGTAAAACACTGAATTTCTTAGAGTTAACAGATAAGCTGTGAGGTGGGACTAGACGGCCCATTAGCTGGAAGCAGCTACTGTGTGGTTTGGTGGGAGACAACACAGAACTTGGAAAAAGAAGTTTAAACTCCATGTAGCTTCTGGGATCCTTGCCAGTAGTGGAGAAAACCACGCTCCCTACCAAAACTCTGTTCAATTTTGGAGATGGATCTATGGTGAAGTTGCTCTTTTTCCCCACAAGTCCCTTCAGCATGGACACTGGGGAAATCTCTCCTTGGAATAACTTTTCTAAATGCACAGACATAGGGTTACTGGGAAAATCCATTATATTGAAATATGGTTAGCTAAAATGGAAAAGACTCAATGCAGAATTAGCTGTGGCTCTGAGTTAACACCTTACGTGACAAGATTTAGTGACGTGCCTAAAACTGAATAGAAATAACCAACTAATTATCGACGAATCTTAATGCTGTGATGTATCGTCATCACACACATGACAAATATCAATCATGTTAATTGATTACATTAATAATACAGGTTTGTATGTACCACATTTCGGTTAGGGGGTCAATGAAAAGTCACATGAGGGTTTGTTTGTTTGTTTTTGAGTTCATTGGTTATCTAAGTCCTACAAGCCTCATATGATAGTTTTGACTGCTATGCACTTAAGATTCTCTCAGGACATTTCCTGATGACTATTACAGCAGTCCATATTTGAGTTAGATTTTATTCTTCTGGAAGTACTTCCACATGAGTCTGATCTTTGTTTTCAGTGTTATAAAGAGAAACGGGTTAGTAATACCTCTCCATGGGCAAGTAGGCTGCATGAAAAACTGTAGCCTTTTATTCAGTCACCAGGTAACAGTCCCTTAAAAGGTCACGTACTGTATGAATTATCAGGTATCTCTTCTAGCAACAGAGGACTTTTGAATTTTTATGCATTTTAGCTTTTTAAAAATAAAACTGATCTAAGATTTTAGCTAACTAGAACTCAATGACGTTTTTCCTAGTAAATGTTGGTAATGAGTCCACTTTTAATGTTAGCATGACATCACACAAGGGGGCCATCAGTCTTGGTTTTTAGTTTGTTGCACTGTCCACCGAGGGGTGTTTCTTGCAGGGCATGCACTGGTCAATAGCTGAGAAATCATTGGATTGTTCCCACAGCCTTCCCAAGACAATCACTCACTCATAAATGTGATGCCACTGAGGTCGCCATGTTGTTTGTGATTTATATTTCCACCTGAGGGTGTTCACTGAAGAAGCTAACCCTAAGAGCGTTGATCCATCTGATGTCCGAGTTCAGGCACATTTTGGGCTGACTTTTTAACAGACTATGTAACGAGGTAAGTGCCCACCCAAAATCCCCAGTAATGCGCGTCCACGTTTTTCTTTGCAGAATGTGTCACTAAGGTCTTCCAAGACATCAGCTTTCAAGGCGGTGACCTAAGTACCGTTTTCACACCGAGCGCCACGTACTGCCAGCTAGTCTGCACCCACCACCCTCGGTGCTTGCTCTTCACGTTCCTGGCTGAGTCCTCTTCTGAAGATCCTACCAAATGGTAATGGTTTATGTTTCTCGGAAGAGGAAATGATTTCCGAGGCTAGTTACCCACCAACGCGGTAAATTACCTACTTACAAACCCCCTCCTGTCATTTTACAAAATGGGATGTTAGTGGCTGAAAAGTTTCCTTCCACCGAGCTATTACAGAATGGATGGCGATTAGGCACATTTGGGGAATGCTGTAATGACTCCTGGGATCACAATCTCAAGATCATAGTTTTGCTCTTCTTCCGTGGTTGTTTGTCTTACATTCTTTTCCTGTCGCAACTATTGGTTAATGACGGTGGGATTATCTAGAACTTCCTTCTAACCTTCCAATTAGAAAAAAAAAAACTTTAAAAAGTTACTTTAAAAATCATTACAACAATTTTCTACTCCCTCCAATATCCTGTTCCATTATGTGGTTTTCTCAGCTGCCACCAGTGGTTCAATAAGGCTTGCAGACTTTTATATAAAACGTTAGGTTCTTCATTGGGGCAGACTCTCAGCTCTCTTCTCTAAGCTTATTTTGTCAGCCATGTAGTTAACGCTTTATCTCCCTTCCATCCCTTTCCCTGTCTGCCTCTGAATGTCCCACTTGGCTTTCATCCTTTCTGTCTCTCTGCCCGGAAGTCCCACCCTTGTACTTCCGGTACCAGGTATTGGCTGTCAGACCTTTACTATAACCAACCAGCAATAAGACAATGCCGGAACATCTCTGGTTGTCTTTTGGCAATATGGGCTGTTTGGGCAGGTGTGGAAGGATAAGCGCTTACAAATGGGAAGCTGGTGATGGACCATAGAAATGATGATACCAAAATCCTGCCAGAACTTAGCTCTTGGCCAGTACAGTAATCAACAATTGAAAATACAGAGACACACCTTAATACAATGCAAAGAAGGTCACCCCATGTTTGCTTTACCAGAAAATACTGAACATGATTTTAAAATATCATAATCCTGCGCATCTAAATACTTCAACACGAATTTCACAATAAGGAAACTGTAAGAAGCTTAACAAAGCTAAACATACTTGAAATGCTAATTTTAGCTGTTAATTAAATTTTCATCAAATCTCGCAGGTTCCCTATGGCTGTTTTATTTTAACCTCCCTACTCATATTTTTAAAATATTAGATATTGCATCCATTTCTGTCTCTGTACTAAACTGGAAAGTTTCATATATAACATTTATGCAAAATTAAGTTGCCAATATCTTTGTCACTGCAGGTTTCTCAGATAGTTACACATTACCATAAGCATTAATTTTTCTTCTGAAATCTAGAACAGAGAATGGCAAGACAGGGATAAAACTTGAGGCTTTGATGAAGCAGATGCAGGTTCGGTACCCCAGCTTCCAGAGATGTGCAATCATTTGTAACTCCAGGTAATTCCATGCCATCTTCTGCCTTTCCCATGCATGTGATCACACACACACACACACACACACACACACACACACACGAGAGAGAGAGAGAGAGAGAGAGAGAGAGAGAGAGAGACATTAAAATGTAGCCATGTAAAAAAATAGAAAACCATTTCTAGCTCAAGGACAACACAAAAAAAGTAGATTTTAAACAACATTTTAGCAATAGGCCAGAGTCCATCCATTCCTGTTCATGTCCAGTTGGAAAGGAGGGTCATATGTGTTCTTTTAGATGTAGGGATGTTGTAATAAAAAGCAAAGTCAAATCTTGGTAAGTAAACATTTGTTTTGGCAGGAAACCCAGTTGTATGTCTCCTCTTTGACCTTAGGATCCACTCTTTGAAAGCGTGAATTCCCACTGAATAATGTTATTTTATTTTATTTTATTTTATTTTATTTTATTTTATTTTATTTTATTTTATTTTATTTTACTTTATTTTTAAAAAGAACAGGTTTTCCTGCATCCTGAAGGACAGTTCCACAGAAACATTGCCAATGGTAAACATGACAGGAGCGGTTTCTGGATATTCCTTCAAGCAATGCCCTCATCAATTGAGTGGTAAGATTTCTTATCAAATACAATAAATACTAGCCATTATAATATATACATGTAATCGTTTTCGATACAATTTTGTGGCTATACAATAAAATACTACCACCTAGGACCAAGCTTCCTGGGGAGGAACCATCTTCCTATGTAAGAGGTCGCAATTTTCTTCTTTCCTCTCCGCAAAAGCATACTGTATCTCTTTAACATTTCCTAGCCTCATAAAGGCATATCCCCATCTCAGTTCTTAATATTTTTCCTTCCCAGCCTGGAATCACACATGAACGCCTTTATTACAAATGCTAATTCAAATCAAAAGGAGAAAATGCAGACTGTATAGTGGTGTATAGTGAAACAGGCACTTTCCAATAAGTTAAAGAATGAACCAATTGGATGGTACAGTTCGGGCATAAGATCAGAAAGTCAAAATGCACATTCACAGCTTTCAATTTTTTAAAAAAAATATTTATTGATTTTATATGCATTGGTGTTTTTGCCTCCATGTGTCTGTGTGAGCGTGTCAGACCCCCCTGGAACCGGAGTTACAGACAGTTGCGAGCTGCCATGTGGGTGCTGGGAATTGGACCCAGGTCCTCTGGAAGTGTAGCCAGTGGTTTTAATCGCTCAGCCACCTCTCCAGTTTCAAATGTACAAGCTTAAAGAGGTTCCAATATAAGAGACACATTGGCTTCCTCGTAATGCCTCCTAGTGGAAGTGGGAATTAACGCCGAGTGAAAGAAAACGTAGAACTTACACGGGAGTGTGCGAGAGGCGAACAGTTCAGCGAAGGCCGCGTTCTGTGGCTGCCCCTCGCTTCTGGCGACGCCTAGATTCTCCGGCTTTATTTGCAGCTTGCAGCAAGGATGTGTACGTGAACCTAGACATGAAGGGCATGAACTATTACAGTTCCGCCGTGAAGAATGCTCGAGAATGCCAGGAGAGATGCACAAATGACGTCCACTGCCAGTTTTTCACCTACGCAACTGAGCATTTTCCCAGTGCGGACCATCGGTGAGTGAGCGGGAGACCGAGCCCCTGGATATAAGCCTGCCACGGGGAAAGAAAACCACTGGTTCCTTAGGTATTTTCATCAACTTGAAGCCTAGAGTCTTTTTTTAACCCCCAAATATTTGCATGACAGCAATCACTGTTTTGTCCGTGAAAAGGTCTAATTAACACACATTTAAGTCATATTCAAATTCCAGATCTGGATGACCACTCGGTGTGTAAATGCACTGCTTGTGCAAGCACAGGGACCCTGAGTTTGGGTCTCAGCGCCCATGTAAAAGCCAGATGTGGCTGGGCATGCCTTTAAACCCCAGTGCTTGGGGCATGGGCACAGGGTGAGGGGACAGAGGGAGGATCACTGGAACTCACTAGCTCCAGGCTTTTTTTTTTTTTTTTTTTTTTGTTTTTTCTTTTTCGAGACAGGGTTTCTCTGTATAGTCCTGGCTGTCCTGGAACTCACTCTGTAGACCAGGCTGGCCTCGAACTCAGAAATCCACCTGCCTCTGCCTCCCAAGTGCTGGGATTAAAGGTGTGCGCCACCACCGCCAGGCTCAGGCTTTTTTTTTTTTTTTTTTTTAAATTAGATATTTCCTTTATTTACCTTTCAAATGTTATCCCCTTTCCCGGTCCCCCCCTAAACCCCCTATCCCCTCCCCATGCTTCTATGAGGGTGTTCCCCACCCACTCCCCCACTCCCACCTCCCCGCCCTGGCATTCCCCTACACTTGGGCACTATCGAGCCTCTCCTCCCATTGAAGCCTGACAAGGCATCCTCTTCAGCCCCAGGCTTATGGAGAGATCCTGTCTGGCGGGGAAAAGGCAGGGAGGGAGCAGGGCAGGAACTCTAAAGTCCTCCCTTGGACTTCCTAGTCACACTTGCATACACGCGCGCGCACACACACACACACACACACACACACACACACTCACACCATATACAAGACATATAGTGCAGCCGCACAGATTCTGTGTTTCAACGGCACTGTCACTAAGCATATGGAAGCTTACCCTGTACCCTAACTAACTTCAAAAGGAGCCACAGTTTTACTTTTGTGGCTCTGGTTTGATTGGCAACGCTCTTCCCGGTCTAGCAAATGATCCCACCTAAAGAATCAAAACTTAAAGTTTGTTTATCTACCTAGATGTTCAGTTCTGTCCCTTACCGGAGAAGAAGCAATTGAAACCTATGTGCAAAGTTTTATCCTATTTGATGTGGGGTTTCTGAACTATTCCAGAAAGAAATGTGTGAAAATAAATGACTAATGAGAGAGAATGACTAAATTTGCATTCTTTCCAGATTTAAATTTTTATTAGAAAAGTATATGACTTGTTCTTTTAAAAACATTGTGTGTGTGTGTGTGTGTGTGTGTGTGTGTGTGTAGGTTTGTGTGTTTATGTATGTGTGCGCCTGTGTGTTTAGACACACACATGTGCAGATAACTGTATAAGTCAGAAGAGCCATCCCTTCCTCTCCCAAGGTTCATTTTCAGGTTTAGGAATCTTTGGCATTATCTAAATTTGCACGGTAAACAACAGCGACGTGATAGTTGGATTTTAACACTCACTATTTCGACTTCACTTTCCATAATCCTGAAAAAGAAATGAAAGGGAAGCAAAGCCTTTTAAAATGAGTAATAAAAAATGGGGAGCAGCCTTCCTCGGCTCGCTCTATCTCCCCTCAGACGGCAACGTTTATGTCTTAGACGTCACAGAACTCGCAGGGCAGGCCAGGAAACCATTCCTAGGGCGTATGCAGAAGCATATCTGGAGGGCTAAAGTGAACCCGTTCACACGGTCACCTCACACCATGTCAGGTCTCCGGTGTTACCCATTCACAGACACTGTTCCTGAGTCCGCAGGGCCACCCTGTGGCTAGAAGAGCTGCCGGGATCCCTGCGGCCAACCGGCTCTGCAGGTGAACGCTCTTCTGGGCAATTCTGTTATTACAGTCATTTCCCCGCTGCAGACGGTAAGTCCTTACACTCTCATGCCTTTATATACTCAGAAAGAATAATATTTTTTTCCGTTCTTGTTTTTCCTCAGTAAAATTTGTCTTTTGAAGTACACCCAGACGGGGACGCCAACCACGATAGCGAGGCTCAATGACGTGGTGTCCGGATTTTCACTGAAGCCCTGCGGACTTTCCAACTTGGGTAATTATCATTTTTCTCGATGAGACACTGGCACCATTAAGCCCGCATGGAGCGGCGGATACATACAATGGGTCTAACTTTAAATGATTTTGTTGTTGTTGTTGTTGTTGTTGTTTTTCGAGACAGGGGTTCTCTGTGTAGTTCTGGCTATCCTGGAACTCACTCTGTAGACCAGGCTGGCCCCGAACTCAGAAATCCGCCTGCCTCCACCTCCCAAGTGCTGGGATTACAGGCGTGAGCCACCACCACCCGGCGGGTCTAACTTTAAAAACTGTCTGTACTCACTCATCAAGTGAGCCCAGTAACCTTTCACCGTCTTCATGTGATACAGTTCATTATGTTCTGGAAAGGATTTCTTCTTAAATTTCAAATTTGTTTTTTTTTTTATAAACAACAACAACAAAAACAAAGGTCTCTGGAGGAACTTTCCATTTGTAACATAATTTACAAACACTATCTGGGATGTCTGGGATGCTGCTGGTGGCCCCACCCTACTAACACAGTTTCTCCCATTGTTGCACAGCTTGTATCAGGGACATTTTCCAGAACACGGTGCTCGCAGACATTAACGTTGACAGCGTGCTGGCCCCAGACGCTTTTGTCTGTCGCCGCATTTGTACGCACCACCCCACCTGTTTGTTTTTTACCTTCCTTTCCCAAGGATGGCCAAAAGAATCTCAGAGGTAAGGCGTTACCATCAAGAGTCATTCGGTCCCTTTTAAAAACAGCCAACGAAAACGCAGTGCACAATCAAGACCTTTACATGGCAGGAGGCTTCTGGACTCCGAGATAGACTTGACTTGTTGGAAGGGACACTATCCACAGGAGGAAAGACTCTGGGACCACTGACAATAGGGCAAGTTTCAAAAGTGTTTCGAAAAGTTCCCAGTGACAATACAATTTACGGAATGCAATGCGACTTGGCAATTCAAGAAGCGGTGTTAGGATAAGCTATTGAATGCTTCTCCGAGTTCCCTTTCCTCCCCATACTTATTGTTACGAGGGGTCTTTCGCTCTGGTATATTTTACATGCTTTATTCACACACCCTCTTTGGACCTTTAGACATCTTTGTCTCCTTAAAACCTCTGAAAGTGGAATCCCAAGCACACGCATTACAAAGAGCCACGCCCTTTCTGGGTTCAGTCTCCAGCACTGCAGGCACAGTGTCCCAGGTAAACAGTGAAGGGGGGCCCTCTCCTTGAGCTCCGCAGCCCGGGGCAACCAGATGACCATGAAGGCTACACATGTCAAACCTGGCGTGTGCTCTCTTGTCTAGTGTTCTGCCATCCGTCCTTCTACAACGACACTGACTTCTTGGGAGAAGAACTGGACATTGTTGATGTGAAAGGCCAAGAAACCTGCCAGAAAATGTGCACCAATAATGCCCGCTGCCAGTTCTTTACCTATTATCCCTCTCGAGGATCTTGCAATGAAAGGAAGTAAGGCAAGCCTTGGACGGGTGCTCTTGGGGCGTCTCCTTGTAGAATGAGCTTTGCTAACAGTTTTGTTTTCAACTACAGGGGCAGATGTTACTTAAAGCTTTCTTCAAATGGATCTCCAACTAGAATACTTCATGGGAGGGGAGGTGTCTCTGGATACTCACTGAGGCTGTGCAAAATGGATAATGGTGAGTACTTAAAGAATACAACTGAAGGGGAATAGTCAATGTAATGTATCGACACACAAGGCTAGTCTACAACAACCACAGAGGGGTGGAAACAGCAGCACAAGTGCATATATATATATGTATATGTATGTATATATATACACAAACACATACATATACATATGTATATTTATGTGTATGCATGTATATATATGCATATACATATACACATTATATATGTGTGTGTATATATGTGTGTATATAAATGTATATATATATATATATATATATATATATAGCGCCAGCACTTAGGAGATTGAGGCACGAGAATTAGAAGTTTAATGCCAAGTTGAATTAAACAGCAAACTCCTGCATCAAAAATGAGAACAAAATAGACATGGAAGACAGATGATTTGTAAGTTAACAAATTTAGATTTTTTCCATTATGTATATGTATATGTATATGCATATGTATATGTATATATGTCATTTCAAGTGGCATTTCCTGAAGAGACAGATCCAGAGGGCTGATTTTTGTTTTCAAGATCAATGGAATTTTTTTTGTCTTATTTTGTTTTAATTCTCAGAGATTAAACTATCAACCAGTCCACTAAATAAATTATTCATTTTCTTCTCACTTGATCTTTCAGTGAAACATAATTACATATGGTATGGTATATGATATATAATAACATATAACACACACACACACACACACACACACACACACACATATATATATATATATATAATGTCCAGTGTTAAGATACCCTATAAATTGTGATATAGCTGAGATTTAATGAGCCAAGTGTGATGTTAATTACTCCTTGAGAAAGTTTTAGAAGTACAAAACCTTTTGTGCCAGATCATTTGCTATTCTAGAAGGTGACTCCATCCTTAACTTCAGAGGACCTGATTTATAGCACATTCAGATGCTGTCTTAGTTAGGGTTTTATTGGTATGAACAGGCACCATGACCAAGGCAACTCTTGTAAGGAGAACATTTAATTCGGCCTGGTTTACAGGTTCAGAGGTTCAGTCCATTATCATCAAGGTGGGAACATGGCAGGTGCAGGAGGAACTGAGAGTTCTACATCTTCATCTGGAGGCTGCCAGCAGAATACTCACTTCCAGGCAGCTAGGATGAGGATCTTAAAGCCCACACCCACCTACTTTAACAAGGCCACAACTCCAAATACTGTCACTCCCTGGGCCAGCGTGTACAAACCATCACAGGTGTTTTGTCCCAACAATTGCAATGCCCTAACCAGAAAACACGCCTTCCTAGAATTCAGAGGTTTGATGTCAATCTCAGGGTGACTCACGCCTCTTAAGAAAGTTAATTAAGTTGTACTTCATATGCTCTGGGTTTTGCTCATGATGAATTTAGCTAATAAGAAGGAACATTCAAAACAACTATTGTCTTAATCCTACTTCTTAGTGCTAGATGGGGCAATTAGAAAAGACAGTTAAGTGATGTGAGCGTGGATTAAGAACTGGGATCCAAGCCGGGCGTGGTGGCACACACCTGTAATCCCAGCACTTGGGAAGCAGAGGTAGGTGGATTTCTTGAGTTCGAGGCCAGCCTGGTCTACAGAGTGAGTTCCAGGACAGCCAGGGCTACACAGAGAAACCCTGCCTGGAAAAAACCAAAATCAAAACAAAACAAAACAAAACAAAACAAAAACAAAGAACTGGGATCCAGAGCTGGCCCCTTGATGAAACTGAAGATTGCATTTCTCACCCCTTCTGTCTTCGTTATGTTTGTCTCTGTTGAATTTATATTATCTGGCCTGTGAAGGGATGAGTTGTAGATTGATAGAGGAGAAAATATGGAGGGTAATAAACCTGTATGCCTTCCGATGCATAGAGAAGTAGGTAACCCTGTACAGTGTTAGGCTGCACAATCCCTGTATGTAAGAGGGACCATCGAACCAAGGTGTTTGTCATAGTTACTGCTGTAAGTCTCTAATGTAACTTGACTTTCCTTTTTTAAAAAGATTTATTTATTTTATGCATATGAGTACACTGTAGTTGGACAGATGGCTGTGAGCCTTCATGTGGTTGCTGGGAATTGAACTCAGGACCTCTGCTTGCTTCAGTCAACCCCACTCTGGTCAGCACCGCTCGATCTGGTTAACCTTGCTCAGTCCCTGCTCACTCCGGCCCAAAGATTTATTTCTTATTATAAAGAAGTACACTGCAGCTGTCTTCAGACACTCCAGAAGAGGGCGTCAGATCTCATTACGGATGGTTGTGAGCCACCATGTGGTTGCTGGGATTTGAACTCAGGACCTTCGGAAGAGCAGTCAGTGCTCTTAAGCGCTGAGCCATCTCTCCAGCCTGTAACTTGTCTTTCTAAAGACACCTAGTGATGGATGCCACTGAAAGAAGGATTTCTTCATCCCGAATGCAATGTAGAGCACTATAAGTTTTCAGCATTCTGTTTAAGCTAATGGAGCAGACATCAAGATAGACCTTTTCCTGAAGGCTTGCATTTGAGTTACTGATAATATGTCTTAGCTACTGCTCACCTGTTAACTTTCTAACTGTTACCTTCCTGCTGATAGGTTGGAAGGCTTCCGGGATTTCTCCTATCACAGAAGGGCCAGGGACAGTGAAGTTATAGGTAACTGCTAACCACACTCTCTCTGTTGCAGTGTGCACAACCAAAATCAAGCCCAGGGTGGTCGGAGGAACTGCATCTGTACACGGGGAGTGGCCGTGGCAGGTGGCCCTGCACACCAGCCAGGGCCACCTGTGTGGAGGCTCCATCATTGGAAACCGGTGGATACTGACAGCAGCTCATTGTTTCTCTGGGTGAGTATTATTGCTGTTCTCCCGGGGGTCGCCATCCTCAGGCATAGGTGAAATCAGGGACTATCATCATAGTAAACGAACACTTCCAAAGTGTGAACTGTCCTCTTTTACTAAACTAATTCCCCCTTGTGGGCAGAGATGGTGCCCGCATGATGCCCACCGAGATGATCACTCATCATCTGGCCCCAGTAGAAAAGGTGCAGGGGCAGAGCTGACTGCACATGTCTGCCTTTTCATTCAAAGGCAAATTATTTCCAGCGACTTCCTGCTGGTTCCAGGCACATGCACACATACCAGAATGAAGCTCACAGTTTCCAGCTCTTTGAATCCGGGTCCCCTGCTTCTCTCTTCCTCTCCCTACGAATGCATAGAGTTCAGCACACACCATCTAACGGGATGCCCACACTTACATTGCTTTTTCAGTATTGATCAAATGTAAGCAACTTGGCTGGAACAGTGTGCATCTCGAGGAAATTCGGTTAAGTGAGGCTTTTCTGTGCTACTTTTAGTGTCTGTCGATTCTAGACATAGGTTTACGTGTTAATTGTTTTGTTCATTTTTTCCATGCATGACTGCACACACTTGTAATCAGCACTACACTGAGGTCAATAGTCCGCTTTACAAGCACATATGAGGAAACAGAGAAAGTCACAGTGACTATTTTTTAAATTCTGTCCAAGTCAAGGTTGAGAATAATACCCAACTCTTCCTGAGCTTGCAAATGTGCTGGAGAATGGAAAGACCATTTATTTAATGTGTTCAATATTAGTGTAAGTACTAACCCATGCGTTCAGTGTACCGGAAATATTTGACTACATTATTTGAGAATAAAATCTTTTTTTTTTCCACGTAAAGGTAGAAACAACTGCAGAGTATAAATAACTGGGAAACACGAATATTTGAAAAATGCCTAGTGGTAGATTATTTTTCCCCACTCTGTTTGTTCCTTAGGATAGAGACACCTAAAAATCTGCGTGTCTACGGTGGCATTGTAAATCAATCAGAAATAAATGGAGATACTGCTTTCTTCAGGGTTCAAGAAATGATAATTCATGATCAATATACGACGGCAGAAAGTGGGTATGATATTGCCCTGTTAAAACTGGAATCAGCCATGAATTACACAGGTATATAGAGTTTTAGGGGGCCTAGATAAAACATTCACATGCCAAGACTCACAGTCTCATCCATGGGGCCCAATCAACAGCCAGACAAGGAAGGTCTGGAAAGATGGCCTCACTCTGTTGAGACAGACAGTTGGCCTTACTCACACTTTGAGAGTGCAAACAGAGAGACGTGCCTTCAGGCTTCTTCAGATACATAGAATGACATCGTTTTATAAAATACAGAAGCAATAAGAATAACAATTGACATTCTGCTTTAGTAACAAGGGGCTTGATAGCACGGTTAAGCAAATGCTACAGAATATTAAACCTTGTTATATATGAAAAGAGGCGAGTCTTACCCTTCTCTTATCCCTTCTGCTTGGGGTGTTTTATATACGCCACGGAACACATGACATGAAATATATGAGAAAAAGATAACATGAATATCATAAAGAAAGAAAGCATGATTAATGTCAGGTGAAATAACAACCTTTTCTGGGACAAGTGATTGGCTTTCTTTCTGCTTCGGTCAGCTTTCCGCCACTGTGACAAAATGCCCGATGTAACCACCTTGTAAGAAAGAAAGGTAATATGGGCTTACGCGATGTCAGAGGCTTCGGCCTGCAGTTGGGGGCCTCCACTACTTTGGAGCCCTGGGTAAGAAATGTGCAGAGGAGAAAACTGGTCACCTCCTGGATGCTGGGAAGCAGAAAGGAAGGGGCTGGGTTCCTAATAGCCCCTTCAAGACCCCACCCTCAATGACGTCACTTCCTCCCTCAGGCCCCACTCCCATCATCTCTTAAGCAGTGTCACAGGCTGGGATGAAGCCTTTGAACATGGGCCTTTGGGAGACACCTCAGATCCAAACCGTAGCTGCTTCTGATGACTAAACTGTGATTTTCAAACTTAGATTTTCAGCGGCCAATATGCCTGCCTTCCAAAGGAGATGGAAACGTAGTGCACACAGAATGCTGGGTGACTGGATGGGGGTACACGGGCTCAAGAGGTAACGAGCCATGCTTCTATCTCTGTTTTATCCTGAAACCAAAGAGCAGAGCTTAACCAGTCCCTCTGTTCCTACCTAGCCATATGGCCAAAATGTGAATAAAATAACACTACTCAATTACAGGGAGATTAACAACAAAGATCAATATATCTGATCAGAAACATTAAATATGATTAAACCCCTCTAAAGACCGTTTTAACTGGAGACTTTTAGTGTGGGACCTAACACTCTGTAAAAGTTCTAGAATGGTTTCTAATTATTTTGTCTGAAAAGAAAGTCTACTTAGTGCCACAGTTAATTTTGAACTTAATAACATTAATAAAATTATATACACGATAGTAGAAACAATGTCTTCTTTATACACCATACCTCAAAAAAAATGACCTACGAATCAAGCTTAGTAATTTTTCCTCCTAGGCTTTTTTATGTAAAATTTAGACTTTTTAATATACTGTACATACACATATAATAATTATTCCAGTAAAACATGGATCTGACCTTTTTCAGATGAAGTACAAAACATTCTCCAGAAAGCCAAGGTACCACTGGTGTCCAATGACGAATGTCAGACGAGATACAGAAGACACAAAATATCCAACAAGATGATCTGTGCAGGCTACAGAGAAGGAGGGACAGATACGTGCAAGGTCAGACTGTCTCACGCAATCGGTTATGTCCGATTGGCGCGAATGCTTAATGCACTCGTACAAACCACTCTACCGCCTCGGGGCAGAGTCCTGGCATGCATCCTGTCCTGTGATAAAACACTGACCAAACACAATTCAGAGCAGGAAAGCGTCTCTTGAGCTTACAGGTTACACAGTCCACCATAGGGGAAAGTCAAGGTTGGGACCTTGCAGCGGGAACTGCAGCAGAGACCGCAGAGGAGTGCTGCTTACTGGCTTGTGTTGAGTCTCGTGCTGCGCTACTTTTCTCCTGTAAAAAATGCATTTATCAATTAGCGGTCGAGAAAGTTCCCCACAGGCACGCCCACGCACCCACGCACCCGGCTGGCGGCGCCCGGTTCCCTCTTCCCGGGCGTGTGAGCTTGACCACGCAGAATAGCCATCACAAGCAGAACACTGGGTGGAATTTGTTGTAGGTGAACTAAACGCCACAACAGGGAAGCTGGATAAAGGAACGCAATAGGATGCTTAGATGCTTTCGAGAGGGCCAGAATATTAGGTAAAGTTGCTGCGAGCGATACTTACTTAATTATCCAGGAAATGCCTAAAGTAATCCGGGCGTGCGTCTTTTTTCTCCCCCTTTGACAGGGAGATTCTGGAGGGCCCCTGTCCTGCAAACACGATGGAGTCTGGCACTTGATAGGCATCACAAGCTGGGGCGAAGGCTGCGGTCAGAAGGAGAAGCCAGGGGTCTACACCAACGTGGCCAAGTATGTGGACTGGATTTTGGAGAAAACTCAAACGGTATCAAAGACTTCCCTTAGTGGCCCTGGAAGATTATTCCGTAGACGCGACCTTCCTGTCTCTGATGAAGACACTGGGATGCTGTAGCCTCTACTGTAAGCTTGAAGCTTGCTTGATGTATGTAAGAAAATGCAGAAAGAAAACTATTATTTTCAGAATTCCTGATCTGTGAGAATCACAGGTTTTGGTTTTTATTTTTGTTTGTTTGTTTGTTTGTTTTTGCATCCAGCCACTGCTCAAGAAAACAAACACAGCAAGGAGATTTTAAAAATAAAAGCACAGCAGATATACGAGGAAAGTACCAAGGAGGGGTACTGTTTGCCTTTTTAGTCTTTGTTCATGAAAGGAAAAGCTTCTTTTGCCCACCTTTCCTGAGGTTTCAGCCAGTTGGCCGGTTCCATTGCTTTAGCCTGCTGCGAGACAGAGTGGTACGGACAGAGGAGGGCGTGGAGAAGGAGTTTGCTCAGCTTAAAGTAGCCAGGAAGCAAATGGGAACAGGAAAGCATTGGGGACAAGAATCGTCCTTAAGACATACTGTCAATCATTTACTTCTCCCAGTGACATCCCACTCCCTAAATTCTCACTCCTTCCCAGCTAGCACCGCCCACCACCGGCTGGAGGCAGTCCTGGCCGGCACCAAGAGATCGGGTGGAAAGGTGGAGGAAACCACATAAAGAGTTGTTAAATGCAAAATCAAAACCAGAAGAAAATGCAGAACAGGAGCTCAAAATGTTCATTTACAAGAGTCTTTTCTTCTCTGTCTATATGAATTCCTCTCCTGTGTAAAGGAAGACTGACCCAATTCAGTGATGGGTTTTGAGGAGTCTGTTAGGTTTTGTGTGTGTGTGTGTGTGTGTGTGTGTGTGTGTGTGTGTGTGGTCTGTGCATGTTCGTGATTAAGTATATACCTGGTGGGGGCTACCAACCTTGCATTGTCCCTCATGTGCCATCTACCCTAGCTTTTCAAAGGCAGAGTGTCTTGCTGGGATTTAGCTTGCTAATTAGGTTAAGCTGGTCCCTGGTCCAGCAAATCCAGGGACCTTTTGGTCTCTACCTTCTCAAACTGGAAGTAGGAAGACATGCCATAGTGTTCAACTTAAATCAATCAATCTCATTCTTTCTCTTTTCCCCTCTCCCCCTCCCCCCTCCCCCCCCGCCCTGTCTGTATGCCCTCCCCCTCTCTCTTTGGGCATAGGTGGGCATGCACACATGTGCAAGTCACACAGTATGTGTGCAGGGCAGTGGGCGATCTCCAAGGGTCAATGCTCTCCTTCCATCATCTCAGAACCAGGGAGGGACATTAGGTGTCCAGATTTGGTGACAAATGTCTGTGCCTTCTTAGCCAGCCGTCCGAATTTCCTGTAGGTTCTGGGAATCCGATTTGAGTTCTCAAGTTTGCCTAGCAAACATTTTTTACTGACTGAGCTCTCCGGTGAGCTTTTCGGTCTTCTCTATGCATTTTCTCAAATTGGTTTTGACAAGCAATTGCCGTTGGACAGGCAGACTTCCTAATTTCCATACGGACTGCCTATATGAAGAGCAGTTTCCCAGCATGTGGTACCTTGTAGACACACTGTACTGATTTGCTTGCCTCAGAAAGTATCTCAGAGTACCCACACTTTGGTCTTCCTTCTTCTTGAGCTTCATGTGGTCTGTGAGTTGTATCTTGGATATTCCAAGCTTTTGGGGGCAATATCCACTTATCAGGGAATGCATACTGTATGTGTTCTTTTGTGACTGGGTTACCTCACTCAGGATGATATTTTCTAGCTCTATCCATTTGCCTAAGAATTTCATGAGTTCATTGTTTTTAATAGTTGAGTAGTACTCCATTGTGTAAATGTACCACATTTTCTGTATCCATTCCTCTGTTGAGGGACATCTGGGTTCTTTCCAGCTTCTGGCTATTATAAATAAGGCTACTATGAACATAGTGGAACATGTGTCCTTATTATATGTTGGACCATTTTCTGGGTATATGCCCAGGAGTGGTATAGCTGGGTCCTCAGGTAGTACTATGTCCAGTTTTCTGAGGAATCGCCAAACTGACTTCCAGAGTGGTTTTTACCAGCTTGCAATCCCACCAGCAATGAAGAAGTGTTCCTCTTTCTCCATATCCTCTCCAGCATTTGCTGTCCCCTGAGATTTTGATTTTGGCCATCCTGACTGGTATGAGGTAGAATCTCAATGTTGATTTGCATTTCCCTGATAATTAAGGATGTTGAGCATTTCTTTACATGTTTTTCAGCCATCCAGTATTTCTCAGTTGAGAATTCTTTGTTTAGCTCTGTACCCCATTTTAGTAGGATTATTTGGTTTTCTGGAGACTAACTTTTTGAGTTCTTTGTATATATTCGATATTAGCCCTCTATCAGATGTAGGATTGGTAAAGATTTTTGCCCAATCTGTTGGTTGCAGATTTGTCCTATTGACAGTGTCCTTTGCCTTACAGAAGCTTTGCAATTTTATGAGGTCCCATTTGTCAATTCTTGATCTTAGAGCATAAGCTATTGATGTACTGTTCAGGAATATTCCCCCTCTGCCCAGGTGTTCGAGGCTCTTCCCCACTTTCTCATCTATTAGTTTCAGTGTGTCTGATTTTATGTGGAGGTTCTTGATCCATTTAGACTTGAGCTTTGTAACAGGGGATACGAATGGATCAATGTGCATTCTCCTACATCCTGATTGCCAGTTGAACCAAGACTATTTTTTTTTTTAAAAATTTGCCGTCTTTTCACATGGAAAATTGAGGAGGTATTTCTGTCTTCTCTGAGAAGTATTTAAGAAACATTTACATCTTAATTTTTTTCAGAACAAGCGCAACATCTTAATTCTGAATATCTAGTACATAGAAAAACGCTATGAGCTATAAGGAGAAAAAAATACACTGAGAAGATTCACTTCACACCAACAAGCTGCAAATCGGAATACTCTCTGGGACTTTTCTCACTTAATCTTTTCTCTCCTGGAGGTAGCTCTGATTCCCACAGAAGAGCTTCCCCTGTCTGTTGCAGAACAATGGATTCCACTGAAGTATTTTTCTGCCTTGACTTGTAGATTGTTATCCTTTGAAACTACGCGTTAGTTGTTTCTCTGGTCCCTGAGACTCACCATTCAATGTCAAGAACTTCAGAGAAGGCTTCTAAGTCCAGTCCCCTGTAACTTGACCCCCAACACTGGGGCCTGGTGGACTAGAGCCCGATGGTAGGACAGGAAGAAGTGAACTACTTCCTCCAGGTGGCCACCTACAGAGGCCACCAGCCGAGGCCAACTGTTCAGTTTGTAAATACTTCGTCATTTGGCCACTAGATGGCGCCGTTATCCTTCTCTGTTGCTGTCAAAAATCCAGGCAGGAGGACAGAACACAATCTGCAGGTTTAAACAAATTCTCTGTGAATGTAATATCAGGGACTATTAAATCAAACTGCTTCCATTCCTGGGTACTTGACTTTTCAAATATAATATAATTGTTGTAAATATCTACTCCTTAGCAATATGATTGAAAATAACTACTCCCGAGCAGCAGTTTCTTCCTTGTGTCGTACTTTCCGGAATCCCCGGCTCTGGCTTCCAGTTTTCTTCGCTGAGTAGCACCGAGCTGCCCTGCCCAGTCACCCCTGGAACACAGTAGGAGTTCCATCAGAAGTCCTGTCATTTGCTGCCTTCCTCCTACCGAGGAGGCTCCGTACCAGTCTTGCCCGCTGTCCTCCTGAAATCTCTCTTCACTTCAGCATCTTCTGTATCCAAGCTACAGAATCGACATTATAAGCAACGCTCAAATGATGCCAGTACTGTTTTTGAAAACAGGCTAAGAACTTCAGCAGAAGGAAGCACATTTGGTTGTTGACTGGTTGAATACCCTGCAAGGGGTGACCGTTACAGATTTGGCCTCCGCTGTGGCTGGATGAAGAGGCTCTCGGGGTCTTTTGAGAAGTCAGATCTAGTGGGAGACTCGCCCTTCAAGGCAACAGTGGAACGCACACATACATACACACAGCAATATAAACATACATTCACGCATGCACACATGTACATTCACATGCTCATGCATGCACACGTGTGTGTGTGCGCGCACACACACATGTAGTACATACATACTCATTGGCAACTATAGGTTCAATCGCCCAAACACGCCAAGGGTCAGATTCCTCTTTAGAGGCTTCCTTCCAGCTGTGTTTCCTTGGCCCCTCCTTACCCAGCCTGACTCAGTCACACATCAACCATGGAGCTCATAGGAGCCAGTTTTTTTCGAGGTTGAAGATTTGGGTATTTTGTGACAAATGTCATGGAAAGCTGCTGACCCGCCATCAGAATGCAGTTGCCTATTTCACATGAAAGAGAGACTGCTTGAGGTAGGGGAATAAAGCTTTGACTCATGGATCATGTTTCTAAATGAGTCATCGAGTTGGGTGTTGAATAAAGAAAACGGGGTAGACTGGAGACACGAGAGAAGTGTGAAATCCCCAGCGCTTCCACGAAAAGCCCAGCAGAGGGCGCAGTGACCCTGTGTACAGACACTCTCAGTCCACCCGCCAAAGAAGCCAAGAAACAGCTGGAAACCCACTCCCTGCTCAGTCTCATTTACACTCTCATCTGCAGGGAGCCCTAAGGTGCCAATCTCAGCTGGAGCACCCTATCACAAAGCCATCAATCAGCCCTTCCTCAGATCCTGCCCTCAGTGTGGGAGATCAAGCTGTGCAGAGTACCCTGACGAGATACAGAGAACATCTGTGTGTCTGGCTCCCAGGCCTCTTTAGAGTGGCGTGCCATGGTGCCCTGCCTGTGTGGGGCAAGCGGGCTCACATGGCCTGCTGAGCGAACCAGCAGAGAGGGAAGGCAGTGATCCCCACAGATACAAGGTCTTTCTAACCCACCGCTTCGGACAGATGCGGATCTTCCCTTGCTGGGGACAGCTGTTCATCTGTCCAGATGTGAGACCAGCAGGTGTCGGTGGAATCCAGCTGGCTTTACTCTCTAGTCTGAAACTCCTTGTTCCGTTTTTTGTCTTGCCGTTCTTGGACTTAACTGATGCTTGTTGTTGGGATAGTGTTTCCATACCGACCCCAAGGCGGTGAGTAGATTGAGAGTGATTTTCCGAGTCGGTAGCTTCTCACCGGTGTGGCGTGGATTGCAGGGGTAACAGCCTTGCTTGGTTTTCCTCTCGTTAACCCACATGTTGTCAGCAGTACGAAGCCCTGGCGAAGAAAGTCAAGCACAGAAGACAGTCATGTCTGCTCCCGCTCACTGTGCCAGCGCCCCAGCTCTCAGGTGCCCTGTTGTGTGCCTGACCAGGAAGTGTGCTGAGAGGAGACGCCTTGTTCTGACAGAGAGATCTGCAGACAGTAGCGGCCTGGGGGCTGCAGCCACAGATCTTATGGTCAACACTGAAGGCCTGAGCGTGCCATTAATGTATGTAGATTACACGTATGGGATATGTGTGCGTGCCATATGTGTACAGATACATGCATGTCTGTATATACTGTATGCATTTATATATGCATATAATCTGCATACATAATGTATACAGATTGCCGATAGTCTCTTGTGGAAGCCCGGGTTTCCAGCAGTCACCAGCCTTCTTAGCCCCGCCCTTTGGCCGCTTATTGATTCTATTAACCACTCCCCTGATATAGTTTTATTTATTTCTTATGTTTTGTGTATTAGTTGGTTTCCTGTGTTGCTGTGAGAGGGCACATTAACCAAAAGCAACTCACGGGAGAAAGAGTTTATTTGGGCTTAAGGTTCCAGAGAGATGAAAGGCCGCCACTTCCTGTAGCATCGCCCAGCAGTCAGCTCGCTGGTCTCCCGCCTAACACACCCACTTCCCCGCCCACCTGCTCCCACAGCAGCTCTTATTGTTAATGAGGAGAGGTGTGTGGACAGCTGACCGTACCTGTGGAAAATGGAGAGTAAGAATATGACCCAGCAAATATATGCATAGATTTGGCTTTGATCGTCCCAACTTATATTCACGGATGAATAGCTTGTGGCATGTGCGTGGGGGGAAATGATTTCCTTCCGAATAAAGCATTAATCCTCCCAGCGTGATAAACATGGTAAACGCTCAGCAAAACTAACCTCTGCGTATTTATCTCTTAGAGGGCAGGGAATGGCGGGTCGTGACAGATACACTGCATCAAATGCTCATGAGAGTGAGCAGTCCCCTCTGACATCGTCTCCATCTTTAGTTATAAAGCTCGTTTCAACTCACTGCACACGGTGAGAAATCCCAACCTTCCTTTCATGTTGAATCAGTCTTCAAAGCCTTTGCTTTCAACTTGAAGATGTCTGCACACATCCACATGTGGTACCAATATTTACTAGGGAGGTGTGGACAAGCATGTGTTCGTTCTAGATGCAAAGGCAGCACACGGAATTAGGGTTTCATTGGGAGTCCCAGCTAGGTGAGCTGATTTTGGCTAGCCCACAGAATGTAGACTAAGGGGCTCTTCACAGGGCTTGGGGTGACTCCAACCGACGTCACTGAGAAGTTCCACTCTGTCATGGTCAATGACCTCATGGAAGCTCCTCCTAGAATCCCATTCTTGACCCCGCACCTAGTGTATACGCTACTATTCCAAAGTCATCGTGTAGCTGGGGAAGAAGACTAAAGGAAATAAGTCCCGGAATCCCAGATGAGGGCCCTGCGAGCCCCTCACCTCTGTTCAGAATATTAACAGCTCTACTGACATTCCCACGGACCTACCTATCACTGTGTTGCTTTGTTTACTTGGTTGCCATAGCTACTGGGCCAACGTTATAGCTACTCCAAGATGCCAATGGGACCATCATGCTATGCCACAAGGAAAAGGCATATTAAATAGCAAGTATTCATCATCTTCAGCAATACAGATCAACATCAAATCATCATCATCATCATCATCATCATCATCATCATCATCATCTCTTTCCTTCCAGACTGAGAGTCTCTTAGCATGTGTTACTACTGTCACTTTTCTCTTCTTTACAATTTTTAAAACACAAAATCCGAATATATACTTCAGGATGAAAATCCTTCTAGGTCTTTGATTGTTTGTTTAAATTCATACTCATTACCCTCAGGTTCTTAAAATCCTGAGTGAGCTGACTCCTGGGCCCCTTTCGTCAGTAACCACATTCTGAAAAGTTCACTAGTCCCCCCTCTGAATTTTTTTTGTATTTTTTATTAATAATTTATTTACATTCCAAATGTGGCTCCCCTTGCCGGTTCCCCCTCCTGAGTTCTGCTCCCCCACCCACTCCCACCTCACCCTATAGCATCTCCATCCCCCCTCCCCGGGGGCGGGGCATCAAGCTCATACTGGATTAAGCACATCCTTTCCCCCTGAGGCCAGACAAGCCAGTCCTCTGACACATCTGTAGGGGGAGACCACGGACCAGCCCATGTATGCTCTTTGGTTGGTGGCTTAGCTTCTGGGAGCTCTGAGGGGTCCAGGTTAGTTGATATTGCTGTTTTTCCTATGGGGTTGCACTCTCCTTCAGCTCCTTTAACTCTTCCATAGGGATCCCCAACCTCAATCCAATGATTCGCGGTAAGTATCTGCATCTGTCTCAGTCAGCTGCTGTTAGAGCCTCTCAGAGGACAGCCACGCCCGGCTCCTGTCTGCAAGTACATCTTGACTGTAGTAATAGTGCTGGGTTTGGTGTCTGTGCAAGGGATGGATCCCAAGTTGGGCCGGTATTTGGATGGTCTTTTCTTCAGTCTCTGTTCCATTTTTGTCTCTTCAGTTCTTTTAGACAGGGACAATTCTGGGTCAAGTATTTTGAAGATGGGTGGGTGGCTAGCCCCATGCCTCAGATGGGGGCCATGTTATCTCCTGGAGGTGGTCTCTTTAGGTTCCATCTCCCCACTATTGGGCCTTTCCGCTAATGTCATCCGTATTGAGGTCTGGGAACTTCTCACATCTCTGACATCTGGGACTTTCTAGAGGTTCCCCCCACCCCCCACTCTCCACTGCTGCATATTTCTTTTCATTCTCCTTGTCCTTTGGGATTCTCTCCTCTCTACCCATACCCGATCCTGCCTCCCTTTTCCTATGCTCCCCCCTCTGCCTCTCATGATTATGTTGTTCCCTTCTCTAAGTGGGATTGAAGTATCCACACTTGGGTCTTCCTTCTTGTTAAGCTTCATATGGTCATTTGGCTAATATCAGTGACTACATACCATACATGTCCTTTGGGGTCTGAATTACCTCACTCAGGATGATATTTTCTAGTTTCATCCATTTGCCTGCAAAATTCATGATGTCCTCATTTTTAATAGCTGAATAGTATTTCATTGCGTAAATCATCCACATTTTCTGTATCCATTCTTCGATGGGGGGACATCTGGGTTCTTCCTAGCCTCTGGCTATTATAAATAAGGCTGCCATGAACATAATGGAGCACATGTCCTTGTGATATGCCCAGGAGTGGTATATCTGGTGGATATTGAGGTAGAACTATCTCCAGTTTTCTGAGGAACCTCCAGATTGATTTCCAGAGTGGTTGTACCTTTGCAATCTCACCAGCAATGGAGGAATGTTCTTCTTTCTCCTCATCCTTGTCAGCATGTGCTGTCACCTGACTTTTCGATCTTAGTCATTCTGATTGATATAAAGTAGAATTTCAGGATCATTTTGATTTGCATTTCCCTGACGACTAAGGATGTTGAACATTAAGTGCTTCTTGGCCAATTGAGATTCCTCAGTTGAAACTTCTCTCTTTACCTCTGTATCCCATTTTTAATTGGGTTAAATGGGACCTCATGAAACAAAACCTTCTGTGAAGCAAGGGCACTGTCAATAAGACAAAACAGCAGCCTACATATTGGGAAAGATCTTCACTAATCCAATAGAGGGCTAATATCCAAAATTTACAAAAACCTCAAGAAGCTAGACTCCAGAAAACCAAATAAACCAAATAAAAAAGGGGTACAGAGCTCTGTCTGAATCTTTAAGTTGCCTACTTACCCTCAATGGTAGTAGGGAATGGAGATTTCAGAAGATTCTGACAAAGATAACTCAAGGCTAGCTACTTCCTTTGCAACAAGTCCTTCCTGGTGTGAGGGTATAAGAGGGAAAGAAGTTGTCTATGAGGAAGCTTGCCCAGCCTAGAATTTTCTAAAGTATTGGCCTTGGAATTCTCAGCCACCACAAATGTCTTATTTTGCTTATGAATTCACAGGTTTTCATATTTTGACAAACCCAGGCATTAACTTTTCTCAGTACCTGTTGACATTTCCTCCCCGAAGCAGTGTTCTCTACCTTTCTCATGTCAGCTTTCTCACACTGTGTGTGTGTGTGTGTAAAAGTGTGTAGTGGTGTGTGTGTGTGTGTGTGTGTGTGTGTGTGTGGTCAAAAGCCACAACCAGGACAAAGTTTTTCCTACTCGGAATAATTAGACTCTTCCCTGGGCTAGCACAATACTTACCCCTTTTAATGCCCTTATCATGATATAAAATACTTACCATTGCTGATTTTCCTGCCAGCCTATCTGAATGCTCTTCTACATGAGAGGAAACGAGTCATCCTTCAGAAAGCCCACTGCATCACGCTGCTCGTCATAAACATTTCTTTATAAAGCCAGAGAACCATGCTTTAATTCACAGTGTTTTCCTACTCACTCTCCATGCTTGTTCATGGAAATTCATTCATGTATAACTTTTTTTCCTAAGACAAAGTCTGTTCCCTGAAAGATTTGTGTACAAGAGACAGACATGAAATGAAATGAAAGCATTAGTGTGAACATGGCAAGCCAGAGGCTTCGTGAATTGGTCTGGTCTCCAGAGAGATTCTATCGAAGGTTAATCAAAGGTTGAGATTAAGAAGCTTTCTGGGTGAAGCTTCAGATGGCTTTGAAGGATGTTTTGAAATAAAGAAGGAAAAAATGATGCTCTTTCCATAGTCCCACCTGTACCCAATACCCCAGCCAGTGGGACCACATGAGCTATCCCAGATACTGTAACACCGAGTAACTCCCTGCAGAAAAGGGGCGAGAGAGATGGACTTGGGCAGGACCTACATATTGATAATAATGCACTGGAAAAATCAGACATTCCTATTTAGGAACATTAGTGCTGGTACCAGAGATACGAAGGCCAGAGCCTGCGCTCTGTCTGCTCTCACATGCACCACCCGTCCTCAGTGAGCCCGTTAATGACATAAGTTAATAGTAAAAATAAACAAATAAAGAAAAAGGAGTTCATTCAATCAGGTACATTTAGAAGGAGAAAGAGTCCAGTGTGCCACACCCAGTTTGCCTTCAGGGTGTTAACATGAGGATCGGGTCTAAGTAGGGAGTCAGAGGCATGTATAACTAAGGAACCTGGGTTATGATGCGGTCCTGCCCGTTGCTATGGTCACAGGACCAGTCTGCTGCAAGGTCTCTGGCAAGATGTGATTGTTACCGGGAGATAATAAGCTCCTGTTCTGTCTGGTTCCTGGGCCTCAGAGTCTGCTACAATGTGAGATTCTAGGGAAATTCTGATTCTTTGGAGTCCATTGTTAAGGTGCTATATTCACCGACTGAGGCTCAAAAGTGCCTTTTTAGGTCACCTTCATAATTCATTGTGATCACCTTGCCAGGATGATTACAACGCCTTGCCTCTGATGAGAGTCTCAGTTCTGAAGTGCAAAGTTGGGTTGAGGCTCTTCCATGGGTTCAAATCCGCTGACAGCTCTCCCCACACATGCTGTAAAACAAGCTTACGCATCTTATGAATCTTCTTTATATCAACGACTTGATAACTCTTGCACTGTGTGTGCTTGAGAAACCAGCACCCCACGAATGGGATCAAGCTCTTCCGTTAGACTCAGAACGTTCTGCCTCCTCTCTGGCTGTGGCTGCCATGGCTGCTGAGTCTTTGGGGAGCTGAAAATGGGAAAATCCTTCCCGTGGGAGACCCCCCTCACCACACCCCCATTAAGTCTCTCTCTTTTCTAAGAAAAGTCTTTTAGATTAATTTGTGCTTTATATACTGGCTTCTATGATGAATGGAGTCTCACCAACAAAAAAAAAAATGCCCCCCCAAACACCTTTCTTACTGTATCAACAGGGAGTGCAGCGCCTCTTTTAATGATAATAAATTTGCCCACAGTTTTAGATGCTCACACAACTCTTTTTTTTTTTTTGAGAAATTGCTTAACTTTCATGTGTTTCTTTCTGCTTTCCTCTTTGTCCTAGTTTTCCCCATCAACCAGATAGAAGCGGACAGCGGTAACCATGCCGCAGTGTGAATGGTTTGCTGCTTTGAAGTCTCCTCCACTAAGGTCCCTAGTCCACCTGTGAATTCACCCGCTCTGAGAATTTTAGGACAAAGGATAAAATGTACACAAATTCTCCCTAGAATGCAACATTAAAGGAAAGGCATCTAGTCCAATTGGCAATATAATCTTTGTTTCCATCTGAAAATTCATGATCCTAGTACTCACTGTCTATAGTTCTATTAGAACTCTCAACTTTACCCCCATCAAAATCAACCACTAAGCTCTGCTCCTATATTTTACCCTGGCTGGCTCTTTGCCCCTTTTCTTCCTTCCCCCAATACCCACCCAAATTCTTCCTCCTCCCTCTCCCCTTTCAAGTCTCCTCCTCCTCTTCCTCTTTCTCCTTCTCCTCCTCCTTCTGCTCTTCCTCTTCCTCCTTCTTCAGGATAAAATCTCATGCAGTCCAGGCTGGCTTCAAACTTCCTGTGTGGCTGAGAAGGATGCTGGACTCCTCGTTCTTGTGGCCTCCACATCTTGAGTGCTGAATAATCTAGAACTCTTGTAGCCCACAGAGCCACACGGTTTTCTGGAAACCGGTCTCAGAACCATATAGTCAAATTCATTCACAGGAACAACCCTATTTTTCTGGTAGCCAATCCTGTGCTAGTTGCTTTTTGGTTTCTGTGACCGCAATACTTGGCGGGAACAGTTTATGGGCGTAACGATTTATTTGGCTCCTGGTTTCAGAGAGGTTCACTCTCTCACGGCAGACCAGGAAACGCCAAATGCAGCCAGGACCAAAGGCCTGCTCTTGGTAACCTGCTTTTCTGAGCTAAACCCCACCTCCCAAGGTCTCCAAAGGCTCTTAAAATAGTGTTATCAACCAGAGGGAAAAACATTCAAAACACGCACAATCCTGTTAGAGACATTTCCTATTTAAATTGTAGCATATATCCTGTTATCTGTATACTGGCTTTTAACCTTCATATACAAGCTGGATGCTTTTATAATTGCCCTGGCAGGGACAGCTAATGTGAAAGTGAGTAAAGTACCTACGGTTAGCATCTTCCTTTTGCTCTTGATCTCGAGGGGAGAGCATTTAGACCTGACCCATTAAGTGTGACATTAGCTGTGTTTTTCACAGATGCTTTTTATCAAGTGGAGGAGGCTCCTCTTATTGGTAGGTTGTAAGCATTTTTATTGTGAAAAGGTGTTGGATTTTGCTTGAGTGCTTTTGTTTGCAGCTATTAAGACGATCACAATGTTCTATCCCTTATTCCATTACCATGTGTTACACTGATTGGTTTGGGGATGTGAAACGAACCATGCGTAACTACAATAAAGCCCTCTTGGTCACAGCAACTAATCTTCTTTATATATTGTTTGATTCACTTTACCAATATTTTGTTGGAGACATTTTAGTCTGAAAGGGGTGTCAGTAAGTGGCTTTGCTTTATGGGGACGCCTCTGGTCGAACTGTTGGAATGATAGTGGTTGTAGAGAGGGAGGTAGGAAGAAAGCCCTTGTTTCCTCTTTCAAAGATGCTATGAAGAATTAATGTGGCCTTTTAAGTTTTTAAATGTATAACCCACACTTTGGGAATTGTTTTGTGAAATATTTCATATTAACAACATAATTTCTTAGTGAAGTATAGGTCTATTTAGGTTTCCTACCTTTTGTTGACTAAGTTTCAGTAGCTGGATGGTTCAGAAGTTCATCTACTTTATCTGAGTTGGGTTCTTTGTGGCAGACTCTTTTATTCCTACAGGGTGACCACCAGTGTCTCCTCTTCAAGTCTGAGCTTCAGTAACCTGTGCCTTTTCTCTCCTTTTTCATGTTGGGACTCCCCAAAAGGTTTATTGGCTGTAGTATCTCGAAAGGCCCAGATACTCTTATTGATTTTTTCTTTTGTTTTTCTATTCTTTTATTTATTTTCCCTCTAATCTTTATTATTTCCCGCCCCCTGCTTGGTCTAGTTTACTTTAATCCCTAAAATATCAAAGAATATAACACTTCATCTCATTTTCCTTGAGGACTTTTTTTGACTATGCATCTATGAATTCCAGTTCCATATAATGGAACTACTGACAGGATAGCATTCTATGCTCTAAAACACCTTGTTTATTTTTTTCCTCTCAAGGTATTAAAGTTTTCTGCTAACTCTATTGTATTATATAACTGGGATTCTGTAGCCTCAATATGAAAGATCCTACTACATTTATATGAATGTCTTTGAATCTCAATCTATCCATTTTAATGGGAAGTAGACTATATCGTACTTGCATGTTGCTAACTATATATCCCATGAGCAGAAACTATGCTTCGCTTTATTTTGTAAATAAGAAGATTGAATTAAATAAACATAAAGCGTCTGAGAATACATAATACATAGACTAGAAAGTACAATCCCATGCTGTCTGATTCCCATGCTTACTGGGTAATGAAATGATATACAGTTTCTGTTCTTGATAAACATCATTATCCGGTGGGAAAGTGAATATAAACATTTTTACATATAATTTGTAGAATGGAAATATGTAACATTGTTCTTAGTCCACGCATAAAAATGTTACCTGGATCTACCAGGGACTAGCTGTGGGATATGGTTAGAATATAAGTAAGCACTCACTGAAATGCTTGTTCATTCATTCACTCAACAAACATTTCTTGACCTGACCCGTACATGACTGACACCATTGTAGGTGCCAGGATTAAATGAGTGTGTATTTTGTGCTAATGATAGAAATATTTTATACTTTTCAAAATACCTTCATTTCCTCTTTTTAGATGTCTTTGTGATCATTGAAGGAGTGTCAACCAGGAAGCCTTAATGGATACTTAATGTTTTGTATAAAACCAACCAAGTACAATGGAATTCTGTTTGGATTTTTTTCAGAATAGTTTAGAATTCCCTAGTGCTAAATGTATTTCACAGCCTGTGAATTCCAGAACATAACTGCTTCCATGAGTGTGGTCAACATAAGATTAAGAACTACGTTCTGAATTAAGAGAACTCCTCATGGTCCCTTGTCCTCAAAACTTTTTGGGGACACATGTCTTTGACACACATTGCTGGGCTGCTGTGACTTCTTCAAACAGGGGTTCGAGTTTCTGACAAAATGTATCTCCATCACAGTTTCCCCTGTTTTGCCTCTGTTGTCAGACCTGGAAACTAAGCAGGTTGTGGTAATGCCAGCCTGTAATCGCAGCCATTGGGAGTCTGAGGGATGAAGACTGCTTGATGAAACTTGGATGTTTCAGGTTTTAAAGAAAAGCAAGAGCTATTGTCTTCTTTATTTAAAATCCTCATGCTCCCACCCCTTCATCAATGTTTTAGCCCAGGCATGTAAGGCATCCTATCCTTCTCAAGATGTAAGACATCCAGTCCTCCTCCCCATTTCTTCAGTTTTGGCTCCCAACACCCCTACCATTAGCACCACAGCAAAATCTAGTCTCTTCTCCCTTTGAAGTATCTCACTGCTTCAGTGACCCTGACATTTTTTTTTTTTTGCCATTTCCAATACCCATAGTATGGTTTACTGCTGTACCCACCTACTTATAATTTAAAACTGGCTAGAATTCCACCTCCTGAGCTTCAGTGCTACCTGGTGGGTGCCTTTAATTGGAAGTGAGAGGTTTGCCTTCAAGTGCCCTGCTAAGTCTGACCTTACTGAGGAAAAGAGAGCGTGGGCTCTGCTCATCTACTCCCAATACTGTGCGTGTTTTCCCACACCCACGAACACCAGGTGGAAGGCTGATAATTCTGTCTGTGTGAAAGAAGAGTAGTGGTCACTACGTGCCCACTTCTGGATATGTGAGGGTTGAGGGTTTCATCCTTCCAGAATGGAGGGTGTTGCTAGTCATTTTTTAGGGGTGGAGAGAAAACGCAGAAACACAAGATGGCCGGAGAAGGCTAATTTTCCCCCATTCTTTTACTACCTTCCATTCAAATATCTGAGATGCTCATTTAAATATATAAACCGGTTATAAACATATTTATTTATACACTTACAGAAGATAAGTCTGACAAAAGCTGTGTTTCATGAACTCTGGTTCACCTTAGCCAAATTCTTTCAACTGTTGCCACTCCAAGCCCCAGGGTCTTAGTTACACATTAAAACTAATTTTAACAGGGCACGACAGAGTACACCTTTAATCCCACATGGAGGCCAGCTTTGACAGCATGTCTTTCAAATAGCAATAGATACCTCTATCTTTATATGACTTAATAGTTCATGTTTGTCATTGAATAATATCACATGCTTCAGTTTATTTAGTCACTAATCTACAGAATTATACCCTGGCTGTTGATAGTTTTCTTGTACTTTTTGAATAAAGCACCAGTGAGTGGCCATTCACATTAAAGCTATAGAAGTAAATTTTTAAATCAGTTGGATAATTCCCCTTGGAGCACAATGGCTTGATTGCAGAGAATAATGATATTTACCTCTGTAAAACATATCTAAACCATTTTAATTGTTGCTATGCTAGTTTCCATTCTGAATAATTGAGAATGAGAGAGGCTTGTTTTTCAAATATGCACCTGAATTATTATAAGTTCTCTGTTTTATTATTGCGTGTGTATGTGTGGTGTGTGTATTATATATGTGTATTCACAGTGTGGGGTGTGCACAAAACTATGTAGAATGCAAGTGCACACATGAGCATTCATGGAAAGCCCAGCACTGATATCAGATGCCTGCTTGATCATTCTCCATTTTGTATACTGAGACAGAGTCTCTCACTGAACCTGAAACCTGCTGTTTCTGCGGGTGTGGCTAGCCAGTGTGCTCTTAGGATTCTCCATCTTCAGCACCCATGCGTTAGGACTACAGGCCTGTCTGACTTTGATATGAGTTCTAGAGATCTAGATTCTGGCTTTATATTTGCATGACAAGTGCTTTCACATGCCCAGCTATATCTCATTCTACCATTTTTATTTGCAGCCATTTCGATGTGTAATTTTGATAGCATCTCTCTTTCTTTTCTTCCTATATGACTCTGAGTGGGGTCTTACTATGTAGTTCATGGGTCTCCTGCTTCAATCTCCCATGTGGTAGGATAGCAGTTTATGCTCCAACCATATGTGCTACTAGCATTTCATAGTTTATATTTCTCTGGGAGTCTGTAATGGTGAGATATTTTCATGTAATTAATTGCTGATTGTCTTAGGGTTTCACTCCTGCGAGCAGACACCATGACCAATGCAATTTTATAAAAGAAAACATTTAATTGGGGCTGGCTTACAGGCTCAGAGGTTCAGTCCATTGTCATTAAGGCAGAAACATGGCAACATCCAGGCAGATATGGTGCAGTCTCCTGCTGAGAGTTCTACATCTTCATCTGAAGGCTGTTAGTGGAAGACTGACTTCCAGGCAACTGGGGTGAGGGTCTTAAGTCCACACCCACGGTGACACACCTACTCCAACAAGGCCACACCTCCTGGGTCAATCTTATACAAACCATCACACTAATGAAGTATTTTTCAAATCATTTCTCATTTTCTTTTCCTGGGGTCGTGTTACATTTTGAATAGAAAGTGTTGCCCACAGACTCATTCACATGATCAGTAAATGGCTCCATTTGGGGACTGTGGTGGTTTGAATACACTTGGCCCAGGGAATGGCACTGTTATAAGATGTGGCCTTGTTGGAGTAGGTATGGCCTCGTTGAAGGAAGTGTGTCACTTTGGGGGTGGGCTTTGAGACTCTCCTTCCAGCTGCCTGAGAGTTTTTCTTCTCCATCGGTCTTCAGATGAAGAGGTAGAGCTCTCAACTCCTTCCATGCCATCTTGCCTGAACACCACTCCAGCCTTGATGGTAATGGACAGAACCTCTGAACCTGTGAGCTGGACATTGTTCTTCATAAGAGTTGCCTTGGTTATGGCATCTGTTCACAGCAATGAAACCCAACCCAACACCCCAACAGGGGGTGTTATTAGAACCTTTAAGAGAATTAGCTGGAGAAAGTAGGGTATGCTGTCCCTGGTCCCTTACTATCCTTGCCTGGCTAGCATGGGGCATACTTTTTTCTATACATTCCACCTTCCACCGTGTTCTGTCTCATTTCAGGCCCAAACAAGCTGACCTTGGACTAAAACTTGTGAAACTGTGAGCTCATCACACCTCTCTCCCACTGAGGTTGCTTACTTCATTTTATTGAGCGT